>CM035819.1:30858163-32276913 GCA_020458035.1 Magallana ariakensis
TATTTTTGGCCCGTGTAGTTCCTGTTTAAATGGCACAGATATTAAGAAAATTGCTTGAGTGCAAACCTCAGCTTAGAATTCTATGCTCAACTGAGAAACAGATAGAAATTTCTTGATTTGTATATTATTAGCAGACAGACTTAAAGCTGAACACCGCTCATAAATAGGCACTGTCCGCCATATTTCTCTTTCACCACTGCTGTCCCTACAACCACCATATAAAGGGCAGACCTCTAAACAGTTCAAAGTAATTCGCTGTAGAGGTCTCACCTGTGTGGACATACATCTTGCCTTGTCGTGTTACTCGGTTGTGATGAAATTATAAAATTTTTCGCACTTTTTTCAAGCCAGGAGAATACTAACGTCAAATAAATTGGTCAATGCATTATTTACAAACAGAATATGCACATAAAATAAAAAATAAATGCATAAAATCCAAAGACAACGAAAGGAATACATTTCGGTCACGAGTTTCAGGTGTGCAATCGGGTGTGACGAAATCGTAGGGTTTATATATGAGGTACCTGTGTGAAGGTGCCTATTTACGAGTGGTGTTCAGCTTTAAGTCTTTTCTTTAGTATAATATCATATCGAATGAAGTTTAGCTCCTGATTCAACAGATAATAAATTATCTCGGTACTCTCTGTATATCATGGACATTTACATGTATGGCACTGTTTTTCTGGTTGTCAGAGATGTTTGATAAATTGAAGTTACCCTAGAATGTCTCCCCATACAAGAAAAAAAAATCAGGTTACAATAGATGAAATAATTTATTTCTAACTGCACTTATACATGCACAATATTGATAAAAATATCAGTTAAATCATTTCATTTAAAGTGTAAAAATTACACAACATTTGAGATATTGGCAGTATGTCAGGGCACCCATGAAATTGATAAATACTATACCATCACAGTATACATGCATGTCAAATCAAGAATCAAAATTCTACAACAGAATTTACTTGGTTCATGGAAGCACTTCATTTGATAAATAAGTTTTTCATAAGGTTTGTACGACATACAGTTGTCCACTCAGTATCATCCTGTCAATTGGTGATTTTTTGTTTTGATCTGAAAAGTGCTCTGGAATAACTTGTCTAAATTGACTTCCGAGTATGCGTTTCTCCTTATCACTCCAGACACCAAGTCTTTCAGCTTCAGATACAGGTATGGTGCTGTTTCGTTATTTTTATATTTTGTCATTGCTGAATCTGCAAAGAATGCAACAAATATTTGATACATGCACATCCTAAAATATCAAAAAAGTGGTTAAATTTTTTCCTGAACTTTTGCCCATTGTTTTAACACTGATTAATGACCACCGTTCTTAATTCTATTAAAGGTCTCTGGGTCCCAATATTTATCATCTGTGTAAATATCACAACTAATCTAACATAAAAGAGCTTGTCAACGTGAGACCTTAGTGTGAAGAATCGAGAACTAAGCATTTAAAGGAATTCTCATAGAGATCTGAAATCTCCCTTTAGTTCATGTATAGAGTTTGCTGTGAAAATGAACAGATAAGGATAAAAAATAATACAAATGTTCATTATTCATTTTAGTATTAAATCAAAACACTTTCACAACTTTTCATGTTTACTTGATGCTGTCACATGTACATACTTTTTTCTATGGAACCATCTGCCATGGACTTGATTGCTTTTTCAGCATCAAAGATGTGTTCGTAAAAGCAGAGCTGTGTGTACAACATGGTGTCTGTATACTGTAAGAGAATCAAAACGATTATAGACAATTGACAGTCAATACATGCACAAAGATGTGCATATATACAACTGACGGTGAATAAATGCATAAAGCTGAATGTAGACAACTACATGTAAGTGACTTCTTTACACAGAGATCATGTATGTAGACAACTGACAGTCTACATGTGTAGAGGTCATGTGTGTAGACAACTGAGAGCCTACACATGGATAGAGGTCATGTGTGTTGACAACTGACAGTCTACACATTGATAGAGGTCATGTGTGTTGACAACTGAGTCTACACATGGATAGAGGTCATGTATGAAGACAACTGACAGTCTACACATATATAGAGATCATGCATGTAAATAACTGTCTACAAATGTATAGAGATCATGCATGTAGATAACTGTCTACACATGTATAGAGATCATGTATGTAGATAACTGTCTACACATGTATAGAGATCATGCATGTAGACAACTGTCTACACATGTATAGAGATCATGTATGTAGACAACTGTCTACACATGTATAGAGATCATGTATGTAGACAACTGTCTACACATGTACATGTATAGAGGTCATGTGTGTAGACATCTGAGTGACTTCTTTAAATGTATAATCTGAATGTAGACAACAAACAATCTACATATGGATAGAGGTCATGTGTATACAACTGTATAAAGATGTGTGTAGACAACATGTATAGAGATGTTTACCAGTGGGTGGAGAAGACCCCGATGACAGGCGTGGCACACAGGATGACCTCTCTGGAAGGTCAGGGGAACTCTTCTGGTCACTGTTCCACAGGCCGCATCTTCACATTTCAGCCATCCCTAAACAAAACAGAAACATAACAGTTAACTATCTTGTTGAACAGTCGCTTATGGAAGAAAGCAGAAATCCTACATGTATACATGTATAAGGAGGGGTAAATACTGTATACAGGGATATTTTTGCCCCGTGTTATTTTTGCCCTTATTCACTTGCAAACAGTTTCACTCCGTCTTGAATTTGTCCAGACAAAGTTGTGTTTAAAAAGAGATAATTTGAGCCAATGCAATTTGCCCAGTCTTAAATTCGCCCGTAGACAAGGAGAGCGAAAGGGGAGAAAATAAAACGGGGGCAAATATTTCCCTGCATACAATAGATGCAACGTGATATGACTGACATTGTACAAAAAGTGTACATGATTCCCAATAGAACAAGCTCCCTGATTGGTTACTGTGTCTCAGCTCACTTACGGTATTCAAAACATGAGTGACATTTTTATATTTTCAAAATTGGAAGTTGATGTACATGTAACTTAACATGCTTCTATAGTCAACTGAGTTGAAATATGATCAATATCTCTAAGGTCTTCAGTGCTGGACCAGTTTGAACAGATATACCGCAACATGGAAGTAAATTTTGCAGATTTCATGTGTAAACCTCCAGATAACAACTTCATCGAATCAAAATTCAATAAAAATGTATACCAAATATTGCATTGAATCATGATGACATTGTACATGTATCATTTTACCCTTACAGAAAAGACTATTGATATCACCTGGTAATATTTCTGTATGTGCCTTCTAATGTCCATGCGTAGTCTGTTACAGATGTAGGGAGTATGCTCGTCTAGTTTAGTCTTGCATTCCTTATTTGGACAAACACCAATTGAACATTCCGTCCACTCCCCCTGAAACCCAGTGTCACATTGTATACATGTACATGTATATGGTAAATAGGATTGAAAGTGAAAAGGAGCACCATTAAACACAGTATCCTTTTTCCTAATGATTTGCATCTACTAAATAACTTTATAAATACAGGTACATGTATTTCTAGATACTTTGAGAAATAATTCACCGATTACTTTGGGAATGAAATGAAATAGGGCAATAACATTAACAGTATGCATAGTTAGATGATTCTAAGTAGTAAGTACAAATGTTTTTTTATTTACTGTAGATTGGCAAAAATTCACGATGGTTTTAATTTCACTATGTTTGCGATTTACCATTTTTCCGCGAAATTAAACCCATCGTGAATACTATCATTAGTTTTCAAAAACGTTTCAATGCTTATACTTTGATCATTGCAGCGCGAAATTAATACCATCGCGATTGGTGCTTTTTGAGAAATCGTGAAATTTTAACACCGTAGAATTAAAACGACTTACAGTAATTCATCTTTATCAACTTTGACTCATAATAAAATATTGAGCAAAATTCCAGTCAATAAAAATGAATTTGGTCTCTTATCCTTGAGAATTGAAATGACTAGCTGATAATGTTCTTGTAACAGCTTTTATGCCAACGTTTTCCTTGCAACAATACTCACAGCTCCAGTGAAGGCAGCATCAACTATAATTTCTCGACCACATATTGAGCTGGGACACACAAACTTAAATCTCTCACAGTCTCTGTATTTCTCTTCATCAGAAATTTCAGTTCCATTGAGCAAAGCTTCATCCTCTTCATCATATCTGGCTGTATGTTTGTAACCTGATGGGTCCAGACCTTCAATGAAATTAAAACCGTTATGTCTTAACCTTGCTGAATTTGAAAATAAATCTATCTTAATCTACATTACTGCAAATTTTCATTTCCATCCTATTATATTTTTGTGATGCTGTTTTATATGTAATACTGCATAAGTGTACATTTTGGGACCAAGACATACATGTATATCACTCATATCTTGTTAATTTTTTTGATTAACAAATTAGCAGTACTTCAGTCCATTATGTTAAAAAAAAAATCTTAGGTTTATTTTTTTTTTTAAAGAAATATATGCAGCAGGTTGATGCCAGGATTTGTTTTAGCAAAGGGGAATAACTCATTTTTTTCCCAACTTAAAAAAAATTAAACCAAGTTATTCCCCTAATCTTTGATCAATTTAATAGCTTCTGAACCAATCCAGAGGTGCCTGGGATATATTTGTTAGCATAAACTTGAACCTGGTAGTTATGTTGTATCGCATAAGTAATTACGTACCCAAACACTCGGCCAGGTGAGCAGCGTCTGTGCCCTCTATTGGATCACACAGTCTGGACACGACAGGGTGGACTTGCTGGGAGAGGTAGTACTTAGTGTCTGAAAGAACATCACAAGGTCTCTTGGTTTGTATATCATGTAACAGGTACATTTACTGAGGTTTAACAACATTGTAAAGTCATGAATATATTAAGTTTTTTTTATCACTTACCGACTGAGAGGGTGTTACTCTTGGCTAGCTCCTCTGGATGATATGCTCTCTGTGATGCTGCCAAGGTTGAACCATCCTTGTTAAAGAAAATAAGACATATACTTTCATTGTCTTATGAAAAAAATTGAGCCTGAAATCATAATCCATGAATAAAGTTTACCTGGCATATGATGTAGGGCACTGTGTCTCCTGCCTTCATTTTCTTTCCTCCTTTACTGTTGACCCGCAGGGCTACTTGAACGTGAGGTAGACTTTTTTTATCTGGGTAATCTTCAGGATTTTTTGTGAGTTGCTACAATTAACAAAATTTGGTAATTAATCTGCTTTTAAATAGCATGTTCTGAAGAAAGTAAAATGACTAACTAATCTCCTTACGGGAGCAATCCACACTTTTAAGTTAGATGTAAGTATATACTGTACCTTTGTAATGTAGTACAATTCTATTGGAATATCACCATTTCTAACTTTCTCTCCAACTTCCATTAGTTTGCTATGAATGTTTTCAACAATTGTTTCCCGAGTTTCTCCTGACAATATTTGTTCGACAACAAAGCTGCAAACAAAGTTATCATTAAAGCCATAAATAGATGTAATGTACATGTACTCAAACAGCATAAGTTCAGACAATGCACATATGAACATTTTTAGTTTAATTAACATCAAACTAATGCAAATCAATTTTCACAAAGTTCACCAACCGTCAAATGCAAAGCAAAATAAAGTTCATGTACAGTACATTAATTTACATGTAAGTCAGTCTTCTATGACATATGTATGTACATGTATATTTGATCTGGAATTAAAAGCAGAGCATAGACGAAGTAAATGCTAACCAAATTTATTGTTAAATGGAACCATATCATTATATTTTGCTCCAATTACCCTGTGTGTAGACAATTTTTAAAGCAATGAGTCAGAAAAGGAGCATTTGACCTACTTTCCCGCCTCTTTGGCTAGGTCACTCCAGTCCCTGCGGACAATGTCCAGCCCCTTCAGTTCCTTGTGCTCCACGTACTTTCCGTCCGCTCCTTTGGAGACACTAAGGGCAGCGTACTTCTTTTTCTTCAGCAACAACATGGACTTGAACACTCCGTCAATGTCGATCTCCAACAGCTTGTAGAGCTTGTTCACTTCAGACTTAACCTGTCAACATTTAATCACTTATAGTATATAACACTCTTTGACTAGATCCTAGAAGTATGAAATCTCCAAAATCAATGTGGTTTCTTTTCATCCATATAAACAGGTTTGGAAGTGCCATGTACATCAATCATGTAAAGTTTACACTCAAAATTTTTTTTATCATATAGTCATTTTAAAAAGAATTTTTCTCCCCTAATTAAGATGTACATGTTTAAGTATGCTTAAATGTTTTGGGAGTTACATGTTCATATAATGCTATAAGATTGCACATGCTTACCTTATTGCCAACTTTATAGACAGCATCAATGTCATTGCAGTTAGTGTTGATCATGATGGAGTCTGTGTCTCCATATATAACATCCAAATTCATCTGTAACAAGGAAGAAACAGGACTTCAGCAATTAGAATGAAATAAAAGAGTAAAAGATTGATATGCTCTATGTTTAAAATCTTACTTACAGATTGCACCAAGTCTTTTGTCTTCATCAAAATCTGTAAAAGAGAGTAACAGGATAAATGAAATCTTCCAAATGCAAAATAGGAAAATTTTCTTCGATTTTTCACAACAATGATGAAATTTATTTTTTTCCAGACTCCTTTATACATGTAATATATATTGACATTTTCCAGTGTCTTTGAGATAAAACTATGAATCAATTTTGTAATGTATAGTTCAATACATTTCATCAATGAATATTTTAATATTTAATCATACAAATGCTGAAAATTATGTAAATATAAGTAATAAGGAATTATTCTTTGAATATTATGAGGTGCTCAAATACGGTCAGGCAATCAAATCTATCATAAAGCCCTTTGGGCTTGTTAGATTTGATCGCTCCCGACTGTATTTGATCACTTCATAATACTCAAAGAAAGATTCTTTATTCCGTAAATGACTACAAGAACTACATGTATGTATGCCATACAATAACTCACTATAACTAATTCTTATATGTACTGTATTTTTGACACTGACCTCTCTTCCCTTTGCTGTGACAAGTGCAGCTAAAGGTTTGGCAAAGAACCTGGAGTGGCTAAATCCCAGACAACCGTACATACTGTTGGCAGTCAACTTCAGAGCTTTCTGTCTGATGTCATACTACAATGTCGTAAAATAACGTCAAGGACATGTGAAAGACAAGCAAGTGGTGTATACCAAGAAATTTTCCTTCATTTGCCCTCACTTTCAATGAACCTATCTAAAACAGGTCTAATTTTTAAATTAAATATAACTTTCTTTCTGGAATCAAGAATAAGCCATAAGTGAAAGCAACTAGACAATCTGTATATCTATCTGACCCCAGACTGATTGTTGTATCACCTGCATGTACTGTTCATTAGAGATGTCGCCCTTCATCAGCTGTTTGACCTGCCGTCTGCTCTCCACCAGTTTCCTGATTTCTGTTGGCAGGATGCCAGGCTCCAGATCTTTGTCAGGTAGCTCTATTATTGACTCCTCCTCATCTTTTTCACTCTGTCAATCAGAACAAACTCTTGTTCAATACACGTGCAACTTTTGAAAACTCCGATGAATGGCACAATGTATATATAAAGCAAAGTTGTGTGCGATGAAAACATCTGAACAATTTGTTTTACCATTTCTTCTGCATTTCATGAATAATACAGCATTTACTCAATACATGTTATTATTTCAAGTCCTATGACAATCCCTACCTGTTGTACAGCGTTTCTGCTGACTGTTGTAAAGCAGATGTTGTACTCCTGTATAATGGAGGGGTACAGACTGTTGAAGTCCAGTAACAAGATGTACTTGTCATAGAATCCTACAACAGAGCCAAAGTATCATCATTTATAAATGTCAAAGTTTTCATTAGTCATTATTTTGAAAACACTAAATGATCAAATAATAATTAAATCTTATTTGTGTTCGTACCTTTCTTGGGATCCAGAACAAGACCCCCAGCGTAGGCAGGTTTCCGTCGTCCGCTGGATTTAACTCCCTTTCCTCCATCCTCTGCTTCGTCATCATCTACTGCCTCTTTCTGTTTAGTCATTCAAATCAGTTTCATTAAGCACACAAATGTACATGTATATCAAAATTTGTACCACATAAGAATTGGAAGTGTTCATTCACTTGGTAAATACTGTCCATATTAAGTTCCACTACTTCATGATATTAGAACAAGACGTTCTTCTACATCAGTTGACAATATTGGGGAAAAACAATTAATATCCAATTAAACATATATATATTTTTCTAAACAAACTTACCACTACAGTCTTTTTGTACTCTTTATCTGGAACTATGAAATTTTTCTCTGTAAAGGCATGCAGCAGTAGATATTCATTTCTCTCTGACCGTCCTCCAAGTAAAGTTCTTGTCTTTAGAAAAAATACAACTTTTTAAGTCACAATATCCACAGAAACTTTCTACATGTATCTGTGCGATTTCATACAAAACAGATATGATACAAAACAACATTTGATTCTATCAGGAATGTACCATACTAATATTAGCCTTAAAACCATTATACATAGTAACATTTTTTTTATTTTGGGTTCTAATTATTTCCCAGTATTTTTCTTTTTTTTGAATTGACAAAAAGTAGAAGTTCTGAGGTTTAAGGATATCAAATTAGTGTTCTTCATGTTATATGATCCTGATCACATTTTATCTATAAATGTTCTAGTAGATTGATTAGTATGCTTTTAAAAGAGGTGTGCTTACCATGACATTTCCACAGATGTTGGTAATCTGAAGAGCCAAAGGAAGAACATTTAACTCGTAGAGAATTCGCAAAATGTATGTAGAATCCATCAACGTTAACTCGAGTAACTGAAGTAACTGTTGTGATGACCTAAAATTATAGACAAAATCACATCACCATACATCAGTATATGTCCATGTATAAATTGTATTCACACTACAAAATAAATATAATCTATCATAACAATCTTTCATGAAAATAAGTATTTCAGATATACAATACCCCCCCCCCCCCCCCCAAAAAGAAAGTAGCAGTCAAAGAAGAAAGAGTTTCGAGGTTTATGATTGCTTCTTACATGTACATGTTGCGTATCTGATCGTAGTCTAACTCCAGTCTCTTGGACTTCAGTATGACGTTGGCTAGTTCCGTGAGGTCGTAACTCCGAGATCTGATGAGTTCCTTGGCCGACAATTTGATGTCACACACGAGTCGACCACAGGCTGCTGTTTTATCAGCAAATCCTCGATGACCAGGTCCCTATATAAACATTTCATTATAGTAAATTATGTATAGTGGAAAGTAATCTTCAGTTTCAAAGGAAATTTTTTTCCAAATGTAATTCAATGCAGCAGGCAGGGATTTTCTATTATTGCAAGATTTGAACAGGGAAATAACTCTTTAACATTTTTTTTTTTTAGCTAACTTCAATATTCAAATAGTGAGACATTCCCATCTTAAAATGGTAATATAAGTAGTCAAAACAGTAGCACGACATAATATAGCTGTGACTAAATCACCAAATTGTTGGCATTATATGCTGCAATGTATATCACACATATATTCTAAATCATTTGCAATGTACTGTAAGCATGCTGCATATTACAGGAAGAGGCATTATCTAAATTGTATGCAATAGAAAAGGAAGCTTTATTAACTCTCAATGGTTCTTTCACAAAACCCCCTTACCGATAATTTTGGCATTTTGGTTCTTTTGAGTCTCCCAATTTTTGACCAGTGAGGAACTTTGTTGGCATTTATTCTGTGCAGGATTAAATCTAAGTCAAATCCAAAGATGTCATGTCCCTACAATAAAGGGAATCTAGCATGACAAAATCAGTTTCTGAAAGTTCATATCTGTGAAATACAAGTCTCTCATATCAAAGTACATTATTCAAATTTGAAGAAAAATCACAAAAGAGGAGGTAAATGTATTACAAGAAACTTACCACAATGACATCTGGGTCTAATTTATGAATCTTGGCTAAAAGGAATCCCATTAATGCTCTCTCATTGGGAAGCATTTCAACCCGTAATTTCTTTCCCTTCAAATAGTAAAATAAAAGCATTTTTTTTTTAAACAACAAAATCTGATTTTATAGCCAGATAATTATTAGTGTATTTTTTTTTTTTATACAGATCAATTTTTTTCTATTCCAGAAAATACCTCTTTTTGAAGCTTCTCCCGAAAGTCAAATGGAAAAAGACTATCACTTGGTTTTGTTAAAACTGAAACAAATAATTATATTTACCAGTAAGTACATTGTATTAAGCAATAACTAACCAAACAACAAACAAATGCAAAATCATTCAATTAAATAGAGATGACAATTTTGTTATGATAAGATTTTTATTTAAAAACTAGGTGTAGGTAAAAATATGCATCAAGGTGCAACTATGAACAAAATTCATAGTTTATCTGTTGATTTCAAGAGACTTACAGTGTAATTGCCCCATTCTCATTTACATGTACATATGGACACCATAAAGAAATCATCATTGTATAGAAAAATACAACAGTATCAACAGTAGTTACCACAGAAATGTTGTTGGAATGGATTTTTTGGCGCAGGTTTATCGATACTGAAAGATTCCTGGACGAGACAGGTGGCTGCTACAATCTGAAACAGAATTACTTCATAGTTATTGGCATTTTATGAGATCATGTTTTCAATGACCTTGCTCTGACCTGTTTTAGCAATTTGGGTATAACTACTGTATGTACCGGATGGATTTTTGGCTCATATAATGGAACTTCATTATACTGGATATCACGGTACAGTCAAACTTCGTTTTCTCGAACTAGATGAGACTGTTTAAAACTTCAAGATATCCAAGTATTCGAGGGTAAAATACTTTAAAAATAAGTGGTTGGTACTTACAAATCACTTCGACATATCCATTGTATTTGAAGTTCAGAATATCAAAGTGTATCAAAGTGAGTTGGAAGTCCCAATCACTGTTACATTATGAACTTAAACCTCTGTATCCTCAAATTCTTGGATACTTTGAGGTTTATTCTTGGTCGCCATGAGCACAATATAAAGAAGTTTGTATCTTTATCCAAACATCATTCACATGTTTATGTGTGTGAACAAGCCCCACCATCACCAACTTTCCTCAAGTCATTACTCAGACTCAAGTCCGAGTTTTGACCTCAAACTTATGTACTTTTTTTTTTTAGAGATCAGAGTTCAGGACAGAGTTGAGTGATTTGAAAATTTTGGCGATGGCATGGCCCGATGTCTTTTCTTGTACTTACTTCGTTTTGGTGATTCTTGTGGTTGGGCAGGGTCCTAAGATTTAACGTCATGACGACAAGAGGAGGCGGAGCCAGCTGCTGGTCGTTCACCACTGACAACAACTCGGGCTTACTGATGGTGACCTGTCAATCAATTTAATGTAAACACATTAAGATATACCAAATGTTACATGTAAAATGGTTTTACAAATATCACTGATAAACACATAATACATGTACATGTTATTGAATACATTTATATTGTCAATTCTATTTTCGTTGAAAAAAATGTAAGCTACCTCTATTTTACACCAGCTAACTTGGGGGTTAACAGTCTCTACAATAAAAAGGTGCATGTCAAGTCTAGCTAAATTAAACAAAAATCATTTCAAAAACAGCAAATGTCAAGTTAGAAGGATATTGCTTATTCCTTTGTTAACTCACGAGGAAGCTTAATGTCCAACCATCCAGGTCCTTTCATTTTGGAATCAATGAGCAAAAGCTCCAAACTGAAATACAAAGATATCTCAGTGTATAATATTCTCTCTTCTCATATTTTCACAAAATATATGAAAAAAAGTTCAAAATGTACATGTAATTTATTCATGCAGGCTTCTTTTACACATACAATTTCATATCAATTCATGAAAAAATATAGGTTTGGTATTCAAAATTCCTGATCTTACCATGATGTATGAGTTCCAAATACATGGCTGAATGTCTCTCCTTCCAAATCCCTTGGTAATGGCGGAATCTCTGCCTGCATTAAAAACCAGCACATTTTTTTTCTCTAAAGTATTACAGGTAAAAACAGTTTTAACATAACACTAAATAAAATCTAATATTTACCCCAAATCTGATCTCTAAATAATCAGACTCTACTGGAACCTCGACCTTCTCAAACGCATACTGCTTGGTGACTTTCTACAAAAATACACATTTACACTGTCTAATACAAGTTCTTGCAGCTGTTTATCGTATTATCATAACACATTATTTATCCATCATTGTATCAAATAACAAAAGCTCTCCCTTACCTTGGACTTGAACTTTGGTATCTTGAACTTTTCAGCTATTCTCTCATTAAACTCAGAGTACACATCAACCATGGTGACATCTATCCCAGTGTCAGAGCCAGACTTCAAGTTCTTTCTCTGAAAGAATCAATTAAAACCCATGCACATACATATCAGTAAACAAAAAGCATTTCCAAAACTTTGTAATTTTGATCATCACTCTTAAATTACTTTCTTTTATTACCAAACTTTTAGACTCGGTTACAAGTTTATAAAGTTTTTAAAAACTTCCATGATTATCAATTGAAGGTTTTAAAATAAGTTAACCTAAAATTTACAAATGCCAGCATATGTATATGTAGTAATGGTGACGGCAAATTAACCATCATACAGAAACATACAAAAAAAAACAAAGCTAAAAAGCAGAATGCTAGATCTCTCAGCACATTTTTTTTTTACTTATCTTGTATGTAATATAAATCTGAATTCTAAAAATCTTACTGTTGATCTGGGAAGTACATATATTCTCCTCTCTATATTCTTCACAGTCACACAACAGCTCACATAGACTTTGGCTTTTTCTATCCAAACCTTTCCAAATAAGAAAACAGTGCCTGAAAAAAGATGATACAGAGAAATATAGATTCAACAAAACACCTTCTGAACTACAAGTACATGCTACTTTCTCCAACTTCATAAAGTACATAGGCATCGAAACCGGAGCCCCCACTTTTTTTGCAAAGTTATACCAAACCTTATCCGAATACCCCCCCTTTTTTTTTTGGCTTGTAAAGGTTTTTGATAAGTCTAGCACCCCCCTTTTAATTTGCTTCCAACGCCACTGAGGTATATCTACGAAAGTTTCCTGATTTCATACTTTAACTGTAAATGTACCTGGACTGCTGTATGGATCTTCATAAGCATCCAGCCAATAGAATCGCAGGACTTGTTCTCCATTAGATGAAGTAACCAATGGCAGCTCTGATGTGTCAACTTTGACCTCTGTTACAGACTCCTCCTGGGAGTCATTTTGGTATTTCTCCCATCCAGTAGACAGTGTTTCAGATGGGCTGAAAATGTGTAAAATTATCAAATTTCAAGTATAGGTGACAAAATGAGCGGAACATAGATTTCCTTTGAGCAAAATTTAATCTGTCTATTCTTGATCTCTCAGAGTTTATCCAGGTTTCTTGAAGTTTTAGTTATAGCAATTCACCCATAATTTATTTTTCCAAAGCATGATGCAGAAGAGATCAGTGACTTGCAGTATTCAACAGCTTTTACTCACATAATTATTTCCTTTTTAGGTTTGACCAATTTCTCATTAGCCTCTTCTTTCTTGATACCAAGATCTTCATCAAAGTCTACATCATTCAGATCCATCATGGCTGCTTCATCTTCAAAATCAGATTTTCAATTTTAAATATACATGTACTTCTAAACACAAAGTCAAAACACATGTAAGCAAACATTCTACTGCTGTGCAATTTTAAAACAATTGTGCCTATCTATATAAGAAAATGAGTTTATTAAGAATTAAGATTAAAAATTTGAAATTTCAAGTCTGATCTTAACAGTTCTTTGTGTAAATATAGGTACACTTTCACTTCACATCTACACCATAGTTGACTTACATGTTACAGAAGTCATACCTTGAAATTCAGATGACTGTGGGAGGTCCTCGACATTTTCTTGCTTTACTGCTGATTCCATCCCCATGTCCATTCCATCTACCTCATCAAAATTGTCCTCAGGGTCGGGGATGTTGGGTCTGGGTAGAGAACGAGGTTCCGACTTGATGGGGACCGCTCGTGGCTCCGTCTTTATCATTGGTTTCTTTTTCACAGGCTGTGCTCCTGATGATGGTATATTGGTGTTGAAAGGATTTAAGGGAGATCTACACAAATGGAGCAAAATTAAAGCTATTTGTAAGTATTTTCATTTTATATTTTTGAAGAAGTCGAATACTACAGAGATTGGAGCAAAAAGAAGTGAATTTGTATGGGATTTTTTTAAAATAAAGAATGAGTGACTGAATATCTAAAATCTAATTCTTTTACAATGTCCAACAAATATGCTATGCAATTTAATTTTAAGCTGATTCAAAGGAGTTTCAACATCAAACATTCAAAACTGACTTTGTGGCACTGAATCCTTTCTTCTTCAGCTTGATAGGTAATGGTTTCATCATACCATCAGACGGCCCCTGATGAAGTTCCTCCATCAGGTCCCCCAGCAAATCATCATTAGCCAATGAAACATCTTTCTGAAAATTGAGATCAAGCATGCAGCTTAGAAACTATAAATAGCAAATGCTCATTTGTCTGAATATTTTTAATGACTTTGCCTTATATCCTTTACTCAAAATCACACATTTTTTTCCCATTCTATACTCTAGTCCAACATTAACAATTACAACATTATAACAGATTCCTATACCTCAGATTTAAGCTTAGAGCCCCCTGTGGAGGACTGGGCAGCAAACATAGACTTGATGGTGGTTTTGGGTTTGGATCCAGGACGCACAATGTTAGGATTTTTACTTTTCTTTTTCTCCTCTTTCTCTGCAAGAAAAAATAAAATTTGATTTTCCAGTGCAGCAGTAGAAAATTCAGTATGTCAAAGTTACACCGACTGACTCGCTGTCTTACTTCCTTTGTTGGCTCCTGGCTCCTCATTAAGGTCGTCATCAAAGATTTCACGTCCATCCTCCACATAGCCAGCACCATCTGTCAAAGACAATGTATAAATTTAATGCATGTTTAGGAAAGCCCCTACTATCATATTGTTTTTATTTATCCTAAAATACAATTTTTTTATGGTTTCTGCAATTACTTATCAAATCTTTAAAACTCAACATGATGTAATGCTTTAATATGGCCACCCATTAAGCACCCATTTTGGAAACTTTACGAATAGTTACATACAGAACCAAGTTCGCAAAAACATTTTTTAGAGTAAACAGAAAATGCTTCAGAAAATTTAGTGGCCTACATAAACATAATGCCTACACTCCTTTGGATTGAGCAGCAAATTAGGAATTTTGTGTTTTTTAGCTCACAGTGTTAAATGCAAGACTCATCATGTGATTAAATTAATTGATTAAAAATACAAAATCTACTGAGCTGGCAACTAAGAAAACCGCATGCTTTTAAAGATTTGTAATATCACTGATGTATGTGTGTGTGTATTAAGATCAATCTCACCATCATCCACGATCCAGTCATCATCCTGGCGTTGCCGCACTATTTCTGAATACTCGTCTTCATTAACAATGTCATACACGTTCTTCTCCTCTTCCACCTGAAAAAGTAATCTAAAACATGAATCAAATTGTGTTAACCGAGTTTGATTTCTTTGGGTAGGTGTAATAAAAGTCTGGTCATTGTTATGCAAATCAATGACAATCAGCATGTGGATTCATATTTTCCAGAGATGTCTGCAAGCATTTTCACAATAATTCAAACAAAATCATATAACAGATGGAAAAATAAGCTAATCAGGTGGTGACAGAGAATTCTATTTAGGATTGGCATGGGCTCAGGCACTTTTCTGCATAAAGGTTCATGTCAATATGAATGTCAAACAAAATTGTCGGAAAAGTCTTTTTTTTGGTATTTGCATGTCAGGGTTCAAGAGAATAAATGTTAAAGCATTCCCCAAGGATGTTTTGTCATGTCTTGGGAATGTGCTAAGTAAAATTAGTCCAAAGAGTTCTAAAAACTAAAAAATTTACACAAAAGAAAACCCCACAACAAACTATGACAGACAAAAAAGATTTTTATTGGGACATTCTTGACTGTCAATGTGCGCAACCAGATTTCATTTCTAAAGGTAAATGACTATTATTGTACTTTATCTTTACCTTAAAAATCACATATTTTCTCATTTTATACTATCGGTGCCACATACTTCGGTCACTTACATCGTATTTGTGTTTCTCTCCTGTCTCTTTTGCCTTCTTTAACCTTTCCAAGGCTGCAGATCGTCCTCCTCTATCCCTTTTCTCCCTACGAGAGCGAGATTTCGCCAATCCCTGCTCTACTACAGACAAAAGCAAATGTTTATTTTTTTTGTTTTCATTTCCCACCTAAAAATCTGTTCATATTTGCAAATTTATCGTTTAAAACATTATAAAAAATCGTGATCGTTTCACTGAGACGGTTTATTCATCTTTGAAGTATCTATATCACACAATAAAAAAATAATCAAGTTAATTAATTTGCAAACCTTGCACATCATCTTGATCGTTTGTTCCATCGTCCTTTTCAGGTGCTGGCGCCATTTTTGTATTATGGCGCGAACCGAAAGATGGCGCTTTATTAGATAAGTCGACCAAAGAGTTATTCGTAGAAGCCCCGCCCCTTTTTGATATTGCTTCTGTGTTAATTTGATAAAATATTTACTAAAGAAAAACCCATATGTTTTCACAACGTGCTTATTACACACATTATCCTAAATTGAACTTACTACATTAATGATGCAGTTTTAATATAATATTGACTCAGCATTTATCTTATCAAGCTCATTTCATTTAAACTTGGGCAAAAATCATGGATGCTTAAAGCTCAAAATAGTAAAAAGAATAGGACTTTTGGGTATGACAAGTATGAAATGCAAGTATGAAACCTAGTCTCTAGTGCCTTATCCTTGCCTTATAATAGAAAATACATTCAAGATTAATTTTATATCAAAAGAGAAAAATGCACTGCAGCTATTTAAACAATTATATATAACAATACAAGAATTTTATGACAGCTTTAACTCAATACCCAATTCAAATCCCAGGTTGCATGAACGACCAAAATAAAACTATATCATTATATATCACATCTAAAAAATTGTATGAATATTATCAAGAGCACTAAATTAAAGAAGAGTATAGATGAGCTTACAAAGTGATATTGCATCAGTATAAACTGAATACATACAAGCACATGAAGGAAGTTCTCTTATCAACTTTTAAATCGGTGGAACATGCAGAGGCATAGCAGTCTTATTTTTTGGCATTAATTAAAATTAGACTTGTATTTTGACTCCTCTACGATACGCTTTACGGGCATATTGTAGAAGAGCAAATTACCAGTTTTTGTACTGCAACTATTACATGTATCTGAGACACGCGTAATATTTCTATTAAATATAACAAATATGCAATTTTTGTGCATTTTATTCACTCAAAACAAACAATAATTGAAGCAAGTTTACACTTTTAAATATTCCAACCAATGCTTAAAGTCATTTTTTCAATTATAAATTGAACATGAAAATTATGCATTTTGTAAACAAACAAGAACATAGCATTATGAATTAGGCTATAATACAATAATATGAAAATAATATTAAAAGCATTCATTTTATAGCATACAGGAATAAATCAAGTTGGTCTAATGAAAAACCAATTGCATACTCATTGAACAAAAGATTGGCAAAATATTAATTAAGTACTGGAATCTCCATGTTGCATATACACACAATAGAAACAATATTCAGCAGTTTCCAAATAATGTGTACACAGGAATGTTCATGTAGGTATAGTAAAATATCATATGAAAAAAAAAAAATATACAACCACTTTTTCTGGACGGATATTAAAAATATAACTCTGGAATTCATCACATTTTTGCACCAAAAAATGCATGTCTTCACTTTACCCAATAGATATGAATATATAGTTGTTTAAAAAATTGTTTAATTCACATAGAGACAAACCAAGGATTTTCCTGACAGATACCAGATAAATGAGTAATCAATTTCTTTTAAAAAAACATGGAACATATGACAGCAGTAAATAAATTAGCAAAATCTAAGCACATGTATATGTACATATACACATGAAATCTCACATACACATGTAGCACTTTAATCATTTAGAAATATCACACTCTTCATTTGAACGAAAACAACAAAATTCAGCACAGATCTCCATCTTCCATCACAGGCATCCACTCTCTGGGAACACATGGTAGAATTTTTGTGATGAGTTCTTTAAGCAAACAGATCCACAAACTGGCCGGCACTGTTCCTCACTTCATTGTTGAACTCTGCTATTTCTTTGTTCTTTTGGTCAATGTACTCCTGGATAAAAGTCTCTAAACCTGCAAATAAATGGGAAATAGTCACAACACAGAGTGCTTGAGAGAGACGATTTAAAAATTTGTACCAAGGTTCTGGAAACACCTACTAGTGTCAGGCCTACATTGTGGTGTTCATTCATTTTAGGTTTACTTACTTGGATGAAGGTCCTGTTTTTCTCCATCAAAGCTGACAAACTGAGTTCCATTGTAGAACCACCCCGCTGGTAATGGGTCCAAATGATGCTGTTTCTGCAAAATTAAATAGATTTGCATGTTTTAAGCTATTCTTAATAGTATACATTACACATAACATATTAAAATTATAAAGCCAGGTCAAAATAAAATCTGACAAAAACTTTAAAAAGAATATTTTTTTTTTAACAATAAAGTAGTTTTAAAATAGTTCAGTAAACTGTAAAATATGTATGAAGCAAAAAAAAACCAAAGAGCATCTGAACAAAGCTTCAGGCCAGGAAATGAAACAGATTTAATTTTCCTTTTAAGGTATCTCACTCCTCACATTTTGATTTCATTGCACAGATGATCATTTTATTTTAAATAAATATGATTTTATCTATTTAATCATAACAGAAAGATTCTTATTTCATAATTATACAACATTCATAAAGAAAATCCATCTGAATTCAAGAAACAAACAAGTTTTGGGGGGAACTATTTTTTCGTGCAGAAGGTTTTTTAGACGAAAATTACAGAAACAAGCAATTTTATGATTTTTCGATATACTTTTTTTTTATTATACTTTTTTCATTATTCACATTTTAAACATTTGATAGGCTTGTAACATATTCTTTAGGTTCTGTGTGACATGTACAAAATTAAATCTTGAGAGAGTGATGGAAGTTTAGCATAAAATCATAGAAATATATAGAAAATGTCTGAATTTTTTTAAGCCAAATTTTGCGAGAATTTTACCTTTGAAGCCTTATATATAGAATTTGACATCACTGACCCCCATGTTTTATTATGTCAAAATGATACTGAATACATTATCTAGGCAACTGGATTAATCTTATAAAATTCTTGATATTCAAAAAGTTTTTATTTCAAATAAAATTGTAACTATTATAGACATTGTATATTTCAAGTGCAAAAAGGTCACACAAAAATTAATGCAGCTTCGTACAATTTTTTTTTCGTAATCCCTCTATTCAGTGTGACCATTGTGCATAATTATAAACAATATTTGAAGAAAAAAGTGAAATGAAAAATACTGACAACAAATTCTAATCAGTCTGAAATTGCATTTTAGGTGGAAAAAGGTCAAATTAAATTGGCCATAACTCAGAGGGATGAACACTGACCCCCCATTTTCTTTGTATTTTTTTTAGTACATTTTGTATACAGATTTCAATGATATACTTCTCAAAAAATTCTTCATACAAGAACATTGAGGAGTGGGATACCTTAAGGTGTATTCTGATAAAAAGAAAAATCATTTACATGAATCTTCTTGATTTCCTCCTTAGTCATGTCTTTCTTGGATATCGGTTTCTTCATTTCTGGTTTCTGTAGTAGAGGAACATAATACGGTACTTTCAATACATGTAGGTACACTTGCAGTTATAACTATCAAAGTTAAAAAAATTCATGGCTGGAAAAGCATCAGATCCACCTAAACATTTTAGAAATTATTTTCTGGCCATAAACTGTATAATTTGAATATTAAAGCATAAAAAGTTTGTTTTCGCTTTAAATTTGAATTAATGTAGAGCTCTTTTTTCCAAGGAGTCTAAAAATGGCCATGACCATACAGCCACTTTAAGGGTATAGCTATAGAGTTCCACTGACCTGTCTCCCACAGGTCCGCAGCCAGTCTTTGACCTGGTTGACCTGTAACTGATGCCCGGTGAACACCAGGCAATGCTTCTTACGGGAGAGGTGAAGGCCATCACCATTAGCGACGCTTTTTTTTGCGTGTTTGTTCACACTCAGTTGGTCAGATGTTACAATGTATTGGACATCCATCAAACCTTCAGAATCTGTTATGATGAGAAGTAGATCATTGATGTTGTTGAATACAGTAAAACATGTGAACAGATTTATAACAAATTCACACTAACAACAAAGTCAGTTTCATTCCTCAACATTTTAAAACTTATTATATGTAACAGATAAATGTATCAAGAATTAGGCCTAGCGCTGTAACAAATTAAAATTGCTTAACCTTTAATCAATAAGAGAAAATACCTGTAAAAGTGACATATCCATGCACCACGAAGATACTGCCTGAGAATGGGTAATGGGTGATCTGGCCTTTCAGTCCTACAAGATATACAGTTTATATAGTCAAGGTTTATCATGTACATGTACACTGCACCAATATACCCAAAAGTTCATACATACAAAATATTATAAAGTTAGAACAAGTTTTTATCCATGTGTCAATGTACTATACATGTTTTAGATTGATTTAGGCACAGAGTCAAATTAAAATAACGAATCAAAGATAGGTTCTCTATCAATGAATATACTTTGGCTTAAGATATAGAAAATGCATACTGTTTGTAGACTCTCAATTTTTTGTCCGTAATACAGTGTATGTACATTATGTTATAGCCTACCTCTGAGCTTGTTGATGAAGGCGTTCCTTACGAGAGGCTGTGAGAACGCCACCTCAGTGTCCTCCATGGTAAAGGACAGAGAGGACGGTGTCTTGTACAGTCCTAGAGACCTGCGCATAAAATGTCAACATTTACACAAACAACCTTTCTGAAATAATGGTTAAAAAGAGTTCCATTATACACTGTTCCCATGAGGAGGGGTTATTTGTTAGAAAAAAAAAATCCAGATGTCCCTATCTAAACACAAGCTTTAACTGTTACATTGAAATACAGGTAAATACATGCATGTAAGCCAAAATAAAAAAAAACCCAAACAAAAAACCCCACAAAAATTTCAAAATGTAATGCAACAGGCATGTATTTCTTTTTAATTCAGTATATTTGCAAAGGGGAACAACTCATTTTCAAATTTTAACTTTAGTATTCCTTTTTTCAGCATGGCAATAAAAATCATAAATGAGGCAGCATTTGACTCAATGTTGTGGCCTAACAATGAACCCCTTCCTCAAAATATTCTCAGTGGAGCTAGATATACTATACACATTTCTAAACAATCAAACAATACTTACCAGCCTGGGCACAACATTTCTCTGGCTCTCATTTTTTTGTTCTCCATAAATGCTGTTTCGGACAAAATGGCATCAACATCCATACTTCTGTAATGGGTAAGAGGAAAGAAGATTAGTTGTACAATACAGTAACTGTCCTAAGGTTCAGAAAATGAAAAAGAATTAGCAACCTTGGCTGGTTTACCTTTTAACATTCCCCTTTTCAGCAAGGAAGAAAGCAACATCTGAGTTCACACTGCGTAAAAGGTTCTGGATTTCTTCGAGACTAGAGTTCTGGAGAAAAACAAAGTAGAAGAGTTTTAAAGAAAGTAATTAAAATAGACAGCTTATGAAAGATTCAAAGTATGGTTACGTTTATTCAAATGTACTTGTGATTACCAGTAAATCAACAAAGAAACTTAAATTTCTTCTATACCTGTTGTATGGAGGTAGCAGAAGTTATCAAAATATTGTTCACAAAGCCTTGATTACATTGGTTCAGCAGATTTGGATATGTTAACCTAAAATAAAAAGGTTAAGAAATTAGAATATTTTTTCATGCCCTAGATGGTACCTCCAAGTACCAGCTCTTTGTTATTCGGGCATTCTCAAAGAACCTGAATAATTATTTACCATAGCTTAGCACTCACTTTAGTATGTAAGCTTAATAAACACTGTTCAAAACGTCACCAGAAACACCTGAAACTTCTCCATCTTTTTCAAATTTAAAAGAGTTGTGGTGATAAATCATTGATTATCTAAAAATTCCAAATTAACAGACTATCATCTCTAACAAACATTTATCAGTATACATGTATATACTGGAACAGAGATAGAATACATTTACATGTGTTTGTGTTGTTCTCAAGGTACTGGTAATAAATATACCTACCTGTGCTTAATGAATGAAATGAAAGGGTCAATGCACACTGTGACAGAACCTGGAAAAAAAGTGGATGAGTTGTGTACACTGAAATATTGTTTTGCTTTAATTTGATATATCTAACATGAGTTTCCACCTTGAAGACCAAGAAGAGAACTATATTTGTAATTTGTGCATTCTTACCGATGCGGACATGAGCCTGCACGTCAGGATTTGGGTGATTAAAGATGGCACTGATCACATCTTTAATATCTGTATACCTGTCACAAACAAAAAATATATTGATATTGTACAACCTCTGCAAGCTCAGTCTTCCATTGTATAACTTTATAACATGCAGTTCAATATTTTAAAAATTGAAAATTCTTTACAGATACAGGTAGAATGTGTCTGTAAAAGTATGAAAATTTTTATATATTTAAATATTTTTATGAAGATGGATTCCTAATACAAGGAAGACAACCCTGAGGGTAGGATTTACTGGGTTGTCTCCATTTTCTGATGAGATTTTTATTTACCCTGGAGTAACGAGTAGGAGCCTGTGACTGGTGTCTGAAGCGCTGAGTCGTCGCCTCATCGCGTTCCACATCTTGGACAACGTGTCTTGTAATTCTCCCAGCAGGACTGACTTAGTAGCCCCAACTGTTTGTCTAAGTACTGTCCATCTGCAATACATCAATAAATTTTGTGATCACATTAATTATGTTATGTAAAATTCCTAAACAATAATATTTATTTTACTTTTTTAAAATTTTTCCTTGAAGTACAGAAATAAGACAGAGAAATACCAGTATCATAAAATAAATGTACCATATCAAAAAACCATATACAGTGTGTGTTCATCATTGGTATGGGGTGACAAAAGACTCCAGGGGCTTTTTTATCACCTTTGGGCAAATATTCTTGTATCTTGCCCTTGAAGCAATATAATGTACCGTACATACGTATATTGTATGAATGATGTTAACTGACCTTATGTGGCTCTCGGTAAGGTACAACAAGGTATCACACAACTGCTCCTTATGGCTTCCTGGAATACCCCCTAGTACAGTCACAGTGATCTGTAAAATAAGACAAGGTGATTACAATTACAGTTAAAAGGACAATATTTGGTATGGTCAAATATTTGCCCCCAATTTTAACAAATTTTAGTCATCATTGCTCATTCGCTGTTTATCTATGACGTCACCTAAATGAGCCAATTCCTGCAATGTTGCAAACAAATGAAAATATTGCCATTTTTTCTTTTTATTTTGCATTCGGAAGAATAGAGCGCAGGTCTGCTCAAGTGCGATTTTAACATATGTTTTAGTTCATATAAGTATACACATCATACTAGAAATGGTACTTGAGCAAGCCCTGGCTCGATGTTTCCCAGTCGAAAAACCATCGGAAAACACCCATATTTTGCTATAAAACATCAATTTATCAAAATAAGCAATCTTCATGACGTCATTTCTACATTATGAGGTCACTGTGGTGATAACCTTTTACACACTTATTTTCAAAATGATTTCATCAATCTTCCACCTTATTTTAAATCTCTTTTTAAAACTGTATTTTTGGGGCAAAAATGCACAATACCGCACATAGTCCTTTGAGAATATCATTCCTTACATATCCAAGACCCACAGAGAATATAACAGACAAAAATGCCAGAGATACACACCCCGTGGAAATTTGAAATAGGGACAACATCTTCTGATGGATTTGTTGCTACTTCCTCTGCCTCCTGAAGCATGATGGGTAATGAGGTCGTTGGAAGTGATGTCACACTGCTAACACTAAAATGGGTCATGAATCTGTAAAGAGAAAAGATATTCATGTGAATCCCAACCTGGCATACTTGACCTTATAAGTTGGTTAAAAGTATTAAATACATCAAAATGTTTTTCTATGAATTGGAAAATCCAATTTGAAATGCAAGTTAGAGGATGAACATGCAATTTATATTTGTGAATTATCTCCTTGCGGCAGTTTCAACATATCAAGTCAATGTTAACTTTATATATTTAGTATCATAGAAAAGTGAACACAGATTAAAATGTGTACACAATACAAAATTGAATTACTTGCTGAGGTTTGAAAATTTTCCTTCGACATGGTGATATGGGGAGGATGGATGAAACTCGTTGTTGAACTCCAGCTGAAGTTGTTGAGCTCTACAAATATAATATGATTGACTGCATGAAAATATAGTACAAACCACTGAAAGCAATACAGGTTGGAAATGTCAATTTTGTTAACACTAACTACTTCTGTTCTCTAGAGTTTAGACAAAACAAAATATTGGTTTATAAAATGTAAAATTAGTTTTTTGCAAGTCCAGATGGGAAACTCGGTACATACGTTTGTTGAAATGCTCGTGGATAACTCTCGGAGAGATCAACATGGGGTAAACTGTCATATGACTTCCACTCTGGTAAAACCTACAGAAAATGTTTATTGCTCAAACTTATTCTTGACACAAACATATATTATGCATGTAAACTAGCAGTTATTAAATGTTATTCCTTAAGCATACATTTATGTATGTTCCTTTGGCTGTCTGTGAGAAATAATTACTGGTATATTGAAAAGGAAATATAATTTTGTGTTTAGCAATACAAATGTCACTTTATAAAAATATTATTACTATGCGGTAATTACTTACTCACTGTGAAATAGAAGCACTGAGCAATTTTAAGCAAATTACTGGTAAGTAACTTTCTGAATCTAATTTGCAGATTGAATCACATTTAGAGACAGTTTCAAGTTTTTGTGTAATACAATGTACTCACCTCCTTAAACAAACTCAGCTTTGCCTTGGACTTTGGGGCCATGGTTATGTAGACGATGTGGTCCTCTGACTGGAGGAATGCTGGGATATTGGATGGACACACCTCTACCATCAGAACCACTAGCCTCTCCGACGAGTCCTGTTATAACAAGGGATTGCTTATAACATTTAACAGAATTACACACAAGATCCAAAGTTGTTAGAATTGAACTTCCATACAATGTCAGCTGGTTTCTTATAAATGAGATTATAGGTAATAAACATGATAACTGATTTTAATTAATTTTCTTTCTCATTTTATGAAGACAAATTCTCCCCGATTTTTCATTCTATATGAGTACATGTATCTTTTGCTAGTGGTACTTACTCCTACAAACATTTGAATGGACTTGATGTTGTCTTTGTCCAGGGACAAAACTAGGGAGCGTTGAAAGACAAGGACTATGGCTGCTTCATAGGCAAACAGTTCAGCTAAAACAGACAACAAAGTAATACATGTTTGTGTATAAAATAATAAGGCAATGGGAAAAACTAATTTTTCATTGCATATTTTGCATGAAGTTTGAACAATTACTCTTAATGTTGCAACTTTTTTTCATAACCCCTCATCAAATTTGTGATGTATTTCACATCTATTGTACGCAATAAGTTTATTTAATATTTTTCATGAAATACTGTAAACATATAATTTTCAGATTGTACAATATTTTGTGTAAAAGATTTTTCAATAAATTAGCCTAAATTTAGTAAAGTGCATTTCTTATGGTACAGATAAATACATGCTTGAAATTTAGTGTTGAACTTGATTTACCATAACCTGCTTTCCACCAAACACACTAAATAGTATCGACAGCCAAATGTTATATGTTTACAGATTACCTTTTTCAAAACCATGCTAATTGAATTGATAACTTAAGGTTCTTAATTACCTGTAGAGACAGGGTGGGTCAGATTCCTATCTGTACAGACCCTCACCATTTCCCCTGGCAACACCAGGCGGCCATACTTATTAAGACTGTGTAGAGCTTCAGATGGATCAGCCTTACTTCTCAGCTGAAGTAAACAAAAACTGACTGCATGATATTGCCAGCAACATCTTAATCAAAATTCAAATTCCTCACATGGAGGTGCCTACCACAGCCCTATGGAGAAGACTTTTTATGATGCTATAAATTTCAAGTACAGTGGAATCAATAATTTTGTGGGGGCCAAATTTTGTTGATTGTCAAATTTTCACAGGTTCATGGGGACATAATTTCATGGATTTTCTACTATGGCTAATGAATTTATACTGAACTGTGTTTCATATTTAGGCCATTGCAAGTTTTTTCTTTGTTTAGCATCCACCCAAAACTCAAAAACCTATCTTTCTATCAGGAAAAAAAACACAAACCATAGAAAAACACACAACTTTAAAGGTTCAACAAAATTAAATTTACAATATATTTTAAAGTATTTTCTTCATTTTGTAACAAAAATAACAAATAACCACTATGGTTTCCATTTTGAATGTTGTTATAATGAATATTTGATTTCCGATTCGATTTAAAAATGCGATCCCAAGTCCGGCATGTGAAAGAGATCTAATTTTATGATAAATGCTTCTGTTTTTTTTTAATTTTTACATCTCAAAACCAATCCGTCCGCGGACGCTAAACATAGAAAAAACTTGGAATGGCCTTATTGAGGATGTACAGTAAAGTTATTGGTGAGGGAGACCAAAGAAAGCAACAAAACAAAGGCTACCAGAACTCTATTGATTCCACAGTTTATGAAGCTCTATAAAATATCATCAATACCAAGTGTAAGTGCAATAGTAAAATAATTATTTCTATACTCACTGGCCAGCCCTTGTATCTGGGTATGAGAGATGTCAGAACCAGTGCCTCTCCATTCAGTTCTAAAGTGCCATCTACAATAAAAAAAAAACCACCCAAAAAGCACTTTAGTGTTTAAAATAAGTACATTAATCATATACATGTACCTGGTAATCATAAATTAGTGCAAATGGAGCCAGGCTTCTCTCTCTCTCTCTCTCTCTCTCTCTCTCTCTCTCTCTCTCAAATTAGCAAACAAGAAGCAGTGAAAAATGTGCTGAATTGAGTACTATTACAGTATGCTATTTTTCTACTATTATGTACCTTCTTTTTGTATTGAGATGACAGAGTCTTGGAAGATTTCAGAGAAGACAAGAGAGCCCAAGGTTTTGCCCGGAACTAGAGTACTGGGAACATCGTACAGAGAAATACTGGCAGACTTCAAAAAGAGGCTGCGGGTTCCCTCCTCTACTGCATGACTCCTAATGTAAAACAACAAAGGCTACATTTTACTTACCAAACATGATAAACGAAAACCCTTTAAGTCTAAAAAAAAAACCCACCAAAAAACAAACATGCAACAACAATTTAGATATCCAACAAATGCCTTAAAAGGTAAATTTACCTGCCATCTTGGTCATAAGCTTCTATTGTGAACACAATGTCAGATCTACAAAATAATGGTCAAACTTAACAAATGAACATTCTTTGGCATAGTAACCATATTTTTCTTATAAAGAATCTGTTTCCACTTTTTTACTGGTATCCCACATCAATTTTACCTGTATAATAATTTAACAATATAACAATTGAATTTGATCAGATATGCAATGGACTAAGTATTTCTGCAACAATGGTTTCCTGCTACTGATTTGCTGTTTAACCCCTGTTATTCCATACAGAGATAAGAATGCTTACTTTCTCTGGATGTATTTGGCCAAAACAGGATAGGCTCGACAACCCTCACAGATTTGATCCACTACACGAGCACGTGCCTACGAAATATACAAAACAATGAAAGCTCTTATTGAAATTGAAAACAGGTTTGAAATAAAAAGGAAACAAATATTTTCATAATCTTTTAACAAATTAGCATAGAGCAGTTTTGAAGGAAAAAAAATATTTTATCATAAACATTAAGAAGAACAATTCATTTTCTCCAGAATATCCCAGTAAATGTGAAAAAAGCTTTATAATAAATATTGGTTTTTATACTTATTTAATTCCATCAATAAAATTACAAATAAAGCATTGCACAAATTACATAATTTACCTGGTTGTTAAATGATAACATCACCACAACATAAAGAATGTGGAGATTTTTTTTTTAATGAACTTATCATGCTTGCTACTTTCTGTATGTGAGGTAAAGGGGGAAATGAAAACAACATGAAAGTAATAGTATGGTTATAAAAATTGATGACAATAACTGTAAAAATTGACATCTATTGTAGAGATATTGTCATACGATGGCAATAATTCATCACACAGGCAAAATGATATTGCAAACTCTGATGAGTGTTTTTAATAATATCATCGCCTGGTCGCCTCAGTTGATGAGATATGACAACTTGAAAGAAATCTTTTTCACTGTTTCTACAGATCAATAAATAGCCTGTAATATTTGTAGCAGAGTATAGTGGGTAGTGCTGATTGTCCCCTCCTATCTGTTAATTTGAATCGCTACGAGGAATGCGAGTTTACTCCTCTATGTTAATTTGGACCACTACGAGCAATTCGAGTTCACTCACTCACTCACCACAGCCAATGCTGAATTTTGTTTGGGTAATGAATAACAGGCCTTAATTGAATTGTTTCAAAGTTTGAGAGAGAGAAAAAAATCAATATTTGAGCTATAACTATTTCCACAGTTTTTAGTAAAGAGGTACTGTTGTTTGATTAATGTTTGTGGGTATTAATTTTAATTTGTGTATTTGGTAACAATGACAATTTGAGGATTAATTTCTTTAAATACTGGTAATGACCACAGTTTGACCAAAAAATTTATTTTTATTTTTTTAATTGCAATTAACATTTAATTTTGTTGATTTTGACTCAACAATGAAATCCATGAAAATAGGTGTTCAACAAACAATGATGAAACCAGAGTGTGTGTACCTTATGAACACTGAGTGTCCTGGAGTAATGCTGAATTCCCTCCAATACACTGTCCACCATAATGGAATACATGTCTACAAGCATTCTGGAAAAAAAAAATAATAATACACTTACTGACCATTTCAATTCATTTTTTTTTTAATTTAATTAAAAATACAAACAAGCAAAACCAGCCAAAAACTCCATTTTCAATGCAGGTATGCTTTCATCATCCAAGTTTGATTTTTACTTTGCAATTAAAATACTGCAGACGTAGAATAATGTAATAAAAATACCTATAAAGGAAAATTATGTAATGTATATATCAGAAACTGACACTGTCAGTTTTACTGACAGAACAGATCATTTAACAAATAACCTAAATGTAACTTGAATACCTAGTACACGTGTACTCTATTTGTGTTAATGTATATGAATAAATCACTTGTTTGAAAATTTGTTTGTTTTTTTTAAACAAGTATAATTTCATCCCTGCACTTTGTAGATTTTCTTTTATGAAGGTGATGTTAAATTTGAAATTAACTTTGGACGACCTTAGATGTTATATGACTGTATTGCCCATTCTTTATTCAATCAGGCTAAGTAGCAGTAAATCATAGAGAAAATTTTATGTGACATAATAATAAAGAATAAAATGTGAAAGAATGAATCACTCAATGAATTACATGATATCTTATATATATCGGTATATCATAAACTACATGTATCATAATGGTTTTTTGTATGAAGTTTTAGCTATTTTCAATGTCTATTTTCCAGAGTCTTGAATATGGCCATACTGCGGTTTCATCAATATTCTTAGGCATCAAGTTTCATGGGAGTTAGTGAAAATGACAGTTTCATGGATACATTTGCGGTTTAATATGAATACAATGTGCTAAACCCTGAATAAAATTGATATTCAACAGTTTTATGTTGATGAAACCACAGTATATAAGAAATTAAGCTATAGCAAAGCTATACACCAGTGGATTAGATTTGCTATTCACCCTTAAGAATATTTTCATTCAAATATTGATGCAGCTTTATTTTTCGTTACTTGATTGGTCAAATCCTTGACAGTAACTATTTCATTCTGACAAGCCTTCCAAAACAGTTCCTGTCAAGGCTAGAGCTATCCCACTCACAGCCAGTGGAGAAGCATGCATACTGTGTGATAGAATAGGAAGTAACATTTATTAATTTTATTTCCATTTATGTCTTACATGTAAGAAAATAACTTGTGACAGTTAACACTTGGCTTTTCTGAAAAAGGGGCTTCCCAATTTATCTATTGCTGGGAAACCAATCTGAGAGCACTTCTGATTGAATAATCTTTGATTTCATCAACCGAGACCAATCTTAAAAGTGCTTATGATATTGGATTATCTTTGCTTCCATTGACCACATCATGGTAATAAGTATTCTGAATTGATTGCTACTGACAGAGGACAGTGATGGAGGGGTGGGGGGGGGGGTGTTCTCATACTTTGTATCCTGGTCCTCCACTGGTAGGTTGATGTCTGCTTGGCTATCACTGCCCGCCTTACTCTGTACAGCCGTTCTAGCCCTGCTTGTCTCTGTAATGGACGAATTGTCTTTTAATGTATGCCAAATAATCGATAAATACTACTACAATTACTACAGCTTACTTTGTAACAAGCCAAAAACCTCTAGGAACTCCCAAATTTACATAAAATCAATACCAAACGACAGACATCAGGCAGAAGCATTACCATACAAAATGATGTTACCCTAGCTAACGCGCAACACCTCTTGTAATGATATCGTAATTATATAATGGATAGAAACAAACACATCATCTATACAACATTTACGTTGTATCAATGAATTTAACTAGAATTTGCTTTGGTTATTTCTCATCAAAACCGCAGATTAAATCTTCCAATGGAAAAATTTCCATAGTAAATCCATTTGTTTTGCATTCAGAAGTCAGAGTTATTCAAACTAACAAAGTACACTGTGCAGACTTGATATTTCTTCGGTTATGCAAAACAGATGTACTTTAGAAACATAGAATACATGTAATTAGAACTGTCAAAGAAAGAAAATATATTCCTGGCAGGACTCTTTTGGATATGTGCCATGTTGATGATGTCAATGTGACCTTGACCTTGGTCAATGACCTCAGGTCATGGGGCATGGCATACACAAGGTCAAAGGCAACCTTTGTGTCATGTATCGGCCTCTAAAAAATTTCTTTTCATAAAACCTAATAAAGACTAGTCAAGAAAGTTGGATGAACAGATGGACAGACTGACAGATGAATAAATCATTTAAATGAACGAGATATTTTTGGGGTTGGCTTAACCAGTATAAAAGATGACATATATTCCATAATTGTAACACAAAACTATATCACTAGTTTAGTCTTTGTCCTATCAAACACTATATTGTTATTCAGATACCAATAAAGAAGTGCTATTGTAGCATTTTAATTATTTTTTTCACTTTGATTAAGAAGTACATGTACTAGTAGTTAAGTTTTTTTACAAGAGAAATCAAACATGCTAAACATTTTTTAAAGTCTTGATTTTCCACATGGATCATGAATTGCCTGATGTAATTTTGTTCCATGCTTGTATTTCCTAATAACTTGGTCAGTTCTGCTTTTTCTCTGAGAACTGTAATTGAAAATTGCTGATAAAACAAATTTCCAGCCACATCATAATTAATTCAGAGAAAACAAGTTAATTACAAACAAAAACCATGCCAAATTACATTATGAACATTAATTCCTGGCTGTGAATATCTTCTATCACTGCTACATTCCTTTCATATCACTGAATTAAATTAGTAGACTGCGCTAGCATTACCAATGCTTTTAAAGCGTGTTCTTTTATTCATAATGTAAATAAAAAAAGCATTGCTGCATCTTAATTTTAATCTATATCATCGACCCTCATCTACTTCACACTCATTAACAGGGAACACAGATACATGTATATACTTTCTGGGGATCTTAGTGTGACAGAGATGACCCCTCTCTTCAACCCCCCCAGGGTATCATTCCCTTCTGACAAAAACTGTTAGACATCAGGCAATTGTCAAATTGTCAGATCCCCGGAGAGCAGTCAGTCTCAGGCAAAGTCTGCTAGTGACGACAGGGTGACAATTAAATACAGGGCTGGAACTCGTCAGTCCAACTAGCGATAGCCGTAATAAACGCATGTAAAATCCCAGCAAACACAGCGATCTAAATTAAAAGAGAGCGGCAATCTGCACCGGTTTTAAAGAAGCGAGAATTCACAAAAGTCTGCTCTAAGAATTACATGGTATTGATCCTAGAGAACTATAGTGGAAAGATTGAAAAACGAATCGTGAAGCATCAAAAAAAGATGACAGCCAAACACTGGCTCTGGATTAGAATTCTGTGGCTTGTAGCTCCATTTACAGAATTAATGAGATTCTGAGGAAAATAAGGAGCTTTTATACCGAATATCATCTGAATTAACCTGGACACATTTATCAACCGAACAGCTGAATTTTTTTTTTTCTGGTAATCTTTGAAATGATTGTTTTACAACTTAAAAGCTGAGGAAAACCATTTTTCATATTGCATGTTGTTCTGGAGAATACTGGATGCTGTGTTACAATTACTGTCATGATCATCTAGTGTTTCGTTATGAGGAGCATTTATATTTTTTTAGAAGTGTAAAGGTTTCAACTCATTTATAGTCATTATACAGCCATGATGAACAAGTGGAAATAAATTACGCCATAATGGATATCAAAAAGACATTTGCTTTTGACTCTGCATCTCTTAATGATTCTAAATTCGATTTGATGCACATGGAAATAATTTTCCAAGCCATCAGCATCTGCATCTGAGAATTAAGTCATAATATCATTGTGTATATGTGTGCTCAAGTGATTTTAAAAAAAAATCCTACAGAAGAAGACTTTGGTGATAGTTATTCCGAAAATGTATTTGTTGGAGCCAGAGTTCCGTAATGAGCCCCTTCTACTGATCCCCCCACAGCTGTGTCTGACCATTCACTCCTTTTGTCTGGAGCACCTGGAGACCGAAACCTGGACCAGCTACTACACCATCAGTGAAATCGCCAACTATGTGTGCTACGTGCTACTTCCCATGGTGCTGGTGCTGGGCATGCTTGGTCAACTTTTAAACTTCGTGACCTTGGTCCGGCAGATTCGGCTGTCCCTGGAGACCTATCTCCTGGCTCTGTGTCTGGAGAGCATTCTGTTGATTGTCTGTGCAGTCATTCTCTGTCTGCCCCACTACATCGGCTACTCCAGATATCTGGTTCTGACCCAGTACTACACTCTGGTGTGTAGGGAAGCAGTCTGGTTTGCCTTTGTCTGGACTCTGGTAGGGGTGGGGCTCCAACAGTGTGTCCAGTCGTTCAAGCATGCACCTTTCTATATCTGCATCATCTCGTCATTCGCAATCAGCAGTGCTCTCCCTTTGGTGTGGCAATACAGCCTTACGTCGGAGGATATACAAACTGACCATCTTATGACAAACAGGTCCAACTACTCCGTGACTCTCATCCAAAATATCCAGCCAGTAGACAACAACACCCTCAGCGTTGTCTACTTCTGGTATTCATCGAGCATTTCAATCTTTGTACCAACATTCCTTACGGGGATACTCTGCACAGCTTTAACAATCCTAATGTTCAAACGAGGAAACATTTCTCAATCTTACAACGCTTCCTGTCGATCTAGTGCCACCGTGACATTTCATCGAAGTCGTGTGGAGGAACGCGCCAAGACCAAGCTCGTCATCCAGCTCCTCATCTTAATGGTTCTAATGATGTTTCCCCTCGGTGTCCTCAACTTTCTTTGTCACGCGCTAATTGGCATTCTGGAGGAGAACACCATGGTGACCGTATTCAGTAACATAGCAACAGTTCTGTTTCACATGTACTTGGTGCTAATTCAACAGCTTTATTTCTGTTACCACAAACAGTATCGAACCACTCTAATCAGCATGTGGGACTGCTGCTGTTGATTATTATTATTAACAATCTTCTGATTTATTGGTATACATGTACGACTGTCAAACAAATCATGGCACCTGCCTTTGAACAGATTGACTTTCCTGCAGACTTTTAATTACATGTACTGCCTATATTATTATAGGTCAGAAAGAACTAATTAAATTATGTATCTAAGAAATAAATGACAAAGTACACCATGTTAGTTTCTTATCACCTATTAGCATGTGTAACACTGATTTTTTAAAGTTTTGATTAAGTTTAAATTTTTCAATTCCTATTTTGTTAATCATGTTATTTAAAAAATAAGAATTGAAAAAAAAACTAAAACTGTCCTAATACGACTAATACCCCCGCAAGGCTAATTTCAAATGGGAAAATAATTGAATTGAATAATAAAGGTTTGCACCACATACAAATGAAAAAAAATTCTAGAATTGTAAAAAAACAATTAGTTAACAGAGAAAAATTAAAATCAAAATTGTCAGAACTTCTCTGTAAATACTATGTATAACAGTTATACATCTACAAATTTATGTATCTGATGATATTTTTTTTAATTTAATTGTTTTAAAGAAAAACCAACAAAATGACAATAACCCCTCCCTTTGCAGTAAATGGAAATACGGGTAGCCAAGCAATGCTCTTCTGTTGATTAAACTTTAAATATCTTTCTAATAAGAGTCTTGACAGATGCAATTAGTTGTTTCAAATTTTCCTCACTTTCTCCTATGGTACAATGGAACTCCATATCAGAAAATTGATCCCATAGGACTATGATTTTCTTTGATGAGCTTGTTAAATTTCATAAACTCCCAAAACATTACCATAATTACCATACTATGTAAAAATATGTAAAAAAGAAAATTTAATATTACAATAATTTTAAAATTGCCAAAACACTACAATCATATCAGTAATTTTGAATTTCATTTAAATTAATGCCCTATAGGGTCACTTTATTAATTTACTTGACTAATAAATTTAAACAACTTCTAAATATAGTTAACTTTTTTATTAATAATGATATTATTTATTTCCTTATAATGATAAAAATTTTTGGTTTACATGAAACAGTTTTAAAATAGCCCCAAATCCATCGCCCATTTTACAGATTATCAATTTTCCCAAAACACATGCTCCATCTAAACCATGGCTCAGATAATGGCCCCCTTGGGACTAATGAATTCAGCCACACTTGTCTTCTTATTAGCTCTTAAGAATTTATCATTGACAAACAAAAATTTTGCATTGTCAGTTGATAGAATACTTATAAAAAATAAATTTATTAAAGACATAAAGACAAAAAACCTCCATCTGGATGTATTTATATAAATATATTTTAGAGTGTTTTAAATACTATTAATTAATTAATAAAATCTGTAAGGATTACCTCCCTTACTTTTCAACATCAGTGTACAATATATAGAATAAAAAAAATGAAAACTGTCATAAAATCATTAAATCTTGTCTGATCTTAAAAAAAAATTGCAGGTGCACATCTTCAGATGGTGTTCAACATATGTACAAATTTTCAGACTGTTCCATGCAGTAGTAAAAATTTCTATAGGGGGGGACAAAGTTGCGTCTACAGACAGATGGACAGACAGACGGACAGGGTGAAACCAATATACCCCCCTAAACTTCGTTTGCAGGGGTATAATTAAAATTAGAGGGAAAAAATAGGGTTTTATTCATTCAAATGCAAACAATTATGACATTTGTCTGATATTTATCATAAGAATTGGTTTTTTTGTTTGTTGTTTTTAGTATTTTAACATAAATCTTAATATCGATTAGTTTTGGTTGCTGTGATTTTGAATTGATGATTAGCAAGCAAAAGATCTTCGCTTCTTTCTATTGAAGTTGATGAATAAAAAGAAACTGGTAATAGGGAACCCAATCTTCTTGGCACTACATCACCTATGACCAAGTTGAGAACCTTCCAATAACTACAAGTGTTGTGCTTGTCATATTGACATATGAATATGATGGTAGGCAATTACATGTTGTCAATGGCAGGATACACAGAGGTCTCCAGAATGAACTAGGTCACACCAATATCTCCAGGATCCCGCTATGAAACAGAGCTTTGTCATTTTACAAGTAAGTGACAACTGTACCAGCTGTTACCAAAACATAATAAAATTCTAATTACCGGTATATGTTTTCCTTATAAACCCTTGGTTTAAGTTTTATTTGAAAAGGTTTTTTATAACAACCAATTCATTAAAGTACACATTGTCTTAATTTAGACTGTTTTCCATAATTTTTCTTTTAAAGTTGTTCTATGATTGGTATAAACTGTTGTGTAATAACAAATAGGGAATGTCTTAATTTAAAGCTGATGTGTTGAGCCACAATCTTTAGTTTCCATCATGATTTTCAAATGTTAAGTTATCAAAAATCCAGGAGCTTCTGGGGCTTCAAGGGTCTAAGATATGATCTTGACAGGAATGCTATCTAATACAATACCCAACACCATTATAGGACCTATCCACTAAGGAGGTGCATTACAAACAATACACAACACCATTACACCATTACCGGTATATGACTTATCCACTAAGGAGGTGCATTACAAACAATACACAACACCATTACACCATTACCGGTATATGACTTATCCACTGAGGAGGTGCATTACAAACAATACACAACACCATTACACCATTACCGGTATATGACTTATCCACTAAGGAGGTGCATTACAAACAATACACACCACCATTACACCATTACTGGTATATGACTTATCCACTGAGGAGGAGCATTACAAACAATACACAACACTGAGGAGATGTATTACAAATAAAACACAACACCATTACACCATTACTGGTATATGACTTATCTACTGAGGAGGTGTATTACAAACAATACACAACACTGAGGAGGTGTATTACAAACAATACACAACACCATTCCACCATTACTGGTACATGTATATGACTTATCTACTGAGGAGGTGTATTACAAACAATACACAACACCATTCCACCATTACTGGTATATGACTTATCCACTGAGGAGGTGTATTACAAACAATACACAACACTGAGGAGGTGTATTACAAACAATACACAACACTGAGGAGGTGTGTTACAAACAATACACAACACCATTACACCATTACTGGTATATGACTTATCTACTGAGGAGGTGTATTACAAACAATACACAACACCATTCCACCATTACTGGTATATGACTTATCCACTGAGGAGGTGTATTACAGGAACTATTACAGTTACTGTACAAAAAACACTTGAAAGACAGAAATTTCTAAGTACCGTACTTAGTATATTTACGGGTATTATATGAAGAACATGAGCATTTCTTACAGTGTTCACAGGAGAAATAACATATATCTTACCTCCATTTAAAAAGTATGTTCTGGTACAACACAATGGGCCCCTGGGAGATATTCCATGGCAAACCTATAATTCAAATAAACACAATGTAAGTCAACTTTGTTTCAATACTACTTATATTAAGGTCAAGATCTAGTAAATGAAAAAAATCAATCTACAGGTTTCTGAAATTTGTGATACTTCAATGATGCTTACAAACAATAACTTGATCAAGTAAGGTGTATTGAAGTATGATTTTTTTTATAAACACAATGAAAGAATGCATTTTTAAATGTCTATGACATTTTTTTCGATATAGAAAAATAACAGTAACAAATTGGTTGAGCTTTTTCTCCACATCTGACCAATGTTTGAAATGAATTGAAACCTGGCCCCGACTTTACCAACTTTCTACAAGTTAGTACTTAATTGGCCTTAATTAAGGATGTATTCTTGTCATCATTTTTTACCCCAAGTGGGTCTCCATACATGAACATGTTAATTAAGTCTTAGTACTGACTCAAAATTTAAATCCTTTTCTTTAAAGGATTTCATTTGAGACTCGTGTTGAGTCATTTGAAAATTTTAATGACGGTGGGACCAGATTGCCTAAAGTCCCTAAGAAAATGGTAATCAATATGTGAAACTCACTTCTAAACCTCTTCATTTAAAATACATTTATTGAACATAAGTATCTGGATTATTTTTCACGATTTCAATTAAATTCCAAAAGATTTTTTTTATTTTCTACACAATTTGCTTATAGCCATTTATCAAACTAAACAATGCCAAAAAGAATTTAAGCTACATGTATTGCCTTATTGTTCTACAGATATTCATAATCTATATACAATACACAAGTCCATGTAATCATTATCTTATAAAGAATAGCAAATATGGTAGAAAGAAAGATTTACACATGTAATAAAAAGAGCTCTTCCTACAGCAGAGTACCATCCTAAAATAAAAAGCGGCCATCAAATTCATGTAATATTATGTAGAAGCTTAACCTACCATAAATTTTGCAGGTTCATTGTCGATTCCACATTTTGAAATCTCAGAATTGACTGATGTTCTGCAACTCCTAACATCGTCAATCACTATGCGTCGACTGTTTGTACCGTATAACACGAAGGGTTGTCGCTGTTTGCCCCTGTTGAAAACAAAAAAAAATTCTCTGCAAACAATCTAAAGAGATAAGAATTTTGATTGATTGCTTCATCCCCTCAGCTCATGTGTTTTCCCTTTTCATTTCTTAATTCTAAGTTTTTCTATAACATATATTGGGTAGTGATATAACTTTATTTACTGTTTAGTCTATGCAATGTACCAAATGTCATGGTTTAGTGTGCTGCAAAAATCACCTATTTTTGGTAGATTTATAAAAACATATTTGTATATGGCATTTATTCAAGTTACATCAAATTTCCCTCCTCTTTGTTTTTTTATTGTTCTGTTTTTGTTTTGTTTTGTTTTGTTTTTTGAAAAGGGTAGGGGGTGAAAAAGAGTCACAAAATTTATGAAAATTTTTAAAAAAGGTATACTAACCCTGTCTTTGTGTCCTCTGATCCTACACTTCCATGTTTGTAATAACTTCTTAGAGGCTAAAAAGTAAAAATAAAGACTAGGCTAAAATCCTTTGCACTTATAATTTTTAAAATTCTCATTTCTACTACATGTATAATGGTACACAATATCAGTATATCATTATTTATATAAACTTCTTTTACATTCAGAAACAAACCAATAATTTTAAAACTGAATGCAATTTTATAATTTCAAATTCAAGTAGTTCATATATTGTCAGAATATACATATGAACTTTGAATATATCTATGCAACATTGTAAACAAAGAAGCTGTATGTATAACTTATTTACCTCACATACTTTTTCTTCTGTTAGTTTGTCAATACCAGTTGATCTGTGTAAAGGACAACATCAGATTAATTAATACTGTATCAGTTCGTAATCACATTCACGGCTACAAGAGTTGTCTCACCTTTACAGTGACTACAAATGTGTAGAAAACAACAAATTACCGTTTTATAAGTTATCAACACAAAAAAGTCTTTGTTACCCATATAATCAGATTTATATGCAAGTTTCAACAAAACTGTACAATTTGATAAATGCATGAATTTTTTTTACTCCCATAAACAAAATTTTTCCACAGAGCATTGTAAATACATGTACTAGAACCATATATTTCCCCTCTCTCTGGAGAGGTTTAAGTACTTGCTAATAAAAACAATTTTTTTTTTTTTTGCAACAAAACAGGATTTACGTTAAATCAAATAATATTTACAAAAACTAACAGTACTTACATGTTGATATCTAAATTGTCTATTAGGGTCTGCCACTGTCTTTCAAACTGTGTCATTTGCTGAAATAATACAAGCCAACATCAAAATTACCATAAACAATAAACACCAAACTGATGAAATAAGAAAGTACATCAACTTTATTAATCATAAATGTTCTCAATTGAGAAATACTTGGTTACTTAATTAATAAGAAATCATAACACATACATTGCATGTGTATCAATGCCCATGACCATTTCAGATTCATCACAAAACAATACTGCCTGTAGCCTACCTCTATGAGCAACACTTCCAAGGAGCATGGATCTACCTGACTGTAAACTTCTGACACCTGGGGACCAACATCAACTACCTTTAAAAATGAATTGGCAAATTTATGGTAGCATGTAAACCAATCTAATTAAAATTAGAACTTCCATCCGCTCCCCGGTTTTCGATGTCGCGTTTGTCCACGGGACATATCGAAAACCAGGGAGCGGATGGAAGTTGTAATTTTAATTAGATTGCATTTAAACATTGGTATGTTAAATAGATCAAAATTATGTGCAGATTTCAATTTTTTAATACTTAAATTGTGATTTGATACAGTTATGAATGATGTAGGCTTTTAAAATTCATTAAAGATTATTTTTTCATTATTGCTAATACCCATGCAGTTTAATACCTTTTTTTGTAGTGTGAAAAAGCCACCTCTGAAAAACATGATAATATACGCCTAGTGATATTAAATACTAGCACAATTCAATGAACGTGATAAAACAAATCAATTAAATTTCATCATTTCTGTATGATAAAAATAACTACCCTTTATAATCTTCTAATGCAAATGCTTGAATAATTGGCCATTTTTCAACCATCATGTGATCAAACTTTGCAGGATGACCTAAATTAAAAAGAAACGAACAACATATTTTACCATTAAAACAACACTTTCCACATATCTGCAAATAAAATCAAAATGTACAATGTTTTATAACTTGAATAAATAATATGATGCTGTTCACTGATTTGCAATGTAAGAATTAATTGTGACAAAGACGATTAACCCACCCAGTATATTATGAGGGATTCCAACTTTTTTGACGCCCAACATCATGGCCACAAAGGACTGAATCTTGAATTCCTCCGCTGCCTCATCATCTTCATACTGATGAAGAGAAACAGGTGAATATGATCAAATATGTACTGCATGTTAAAAAGGGTATTAAGAAAGATAATTGTATTCAAAGTAATATTATGATGAAATCTAAATTGTACAATATATTTTTTTTTTTGGTTGCAGGTGCTCTCCATTAAATCAGTACAAAGAAATCAAAAATCTATACACACAGTAAATTCTGTGTTTAAAATTGGAAAAAATTTATCTTGGTTACCAGTGTGTTTACACTTTCGCATTTGTTGTCTTTAAAATTAAGGTACAAAAACGTTTCCTGGTGAAAATGATTGAAGTTTATTTACCTCAGTATCCAGTAAACAGTGGAACCTGAGATTTGTCCAGTGGGCCACATAGGGTAACAGGTAGTGATAGTTGACAGGGTTACAATAAATGTCCACCTCATGTCTTCTGATCAGCACTATCAAATCTAAAAGCAAAAAAGGTCAAATGCAAATCAAACAAACTCTCAAACAGAATATAACTTCATTACATGTAAATATCAAAAGAAAAAAATATTTTTACATTGAAATCTGCAAATCAATGAAAACTTGGTACAAAAAAAACGAGTCTAAGTTAAACTAAAAATAAAAACACACAATCATATGAACAAAAATATTCCCAAATGCATCAAAATATGCAAAATGTACATCGTTTTGCCTCAGATACGTCATTGGATAAACAGTGTGACATGATTGATGTATGGCAAGTAGCAAATTATGCTATAGGAGGCAACAAGGTGGCCAAAACATCGTTTTCATTTTTTTTCTTTTTTTTTTCCAATTTATTAATACTGTACACAAATTGCATGGATCCTTGACAAAACAAAACACATAAGATTTGTACTGACTGTCAACGCAAATGTGTCGTGTTGTTAAGTTAATATTAAAATATAACTTCTTTAAACTTTAACAACCTGACACATTTCCGTAGATGGTCAGTAACAATTCTAATACATGTAATTAATCATAAAAGTATATAGCCCGTTACACTTACCAATCTGATCTACAATGTCTGCAAAGACAATTGACAGAATTGGGATGTATTTTACTTGGCAAGACTTGCTCATGGTAAATTCAAAAGAACCAATGAGAATTATTATTCAGTTTTCAATTTCTTCATTTAACATGTTAGTTATACGCCTGATGTATGAAACAAACGTCTGAAGTTTTACATGCTAAGAGAACTTGGGCAGTACACTTTTTAACACTTTCATGTTATCAATATCAATACTTTTTTCAGTTGAAATTGAGAACACATTTGAGACCTTTGTATAGCAGTACAACTATTTCTAACAGCAACTGTGAAAGCCAAAAAAAAAAAAATCCAATAGTTTGCACCAAAGCAACAGCGACAAATGGATATAAGGGAAACAATCATCAGGTACTTCAATCTGACATGATTATCTTACCATCTATGACTTCCTCCTCATATCCTGACCTGAAAAGAAAAAAATCAATATTTTATCATCATCATTTTTCTCTGATCACCAATAATTAAAATACTCTGTAACTAAAATCACTATATAATTAATTAGCTTGGTGCTATGACAAGAATTTATGTTCATCTACAAAAGAAAACTCTGTAAGGCTAAGTGTATACCCATATGAGTGGTATTACACACGATATATGCTGTTTTACTCCCATGGTATCCCGAAACATCACCCTGAAAAAATGGGGAAAAATTTTGTTCCTGTATATGATAGGCACCCCCCCCCTTTTTGATCTAACATTGGCTGAAAAAAGTGTGTATGTGAGACTTTATGGTGATCAATATGGGTCATTTACCATATTCCATTCAATGATACTTTTGTAATAAGTAAAAATTTCTCAACAAATAAAGCAGAAAATATCATCCAGAGTAATAAGACCTTGACCCGTGACCCCCTGACCTCAAAATTCATGGGGGTATAATTATTCTTTTCATATGGGGTACCTGTTTGCCAAATTTATGTCTGTTCATCTAGGGTTCTTATCTGTATATCGATGATATTTTCTCAAAGGGGGCTTAATATATCTTCATCAAAGACATTCAAAAAAGTTAATGATTATCACAGACTACATGTACAATCATCGGTACTAGTGATTTATGAATTCTGTTTACACATACTGTTCAAGTTCTGCCTTTCTTCGTTCAAAGAATCCAAACAATAAATAATCAATGAGCACCGTGCTGCCTTCATGATAACGGCTGTCTATCCCTGGAAAATTAAAACAATACATTGTTTTGTAATCACATGAATCAGTCAACTATTACAAATATTCATTTGTTTAGCAAAATACTGTTTGATCCTTTTCTAGATGATCATAAAATACGATGAGTCAAGACACAAAACTATATAAAATCCTGCTAACTTACAGTCATTTTATGTTTCAACATCACATATTGACATGATAAAAGTTCTCCTATTTTCTTTTTCTATCTGTCATTATCTTCCAAACACACACACACAAATTGAGGAGGCCTTTACTACGTTTTTACAGCTACTAGCTAGTTTACCTGCAATGCAAAGAATGGCATCTGGTTTGTCATCACCATCGTCCGACTTCAGTAACTCTTGTATTCTTCGCAATCTTGCACCACTGTCAAACATGTGTTATATCATTCATTTGTTTGAGGATAGATTCGATAGAAATATATCTATACATTGTATACATATTCATATTTCTATGTAAATGTTGAAAATAATTTTATATTAAGAATTTTTCTTGTTTGTGATACAGGAAAAAAATATAAACTATAACAGATTTAATTCAACTTTTTAAACCTACAAAGTTGTTAAACATGCAGATATAATTTACACATAACCTGACCTTTTTTGGCTTTAAGTTTTATTATTTAACAAGAGACCCATGGGCCACACCACTCACCCAATTCAAAATGTCTAATTGACTCAAGCAGCTTAATCCTGGTATAACGCTATGAATACAATTAAAAAATTTTCAAGCTTGGTGGTTGTCAAACTTTCACACATTTAAGTCTTCCTTTACTAAGGAACATTTTTGTTTTTCTATATTTCAAAATGAGCTTTGTGTAACGAAGCATTTTTCAAATAATTATTTTGTTAGTATTTTCATAAAAATTGTTTGAAATTCATTACCCAGTAACTACCATTAGCACTTCCAGATCATAATGCTGTTGTCTCATAATGAGTGCAGCTAGAGAAGATAAGGGTGCAAAACACAGTTTTATATGTAATGTTATAAGGACGTTTTTAGATTAGGGACAAGCAAAAATGACCCCTTTAAAAAAAAAATTGTAAAAACGTGTTGCATTAATATCTATATATCAATGGAAAGATAAAATTGTGAATTTTGTAAATATTTAAGAATAATGCATATGTAACTTAATACTAGAATTTTTTTGGCACTCAAAACATGAGGAAAATAGACAAAAGATTGCGTCTAAATGCAGTACACCCATGCATTTTAGGTTCCCCGTAGAAGCAGAATGGCAATAAATCAGCTATTTTAATTTCTGTGCATTTTCAAGAGCAAGTCCTTAGGCATCATTTTATAGTATTTTCAGGGTACATTCGCCAGCTTTTAAAAGAGCTATATTAACCACTAAAAAATTCATGAAATTCTGCACGCGTAAAATCCGGATGTTTTTGGAGTTACCTCCCTTTGTTTTAGAGTCTCAAAATTAATTTTAAAAATTTTTCTACACACTTTTTGCATGTATTCGAAAGATAAACCTCTATATTATGCAATTAAGAATTTAAAAAATTCATTTTCATGTATACCGTATAAAAATAGCAGGAAAATCCCTACCCATCATGCTTTTTCCCAGAGAAAAACCCCCTGGATTTTATACGAAACTGTGTTTAGCTACCTAAATGATTGTGTACATGTGTTTTATTGGCTGCAATAAGTTTAACACATGTCCAGATGGTAGGAATTAAATACAGCAAGTCCAAAGAGAGACCATGTAGTTTCTAAATAATCAATCTTTTTGAGACAGAAACACACTAATTTTATCCACCAATTTATTTAAATATCAAAGTGCAAAAATTGACTAATAGCAAACTGCTTACAAGCACTGCGAGCTATAACAACAATGCTCCCTTTAATGTAAATTGCAAAAGGCTATCTAATTTCACACATTCTCACAAGAAATAGTATTAAAATGTTTTACAAGAACATTATCCATTAAAAATGTAAATAAAAGATTCAACTGCTTGTAGTTTATTTTAAGGGTAGTTTTTGAAAAGACAGATGACACTTAACCTAAACTGCCAAAGTGAACTCTGACATTATAATCAGGGGAAAGAATTCAGCATTGAACACTAAAATCATTGAACAGCATTGTATCAGAGTTGCAACTGATAAATAGTTTTAAAAATTTCCTCATTAATATTCAGTCAAGCTGCGCTCTGCCCAATGATCGCACTGTAAAACATATTAGACAGGTCCAGTACAATCTCTTGATTTAGCTATATAGCTTGAAAGAGATTGTACTGGACCTTTTAGATGCTGGGCTATGCTAAACCTAAAAGTTAGTGTTGCACTGCATTGGATAATTCCTTATTCAAAATTTTCTCAAAATAAAAAATTTCAGATGAAGGGTCTGTTTAATCTTATAGCGAGCACAGCTCAGCGGCCAAGCACTGCAAGCTCTAACGACAATTCCTGGGCAAAGAAAAAATTCGAACTACTGCTACCTTTGACATACTGAAAATTCTGTCGTCAGATTCCTACCCACAATTCCATGTAAATTGAAAATGGCTACAAATGTCATGTTCTCACGAGAACAGGTCAAAATGTATTTCAAGAATGTCATGCATTTAAAAGATGTCATTGAATACTGTAAACGTATTACATTTGGCGTGTACGATATTTGGCGGAAATTAGTTTCTGAACAAGTTGGCGTGGATTTGAATTAGCGTATTCTTGAATGTGACTATTCTTATACATATATGAAATGGCTACAAATGTCATGTTCTCACGAGAACAGGTCAAAATGTATTTCAAGAATGTCATGAATTTAAAAGATGTCATTGAATACTGTAAACGTATTACATTTGGCGTGTATGATATTTGGCGGAAATTAGTTTCTGAACAAGTTGGCGTGGATTTGAATTAGCGTATTCTTGAATGTGACTATTCTTATACATATATGAATGGCATTTAGCGATGTACTTGATTTAGCGGAAGCCGCATTCCGCCAAATTCGCTAAATAGAATACACAGCCAAATGTAATACGTAAACAGTATACAAATATCAATGTCCATGTATAAGTATCCTTCATCTGATTTCTTTGTTTACTGGTAGATTACCCAAAAGTGGATTCATGATCTCCAGGTGATTGACAAAGAAAAAGGTAAGTTTTTATGGACAGAATTTCAAAACTGGTACATGCAAATCCATATGGCATTTAGCGATGTACTTGATTTAGTGGAAGCCACATTCAGCCAAAATCGCTAAATAGAATACACAGCCTAATGTAGTACGTTTACAGTAAAACATTCTGCTTATTTTAAATACCGGTTTGCAACTAATTGTTATGAGATATTTTCTTGGCAAATTGTTCAGAGCATTGTTACTTTGTCAGAAATTTTGGAGTGATGTCTGCTGTTCTAAAACGACGTCACGTCTAGACTGAGCACACAACCTTTAAAGTAATGAATAAATAGATAGGCAGATCCAACTGTGCATCACAGTTTCTAATGAATCAGATTGTGAAATTGTGATCGTGCTATTGGCTTCGCCCTCCACCATCCACACCATAAACCATAAATGTTTATACATGTAAACTGGTGCGTAAAATATTTTATTTTTAATCATTTTTTATTACATTAATGCATCCAAAAGGTAAACCATAGATAGAATGTTCTATCGTTAAAATGACAGATGTCCTACGGACCCGGTTTAACGATAGAATTCGTCCCATATACTCGCTTCGTAGCAAATAAAAAAATTATATCGCGCTATATCTCGCCTAAATTTTCATATGATTGGTCTCAAATACCTACAATGTTGCTCTTTTTTAATCCCATTTTACCTCATAAACTGTTTTTGTAACGAAATCACTGCCACTTGTAACATCACATTTGAAAATTCGCTGTTTACGGTCGCCATGTTTACGATAAAATCCGAGACATTCCGAGTACGATTTCCTACAAAATGGCAGGCAATTCAAACGTGTTTATTAACAAAATGCCTTAGTACGACTAATTAAATGGATATTTTGTGGATTTAACTACATATGCATGTTCAAAAAGGTTTGTAGTGTATAAAAATGTGTTTTTCCCCATCAGATTATTTTTAACAGAATTAAAATCGACGCGAAGCTGATCCGCTTCGCAGCTGCTACATTGCAAGTATATGGGACGAATTCTTGCTGTGACCTGAGCGTAGCCTGGTCACGGTAAGATTATTCTTTCTAGGTAAACCACAGTTTAAATATGTTTTTTTCTTAAACATATGTGCCCTTCATATTTGATTATATTTATGCTGTGCTTGCCCCAACGATTGCACCGTAAAACATATTAACCTATGAGTAGGCCTATTGTATTAAGAAATGTTACAGACGGCGCCAGGTGAGCTAAAACAAATGAACCAGACGACAAATTCTATGCTCTGGAGGGAAAATAAGAACCTAGGTTCTTTAGTAAAAACTTTTGATTGTTTCATACCTCACAAAAGATGAAAATGTTTCAAGTTTAATGTGTCTTCTTGCTGAGGATGGACGTTTAAATTTTTGGGACATGACTTCTGCGATCTTTGAATAAAACCGACCGCCATTAAAAATCAACATCCGGTGATAGGAAATTTTAAGGTCTTGCTAAAAACCCTAAAATAAAAATTATTTTTATTAGTAAAATAATAATTCTTTTCTTAATAAAATTGTCTTGTAATTATATTTTAACATACAAAAATTGTTTTGTCGTAGGCCTATATAAAAGAAATAAATGACTTATTTAAAATGTAATTCCAAAATAGGGTTAAAGAAATAATTATGGAACGATTTACTCTTAAATTTATACTGGTTCTCTTTAAAATATCTTCGGACTGGTTCACTTTCATCGAGGACATCGAAAAATGCGGACCGTTGGCGTTGTGGCAAAATTGGCTGATCAGATTTTGTTTTCAACGTACAGACAATTTTTCCCAGGTATATATTCGTTTTATTTAATTGTTTTTACATGTTTCAACTTCGTAACCGGAGTACGCACCAGTATATAATGAGCTGCTGCAGGTGTCCGGGAAAATTCGGGTTGACAGTACTGTTTAAGAGTTAAAATAAAAATATAGTAATAATATCCCATATTTATATAAAATAGCGTTGCAATGACCAGGATTTATTACAAACCGAAAGCTTTGTAATAAATCCTGCTCAATGCAACGCTAATATGTGCATTAAATCGTCTGTCGGTGCCTTAAGTTTTCACTTGTAACAGAATTTCTTTTTATCGTAGGTTTAGTATGTATTCTAACATACCCAAAAGCATACAGGATAAAAAATAAAATAAAAACGCAAGTGGATGCAGAATTTTAATGAGCTGCAGTGTGCGAAATTAACAAAATGCATGAAATAACCCACAGTACTATCCCATTTAGATTTGGGATAGACCTTGGAAAAATGGGATTGTCCACTAGTATCAACAACGCTTTCTGCAGTTAAATGTATTTGCAAATGGCGGATGTACACAAACAGTAAGATTTGGGTAAAGATAGTTACACAATACAATACAAAAGATGTTCAAAATTTACTTAAACATGTTAAATGTTGAAATTAATAATAATATTGAACAAAGTTAGTCTAGAAAACACAACTGCAAAATTATTAATTCCAATTTTATTCTTATTATGATTCAATAATAAAAAAAGAAGTTATTTTGTTAAACCTCTTTTTATAAACGATAATCTAATTGGACTTTTATTTTGTTCATTGTTTAATACTAATAGTCAGAGAAAAAAACGTATTAAGACTTCGGTAAATCATAAACATGTATATGGATTTACCGTTAACATATATGTACCGGTATTCTTAACTATTTGATATCAAGAATTTCAAATACATAAAATAGATACTACTATCTGCTCCAACTATAAGTACTAGCTCAATTTTTAAACAATGTAAGATCATATCATAACATAAAAATTGTTTATTGTTCATAGTAAATGCACTGATTTTTCTCTATACGCAAATCAATTTCACCCTAATGCCGGGTGATTTACATTAAAATATACAGTGTCCAATATTTCGATGTCATCCTTAAATATCTATTCTTTCTATACCCCCTGCAAACGAACTTTTGGGGGGTATATAGGAATCACCCTGTCTGTCTGTCCATCCGTCCGTCCGTCCGTCTGTCTGTGCAAAATTTCGTGTACGGTCCACATCTTTCTTATGGAGAAACATTGGAAGTTCTTACTTCACACAAAGATTGCTTATGACCTGAGGGTGTGTCATGACCTTGACCCAAGGTCATTAGTGCAAGGTCAATGTCATTGTTTAAAAAAAATTCTTTATTCCTGTCTTGTATTAATGGAAATGATTAGAAGGTAAAATTTGACGCAAAGCTTGCATGTGTCAGGTCATATAAAATTAATTGTTAGATTATCATCCCCACCTGCCCATCTGGAAATTGCCCGCCCTGGTGTATTTTATCTTTTTTCTTTGTGGAAAAATTTCGGAAAAAAATTGGGCTCGGGATACCAAAAATTCAGAACATTTAATGGCTGCTTGACATGTGGATTATGGTTTGATTTCAGTCATGTTTGTTATCTTAAGGATGCAAATGTCTTCATGCATTAACAGTTAAGTTTAAATAACTGGAATTTAAATAATAGAAATCGGTTTGTGTACTCATATTAGCATTATCAATTTTATTGATAGGACATGAACAGTTAATGAGATAGCATCCATCATTTTCTATAATAGAAAAATACTTGAGTTTTGATTTTTTTTTCTTTAGCGGGGGGTATCAATCGTGAGCTTGCTCACAGTACCTCTAGTTTCACTTAAACACCAAACTGTACAAATTTATAATACTGCAATATTCGTTTTATCACATTCTTCCGTAATATTACTTTCTACATGGTTTCGGGTTTTTTTAGTATGCAACAAAAGTTTCCTGGTTTCATACACGAGTGCTTGGTTTATTATATAATGGATATGGAATAAGAAAGACATTCTTTTCATTTGGATATTAAAGAAAATATAGCGTATATTTTATTGGATCGTAAAGAAAATATCGCTTATATTTTATTATTCATTATGCTACATGTTAACAAAATTTATAAATGTGACAACTATCGAACAATAGTTCAAACGGATGAAAAAAAAAATCCAGCCTCTCATAATAAACAATGGATAAACAGTGGAATTTGTATTTTACTGTTTAATTTTTTCAACTTTGAGCCTACGATATGCCGATCTCGGGGGATAAGCCGAGGCTCGCGCATCGTAGAAAAAAAATACCGACCTATGCCCCGGAAAATACGGTACTTATATGCAAGCATTTTGACATATTGCTGATTCTTAAGAAATGTTTAGCCTTTGGCCCCTGGTCAATTATTGGGCCTCACAAGGGGTTCAGAGTTTGATGTAGGTTTATATCCCATAAATTAAAAATAGTTTAGGATCTTTTTGAGAACTGCAATGTTCAACAGGTTATATGACTGATAGAAAAGGAACTTGATTATAAACATAAGAATATTCAGTGTTAAAAAATGAATTTTTATTCATACAGGATATACATGTATTATACTACATTGTCAAGATAGTTTGTATTATGAACTCATTAAGCTGATTTAATCATACCTATTGTTCCTCAGGTGAGCAATGTGGCCCATGGGCCTCTTTTTATAATATGGAATAGACACTAGTGGAAGAAAGTTTATACGTTATGTATTTTAAAAATAAATAAATAATAATATTAGATAAGCTAACATCATTATTGAATAAACATTTATATTCCATATATTTTATATTTCCTTTTTTTTATCAGGATGTTATATTGCAACCCCACGAGCAATGTCAACTCGGTTCTGGGATGGAGAAAATTTTACCAAAGTTGAAGATTTCAGTAAGATGGACCAATCTGAAAGAGAAAAATCAATAGATGAAGTGGAATCTGAGAAAATCTTGGACAAGCTTGGAGAAGATGATTACCGTGTGAGCCCCAGACCTACTCTACAGGCAGCACCAAGGGGGCTCAAATATAGGAAAAAGTACATACAAGAATTGGAGAGTCATGTGAAACAAGAAGAAAAATTCAGCATTGAAAATATAGAGAAGATTCTTGGGGAAATGGTCACTGCCCAACAGCAGCAGAAGAAAAAGACCACACCCAAGGGATTGGATGAAATAAAAGATGAAGTATGTGTGCATATCAGTGATTGCTCAGATGAAAAATTGGAAAAGAAATTTAGCCAGCTTTCATTATAAAATTCGAAATTTAGCCAGATTTCATTATAAAAAATATTAGGTATTTAGTTTTCAGTATGTTAAAGGGACTTGGATTTTAGATCAAAATTTTATTTTTTATTTTTTTTATATAAAATGGTTTACTTGCACATTTTGAATGACTGACTAAAATTTGAATATTATAATTTAAGTTATAAAAGAGATACTGAGGTAGGAAATCATTATTATGTAAACAAAACTCGAGTCTTATATTTGTGTACAAACAATGTAAAGTATGGAATTACCATTTTTTGGACAAAATAACTCGTAAGAAACAAGGCAAACTTGTTCAATGTGTTTATAAAATATATTATCAATAGAATAAAGCAACATTTGATTGAAACTTATACCAATAAAACACATAATTATGTAAACAATAACAAGGCTCGAGCTTTGTTTACAAAACAAAGAATTCCAAACTTTGTATCTTGCTTATAACTCAATATCTGATTTTCAAATTTTGATAAAGCATTAAAAATACCCATATTAACCATTCTAAACATTAAAAATGGAAAAATCAAATTTAAAATTTTGAGCTCAAATCATGTCCAAGTTCCTTTAAATGGCACCTTCACTGAATCTTAGGACAGTCCTTCATAATTCATGTCTGGAAAGAACTATATATATTAATATGAGTCAAATTTGGCCTCCATATATATAATATGAGTCAAATTTGGCCTCCATAATTCACCATTTTTTAAAGTGTTTCAGGTACATAAAATTGTTATGTTATTTTTTAGAAGAGTTTATATAAGTTATATTTTTCACCTATTTAGTGGGTGAGACACTAGAATATTATGGTTTAAACCTTGCCAAGCAACATACATAGGGGCTGAATTTTCTGACATGAATTATAAAGGTTTGTCCCAAGATTCTGTGAAGGTGTCAGTCGAAATATCAAGCCGAGCTAAATCTCTGCCTAGATTGTATGTTAAGTTTTTGAAAACAAAGAAAAACAAGGCTTAATTTGCATGTGAAATCTTGTTAATTTTCAAAAACAAATTATTCAAACATACCAGTAATCTTTTTTATTACCATACTTTAAGGTAGAGGGATTGATTCATATTTTCTTCCAATTTCAGTTCTCCCTGTTAAAGAATGAAAGACCTTCTCATCCATATGGTTCTAAGCAAAAAAAATGCATCATTTGTGAATATGATGTCCACCTTGATTACAAAGTAAGTGTACTTTACAAAAAGCTTATGTACAGGTAACTGTCATAATTAAAAATACAGTTCTAAATATGAAATGATATTCGTTGATTTCATAATTCATTCTCTATAGAGTGTTGTGAAGCACATGGCCCAGTGGTCATAGGTGTTAGGCCAGTAACCAAATGGTGGCTGGTTCAGACCCTGTGGTCACTTGAAGTTGTGTGTAGTGCACTTAGACAAGGCACTTTATCTTCATTGTCTCAGTCCATCTAGCTGAAATTGGATACCAGCTTATGCTGGGAGTGAACATGCAATGGACTGGTGTCCCATCCAGGAGTAGTCAATACCTCTCATCGGCTTAGCAACACAAAAATCAGGAATAAGCACCGGCCTTATGCACCTTCATGTCACGGAGAAGGATTTAACTTAGAGCATTGACAAATTGTCATGAATTTCAAAAAACAATTTATATGAAAGCAAAGACACATTTATTTTTTATTAATGCTACCATATTGACATACATGTACATGTATAAACCACTCCAAAAGCCAAAAATAACTTGACTTGCTTATTGAACTCACAAATATTCAGAGTGTCTACTTGAAGAAATGAATGTTCATAAAAATACCTCATTTCTTTTTTCAAACAGAATGTGCGGTTGCTGAGTCAGTTTGTGTCCAATCACACAGGGATGATATACCATCGTGGAATTACGGGACTGTGCATCCCCATGCAGAAACACATCGCCAGTCTTATCAAAACATCCAGAGCCTTCGGTAAGAACAGCCATTCATTCAGCATGTCATTCCTACTGGAGAAAGTATTTATATGTGTTTTTCTCTTGATATAAAGTCTCTTTCTAAGAAAGGTTTGGATTTTGAAGCAATTGGTGTACATGTATTGGTGATTATTGATAAATTCTTGAATTTTCACAGGTTTCATGCCTTACACCAACAAAATAATGGAGTTCCAAGCAGACCCTGATATCCGACAAAAAGAGCGAAGCTAGATATTTACTATGTACATTGTATAAATTTTCCCCAACATTTGTTTAATTAAAGGAGAAAAATGTCTTGGCTTTGAAGTGTTTCATTTTAAGCTGATTCAGAACACCTCATCAACTAGTAGATTAATATTACCGGTACTAGATAAGATTTTAGAGTTATACATTTCCAACATGGATAGAACTTCAATGGAGGTCTTAAGGAGGCTAGTTGAGATATAGAAATAGTCTTTCTGGTACTATTAGTCTATCTGTGGGTTCAATTCGCACAAAATGTTACATATACTATTACATGTATTGCATTGATTTGTGCCCAAAGATGAGTCAATCGTAGACAATTAACAACCTTTTGTACAAATCACTTTCCCTGTTGTAAAGATAGCATATTTTAATCGATAAGACAGTTTGAATATAAACTCAGTGCTACGATGAGATGACACTGTACGTGTTCTATTTACGCATGATAGTTAGAATTTTTTCTTGTATTCTCTTTACTAGGGTAATTAAATTTCTCGCATGAAGTAAATATTTTTATTCAACCAAGTTGCCCCTCTTTTCTGATCTGAACACTTCAGTTCGGTATTTTAAAACATAGGTAATCACAGATTACAAAGCTCACCGAGATGAGGCATCACCTTTATGAGACCACCTTTGTCATATTATATGAAAATCATAGTTAATGTTCTTGGATATTCATGGATACTGTTTTGAAACAATATTGTTTATCATATGTTAAAAATTGTATGATAATCATATGTTCATTTCATACGGTATTATAAGATACAATGTTTATTAATTCAATGATATAAAATATGATATTGCATCCTATGATACTTACAATATATATCATATAATACATTTACAATATAATACTGTAATAAATAATGATGCAATATGATGCAATATGATATTGTAACATTTGATTTGACATTGTATCGTGTTATACATTTGATCACATAATACAATATCATAATATATGATACACATAGTATTATATAATACAATATCATATCACAATACATCCCAATATTGTAACATATGATATTATAAAGTATGATATTGTATCATAATTGATACATAATATGATATTGTATCATGATACAATATAATTTGATATAACATTGTATCTTATCAAATGATACAATATCATGTGATATAAATATATAATGCAAAATCATATTGTACAATATCATAATATATGATACATTAATATATATTACAATATCATATGATACAATTCCATGTGATAAAATTATATATAATATAAACCAATATCATATTATACAATATCATATTATATGATACAATATCAAATATTGTACAATATCTTATCATATGATACAATATTATATATTGCAATATCATATGAAACAATATCATGTGATAATATATAATACAAAATCATATATACAATTTTGTATCATATTATACAATACTATACATTGCAATATCAAACAGGTTTGAGTGAGGTGGGAGATTTTTAGCATCCTTGATAATAGAGATCAGACTCTGCATCTGAAGCTACCTCTGCAATTAATTTATATTATAGTTAAATGAACTATGCAAGTTTGAAATAGTACTTTTATCTATAAAACATGTGACATGTTCCAAAATAATTAAACCTCATCCAGCATCCAATTGGCTCAGATTCAGCAACCAAGCTGTCAGGTGCATCAGTATCATAAGACGCATCATCCATGCAAGTTTTTTGACTTTAAGACCAGTAATAACTAAGATATAATCATCAGAGGGCACCTGCTCCAAAAACTTTAACCAGCTTTAAAAACCTTAACCTCCTCCAGCATCCAAAACCTATGCCTCAGATTCAGCATTCATGCCTGTCAGGTGCATCAGTATCATAAAACTATGCAAGTTTGGTGAAGTTAGGCCCAGTAATAACTAAGATGTTTTTTAGCATCCTTGATTATGGAGATCATGCTCTGCATCTGAAGCTACCTCTGCGATTCATTTATATTATAGTTCAATCAACTATGCAAGTTTGAGATAGTACTTTTATCTATTAAACATGTGACCTTTTCCAAAAAATAACCAGCATCCAAAACCTATGGCTCAGATTCAGCATTCAAGCCTGTCAGGTGCATCAGTATTGTAAGACGCACCGTCCATGCAAGTTTGGTGAAGTTAGGATCAGTAATAAATAAGATATAATCATCAGAGGGCACTTGCTCCAAAAACTTTAACCAGCTCTTAAAAACTTAACCTCCTTCAGCATCCGAAACCTTTGGCTCAGATTCACCATTCAAGCCTGCCAGGTGCATCAGTATCATAAGACGCACAATCCATGTAAGTTTGGTGAAGTAATAATTAAGATATAATCATCAGACGGCATCTGCTCCAAAAACTTCAACCACTTCTAAAAATCTTAACCTCCAGCATCCAAAACCTATGGCTCAGATTCAGCAACCAAGCTTGTCAGGTGCATCAGTATCATAAGATGAACCATCCATGCAAGTTTGGTGAAGATAAACCCAGTAATAACTAAGATATAATCATCAGAGGGCACCTGCTCCAAAAGTTTAAACAGCTCTTAAAAACTTAACCTCCTCCAGCATCCAAAACCTATGGCTCAGATTCAGCATTCAAGCCTGTCTGGTGCATAAGTATCATAATTAAGACGCACCATCGATGCAAGTCTGGTGAAGTTAGGACCAGTAGTAACTTAGAAATTGCCATCAAAGGGCACCTGCACCTGCACCAAAAACTTAACCTGCTCCAAAAACTTTCTCCTCCAGCATATGAAATTCATGGCCCAGATTCAGCATCCAAGTCTTTCAAGTCCATAAGTATAGGTCCAGATGCATCATCCATGCAAGTTTGGTGAAGATAGGACAAGTAATAACTTAGATACAGGATCTGCAACAAAAACTTTAACCAGGTCCGGACGCCGACACCGGGGGTATAGCAGAAGCTCCCCCCGACTTCGTTTCGGTGAGCTAAAAAATGATTGTGAAAGCGTATATATAGAAAACAAGGCAACAGACGTTATATATTTTTCTCATTATGTATTCATAAAAATCATCAAATTCATCATAAAAAATGCATACCCTCTACTTAATAATACACTGCAGTGGCGTCGGAAGCAAATTGAAAGGGGGGGGGGGGGCTAAACTTATCAAAAATGTGGACAAGCAAAAAATAAAAAGATTATGGATTATGGTTAGCGTTAAGTCTAACTTTGCAAAAAAAGTGTGTGTGTGGGGGGGGGGGGGGGCTACGTGCCTGTACCAGGCGAGTGTATCTAAAGACTTCAGAAGTGATAATCTTGGAGGTCCTTCACCGCGCAACAACAATCAGGGATGCATTATCTTCAACATCATACAGCATACGAGTCGGTATGAGTAGGCGATGATTATCTATAACTAGTGTAATATTATGACAATCTCTTGTGTTTTAATATATATACAGGTGTTTATTTGATTCTATTTGGATTGCACATATATGCCCAAATAAGAGCACATTGCTACGGCATCATAATCGGCATGATTCAGTGAAATACTAGTATACGAAGCTTCAAATAATGAAGTACGTTATGAAGGTAGCAGTAATGAAGACTTCGCGGAAATGTATTTTAAGCCTCTTTTTAAGACATCATCCTGAGAAAGATGAACAATAAATGCTGACTTAATAGTCTATGCCTTCTTTGTGATTACACAAGTTCCTGTTGCCGTGGTCCTTTGACACTACCAGGCATGTAAAAGAACAAACAACGCCAAAATTTGGTCAGTATACAAGTAATTATACAAAAGATCGAGAAAAAAAATCCAAAATTTAAAAAACCCCAATAAAATGCTTTCTTTTGTGATGAAGGTAGCGACATTGCAGAAAAAAATTACATAACCCGGGTTATTCTGCAATGATTGCTACCTTCATAACGTACCGCATAATCATCGCATTTTATTGTTATATAATTATTTACATCTTTCTTTTAACAAATTAATGAATTGATAGTAAAAAGAAGGTAAAAGTAGCTTATTGTAAATGTACAACAGTACGTTAGATAAAAGAAATATCCAATAATTTTTACATGGGAATTTGAGTCTAACATCATCAAATCATGATTATTTCGTGCAGTCCGTGATTTTTCTTAGGTTGCTGAAGGTTTCGGTCGATCGATATACTGGTTATAGAACTGGATCGTGTATATTTAATTAAAATTATGTGCGTTATGGGTTTTCATACGTACTCGAATAGGTTTCGGGTCACGTTATCAGGTAATATAAATAGTAGGACCATGCGGTGGCGTGGCACTCTAAGCTCGCTCGCTAGTTGCGATTTAAGGGTGAAATGGCTGATGACATGGAAAGTGTTGATTTTGGGCTGACAGATGGTTGTTAATATGTGTTTTTGTGTAAAATAAATTAACACTAGCGAGCAGCGTACCTATGTAATACTTGTTGTGTTTTATTCATTTAGCACTTTATTATTTTATATTCGGACGAACGTAGTGAGGGAGAATATAAGTCCTGTTAGTTTCTATACAGCTGTGAATTACATGCGATCTCCGTAAAAAATAGAGGGAGTCATACTTAATCAATGGATGTAAATATTTCTGATGAACTGCATGGCTTCTGTGAAAAAGTAGTCACCAAATAATCTGGACTTGCCACATGTCTAGAGAAAAAAAAATCTTCCTCCAACGGTTTCTGCAGTTCAATTTGGTGTAACGGTTAGAGCATTGCAGAAAAAAATACATGTATGTAGACAAAACCCACGTCATTTTTGTGTGTATATATCTTACGGAAACTTATAGTTAACATTATACAATTATTTAATGCTTGAGCAGTCAGTAGACCAGAATATTTTTCCCTCGGTGCAGGGAACAGCTCAGTGTGTTCTATTGCCCGAGGCCAAAGGCCGGGGGCAATAGAACACACTGAGCTGTTCCCTGCACCGAGGGGGAAAAAAATCTGGTCTATTGACTGTTCAGGCATTAAATAATTGTTTTATTACCTAATTCCTTTTTTAGTTTTTAGGGTTTACAATTTGTATATTACAAAAGGCTTTCGTCCCATTATGCAATTAACTTATATTGTTCTGATATTTCAAATGCGCCAAAGCTGTTACATCAATTAAAACATCTCATTAAAGACTTATAAGTTTACACGAAGAAGGAAGAGCTAGTCTCCAAACCATTGGTTTATTAATAGTCATTAACTTAAAGCTGCTGATTATTTGATACTCAATATTGATTATATTGAATTTGTATCACTAGTATTAAAAACACCGTCTATGTAAATGAAACAAGCCGTTTTATTTACGTTCACTTTTAACGTTACGTTACATTCCCAGAGAACTATCGAAAGGATGCAGATCGTGACGTCAAAGTTAATTATGACGTCATATCGTATGACGTACAGACAAATGACATCCTACACATCGCTGTGAAATCAATCGGGAAGCCTTAACATACCCGCGTTCTGAAATACGTTGCCGGTCCAATAGATCGTAGTCTATTGACCGGCGGTCCGATTGATCGAAGACTATTGACCGGCGGTCCAATAGATCGCAGTTCAATAGGACGGTTTTAATAGTTAAGCAAAGCTGCATACACGAACAAAATAGACGCAAATATTTAATTTGTAATAAAACAATAAAATCCCATTGATTAGGTAATAAAGCTCTATAGAAACAGCCAGACTGAAATCGACACACTCTGTTTATCGATTGGTCGAAACTTACAGCGACGTAAGAAAAATCACGGACTGCACGAAATCATGCATGATGTCAGACTCTATATGTCTCACAGGAGACGATTTAGCTGGGATTTGTTTAACTAATGTTCTTAATATGTACAGTAATTTAGTGAATTTTACTTACTTTTTATTATCGATTTATCAACTATTTAAAAGAAAGAAGTAAATATAAACAAATATTTACATTTTCAACTTTCTGTGTCTGTGATAACATTACTAATCAATTTTGAAGCCTATTTAGCCCAATAAATAAGTAATAAGGAATCATTCTTTGAATATTATGAGGTGATAATTTAATTCGTTCGGAGCGTGGTCAAATCTATTATAAAGCCCTTCGGGCCTTATTGGATTTGACCACGCCCGACCAAAATTATCACCTCATAATACTAAAAGGATGATTCCTTATTCCTTAATAAAATGCTTTCATGGATGATTCATGCGGGTTGTGAAGGTAGCGATCACTGCAGAAAAAAATTACATAACCCGCGTTATTTTTTCTGCAATGTCGCCACCTTTGAAATAGACATGCAGCTACGTTCAACTGAAAGTCCAAACCCTTGTTAAGATGGTTCCAAGAACAGGACTGAATTGTCTTTTAATAATACTTCTAAAGAAGAATATGTGTCATAGATTGGTATCATATATTGTTCATTTACTTGATGAACATAAATCATAATTGAAATCCATTAATTTAAATTCAATCACATATACGTAAGATGTTATATTTAAATACGTATCTGTTCAATTAATTTTAAAATTTTAATACATCAGTTCGTAAGATAGAAGAAATAGCCGGCTAATTATAAAGATTTTGAGTTTGAAATCATCATAATAATATTTTGCGCAGTTCGTGATTTTTCTAATTTTATAGGTTGCTGAAGATTTCGATTGATAAACTGGTTAAAACTAGATCGATTCGTGAAGATTTCAGTCATGTCTATGGCACGCCAAATTCACAAATTTGAGCTAAACATAGTTTCACATTTGATAAATTAGGTTTATCGACTGTTAAAGGTATATGTGGCGTATTTGGAGTAAAATTTTTGACATGAGTTTGAGTGAAAATATACATCATACTTCTTATAATTAGACGTTTCACAAACTTTAGGCCCATAAAACATGTTCTGTCTTTAGTTATTTGTCTCTAAACTTTGCTACACGTCTGATGAATATTAATGTAATCCGCCATTTACAACGCCACTGCGCATGAGTGCGGGAAAACCTAGCATTGAAAACACGATGGAAGAAGAGTTTGTTTACAAATAAGAATCGCGTTTTTCATGTCTTAAATTAAATAATTCTTAGATCAGATGATACTCGAAGCATTATTATTCCGATATTCATTAATGTTGAACGATATAAATTGTTTATTAAGTGTAATAAAGACGAAGCACGATTTTAGCATCATCGACACGGTAAACGGAGTAAATACCCCTCTCCATGAGGGATGCATGTACTGAGAGTGTTTATTTATTCTTTATTCAAAAATTCCTCTAAACGAAAATCCACTTGTGGTTTAAAACTTATAAAGTAAAGACACGGGACACATGGAGCACGAACCTGACAAGCAAAACCCCTACAACTTCATCATGGAAACTTAAGTTTAATTCGGCTTTAATTCCTGTTCCATCAATCTACATGGTCTCCGATGACAATCTTCCCTTTGTTCCTATCCTTGTCGGTCTGTCTCTTTTTTCTTTCATTGCCAAATCTGTCAAACTTAACGGTATACCTATATCTTCTCGTCGTCGCCATTCTTGTTGATAGACCAAGATGGATGTCACGTGACCCATTTAAGGCGGGGTTATTCAAATCTTTTGTATTTTTTACCGTGCCGGTAAAAAATAAAATATATTTTTTTGATTTCTTGTATCTTTGTTATGCGATTGACTTATAAAGCGTAATTTGTGTGAAAGTCCTATCTTTAAGTAAAGAAATGAAGCAAATAATCAGATCTTATTATTGTTATTCACTAAAAATACGCCACATATACCTTTAACTATAGTTTACGAACCGCAAACTATAGTTAAAGATTAGTTAACTATAGTTTTCATCTGTAAAACTATATTTAACGGTTGTAAACTATAGTTAACGAATGATAATCTAGGTTTATCTGTCTGCATATAACGTTAACAATAAATTTTGCTGATAAATATAGATTCACATCTGTAAAGTATTATTAACATTCGTTAACTATAGTTTAGAGTTGTTAATCATAGCTTCACATGCAATCGTGAAACTATTTTTATCAGATAAATTATGTTTTGCAATCGCAAATGGTTGTTTTCAGTGTTATCGCAAATCTTACATGAAAGTATTCGCTACGACCGATGTAGCATTGCGTTGAGTGATGACACTTTCTAATCGGTGCGTATTTCAATTTGTGATTCGATTTGATTACTGTATGTATGGAAAATCGCATGAGTTGAACAGTTTTTCCTCAAAAAAACTTGTTGCAAAATGTAGATCCACGGGAAAATTCGGGTTGACACTCCGTGAAATCCATTAGACGTTTTACAGCATATGTCTTCACTGTTTTGTTTACAATAAATCTGTACTGAAAATCTTTGAAACATCGTCAACAGCTCCGCAAAATGAAGAAGTGTGGTTTGTTTAGAACCATTTTAACAAGACCTTGGACTTTCACTAGGACGTAGCTATCTATTTCTTGCGTCAAAACAAGTTAAAATTGACGCGGTTTGAAGCGAAATATGCACCGATTGCGAAGTCATAGCTCAAAAGCCAGACAAATCTTGTTGATTTCAAAGGGCCATGGCTGAGTGGCTAGCAATGAAATAGACAGGCAACGTCACATTGCTGTTTGACACAACTACCCAAAGTCCAAGCTCTTGTTAAAATGGTTCTATATACATCGAAAACTGTAAAATTGCGACTCGATCTGCACGTGAATTTTACAATCCGAGGTCGATTAGCGTGTTTGAGAGAAAGTCAGTGTCAACGTCAGTAGTAAATATTGTGTGATGAATATCGAAGAACATATAATAAAATGAATGTTTCTACAGACTAAGTGAGTTACAAAATAACGTTTATCACAGATCAGTCCAAAATTGAACATGTTTACATGCCGTAAATTTCAAATTTTTGGTATGATTGAAAACACATGCACACTTGTAGTTTTAAGTGTGTCATATTAATCGGTCAAAGTTCAATAAAATGCAATATAGGCTATGTAATATTTATTGTCAATATCTGTTGTGAATTCTTTGGAATAAGCTGCAACAAAATAAATACTGCCTCATCTTAAATTGATGCGTTAAACAGTTAAAATGATTTGAATTTATCGATGAAGTATGTATTATATTGAAAAATGAATTGGGGATTGAACCTGTTTAAACAGCGTGTTTTTGACAATTGTTTACACAAAAAAGAAGATGCGATTATTGTGAGAATTCTTAGTCAATTCTTGCAGTGATTTAGTTTTTGCAGTTCAGATACAGAGTTAACGACACATCTGGCAGTTGGTGCATAAATTATCAATACCACGTTAGCAGGTAAGAGTGGGCGGGTACTAAAACGGCCAATGAGAATGCTTGTTTTATAACTGCAACTCGCGATCCCAATAGTGTCGTCACTCAACGCATCAGTTTATCGCTCGCAGCGAATACACCCAAGCAAGATTTGCGATAATTATAGTTTTACACTTCTGAAACATAGATGATCGCGTTAACTATGGTTTACAGATGTGAAATTTTAAAAAAAGTTTCACAGATGATAAACTAGGTTTATCGACTGTTAACTATAGTTTACGGACATTAAACTATAGTTAACAAAAGTTAATTGTTAAATTTAGTTTACGAACCGTAAACTATAGTTAACGATTCGTTTTACACTTCTGAAACATAGATGATCGCGTTAACTATGGTTTACAGATGTGAAATGTAGATTAACGGCGTTAAAAAAGTTTCATTATAATTTACGGTTTGTTACTTATAGATCTAGTTTAATTACAGTTGATAAACCTAGTTTATCAAGTGTAAAACTATGTTTGGCTCATTTGTGAGTTTTCCACTGTTTGTAAATAAGCGGGAAACTGGCGTTGCCACGCAGTCGGTGCGAGCCTGTGTCTGCTCATGCAGAAAAACACGAAAGTAGTTCCTCGAGTTTATTAAATGTGCCCATGTAGCGATGTAAGATAGAAAAACATTAACATTTTATTTAAACATAAATCCATGTAATTAAAAACATCAAACGATTGTTATTTTTTATTTAAAATGCTTTTTAATAAAATTTTGAATTAAGCTTTTAAAGGTATATTTTCTCTAACGAGTAGGTATATCCGGCGAGAACCTGGAGGAACAACCTCTGGGTAAAATTCAGTGTTGTCTAAATTTTTATATGCCTTCCTCTTTGGTATATCAGTAGATAAATGTAGTTATGTAGTTCAGCATTGTGGAGACAGTGTTCGCGCCGAAAAAGGTTCACATGCGAAGAACTGTATATCAGTGACTGTCATGAGAGTTGATTGTTGAACGTACCCCCATCGTCAAAAGTTCCGGGGTAAGTCCACTTTTATGGATCATTGTTGACATATAGGAGAGTTTACTCTCTTTCAATAATCTTCAAAAATACCATCTTATCAATAGATTTGAGCTGTAACTCAAAATTACCTTAATTAACTGTGCAAAGGAGGCGGTGTCGAGTGTCGACGCGGATGTCCTCAAATCGTGAAGGATCCTCATTTATTTTGGTTAAGCTTTGATTAACACTGATGGAAGTTGACAATCATTCTATGTAAAACTAAATGGCAAGTTTGCTTAAGCTGTTCACCAAAATTTGAAGGGTAAAAAGAGGAAACATGAAAAATGTTTTGCGTCATGCAATATGCAAGGGAGGTTACTCGTATACCTGTCAAAATATAGTCGATGAACTGAAGGTTCAGTAATTAGGTCATTTACCAGAAAGAACCGCTTCTTAATTTTTTTTTCTTATGGATCCTATCCATATCAAGTTGTGACCATAAACGAAAATTGATTTTCACTTGTTCAGGCATAAGTTTAATGGGGATATTTGGATAATTTTTCTATTCAGGAGGTTGGGCACAACCCACTATTTGTGGTTGTATTCCCATTTGGTGGTCTAGTGCTTGATTGTACTCCTACTTAATAAATCAAATATAAATAAAATTTTATTCATTTTGGGGTATGTTTTTCTTAGGAATAAATGCATTGCATACATGTGATAAGTTTAAGACCCCAAAACTGTACAGGAGAATCATAATAATGAAATTTTAGTGAAAAAATGGTACACTGCCCAACAAAATATTGTACAAAATATGGTAGAAAATTTGCTTAAATCCTTCTGATAAGGTACCTTATTTCTAAACCAAAAAATGTATATTGTTGCAATTGTTGTATTTTAAATGTTGCAATCAAGTTTTACATGTTCTAAATTTCTTATTGGGTTTCATAATCAGTTTTCTAACAAATATTGTATAAATTTAGCTAGTTTTGATGATGGCTTGAAAAACTTACCAATTTAGGTATAATGTGAAAGTCAATTTCTCCAGTTTACATCTTATTCAGAATACTTATATATGCTAATTAACAGCCGTAAATGCAACCTTACATAAATTTCTTCACTAAAACTTGAAACCTACCCTTTATTTCAACGAAAACATGTTAAATCATCATTTATATTACATACAGAGCTGGGTCAGATTCGTGTCTATTTCTAAAGTTGGCCAAATATATTCTATCAAGTTACGAAACAGATTGAATTAACAGTTATAATTAAGTCGCTTTTTTTTTGGTCAAACACAGGTGATGTTTTCCAGTGTTTCGTTTTGTCTCAGGTGACCGTTAAGGCCTTTGGGCCTCTTTTTTTAATTAAGGTACCTCACTACACCCAGACCTATACTTTTTAAGACACTACATCACAAGATGGCGATTTAAATGTTTTGTTAAACTGTTTATATCATTCAATTTGGTTGTATATCATCGTAGCTCAGTGGTTAAAGTATTGGGCTTCTGAACCGCAGATAATGAGTTCGAATCCGCCTGGAGCTTTTGTCCATGTTTACTTAGCTGCAATAATGTAGCCCTCTCCGATTTTTTATATCTGATGTTTACTGGAGAGGGCTACAATTCCATAGGATCTCCGCAATGGTGCAGAATTAATTTTTTAATGCGTCTGACTTCGGTCTGAAAAAATCGTTTTTATATTTGACTTCCTTTAGATAAAATGATTTTTAAATTCAGGTTGAACAAACTAACCGTAAATAAATCAAAACCAGATGAAACACATCAGCATGTTTACCAGTCGTCCTTTTCAGCAGCCATGAGCCATGACAGAGTTTTGATGGGCTTGATAACGTGAATGTCAGTGTAAATAAGTGATCTTACCTCGTTCTATCACTAAAACAAACATCATTTAAGGAAATGATATATAATGAAAAATTTATATTTACCGCGTTAATTATGTTTAAATTAGGGAATTTCCTATAGTCAGTTCAAGATCCGCTCCTGAATTCTCATTGGCTGTCCCAAAATAAAACCGGTCAAGGTCAGTAAACATGGCGGACAAATTCAACTTGCGTTGTTGACATACACGAAAAATAACCGATATATGGACTATACTTGATATTTTTGGATTAATTTATGTCATACACATCTACAATGTTTGAGTTCAGGTAAGAAATGCAAATGTTATTGTCATTTATACACGATTTGAGACGAAATTGTTGCGGGAGTGAATCACTCCTGCACTTGCACCATTACGGAGATCCTATGGAGTTGTAGCCCTCTCCCAAAAAAAAAAAAAAAAAAAAATCGGGAGAGGGCTACATTATTACATGATTCCTTATTCCTTAATTGTTTACAGATTTGACGTCATTTGTCGTTATACCTGCATTTATCAATTGAAAGTATCATTTTGTTCAATTCATCTTTCAAATCAACTTTATAATTTTACTTTCACAGGATGACAATGGATTTGTCGGGCAGAAAGATGAAGGGATATAAACCAAGAGATAGAATGTTTATGTAAAGCTTTATAAAGCATCATATCTTCCTCGTTAACGACCATGGCCATGCTGCCCCCTCAGAAATCCCTTCGTTTATGTCTGTCCTTATGGTTTGCGATTATGGATCCATGTATGGCAAAGAAGCAGTTCTAAACAAATTCCATGAAGTTTCCTGAGCATAAGCTTTTCATGGAAACTGTGCGACTACCGTCGCCAGTTCAGAAATGGTTCGGTCACCAACTGGAGATTCGTGGCATTGACTCCGTCATTTATTCCAGACACATAATTCACCTTCTGCAGCAGGACGATGATGAGATACAGGACTATGTGGACCTCTTTTTCGATTCTAAAGCAGAGAAAAAGCATCAGTGTAAGGCTGCCAGATACGACAAGAAGAAAGTCAAGAACTCGGAGGAGCGGAAAAAATCTGCTGCTATTGAATGCTTGCAGGCCGTTTCTGATGAGGTAATAAATAATTTTTACGATTTATGTTTTTGGCTTTGTACTTGATTGTTTAGAGGTACATTTATTCTATTAGCTTACTATCTGGTTATTTATAAATATCATGTCAGTGTTTGTGTTAATTTTAATTCACACATTGACCTTACATTAACAATAAATATTAATTTAGGACAATTTAATCTATTTTGGTTTCAAAGGACACATGCAAAGTTAATTAAATTTTAAACTTACAAATCGCTACGTGTGGATAATTTTACTTAGCACTCTCGATTTTAGTGAGTCTCACACATATTGTTCCTATTTTTCAAAAGTTTATAATCTGTCATAACTTAAGGTTTTATTATTGAGACAGTGAGACATTGAGACATCATTCTAGAATCAAAACATATACTGTATACAAGGAAATAATCACCTATGTTTATTTTTGCCCCCTTTCGCCCTTGTTTTCAGCGGGTGAATTTAAGACTGGGCGAATTCCTATGTCTCAAACTATCTTTTTTTTTTATTCACAACTTTGTCTGGGCGAATTCAAGACAAGACAAAACTGTTTGCAAGTGAAAAAGGGCTAAAATAACACAGGGCGAAAATAACCCTTTATACAGTGGCCACTTGCTATCTGAGTATCTAAAATGTTTATGTGCCATTATAAAAGCTTCCAACAATGAACAGCCACTGTATCTCTGATATACATAGCCTGTAGTTTGTGAATGATTTTGTTTGTTGACAGATTATTAGTTGTTAATTCAATTAATGTCTGTGATTTTGTACAGGCACCTTATTGGCCCAATACTCCGTAGTTTTCATAAAACATAAACTGATCACATTATACTTGAAGTTAATGATATGCATTTAAATATTATTGAGTTCAAAATGCCTATTAATCCTATTAAAATAATATCAGGTCATTCACATTAAAAGTGTGATTTGGTTACCCAAAGGGCTATGTATGTATATAAGTAAAAATACAGTGAAATTTTCTGTAAAGTAAAACAACAACAAACAAGTTTTATTCCTTTAAAATTAAATAGTAAAGAAAATATGCTTATAGACTATATAAAGAATGAAAGACTGAATATATGAATTAAGTTACATATTCACTCTATTAATGAGATTCCCAGTTCAATTCTATGGCACCTTAAGATGTGCATATAGCTATCAATTAAATCTCATTGAAACTTATAGATACTTTGAGACTCAAGTTCACTCAACAGTCGTTTGTTAGAGTCTCAGAATGTCAGGTAGTAAATAGAAAATAGAAAAGAAAAAAAAAAAAAGAAATCGAGTGTAGGTTACCCATATTCACTACTTGGATGTGTTTAGCTAGATGCTGTAGCTTTTTAGGACAAATGCAAAGTAATGATTTTGACCTTGGACTCAAAGGTGAATGAAAATATAGCAAATATGCAGAGTGGTTACTTCTGCTGGTTTAGCATATATTTGTAGATCATTGACCCAATCTTATTATTCAGACAGCTTCAGACTGTCCCCTGTTATGTAGAATTTTGATAAAATGGAATAATGTGCATCTTAATGAAGACACACTCTTCAGGCACAACCATGAAATGATTATGGAAGGGTGGTTTCAGTGTGCCTAATTATAACCACTCCAGTCTCGAGATTCCCCATGTTTTCTGCTCATGCTAGGAATACACAAGATCTTGGCTTTTAGCCAATATGTCCATTGTTGACTCCAGAGGGGAAAAATGCACTTTGCTAGGTGTATCAAACATGGGTTTTAGTCTCTTCCCACCATGTACCTGAAAAACTATCTTTAAGGGGCCTGTACTCTATGCTGGAAGGTAAATGAAGGATTTAGGTGTTGAAGGTCTTTGGCAGTGGTACATAGATATATATACAGTGTATGTAAATTGTTATTATGGCAATGTATTGATTTTGAGATCTTTTTTGTACAGGACAATGATATAGAAACTCTTGTGGAAGAATTATGTCACAAACTGAAGAATCTGGAACAGCATGATGGTAAGACTTCTTTCCTGTAATAAAAAAAAGAATAGCATGCATGTTAATTAGTCATTAGAAAATAAATACACATTTATTAAAGTATTCTTTAATTTGTTAACATCTTCCAAAGAAGAGCAATATAGCTAATGTCAACTAAGTAATGTTTATAATGAATCTGTGCATGATTAATTAACATGCGTCATAACTACCCAGAGCAGTTTTCGTTTATTTATTTATTTTTTGGTGGTATGTGTGGAATGTCAGATGATCACATGTTGGACTCTTTGTCTTCACAACACACAACAGTATAGTTGTCATAATGAGGTCATTTCTCTTCTGCTCTATGAAACGTGGAATTCTGCCATGATTCTGAATACTTGATTGACTGATACTGATGTGCTGCAGTGTATTAATTATATTCTCTCTCTCTCTCTCTCTCTCTCTCTCTCTCTCTCTCTCTCGTACCTGTTGCCAGAGTCCTTCAGGCTAATAAACACACAAGATGTCTTGTCATTTGCTAGGCTAGAATTTCTTAAAATCAATAGAATCTTTTATATCAAAAAGATTGTCATATATTGTATGTGTATCATAATATTAGCTTTGTTATTGATCCCAGAAAGAAAATCACCACCCATTTATGCTTTCCGGTATAAAAAAAGAGATTTTGATAATATTACAATTAATGCATTTATGGATGCCTGTGTGCATGAATTACATACATGTATTAGAAATACAATTGGTATGCAAATGAGTAATTAAAAAATAAAAAAGGTATAAATTTAGATAATACCAAATTGTGTATCTTATTCCTGAGACATGATGTTGTATTGATGATATATTGGATCCAAAACTGGAAGTGGTGGATCTAAGAGAAGACGCTTGCTCCTTGAAAATTGATTTCTTGTTGTAACTCCGTGATAGGTACATGGACATAGTCATATTTTGTCTTTAGGAAAAGGTAGCATAGGTGACACGATATGTTTATAGCATAAGTTTATAACATAGATACCTTGTCTAACGAAAAAGATACAGGTATCGTGAAAATTACACAGTATGTTGTTTTTGATGTTTGATATGTGACCTCACAGGGTGAAATGGCGTAGGGAGTGAGTAGACTGTAAATCAAGTACAGGAGGTGGAAAGCGATGAATCACTGCTTCTATTCCTTATTTACTTTAGGGCTTTTGTTTATTTAATTGACAATTTTGACATGCTGCATATTTAAATTGTAAAAATACAAGTGTTGATGTCAGAGTTGAAGTAATGGATTCTATGGTAGAAAAATCTTAGTCTTGCAGTTTAATGTTAGGTCTCAATACATCTATGCTTGGTCATTTTATTTTAAGATTTACTGTAAATTCCTTATTAAATGCGTGGAATTAAAATCCGCATTAAAATCTTGCTTTTATATTTCAGACCGTTTTGAGCTTTTTGAGAAAATATTAGAAACAATTGGTGCTCGCGATTTCATGTTTTCGCGATTTGATGCAAAACAGCAAAATCACAGAATTAAGTACTAAGCGTAAAATAAGCAAATCTAATATTCTTATGAATTGTTTGTATTCATGAGCATTTTGAATTGAGGAAATAGGTTACATTAAAGCTGTATTAAAACCAGAGCTGTGTAATGTAATACAGCTTCATCTCTGCGCTATGATTGCACCTTGTCTGCATGGCCTTGATCTTCAGCTGTTCCTACAACAAACACAAGATATTGTTACTTTTCTTACATACTACATGTATCAGACCTGCTGACAAAGCAAAAATAGCTTTACTTCCTGAATCTTATTACTCAAACATAGATAAAAAAAAAAAAGAAGAACCAGATAGGGTGGCTTCAACAAGTAGAAGTTTTAAGGTAAAGATTGTTATATCTGTTTTATCGAATGAATTTTTAAAGATAAAAAGCAAAGATATGGATGAGTATACATGCACTTTTTAATGTAATTATCAATGTCAGATGATATAATCTGTTTATGATTTAAATTTTTTCAGCCACTTTTGATCTCGTCTCCTTTTGTTGAATTTTGGAGGGATTGACTTGTTCTGAAAATCTATTCTTTAAAGCAAAATAAACAAAATAAATTATCAGATCATACATTCTGCAGAAATTGTTGCATCTTTTTAAAGAGATTGCATGCAAAATGAAGTTGAAAAAGAGGTTACTAGGGATGCTTCAAAGACTCAGAGCTAGTACTATGGAATGATTTAAAATCAGAGGGTCCAAATTTTGTGAGAAAGTTGCATAACAGTAGAGTTGTCATCTTTGTTTTGCAAAAATTATGGAGCTTGATAGAGTTGGGTATTGCCAGTGAAAACCATATTGTGATATATAGACTCCTTCACGATAACTGCGGTACTGCTCTCTTGCAGGACAAATTGATATACTTTGCCGAAATTTTAGTATGTAGATAATTAAATGACGTAAATTAAACAATTGACGTTACATCATATTTCACCAAATTATGTCGTTTTGCCCTGCAAAAGAGCAGTCCTGCAGTTACCGTGAAGGGGTTAATTGCAATATCATACTCTGAATATTGCGATATATTGCAATATATTGCAAATACAGGGCATACATTAAGCATACATGTATATGCCAATAACTTAGATCAGAGTAAAAATGAAATATGACACTAGTATTCATCTCCTTAAAACTGGACTAGTTCCATTCTAAGTACCGGTAATACGGGAAAAATTGACCAAAATTTGATGTACATCGGATGAATTTAATCTCTTGCCTGCTTAACAAGCTGAAGTAGACATACACATACACACGCACAGCAGCGATGCTATATTCCCTTCGCAACAAGTTGTGCGAGGGGATAAAGACATAACAACTATTTACTTATTAATTAATTTTACTCAAAAAACTGTAGAAATAAATATAGAAATATTTCCATGAGAATTTGCTCACAAATCAAATAGTTGTTTCATAATCATCAGCCATTTTGAATAAACAATGTAAATACTATTCAAATCGGAACGGTAAATTGCCCTTTCCAGAGAAAATACAACTTCGACTCAAACGAAAAAACCCTAAAGAAAATCAGGTAACACTTAACATTTAAGTAATTCTAATTATCCTAATGTTTTCTATATTTTACGTCCATAAAAAAAAAATAAATAAATAAAACTAATAACTGGATCCTCTTCCGTATTCACACACGCCTACCATACACAAACGTAGTTACTATCGTTACATTTACATCCGGTGCCTTGTTGATGTCAGGGTGAGTTTCAAACACTTTATTTTGTTTAAATATCAGCTGTTTCTTTAAAAAAAGTTTTTTTAATTATATATTCATATATATCGTAAACAACCGGTATTTGATTTTAATATCGCGATATATTGTCAGCAATGATTAAACCGCATTATACCGATATACCGGTAATATTGCACACCTCTAGAGCTTGAATTGTCTGCTTTCATGGTGGTATACAAGAAGTAAACTTCATCAATAAGATTTAGTATTACAGAAGTTGTGTTTGGTTGTGTATATTGCTAAAGATGTGAACTTTCATATTACTGTTAACTGAAGTAGTTCTGTTGGATCATGCATAACTCTAGAGAGGTACTGTATACAGGGTTATTTTCATCCCAAGTTATTTTCGCCCTTCTACACTTGCAAAGAGTTTCGTCCCGTCTTGAATTTGTCCAGATGCAATTGTGTTAAAAGAGGTATTGTTTGTGGGAATGGAATTTGCCCAGTCTTAAATTCGCCCGCTGATGACTTATTCTGGTTGAAAATCTTGTTGCTTGAATTACTAGTTTAAAGTAATCTTGTGAAGTATCGTGCAGTCATAGGTTTTATGGAAGTATCCATACCAAACTGTACGAACATCAAAATAACTGGCTATTCAGCTTTGTATTGTCATTAAGCACAGGTACATTTATAAACTTGCATAAAAATTGCAGACTTTGTATTTTCAGAAGGCAATGCTACGAACAGCCAAGTGGCAACCACCAGTTCATCTGAGAGTGATTCCAGCAGCTCAGAACTTGAAAACCCAGCTGAAAGGTAAAACAACAATCTCTGAAACAATTTTACAGATCTAGCAAACTCGCTAAAAAAATGCTTTAACTTGGTGTATATTTGATAATAGTAAATGCTTATCAAAATATGATGTTTTTCTTTATGTGTAGAAAAGTATATGTGCTAAACAAAATTTGATTTTGACGTTACCATGTAGACAGGTGATAATCAGTTTTTTTTATCGGTGTGTGACAAGTGCTAAGTGAAGCTATATTTCTGACATACACAAACACTGTACGGGTTACAAACCTGTTTTAAGACAAAGATAATACGTTGCACACAAGCCTTCAAAATGTCAGAATTCGCACTTTTTGTATTAAACTTCATAGGGTTTATGAAAGATTGTGTTAATATTTAGACACATGTAAACACCTTTGGCGATAACTTGAAGAAGGTGATGAATCATTTTGTTGAACTTTGAACAGTGTGCATGTCTTGAAATTTTAAACATACTATAATACTTTAAAAAATGATCGATATATGTAAAGATGGGTGGATAAGGCATGTAAAATGTCTATATAAGGACGGGTAAGATACTGAAAAATTAAAATATCAACTAATCTGATAATTTTTCAAAAGATCATTCAAAACAATAAATATTTAACATATCATTGATTTGTAACCCTTGAATATGTTCAATACTAAGAATGTGTTGATTCAAACTGGCATAAATGTATCAAAACTTCCAAATAGTACCATTTTTTGTAGAACTTTGATAGAGTGGGTCTGTACTCCATATTTCTCCATAGTCTAAATAAGGTCTTATGAAAATCAAACCAATTTCAATCAACAAAAAAGTGGAGAGATGACCCACTATACATTAAAAATATCATTTTGTATCCCAACAATGGAACGTTTTAGAAAAATTAAAACGTCCGTAAATTTGTGGCCAAAGTCGAATATTGCATTTAAATAGCACACTTTGTTGTGACTGAAATGGCTCTGTGGTTTTTAAAAAGCACCAGACATAAGGTCACCTTATATATCTAGGCTTTTTATGTTGTGGGTCTGATACCACCAAAACATAAGGCAATTTTTTTTTTATCTTATCTTTTGTTAAATATTAAAAATTGAATATAGTTAGAAATTGTTCTTGGAAAAAAATAAATTTGAAATTACATTTTACGACTATCTTATCCCCACATCTTCTAACATTTAGATCGATCACTTCTAATGCCTTTGTTCTTTATCGCAAATCTTACATGAAAGTATTCGCTACGACCGATGTAGCATTGCGTTGAGTGATGACACTTTCTAATCGGTGTGTATTTCAATTGCGATTCGAAATAAAGATTCTGATTGGCGCATTTATATAGACCCGCCCATTTATCAAATGCATGTTGAGAACATGATGCTAACACGTGGAAAGATATGTGGAGAAAGAAAACATCTCATGAAGTTGTACTAGCAAGTTAAAAAATTACATACAGAGTTATTTGATATTAAACAAACGGGGCGATGTTCACGTACATGTGTAAATAATATAAATGAAAAGAAAAAGAAAAGTTCCCTAAAAGCAGGGATCGGCGCATATAGATTATCAGTCACAGATTGTACTTCGCTTATCGAATTATGTTATTCAGTTTATTGTGAAAAAAAAAATCGCCAGAAACTGTTTAATGAACAAATAAATTTTACGTTACCGTTCATAATGTACCATTTACTGTATGTATGGAAAATCGCATGAGTTGAACAGTTTTTCCTCACAAAAAACTTGTTGCAAAATGTAGATCCACGGGAAAATTCGGGTTGACACGCCGTGAAATCCATTAGACGTTTTACAGCATATGTCTCACTGTTTTGTTTACAATAAATCTGTACTGAAAATCTTTGAAACATCGTCAACACCTTCGCAAAATGAAGAAGTGTGGTTTGTTTATATACTTGGGGAAAATTGCGACTCGATCTGCACGTGAATTTTACAATCCGAGGTCGATTAGCGTGTTTGAGAGAAAGTCAGTGTCAACGTCAGTAGTAAATATTGTGTGATGAATATCGAAGAACATATAATAAAATGAATGTTTCTACAGACAAAGTGAGTTACAAAATAACGTTTATCACAGATCAGTCCAAAATTGAACACGTTTACATGCCGTAAATTTCAAATTTTTGGTATGATTGAAAACACGTGCACACTTGTAGTTTTAAGTGTGTCATATTAATCGGTCAAAGTTCAATAAAATGCAATATAGGCTATGTAATATTTATTGTCAATATCTGTTGTGAATTCTTTGGAATAAGCTACAACAAAATAAATACTGCTTCATCTTAAATTGATGCGTTAAACAGTTATATAAAATGATTTGAATTTATCGATGAAGTATGCATTATATTGAAAAATGAATTGGGGATTGAACCTGTTTAAACAGCGTGTTTTTGACAATTGTTTACAAAAAAAGAAGATGCGATTATTGTGAGAACTCTTAGTCAATTCTTGCAGTGATTTAGTTTTTGCAGTTCAGATACAGAGTTAACGACACATCTGGCAGTTGGTGCATAAATTATCAATACCACGTTAGCAGGTAAGAGTGGGCGGGTACTAAAACGGCCAATGAAAATGCTTGTTTTATAACTGCAACTCGCGATCCCAATAGTGTCGTCACTCAACGCATCAGTTTATCGCTCGCAGCGAATACACCCAAGTAAGATTTGCGATAAGATTATTAATCAGAGTATTGGTATTGAATTTTCTAAAGTTGTTTTGATAGAAAAATATTGATAGGGTAATTAAAGGTATCATTAAAATGATCACTGTTCTCAAATTGTTTGGAGCATCTTTTCGGTATCACAAGAAGGTATTTCATATTGGGGCGGCAAGATTGATCGACAAGGGGGTGGGGGGGGGGGTGGTGTGTTGGATTTGACTTGAAATAAAGATATTCTATGATATGGCTAATTATTCTTATATTTAATGAATTATAATAATTCTTGTTACTTATTTGATGGCACTATAAGAGACGAAGCACAATTGTACTTAATGTTGTTTATTTACGTTTGACGACATAAGTTTGCATTCCTGTCATATTTGTTATTACCCGAACATGTATTTGTAAAGGTAAAGAAATGAGAACATGGATATTTCTTTTACACATTTCAAATCCTGCTAATTACTAGTAATTTTTAGCTTAATTAAACCACAATTTACCACCAATTGCTGAACAGTTTAATGTGATAATTTTATCAAAAGGGTTTTTTCCTAGCATGTAAATGTTTGTAGTATGTGGGTCCAGGTGAATATTTATAATTTGGCTACTCAAAGCATTACCATAATGATTGTACAGTGTATAATATTGTAGTGGGAAGAGTTTCATTTTGATCTTTAGACAACTATGCAATCAGTTTTCACAGCCAAATACATTGATTTTCACACTGTGATATTTATATGACCTCTTTTCTTGCCATTTAGATATTATGCTGCCTTCCCTGCCCTACATGGAAAAGATCAAAACAGCACTCCCAATGAATCACAGGGTGTTTGGAAAAACAACCCAATCACAAAACCAAAAGCTGACCAAACAGAGGAAATAGAGGCTGAGTCAGGTCAGGGGGAACTTCATCCAAAACACCATCAGCAAGAGCAACTATCACCCAAAACCCTGAATAGGAAAAAGAAGAAGCAGACTGTTAAAAAATTGCATGCAAGAAGAACACCATCCAGAAAGGAAGATAGCTGTTACAGAGTTTGTCGTTTTTTGAGCTGGCCAAATGGAAGTCTCAATATTGAAAATCCTGCCACCCAGGCCCATTCTTTGCAGGATCAAGAGCTCTGCTCTCAAGTGGAAACTATGCTGAAAGAAATGCTTTTGCAGAAAGAAGAACAAGCTTTGAAAATGCCTAGTCCTGAGGGAAGAATGAGAAAGCCCTTGTTTGTTGGAGATACAGCTTGGGAAAATAGTCCAGAGGGAACAGATGGGTCAGTGAGTCCAGAACTTCAAGAGGATGATTCCTGGTACACTCAGCCGATAGATATCTTGTTTACATCTGAGGAGCCACGGCAACGTCTGTACAAAAGAAACAACAGCAGTTCAGCATCACCATACCAACAAAGATCTGGAAGCATCAGTCCCATTAGTCCCAACGACAGTCTCAACCAGCAATCTCTCAATGAATCCCCGAAAGAAAATCAGTTTCTTTTTCCTTACTCTTCATCAGATACCAGCGAGACTAAGAACTGCTTCCCTCCTGATCCGACTTTCTCTTTGTTCAACCAGTCAGAGCCAAAAGCAATACCATCTCAAAACTCTGATTTGAATCCAGATATGTGTGGATTTTCTGTCCTTTCTCCTTTTGACAACCTTCCACAAGCAGCACATTCAAGTGAGAGGGATGAAAGATACAGAGGAAACAGTTTCACAGAAAACATTTCTAATAGCTTGAGTTTGACAACGGTCAGTGACTTGGAAGATATAAACAAAGGAGTGGATGATCTGGATTTTGATATAAATTTGTCATCTCCAGAAAATTTGTTGGATCACCAGTACATGGAACAGTTTATGAGTACAGCAAATGATCAAGAGGTATACTATTGGGATAACAATTTGCAGAGTTTTGATGGATTTCTCCCATGGACAATGGCAACGACTTGGCCATCTAAAGTATTGGTGGACGATTTAATGCCAGTTGTTAGCTGGGAAGAAAGATATGAAGGCTATACAGCAGATTTCTACAATCATTTGAAACTGGGAAAAATCTGGCAAGTCTGGGATGTGAATTATCAGAAGATTACAGGAACCTACTGCAGTCCCTGGAAAAATCTTCTTCAAACCTGCTGGAGTGACCATGGGTTGTTTGGAATGTCTAATCACTGGGATCCTGACACACACAGACAACAGGCCGACATCTGGGGAAATTATGGCATATGTTCGGAATCTACCTCTTGGGGAAATTATGGAAAACTGAAAGATTCTTATCAACAGAGTTGGTTAGATGAAGGCCCAGGCACATTGGAGACCCCTGATGATGGTATTCTACTAGAAGATCCATGTAATCCCTTGGTGATGGTTGATGTAGATCAAGATTCAATGGTTTGCCAGCTTGAAAACCAGAACAGTGAGCTTATTCCTCAGATCCAGTTTGATCTTGTGTCTGAGACAGGAAGCGAGTATGACAATGTCCTCTCAGACGGAGAAAATGATCAACTTAGCAACAGTGAGGAGGAGCAGAACTACGGTAGGAGTGTCTCCTATGGGGATTTCCAGGCGATGTGGTCCATGGTAGAGCATTCAACTCCAAAGAAATTCAGCCTGTCCCAAAGTTTTGAATTGGTCCCCTCTGAAAGATCAGCATTTGTTGATGTTGTACCCAAGAAGATTCATCATGTCCAAAGTGAACCCAACTTAGTAACACAAGAAAGAGATTCTCTATCAGCATCTGTAAGCAAAAGCCGTAGCTGTAAATCAGACTCGAGCTCTCCAGAAGAACATTTGTACTTTTCTCAGAAAACACACTTTCAACCAATTCAGTCACCAGTTGCCCAATACACAGGTTCCACTTACAACCTCAGAGACCTCTTTGGTGGTTATGCACCATCAAAGACGCCATACCAGAAGTTTCAGAAAAATGTATGCAATGAATCTGACGATGATGAAGAAGAATCATTTGTTCCTATGTTCAAGATCCGAAAAGATCAAGATAAATATATACAAACAAGTGAAAGTTTGAACAATTGTGCGGAGGAGAAAGATTCAGTTGAATATCACAAAAATCAAGCAGATTTTCAAGAGTTGGAAAATGATGGACAGGTCTTTGATTTGTTTGGATATGTTGATAATTTAACAGAGTGTTTGGAATCAACCCCTCAAAATCTCTTGGATGGTGTGAACAACTATGTGGATTCAGGATATGAGGATATAGATCAGCCTGTTCAAGATAGAGAGGAAGCAAACAGATGTGGCTTTAATGGAGTAGGCATCTTTGAGAAGAAAAACAGGGATCCTTGGTCAACAGAAAATGGCTTTCAACCTAAGAATAACAGAAGCTGTGGAGAGGGATTTAGTATTGGGGGAAATTGGCAGTCCAAGATAAGTGCACCTGTAAATGAAAATACACGAAAGCCATCAAACGAATCAAAACATGGTACTTGTTCTTGTGCGAAGGTTGCAGATTTTGAAAATTGGGAAGAAAATACAAGCAAAATTGCTTGTGTATGCAAACCGCCTGTACACCGCTGGGTCATTCAGGAGGCCTGGGGCCTGAACCCTGGGAGTGGAGGCGAAATGGAGGCCGCCACTAAACACAGTATATGGAGCAGCGGATATGAAGATGGAGCGTTTTCTGAAATGTTTTACTATCCAGGGCAAGATGAAGAGTCTGTATCAGAGCAGTTAAACGTAGATGGAAATTCTTCCTCAAAGGCGGAGGAGCATTCTGAAGAAAATGAAATCAACCTCTTTGAGTATAATCAGGATTTGGTCAGTGATGAACATGATGAAAATGAAGGCAACTGTAGAATGGGAAGTGAGAAGATTTCTGACCAACCTATTTCATACCAAGCAGAATTCGATCCTTATGGCCAATCTTTTATGGAGATGACATCATATTTTAGGGATGATATTTCTGATGCTAGCAAGGCCAGACCTGATCAGCAGTGTGTTGGCCAGTTAGGGAAAGAACATCATCCACCTCCTAAAAATGAGTCTGACATTGTCAAAGTAAAGTTGGTCATCAAGAAAGGAAAGAAGAAGCAAGACTTTGAGAATCTAGATACTCATGTAAGTTCTATTGACCAGTTCTATTGACAAGTAAATAAAATTGAAAAACTGTAAATAAATTATTTTGTTTCAACTTAATACTCAATATTCTACTTCACTTGTTTTGTTTATGTGCCTCTTTCATATGTTTACAGCCACCTCTGTTCAAGCCAATGCCTGTTGCTGCTGTGTATTCATGTGAATTGGAGCATGCTTGGATGAATAATATGGAGGTGGAGTATCTCTTCCCTCAGTCCTCTAGCAGTAAGGGTAAGCTTATGTTAAAACTGTTCAATTTCAATGATATGATGATTATTGATAAAGTTTTAATTGTGAGCAAAATTAAGAATTTAATGTAATCAGTCAACAGAATGTGCATAGATCAGGGGTCTAAGATATTTGGCTGGTAACTGAAAATGTCAGCAATTAAAATGCTGGGGTATTGAGTCCTTGCACAAGACACTTTTTCTGCATTGTTTTAGTCCATCTAGCGGATATACTGCAGGTTTAAGTGTCCTGTACAGGGGGATTCATAACTCACATCCGAGTGCAATTTTATTTCTAGGATCACATTGAATTTTATTACATTAGGTAACAAGCATGAAATTAATTGTTTATCATTGTAGGGAAGAAAAAGCCCTGCACCTTTTTCTTGGAGGGAAACTGTAGACGAACAGACTGCAAGTTTGCCCATGATCTGTCCCACATCACCTGTCGCTTTTGGGAGGAAGGAGACTGTTTCAAGGGAGAGTTATGTCCCTTTCTTCATGGATACAGTCCTTATAAAAGGTGAAGAATTAATACTATTGGGATATCACAGAGAGAGAAAGAGAGAGAGAGAGAGAGAGAGATTTTTTAAAGTATGCCAAACTATTTTAAGATTTCTGAAGAATATACAGTTGCTAAATCTGTAGCTATATTAAAGACTAAATATTTTTTGTAACACTAATTTAGATAGATATCATTTTACTCTTTTATCATTTTAGACATGTTTCTCAAAGGAAGGATTCAAAGCAATTTCAGTTTGAAGCAGATGATTTCCCCAACTTGACAAAATGTGAATCTAAGGTACATTTGAGCAAATGAAAGAAATGACTAAGAAACATTATTTCCTCAATATTCTCTCTCCTCCATGAAGGCATGTTGTTATGAATATAAAACATTTTTCTATCAAATGTTATATTGACACAGGTAAGTAAACCAGAACGAAATAAACTGCATAGTGGTGTTTTAACACACAATTCATATTTTAATAGAAAGATCGAGCCAAGAAAGACAAGTATCTCAAACTGAATAAATACAAGGCTTCTAAGACACAGCTTAGGACACAGATCAACAAGAAGATTCAGAAAAATAATGTCATCCAAGAATCAACAGCAAGCCTCTCCAAGAAACTAAAGCAAAAGGGCTCACAGTGAGGAAAAGTTGAGGGGGTGGTAAGGGGACCCTATGGATGGAGGGTTCCCACAAGGATTGTGAAAAGAGGACCCTGTTTGATGGAGGATCAGCTCTCAGCTGTTGTCTTCATTAAAGTATGGGCTTGTATAGAATCTAGTCAAAAGTTTTTTTTGTGCAAACAGAGACTAGTTGTCTTGTTTCTTTCGAAATAAGCAGATTGCACCCCCACAATTTTTTAAAGGTAAACACCAAAAAAAGGGAAACCTCAGCTACCCTTTTTTGAAAATGAAATTTTTTTTTTATCATTCATTTTTCTTTTGATGTAAATTCCTGGTAACGATATGAATATGTTTGAAACCACTAATACGTATTAACAAATTTGACCAGTTTGGCAAAAAGTCTTTTTAGCAGCCAGACATTGCAAAGCTTATACAAATACATAAACATGTTAACAGCTTAGCAGATTATCATTGATAGATGATAGTGATGTATGTTTTTGACATTTATGTTTGTTGTACAAAATTTTAAGTCAGTTGCATAAAGAAAACAGAGAAAAACCTGTTTCATGAAGAACAAAAAAAGATCTGAAATACTTGATGTTTCTGGCACTTGCTGTAAACATTTTATCATTTCAGCATCTAAATAAGTTCGAGTTGTTTTTCGTTCAATGATTCAAAAAGAGCAGAAATATGTCGAAAATTATTCAGAAAAAAGCAGAAATCTGGGGAAAGTGGCACTTGTTGTTATTGGTATTAGTCAGCTTCAATACCCGAGATTTATTTTTAAATGCATGATTTATGTCATTTGAATGAGGAAGCATTTCATATGTGTACTAAAATCTCCTTAATCAATCTACCTACATGTGGACTCTTATTGTATTGTACATTTACCTGAGAAAACACATAATAATGCTCAATTCTTCAAAAATGAAATGGTAGACAAATTGGTAGACAAAGAAAATGTTCATTTTGTATATATGTACATATATATAGAAGTCCCAATCACATTTGTTTCCATGGGATACGAACAAAGAAACTGACCCACGTGTGAGAGAAACTTAGTGAAGGCAACTCAAAATTTATAAAAACAGAAAAAAAATCTTCAGGAAAATAAGATAGAGAGACTGAGTGAGTGAAAATGTCTGACTGTGTTTGTGTGTGTTGTAGTAACTGAACATGAATATGCCTGATTTATGAGATATGAAAGAGTTTTACAGAATGACTGTGTGTAAAAGCCTGAAGTGTCCACAAGATCCTGAAAGGTGTGTAAAAGAGGAACATTAAAAAACAGGGTTCATGAAATGCTAAAAATGTTACTAGTACAAGTACAGAGGATAAAGGTATTGAGCAAAAATAGATATTGTAGTTGGATGTGGTAAAAAGGTTCGAAGAAAAGAGTTTTCCTTTCTTTCAAAATACCCGTAATCAATAGAGATTTTGATTGTTACTGGTAGTTTAACAGGGGTTTAGTAACTAAATCCAATGAAACCTGTAAACTAAACATTTGATGATTTTTTTTTTTGTTCGGAAGAATGGGTAAAAGAGTGTGAATGAAATTAGGGCGTTTGAAAATAAATGTGTTGAATGTTGCAACAGAGGGTCCCAAGTCTACCAGTAGTGGGTAATGTACACTGAATTATAAAGTGGCAGAGTCGCATCACAACTTATATATATAATTCTCATTCAGCCACTAAAGGAAAGTCAAGTTTATTGTTTTATGATGACTTTGCCTGTTGTGTGAGTGTGTGATATACTGTAGAAAATTGCCAACTCTGGGCTCTATTTTGTTATTTCAGAGGTCTGTAAATGTTTTTTGTTTTTAAAAGAACATTCAACTACCGGTACATGTTCTATGATATGAATAGAAACATAGTCCTTACTTCTTTGTGCATACTGTATGGACTGTGTTCACAGTTTGGTTTGGTATGTTGAAGAAACATATGTCGTAGCGAGTTACAAGGCAGATATACTGCTTTCTACAGCCAGTTATCTGCTACATACAAACATGTGTTGGAATCTGTACATGTTATACTTACTAGTTTATTAGAAGGAGGAGGAGTATGTGTATGCTCTAATATGTTAATTTTTTTTGAAAACTTGAATGTCAAATCTCTAATTTTTTGCTGTAAAAATATGTCAACACCACATTCATTTGTTAGCTTTAGAAATCTTTCAATACTTTCTTCAATCTGTCTCCCCCTCCCTCCTTTTTTTCCTTTCTTTATTCATGTGTTTATATATACCTGGATTTTCCAAAGCTCAGTTCTCTGGGTTTATACCAGAAGCAGTTGCCTCCCTTGTAGTAAAGTATAATTTAGATGTAAAGTCAAATCTGTTCTAAAGGTGAAAGAAAGATTCGTCTTTTAAGATGTTGAACATTTTATGGATGATACTATAAATCATTGTCATTCGTAAAAAGCCTGGTTAAGTCCAACATGTACTGGTATGCATGAACAATGAATAATTTGAAATCACAACTACTATCATAGATATGGGTATGTTATTGTCTTGCATTCTGCAGTGCTGAGATGAATAAATATACCTTGTTTAAGTCCTATCAACTGGGGCATTCATACCCCAAGAGATATTCATTATGCATAAAAAGTCATCAAATGCATTGTTTATCACTAAACTAAGGGGGAAAAAGAAGAAAAACCATCATTATTTAAATTTCATTCATTGATAATTATTGATGTTTTTTATTTTCCTTGGCATGTTTATTTATTTTCAGAATCCTTGAATCCCCTTCATTTGACATTCATAAGCATATCTTTCTTTTTCTTTCATTCCAAATGTTTATGACACAGAACCATTTATTCACCAAAATTTATGTTTTAGCCTGAACTTACCTAAAGTTTGGCTCCAAATTATTTATGAAAGTAACAAAATTTTATTAATTTATTATTTAACATAAAGTCATTATTGCCTTTATTTAAATCATTTAATATGTCAATTTTTTGTTTGAAAAGAGAAAAAAAAATGCTTAAAAAAATAACCCCAGAACAAGTTTGCAGTAGCTTTGTCAATTTTTTGTTCTTTCTATGACAAATGTTAAGATACAGTGTGTGTAGTCTAAAAATAGTCGAAATATTGATAACTTTTTTTCTGTGTTCACACGTCAGATAAAAATACATCTTTGAATCCTTACGCCATCTAAAGGAATAACAATTTACATTGTAAGCACTAATTAAAAGAGCATAGCATTTGCAGATTTTCAAATTGTTTTTCTTGTTGAAAGCAAGTTCAAACACTTTAAAATGCAGATTTATTAGGAATATATGTTGTGTTAGAATCTTTTACTTTACTGAGAAGTAAATAATGTAATGATGGCGCAACTCAACAGTAATAGATACAGTTACTGAACTTATTAAGAAAAATAAAAAAAAAATCTACTACAAAGATCTGAATACACTGAACGAATCTGGCTTTTTTCCATCTTTGTCATGGCCATATAATCTACAGTTGTAGACCATTATTTAAAACATTTTGAGGTGTGTGTTATTACCATACTTGGCAACACTGTAATGTTTTACATTTCTGAGTAAAGGTAGTATATTGTACATCTGAAGGTTATCTTTACGGAAATAAAGTGGATGGAAATAAAAGAAGTCTTTCTGTGTGTTTTCTCTGTGTTAAGGTCACTTGAGTCACTTGGGCTAGGGTATAGATATTCCGAGATTCCTTTGACTCTTGCTCCCCCTTTTTTTAGTTGATTGTTTGCAAACATCAAATAATGAAAGTGGGGGCAACAGTCGAGTTTCGAATTAGGGTTTAGACTACAAAATGAGGCTTAAAATGTAAACCCGAGTCAAACTACAGGATTTTGCGCTCGGGTGACCGTCAATTAAGGCCTGTTAAATGGCACGGTGACTCAAAATAGATGTTTTACTTTTTAGCTCAAGTGAGCTTTTCTGATCAAAATTTGTCCGTTGTCTGTCGTCGTTGGCGTTGGTGTTGGCGTTGGCGTTGTTGTTGGCGTTGTAAACTTTTCACATTTTCATCTTCTTCTCCAGAACCACTGGGCAGATTTCAACCAAACTTGGCACAAAGCATTACTGGGTGAAGGGGATTCAAGTTTGTTCAAATAAAGGGCCACACCCTCTTTAAAGTGGAGATAATTTAGAATTACTGAAAATTTGTAGGTATTTTTCAAAAATGTTCTCAAAAACTATAAGGCCAAAAATGCTCCAATTTGAGCGGAAGCATCCTCAGATAGTGTAGATTCAAGTTTGTTTAAATCATGGTCCCCTGGGGTAGGGTGGGGCCACAATGAGGGATGAATTTTTACATAGGAATATATAGAGAAAATCTTTAGAAATATTCTTCTCAAAAACTATTAGGCCAGAAAAGCTCAAATTGGAGTGAAAGCATCCTCAGATAGTGTAGATTCAAGTTTGTTTAAATCATGGTCCCCAGGGGTAGGGTGGGGCCACAATGGGGGATGATTTTTACATAGGAATATATAGAGAAAATCTTTAAAAATCTTCTTCTCAAAAACTATTAGGCCAGAAAAGCTCAAATTGGAGTGAAAGCATCCTCAGAAAGTGTAGTTTTAAGTTTGTATAAATCATGGTCCCCAGGGTTAGGGTGGGGCCACAATGGGGGATGAATTTTTACTTAGGAATATATAGAGAAAATCTTCTCAAAAACTTTTAGTCCAAAAAAGCTCAAATTGGAGTGGAAGCATCCACAGATAGTGGAGATTCAAGTTTGTTTAAAAAATGGTCCCCAGGGGTAGGGTGGGGCCACAATTGGGGATGAATATTTACATAGGAATATATAGAGAAAATCTTTAAAAATCTTCTTCTTAAAAGCTATTTGGCCAGAAAAGCTCAAACTTGTGTGGAGGCATCATCAGATAGTGTAGATTTAAGTATGTTTAAATCATGGTCCCAGGGGGTAGGGCGGGGCCACAATGGGGAGATGAATTTTTACATAGGAATATATAGAGAAAATCTTTAAAAATATTCTCGGAAAGTTTTCAGTCCAAAAAGCAGTAACTTGTGTTAAAGCACGGGTTGTGCAGATTAAAGTTTGATGAAACCATGATTCCCTACAGAAAAGTGGGGCCACAAAGAGGGGGGGGGGGGGTTATATAGGAATAGAGAAAAATCTTACAGGTACAACAACAAAAGGGGCTTGGTATTTACCATAAAAATATGTGGATAAAAATCGGCAGATATTTTAAATTTTTTGAGCAATATCTACTGTACTTAGTTGTCAAGATATTTTGATTTTGATACTGTAATGCTAATTTGATCAGAGTTAAGGCTATTGTTCCTCAGGTGAGCGATGTGGCCCCTGGGCCTCTTGTTGATGATGACAACGGAAATGCTACTCGAAATGTCATCATAAGGAAGATTTCACTCATCATAAGTCATCACCTATCAATTTACAAGTCATTTAAACTCATCCGGATATTGCACATGTAAACAAACCCGAGTTGTTATCAGTGAACATTGGTTTAGTGTCACGTGATTGCGATTTCTGTCTAAAATTAGTTACAGTGGGATTGACACTGAATAAAGAATTTGAATTTGAAGCTATTCGATGTCTGTGGTAAGAAATATGCATTAATAGAGAATGGATCTTGACAAATGTATTCTTCTTGTGGCATTATGTTTCAGTGAGAGGCTTTTGGCTCATGATGTATGCCACGCTGCAGTATTTACATTCCCCTGCGCTTTCGTGGCTATGAAGCGGAAGGAAAACTCAATATTTGTGTGTTGGCCCAACGCTTATTTCTATTTTTCTCTTTAATTTGATTTATTTACTTTTGAACACCGTAAATTTTTAAAAGTTCATCTTTTCACAGGATATATAAAATATGTGGAAATCGTGGAAATAAATTCGATATTTGCTAAATCATAGGTTTTTGTGTCACCATATCCCTTTAAACCTTTTTTTTCAGTGAAATGTCCTCAGATTCTCATTATATTATAACACCACGCCAAATCTTAATCAGCTGTTAATGTTGACATGAAATTGATATAATTTCACTAAAATAGAAAAAGTGAAAAAAAACCGGGTGTCTGAAGAAGATCCACAGTCCCTTAAAGGTGCAACCTCTATTAGAGATCAACGCCATCAATGGTATTATATGTTCATTTATTGTCAAACGATTACATGTAGTGTAAAATTGTTCGAACATTTGATCCGAAGCCAACATTAGCTGTGGCTTTTGTAGATTTCGTCGACATCTCCCTATATATCATCACGAACGTGTTTGATACACGAGGCTTAAATTAGCCGAATAATCAGTTCTCTCATAATTGTTTTTTTACTGATGCCAATCAAACATTGGGTCATTTCATGGGTGAGACGAGAGGACGCATGTGCGGCGGAAAGGACGAAAAAAAGAGAGAGAAATTAAAGATATCCTGACAATTTTTTGTTTTTCGAAATTACTTTTACAAAATGTACATTAGTGAAAACATCGATTGAAACACGCGTGTCACTCAAATCGCGTAGAATGTAGGCAAAATCCCGGTTTACAAGTCGGTACCCGACTCCATTCTCCCTGAACGCATCTTTTCTTAACAACACAAACAATCTAATACGTGATTGATAGAATAACATTAGATGTAGGAAAACAAACTTAGAAAAAATTATCAACAAAAAGTGAGAATCTTTTCCAGGAAAATTAACAAAAACCTCAATAATTTTGACAGACAGTAAAGTTAAAAAACCTATAAAAATTCGCGACCACCAGCACAGAGAAAAACATAATTTGAATATGTCAAAGTGAAGCAAAGGTCGAAGACAGCGCTGCTTGGCTAATAAGAAATATAGAAACAAGATAATCCAACACGGCGATATTTGGCTATATGTAGCGCTTGGCACTTTTAATTTACCATAAAAAGATAAGAGATACACCTCCCTCACAGACAAAATTACAAGAAGTTATCAAGAAATAATACAAATATTTGACAAAAAATACCAAGGTTCAAAAGTCTCAAAGGACTCAAAAGTCACCATTCTTGAAACGCCTGTATACTCCATCAGCGCATGGAACAAATATAGGGAAAACACAGAAAATTTTATGAGCAAGATCAATATATGGCAGACCAAGTGTACCAACTGAACGGTAAAGTACGAGAAATTAACAGCAAACTAGGAATACACTCATCGGAATTTTCCTCAGACATACAAACAAATAAAAGACTTCGCTGTTTTAACAGCAGAATACCAAAACCCCCCCCCCCCCCAAAAAAAAAAAAACGGAGAGGAGTTTAAAAAAAAGGGAGAGGAGTTACAACTACAAACTTTAAAAACAAGGCATCCACCCAGGAGAGCTGCTATCTAAAGTGTGGCTAAAGAAAATAGCAGAACATTTAAGTTAAAAGGATTGCTGGGAAGATCCAACACGTATACACTGTCCCAAGAAATCATCGATTCACATTTTGTTTAATTACTCGATACTACTATATACATGTACCTTAATAAATTCCAACGATGTTCATTCAAAAGTAAATACCGGTATTTACATTTGCAAATATTATCTATAGAAAAACGAAAACGTTCAATTCTGTATGAACGTTTTCGTGACGTCACAATGATCATAGCTTGGATTATTGTAAACATAAAATCTCGGTAATTTTAACAGTTCTGAACGATTTGTCTTTTTCAAACGTAAATATAAGTAATAAACAGCATTGTTAAAAAGTTCACCGGGATATGAAGTTGGTTGGTACGTGATCAAACCTACTAAGAATCCCTTCGGGCTTCACAGGATTTGATCACGTGACCAACCAATTTCATATCCCGGTAAACTTTTTAAATTGCTGTTTATTTCTTAAGAAACATTCCAGGATTTTTTCTTTTGAAACGACCCCTCTAGCTTATCAGGTTTCAATACACGGAAAAATTATATATACGGGATTTTGCATTGCAACAGACATCGAAAGTAACCGTATGATAAATTTGAAAAATTGTGCGAGGTATTCCGATTGACTTCCGATAAAGATAATATGTCAAAACTCCCAATTATAAATCTCCATAAGAAATATGTTTTCAACCCTGTGATTTTTTCCAAGTGAAAAATGATAATGTGTCAGTGAAGATATCTTTGATATTTTCCCTTTTATCGATTTCAATTGTACTTCTTTCACAGGTATTTGTATTAAAAATCGTCTAAATGTGTTAGTAAAATAACTTGTGAGAGGTTTTATCACAACACTCAAAAAGAGACAGACACATTTCGTAGGCAAGTAGGTGTGGATTTATCCACGCTATACTGACCACTATGCCCACCCTGTGTCTCATTGTTGCAGTGCATATCATTAGCAGTAACTATACCAACAACAAACAGCAAATATACCAAGCATAAGGATAAGTAGGTCAGAAAGATATCCAATTCTACTTTCTGTCTAATCCACGAAAAATTTCAACAACCTACTTTTCACCATCATACTGGCAGGAGACATTGAACTCAACCCTGTCCCGAAAAATGCAAGTATTTATCTATGCGGATTATGCTAACTCCCCGTAACTTGGAATTGCAAAGGAGTCTGTGTGACGACTGTAACATATGGCTCTACATCCAGTGTACCGCTCAAAATCAAAAGCACAAAGTCAAACTAGCAGTTTCAACTCCACTAGATCACAGCTAAACAACAGTCGATATGTTGTACAACCAAAGAGAAACCTTAGAGTCATGACAATAAACTGCAGAATTTAAAACAGCGCTACATTTGTACACTTCTGAAGCTAGACATAGTATGGGGGACAGAATCATGGCTCAACGCTAAAAATCCATGGGAAAATCCAGCGAAAGACGCAACAAAATCTAGTGAGATCTTTCCATGAAATTATAATGTATACAAGAATGACAGGGGAACACTAAATGGAGTCTTTGTCATGGTAGAGAAGTCAATAACATCAACTGAACGAACAAATTTTATAACTTAAGGAGAAATAGAATGGATGAAAATAAAGTTAAAAAACAACAGACTTGCTCGTAGGATAATGCTACATGCCTCAATGAATGCAACATCATATGGACCATGCAACTGAATTAATCATTAAAAAGAACTAAATCTCATAACATAGGCAACATCATTTAAGCCGAAGGCTTCAATTGTCCAAATGTAAACTGGGACACAAGAACAGCAGCAAGGATTAATAGACCTTACAACCAGTAACAACTTACACAAATACATACATAGAAGCAACAAGAGAAGGACACTCGCTAGATCTAGTTTTTGTATCAAACCCAACTTTTGTCAAATCGACAGTCAATGCTCTCGGATTATCAGATCATGACATTTTCATCACAGACCTAAATACAAAAGCCCACACCAAGAAAGTGCTATCTAAATAAGCAAATTGGACGGAAATTCACAAAAGTCAAAACTATTCGAGACAATGGACCATATCATACCCAACAAAGAACTGAGATTAAAAACCCACCAAACTTTGGGTAAGAAAAATACAACAGAAGAAAGGATGACTATTTAAACAGGCCAAAAAGGCACAACAAATGGAATAACTACATATTATTTTAAAAGAATGTAAACGTTACCTAAAAAAACAGAATGGGAAAATGTTACCAATATCATTGAGGGTCTAGGAAACAACAATGCTAAACCTTTCCGGCAGTATGTAAAAACAAAAACACAAGACTCGTGTGGAATTGCACTATTGAAAAATAATGATAAATGAAATAAATGAAAGCAGAACAACTTCTTAAACAATTTAAATCTGTTTTCACAAAACAACTGACACATATTTATCAACAACTAGAATACAATAAAAAAACCCACCATCAAACCAATATTAATCGACCAAAAAGGAATAGAAAAACTACTGCTAAAACAAATCCATACAAATCCTCAGGACCATACAACATCCCTAGAATATTCAAAAAATGCCCAGTCCAACTAGCACCACGAATAATTATGCAGAAATCACTGGATTTAGGATAAAGGAGACATGCAAACATCTCTAGTATATTGAAGAATGGAGACAAGCATTTGCCTGAAAACTACATGTTGATACTGCTCACTTCAATCACATGCAAAATCATATATAAAACACAGACATATTATGAAATATCTTGAGAACAACAAAATATAAACAAACCTAAATCATGGCCTTAGATTAGGATACTCATGCAAAACATAGCTGATAACAACTCTAAAACATCCTTAAAGAACAAGACAAGGGTAACCAAGTCGATATGGCGATCCCGGACCTCTCCAAAGCTTTTGACACCGTCCCTCATAATACATTACTAAATAAATTGCACCAATATAAAAAAAAATACAAGGAAACCTACATATTTGGCATACCAACTTCCTAACAAAGACAACAATGAGAACAGTATTAGAAGGAATTGCATAAGAAGAAATAACTGTAGACTCAGGAGTCCCTCAAGGAACGGTACTGGACCCGATCATGTTTTTGTGCCATATAAATTACCTTCCGGAAAGTGATATCTCGTCGGTTCGACTGTTTGCTGATAACTGCCTAGGCCTGCTATACAGAAAAATCAAGAAATATACTGACAATCAAATACTACAATAAGAGCTAAAAATTTAGGATAATAAGCAAACAATTGGGGAATGCAGTATATGTTGTATATATTATATCCTATCAATAAATAAGAAAACATAAACATCCTACAAACTCAACAAGCATATTACAGAAAGTTCAGGACAACCCCTGTCTAGGTCTACAAATTTTCAACGATCTAAACTGAAATACACACATCAACAACGTGACTGTCTAAAAAAAAAATTAACGCCAGCCTAGGCTTCATCAGAAAAAAAACCACTTGAGAAATGTCCCCCCAAAAATGCAGAATGACCGCTTCTTTCTCTTTAGTACAATTTATCATGGAACATAGTGCTACACCATGGAACCCATATTTGAAAGGAGCTAAAGATAAATTAAAAAATGATACAAAATAGAGCCATCAGATTTATCAAAAAGGATAACAAAAGTAGGGAAAAAGGAAGCATCAAAAAGTTAAGGGAAGAACTTGAGTTAGAAACCTTGGAAGATACAAGACTTCTCAGCTTACTTCTGAAGCTGATTGTGAAGGGGTTAGTGTTTGCTCTACTCACCGAAAAATTAATTAAATTCCAAAAACAAAAAGGCCAAATTACAACTACTAGATACCAATAATATGAAACATAAAACATTTTAGGAAAACGCATGTGTAATAAAAAGTAATAATTTAAAGACAGCAGAACCCATCAATGTAAAAACAGCTTTTTAGTAACTACAACCATCCATTGGAACCGTCTACCAGAAGAAGTCGTGCACGCTACGTCCATAGAGGTATTTATATAAGACCGCCCTAGCTGACCGTAGCCACTAACACCTGAACGAACTCTATAAAATCACGGGTGCGGCGGTTCTAATCAAACGTCAACACCTCTCCGGATTTAGCCTCCATAAAGCACATGTGCACTAAGCAACAATGGCATTTACTATCGTAGGGAAGGGTGGCTTATTGCGAGTACATTGTATCGTTTTTAGATAAGCGGAAACCTCAAGTGAGCTATTCTATTCACTTTTTGTCTGGTGTCCGTATGTCTGTCTAAAACCTTTTTTCATTTTCGACTTCTTCTCTAGAACTACGGGGCCGATTTCAACCAAACGCTCTTTAGGTAAAGTGAATTCAAGTTGGTAAAATTAAAAGGCCACACCCTCTTTTTAGGATGGATGATAAAAAATTATTGTAATTTTGCTGGAATTTGCATGACTATCCGCTGGATGAAGGCCGCACGTACGACCCTTAGTCCGACGCTACGGATATTCTTCTTGTCAGTGCCCTCTGACTCGGTATGTGGATAAAGCAGTGTTCAAATTGTAGTCTGTTTAATAGTTTCTGCATGAAGATTATATTCCACTTGAGTCGAAACATATATGGTAATTGATCGGGAATTTAAATATTCTGTTGGATGAAATCATCAAGGTTCTGTTTTAGTTTTAAAAAGGGGGAAAACAAAGAAAGATTATACTCAGATAAAGAAATAAGGTCCTCGGCGTCGGAGGATTTTGCTAATGAATGTTTTTGATACGGTTTCGGTTTTTTCTTCATATATTTTATATTTATATTTATCATATTTTTATATTTATATTACAAAAAGTACTTCTAGTGTCATATGTTAATAGAACATATAGTCATGCGCTAAAAATACTATTCATATAAACGCAAAAGATATTTTTTTAATATCTTTTTAAATAAACATTCAAAATCAATTCTTTGTAAGAATCATAATTTGGTGGTCACACATAGTCACCGATTTTCTTCATACTTTACAACTCGATAGAAGTTGATGAATTTAAATTTCGAACATCATTAAATTGTTGCTATGTGGACCTGTTGCCACGGTAACAGAGGGTAAAGATGTCAAAACTGCATTTAAAACTGTTTTGAGAATATCATGTGAGTAAGGCAACAATTTAGAATTCAAGTGTAAAATTCATTAGTATAGAAAAATGTCATTTGTCTAAAGAAAGAAAAAAGTTATTGAGAAGCGCATATTTTTATGGTAACTAAACAGACATTTCAAGATATGATTTCTTCATTTTATCTCCAATCAAAATGCCAATCTAGTATTAAAAAAAAATACTATTATAATTGTGCAATAAGGAATTTGAAAATCAGAATTGATAGCCGTTGCTATGGTAACGAGCTAAAAATTTTTAAATATTCTAATATTTTAAGGCATTTTTAAATATGTATAATTCATATATCAGATACATGTATATTATTATTTGATCAAAGGTATGTCCCTTAAATTAATGCAATTTGAAAAAAAAAATTGAATTTTTCTTTTAAAAATGCCGTTGCTATGGAATTTTAAATAAGTAATAACTTATGTGCGATTGTTTTTGCTACTTTGATTTTCATAGCAACAGCACTTCTTTGTTGCATAACAAAGCATTTTGTGATATATTATGAAAATTAACGCATATTTTCACAAAGACCAACACAAAAAAATTGCTAACAAAATAAAATCATGATTAACATTTTTATCAAAATCACCTAAAATGTATATTTTTTTTTCTTAGCCTTGTTACCATAGCAATATGTGTCAATTTCCATAAATAAATGTATTTTAAATGAACATTGATAGGGATGAAAATATTTATATTAGTTATTTATTTCAGCTTAAAAAACTGCAAAAAAAAAAAAAAATTCAATAATTTCTATTGATTTCTATGGTAACATTTTAAAAGCATTGGTTTTTGCATCAACTATCATCTATGACAAAAATTGACAATTTGAAAAATAGCGTTTTGTCTTTAATAGCTCACATTTATAGAAAAATCCTATTATATGGCTTTTAAATAGGTAAGATTTGCTATTTTTTCCATCTTTAGCTTTGGTTACCATGGCAATGGTTGCCCCAAACAACCAATTTTAGTGTATTTTTGCGTTTTTCTCCAAGGTGTATCATTGTATTAAATATAAAGAAAATTTGGGACTATGCCAGACCCATATATATATAAATCATTATTTAATATCAAACCTTTAAAATATTTATTTCATTTCAAAATGCAATGTCTAATTTACATGCAGATTTCATATTTGCGTTATAGTACCGACTTACTAAATAAAACCGAAATGAACCCATTGCATACAGAATCGGACGAAATGAAGGCACCACATAGACTGAACTTTATTCTGTATTGCATATATAGAGAGATACAGTTAAAGTGTTCAGTCAGCAACCTCAAAAAAATTCTTGGAAAAACTGAATTACCTTTTCCTATTCAAGAATTTTTTTTACACATATAGATATATTTTCAAGTGAAAAAATATCTCTTTTTCTAATATGTGTACACTGTTAGAGGCCAAAATCATTTAAATAAGTATAATGTATTAGATTTCTTGCACGGAGTTACCTAAAATAAGAAGAATTTCAATATGTCTGAGTATATTTTTTGCCAATAATTGCCAACCCTAGAGTTGAAATCTCACCAATCGCGTGATTGAAGAGCAGCTATTGGCTTCATTTATCACGATTCATAGACTGATGTATATCAGATACTGTTCTATCCTTGGGTTGCTCACAAGCAGCCGATAGCGCCAATTACTCCACAGGTATTTATATTTGTATGATAGGTTCAGTTCAGTCATCAACATTGTCTCTCGAATTTTCTCTTTAGATATAACCACAAAATCGGTTATTTTTTTCTATATTTTTAAAAATTGCCGTAAATGTCAAAAAGTTTTTTTTAAGAGGGAGTGTGACTCGCTGTTCTTGTTAAAAATGTAAATTGCAGTATTTGTTGGATCGGTTTCAATATTAAATTACGTAAAACATATAAGGATATATATATCCTTTAGAAAGCACGTTATACGTCATAGTAGTTTTAATTAAGTTGTAATCAAAGATGAGAAAAAAGTCACGAGAAGTTCCATAACCTACCAGTTTCTTTTCAAGCTCTTTTTATTTCAGCTATGAAGTTTGTGTTTGGACTTTTGGCGCCCATCATCTTGATTTTGAGGTGAGAAGCTCTATAGTCTGCTATTAACACAACATTCGATGTGAAAAATAAATGACCAACCGAATTTATCTATAGAAGTAGTCACTGTAGAAACTGTCAAATGTGCGACTACGTTACTTTGCAATTAAATAAAAGAACTTCGTTTCAGAATATAGTTTGCGAATAAAAGAACTTCGTTTCAGAATATTGTTTGCAAATAAAGTGAATTGGTAAATACTGCAAAGCAAATAAATTTGCAAAGTGTTTATTTTGCTATTATTAAATGATTTTCTAGTCTTCGGTAACTACTTTTTGCGACATAACCTACGATGATTATCACATAAAAAAGAAAAGAATAAAAACCCAGAAAAACTAAATGGAACTTCGCGAAAATGTATTGCAAGCAAATAAAACCTGGTATTCATTATTTCTACCCCTTGTAATCTCTCTTTTATTTTTAAAATCCAAAAAGACATTTAGATTTTAAATAAAGAACAAATTTACTTCTGTGAGAGAGCACACGTTTTCCAAAATAAATCAGAAGGAAGTTAATTTTCTTTTATTTTATGACGCACATTCTATAGAGTTGGTCAATTATTGATCATTTGTTTTTCTCGTTACTTTAGAGACAGGTTACACAATAGGTGGTGTAAATTAATGACGTCAGAATCTTGTCTAGTAATTTTAACAAGAAAATTATGTCTAAAAGGTTATAGAGGACAAATCAAACGTGAAATTGATTTATGTCTGAACGTAGTTTTAATTGATATCTGTGAAATTGATAATTTTAATTGATATCTATGAAAACGATTTTTTTTGTTTCGTTGAATCTTAAGTGACAATTAACTTGTTCGTTAGTTTTACATTAGTTTCTACTCTATTCCATTGTTTAATATTTTTGTTGGAAACTATAAAGATGTCCTGATTTTAGGAAAACTACGTAATTGTCACCATTTACAAAAATGTTTTTATCATTTGATGACATAAATTTCATAGTTCAGAAATCTTTCTTTTGATAAAATAAACCGCTAATTTGATGTTTTATATATCATTAAGGTATTGGTTGCTCGTAAATTTATTCATAATTTTGTTTACAGCAAAATAGAATTTATAAAAATTACAGCGTTCTTTTTTTAATATGGAATGAAATTTGAAAACCCATAATGTTTCTACTTAAACAGTAAATAACTGCGATGTGCTGACCAAAATATTTGTATATACAAAACTAAACCAAAACAAAATGAAAGTTATACATCTTTTAGATATACAGGGATAGATCTTGAGAGACACCTTCCTCGAAAATATGGTGGTTTTTTTATTTAAAAGTGATCCAGTTCATACATCAATAATTCTCTTTTCCCGAAATGGTTTTTTAACCTGAATAATTGCAGCATAGATTTTGCATTTTACCAGTGTAAATGGAGCGAAAATACCCGACGATGACTTTTTGGCGAGCATGTTCGACCACAAATCCAAAAATCCAATGGACTTCTTTTTTAGAAACGCTCTAAAAATTAAATTGGGTCCGGTCGATGAAGTCAAAGAATCCATTTTGTCGTTTAAAGATGGCATCCGAAAAGAGAAAATGACAAATGAGGGTAAAGAAGACGTAACGACTTTCCGCCAAGAGAACGGCATGAAATACAATGGCATGATATCCGCAGCCATTAAAGCCTCTAACAGAGAAAATGACGACAAGGTCTCCATTGACTACCGCATTGATGACGATGAGGAAGGGTCGGGTATAATTCATAATGAAGATGAAAGCCATAAGTTCCATGAAGATGAAAATGGTGAAGATAATAACGAGAATGACAACCTACAGGAAAATAGCAACGAGTTGGAAAAGAATAATTCGCAGGGCTACTATGGCTCAAATAGGACAGAGGAATCTGACATCGAAATACTACCTTTGGAATGCGACTTTAAAGACTCCAAGAACCCACCAGAAGCGACTGCAGACTTTAGCCTGATACTGAACTTGTTACTTCAATGCTTGAAGCAAAAAACAGACGATGCCATGTCAAGAGTTCCCCCACCCTCCTCTGAAACAAAGGAAGGACACACAGGATGGTTTACGAACGATGTAATCAACGGAGAAGAGCACGTGCGAATCAAACGTTCAACATTCCGCCGCATTTCGCGCTACGAATTTTTCTGGGCTTGGCTTTATCCCTACGTAAAGCATACTCCTTATCAGAAAACGTTTGACTCCATTGCTTCTGGAATCATCGGTAAACGCTCCCAGTTTGACTAGTAGGAGCACGGCTTCCACCTGATTAAATGAAAGAGCTTACAAACATCATGGTTCTAACTGTTAATATAAGATTAAGCTGTTCTATAATGCTGAAGAATGTTTCTTACATTTCCTTGTTTTCTATATGAATTGAGCATTTTGAACAATAGGCAAGCAACCTTTGTAATTCAATTTGTATTAAATTGTTTTAAAATTGTTTAAACATGAATTAAATCATATTGTTTTGAAGAAGTTTCCATACTGTACAACTTTGTTTCACCTGCCATTTTAAACTACAATAAAGTCTTTTAAAAAGGAAATAAATGCTTGAGTTCATCAACGGTACTTTGCGCTGCACACGCACATGTACATGTACACTACTTGGCATTAAACCAACCTTTTTAAGGTATTTAGTTCCTTATCGGAAATAACTCTACATCATTGAATGTTCATTATGTGTAAATTACTCTTATATTTACATGTATTTGAAGCATTGCCGGTAAAGAAAATTCCGAGAAAAAAAAAATAAAAAATGTAATTCAAAAAAGAAATTATTAATCTAGGAAGATAAGATTGAGTTTGATGGTTTTTTAATTTAAAAAACAATACACTGCGTAATTAAAATGACATCATGAGATCCCGCGATATAAAGATCAATTTAATCATACATATGATTTTTAGACTCTGGTATATGTGTTGTCTTTTTAGAACGTAAACTCCCGGTAAGTAAGCGACAGATCTCACAAACTTTCTGAAATTGTCAACTTTATAATTTCGAATCGAATCGAAGCAAATTACGTCATAAATGCCATAAGGTCGATATTCTCAAAACGAGGACAGGTTCATATAGCACTGATGCCCAGATTAATTTAACTAAATATTTTCAAATCCTTTTATCTTGAGAGAACATTCATGTCAAGTTCACGAGACGTAGAGCCAACTATTCATGCTCTTTGTCACCGACTACAAACATTTGGTTATTACTTTTGCTATAGTCAGGTATTCGAGTACTCGAACAAAAAAAAAAATGACCCGATCAGCTCTTAGTGAAAAAAATTGATTGATGGTTGTATAAACTAAACACTTTACGAAAACATTGTGTGAAAGTATAATCAAAGTTTCGAAATTTCGCAGTTGTATGATATTTTAATCAGAAAATCTCGAAAAGGGTACAAATTTAAAAGCTCAAGCCTCAACCTTGCATATCAGTAGCTGACGCCATAACAAATTGAGCTTCACTTTACTGATACATTAAAATTACGAAAGAAAAAGTGTACACAGTTATTGTGATATTAATTGTTTGAATTGAAAGGGAGTATGAATGTCACAATAGAAAGGTGTTCAGTACCTCCTTGAAATGATATTGTAATGTGAGTGAATAAATATACATTTAGTTCTAGTTAGCGATAAAGCACACCACTTCCAAAGAATTAACAATGATAATGACTCTATCGTAATGTGTGAGTACTAGTATCTGAAATGTTGTCACATTTGAATCTAAATGAGGAGATAAAAGGAGTCTTCTAAAATAAATTGCATTTCAACTTATTCGCGTGGAAATCGTGTACATATTTTCCTGAAACCACATTGACACGTTAGATTAAAGGTACAGTCATGTATATGTGGCGTATTTGGAGTAAAATTTTTGACATGAGTTTGAGTAAAAAATACATCATGCTTCTTATAATTTGACGTTTCACAAATTCTAGGCCAATAAAACATGTAATGTCTTTAGTTATTTGTCTCTAAACTTTGCTACACGTCTGATTAATATTAATGTTATCCACATTACGCCAATGCGCATGAGTGCGGGAAAACCTAGCATTGAAAACACGATAGTAGGACAGTTTGTTTACAAATTAGAATCACGTTTTTCAGATCTTAGATTAGATAATTCTTATATCAGATGAAACTCGAAGCATTATTATTCTGATATTCATTAATGTAGAACGATATAGATTGTTGATTATGTGTAATAAAAATAAAACACGATTTTAACATCATCAACACTGTAAACGGAGTAAATACCCTCTCCCTGAGGGATGCATGTACTAAGAGTGTTAATTTATTCTTTATTCAAAAATTCCTCTGAACGAAAATACGCTTGTGGTTTATAACTTATAAAGTAAAGACACTGAACACATGTAGCAGAACCTGAATAGCAAAATAGCAAATAGCAACTTCATGATGGAAACTTAAGTTTAATTCGGCTTTAATTCTTCATGGTATCCGATAACGATCTTCCACTTGTTCCTATCCTTGTCAACCTGTTCTTTTTTCTTTCTTTGCCAAATCTGTCAAACTTAACGGTCTGCTCCTCTTTCTCGTCGTCGCCATTGTCGTTGATAGACCGAGATGGATGTCACGTGATCCATTTAAGGCGGGGTTATTAAAATCTCTTGTATTTTTAACCGGCACGTAAAAAATAATATATTTTTTTGATTTCTTGTATCTTTGTTATGCGATTTATACAGCGTAATTTATGTTAAAGTCCTATCTTTAAATAAAGTAATGAAACAAATAATCAGATCTTATTATTGTACGTGAAAAAATAAATCACTCAACATTTAGGTATATCAATTAACAATTGTTATTTCCATACTTACGTCGACTCGATATATCCCAGTGAACTTGAAATAAAAGATACCACAGAGTTAGCGTCATCTGTTTCATATTTGGATATTTTACTGGAAATGGACATTGATGGTAACCTAACAACGAAACTCTTTCCTTACTTATGTCACTAAAAATACGCCGCATTTACCTTTAATCACTGAACCATAGCGGAAGAAAAATTCATGCTAACAATTACAGTGTACATTGCTTTATAGCTTATTCGTTATATCATACTCAAAATGCCTAGAAAAAGAGCAAACAATGCACTTGAAATTAGAGCCTCTATATAAAAAGAAAGTACTTACTTGGCATTAAACCCGTAGATATTCGTCGTAATGTCTTTGATATCTATAGGAATAGTCAGTTGTCTCATAGGTATGTATTTTAGGTGGGTTGCTAAAAAAACCAGATTACGAACACCTCAAAGATGTTGCTCGCCAAGGTTGCCCTGCAACAGTTACAACCAATAATATCGTAAAAATCCACCAATCTTACTGAAAGACGTTATACCGTGAGGCAATTGGCTTGTATGACAAGCGTGTCGTTTGCACGTGTTCATTGTATTTTGAAAAAAATCTTAAGCTTATAAAGATAAACGATAGTTGGATACCTTATTTGTTTAGCGATGAACCACCGTGTTGAAAATGCAAAGAAATTTTCAAAATTGTATCCAAAATATACCAAGAAGACTTTTGATAATTAAGTAAGTGGTGATGAGACCTGAGTATTCTATTTTGAGCCAAAGCGTCAAAGGATGCAAAACACCCTACCTTACTATTGCTAAAAGATTACAAACTATGAAGGTTTTGTGTCATTTAAGGCCCTCTGACATGCTTTCTGTGTCAAAGGGCGAATCAGTCACAAGTGACTTCTATAAAAATGTTACTATAACAAAAAACTGAAGAATTATTGCAAAAGTCGTCGCCCCAAAAGGGGTATAAACTACCTCTGACATTTGTACGACACTGCGCACAAAGCACGCATTGTAACCGAGTATTCGGAGGCGGAAGAGTAACTTTAATTCTTCATGGTATCCGATAACGATCTTCCACTTGTTCCTATCCTTGTCAACCTGTTCTTTTTTCTTTCTTTGCCAAATCTGTCAAACTTAACGGTCTGCTCCTCTTTCTCGTCGTCGCCATTGTCGTTGATAGACCGAGATGGATGTCACGTGATCCATTTAAGGCGGGGTTATTAAAATCTCTTGTATTTTTAACCGGCACGTAAAAAATAATATATTTTTTTGATTTCTTGTATCTCTGTTATGCGATTTATACAGCGTAATTTATGTTAAAGTCCTATCTTTAAATAAAGTAATGAAACAAATAATCAGATCTTATTATTGTACGTGAAAAAATAAATCACTCAACATTTAGGTATATCAATTAACAATTGTTATTTCCATACTTACGTCGACTCGATATATCCCAGTGAACTTGAAATAAAAGATACCACAGAGTTAGCGTCATCTGTTTCATATTTGGATATTTTACTGGAAATGGACATTGATGGTAACCTAACAACGAAACTCTTTCCTTACTTATGTCACTAAAAATACGCCGCATTTACCTTTAATCACTGAACCATAGCGGAACGATACATGACATGCTTTCTGTGTCAAAGGGCGAATCAGTCACAAGTGACTTCTATAAAAATGTTACTATAACAAAAAACTGAAGAATTATTGCAAAAGTCGTCGCCCCAAAAGGGGTATAAACTACCTCTGACATTTGTACGACACTGCGCACAAAGCACGCATTGTAACCGAGTATTCGGAGGCGGAAGAGTAACTGTTTTGCTATATGAGCCCTCCTCCAATTTTCCCCACATTTTGTTTGTTCTATTTTATGTTTCATTCGACCTATCTGAAAAAAGATACAAATCATGAAAGGCCTTTGAGTCTGCAACTTAACAGTATATGATAGGTGCCCCCATTAAGGAGTATGAAAAATGTTTCCAGAAGTGGATTGGTCGTCTAACAAGAGGCCCATGGGCCACATTGCTCACCTGAGGAACAATAGGTATGATAAAATCAGCTTAATGGAGTCATAATAAAAACATCTGGACAATGTAGTATAATACATGTAGATCCTGTAAAAATGAAAATCAATTTTTTCCACTGGATATTCTTATGTTTATTTTCATTAGTCCCTTTTCTAACAGGATGATTTTATAGTAATATCACATGTTGAGCATTGCAGCTCTGAAAAAGATCCTAAACAATTGTTTATAAATTGGATATAAACCTACATCAAACTCTGAACCCCTTGTGAGACCCAATCGTCCAGGAATCATCCAGAAGCCAAAATCTAAACAATATTAAATAATCACCTGGCTGATTAGTTTCTAAGAAGAAGATTTTTAAAGATTTTCTCTTAATATTCCTATGTAAAATTTCCACCCCCATTGTGGCCCCACTCTACCCCCCAGGAATCATGATTTTTACAACTTTAAATCTACACTACCTGAGGATGCTTCCACACAAGTTTCAGCTTTCCTAGCTTATTAGTTTTTGAGAAGACGATTTTTAAAGATTTACTCTATATATTCCTATGTAGAATTTCGATCCCCAATTGTGGCCCCACTCTACCCCTGGGGGAAATGATTTTCACAACTTTAAATATACACTACATGAGAATGCTTCCACACAAGTTTCAGCTTTCCTGGTTAATTAGTTTCTGAGAAGAAGATTTTTAAAGATTTACTCTATATATATTCCTATGTAAAAATTTAACTCCCCCAATTGTGGACCCAACCTACCTTCGGGAGTCATGATTTTCACAACTCTGAATCTACACTACATAAGGATGCTTCCACACAAGTTTCAGCTTTCCTGGCCAAATGGTTCTTGAGAAGAAGATTTTTAAAGATTTACTCTATAAATTCCTATGTTGAAAGTCGACCCCCATTATAGTCCCACCCTACCTCCCGGGGGTCATGATTTTCACAACTCTGAATCTACACCACATAAGGATGCTTCCACACAAGTTTCACCTTCCCGGCCAAATGGTTCTTGAGAAGAAGATTTTTAAAGATTTACTCTATATATTCCTATGTAAAAAGTCGACCCCCCATTTTGGCCCCCCCTTACCCCAGGGGGTCTTAATTTTCACAACTTTGAATCTACACTACCTGAGGATTCTTCCACATAAGTTTCAGCTTTCCTGGCCTAACGGTTTTTTAGAAGAAGATTTTTAAAGATTTACTCTTTATATTCCTTTGTAAAAAGTCGACAACCCATTGTGGCCCCACCCTACCCCCGGGGGTCATGATTTTCACAACTTTGAATCTACACTACCTGAGGATGCTTCCACATAAGTTTCAGCTTTCCTGGTCTAACGGTTTTTTAGAAGAAGATTTTTAAAGATTTACTCTATATATTCCTATGTAAAAAGTCGACAACCCATTGTGGCCCCATCCTACCCCCGTGGGTCATGATTTTCACAACTTACTACACTACCTGAGGATGCTTCCACACAAGTTTCAGCTTTCCTAGCCAAATGGTTCTTGAGAAGAAAATTTTTGAAAATTTCTCGAAAATTTTCATTAATTCCTAATTATTTCCCCTTGTAAGAGGGCTTGGTCCTTAATTTTCACAATTTTGATCCCCTTAATCTAAGGATGCTATGTGCCAAGTTTGGTTGAAATTGGCCCAGTGGTTCTTGAGAAGTTGTTGAAAATGTGAAAAGTTTACAGACGGACAGTCCGACAGACAGACGGACAGACGGACGACAGACAAAATGTGATCAGAATAGCTCACTTGAGCTTTCAGCTCAGGTGAGCTAAAAAAGTGTATCCAGGCCAAGGGTGAGTACTTTGAAGGGCAGGGACGAATAAAAGAATAAAGATTAATAAATGTGGGAGAAAACAGCCAAGTGTCATTATTTTTGGAACATTCCTCGTTGTTGTTTCTTTCCTGATTCACGTAAATGTAAAAAGTGAGTTCATCTTTTAAGAAGAGTAAGTTTTCTTTTGGATATCCATCGAATCTGCAATGTAGATAAAGTTCCTTGTCCATGTACATAGCACACAACATCAAGTAACCATAGTGGGGCTTGAGCCACCGAACTTTGGTTTCTGGCCTAAAACCTATGACCACTGTGCAATGTGTTCTTTACACATCTTTTTAAAGAACATGTGTAAATGTTATAGATAATTTTAATACCAATGGTATTTTGTGACGGCACGAGAAGTGAAAATTGTTATGACCCAAAAATTGGATACCACAGAGTCTGCGTCATCTGTTTCATATTTGGATATTTTACTGGAAATGTACATTGATGATAACCTAACAACAAAACTTAATGATAAACGCGATGACTGCAATTTTTCTATTGTCAACTTTCCTTACTTATGTAGCAATTTAACTTCATCACCTGCATATGGTGTTTTTGTCTCTCAGTTAATTCGATACGCAAGGGCACGCTCTTCGTATGAACAGTTTCTAAGGCGAGGCAAGCTACTGACAAACAAGTTGATAAAACAGGACTATCAACAGTCTCGTTTGAAGTGATCTTTTCGTAAGTTCTATGGTCGATACAACGACCTTGTAAGCAAATACAATCTTCCACTGGGTCGCATGCTGACTAACGTTTTTCATACTACATTTGTAATTATTAGACCATAATTAATCACCTAATTTTTCCCGATTACGACAAAGAGCACACACGGCGGGCGTGACTGGTCAGCAGAGGATGCTCACTCCTCCATGGCACCTGATCCTACCTCTATCTTTTTGGAGGTTCGTGTTGCTCTGCTTTGAATTTGTATTTCGTTTTATGGAGTTTTGAGATGGTTAAAGGTTTGTTATTGTCATTTTTTCATGCAAAATCATTATCTATATTATACACCCCACCTTCGAAAAAAAATCTTTAGATGCAAGATCACCCATTCCGGCTTAACAAGACATTGTCATATTGAATTATTTGATAGATAATATGGAGTTGAAAATGCTTTGTAAAGTACGTAGCCTTCACAATTTACAAAAACTGCAAACTTAGATATTAGGGTTCAAATACAGAACTACATGTAATGTCAAGATCTTAGCAAAAATCTCTAAAATGTGTATCTAAGTTTTATACAACCATGTGCGAATGAAATGTCATGAACTCAGAATAAAACGAATATTAATTTAAAACTGAGTAGTTTTAACACACACAAGGTTGAGAAAGGTTTACTATCATTGATTGCCAAGCTGTCATTCCTTATTTGATACATTCCGAGGCATAAAATCTAACAAAATCCTATCTAAAATGACAGGGTGACGCTTAAACACAGTACTACTAAATGATTGAATTATTTTTACACAAAAAGTAATAGTAAATATGTGAATGAATGCGTTCAGTTAATGAGAAAAAAGTTGTTTACCCCAACTCAAATTATCGACATTTCTTCCGCTTTATATCGCAGACATAATAAACCCAACCTTTTTGAAGCTTTAGTAATGGAAAATGTAGAGTGAAAATAAACAAACCTGAAATAATTTTTTCTAACTCTTTGTAGTTTTGAGGTTCGAAAGCTTGTTTTCTGTTTTTCTTAACAATTTCCTTTCTTGATACATTTAGATTTGTTGTTGCATTTTTTATCCATTCAAAAGACATGCAAACTCGAAAAGACAAAATCTTTAACAAATATGTATATAATTGAGCTTGAAATACTATTCACTTCAGTCGATTGTGTTGGATACAGGCAGAGAAAATAATATAACATTCAACATTAAAAAAATGAAGCTGTAGATAAATTACCCTCATTTGAATTTGATTAAAATAATTTATATCTAATGCATGACGTCTTACAGAGAGAATTGTAAAACAAATCCAGAAAGAATTATACAAAGAATTTTTTCTCTTGCAAAATTCTATACAAACATTTAAAAAAAAAACCCTCGCCAATCAATTTGTTCCTTCTCTACGTACATATATGCTTTTCTTTTACATTGAAAGATAAAAAAATTCTGTCTTTTGAAAGATTTTTGAAATCACACATCGTCAAATAGAAATCGTAAAAATAATTACATGCATATTGATATATGAATTGTGTTGTTGATTGACATATTTTATTATATTTGTATGGGATATAATTATGACTATTCTTTAATGTGATTCAGTAATTGTATTCTTTGAAGAAAGTTTACAACTTACATTTCTTGATAAAAAAAATTACACTGGATTTAACATTTATTCCTTTGATATTTACTACGACACGTAAATTCTTTATTGGAGTTGGTTAGATTGTTCTTTAGTAATATCAAGTAGTAAGAAAACAATCTGATTTTAAATAAAGAAATATGAAAATAATCAGTGGTTGCACTTGTTATTTTTTTATATCAATCGAGTTGCACCTTTTAAATCACTTTTATTATTTTCAACTTATTTATGTAAATTCAAAAGACATACACACATTTAATATAGCATAAAAGAAACGGGAAAAGGCTGATAATGTAATAAGAAAGAAAATACGAAAAGAGACTAATAAAACACGTTTTTCTTAACAGCCCAAATGGCACTAAACTTGTTGATGTTGCCATTTCTCTAATTAGTGTAATACAGCTTCAAAAGTTGGTAAATCTATTTTGTTAAATACATGTGTATAAAAATTGCTTTGTATAAAAAATAATAACATTTGGAATCTAATTGTGGACATTTACCAAAATGATAATGAATACATAAAAACTAATTTCGTGGGAAGTTTTCTAATAAATGTGTATGCTTGTTGGTTCCATAATTGTAGAACAACTTCACAAAATACAGAAGTATGTTCAACTGTTTTGGAACATTTACCATCGGAAGAACAGACATTATCAAATATTTTGATTTTTTCCCAATAAGATTCGGCAGGATTTATTATAAGTCAGTAAATAACTTTGTTATTATTCTAAAAAAATTCTGTATTGCACCATTGTGCTGCAAAATCGGGAGTTAGATTAAAACTCAGTATTACTTCTTTGGCACTGATGTCAGGAGGAGCGATGGCTGGTGCATCCTTTAGAAGGCTAGACAGCATTTGGAAGGTTACTAACATCAGCAGAAAGGTCAAAGTCTCTCTTTTCAAAAGCCTAGTCCTCCCTGTATTGTTATATGGATGTGAGACATGGAAACTCACACAGAGTAAACAGCGACAGAAGAAAAGAAGGAAAAGAAGATCAACTCCCTCCAGACAAAATGCTTATGGAGGATCCTTAAGATCAGATGGCAACAGCACTTATCAAACCTGACTGTACTGGAGATGGTGGAAACAACTAACACCAGCGGAGAGATCAGGAGAAGGAGATGAAACTGGATCGGCCACATATTAAGAAAAGATCCAGCAGATGACTGTGCTGTGGCTCTAGGGTGGAGGCCTGAGGGAAGAAGGAGGAGGGGACGCTCAAAGACAAATGGCGACGGATGGTGGAGGTAGAAAGAAACAAGGCGGGATGGAACTCTTGGAACACAGCACGCCGAGAGGCTTCAGACCGCAACATGTGGAAAGCAAATGTCCAAGTCTTATGTGCCTCATGGCACAGGGAGAGTTAAGTAACTGATGTCAGGATAGTTCCTTAAAAATAAACAAGAACACCATTGGACAATTAAAGTTGGAGTATCCTCCTTAGTATTAATGTTACTGTAATTAAAGTTGATTTTTTTTTTACATTTCTTACGTAAAGGAACATCTTTATAATATATTTCTTACGTAAATTTTCCATAAAACAGACATGATCAATACCAAGTTTATTTTCAAAATTTTGTTTTTATAAAAATGTACCACTCTCTTAAATCTTAATCAAAACATTTTTGTCGTAGGAAGCATCAAAAATATTTAGCCAGGATTGATTACTTGTAAAAAATATTGAAACAAAGAGCACTTTAGATATACATGTAGTATGAAATGTTCTATATTAGTAATACATGTGAGCCATCCCTGTTAATGGTTTTGAGTAACTATTATTTTTTGACTTTATCACATTTTATATTAGCATTCCACAGGAATATAAAGAGCTCGGGTATTAATGGTGTTGTTTTTTTTTTCTTTGATCAGTAGGATTTTTGAAGAAATAACATATGATCAAAAATGCAAGTTTTGGAAGTAATGATACGAAAGGTATACATGTAATAATGACTGGTTCTTCCTAAAGGTGTTGAAAGTCTCCCACTTCATTGTTTAATCAATGCGTTGATAGTAGAAGGCATAGTATTAATGTTCAGTTCCACCTTTTTATATTTTTTGCGGTTTTCTTTTCTAGTTTTTGGGCATACATCCGAAAAAATAATTATATTGTCTAAATCAATATCAACCAGTTCTGAATCATAATTTGACATAATCTTCGTAAAAATTGTTTAGTTTTAACAATATTTATTGATGTTTTTTTCAATAGCAGGTACAAATATTTGACATAGTGTGCAATAAGATTGGAAAAATGGGAGAGGTACAAATAACATGTTATTTTTCCTTCCTTATTTTTTCTAAATTATTTTGTTTCTGTCTTAATAGCTGAAAATCAACTTTTAAATCATCAAACTAAATTATTATTTGTATGCCAGGATGTTTGATGTATAAAGAATTGAAATTGAAATATTTTAGTTTTTTATGCCTTGTAAACCAACGTTTGTTCTGTTGTTCTCGCTGTTGTAATACCTGAAGGAAAAGCTATTCACACAGCTGTTGATCGTACGCGCTTAAACGTTTTACAGGTAAGTCAATAGACCCTCTGGTATTTGACATACTGACGCCTGATATAAAAATGATTTATAATGGCTCGTTGGTCTAGGGGTATGATTCTCGCTTTGGGTGCGAGAGGTCCCGGGTTCAAATCCCGGACGAGCCCAATTATTTTTTGAGATGACGGACTATCCCAACCCGTTTTTGTGGCAATTGATAGTATTATCAATCATTATAGGTTGTACACAATACACTTATCTATTACCGCCAGTTCTTGGTTGTGAAAAATTAGTTATATAGGTTCTAGTCTATTATCCATATATGTTAGAAGATATTGACATTTCAAAATTGTGACGTACTTTTTATTGATATAAACAATAAAAAAATCTAAGACTCTGCGTTTTTCTTTCAATATTTTGATGTCTTACAACGTATTATAATAGTTTCATGGTTCAGGTAGTAATCAAATATCCATGCGTTCGAAACTATTTAGGCTTTTAGTTTTATTTTACCTTTTAAAATAAGAAATTTTACAATAAATTTAATAATTAAATGCTTTAAAATGTTGAAAATGTTATAAATAATGAACTTTCATCCATATGGAATATTGCTATGGATATTCATATGGATGAAAGCACATCATATTCCAAAAGTAATCGTCGTTTTAAAAATTGCACATTGAACATATTTGACTCTAAAATAAATTTTGTCGAAATTCCTTTTATAAAGGTATAAACAATGTAAAAACCTTAGCAGGTCGTGAACCATGACATGCAGATCAGCAGCTTACATCTATTAAGAAAGTTACGCTATTAAACATCAGAATTATGAGAGAAACATAAAAAAATAACTTTTATTCGCACATGCTGCAACATACCTCTTACTGTTTGTTATGATTGTCTCTCATCATTATAAAAATATTTAAAAAAAAAACGGAAAAATACTAGGCTCGTCCGAGATTTGAATCCGGGACCTCTCGCACCCGAAGCGAGAATCATACCCCTAGACAAAGAGTAATTTTTTATACTTATATTTAATATATCTTTGAAATTTCAAAATTTAAGATATATTTTAGGTACCGCCAGCGACTGGCATACTAGTATGTAGGCATATCTCAATGGCCGTAATCAATTTCCACAAGAAATAACAGTTATCAATCAGTCTTCATATTGTTATTTGCCTCCCTCAGGCCGGCTAGTTATTCTGCTGGAATTCACAGTGCCGTGATAGGACAGAATTGAAGAAGCCCATGAGCGGAAGATGAACATGTACCAAGATCTCGCTGTAGACTGTCAGCAGCGAGGCTGGAGAGTATGGTGTCTCCCAGTGGAAGCTGGATGCTGTAGATTTGTGGGGTAATCCATGTGGAGGGCCTTGCGGATTGTTGGAATAACTGATACTGAGAGACGACAACACATTGTAAGTCAGCAGCGAGGCTGAAGAGTATGGTGAGTCCCAGTGGAAGCTGGATGCTGTGGATTTGTGGGGCAATCCATGTGGAGGGCCTTGGGGATTGTTGGAATAACTGGTACACATTGTAAGTCTTGGTAGAGAGGAAAAAATAGCATATATGTGGGTATAGAAGAAGCGAGAAGAGCAGTGGAAAGTGCAACAGTAAGGCGCTTTGTTATAGTAAATGAACATTCAGTGTGTTGCAGTTAAGACAGAAGGCGGATAGCTGAGTGCTTCCGGGCTGGGACTCGATCACCCCAGTCGGCGCACCTCTGGAGGTTGTAGTGGTCAGCGCCGAAACAACCATTGAAGGAGGATCCACCTGAGGACGGAACATTGATGCATCATTCACTTTTAAGATGTTTACAGATATGCCACATTGATTTCGTTATGTACCGATTTATTAATTTAATTTTCTTCAAAGTTGAAAGTAATTGAATTTTTAAAGCATCTTTTGAAATATTACACAATAACTCTCACCATTTGTCAATGTAATTATAACTTCTCTACAATAAATGACAATAAAACACAACTGCAGCCAGTAATTGTCGCCGGTAATCTACGCAAATAATCGGTATTGCTCAAATAGTTGAGTTATAGTTAAATTCTTCTCCGAGCAATGAAAAAAATGAAAGCGCATATGGCCAGTGCTTATCCCCAGTTTCCGTTGTGCTACGGGGATGAAAGTCATTGACCCCCCCCCCCTGAATGGGACACCAGTCCACCGCAGATAACCCCAACGTATACCGGTACCGAATTTCAGCTGGGTGGACTGAGACGATGTAGATAAAGTTTCTTGTCCATGTACATAGCACACAACATCAAGTAACCATAGTGGGGCATGAGCCACCGACCTTTGGTTTCTGGCCTAACACCTATGACCACTTTGCACTGTTCTTTACACATCTTTTTTAAGACCATGTGTAAATGTTATAGATAAATTCAATACCATTGATATTTTGTGACGGCACGAGAAGTGAAAATTGTTTTGACCCAAAAATTGGATACATGCAAAATCATTATCTCTATTATACCCCCACTGTCGAAAAAAAAATATAGATGCAAGATCATCCATTTCAGCTAAGCAAGACATTGTTATATTGATTCTATTTTTTTTAATGGAGTGAATTTTTATATAGATAATATGGAGTTGAAAATACTTTGTAAAGTACGTATTCTTCACAATTTACAAAACACTGCAAATATAGATACAGAATTCCAATACAGAACTATTGCCAAGATCTTAGCAAAAATCTCTAAAATGTGTATCTAAGTTTTATACAACCATGTGTGAATGAAATGTCATGAACGCAGAATAAAACGAATATTAATTTAAAACTGAGTAGTTTTAACACACACAAGGGTGAGAAAGGTTTACTATCATTGATTGCCAAGCTGTCATTCCTTATCATTTCGAGGCATAAAATCTAACAAAATCCTATCTAAAATGACAGGGTGACGCTTAAACACAGTACTACTAAATGATTGAATTATTTTTACACAAAAAGTAATAGTAAATATGTGAATGAATGCGTTCAGTTAATGAGAAAAAAGTTGTTTACCCCAACTCAAATTATCGAGATTTCTTCCGCTTTATATCGCAGACATAATAAACCCAACCTTTTTGAAGCTTTAGTAATGGAAAATGTAGAGTGAAAATAAACAAACCTGAAATTATTTTTTTCTAACTCTTTGTAGTTTTGAGGTTCGAAAGCTTGTTTCCGTTTTTCTTAACACTTTCCTTTCTTGATACATTTAGATTTGTTGTTGCATTTTTTTTATCCACTCAAAAGACATGCAAACTCGAAAAGACAAAATCTTTAACAAATATGTATATAATTGAGCTTCAGTCTTCACTTCAGTCGATTGTGTTGGATACAGGCAGAGAAAATAATATAACATTCAACATTAAAAAAAATTAAGCCGTAGATTAAATTACCCTCATTTGAATTTGACTAAAATAATTTATATCAAGTGCATGACGTCTTACAGAGAGAACTGTAAAAAAAAACCCAGGAAGAATTACAAAGAATTTTTTCTCAAATTGTAAACAATCATTTTTATAAAATTCCCTCGCCATTCAATTTGTTCATTCTCTACGTACATATATACTATTCTTTTACGTTGAAAGATAAAAAAAAAAATCAATCTTTTAAAAGATTTTTCAAATCACACATCGTCAAATAGAAACAGTAAAAATAATTACATGCATATTGATATAATGAATTGTGTTGTTGATTGACATATCATATTATATTTGTACGGGATATAATTATGGCTATTCTTTAATGTGATTCAGTAATTACAGTTTACAACTTACATTTCTTGATAAAAAAATTACACTGGATTTAACATTTATTCCTTTGATATTTACTACGACACGTAAATTCTTTATTGGAGTTGGTTAGATTGTTCTCTAGTAATACCAAGTAGTAAGAAAACAATCTGATTTTTAAGAAATAAATATGAAAATAATCAGTGGTTGCACTTATTATTTTTTAAATCAATCAAATTGTACTTTTTAAATTACTTTTTTTAATTTTCAATTTATTTGTGTAATTTCAAAAGACATACACACATAGAATATAGTCAAAAAACCGAAAAAATGCTGATAATGTAATAAGAGTAAAATACGAAAAGAGACTAATAAAAAAGGTTTTTCTAAAGAGCCCAAATGGCATTTAACTTGTTGATGTTGCCATTTCTCTAATATACCGTAATAAAGCCACAAAAGTTGGTACATCTACTTTGTTAAATACATGTGCATAAAAATTGTTTTGTATATAAAATAATAACATTTGTAACTGTATTGGAATCTAATTGTGGACATTTACAAAAATGATATTGAATACATAAAAACTAATTTCGTAGGAAGTTTTCCAATAAATGCGTATGCTAGTTGGTTTCATAATTGTAGAACAACTTCACAAAATACAGAAGTATGTTTAACTGTTTTGGAACATTTACCATGAAAAGAACAGACATCATCAAATATTTTGATTTTTTCTCAATAACATAAAGCAGGGATTATTCTAAGTCAGTAATTAACTTACTTACTATTCTATAAAAATTCTGTATTGCATCATTGTGCTGCAAAATCGGGAGTTAGATTAAAACTCAATATTACTTCTTCGGCACGGATGTAAGGAGGAGCGATGGCCGGTGCATCCTTCAGGAGGCTAGATAGCATTTGGAAGGTTACTAACATCAGCAGAAAGTTCAAAGTCTCTCTTTTCAAAAGCCTAGTCCTCTCTGTATTGTTATATGGATGTGAAAATTGGAAACTCACACAGAGTAAACAGAGACAGAGGAAAAGAAGGAAAAGAAGATCGACTCCCTCCAGACAAAATGCATATGGAGGATACTTAAGATCAGATGACAACAGCACATATCAAACCTGACTGTACTGGAGATGGCAGAAACAACTAACATCAGCGGAGAGACCAGGAGAATAAGATGAAACTGGATCGGCCACATATTAAGAAAAAATCCAGCAGATGACTGTGCTGTGGCTCTAGGGTGGAGGCCTGAGGGAAGAAGGAAGAGGGGACGCTCAAAGACAACGTGGCGACGGATGGTGGAGGTAGAAAGAAACAAGGCGGGATGCAACTCTTGGAACACAGCGCTCAGAGAGGCTTCAGACCGCAACATGTGGAAAGGAAATGTTGATAGTAGATGGCATAGTATTAATGTTCAGTTCCATCTTTTTATATTTTTTGCGGTTTTCTTTTCTAGCTTTTGGGCATACATCTAAAAAAATAATGATATTGTCTAAATCAATATCAACCAGTTCTGAATCATAATTTGACATTATCTTCGTAAAAATTGTTTATTTTTAACAATATTTTATTCTAAATTATTTTGTTTCTCTCTTAATAGCTGAAAATCAACTTTTAAATCATCAAATTAATTATTATTTGTATGTCAGGATGTTTGATGTGTAAATAATTGAAATTGAATTATTTTAGGTTTTTTATGCCTTGTAAACCAACGTTTATTCTGTTGTTCTCGTTGTTGTAATACCTGAAGGAAAAGCTATCCACACAGCTGTTGATCGTACGCGCTTAAACAATTCACAGGTAAGTCAATAGACCCTCTAGTATTTGACATACTGACGCCTGATATAAAAATGATTTATAATGGCTCGTTGGTCTAGGGGTATGATTCTCGCTTTGGGTGCGAGAGGTCCCGGGTTCAAATCCCGGACGAGCCCGAATTGTTTTTTTAATGGTAATTTATATGATCATCAATCTCTAAAGGCTATGCAAAATATTATAAACTCTAGCTCTTAGTCCATTAGCCTAGTATATAAGTGATATAATTTTAGCTTTCGTTAATATTTTGAATATATTTAAGGTGCGCTTGGAAATAATATTTAGATATTCCCTAAACATATGTTGCATCTGACTCTTTTCGTTCATATTTATCAGCTTTAAAACAATTTTTGACTATTGACTAAAACCAGTAATAAAAAAAAGAACTAGACGCTCGTTGCGAGCAACAAGAGGTCTTCCGTTTGAATACACCTTAAAAAAAACTATAGAGATAGCTGTTCTATTCTACCATTTCTTAACACTCTTAAACATAGAGCAAATCCAATACCGGATATCTAAAACGCTATGTAAAAGTCAAACTAATATTGTAAAATCCGTATTGTGACGTATTTCGATCCTCGGTCACTTCGCCGACATCAAAGACATTCCGCCGCAACAACATTGAATCAGGTTCCAACGATGCAACTGCATTACAAATAGAAAAAATAGCTAACCGCGGGTCGAGAAACAAATATGTTTCATATTTATACATGTACTAACATTTAAAATTATTCTTATGTTTAGAATGACTTTTTTCAATAGTAAGTCAAGAGAGAGAGAGAGAGAGAGAGAGAGAGAGAGAGAGAGAGAGAGAGAGTTCGTTATCACCACATGTCATCGTAGGGGGGAGTTCAGACATTCACTACTCATGACTTGACTGAGAGAGAGAGAGAGAGAGAGAGAGAGAGAGAGAGAAGTAAATATACAAATCAAACATGTATATAAGCTGTAAAAAAACACATTTGTCAATAAACGCATGTATACATGCATGCCTGTATCCAAGTATGTGGAGAAACATTAAACAACCCTCAATTTAAAGTCGTGTATAATAATTGAAACATAAGCATATTGTTAGGAGAACGGGTTATTTCCTACCCGCAGTCGCGAATTGTTGTGTGCACACAGACATTGAGATAGCGGCATTTCTTTGATGCCGGCAAAGTGATCCGGCGAGCTCTAATGCGGTCGTATTACAGGGGTGCTTTAGCGGCATGACTTTGATGCCGGCGTTACTACGAGCGTCTGAATTTAGATAGCTGCTGATAAAAAAAAAATGTCACATAGCAGGAAATTTACGGTATTTCTAACCGGGCTCTATATTTGTACTGAATAAAAACACCGATATTATTTTGATTGATGATAAAATTTAAACGGAAAACATTTTAAGCCATCATTTTCAAGATAAAATCGTAAAACAAACCACAATTACGAAAGAAAAAACGTTCGACACTCGGGGACTGAACCCGGGTCGCCTGGGCACAAGTCCACCACTCTAACGACTGAGCTACGCGGACTCTCGCTTCAAGACTTTGAAGCCTAATATCTCGAGAATGCGTCGATCGATTTTAAAACGGATTTCATATTCTGAAGTTTTGAACGCGTCTCTATCGAAAAATAAAATAAAAAAAATTCAAGTCAAAAAAGTTGAAAAATAATATTTTTTTGTTTCCTTCCGGTGACGACCGGAAGTAACGGCGGACGTTCGGATATGCGAAGGGCACTGCGGTAGAAGACTCTCTATCATCCCTGAAAATTTAAAAGTTCTATCTTAAAAACTTTTGGAGAAAAACTGTGAACAAGCGAAAACATATTTTTTTTAATATCGCGGGACCGGAAGTGACGACCAAGAAAACCTCGTGTAATTTTCTTACAAATTTAGTCATGAATAAGATTTGAAAGTTTTATTAAAATCGGTTAAAGCGTTTTTGAGAAACCGTGACAGAAAAAAAAAAATAATAATAATAACTAGACGCGATCTCGTTGCGAGCAACGAGTACGTCTTCCGTTTGAACTGAAGAGCAACAGCTTAGATCTGATTTTTCGAATTAAGGTGGAATGCTAAACCAAAATTTTCTTTTATGGATCGTTAGAGTATCATTTATGAAGCAAGATTGCATTGTTTAAAGAAAGATATATGCCCTTAATTGTTTTAAACGATTTTTTTGTATTTTTTACGAAAAAGTAGAAAATCTATTTTGGTTGCAAGTAACGCACTGTAGAGTTTAAAATTTGATGTGAATAAATGCATTATATAAAAATCTAATAAACCATGACCAGTAATGTCAACAAGATGTTTTAAATTTTTTAATAAAATATTATTTATGCAAATAAAAAACATGTTTAATTTCGTTCATATTTTTCAAACCTATGGATAAAATCTTTTAAAGAGACGTGTCTTATGGAGAAGAAATAAGGCAATCACTTTTTAAAAAGAAATTGAATCAAATTGACGAAATTTTATAAATATTGCTAATTTTCAAAATTTGGCCGATCTCGATTAAAAACAAACTAATCCAGATTTAAATTGCCAAAAAATGAAAATCAACAATATTTCTTCATGTGCAGACAAGAAATCAATTGAATTTGTAATTGTTCTCCTAATTAACAAACCATATTACAACCAAACATTCTAGTTTTTGGGTGAAATTGTTATATATTTAAATTTTTTATCATTCATGATCAAGTCGGGATCAGTTTAATTTCGATCGGGTGTGGATCAATTTTTAAAAATTTGCCATATCTCTAAAATTTTCATTTCTCACTTTAACATGGCCATTTTCATAAAATGTCTGATAGAGATCAAAACCTCTTGGTTTTAATTGAGTTGCTCTCTCGTGAGGCAGGAAGAGCTGTAGGAGACAATGATAATATTTTTCAGACATTTTATCAACACTAAACCTTGGGTATCTAATTACAGCTGGTTTTGTTCTGGTTCTCTTCTGTACAAATCCCTTTGAATTTTGCAATTCAAATACAATTTCATTTGGAGTCTTTGGAACCTGAGACTTTGCAAGAACGCGGTATTCTGAACAGAATTCAGCCAAACACATGTCCTGAAACATTATCTTGTTCGGTCGATTTTCATACCTTTCAACAATATTTGTCATCAATAAATTCTCCTCCTCATTGGCCTCTTCTCTCTCCTTATGTGTCTCTCGTTTTATCTGAGAAAATGGTTTGGTTAAACGGTTTGGGTTTTCTCCCACTGATATAAAAACAACCTTCCTCGAGCACTCTTTCATTTTCAAATTACAGACACGATAAACAGCTTCTTGTGCACTCACTTCCCGATGTTTTAAGTAGGCAGACCCAATTTTCTTCAATGTTTGGCGTGCTTCACAGTTCCCTTCCTCGGCCTCTATCTTTCTTTGTTTCAGCAACATCCCTATTTCTCTTTCAGAAAAATATTATCAAAAGAATTTTTTTATTATCATAAATTTGTTTTTATTAAAAAATAAAATGTCTTATTGACATTACTGGACATGATTTATTAGATATTTATATTATGCATTTATTCACATCAAATTTTAAACTCTAAAGTGCGTTACTTGCAACCAAAATAGATTTTCTACTTTTTCGTATAAAAAATTTAAGGGCATATATCCTTCTTTGAACAACGCAATCTTGCTACAGAAATGATACTCTAACGATCCATAAATTAAAATTTTGGTGTAGCATTCCACCTTAAAGCTGAACACCGCTCGTAAATAGGCACTGTCCGCCATATTTCTCTTTCATTACTGCTGTCCCTACAACACCTATATAAGGCGACGACCTCTAACCAGTTCAAAGTACTTTGCTGTAGAGGCCTCACCTGTATGGATATACATCTTTCCTCGCCGTGTTACTCGGTCGCGACGAAATTATCAAGTTTTACGCACAGAATGTGTACATAGAATACGAAATAAATGCATAAAATCCAAAGAACACGAAAAAAATAATACACGTCGACCACGAGTTTCAGGTGTGAAATCGGGTGTAACGAATTCGAAGGGTTTATATACCAGGTACCTTTGTGACGGTGCCTATTTACGAGCTATGTTCAGCTTTAATTAGGATTGAGTTTATATTGTAATGTATTGGTTTTTTTTTAATTTTTACTTTATTGTATCAATAAGATGTCATCAGATGCAGAATTGCAAGGGCAGTCTAGATATGTTTTAAAATCGGGTTGAAGTCATTTTAGCTCGACTTATATGAATGCAAAATTTATGAAGCACTATAATATTCATCGTTGGTGACCTACATGTGATTTACATCGATTCTCTCTATTATCACTTGAGAAAACTTGTGGACTGAAAACAGTGGTTTGCGACGATGTATAATATTTGGCGTTATATTTACTGGCCAGCAACAAGAATAGAAAATGTCAAGCATTATGATCATTTTGATAAACTGTGACAACAATAGCATCATGATAACTAAAGTACGTGGACATTTTGTTAACGTCTACTTGCAAAGATCCAGACACATACACGTGGTCAAGAATTGTTGCTCCTTCTGTTGTATTGAAAGCAACAAGCTGCCTAAACCCCTTATTTGTCATGAACGATTGTATTGGTCCTTTTATGTGTGCATCCTCATTGAAGTCCCCAACGCAAACAATGTTCCAGTTTTCTTTCCTATAATGTTCAATTAACTTTTGAAGGTGCTGTAGAAACGTGCATACAGTGGTAGTGCTGGGGCGATATAAAGTAAGAATTACTGTTTCAATGTTTTGTAAATGAACAGCAATACCCTCAATATTCTTCACAGGAAGAAGATTAGCGTTATTATCATGTCCATTGCTTTTGATGTACACAGCAACACCGCCACCCTTTGCAACACTTTTGTTTTGCATATCTGTAGACTGATCATCATATGCATTTCCTCTCGCTTGAGAGTGGAAAGAAAATTCATCTAAGGAAAAGTTGAAAAAATTTTCATTTGGTCTCAACCAAGTCTCTGTCAAACAGATTATATCTGCTTCTGTAAAACGCAAATCGAGCTGCAGATTTAAAAAGTGTGCTTTAAGACTCTGTATGTTGTGAAGTATAATTCTGGTACACAGCGATGACCTCTCAAAGATATTTGAAAACTTCAATTTCGTCATATCAAAAAGGGCATTTTTTACTTCAGCATCAGCGTATACCTTTTTATCTAATGTTTTGACATCATCAGTTTCGATGAATAATCCGTCTTTGGATCTCACTCTTGTTAACGCAACATATCCTTGACCTGCAGAAAATGTTCGGTCTAAATTGACAACGACTTTGTCAACAGTCATTCCTTGGACTTTATGAGCTGTACATGCCCATGATAATCGTAGAGGAAACTGATGTCTGACAAATGATTTTGATTTTTTTTCAACCACTTCCTCTTGCACCCTCTCGATTAAAACAACATTTCCCTGTGATGTTTTTCTTCCAGTATGTTTTCCAACATTCATATTATCGAATATCACTCCAACTGCAAGAACATGATCTACATTTCCGTCTTTCAATATGAAATGTGAAATGTTTCCCATGACACCGTTTACAAGTCCGTCCTCTACATTACAATTTCGAGTGAGCATTACCCGTGCATTCACCGCAATCAAAAGGGAACTGGATAGACCGTCTGTTTTTGATCTAGATATAGGCTTTTTTCTCAGTGTTAGTTTCCCTGTTGCTGGGTCTTTTTCGTAATCCCGAGCATCAATCTCAACAAAATCCTTGCAACTTTTACGCAGCATTTTAAGATTGAAATTGTTTACTTCGTCATTCGTAGCATATACATGCAACACGTCCTCTGGTCCCTCTCTAACACACTCATGAAGCATGGACAAGGTGTCAGTTTTAAGAGGTTCCCGCAATTCTCGTGTACGGAGAGAATTAAGAATTTCTGCAAATGGTACATCCTGTTTTTGTCTCATGATTTCTGTTAACTCGACAACTTTGAATAATTCTTGCCAGTGATCAACTGGATATGAAATATTGTTTTTGTAGAGTCTTTCATCTTTACGTTGTTTCACTGGAGGGAGCTGGTAAAAGTCGCCTACCGCAATGACACTGACTCCTCCAAACGGCTTTTTGCTTTTTTTTATTTGCACAAGTCTTTCGTGGATATAATACAACAGTCTCTTGTAAACCATTGACACTTCATCAATTACCAGAACACTAAGATCTCGAAGTTGTACTCTTATTTCACTGAGAATCTGTTCTTTTAATGGTTCATATGGTAGACGCATATACTTTGGCAATGAAAACAGGTGATGAATTGTATTTCCACCAATGTTGAATGCAGCTGTTCCTGTGAAAGCAGACAACAGAACTGCTAAACTATCTGGCGTCGACAAGTTCTTTGCAAGCAAACGTGAAGATTCATAATGAATAGCCTTAATAACGTGACTTTTTCCAGTACCCGCACCACCTGTTATAAATATGTGAAAGGGGTCTGGGTTTTGTCCTGTTGATTTCTCTAGACACCAGTCTCTTATATAATAAAAAATGTTTCTCTGTGTCTCATTTAGGTTTTGGATTATCTGCATGGCTTCTTCTCTGGATTGGTTATTTTGTCGGACTTTGAACATGACATCAGCTGAGTTTGCCTCGGTCTCCATCTCTGGTATTTCATCGACATGATCGTCCAACATATTCAGTGTACTTCTTTCTTCAATACATTCCTTTCGTATTAATTCAGTTTCTGGACATAAACTTGCCCATGCATCCTGCGGTTCTCCGATAGTCTCAAACGTTTGTTGTGCGTCCTCTATCATTTCTTCATTTTCTGCAAATTTTGCATGATTTCTATCGACCAATATCTTGACTGCTTGTAATGTCTTATCATTTCTCACTTTAACATGGCCATTTTCATAAAATGTCTGATAGAGATCAAAACCTCTTGGTTTTAATTGAGTTGCTCTCTCGTGAGGCAGGAAGAGTTGTAGGAGACACTGATAATATTTTTCAGACATTTTATCAACACTAAACCTTGGGTATCTAATTACAGCTGGTTTTGTTCTGGTTCTCTTCTGTACAAATCCCTTTGAATTTTGCAATTCAAATACAATTTCATTTGGAGTCTTTGGAACCTGAGACTTTGCAAGAACGCGGTATTCTGAACAGAATTCAGCCAAACACATGTCCTGAAACATTATCTTGTTCGGTCGATTTTCATACCTTTCAACAATATTTGTCATCCATAAATTCTCCTCCTCATTGGCCTCTTCTCTCTCCTTATGTGTCTCTCGTTTTATCTGAGAAAGTGGTTTGGTTAAACGAGTTGGGTTTTCTCCCACTGGTATAAAAACAACCTTCCTCGAGCACTCTTTCATTTTCAAATTACAGACACGATAAACAGCTTCTTGTGCACTCACTTCCCGATGTTTTAAGTAGGCAGACCCAATTTTCTTCAATGTTTGGCGTGCTTCACAGTTCCCTTCCTCGGCCTCTATCTTTGTTTCAGCAACATCCCCATTTCTTTTTCCGACTTTGAGATATAAGAAATGATATAAACTATGCAGCTAAATGGATCTAAAACAAATTGAATATCCATGTTTGCATCCCAGCACCTTAATAGACATGGGTTGTACTGGTTGGTCCAGAGCTCACACGGTTCTCTTTTCAGAACAATTGCCTTCTTTTTTGTAATCATGTTATATGCTGTTTCGTATTGTTCTTGTGTCAATCCCAATGCATTGAAAATATCGCCTACTGTCCTTGATGAATTGCTGTCTAGTTGCATTTCATCCCAGACACGCATAAGCATATCTTTAGCAACCCTTTTCTCTGTCTCATTTTTTGTTTCTGTTTCAATATTTTGATCTATTTCATCAGTTTCAGGTGAAGTGATAAATGTGCGTACAGAAGGCGGTCTAGGAAAATTAAACCTGCATTCTGAGCCCTTCTTTCTGCATGATTTGGAGTGTTTTTTACTGTGTTGTTGAACAGCTAGCACAATGCTTCTTAGCTCAGCATCTTCCTCCTCCAAAGGAACTGCACAAGATACATATTTATCGACGAAATTACACACTGCGTCTTCGCCATCTTCATCAATTTTAGGAGAGTTTTCAACCCAATATAAGCAGTGCATGTGAGGCGATCCTCTTTGTTGAAACTCAACTCTCTGAAAAAAGTCTACAACTTTTCCAATTGGTTCCGATGGCGATAAAATGACATCTTTCTGAAACACGTGGAATCTCTGTTCAAACATCCTCGCAACAGTAACTGGATTACTTTTTAATACTTCGTTTTTTTCAGACCAATCTAACAAATCTGGATCTCTGTGATCATTCTGTTGTTGTAAAATTGTTCTAATAGCATCATTCCATCTATGTTCAGCAGCAGAGAACGAACAAAACCAAGTAGGTATTCCCAACTGCCGCAGCATTGCAAAGAGATCTTTTTGGGCTGCAGACCAATATGCCGGTGTTCCACGAATAGGCTGCATAAACCGTAATGCCTCGTCATTTCTCAACAGCTTTGAAAGGGTCTCCGGATCTTGTAACATATCTGGTGTAACTAATTTATCACTCCCAAACTTTGTGACAGATTTTCGAATTGAGATTTGAGTTTTCTCTATTACTTGATTCAGTTCTGACAAATATTGACTGAAAAAAATGTAACTTGTATCTTTAGCAAATCGGTTATCTGCATTCATTAACCGGTTGTTGAAATATCTAGACAACGTTATCCTTTCCGGCCTATCGTCATTCCATGAGAACTTTCCGCTTGGAAAAAGGTATGGGAAGGATTTAGCTTCATTTCCTGGTTCTTGCAACATGCGAACAGGATTCTTACCTTCTCCAGGTGCAATATTGTATATGTCATCAAAGAAATGATCTAAAACTTCCTGTGCAATATCCAGTGGCTGTAAACAGGTGTCAGTAGCTAATTCTTGGTGTTCTACATCATCTACTTGTACTTCATCAGTTACTTCTGTAACTTCTTCACCAAAATCATTTTCTTTCCAATTCTTGTCTATTGTGACACTTGTATACCATTTGTTATTCTGTTTCAAGCAATCTAAGGCAGCAAAAACATGCTTTGGGTCTACAAACTGATATTCAAAATATCCTTTGTAATTTAATTTCCTTTTCAATTTTACACGCAACAAGTTTTCATCTTCCTTAAGCGGTAGACTTGCTACCTTTTTCATGTCTGATGGCACACAAACAACTGGTCCATGAACATTCTTCTGACCACCATGAGGAAGCCCCATTACCTTCATAAAAGGTATTTGTAATGCAATTAGGTGTCTTTCGAGGCTATTCAAGTCGGAGAGTTCCTTCGGAATATCTTCCAAAATCAAATTGTTCACTGTCGCCTCCGCTGGAATTTTTCCTTTTAGAATCTTCCTATGACAGGTAAAGCAAATCCACAATGATGATCTTGTACAGTTCGGAAGGCAAAATTCTGAACACTGATGCAAATATTTTTTCTGAATGCAGACTTCGGCTGCTGATGCTGCTTCTGTGTTCTTTTCATAAGAAGGGGGATCGCATCTTTGGACTTGATTTTCAAACATGAGTCGATTACAACAACAACATGTGTAATCAATGCCTTCCTTTACTTTACGCTTAAACAAGGCTGCTACTTCCTCTTCATTCTCTAGTTTTTGTCTTTTTGCTCTTCTTTGTTGTATTAATGCATCTTTTTTCTTTAATCTGACATTAGTACTTGATGCATACATTTCTTTACTATAGACTTTAGCTTTTGTTCTGAAGGCATCATCTGTTTCATACTTCATAGACCTTTTCGTAAGATTTCTTTTCCTGTACGATTCATCAGTATTGTATCTCCGAATACTTGCAGAATTTACGCGCTTTCTGTGAGCTTCATCACTATTGTAGATCTGCTTACTCCTATTCTTAACATTTTCTCTGTGTTTTTCATCTGATTGGTATTTGGCTATACTTCTCTTTTTCATCTCTTCTCTATGCTTTGCATTAGTTTGATATTTCACTGTACTTATTTTCTTCATCTCCTCTTTGTGTACAGGATCTGTTCTGTACTTCTCTTTGCTTCTTAGTTTTACATCTTCTCTATGCGAAGTGTTTCTCCTGTATTTCTCTGTGCTTATCTCTCTCTTAACATCTCGATTTTTGTCATACAACTTTTTACTTCTTTCTCTGCATTTGGTATCAGATCTATACTTTTCCCTGTATCTTTCTTTTACAAATGATTGGTAATACTTGTCTTCTCTATATTTAAGAGCTGATGCAGCTAATTTTCTGCTTCGTAGTTCTGGGTTCTGATTATATTTCTCTCTCTTTATGTTTTTCCGCTTTTCGTAAGAGGTTAATCTTGATGAAGATTTCCCGATATTCCTCCTTTGCATATAATTTTCTTCAATTTTCTCATGCATAAGTACTGTTCCATTTCTTTCCAAGTTGACATGCATAGAAATCACAACATTGTAATGGTTTTGATGTAAATGATGCAAATAAATTGCTCCACGTCTCTTGTTCAGACACTTAGTAACCATGTCCCCCGAGAACTTCAACCATCGACTTCCAGAATATGTAAAAATATCAACTCTCAAGAAGTGTGCCATTGCCAAAATCTCTACCTCAGTTGCCCATGTCCCTTCTTGTGTCATCAACGAAGCAGAAAGATAACTCTCAATAGAACCCTCTCCATTGCGTAAAAATGTTTTGAATAACTCTTGATTTGTCATCATGTGTCCACAAACAGCACTTCGAATGGAACTATGGAAATCTTCTGAGTTTGACACACTATAGGAAACTGCTCTGAAGAAACAATTACCATCTCCAATAATTTCTTTTTCTGTTGCGGGTGAAGTTAATTCTTTTTCTACAACTTGAGAGATATGTACATTTTCAATGCACATTAAAGGAACATTCAGTTCTTCACACAGATTTCTTTTGACATCTTCGTTTAGAGGCAAAAACATAAACCGTTCGATTTCATTAGATAAAATCATAAAATCATCATTCTTCAACTCTTTAATGTTCCCTTTTGACTCTCTTTCTGCACCAACAGTCCTTACAAGAGATTCAAAATTACTCTCTGTGTCTGTCATAACAGTACTTTTGCAATACACCCCAGTTAAATTACAAAGCACGTTCGACGAGTATCCCATTGAAATAGCTAAGAATTGAACATGCATGTAGACCTGTCCCAGATCAGCTAGAAGAATTCTTGTACTTTTCCCATTTTCATTTACCATTCCATCAACAGACCTTGAGTGAGAATCAAACAGAAAAAAACCATGTTCAAATTTACCAATTAAAAAAGAGTTTCCTCCATAACAAACAAAACAACCATCTGTCTCTCCAAGAGATATTTCTAATGCTTCATTCAGTGGCAAGGCATGGAAATCTGCATAATTCACTTCATCACTAGGCAAAATCACACTGGTCAGCGGTTCATCTGCTTTGAAAACATATGACATCTCAAAACATTCAAAAAGTTGTGGTAATTCCTCTACCAACAAGTATCTATTATTTATTGATGAACTTTTTTGCAGAAATGTGTACAGTTCATTGCCTGTTATAAGTATCTGGTCCATGTCTTCTGATGTCCAATACACTGTGTTTTTCATTTTGTGATAAGAAATACTTGCCAGACAATTTGCAACACACTGAGTACCAGCATTTTCTCCAAACATTATGTCTCCCTGATGAAAAGTCCCTTGAATTACTTTTTTTGAAACAAAACTTAAGTTTTCATTACTTGGAAAAATTGCTTTAACTATCAAATTTTTCCCACAAGCAAATTCATTGTCATTGAGCTTTCCTAACATGTTATTTCTTTGTGATGCAATAACATTCCTTTGCCTCTTTCTCCCTCTTCCAGCATTTTTATTTACTTCAAGATCATTCTCATTTTCTATTTTGCCATTTATATCCTTCATTGTCCTCGTCTGTTGATTCTCATACAGATTTACATGTATGGCAGTTACATGTTTTTCATTCATATTCTCTGTAACCTCATTCTCTTCATTCTCATAAAGATTCTTTGATATCTCATTATGGCTGTCATACATATTTTCTGATATCTTAATGCACTGGTTTTCTATAATACTCTCTGATATCTCATCATATATATTCTTTAATATCTCATCATATATTTCCTCTGATATATCATTGTTCTGGTTCTCATATATAGTTTCTAGTATCTTGTGTTCGTTCAGAATACGTTTTGTTTTTCGTTCAGTATCCGTTTTGTTTCTCGTTAAGGTTTCCTCATCTTTTAGTATACTGCTGGTCTCCTCCTCCCTGGAGGTATCCAGCTGCGCCTGACCTGCTGGACCAGACACGTGCACGGTGTCCGGTCCAGGTGCCCTCGGTGGAGCACAAACCCACGCTGGGGAGTCAGGGGACGGTGCCTTGTCCTGTTCACGGACAAACAGACGACTTCCCCGAGGAGATGGCAACCTCGAGGCAGGTGAGTGCATTCTCTCACGAAGAGAGGCCTGCACTCTGGCCAGGGGTTTTTTACTCTGAGGTAACCCCATGGAAACCTGCCCCAGAAAATTACTGGGGGGAGCAGAGATTGCTCCATCCACTGGTTCAACAGAAACACTGGACTCTACAACCAGCTCATTGGGAGGAATGTCTGGATACTGAGACTGCTGTCTCTTCTGCCTCATTCTCATTTTTTGTTTCTCCCTCTGCTTCCTGCCATCAAATGTTTTACATTTCGGCATCTACAAAATGAAAAAAAAAACCAAACAGTGGTGATTAAATTCAAGATTGATTATTCTGAAGCAGTATATGTTCCCTTAAACCCTTAACTTGGACTGAAAGTAATTTTAAGACGATGTAATTTTCTGACGATGTAATTTTCTTTCCAAATGTATTCTTACTTGGCTCAAATTCAACAAGAGGCCCATGGGCCTAATCGGTCACCTGAGTATTAGCAGTGTGGCTTTTGCAATGTACATTCATGTGCATTATAATTACAGGGCTAATGAAATCATTTTTGTAGCTTTACAGTGCAATAGTTTTATCCTTCAAGTGCAGTTAGGTTTGACATGCAACCTCAGCCTTTTTAAGATACTAGTATTACCTGGACAGGATTCTGTACATTTCTGATAGATGTACAATTGATGCGCAAAATAAAAATCTCATCTTGAAAAATTGTGCAAGGAGTTAGTAGAATCCAGACAAATGGTGTACCCTATATGGAATATTTTGCAAAGAAATGATTCAAATTAACAGAATTTTTGTTGTTGTTGTATTTTTCTAATAAATTATTAAAAAAATCAAAGTACAAGAACTATGCTCATATCTGATAATTTTTCAATTTATTTTAAAAATAAGAACTTCCTAACTTGAAAACTTGGGAGAAGGTATATAGACGAATGTGTACCATACTGGTATATGCAATATTTTGCAAAAAAAAAAAAACCCAGTTAACTTTTAAAATTTTAAAGATTTTTCTCTATATATTCAAATGTGAAAATTCAACCCCCCCCTAACTGTGGCCCCACCCTACCCATAAGGATCATAATTTTATCAAACTTGAATCTACCCTAACCACGGATGCTTTCACACAAGTTACAGCTTTTCTGGCCGATCGGTTTCTGAGAAGAAGATTTTTAAAGATTTTTCTCTATATATTCCTATGTAAAAATTCGACCCCAATTGTGGCCCCATCCTATCCCTGGTGATCTTGATTTGAACAATCTTGAATCTACACTACCTGAGGATACTTCCACACAAGTAATAGCTTTTCTGGCCAATCAGTTTCTGAGAAGAAATTTTTTAGAGATTTACTCTATATGTTCTTATGTAAAATTCAACCCTCCATTGTGGCCCCACCCAACCCCTGGGGATCATGATTTGAACAAACTTGAATCTAAACTACCTGAGGATGCTTCCACACAAGTTTCAGCTTTCCTGGCTGATCAGTTTCAGAGAGAAGAAGATTTTAAAAGATTTATTCAATATCTTCCTATGTAATAATTTGACACACCCCCCCCCCCATTGTGGCCCCAGCCTACCCCCAGGAATAAAGATTTGAACAAACTTGAATCTACACTACCTGAGGATGCTTCCACACAAGTTGCAGCTTTTCTGGCCAAATGGTTTTTGAGAAGAAGAATTTTGAAAAATACCAACAAATTTTCAATGATTTTTTATTATCTCCCCTTGAAAGAGGGTGTGGCCCTTTATTTTAACAAACTTGAATCCCCTTTCTCTATGGATGCTTTGTGCTAAGTTTGGTTAAAATCGGCCCAGTGGTTCTGGAGAAGAAGTCGAAAATGTAAAAAGTTTACGGACAGACAGACGCCGGACAAAAAGTGATCAGGTGAGCTAAAAATCAACCCCAAGCAGTATGAACATTCTGATATATGTACAATTGATTTGCAAAAGAAAAAAAACTTAATATTTTAAACACAGGTAATCAAAGATTATGAAGCTCACCTCGATGAATGTTATCTATAAGTATGGCAAATCTCCCATCATATTTTTATTTCTAGTTAGTGTACATCCCAAGATCAATATAATATAAGTGTGTTTAAGTAGGACTTAAAGTTACTTGGACATATCCTGTTCAAAAGACTTTTAACCTGTTTACTGATTAAGAAAATTTTGGTCATTGATAGCAAGTCTGGATGTTTTCATCCTTAGATGCACTATCTATGAAAGTTTAATCATAACTGGCCATAATATAATATAGCTACTCCAAAAACATTACCCTTGTCACTTATCTGAAAATGTTGGTCAGATTCAGAATCCAAAACAATTCTGGAAATGTCTATCCATAGAGACATTTTCCCTGCTAAAATTTGGTTAAATATAGCTAAAATCACTAATGTAGAAAATCTTTGTCAGATCCAGCATCTGAAGCAGGCTGTTTAGTGTACACTCCTAGATCCATCATCCATGCAAGTTTGGTCCAGGTAGGACCTAAAGTTACCCGGAAACGAACCTGCTTCAAAAGCTTTAACCCTGCCAGATGGAAGTGTACACAAACATGAATATTTCGAGATTGTTTAATTAAATAAACTTTCTAAATTCTAAAAAAATTTATTAAAATCAAAGGCCAGAACGGTCACATGGGCATCTAGCTGACATTACAATAAATCATCACAGTCAGAAAAATGGAAGAAATTTTCAACTGCAAAAATAAATTATTTTCTTTCTGCTGTAAAACATTTTTTAACAATTTTCACAGGTTCATAGCTGTAGCTACTGACTATAAACTGTATACCGGTATCACTTTTTTATTAAAATATAAAATCTCGTCAAACGTCTATCAAAAAATCATTTGAATGCGAAGATACAACTGATTAACAGCATTTCCCTAAATATAATAAAATTTACTTTTATCAATTTCATTTGAAACAAGATTACCTATGGTATGGTTGTTTACAAACAAACCCACACCACGTCCGTCGATCTGCCGTATGTGTAATGCTTCATCAAATCAGCTGCAATATCATGTTTACTTATTGCAATAAAATCACAAAATAATTTTATCACTTACATTTATTTTGGAGACAGAGTCCAACAAAAATTAAATTTACATAAATTTAATATTTATCGGGCACGGTCTCCAAATAAAATGTAAGCGAAAACCTAATATCATTTTTGGTGAATATTTACACCTTATCGTATTTATCCGCCATTTCTTGATTAAGCAAAGTTATATATTTGCAATGAGTTGTCAAAAATCAGGAAGGCACCATTTGGTTTTAGTGCACAATTTAGTTGAATAAATGAAAAAAAAAAATCTTTTAATACTTTTAATACTTTAAGGAACTTATTTCTTATGTGCATTTAGATGGCAAAACAGAAAAAAAATCTGGATAATAGCCAACTGGACAATTGCTAGAAGACTGTTGAGCATTAGCTCGACGCATCAATAATAATCGGTCGAAATTACACCACCCTACCCTATATTATCATTAGAGCCCTGCCCTAACACCAGAACCTCTGACCCAAAGGCCATGAAATTCATTATTTTGGAAGAGGAACTCTTCCTCATCATAACTATGTACTTAGTTAATGGGCTTAATATACAGGAGCAAAGGAAAAGATTTTCAAAAAATTAATGTTTTTTCACTAGGTAATTTTTAGAACCCTGCCCTAACACAAGAACCCCTGACCCAGTGGCCATAAATTTCAAAATTTTTGAGGAATCATTCTTCTTCATAATAACTATGTGCCAGTACTTAGTTCATTGTCTAAATACACAGGAGCAGGAGAGAAGATTTTTAAAGAATTAATGTATTTTCACTATGTAATAATTAGAGCCCAACCCTAGCGCAAGAACTCCTTTCACTATTTTGGTAGAGAGCTCAATGTTTATTACAATCATGCCAGCAGTTCGACTGCTTGAGATCCAGGAGTAAAGAAGGAGTAAAGAAGAACATTTTTTAATGATTGCATTAATTTTGATGGTTTTAGTCCCACCCCTCAGGCCCAGGAGGGGGGGTGCAGGGGCCATGAATTTCACAAGTTTTACTCCCCTCCAGCCATAGATAATATATGCCAAATTTGGTTGAAATTGGTTCAGTGGTTCCAGAGAAGAAGTTAAAAATGTCTTAAAAGTTTACAACCGACGAACGACATACGACAAACAAAAACAGATGGCAATAGGTCAACTGAGTGATTGAGGTGACCTAAAAAAGGGAAAAAAATTCTAAACTTAGACCATGAGAATTCTACTCCAATTTTAAAAACATATTTCATACATTTTACATTAGAACATTTTCTTTTTCTAAAATTCTTTCCAGTTAACAAACAATGCTGTTTATTAATTAAACAAAATAAAATCTGTACTATTTAGAAATACATGTCCACCTATAAATCACTAAAGTTTTCAAGTTTCATAATCAAAGGACAGGGCTGCCCCACCACCCAAACAAAACTCTTCACTTACAGATTCTTTCAGTATATGCCCTAAAATTCAAAGATTGTTTGAATCTAATGAAAATACACACTACCATCTTAAACACGTTTGTATAAAGTACTAAGTTATATATACGCTTCTATCCTGTATTCAACAAGAGGCCAAGGGGTCACATTGCTCACCTGAGTAACATTACCCATAACTCTAATAAGGCAGCTACATGTAACTCTAATCAAAGCAGCTTTATAAAGTCAATACAAATATTTAAGCCAGTGTTGTTTCAGTGGTAATTGTGTCAACAACTGAAAATGAATGCTTTAATACAGAATATTTACATTTTCTACTGTATTTGTCTGTGATAACATTATGAATCAATTTTGAAGCTTAAAACCAAATAATTTCATAAATTTTAAAGATGAGTGGCACAAAATGGGCGTGTCTTATAGCATAATCGAAAAACGGTATTGGCTGCGCCGTGTAGTAATACATAGCATGTGCTACATGAAGAAATAGTGACTTTAAATTGTTGTTTTAAAGTGTACAAATTGGAAATAATATAAGTAATAAAGAATCATTCTTTGAATATTATGAGGTGATAATTTTGGCCATTAGCGTGGTCAAATCTATCATAAAGCCCTTCAGGCTTTATTGGATTTGACCACACTCCAACCAAAATTATCACCTCATAATACTCAAAGAATGATTCCTTATTTGATAAATAATATTCCAAATTGGAGAATTGTAGTTCTTAACTAGAGGTACTGTGAGCAAGCTCACGATTGATACCCCCCGCTAAGAAAAAAAATCATAACTCAAGTATTTTTCTATTATAAAAAATGATGGATGCTATCTCATTAACCGTTCATGTCCTATCAATAACAACTGCTCAATTTTTTAAAATTGTTTATGCTAATATGAGTACACAAACCAATTTCTATTATTTAAATTCCATTTTATTTCAACTTAACTGTTAATGCATGAAGACATTTGCATCCTTTTGATAACAAACATGACTGAAATCAAACCATAATCCACATGTCAAGCAGCCATTAAATGTTCTGAATTTTTGGCATCCCGAGCCTCATTTTTTTCCGAAATTTTTTTTCCACAAAAAAAGAAGATAAAATACATCAGGGCGAGCAATTTTCAGATGGGCATGTGGGGACGATAATCTAACAATTAATTTTATATGACCTGACACATGCAAGCTTTGTGTCAAATTTTACCTTCTAATCATTTCCATTAATACAAGACAGGAATAAAGTATTTTTTAAACAATGACCTTGACCTTGCACGAATGACCTTGGGTCAAGGTCATGACACCCTCAATTTATAAGCAATCTTTGTGTGACGTAAGAACTTCCAATGTTTCTTCACAAGAAAGATATGGACCGGACACGAATTTTGCACTTTTCCTGCCACTGATCTTGAACTTGCACAAATGACCTTGGGTCAAGGTCATGACACACCCTCAGGTCATAAGCAATCTTTATGTGAAGTAAGAACTTTAAATGTTTCTCCATAAGAAAGATATGGACCAGACACGAATTTTGTACTTTTCCTGCCAGTGACCTTGACCTTGCCCAAATGACCTTGGGTCAAGGTCATGACACACCCTCAGGTCATAAGCAATCTTTGTGTGAAGTAAGAACTTCCAATGTTTCTCCATAAGAAAGATATGGACTTGACACATATTTTGTACTTTTCCTACCAGTGACCTTGATCTTGCCCAAATGACCTTGGGTCAAGGTCATGACACACCCTCAGGTCATAAGTAATCTTTGTATGAAGTAGGAACTTCCAATGTTTCTCCATAAGAAAGATATGGACCGGACACGAATTTTGCCCAGACAGACGGACGGATGGACAGATGGACGGACGGACAAGGTGATTCCTATATACCCCCCCAAACTTCGTTTGCGGGGGGTATAATAATTAAAAATATTTTTAATAGTGATGTCAACAAGTATTCAAGTCCTCGACTATCACTAAGTCATATGATAATCATCGAATAAAATTTACTTATTTGATTACTTGTTATAAAGTGGGAAAAAAATCAAAACATATTATTTTAACTCCTAACATGTTCTTTTCGCAGCATTCTTAATTCCTTACAGTCTGTTCCATTGACCAATGAATTAATTTAGGAAATATATGAAATCTAAATAGAACATCTAACTTATTATTTTCAGTTACTATCATCTATGAGTATAACCAATTTAATTATGAATATGCAATGAAACAAAGGCATTACAGCCATTACGATATTGTGATAATAATTATTAGTGAAATGGAATCATCATATTCTGTAAACGTATTATATTTGGCTGTGTATTCTATTTAGCGTTTTTGGCGGAATGCGGCTTCCGCTAAATCAAGTACATCGCTAAATGCCATGCAAATATGTATAAGAATAGTTACATTCAGGAATACGCTAATTCAAATCCACGCCAACTTGTTCAAAAACTAATTTCCACCAAATATCGTACACGCCTACAGTACTATACTCTGTCCCAAGTTTTTGCTTCCACCACTTGTCACTTAATATTTCAATAATCATAAATACCTCTAGTGCTCAAACAACATTCATCCACTATTCTAATATGAAAAATGTCCAGATTATATGTTTACAGCTTCAGCTTTCAATACACAACCCAAAATAGAAAGTCTACGGGGATTTTGCATTGCATCAGCCATGAAAAAGTCCGAAGATAACGTTGAAAAATTGTGCGAGATATTCCGAGTGAGTTCCAAATGGCATATATGTAAACATTTCCCATCTCCGAAAGAAATTTGTTTTCGTTCCTGTGAACTTTTATGAGTGAAAAATGATGATGTGTCAATGAAGATATCTTGGATATTTTCCCTTTCATCAAATTCAACTGTATTTCTTTCACAGCTATGTGTACGTTAATAAAAAATCATCAAAAAATGATGGAAGCAATAATTTGGGATAGACTATATAATGAGAGCGAAGCTGTAAATGATTAGAAGGACATTTATAATTATTAAATTTTGATTCTTCAAGGTGATAAATAATTAGCAAATGCAAGCACCTTGGCTTACACTAATTATTTAATCATTTAATTAATTAGTGCATCTAAGCTCTAAACTCGCTTCAAAGTATACAAGGTATACAATGATGGAAAAAGAAGAAATCAAATATATGAGATGTCCATTTTCTTCTTTCATTTCTCAACAATTCTACATATGTAAATAAATGTACAGTATGATGCAATAAGTATTTGTACAAAATGGCGTCGTGTTTACATCACGCTTAGCATCGTTACATTGCAACGGGGATAAAATGGGTTATAATTAGAATTGGGATTTTGGCAGTTATTTATAGTATTCTGTCATCAATGACGTTTTTATATGTCACATGATTTTTTTTCGTCTGCATTTGTAAACAAACCTCAGACATCAAAAGTAAAATGGGTCGCAGAGGAAAAGAATTAAGCAATGATGTAAAAGAAATCGCTCAGAAATTATTTGAAGCAGGTAAAACCATCGATTATGTGTCAAATACTTTGCATTTACATGTACCAAGATCTACTGTTGGGAGCTTAAACAAGAGGCCCATGTGCCACATCGCTCACCTGAGGAACAATAGGTATGATAAAATCAGCTTAATGGAGTCATAATACAAACTATCAGGACAATTTAGTATAATACATGTAGATCCTGTATAAATAAAAATCAATTTTGTCCACTGGATATTCTTATGATTTTTAGCATTAGTCCCTTTTTTAACAGAATGATTTTATAGTAATATCACATGTTGAGCATTGCAGCTCTCAAAAAGATCCTAAACAATTGTTTATAAATGGGATATAAACCTACATCAAACTCTGAACCCCTTGTGAGACCCAATCGTCCAGGAATCATCCAGAAGCCAAAATTTAAACAATATTAAATAATCACCTGGCTGATTAGTTTCTGAGAAGAAGATTTTTAAAGATTTACTCTTAATATTCCTATGTAAAAATTCCACCCCCATTGTGGCCCAACTCTACGCCCAGGAATCATTATTTTTACAACTTTGAATCTACACTACCTGAGGATGCTTCCAAACAAGTTTCAGCTTTCCTGGCTTATTAGTTTCTGAGAAGACGATTTTTAAAGATTTACTCTATATATTCCCATGTAGCTATGTAGAAATTTGATCCCCAATTGTGGCCTGACACTCTAGCCCTGTGGGTAATGATTTTCACAACTTTAAATATACACTACCTGAGAATGCTTCCACACAAGTTTCAGCTTTCCTGGCTAATAAGTTTCTGAGAAGAAGATTTTTAAATACTAAATATGCTTATGTAAAAAGTTGACCCCCCCCATTGTGGCCCAGATTTTTAAAGATTTACTCTTAATATTCCTATGTAAAAAGTCGACCCCCCATTTCGGCCCCACCCTACCCTTGGGGATCATGATTTTCACAACTTTGAATGTACACTACCTGAGGACCCTTCCACATAAGTTTCAGCTTTCCTGGCCTAAAGGTTTTTGAGAAGAAGATTTTTAAAGATTTACTTTAGAGGAAGGACCCCCCGGTTAAAGCAAGGGACTATAGAAAGTTAAAGCGGTTAGTAAAAGTTAACAGAAGAGACAATTTACAAGACATTACATCAAAATTCAATAAGAATAGGGTAAGACAAATATCAAAATGTACTTTGCAGTTTCATTTACATAAAAATGAGACAGAAGATCAGTTTCAAAGAAGAAAGTAGTTGTTAAAGATGTGAATTGTCGGAAACGTTTGTCTTGGTGCAGTGAAAAGCGAAAACTAACAGTAGAGAATTACTGGAAGAAAGTGATCTTCTCGGACGAATCTAAGATTGTGGTGGGGCAAGATTCTCGAGTATATGTGTGGAGAAGAAGAGGCGAGGACTGGAGACCCGATTTGGTGGGTGCGCAGAAAACCAAGCCATGTTACATGTGTATGAAGTGATGGTCTGGGGGTGTCTCACATGGCATGGAGTCGGCACTATTTCTGCAGTAGATGGTAACATTAATGCAAATAAATATCAGTAGATACTAGATGACAATTTGTGGCCCATTTTAGCCCGTCATTTTCTGACTGGAAACTGTTTTCTAAGACGACAATGCCCCGGTACATCGTGCGCGTTCTACCCAAAATTATTTACACAGAAATGGCATAAGAACAATGAGCCGGCCGGCACAGAGCCCTGACATCAACATCATTAAAAATATTTGGCTTTTGATTAAAAGAAAACTTCAGGGAAGAGTTGGGAGAATAGAGAACAAAGAATATCTGTTCTATGAAATCCAGTCATCTGGACTGAGATCACACCTGAATATGTAAAAAGCCTGTATCAGACAATTCCTCTGTCATTACAAAGTGTAATTCGACTGAAAGGTCATCTTACAAAGTATAAGGTAAGTCTTAATAACTATTAAAAATATTTTTTTAACATGAAAACTGAAGTTTGAAGAGTGACCTAATTCCGTCGCAAATGTAAACTTGCCGCCATTTTGTACGAATACTTATTGCATCATACTGTACATATGAAATAATTAAGATAGAACATAAATGTATAAGAAAAAATAATGCAACCCAGTAAATGGAAAAAAAATATTCCATCAAGGCTTACATGATGATTATGGAGTATTTTCCAATGAAATTTGAATGTTTACACTTAAAATACGTTATGATTTTTAAAAATTGAAAAAGGAACAATAGTTGCCAATCAATGCATATAAAATATATTTAATTGTGGCAAGTTGTCTAGACTGGATTGAGTTGTCCTAAATTGGGGGCCGAGTTGGCATGGGGGCGAGTTGTCCAGCATTTGATTAACATGCAACACCAGCTTCCTTACAATATTGAAGGAATATTGTATAAATGTTTTCGAAAAAATTTATAGATAATTAACAAAAAACCGTTCTCTACAGTTTAACAATTTATTGCAATTAAAATGCAGCTAAGTTCTGCAACCTTCTGCAACAGAAGTACATCACACTTATGCCGCTAGCCGCTCAAAAGCATTGAAACAGCTATTTTCGATGTGCAACACATACTTACAGTGATTTCTTGAGCTGGGAACACGTTCTTAAAGTTTTTTAATTCTTACAACAGTAAGGTAAACAGTTGTGTAGATGAAAGTTTGCAGAACTCTGAACAGCGTCGATTATTTCCACTTATGTAAACAGCTGACGTCATACATCATTTATAGTAAAGCGTACTAAAGATGTTTCGGATTGCGCAAATAAGTATTATAATCGTTCGAGTGTAAAATTATAAGTAAGGCGTGTGTCTATACACGGACAGATAAGATTCTGAATATCAAAATATCAACAAACTTATAATTTAAAAAAAATAGATATATTTAAAACAACAGATATTTTACGTATCATCATTTAAATATGTTCAATATATACTTTGAATATGTTGATTCAAACTGGGTATGCATGTACGTATCAAAACCTCCAAATAGTGTCATTTTTTAGAACTTCAAGGCCTTTTCTCTTATAATGTGGGTCTGGGCTCCATATTTTTGTCATAATCTAAATGAGGTTCTTATGGTTTGTTAAATATATTAAAAACTGAATATAGTTAGATATTGTGCTTTTGCAAACTTGCATTATACATGTAATATATTTTAATAGATTTGATAAAAAAAAAAAAATTAAAAATATTATTGTATTTTACGACTTAAACCAAGTGCGCTTTTGCGCTATCTTATCCCCTCTCCTATCTTCTGTAATATCCTTTTGTAAAAAGACGGCAAAAAAAAAAAAAAAAAAAAAAAATTAAGAAACTCGGCATATTGTAGATCGGTTGGGAGGGGGTGTATATTTGTTTAGTATAAATGCAGGCTTTCAAAAGCGGATTCTACACCGATGCACTGATTACCATATGTATCCCCTCCATTCGTTTACCTTTGCCGGACACATGCCTGCACTGGCCAGTGGGGGCTTCAAGACAGACCCCTGACTTGTTACTACCTCCCTTGTGAACTTACCGCGTTTGCAACACACGTACATCCTACAATCATTGGGCAAATATAACGAAAAAACTACAGGTTTTTTTTTTAGAATATAAAGAAGAACTCATACTTTTTTAAATTTAATTTTCAAAAGTATTTATTATTTACCTTTGAAATTCTAAATTACCGAAGATTCTGGTGGCTTCGCCTCCTGCACGATCCCCAACAAGGTGAGAATAAGACAGGTTGATCAAGCAAGATGTGAATATCGTCTACATGTGTTGAAGATTGACTTGTTATTTCATCAGAATCCACGCAGTAATTAACAGAAATAAACACGCCTAGCTGTATTAATCTTTTAAAACGCTAGTCTATTTTTTTTAATAAATAAAATACGATTTTTACCAACATAACATTCAAATCGGTCTAAAACGTTGCATAATATTTCGACTTCTTGTTTTTACGCACTATCTTTTAAATTAATGCTAAATCAAAAGATAGTTGATTGTCTTTTTATCTATATCAGTATAACTGAGAAAAAACTAACAGTTATACGAGTTGAATTATGTTCGTACAAAATATCAGTGAACAGTAAATTATTTGTGCATGGTTTTAAAGGTAGAAGAACACGAAGCGCTGTGTATTAGACTTGTCCAAAAGTGCGGTATCTCCTCGGGCTTTTTCAACAATATACCTATTTTATGACATCAAAAAGAACACAAAGAACGCCTATTCAATGACAGCCGTACCGAAATGCATGACTTGAATTACTAAGCATAAACAGCATATATATAATATATAATTATAAATATAATCTCTTTAATTATCTTTAATTATCTTAATTTACACATGCATATTCTTAAATCAGAATTCTTTGTGTTTGCGGATGAAAGCTTAAATCATGTATATTGTGTTTTAAATAACCGCTGACTGCTACATTTGAATGCACCTTAAAATATGCTATCAGGATAGTTGTTCTTTTCTTTCATTTTTTAATACTTCTTCATATTCCACATAACACTCCCAAAGGATTTCAATAGACGTATAATTATACCGAAAAAGGCGCAATTATTATGGTTTTTGATAAAATTAAATCGGAAATTAGTAAAATCCATCACTTCCAAAGTAAAAACCATAAATCTTTACACAATTAAGAAAGAAAAAACGTTCGACACTCGGGGACTGAACCCGGGTCGCCTGGGCACAAGTCCACTACTCTAACGACTGAGCTACGCGGACTCTCGCTTCAAGACTTTGGAGCCTAAAATCTCGAGAATGCGTGGATCGATTTTAAAACGGATTTCATATTCTGAAGTGTTGAATGCGTCTCTATCGAATAAAAACATAATAAAAATTCAAATCAAAAAAGTTGAAAATTGACTTATTTTTATTTCCTTCCGGTGACGACCGGAAGTGACGTCGGACGTTCGGATATGCGAAGGGCACTGCGGCAGAAGACTTTTTACCATCTCTGAAAATTTGAAAGTTCTATCTTAAATACTTTTGAAGAAAAATCGTGAACAAGCAAAAACATAAAATCTTTAATATCGCGGGACCGGAAGTGACGACCAAAAAAATCTCGTGTAATTTTCTTACAAATTTAGTCATGAATAAGATCTGAAAGTTTCATTAACATCGGCTGAAGCGTTTTTGAGAAAACGTGGGAGAAAAAAAAAATAATAATAATAATAGAGGAAAAGAATCAAAGCAATAACAATAAGGTCTTCCGTTGGAAACGGAAGACCTTAATAATAATAGAGGAAAAGAAACAAAGCAATAACAATAAGGTCTTCCGTTGGAAACGGAAGACCTTAATTAAGGGTTCGTTCAAGATTTGCATCCAACACTTCTAAAACCTAAAGCGAAATTCATATAATTTTGTCTTAGCCTTTTAATTCAATATAGGTATATACCGCTTTTCTTTTTCTTATAATTGCAGGAACAAAATAAATCAACATTGGTTGCCTTCTTACTTCTGCTGAATTAAAACGCCTATTGTTCATTTAATCTTTTTTAGAGGTACACATGTACGATGAAATTTAAAGTTTAAAGTGTTAAATTAAACAGACTAATTGACTGGACTTCATTTATGATAGGAGAACTAGAAGTGATATTACTGCTTTGAAAATGAAGCGAGAATTGATAAAATACATTAAATCCATATAGGCTCGTTGGTCCATATAATAAAATACGATACGTAAGGGCATGCTCTTCGTATGAACAGTTTTCAAAGCGAGGCAAGCTACTGACAAACAAGTTGATAAAACAGGACTATCAACAGTCTCACTTGAAGTCATCTTTCTGTAAGTTCTATGGTCGATACAACGACCGTGGCAGCAAATACAATCTTCCAATGGGTCGCATGCTGACTGACGTTTTTCATACTTATTGTTACACCATTAATCACCTAATTGTATACGGACTTTTCCGTTTTTCTCGATTACGACAAATAGCACATGGCGGGTGTGACCGGTCAGCAGAGGATGCTCACTCCTTCATGGCACTTGATCCTACCTCTATTTTTTTAAGAGGTCCGTGTTCGCCCTGCTCCTGTTTTGTAATTTTCCTTTGGACTTTTGAATTTGAACACTGTTCGTTATCACAACATGTCATTTAAAAAATTGCAATGAAGGTATTAGAAATAATATAATTTTTCAAAAGCTATGAAATGTATTTAAAAAAAAAAGTATAGAATTTAAGAGTAGTACATAATAATGTTTTTTTTTTAAAGCACATTTCTGATAAAAGCAATCATATACTTTATTCATTGATAATTGATAACGAGCAGTATGACCTCAATCTGAGAAATAAGGGGGGGGGGTATAATAACTAGTGGCTACTTTTCTTTTTATAGAAGAAGTTATGCTTTTCAAATTATGTAATTGGTTGTATGTTTACTTAACTAATATGAATAATGAATAAGTAACTTAAATTGAAATAATCCTTGACTTTTTGATATACTGTTAAGCTATGTTTGTTCTGTTGTCTTCGTTTTTGTTATTCCGGAAGGAAATGTTATTAACACAGCTGTCGACCGTACCGTCAGATCTCAAACATTTTACAGGTAAGATTTAATGGACATCAATAATCCTAGTTTACGTTCACGTTCAAGTGTATTTATTCGGCTTATTCAGAACTCAAAATGATAGGTTAGATATCTTTTAAATATAAGAAAATCTCTGTTAGTCAATGGCTCGTTGGTCTAGGGGTATGATTCTCGCTTAGGGTGCGAGAGGTCCCGGGTTCAAATCCCGGACGAGCCCTAAAAGTTTTTAGTTCAGTAAAAAACGCATGGAGTTTATCATTTACCAGGAAATTAAATAAAAGCCTAACATTGTAAAAAATACTTTTGTTTAGTTTTGTTTTCTGGGTTTTTTTTTGAAAGAGTTATCTTACATTGTGAGAATCATTTCTTAAGCCCAACGAACAACAGCTGTTACCGTAGTGTTGATAAGCATGATGTTTATAAAGTTATGTAGTTAGTTTCAGAAAGTTTGTTTAAATAACCGGTATGGTAAAACAAAGCAATTTACCATTTTTCTGTTTAAATATTTGTTAAATACATACATTGTTACAAAGACCCTAGGTTTTTTCTTAACAATTATATAATTCAATTAATTCCAAAGGAAAGGACATACAGAACTATTCTCAGGTGATGAATCTAGATATAAAGACGTTTTAGAATATGATTAAGATTAAACAGTTAGATCAGCAAAACACAAGCAAAGCATAATAAAAGCATTGGAAGAGAGAGTAGAAAGGTTCATTGTGAAAGAATTGAACTGAAAAAATAAGGACATGATTGGAGTGTTATTAACTTCTGATGCAAGAAATGAAAACAAAACCCATTCTTTCCTGAACATATGTGTCTTTATAGTAAAAGAAAAGTCCTGTATCGATACATGTACATTTTTTCGATTTTCTATATAATGGAAAACAATTGATATCTCATTGATGCAGGAGTATTATTTTCGTTCCGATTGCGAGACGAGAACGTTATTGTTGGTTAGCTTTACATGTTTCTACAGGAAGAATGAAAAAAGTATACTTGAATCGAATGTATCTTTATTTTTTTTCATTTTTGTTGTTGTTGTTGAGGATATTTGTGATTTATCTTACAATACTCCAGAAAAACAAAATTTTGGGACTCGATTGGGCTTTGCCATGAGGACCATTGCAGGATATGCAAAATAATAGACAAGATGAACCCGTGCCAATCATTCAACTGAATGTAAACTGAAAGGTATTGAAAGGTGACTGAACGGCAAATCTATGCCATGCAATTACCTTTTAGTAGTCATTTAGTCACATTTCAGTTGACTGAATGGCAGAACTTCATCCTGTGATACCCGATGACAAACGACAGCTGATGTCGAATGTGCACTCATCCCTCAAAAAAACTATCTCTTTTAGGGACAAATCAATAAAAGGAATTGTAATGTTATTTATTTGAACTAGAATTTTATTAACATCAGTTTTCTGATAATAATTACTTGTTCTTTATGTTAGAAATGCTTAGCAGTTAAATTTTGTTCATCCCTTTGAATTTATTTAATTCCAAATTCAAGAAACCTTTTCTGTTGATATACTGAAACATCCATTGAAGTGTACTTTAAATATATTCAAGAATAGGATAAATTAAACGAACAATATCAACTAAATTCAAACTTGCAGATAAAAAAAACACCACTTCTCTATATACATATACGTGTATTTTATAGGATTTATAGGCTCGTTGGTCTAGGGGTATGATTCTCGCTTCGGGTGCGAGAGGTCCCGGGTTCAATTCCCGGACGAGCCCAAAATTTTATGTAAATCAAATTAGCTGAATCAGTTTTTAATTAAATGCATAAAGATAGATTTGGAACATTTAAAAGTTATTCATATTGTAATAAATTAAATGCGCATTAATATTGCACTCGATGCTTTCAGAATCGTAGTGTAGGAACTCTTAGTCGTTAGAATGACTAATAAGGTTGTACTTACTTTGTATTAGGTAAGAAGTCCTTAGTCATTTTAACATATATGGAAATAATAATGAAAACCTTATTTGTAGCGCCGTCAATAAGAATATAGTAAATATAGCTCAAATTGAAGATGGAGGGTCCAAGGCATATTTTTGGCAATTTTATAAATTAAACGTAATTTAAAGAAATTTAAATTTAAAGGGGGGGGGGGTCTGGACCCCTTACCCCCCTCTAGATGCGCGCATAGGATAAATGTTAATTTCAAGCTACTATTAGTCTACTAGGATTAAATTGAATTTTTCAAAATCTTATTGCACATCTATTGGACAGCCCCTATCATATCCCAAGATATGATGTGTCTATTCATTAAATCATAAGAGGAGTTCTGGGATCTAGGTTTTTTAAATAGGAGTTATAAACATTAATTTTCTGCAATTATTTGACTACCAGGATTAAATTAAATTTTTCAAAACCTTATTGCATATCTATAGGACAGTCCCTATCATATCCCAAGATATGATGTGGCTATTCATTAAATCATAAGAGGAGTTCTGGGATCTAGGTTTTGTTAAGGAGTGATAAACGTCAATTTTCTGCTACTATTTGACTCTCTGGATGAAATTTAAAATTTCAAAACCTTACTGCACATCTAGAGGACAGCCCCTATCATATCCCAAGATATGATGTGTCTATTTATTAAATCATAAGAGGAGTTATGGGATATAGGTTATGTTTAGGATTGATAAACGTAAATTTTCTTCTATTATTTGACTCCCTGGATGAAATTTGAATTTTCAAAACCTTACTGCACATCTAGAGGACAGCCCTTATCATATCATAAGATATAATGTGTCTATTCATTAAATCATAAGAGGAGTTCTGGGATATATGTTATGTTTAGGGGTGATAAACGTCAATTTTCTGCTACTATTTGACTCCCTGGATGAAATTTAAATTTTTAAAACCTTAAGCACATCTATAGAACAGCCCCAATCATATCCCAAGATATGATGTGTCTATTCATTAAATCATAAGAGGAGTTCTGGGATATAGGTTATGTTTAGGAGTGATAAACGTCAATTTTCTGTTATTATTTGACTCTCTGGATGATATTTAAATGTTTAAGACCTTATTGCACATCACTAGGACAGCCCCAATCATATCCTAAGAGATGACATAGCTACTCCAAAAGTTGTAAAAGGAGTTATGGGAACCATACTTTTTTGCAAAAAAAGTCATTTTTTGTTGCCCACCGATCCCTTTGTTAAAAAAAAATTATGAAACCCGATCACACTTTAAATTTACACCCCAATCATATTCTAGAAGATCATTTGGCTACTGCAAAAAATGTTGACGTTTTTGAAACCAGATTTTTTGTTAAAAAAAACGTCATTTTTCAGCCACAAAATTACCCCCAGGACAAAATTGAAATTTCCGAAACCTTATTGCGCATCTTTAGTATACCCCAAAACATATTCCAAAAGATGATTTGTCTATTGTTGAAAATGTAGAAGGAGTTCGAGGAAGAAGGTTTTTTTGTGAAAAAACATCAATTTTTACCAATTATTTGACCCCCAGGACTACCAGAGAATTTTTGAAACCTTTTTACAAAACAACATGATACCCCAAATCAAACTCCAAAAGTTCAGTTTGCTGGTTTATAAGATGTAAGAGCAGTTTGAGAAAGTAAAACGTGACAGACGGACGAACTGACGGACGGAGAGACGGAACAGGATAACAACAATATACCTGAACTTTCTTTAGAAAGTGCGGGTATAACTATACTGGCAACTTTTTTAAAGACGTTTTCCAAAAAAAAAAAAAACAGCCAGTGAAATTCCACCTTTACGATACACAGATGATAAAAATAATGTTGAAATAGCGTTTACTGATGTTGATAAGACAAAAGTGCTTAACAAATATTTTTCATCTATCTCTAATATTTTGACTACCGGTAAGGTTATACCAGAATTGTATTTGCAATGTGATGAAACTTTAGACAACATTTCTATTGAAGAATTTAAAGTAACTGACATTATATCTGTTTTGCCAGTCAACAAGGCTATTGGACCTGATAGTATCAGTCACAAAATGTTAAAACCAACCATGTTCACAAAATGCAAGCCTTTGTCTACTTTTAAATAAGTCTCTTTTAGAAAGATCATTTCCTAATTGTTGGAAAATGGCACATGCTCTACCTCTTTTTAAAAAAAGAGGACCAATCACTCTCATATAATTATAGACATGTTTTTTTACTTAGCTGTGTAAGTAAAATAATGGAGAGAATTGTTTTCAAACATGTTTATAATTATTTCCATAGTAACAATTCATTTTATAAATACCAAGCCGGTTTTTTTTACAAACTTACGGTATTTGTGACAATCTTTTTCAATGGTTTAGTAGCTATTTGTGTAACAGATTTCAAAAAGTGATGTATAAGATGTATTATCATCCAGCTTAAGTGTTAATGCTGGAGTGCCACAAGAATCTGTACTTGGGCCCCTTATGTTTTTAATTTATGTCAATGATTTTGCACAAAATATGTTGTCCTTTTGTAGATTATACGCAGACAGTATACAGAAAAAAACATACGAAATATAGATAATGTGTTAAATCATGAACTTAAAATATTAGAAAAGTGGTCTGATAATCGGTTACTTAAATTTAATCCCTATAAAACCAAAGTTGTATTTTTTAACAAGTCAAAACGTAATGAAATGCCAGAACTTTTTTTTTTCAAGACTGTCAGTTAGATATTGTTTCTATTCATAAACATCTAGGCCTAACGTTGTCTGATTATTTGAAATGGTCTGTGTACATCAATGAAATAGTGAACATCGCTTGCAAAAAAATAAGACTACTTAAGAAACTTAAATTTACTTTAGGCAGAGACCAATTATCTAAATTATTTATAACTTTTGTAAGACCAATATTGGAATGTGCTTCTGTTGTATGGGATGGATGTTCTTCCGCAGAAATTGAAAAGTTAGAAAAAGTACAACTACATGTACATGCTGCAAGAATTGTCACGGGACTTCCAATTTTGGCCTCCAGGGAATCATTGTACTTTGAAACAGGGTGGGAATCATTGGCTAAATGAAGGGAAATAGCTAAACTTACGATTATATATAAAATTCATTACAATCTTGTACCACAATATTTTAGTGGTATTGCTAACATTTATAGGAAAGATAGTTCTCGCTACAGTACTCGTTATGAAGACAATTATTTACGTCCTAGAGTTAAGTATGATACATATAAAAAAAATCATTTATATCACTTTCTATTCGTTTGCAAATGTTTTTCGAATGCAAGAAAACTTTATTTAATGAACTATTCCAAATACACGATTTAGGTATTATAGATTCGCATACTTTACTATGGGGTAATTGATAACTTAGATTATAAAACTAATGTTAGAATTTTCATTGCTGTGCAGAACTTTATAACCAATTCTCGCAGATTTGTATAAGTATAATTTTTTTTAATATATATTTGTTCTTAACCATTTTCATATATGCATATATCATGTTTTATGACAGTTGTAAATTATTTGTATTAGGGTGAGAACCTAGTAAGTTGCATGAACTTGTGTTCGAACCCTTTGAATTGTTTATTATATATACAATAAAATATGTTCAAATCAATAAATAAATAAAATCCAAAATAAAGATAATAGTTAAAACTTTTTAGTAAATGAAATATTGAAATCACGTGACTTTCAAAATAACTGGCTCGTTGGTCTAGGGGTATGATTCTCGCTTAGGGTGCGAGAGGTCCCGGGTTCAAATCCCGGACGAGCCCAAATATTTTTTTTATAAATCAAATTGGCTTAATCAATTTAAAAATGCATCAAGATATAACATATAAGAGTTAATTTTTTTTGTAATAAATTAAACGCGCATTACACGCATTACAAAATGACTAATAATACTAAGTTCTTAGTCACAAATATAGTTTATATATATATAGAAGATGGTTTAAAAATAGATTGATTAATGAGCCTGATGTTAATCACTATTATTAAAATCTATATGTTCAATATACGTGATAATTGAATATAATTTCATACTGTTTCTATAAAGCAAAGCATGTCTATATAAGAATGATAAAGGTCTGTTCGTTATATCATACTTACGGAGGAAGTCCATCTTTTGTCTAAAAAACTAGTAAAGATAATGATTAAGACTTTTTTGTAAATGAACAGTTGTTGACATCACGTGACATACAAAGTATAACAAAACTGGCTCGTTGGTCTAGGGGTATGATTCTCGCTTAGGGTCCGAGAGGTCCCTCTGAACTCTGAAAGGTCATTGTCACTACGACTACAGTTAATTTGACTTAGAGGAGCTGGATGGTAAACAATATGTAACGGGATGGGAGATATAATGGCGAAACAGACGGAATTCGAACCCATGTCTCTAGTCAAGTGCTCTATCCGGCGTCGGTAATCGAACCGGTCTGACCGTCACATTATTCCCCATTTTATGATCTTCGCCCTCGAAGATCACTCCAGGCTCTTTCCTCTGGCAGGGGTTAGCCTGCCATTTCCAGGGGTTTGCACGGCACCAAATGTAGCAGGATGGGAGAAATAATGGTGGACCAGACCGTCATTCGAAACCGGACTCCCCGAATCTCTAATCAGGTGCTCTACCAACTGAGCTATCTGGCGATTCAAGCCGGTCTGACCGTCGCATCCCCCCGCCCTTAAATCAGATCTTCCTAAAACTTTAGATATGTTTTCTTTAGCCGTTAACGTTTATTTAGTAAAGAAAAAGACCAATTACTGTAATTAATATGTTCGAATGTTTTTCTATTTTTTATACAAAGCTCTTCTTAAAAAGATTTATAAAGTTTAAAGATGAATACGACCATCGTGCTTTTTTAATCAAGATGTTTGATCATTTATCTTAACTACAACCTGGTTTTAATTCTTTTTAACAAAAACACATTTTTTTTTCTTAAAGCATAATTTACATGAACACATCAGTAGCATTTTTAGTAACGACGAAACTGAATATTCTTAACCACGCTATATTGATATTCAGGTATATCTTAATGTAAACAATCTATAAAGATAATCAGCTTAACGAAAACTATAAAATGGAACAATGAAAACATATTTAGAAAAGAAATGTGATTGAAGAATACTTTGAGTTAGTAAAAATATATAATATAGAATATAGTTTTAATGGTTTACCATTGATTACCTGATAGATACAAGATAAATAAAGAAAACATATAATAGAAAAAATTGGGATTCAGGAATATCTTGAGTGAATCTAAACATAATTGTTTGTCATTACATCATCCCAAAACCTGTACAACGTCTGTATGCACCATTATTTGTTATCGTGCTTTTCTTTGTCTTATGGCAAATTAGGATTTGAAACAATGCTAAAACGTCAACAGATAAATAAGTATGAGCATTAAATTAAATCTAAGGGTTCCAAAAGGCATCTCTGTAGATTCTTTATATGTTAATCAATTAATCTAACTAAAAATTTGACATGAATTAAAAGATAAGTCATGTGGTCAAATGTTGGCAGCCAAAACAGTTGTATTGCTTTTCCTCTTAATTTACCCCAGATTCACTATTTATTGATTGATTTAATCAATTACTTACAGAGAAGACCCATCTGTTGAGTCTTATCAAGTGTTTGATGAAACGTAAAACTAGCTAGCATGTTTTTGTATCAGTTACAGGGTAAATAGTGAAAAGATGAGATGAAAAGTTTAACGGATCGTTTTGTGTTAGTATATAAATCTCGGTATGGGTACTGTGGGATATTTTGAGTTCGATCCTAGTGTCATGTTGTACATTTTGAATTTACTTGGTGGGTGTATATACAAAAAAAGTTTACTGAGTGAATGCAAACTAATACATAAGTTTAGATGTTTGTGAAGAAAATCTGACTGACTTACAAAGTATCCCCCTTAATTTTATTCAGGTTAACAACCTTAATATTCAATCATGAAACAATTCTGATGTGTGCTGTAATTTTTGACCATTATTAATCATTGCTAGTATTAATCACTCCTCACGACTGTTCATTTATTGAGTTTAGCACAATATTATTTTTTTAATGAAAAAAGGAACTGAAATTAAAAAAATATATGTACAAAATATTTGTATTTAAGATTCAAGACATTTTAAAATCAATATAATGATGGTAATAAAATTAATTTATTTGGCAAGTAATTATAATGCAAATAATCACCTGTGTATTTTTTATGCATGTGACCCTGTTCCTTCAGATTTTACCTGATAAGGTTGGAAACAAACGTTGCATCATGTCGCTTCAAAGTATGTAAAAGCATATGTGTACTGTAGTTAAGAGATAAATAGGCTCAACAGTTAAACCAAAACATTGTTTTGTAATTGGTATATAAATGAACCAAAGCTATTTATTTGTGATGATGAATTTAAAAAATGTTCAGCTTTATTGATTATCAATTCATTCGATGTTTATATAAAGAAAAACATTGATCTCACGATGGATAGTCAATTTATGTCTGTCCTTGTGTATTATCAAACTAACGGGGGGAAACCAGCTGTTGTTCCGTATTACACCATTAAGGATAGGGTTGAGACTACATGTATCAGTTTATGGGATTTTTAAATCATAAAGCCATTTACATATCTGGCTCGTTGGTCTAGGGGTATGATTCTCGCTTAGGGTGCGAGAGGTCCCGGGTTCAAATCCCGGACGAGCCCAATTATTTTTGCGAAAATGTTTTTGGGTTGCATGACGATATTTATTTTGTTCTAAAAAAATCACAATCTCAATTAGGCATGTGATTAACAAAGCTTATATTTTCTAACACTTTATATAAGTAAGACGATGAATTTTAAAAAAGTTATAATTAGTGCAGATTTTATATTAAATAAAGTTAGTACTCAACAGATAGGTTAAGATTTTTCCTATCAATAACTTTTTGAAACTTTAATGTTTGATAATTAGGAATTAAACCCGTTGATTGATATTTAAAATACGGAAGATTCTCACATTTCTCAAAGTTGCAATTTCAAGTGAAGTGTTGAATGGAAAAGTCATTGTATAAAATAACATTCTGAAAAAGTTCACTCATGACAATGAACAGGTTTGCTCATTAATTTATTAATACTCAAAATAATATTTAGAGAAGTGTTAAAATACATCAAATATACGACAACTTCGATGGCCAAAATAAATTTTGACTTTTAATGTTGACACTGTAACTATGTATATAATGTTAAGCCCAGGAATATAAATGTATGCTGTGTCTTCTTAAGAAATGAAAATGAATGCATACCAATCACATGGCATGTTGATAGTGTTCATTTTGTTTATGTTTAAGTTTCTATAGTTGTGGTTTAATTTTAGTTTTAGGACATTTGTATTTTCTTAACTAAAAGCCAAGAAAATTTTGTTTGGAATCGTCCGGGATTTGGACCCGAGACCTCTTGCACCCAAAGCGAGATTCATACCTCATTAATCTATTCAAATATTTTGAATAGCTATATCGAGAACAATTTCTTGGCTTCGCTACGGATTACAAAACTCATGAGCTAGTAAAGGGGCATGGTCACGATTTTAGTCAAAAATCATTTTCCCGATTTTAATGTTTACAATGCTTCAGTAAAGCATTTTTAATAAGCGACCAAAATTTTAGTGTCATTCGTTGAGTTATAAGCAAGTGAAAGAGCTTACAATTCTTTACAATGTAAACAAAGCCTTTGTTTACCTTTTGAATATTGAAGTGAAAATTCCAGTTATAGACCTAAAATAAATATGTTAACTGTAAGGACCTTTTTATTTATGCTTAAAATGAATAAAAAGATAGACAAATCAGATTGAAAAAGATTCTATATTGGTATGCTGAACCTATGTAAACAAAAACAGGGCACGAGCCTTGTTTACATGACAAAGAATTGCGAGTACTGTATCTTGCTTTTAACTTAACGACTGACTCTCAAATTTCATTTGGGCATTAGAAATGCATTCCTAAAGCATTGTATATAATAAAAACAGAAAAACAGAATTTGACCAAAATCGTGACCAACCCCTTTAAGTTGTTTTTTCTATTTTTTTTTTTCCTTTTTTGTCATTCTTATTGATTACAATGTATCATATAAAATATCTACTTATAAAATATTCATCTTTTCTTCTATTTATAAGATATTTCTAAATGTTTTTTAAGTAAAAATATGTTTATATTACATTATCTTATTCTAAAGAAATATGAGAACTTTTTGAATGCTTGTATTTTAATTTTCGTCATTCCAAAATATACCTCATTAATTTATTTGTATATTAAGTAATAAGAGAACTTATTTGAGAAACATGTTGAAAACCACAGGAACACAAGTATTAAATTTTACACGGTGGATAGTTCAACATGAAAAGCAATATCGCAATAGCATATGAACTTTGGAGAACTTTAATTATACACGCGTCTTATCTTGACGATACCAAGATTTAATAAACCTTGATTATTAACATTGATCTATTGTGGCTCGTTGGTCTAGGGGTATGATTCTCGCTTTGGGTGCGAGAGGTCCCGGGTTCAAATCCCGGACGAGCCCAAAATTTTTCTTATTTTTTTTTTTAGCTAAGAAACTACCAAAATCCTAAAAGTAGGATGTTGAAACACAAAACCATTATGTTTTATAATTTTTTTAAAGAATTGAAGCCAAAATATAGAGTGAATGTTTTCTAATTTATTGTTTTTCACATTCACAGCTTGTGTTAGAAGTACCTTTAAGGAATTAGTGCCCTTAGGCCATAGTTTGACAATCTGATGAACTTAAAAAAAAGTTGTCAAAAGATGTAATGATTTTATACAGGTGTATGGATGTTATTTTTATTTCAGATCTTATTAAACAAAGAAACATAAATCTCAAAGAAAACTGGCGTATTATGATACGTATTTATACAATCACAGTTATATAAACCACATGTGATGATTTATATCAAGTCTTGTACTTTTGAGATTAACTCGACTCTTCCTTTCAAAATGCAATAGATAGACATTTTGCTTATATAAGCTTAATGTTCATATGCAATATTTTTTATAGCGCAATATTTCAAGTCATTTCAAAATCATTGTAGTTATAGAGGCAATTGAATTTAAGATTTAATAAATTTTGTAAATGAACTCATTACTATAGATACAATGATAAGGTTAGAAACAGACTTTGTACAAGGTAGCTTTAACAAAGCGTATGTGTGTTGTTGCTTAGCTCTAGCAGTTAAAACTAAAAATATTAAAAATTGTTTTGTAATAAGTATAATGAACCATAGCGATTTATTTGTGATAATCCTAAATGTTAAAAATATTCTGCTGAATAGATTATTCATTTATTCAAATCTAGGGATTTGAAGAAAATACTGACTAGTTTAAGTATATGTTTGCGTATCATGAGACCCAGAGGCGTGTTCAACAACGCGAGCGCTCAACAAAACTCCCAATACCTGCAACACATATTTTGGCAAGCGCTCGCGAGCGCTCGCTCTGTTAAACAGACCTCATGTGTGTGTTTAAGGGGCATAGTCACGATTTTGGTCAAAATTATTTTTCCGATTTTAATGTTTACAATGCTTTAGTAAGACATTTCTAATAGTCAACCAAAATTTGAGTGTCATTCGTTGAGTTATAAGCGAGTTACAGAGCTTGAAATTCTTTGCTATGTAAACAAAGCGTTTGTTTACATTTTGAATGTTGAAGTGAAAATTATAGTTTTAGACCAAACATTAATGTGTTTAACGTTAGGAACTGTTTATCTATGCTTAAAATGAATAAAAAGCTTAAAAATATCAGCTTGAAAAAGATTTTAACTGGTATATTGAATCTATGTAAACAAAAACAGGGCACGAGCCTTGTTTACATGACAAAGAATTGTGAGCCCTGTATCTTGCTTATAACTTCATGAATGATTCTCAAATTTCATTTGATCATTAGAAATGCATTTTTAAAGCATTGTAAATAATAAAATCAGAATGTGACCAAAATCGTGACCATGCCCCTTTAAATTGTATCAAACGATTATGGTAAGGGTTAAAAGTATGTAGTTTATGGCATTTATTAATTAATCAACTGGCTCGTTGGTCTAGGGGTATGATTCTCGCTTAGGGTGCGAGAGTTCCCGGGTTCAAATCCCGGACGAGCCCGATCATTTTTGCTTAAATGTTTTTTGGGTTCCATGATAATTGGCACTAAAAATCACGAACTCAATTATATGATTCACAAAACATATATTTTTTGACACTTTATAAAAGTAAGACTGCTGATTTTTTTTTTTTTAAAGTTATGATTAGTGCAGACTTTAAATAATATAAAGTTAATACCAAACAGATAGGCCAAGATTTTTCAGATGATTATTTTTTAAAAAGCTTTTACGTTTAGTAATATGGAATAAAACCTGTTGATATTTAAAATATGAAAGAAATCCACCCTCTCATTTTCCTCCACATTTCTCAAAGTTGCAATTTCAATCGTCTTTCAGTGAAGTGTTAAATGGAAAAGTCATTGTATAAAATTACATTCTTAAAAAGTTCATTCATGAGAATGAACAAGTTCGCTCATCAGCTAATTGATACTCGAAATTTTGCAAAAATCAATATTGCAATATATCTATTAAGACCCCATTCTTAATTTTTGTTTAATACCAACACAAAATACTCAGAGACGTCTTAAAATATATCAGAAATATAAAAATTCTGACGGCCAAAATAAAAATTTTGATTTTAAATGTTCACACTTTGTACTATATATAAATTACAATACTAAGCTGAGGAATATAAAAGTATGCTAGCTTGGTCTTCTTAACAAATAAAAATGAATGCATATACATCACATGACATGTTGACAGCGGTCATTCTGTTCATTTTGGAGTTTCTAAAGTTGAGGTTAAAATTTAGTTTTAGGACATTCGTAGTTTATTATCTACATGTACAACCAATAACGAATATTAATATTTTGGGATTGTCCGGGATTTGGACCCTGCCGAGACCTCTCGCACCTAAAGTGAGAATTAATTATGTCTCATTAATCTATTCAAATATTTTGAATAGCGATATCAGGAATAATTTTTTGGCTTTGCTGCAGATTACAAAACTCATGAGCTATTAAGTTTTCTTTGTCTATTTTTTCCCCCTTTTTGTCATTTTTATTGATTACAATCTTTTATGAAATATCTACTTATCAAATTTTTAATCTCTTTATATATTTGTAAGTGATTTCTTTACATATATCACATTATCGTATTCTAAAGAAATGTAAGAACTATTTTGAATGCTTGCAGTTTTCGCCATTCTAAAATATATCTTATTAATTTACTTGTATGTTCTAATAGATACATAGATAGCACTACATAAAGAAATAAGAGAACATATGTAATTGAGAAACATGTCAAAAACCACAGAAACACAAGGTAAATTGAAATCAATGGAGAGGTATACATGAAAACGACTTCGCAATAGCATATGAACTTTGACGAACTTTAATAACACGCGCGTCTTATCTTGACAATACCAAGATTTAATAAATCTTGACTAATGTAACTTTCAATTATGGCTCGTTGGTCTAGGGGTATGATTCTCGCTTTGGGTGCGAGAGGTCCCGGGTTCAAATCCCGGACGAGCCCAAACATTTTCATAATTTTATTTTTAGAAAATAAACTACCAATGCCTTAAAATAGAATAATAGAATATTAAAACACTAAAATCGATTAGTTTTTATAATTTTTTTAATAAGACTTGTTTATGAATTGAAGCCAAAATATTGAGTGCATGGTTTCTAATTTATTGCATGTCTTTTACAATCACAACTTGTGTTAGAAGTGCCTTTAAGAACTTAGAGCCCTTAGGCCATTTTTTGACAATTTGATGAACTTAAAAGAAGTTGTCAAAAGATGCAATAATTGAATACAGGTCTATGAATGTTATTTTCATTTCAGTTCTTATTAAAGAAAGAAACATAAATCTCAAAGAAAAACCGTAGTACTAAATAATTATAATAATTTCGAATTCAATCAAAATATAATTGAATAATATGTTTCGAGTTATTTCAAGATCATTGTAATTATAGAAGCGATTAAATTTAAGATTTTTGGCAGCAAGGTAATACAGTTTTATTGACTACGTAAGTATTTCTCATGTAAATGAACACATTCCTTCAGATAAAATGATAAGGTTGGAAACAGACTTTGTACAAGCTTTAACAAAGCGTATTTGTGTTGTTGCTTAGATCTACCAGTGAAAGAATATATTGGAAGATACATTACATCGTATTTCAACATTTAAGGTACATTAAACGAAGTCGTAAAAAGACATAGTAAACTGATCGAAGTATACATTGAAAGATACATTACATGGTATTTCAACATTTGATTAAGGAACATTAACCGAAGTCGTAAAAAGACATAGTAAACTGATCGAAGTTTATCAGGAACATTTTTATTAGACCAAGAGACATAAATCTCACAAAATACCAGTCCATGAACAATACTCACTGACACAATTAAATTTATAGCTAATATGTAATTATAAAACCAAGAGAACGAGTATTATCGTTGTCTACTTTTAAGATTAAATCGACTCTCTAATCAAAAGGGTAACACAAACTTAATATCGTTTGCTTAAAATTTGATTTTACGAGTTGAATACCAAATTATAAGCAAAAGCGAAATGTTTATCTGCTTTGAACAATTGAAAACAAAAGTTATGAGGTTATGCATATAGATACAATATACATAAAGCCGAAGAAATCATTCTAACTGAATCACGAAGTATTTCTATTTATATCTTTCTAGTTATGAACCTTAACAAAATATCTAACAAGAAATTATCATGTACATGATAATTAAGAAAAGTCTTTTGATCGCCCTTTTCAAGTGTTAGTCACCCTTCATGAATTTTATTTTATTTTAATTAATTTTATGGTTGTATGCATGGGTCTTCTGCTAAGTTTCATGTAATGTTTTCATGAAATTTCATTTGTAGATCAATTAAAATACATTAACAAATATTATAATTTGATAGATTACAAGTCATTTCAAAACCATCGGTATTGGTAATTCAAATGAATGTATTAAGCTATTGTAATTCAATAACAAGTCTTTTCCATGTAAAGAACCCAATTTCCACATTTTCATGAGATAAAGACATTTACATTGTAGGTCGCTTCAACATATCTATATATACATTCACTGATAAAAGCGTACCTGCAATGTACATGTAGCATAGAGAACAGTTGTAATTAACGATGGCTTTGCAATTTTTCCTAATGATCTTGTATATATGTTTAAACCATTTCTATTATTTGTTATAAAATTTACGCAAAACTCAGCATAGTGTGTGTAAGGCAAAACATCAATCTCACTTATTTAATCTAGGTCAGTAGACATTTTTTTCACAGCTGTTGCGTCATATCAAACAAATAACGATTTACGTTGAGCTTTCTAGCGTACAGAAAATTGCAATCATGTATAACAGTACAGTACCGGCTCGTTGGTCTAGGGGTATGATTCTCGCTTCGGGTGCGAGAGGTCCCGGGTTCAAATCCCGGACGAGCCCATTCTATTTTTTGCCAATCTTCATTGGCTTGTTGTTCCATAGGTATACACTAGATGATATCCCGCGCAAGCGCGGGGATTAACAATAATTCACATATTATATTCACATATTATATTATAATACAATGCTTGATATGTTGAACAAGGTTTTTTGTTCATTTTTCTATGTATTGTATCCGAAATTTTCCTTAATTGCTTTTCTTAAAATATTCTATAAAATTGAAATAAAAAAGCAACTGCGTGGCTGAAAATTTAGAGGAGAGAACAGGGATGAAAATCTAAGCTGAAATGGAGTATATATACATGAACATGTACATGGCCTTAATTCTTTTTGTTGCAGCTGACTGGAAAAAAATAGACTATTATCTTATTTCAAACCAGAGTGTGGGTGTATAGAGCGTGGTATCTCTTTTTAGAACTTTGTTCTTTATGTCAAATTTCACTTATTATTGCCCAAAATAAGAAATTAAGATGAAATATTTTCAACAAATTGATTAATAAGGTTTACTACCAATCTGTCGTGGTATAAAAAAAAACGTGTACGCACTTTTCGCTATAGTGTTAATTAGTCAACCCCATTTTTTTGGCATCCCGTTCTGTAAAGTTCTTTCCATTAAAAATAAAATCGCGTCTATTGGCCCATTTTATTTATTAACTTTTTTGTATTAACCAGATGTCCGATCTGCCCACAAAGTATGGTGACTCATCCTACATTCTCCAACATGACGTTAATTAGCCAAACCGCGTTCTTGGTTACCCCGTTCTGGAAAGTTCTATTCATCAAAACAAAAATCGCACATTCAAGAAACGAATTGGCTCATTTTATTTATTCAACATTTGTCAAATCTCAATTCTTATGTATACCCGAAATAGGTTCCCATGCTATATATTCACTCTTTACATAATCATTCAATATCATTTCTTTGTAAGTATATTTTTTGATGCAAACTCCCACTGACTTGGATCCGCCAAAGCGTGTCCACCACCTTACTCACATATTTGCTATTTCGGGCTGGTTTATCGAAAATGAAAGTAGGTTTTTAATTTATCTTACAATAATTACTTATCAGGTAAAATTCAATTATAGCTTACGGACATCAACTCACACATGTTGAAATCCCAAAGGTGTGAGCAGTTACTCGGGTGCAGGCATTTCGAAGTTTATTGGCAAAATGCCTTAATTTATAAGTATAGATGCTTCAATTTGCGTCAATTTTAAATGACAATAAAAAAGCATGTGTTTGTTTACTTATAAAAGTTATCTTTACTCTGTAAATTACAATGGTGACTTTCATCTCGTAACAAAGATATAGAATTTTGGAAGTAAACTTAACCATTTTTTATAAATGAATTAAAACATTACCATTGAATATACTTTTCACAGTGTATCTAAACTAATTGCAGTCAGATATGTTCAATACGTACAGAGGAATAAATTTGGCTAAAAGATTAACTCGAGACAAATAACAGAGCTCAAAACATTATTAAAAGACTAACTTTCATTTATTTTTAATCTGTTTATTTGTTATCCTCATTTTTATGATAATCTATCATATGAAATATTCACCTTCAGTATATTTAGTACTCTTCATATATTGTAACTTTAATATATATATATTATTTAAATAAATTAAAAGTTAAATATAGATGTTTTAAATCGTTTTGTTATAAGAAAACATTAAAATTGTTAATATGACTTTCTTTTTCATTCCAACAAATTCCTCTTGCATTTAGATGTATCTAGAACGCAAAGATAGCATGAGTAATAGGACGGAGAGAGTCCATGTGTCGAGAACCACATATTGTTGGGAATAAACCAGAACATTTCGTAATATCGACTTATCAAGTGTTCATGAACCATGTCGAACTTTATTTGCAACCACGCATCTTGTCTGCGTCAACGGCGTCAATGGTTTAAATCCAGTTATTTTTAAATGGCTCGTTGGTCTAGGGGTATGATTCTCGCTTTGGGTGCGAGAGGTCCCGGGTTCAAATCCCGGACGAGCCCAAACTTTTATCACTGTCGTTTAATTAATGAATTACTAATGTCCTATGAATGGAATTGAAAACATTGAGAGTTTATTATAAATTGCTTATAAATTGAAAGCAAAAGTAATGGATATATGCCGAAAACAGTTCTGTATAAAAAAAAATATCAGACAGTTTCGAGGCCCGTTAGGACCCAGAACTGTCTGATATTTTTTCATACAGAATTGTTTGAGGCATATATCGTACTTAAAACACTGTCATTGAATTTCATTGTTGATTTACCTGAGACAGTCCGATTTTGAAGGATATCAGTACTGTAACCACTGGTGACGGTCTGATATTAAGAAGCTCACTAATATCGGACTGTCACAGGTAAAATTTTAGACTGCTGGAACAAAGGAATGACATCACAGCAGTGTTTTAACCATTAATATATAGAGTAAATGGTTTATTATTCATTGTCTACCACATACACAAGTTGTGTTAAAATTGTCTTTAAGAAATGTTTATATTTAGGGCATTATTTAAACATTTGATTAACTTAGTAATACAATGTAAAAGTGGTAAAAGACAGATGAAATGTAATAAATTATAATAAAATTAAAATACATTAATAAAGTATTCATATCTTAATTCGTTATAAGTCACAACAAAATCATTGATATTAAAAAATAATCAAATTGAAGGTTTTTGACAAGTAATTGTAATTTTATTTAATTACTACTTACGTTTCATTTTTCTTGTAAATAAATGCATTCCTTCGGATTAACTGATCATGTTGGAAACAAACTTCATATAAAGAATTTAAGCCACTTTAACATGTACTGTAAATAAAAACTAAAGCTTAAGGGTATTGTAGCTTAGGAAAACATCAACAGTTAAACAAAAAAAAAAATTGTGTAATTGGTAAATTAATGAATATAAAGTTATTCATTCTAAATGATCTTGAATGTTCAAAATATCCAGTTTTTATTTATAGCTATTTCATTTCAGTCTTGAGCTTCTGTAAATTGGATCTATCTGGATCTGTGCGCACGTGTAGTCATACTTACGGAAGAAACACAGCTGTTGCGTCTTATCAAGTTAAATTGGTTGTGTGAAGATTCTATAGTATAAGCAATGTTAAATTTCCATCTGGCTCGTTGGTCTAGGGGTATGATTCTCGCTTAGGGTGCGAGAGGTCCCGGGTTCAAATCCCGGACGAGCCCAATAATTTTTTTGCTAATCAATGCTTTCATTTAGGGGGTGATTGCACTGATACTCAAGTTTAAAAAAAATCCCTAAACCAATTACAGTGTATAAGATTATATAAGATTTCCAATTATAAAACTGATATATATAAATTAAAAATCAGGATTCCTAAAACCACAGACAAAAATTTATTTAACTCTATCTCTTCAATGATTTGGTCATTAATTCTTTCTTTTTGTACCCAATCTAATCGTCGAACATATTATTATTCTTTTCATATGAAACGTATGTCTTGTTAAAGATTTCCTAACCATTTGTATACGAGATACTGTCTCGTTGGTCTATGGGTTTTGGTTCACGCTTCGGGTGCGGGAGGTACCGGCTTTAAATCCCGGACGAGCCCTCTTTTACTTGAAATAGAGAAAAATTATGGTAAATGGTATCAACTGTATTTTATAATTTGAATTTTGATTATGCATATTTTCCATATTAATATGTATACTAATTCTTATTACTAAGCTCTATAATCAAGTGAAGATCAATTTTGAGATTTTCTTTGGAATGGTCGAATATAGTTTCGTCTATGAAATGACTTTTGTAGTGCACAATCAAATTATTCGGTCAAATTTGTAGACGATAAAATAACATCCACACAACGCACTTGTCTACGGTGGCTGCCATAGGACATATGCTTGAGATATTTTTTTTAAATTCGTGGCCACGAAATAAAAGTCTTTCCCACGAAATAAAAGTCGTGGCCACGAAATAAAAGTCGTGGCCACGAAATAAAAGTCGTGGCCACGAAATAAAAGTCGTGGCCACGAAATAAAATTCGTGGCCACGAAATAAAGGTCGTGGCCACGAAATAAAATTCGTGGCCACGAAATAAAAGTCGTTCCCACGAAATAAAATTCGTGGCCACGAAATAAAATTCGTGGCCACGAAATAAAAGTCGTGGCCACGAAAAAAACTTCGTTCCCAGAACGTTGCTTGTTGTAACAAAATACTTGAGATTTGTCGAATAATACGTCTAATGTTACATCTTTAATTCTTAGTTATTGCCTCAAATAAACATCGTATCTCTAAAGGCAACACATTTTTGTAAAAAAAGAACCTTTTATCTACATTAACTAATTGTAAAGAATTTAACACTAGATAATAGCCAAATAAAAATGAAACAGTTGTACTCATGATTACATTTACATTTTACAGTCTTGCCAATACCTTACATTTTATATAGTGCTTTCTTTTTTAATTCATTGGGATGTGTATCAATTTAATTAGGGTAACAAGTAAACAAGAATTAATTGATTTTTGATGTGTTTTACGGGTCATTTCAAATGTGGATTTGAATAAAATGAAAAGATTTATTTCAATATATTTCTCAACAAACTCTTTATTACAATCTGAAGTTCGAAAAGTAATAAATGCAAGTCATAATAAACAAATAATATGCAGATTCATAGAAACAGATAACTTGTCTACTGACCATCTAAAAAGATGAAATATATTAAAGCAGTATATAACACGTAGTACTTATAGTACTTCTAGAAACCATTCCATTCTTATTTTGTTACAACAAGCAAAGTTCGTGGGAACGAATTTTATTTCGTGGTCACGAATTTTATTTCGTGGCCACGACTTTTATTTCGTGGGAACGAAATTTATTTCGGAGCCACGACTTTTATTTCGTGGCCACGACTTTTATTTCGTGGGAACGACTTTTATTTCGTGGCCACGAATTTTATTTTGTGGGAACGAAATTTATTTCGTGGCCACTACTTTTATTTCGTGGCCACGACTTTTATTTCGTGGCCACGACTTTTATTTCGTGGGAACGACTTTTATTTCGTGGCCACGACTTTTATTTCGTGGGAACGACTTTTATTTCGTGGCCACGAATTAAAAAAAATATCTCAAGCATATGTCCTATGGCAGCCACCGTACTTGTCAAAATTTGTCAAACAAAAATTTCAATATCTAGAAAGTTTAACACTACATTCATGTTTCTTTTCAGCCAATGAAAATTAAAAATATAACAAATTGTCAAATTGATTTTTGCACTTTTATCTATGACGGGTTCTTGCGGAGAAATGTGTGGTTGTATGGTTGTGTTAGTGTACAAACGTTTATTGCCACTATTCAAAAAGAACCTCAGGAATTTGAAAAGTCAAATTAATTTCCATGTAAAAAAAAATGTTAAGTAGTTATTATCTTAAAAACCCAAACACCTTAAAATTTAGGACACTTATGTCATCTTCAAACCATGTTATTCTTATGAAAATGTGTATTTTAAATAGTAAAATATTTGATTTGGTCGGTCATACTACCTAACAGCTATAAAAAAAACATTGTTTACATTTTTTCTGTTTCTCTTCTGTAAATCCTTCTTTTCTTATACTTTTGTATACAATTCTTCTGCACCTCATGTAACATTATATGTTTTGAGTGAAATAAATGAACTTAAATTAATTTCCAAAGCTGCCGGTGATTTATTTTTCGATAATCGCAATTTTGTTAATCATTTACAACTCGATTTTATGCATTTAATTTAATTTCGTTATAATAAACGCAGTTAACTAGACTCGATGCATTGAACACTTAAGGCACTAATCTAAAAGTTTCCGTTCTGTAGGAGGTCCCTGCTAATTGAGACCATCTAATTTTTTTTATTTCTAGACAGATAATGCTGAGAATGCTAGGTACTATCAAATTTATCTTTTGACAAAATTAATAAAATAAAAAACTCATTTAACTGACCATTTTGAATAAGTAAGGTTTTATTTACCTTAGATTTTTTTTCTGTTTTCACTCATAAAATTATAGATTGTTGATACATAAAAATTGTATCTAATCATGTAGACTTTTCAATTGCAAATAGCTTTTATAGTAAGGAAAGATGTAAGATATTTGTTTACAACAAGCGGTAGTTGAGCTATAACTCCTTCAATTTCTTACTTTTCTTTCGTTCTCTTGGCCCCAGGATCGTGATGCAAACTTAGACTTAAGTCAAAACTTGTACACCGTCTTAATGTCCCCTAATTGAAAACACTGACAAAATTGAAATGCTATCAAATGTGTCTTGGTATAACGTTGTTACTTACAAATCTTAATTGTCATATCACAACAAACAATTATTTTATAACTCATTAAAATTTTGACTTAAGTCTGAAATTGCTTCATGATCCTGAGGCCAGGTTTGTTATTTGCAACTTTCACATTTAACCTAAAGCCTAATATTGATGGACCTTATAACTGTGTTGTCATACATATGACTGAAACCAATGAAGTAGAAGAAAGATTATTGCTAAATTATAATTTTGAATATTTATTGAACTCATATTTGCAAGACTTATACATGCAATGAATCCAGTTCTACTCATTCTAATCAAAATGATTTCATTATTCAGGATATTCAGTATTGTAAATAACTTTGTTGACTTCCTGCCTGTAAATTTCAAAGTTGTTTATTGTCAGGAAATCATTCCGACCGACCGTACATGACATTTGTAATCTTACAGGGATTGTTGAGGAATTTATCACATCTAAAATAATTTAAAATTAGTTTTTGATAGATTTTAACGTTTTGTCTAAAGATAATTTCACTATACCCTTTCTCAACTCCGTTTTATAATTGTTAATTTTGTGTTTTACTTGAATTTTTTAAATATCACTTTGATAATGGAAAATTATTACACATTCATGAGTGTAAAAAAAACATAGTTGGAACTTAGAAGGTGCAAGAATGTCTTGATTCTTATTTTATTCTATATCTTGTGACCAGTTTTGACAAAGAAAGTAAAAAGGCCAAGCCTCCAACACAAAGAGTATGCGAATGAAAACCCTTACATAATGTGAGCATCTTAATTATACTACATTTCATAGCAATCAAATGCTCGGTATAAAAATTCAGTATTTGAAATGTAGTTATATAGACGTATTTATTTACATGAGCTGAGTGTTTATGAGCGTAAACAATTAAATAATTATCATATTTGTTTAGTCTATGCATTATGGAAGAATAACTATTCATCTATAAATATTTAGTTAGTAAGACATAATTCACAAAGTAATTTTGAGGAGGAGGAATCTGAGATTGGTCGTTGAAATAAAAATATCTGATAATTAAATCCTTTGCCCGTTATATAGTCCTCTTATATCCTATGAAAGAATTCATGTTTAGTGCTGATTTTTGTTTTAAGTGTTTTATTGTATTTTTACTAAGAATGCAAATTCCTATCAATATAGGTCTATTGAAGCATCAAAATATAGCGAATGCATATATATCTATATTTGGCACATTAATTTTATACAGGTAATTGTCATTACATGTAATTTAAAATCCCATGTAAATGACCCCTGTATGTTTCGCATATTCTGTTTAATTTATAATCAATTCAAACAAATCTCGGAATTTATTTAAAGCAAGACATTGATCTCACTGGGTAGTAAATCTAAGCGTGTAATTACTTATTTTTTCAAACTTACGAAGGAAACCCAGCTGTTGCAGCGTTTCAAACAGGTCCAGTACAATCTCCAGATTTAGCTATATAGCTTGAATAAGCTAAATAGCTTTATTAAGCTATGCAGAGTAGCTTCATTTAGCTATTTTTTCATACATTTTTCTGAAATGTGTAATTTTTTCAGTATGTATAAAAAATCGCACTTTAGTGCAGTGATAGTTTTCAACTTTGAACTGTTCTGTAAACAATGCATCTAAAGATTACTCATGACTTTGTGTCTCCTTAAGAGACTTTGCGCTTAAAGTTCTAAAAGTTTTGGGGCAATTGATTCATGACCACACAGTTACTTCTTGAATGAAATATAAAGGAGGTCAGTTATTGTAAACAAGATAATTGATTGGTAATAATTCAGCACAATGAGAAGAAATAATACTTATCCACGCCTCATTGCACACAAAGTGGTGGCCAGTTACCCAAACAATGAAAATATTTTGTTTGCTTAAAAGTGTTCAAAAGCTGCAATGTTAAAACTATCTTTAATTAGGGTTAAGTTTTTAATGGTCAATGTTGCGAATATGAGAAGCAAGTTAATTGCGATTTTTTGTCTATTTCTTATAATAATTATTTTCTTCAAAAACTGAATATAAATAGCTTTATCAAGCTATTTTGAATAGCTTAATCAAGCTATATAGCTTTTTCAAGCTATATAGCAAAATCAAGAGATTGTACTGGACCTGTCAAACGAAAATGATCAGGGTTATACGTTTAAGTTTATGATATCCTGAGATTGCGTGGTACATTTATTAACTGGCTCGTTGGTCTAGGGGTATGATTCTCGCTTTGGGTGCGAGAGGTCCCGGGTTCAAATCCCGGACGAGCCCAAATTTTTTATTTGATCAAATTTTATTTTTCTATTTTTATTGTTTACAATGCTTAAGTAGTATATTTCTAATGATTCACCATAATTTGAGTGTCAGTCGTAGGGTTATAAGCAAGATACAGAGCTCACAATTATTTGTTAAGGAATCAAGGCTCGTGTCTTGTTTTTGTTAACATTGGTAAAAAAAAAAAGGTTTTTATTTAATCTGATGTTTTCTATCTGTTTTAAATTTGTGTTTTAAACATAAATAAACAGTTTCAATCGTTTTTCACATTCATTTTAGGCCTGAACTTGGAATTTTCTTTTCAACCAAAAACATGACATAAGCTTTGTTTACATAACAAAGAATTGTGAGTTGTCAAATGTTGTCACATAGTTTTGTTTATAAATTCAGATTTAAGTAGGGCAACATTAAGTTTATGCGAATAAACATTTGAAAACTTCACTAATTGTACGATGAAAATGCAACAGGCAGTACATTGTGTAATTGTCTACGCTACGCTTTTTCAATTTCTTGTTTCTTGTCTTGTTTTTGAAACTGTTTTTACACAGACTTTTAAGAATTAGCGAATTAGTAACTGTGTTGTCACACATATCTTAAAGTATTTTAAAAGTAAAAAAATAAATAAACCAATCACACGACACCGCTTTTTATAGCTAATGATGCATGTTCATATTAGTGCTCATGCGTGTTGGCCATTGTGCAGGATCAAATGAACTAAAACATTACGACGAAAACTCCTTAACCTTTATTATTCAAAGACTTTTGTTAATTGTTTTGAAAAAAAAAAGATTGTTGTAGCTTAAATTTTCTGGTTATATCATTTAGTTTGAATAAGGATAAATGCAATTTAGAGAGTATAATTTTGATTGTTTTTTTTTTAATTTATGTGTGAAAGACATTCAGTTTGAATCATTCTGATAAAAATAATGTCCTGAATTTGTTTAATAGGTTATTAACCATATGAAGTATATACTGACAGGAAATCATTCCGACCGACCGTATATGGCATTTGCAATCTTAAATGTGCATGAGTTTATTACATCTAAAATATTTATAATTGTCGTTATGATTGATGTAAACATTTTGTTTAAGGTAACTTCACTATAAACTATATAAACTCTATCTTTTAAATGTTGCTTTTGTGTTTTTCTTGAATATTGTAAAGATCAATTCCAGAATGAACCTTTAAAAGCGTAAAACATTTTTAAAAACTATGTAAGTGTAAAAAAAAAACCCTTTATTTCTATTTGGTTTCACATTTTTGACCAATTTCGACAAAGAACTCCAGGTCCAAGACGAATAGTTCTTATTGGCTATTTTAGTAACATGTTAAGCAACACTCACCACTAATAATAGCAAAAACATTTGTTTCATTTTTTTTATGAACACAGATTTAGATCAAAAAGTATAAAGTCAATCGGAGAACCTAGCAATCGAACCATTTTGCATGTTTTTCTCTAAGAATTTTTTAAGTCTATAATTTTTATAGAAAAGAACTTCGGTCGAAGTATCCATTTTAGAAGTATACATAGTTATATCGACAAAATTGCATGGCTTGAATATAACTAAAGTGAACGATCAATATGTTCGATAATTTTCTGAAAAATATATGATTGATTGCAATTAAAAATTAAATATGGTGATTGGTTTAAAAGAACGGTTATTAATAACCGATAAACTCAAATTATTTTGACATGTAAATTTAATAGCAATTTCACAAAAGAATTCAATTTTATTCATTGATTTAGATTTATAGCGGATAGAAAAATAAGTTTGAAAAAGAGCCGGTATATTGAACCAATGTGAACAAAAACACGACAAGAGCCTTGTTTACATAACAAATAGTTGTTAACTCTGTATCTTGCTCATAACTTTACGACTGATACTCAAATTTTGGTTGATCATTAGAAATGGATTACTTTAGCATTGTAAACAATAAAAAAATAAAAATAAAATTTGACCAAAAATCGTGATCATGCCCTTTTGATACCTGTTTATTTGCCTAGTCAACTAAGTAAAAATTTGTGCTCGTCTGGGATTTGAACCCGTGACCTCTGGCACTAAAATCGAGAAAGCAACGAGCCAGTTACATGTAAGTGTCTTTGCAAAAAATTTCAAGATGTTATATACTAAAAAATAATGTGCCAAATATAGATATAGATGAGTTCACTATATTTTAATGCTTCAATCGACCGAAATTGATAGGAACTCGCATTCTAGTCAAAAATACAATAAAACACTTAAAACAAAATCGGCACATACATGTAACATGAACTCTTTCAATATAATAAAAGAGCTGCATCAAATGGGCAAAGTAATTTGATAATTCTATTTCATCGACCATCTCCAATTACCCCTCCTAAAACTTACTTTAGGAATCATACCTTGCTAACTAAATACAAGTATAAATAAATGTTTAAAACTTGCTAACTGAATACAAGTATAAATAAATGATTAAAAATATCATGTACGGTCGGTCGGAATGATTTCCTGTCAATATATAAACCGCTTTGAAATTATTCACATTATTGAATGAAAAATGACCATAACAAACTGTTAACCATGTCAAAAATCCATTAAGCGAATTACGAATATAAAGCAGAGCAACACGGACCCCTAAAAATAGAGGTGGGATCAGGTGCCTAGGAGGAGTAAGCATCCCTGTTGACCGATCGCACCCGCCGTGTGTTCCTTGTCACAATTGGGCATGTCATGATCGAGGTAAATGTCAAAATCAAGAAAATGTCACAATAAGGATTTGGTCTGTTTGTGATGTGTTGTCTGTTTATTTCCTTTTATTAAATCAATTTTAGTTGTGGTTTCTTATATTTGGACTAATATGCTCGTCTTTGAATAACGCAAAAAGAACAACGTCATATATACTGATCAAAGGTAAATTCGATGTTTGTTACGAAATATTTCATTTTTTAGATTATTTCTTTAAACTCTGAAATATCGGTAACTAATAAAATTTCTTTCACTTCCAAAAATGCTTATCTTCATATTGATGATATTAAATTGAATTAGTGATTACTCTGTAAAATTACTCGTTTTTAGATCATATAGTGTGAAATATGTTATGAATAAGTCACCAAGTTCTTTTATACCGGTATCTTTAAAGATAACTTGTAAGAGTTTAGATATAAATGCTTACCGATTATTTTTCATCCGTACACAAATTGGTACCTGCTGATAAAACACAAGTAACAACATCGTCTTTGTTTGTAAGGCACATTATATTAATTTCATTTTCAAAGAACTAGGTTTCAATTCTATATATGGTAATCCTACCCACACCCATAGAAGCCTTTCCAAGCAGGAAATACTTCAAAATCACAAATTCATAAATCGGTTTAGGATATCTTTAATATTCCCAATAAATAAAATGAATTTGATTTACCTTATTTGTACTGGATTCCAAAGCTTCACAAAAGTCCTTACAAACAGAGATAAATAGCAGGTTCCAGTAAATGTTCTACCAAACCTCTCTTTACTCCTTACTAAAACTCTTACAGTAGGGATGGAGAAACTTCAAGAGTACTGTACACCAATATACTCCAGAAGCGGTGTGAATCAGATGTGGAAACTAAAAAACTCTTTAAAAATTTTTTAGAAACTTTGAGGTCACAAAATCTTACCAAAATCAATAAAATCAAAACGTACGATTTTTAACGCTTTATACAACCATTCCCCATGACAAATTAAAATCTAGGCTTTTGATATCATCGACAGTTGTTTCTTTAATAAAAATGGAACTCGTAAAAATGCTTACCTTGTCATTGGAAATCTAAAAAATATATTTTTGTTAAAAACCATTCTGATTGCACACGCAAATACTCTGAAGTTGACATTAAAAAGATGCTTGAGTTTCTGATAGACAACATATATGTAGTTTTTGGAAATCAAGTCTTCCAACAATCTGTTGGAATTCCAATGGGTACCAATTGTGCCCCATTGTTAGCAGACCTATTTTTGTATTCTTATGAAGCAGAATTTATTCAAAAACTTGTACGTGATAAAAATAAATCACTCGCTGTGGACTTCAACTCAACATTTAGGTATATCAACAACGTATTATCAATCAACAATTGTAATTCCATACTTACGTATAAAATAATAGATACCACAGAGTCTGCGTCATCTGTTTCATATTTGGATATTTTACTGGAAATGGACATTGATGGTAACCTAACAACAAAACTTTATGATAAACGCGATGACTTCAATTTTTCTGTAGTCAACTTTTCTTACTTATGTAGCAACTTCATCGCCTGCATATGGTGTTTTTGTCTCTCAGTTAATTCGATACGCAAGGGCATGCTCTTCGTATGAACAGTTTCTAAGGCGAGGCAAGCTACTGACAAACAAGTTTATAAACAAGGACTATCAACAGTCTCGTTTAAAGTCATCTTTTCGCAAGTTTTGTGGTCAATACAACGACCGTGGCAGCAAATACAATCTTCCACTGGGTCTCAAGCTGACTGACGTTTTTCATACTATTTGTTAGACCATAATTAATCACCTTATTGTCAACGGATTTTTCCGTTTTTTTCCGGATTACGACAAAGAGCACACGGCGGGTGTGACCGGTCAACAGAGGATACTCCCTCCTCCTAGGCACATGATCCTACCTCTATCGTTTTAGAGGTCCATGTTGCTCTGCTTTGAATTTGTATTTCGTATTATGGATTTTTGAGATGGTTGACAGTTTGTTATTGTCATTTTTCATTCCATTCCTTGGTACAGAGATATTTCATCTGAAAAAAAGAAGCTTCGTTTTAGTCCTATCAACGATAAAGGTTAAAGTTTAATGCAGATATATCGTAATTGCATTTTTCGACGCAAAAATAAAAATGATACTAGAAATTCAATTCATATTGCGAAAAAAATTCTTATTCTTTTAATGAATGTCGTATTTTGAGTCCCACATTTACTTAATAGTTTGGCCAAATAGTATGGAATTATTCTTTCGATATCATGCTAAACTTAGTGTTCTTTCTTTTATCAAAATATTAAAATGTCTAGATATAGAAAGTGAAGAAATATTTAACTGCTTCATTTAATCTTGCATATAAGTACATATCACGAAATACATTTAACACAGTGAGTAAATTTTGCAAACCTGCTTGTGAACCTTTAGAATCTTTTGCGGAGGATTAAAATTACTCATGTCCATATGGGCGTGTGAAAAATTTACACGTTAGCAAACGCACCCAAAGGTGTGAGGCGGTCTACATAACATTGTACACGTACGTAGATGTATCTTATCTAATATAGTAATTAAGGTGGAATCCTATTCAAACAAATTGTTTTATGGATCGTTAAAGTATCAATTCTGAAACATGATTTTGTTGTTCTGAAAAGAATATATGGTCTCAATTATTTTATACGACTAAAAAAATTAATAGAAAGTAAAAAAAAATCTGTTTTGTTGCAAGTAACACACTGTAGAATTTTAAATTTGTCGTGAATAAATGCATAATATAAGTGTCTAATAAAACCATGTCTAGTAATGTCAATAAAATGTGGGTTTCTTTGTTTTGTTTTTGTTATTGGAGTTTTTTTTTTTTTTGTTTTTTTTAAATAAAAAAAAATTTATGAAAAAAAAACACTTTGATAATATTTTTCAAACCTATGGATAAAGTCTTTTAAATAGACGAGTCTTATAGAGAGGAAATATAGGGCAATCGTTTAAAAAACGAAATTGAATCAAATTTGCGAAATTTGAGGGAAAAAACTCGTATAAAATGTTTAAGGGCATGTATCATTCTTTCAACAGCGAAATCATGTTTCAAAAATGATACTTTAACGATCCATAAATTAAAATGTTGGTGTAGCATTCCACCTTAAAGTTAATATGATTTCTGACATAATAATTAAAAATTACACGTATGACTCAATTAACACAAAATTTGCGAGTAACGTCATATTCAATATATGTGAAAATATATATACGAATGATATACCCTGTACTCTGTTGTAGTATACTGAAGAATTATATGTGGGCAAATATTGTTGAATTTTTTTATCCCTTATCATTCCCATGGGCCACATCGCTCACCCTGAACAACGGTTCCTTGTAATATTCTATTTCGCAACATATCCTATTTCTATTTTAAATTATAGACCCCTTTCTGGGGCCCCAGTATGGTCCGGAGTTTATGGTTGACTTAAACAATTAAGAATCTTCACAATTTGAGGATCCACATTGTAATTTCACAAACTGTAGCATTGTAGATCTCGAGAAAAAGATTTTAAAACATTTTCCATATATACATGTATTTCTATGTTAAACTTTGAACCCCTCTTAGGGCCCCAGTATTAGTCCGGTGGTCACAGCTTTATCAATCTAGAATCTACATTATTTTAGGGAAGCTTGCATAGTAATCTTACAAATTGAAGCATTGTAGTTCTTGAGAAGAAGATTTTTAAACATCTTCCCTCTAAATTTCTATGTTTAACTCTGAACACATTCTGGGGCCCAAGTATTACATCAAGGGCTTTTATAATTTAGAATCTACACTATTTGAGAATGCTTATGAAGTAATCAGACAAAATGAAGCATTGTAGCTCTCAAGCAGAATATTTTTAAACACAATTTCTATATATTTCTATGTTAAACGTTAAACCCCTCTTGGTGCCCCAGTATTATTCCGGGGGTCATTTTAACAATTCAAAATTTACATTGTTCAAAGATGCATGCATAGTAATATCCCAAACTGTTTCATTTTAGTTCTTTATAAGAAGATTTTTAAACATTTTTCCTATATTTATATGTTAAATTTTAAACCCCGCCTAGGACCCCAGTTTTGGTCCAAAGGTCACGATATTTACAATTTAGAATATTCACTATGTATACATGTACAAACTTTTGTATAAATTTTGGCATTTCTGGTGCAGTGGTTCTTGAGAAGAATATTCTAAACATTTTTCCTTTTTACATGTATGAGGGTCAATCAAAAAATACGTAGACAATGTGAGTGTTTGTAAATGTGAGCATGGAATTAGTAGATGATAATGTAAATATTGTTTTAAATGTGCAAAATGCTTGAAAAAATTAATTATGCCTTTCCAAAAGCAATTAGAAAAACTAGCATTTTCTAAAAATAACGGTTAAGGTAGTCCTATACTCGGCATTAAATGGGCTCAATCATTAAAAGCTTAGCTTTAAATGATAGATATACATTCTAGCAATACATTAACATAAGAAAATATGTATGTTTACATGCTAGTTTGTTTGTTATCAACTGTCAAACGGGCGTACCCCCTTGCGAAAATTATTGACAATGATGAAATTTGCCAGACGTCCGATTTTCCTAAAAATAATTACAAATTTTGGGGAAATTAGAACTGGACATACAAAATAAAGTATAAACATTTATTTAAGTCATATATCATCAATATTTTGCGATACTTGTTGTAAGTAAGTACACTTTATGGGCCTGATGTAAAAATAAATCATATGTTGCCGGATTACATTTCACGCTATAAGCTCTAAACCAAGTACACCCTGACGAAAAAACCGGTAAAAATCACATTTTGCTACAGTTTTCTGCTTAGATCTGTCAACAATGTTAGAGATCATTTAAACATTAATTAATTGACGATTGATTAAATTCGAAATAGCTTCTGTCTCTAAATTCAAACCGGTTTTAGTAAAAGAAAAAGAAAATTTCGGGGGGGGGGGCATCAAAACAAAGAAGATATAGGCATAACTGAGATCCTGGTTAATCAGAAACTTTGTTTTTCTTTTTACTGTAACAGAATCGAGTTTCTCAACATTAATCATTTCTATCTCCCATAGAATACATATATTCTAATTGCTTATTATTGCCATTGTTTACAACAGCAATGTAAAGCAAAAATGTAAAAGTCGAACCAATATTGTAAAATCCGTATTATGACGTAGTGCGATACTCGGACTACTTTAAAGTTAGTTTTATTTTATAAAACATAGAAGTTTTTTTTAATGCGTCTAAAAATATCATTTTAGGGTCTTTCGATTGTCGTATGACGTCACTGTGAGCATTCCGGAATATTTTACCGCTATCTGTTATAATATTAGGGTTATGTGATGCATGGTTTTGTCAATATTTCTTGATTAAACTTGTGTTTAACACATTTTAAGCTATGTAAAGTGAAATGATACGTATGTTTAACAATTTATAGAGAGTACTTGTTATTGAAATCGCTGAATTCAATGAAAAACTGATCAGACCGTACATAGGAAAAGCTGACAGAGACTACAATTCATAATCTTTTACCTGCCAAGGTAAATATTTCTTTGCAGATTTCGATAGGTGATGTAATGAGTTACAAATATACCAATTTTCAGTGAGTTTAAACCATTATTTCAAAAGTTATAGACGTTTTATGTTGCTAAACTGTACTTATTCATGGTAAATCCACACTAAATGTGATAGCTTTCATACTTGAAAGTTTGAATAGCCTTAAACATTAAAATACATTAAATAAAGAATTGCGATTTATCTTTGTTAAAAAAAATTGTAAACAAAATTGTTAATAAAAAATTATTATATAGAAATTAATTTTTAAAAATGTGACGTTTGATTGGAGAGCAGTCGTCGCTATAATTGCTTTGATAGTGTACCTGTGTTAGCTCCTGCAGCATGAACAAAATAGTTGCAACATACCAATATTTAAGTTCAATTTGAATGTTTACATATTAATCTTCAAATTTAAACAAATATTACACGGATTTAACCATAAAAACATCAAGGGTGGAGAATAACTGTGTAACTTATTCAGCTAATCGGGAAAATATGAATTTTAATGAGAAATCTTATCTTATGCAGAGAGAAATAACACAATGGTCATTCATTCACAAATTGCTTTAAATGTCTGTTTTAGTGTACAATATCGTACGGGTAAAATTGCGAGAACATTATCTTAATATATAGGTAGTACAAGATTTTGCATTCTTCTCTTATGAAAGTCGGTGAAGTCTTTAAAATGAAAGGTTAGATCATTTTTTCATATTTTATGCTTTTTGGGGGGGGGGGGGCAAACACAGAAAAAGTTCTGTCATATACAAGTAATGTTATTGGTAATCAAAATTTTATAATTCTGGCAATTTGGAAACATATTATTCAAAGAAAGTTCTCAAAATTTAAGTACATTTAAGTGAGCTATATTGATGATCAAAAGGATGAGTATTATAATTATTGCCTACATGTTTATCATTAACTAAGTTAATTATGCAGATGATATTTATTTATCGAGCCTCTTAGGAACCAATAACAATTTCAAAATAAACATTATGTTATTGAATATGTTCAATTAGATAAACATCGAAATCAAACTGACTAAACATATCTTTAGTAAACTTCAGTTGATGAAAACATTCAAATTAAAATGACTAAGCACGTTTATAGTGATTGCTCAGAAACAAACATATCATGTTTATTATGTGAGTTTAAAGAATGTTTTGATGATTGTATTTAATGTGTTCACTGAAAAATAGAACATCAGACTGGTTTTTGTGAACATCATTTAAAATTTTAACGCATGATTTTTCGCATGGGTTACATCATTTTAAACTGTACTTTGCTATCAAAGGATGAACATAATTCGATTTGATATGAACAATAAGAATTCAATTACGAATTTCAATAACAAGTCGATGTTTAATTGTCAAAACAGAATACATGTATAGTATTGCAATACAGTGTTACTTTCACATTATTTATAATATGTATTACATTGATTACAAATACTATCACTATTGTAATTCCCAGAGTGTTCTCGAAGTGTTCCAGTTGGTATAATGGAGTTAACTCATGTTTTATTTGACAGTGATGGTTGTCCCTTGACATTATCAATAGAATAAAATCTTCTAAGTCATCTAAGAATGAAACAATAAACGTAATTAGTGGGAATGGAAACAAAAAAGTCATTTTGGGAGAATGGAAACAAAAACGTCATTAAGAAAGATTGGAAACAAAATGTAATTTAGAAAATGTCCTTTTAGAAGGAATGGAAACAACCATGTCCTTTGGAAAAAAGGAAAATGTAAACGCCCTTTAGAAAGAATGTAAACCAAACTTTTAACGAAACTGTCTTTCAGATAGAGTGAAAATTAAGTCATTGAGAAATAATGTTACAATAAGTCATAAAGAAATAATGGACATACTTTAAAGTCATTTAGATGGAATACATACACACACAAAAATGATTTTAAACACGTGCACACTCCGCGGGAAATATTATCAGAGAATAAACTTTTGCAATCTATTCGAATGAAAATAATGTGTAATTTTTTTAAATATGCGATTTACACAATGTTATCAATATTTTGTAAAAAGGACATCCTTTTGTTTTATAATCTTCAAATCTTGCTGAACTTATCTACTTTATATACATATATTCGAGGTATTGATGACCACTATTGTTCTGTCGTCTTCATTTTTAGGCTATATTAGTCTCCTTAAGAAGAAGAGCCCTCGTCGAAGGATATTGTAAAGAGTAAAATTCCAAAGCCAAAATTAACAGCAGTTTTTTTTTGTTCATTAATTAATAAAAATTTAGGGCTAAAACGTCATATCTAAAACTTAATGGTATATCTGATGGTTAATTTATGGACCATACAGTCTCCTTAACAACATTTTAGTGATGCGCATTAAATTTTAATAATTCATTTCATTGATTCAGAATGTTATATATTTTGCGGGGTATGATGTGTCATTCATTATCAAGCCCTTTGTTATGCATCTAGGTGTTAAAACAAGGGGATACTTTTATTAAATCCTTTTAACAGTTTGTTTGATTATTTCAGTTCAGTTATGATTAAAATGAATATTAAAGTAGGTTAAAAAAATAATAAATTTATTTAGATAGCAATCCTTTTATGATATTTTCATATCCAATTTTCAAAACAACATACTATTAAGAGTATTAACATGCTTTTAAAAACACTAATAAATCTCAAATGGGTATTGAACTGCGTCTAGTGCAGCAAGATCAAATGTCCTCCCTTGCCGTCGATGGCTAATTTACTTGTACGAGGGTCAATCAAAAAATACGAAGACAATGTGACTGTCTACCATATTTGTTTCATTAAAGTCAAAACTAACAGATGAATTTATGCAACAGTACTTATTTAATTGATATACGAAGTTTCATTCCATTTGATGAAAAGATATTTTTGTTACCCAAATTTAAAAACAACATGTTTTGTCACCACGGCGCAGTGTAACGTTGAAAACATGGCGTCAAGATGATGCAAGCACAGTTATTAGAAAAATCCTATTTTTATATCACCCTGAGTTATTTGTGCTTTTCACCATACAATTTAAATTGACACTATATCACTTGACATCTAATTTGTTCACAATTGTTCGAAAATCATAAGTTTGTTCCTCTAAGTTTTCTTATTTTTTACCGCATGCGTTTACAGTGAGACAATCCCTGAAAGTCAGATGACGTTGTTTATTTTTTGATCAAATATTTACAGATTTCTATTCTCTTTCCTACTGATTGATGTTCAAAATACATTTACCACAACCCCCACAAAATGTGTTAGAGTTAAACACATATGTGAAAATAATTTCTGACTTATATTTTCCACCACTGAGTATTTTCACAGTTTTTATCAGCTTTTTACCGAGTTAGATCCATACTGTTTATACTTTTCGTTGCACCGTGACGTCCGGCGACGTCAATGTTGTAGTCATTTTTAAAGAGAACTATATGTCTTAAGTTACTGATATCTGTTCAACAAATCTATATATCCCATCATAATTTGGTACATAGAATACCATATCAAATTTCAAATTTAGATTTCAATTTTAGTTGGTTTCAAGTCTAATTTTTCGAGATATTACTTTCAACATAACGTGGTTTATTGTTTACGGAATACAAAGTTTGACCTTGCGCCGTGACCTCGTTTTTACAGGCTTAGATTCTAAATAATTCTTAGAAATAAAAGAATATATAAACTTTTTATATTTCAAACTGTTAGAAACAGTTGCTAAATTATGTCTACTAAATTTAGTAATAATATGACGTTAAATAACATAGCTATGGCAAAAGTCTTCGTATTTTTTTATTGACCCTCGTAGGTGAAAAAGAGGATAAAATATGTAAATTTCTCCTTGTCAGTACAAAGCTTCTACACTACTAAGACTACTTCAGTGCATCCTCGTGGCGATGCAAGAAAACTGGAGTCCTTGCATCCCGGGCTAATTTGAAAGGGATCTCGGAACAGCAAGGACCCAAGAGATGCAGTATGTAGGCCCATCGGCGTATTAATATGTCCTAGCACTAATCAAACTTGCCCCAGCTATGGTTTGAAAGCCGGCTAGAAAGAAGTCGTTAGCCAAGGTTGACACCCTTCTAAGAGATGAAAATTCTGATATAAAATATAACACACTGGCTAGATGGAAGTCATTACTATAGTAGCTTTGGATAGCAACTTACCTAGAGGATGGACTCCTTGACCACAAATACCTTGCCCTCCAGGCAGGGGGTTAGGCGCCAGGTTAATCACCACAACCTGTAAAAAAAAACCCTCATGATTACAGAAACTATTACAGACGTTAACTATGCTCCCGCCTCCAAGGGTTGGGGCTGAAGTTACTATTGAAAACGAAAATGCAACTAAAGGTCGCCATGCAAAACAGAGAATGACGTTTAACAAATTGATGCCCCTGTTTTTGCCCAAATCAGTCACAAAAGTTGCCCAACGGAATGTCGGTACCATGTACGAGACAGGACGATGAGCGCAAATAGCAAAGGGGATAAGAAAATATAGCATCGACGTGCGAGGCATTAGTGGAGCAAGATGGAAGTGGAAAGATAACACTTAGTACAGGAGAAGAAGTTCTTTATTCTGGCAATGAAAATGAAAAAGGTCACCACACAAAGAGAGTGACTTTAATGCTGTCCACGAAAGCAAAAAGCAGTCTCGTGGAATGGGAATCTGCCAATGAAAAAAGATGTGGGTGTGACATAAAGCTTAATGCCAAAATTTTATCGTCATACAATGCTCTGCACCAACCAACGAGGCTAAAGAGAAGGATATTGACATATCTATGAAAAATAACAAACATTGGACAATACTCTAAGGAGATATATTAAAATACTTACGGTTGACATAAATGCCAAGATTGGTCAAAATAATAAAACCATGGAAATAATAATGGGAAAGCTCAGTATTGGAAAGATGAATGAAAATTGAGGTAGACTGACTCAGTTTTGTGAAACAAATGATAGAGGGATAGGAGGAAGCGTATTCCCCTCACAAAAAACATCCACAAAACAACCTGGGAGTCATGCACCAAACAGAAGAACAAAGAATCAAATCGATTACGTCATGATAAATAAAATATTGAGAAGTATATTGAAGGATGTAAGAGCTAAATGTGTGAGAGGAGTGGATGTAATTCCGATCATCACATGATACTAGTAAAAGTGAAAGTCAAACTGGCAAAGAATGCAAAAACTGAGACAATGAGAATAAGATACAACATGATAAATTAAGAAATCTACATCACAAAGAAATATTCCAACTGCAACTGATGAAAAGTTTTGATGCACTCTACAGGGAGGATCAAGAATTTGATATTCAGAGTGAGTGGACTTCATATCATCAGTAATAAATGTAAAGAAGCCCTATGAAAGAAAACCAACAAGAAAAAATGGATGTCTGATGCTGAACAGTATAAAAAGATGCTGTTTATAAAGTTTTACGTGATGAATAGCCAGGCTCTAGATCCAACAGAAATTGTAATGACCAAATTGCAACTCTCAGAATAATTATGGAGCAATCTGTTGAATGGCAATCATCACTTAACATTAATTTCTTCGATTTCGAAAAGCCTTTGGCAGCGTCAACAGAGATGGAATGTGCCAACTGCTTAGACACTATGGAATACCATCAACGATAGTTGATATTATCAAGACTTTATATGAAGAATTCTCGGTACAAGTGATACATTAAACATTCCTCAGTGACTTATTTCAGGCAAAGATGGAGTGAAACAAGGATGTTTACCTTTGCCTACTCTCTTCCTAATAGCGATAAACTAAATCACGAAACAGGCATTTGATAGGCCAAGGAAATAAAGTTGACATTGGTTAGAAGATTAGAAAACCTAGACTTTGCTGACGACCTCGCCTTACTGGTGGGAACCAGATTAAAGACATCAGAGAAAGAAGTCCAACAATCTAAATGAAATTGGAAAGAAAAAAGCCTAAAAATTAACAGCAAAAGAAACAAAAAATTATGAAGATTAAAAATAGAAAAGGAAGACCAGTCACAATTGGAGACTATTTTACACGTAAGTGTATCATTAATGGTTGAAGTTCATCCACTAATGCAATAAAAAGTATATCATTAAAGGTCAACGATGTACTTATTTTTTTCTCTTATATCATTAGTTGGTGTTAATTTTGACCCATAATGATATAATTTAAAAAAGGTATCGTAAATGGATCGCTAGGTAGTTCGTTAATAATTAAATTATGTCTTACCACTAATGCTACTTTATATCATTAGTGGATACTGTATCATTAGAAGCTGCTACAGAGCAGCTACTGAAGCGCACTAGACAGAAGACGACAGCCCTCGAGATCGATCAGAAAAAGAGCATGGCAGTGGATTGGCCACACATGGAGAAAATCCCAAAACAGTGTCACCAGAGAGGCATTAGACTAGAACCCACAAGGTCATAGAAAACAAGGGCGACCACTGCTTAGCTGGAGAAGAACAAAAATGAAAGAGCTGGAAAGTAATGGAAAGTACCTAGTATTGGAACGACCTGGAATGAGACAAAGGGACAGCCCAAAACATAGTAAGATGGAGAACAACGGTATGCTATGCACAACAAGAAATAAAGGGTACTATGGTAAGTAAGTAAGTAAGTATATCTTTTGAAGTGTATTACAATCTCCAAGTATGACCCTCCGCCAACCACGAATCCTCAGGTACTGATTAAGCAAAAAAATGTATAGGGCTCGTCCGGGATTTGAACCCGGGACCTCTCGCACCCTAAGCGAGAATCATACCCCTAGACCAACGAGCCTGTGACGATGTTGAGGCAACTCCTTATTAACTTAAACCTTAAAATCTATCTATTCAATGATTTTTTTTTGTTGTTTAACTTTTATGTAATTCGAAATATAAATTATTTGCATCTGCATTTGATAAATTTGGATTTTTATTTGAGTCACATTACGAACTAATTGGTTATATAAATCTCGCAACTTTCAAAGATGATTTAACAACTGTTAATGTTTCTCTTGAAGACTAATACATATACTTCATTGCTTTAATGTTGTTGTTTTTTTTCCCTTCAAAATACACTCAGAATATAGCTTCAAAATTTCGCTAAATGCATAAATCTTTTCATTTTTAATGTTTAATCTATTTTTTTTTTATAAACTTTAAATTCCAATTCAATATCAAACCATATCAATACATATATTTGAAAGATTCTCATAAATTTTATTAACTACAGAATTAAGTAAATCAGATGAAAACTTTATATGCTGGACACATCTTGATATTTCTAGTCTATTATGTTACATCTAAAAGCCATCTATCAAATATTGTCCTTATAAACTTTTACTTACACATGCATGAATGCCTAATATTTATCATATGGAGTCTTTGAATTGTTCATAAATTAAGTTGGAACTAAGCATACATCTTATAAGCGATATTTTAAAAAGAAATCTTATATAATGCGTCCTCATGTTGAAATAAACAAATGTTTATTTTTAGATAGCGATAGTCTGACATGACAATTTTTATTCTTTGAGTTCTCTCCCTTGTCTAAACAAAACATGTAATAAACCTTTTTGTTATGCTTCTTTTTAACAGAATACATTCCAAATCAAAAATTCCATGTTACACAGGCACTAACTATCGGTTGGGGAGGGGGGGGGGCAGGCAGGGGGAGGACACAGAAAGAGACTGCGTGTTCTCTAGAAAGAAATACATCAACCGTCAATTTAAAAATCATCAGAGATGTAATGTACCGGTATCTTTTGTCAGCCGTGTCTTTTATTATAAGCAACGATCAGTTATAAATTCTTTCCATATTGTTGATTTAATCATGTTTTAGAGCTACGGGTACTTCTCGTGTGCGATTTCACTGTTACAATGGTTAGAAATATTTGTTGTTAAATTTTCATGATTAAAAATTAAGGAAACATCATTTTTCGAAATAATTTAAGATCTCTTTTCAATTATACATGTTAATATCATTTCATGAGGAAATGGGCTGATGCATATGGAATGTCGAGCTTACCCCACCATTGAAATTTGATAACTGGTGTCTAAACCAGTAAAGTAATTCTTAGAAATAGAAATAAAGGTTACAGTGAATTTTGGCAAATAATAATTGATCAGAAAACAAATATGTTCAATTGTATGGTGTTTTTATGTAGTAAATTGCTCGCTACGTTACTATTTGTCTGATGTCGTTTCAATATATTTATATCTTTTTTTTAAACTAAATCACATCTAATTGATCTGATGATAAAACACAATTCAAATACGAGAAATTTCTCTCTCTCTCTCTCTCTCAACTTAAATTAAAAAAAAAATTAATTAGAAGTTATTCTCGTGATGATAAATTAACAAGGACACGGAAATAAGAACTATTGTCGTAATATAGACTGGCGATAATTTGCGACGGAAAAGCAATGCTACAAGTGTCGAGTCATACTAGTAATGAAAAGCCGTGCCGCTTTCAGGACTACAAACTGTCCATAGTATGAATAGGTAGACCTTTGTTCATCAATTAATGTTGTCTTCATTCCATATAAACCATGAATTCTAAAAGTACAGTGCTATTGCATATATTGCCATGATACATATTGAAAATTATATTTAAATTATTACTTCAGTGTAAAATTTAATTTTAAATGAGTATTCTCATTTACGTTAGTATATTTATATAAATCACGATGTAAAAGGTGTTTTTTTTTTATATTTCTGTATAAGCTGGGTAACGTACAATTGTAAAGAAAGTGCGAATAAGTTTTAGAACCTGTCTCAAACACCATTATATATCCAGAAATTATAATAAAAATACGTTCAAAACAGAGAAAAATTATCATTGATAATAATCATCATGTTAAGCTCTATCATTTTAAAGTACATCACAATGAATGGACCTGTGAAGTTAGATTTTCAAACTCCGTCAATATATCGACTAAATCCCCTTAAGTAAAATATATTTTTTATTTCAAGAAGAGTTATTTTCCTGTGTCATCCATGTACATACAGTTGGCCTAGTTTCTGTCCTCCGACGTGTATCACACACATGGAAACACCTGTGCTAAATGCGTCATAAAGCATAACGATAGTTCCGGTTTTTGTAACTGCTACTGACCTTGTTGTAACAGACAGATGAGAATTTAATTGTTGGACGAATTTCTAAAATTACCTAACTCAAAAGTGCACACTTGGGCTGTGCTTTTCCCTTGCATTCCTTGCTTTAGATACCAAAAATATTTGCTTTTTAGGACTGTGTGAAAGTCTCATTTTGTTTTTGCAAGAAAAAAAATATCTAAAGGATTTTTTTTTAAAGTTCCTAAGATTTTAGATATATAATGTAATTCATACATTCGTGCAATTTCGAAAATTGGTCGTTTGTAATTCTTAAAAAAATTGTTTGTTCTATTAAATTAGTTAAAAAAAAAAAACAACTTTTGTGATATTTACTAAATTGTTTGTACATATATTATATATTCTTAAATTGTATGTAAATATAAATATTTTTTTGTATATTTAAAAGAAAGTGTTTGTATTATTAAGCATACTGTTATAACAATAAATTGACACGTATAAATCACCATTTTCTTTATTCATTGTTTGAACAGGATACGTGTACAATGTATATAAAAAAGGCATTCATCGCTTCACATAGTACATTTTACTTTATCAATTCATAATATACCTTATGTTGTTTTTTTTAACTAATTTGTACTCTACACCTACACGTACTATGTCACCTAGCCATGCATGAATGATATATTTGTAAGAATCACATGTCAACAAGGATGTTTTCCCCACAGTGGAGGATGCTAGTGGTAAGTTAAATCATCTAATCCCAGACTGGGATGCAGTTTGCATAAAAGTATAAAACACATACAAGCCCTATCCATCATTAGATCATAGCTACCGGAAAGAAGGATGTTCCGCTGGTGTATTCATCGAGTGCATGGCGCGGGTGCCTTAAGGTGGTTTCCTGTTGTGACGAGACACCATGCGTGCGCAGTGGACAAATCCTGTATGTATAGCCATAATATAATTAAATATCGTATATAACAATTATTGTGTACGCAAAGCACCGGTAATATCATTTAACGAGGATATCAGGTTTTTGAGGTTTGTTAACTTATTGGTCATAGTCACGTGACTAAATAGTAAATTGTAGCTAGCACAATTTTGCACTTAAAAACTTTACCATTTCTCGATACTTTATTTTGACATACTAGTATCAAATTATGTTATGATAATTTCAATTTCAAAAAGTCCAAAAATTTTAACCGATCTTGCATTAACTGATAAAAAAGGAATATTCTCCCCAGAACACGACTAAACAAATTGTCGTGGTTATATATTATGTTTTGTTCAAAGTAGGCGATACTTTGCAGAGAATCAAAGGAACCCCCCACCCCCACCCACCATAATCACAAAAACACACACATATACATACACACACTATTTTAGAATTTGAGTTGAATGGTTTCAATATTTCATATGGAAATGGATTCCGGAAAGTTGTAATTGTTTTCATACATTTCAACCTTTGCTATTTATAAAAATATCGGTTTTCCCCTAGGTTTATAAACTTTAAAACTTTTATTTTTAATTCATTATCAAGTGTCACAGGGAAAAAAAGCTCTTCTCGGAAAAAAATTACTATTTCCAATCACAATGTTTTCTACGCAGTGCGGATGAATACAACGCTCATGTACATGAATGTTTTCAATTGAGCTACAAGTGAGTTTCAAGTGGACATATCTTATCCCAATCATTATAATAGTATAATGTAAATGGGACTATTGCGTGTTATGACGAGCTTTGCAAGTGTATCGTCAAATTTTGATATAGGTACATTATGCAATCACAACTGGTACATGATTGCATTTGGTTGAATCTGCGTGTAAAAAATATACAGAACTAGTGCCATGCCATACATCATACTTACTTTGTATTTTTGACTTTATTAAGGAATATGGAATCATTCTTTTAGTATTATGAGGTGATAATTTTGGTCGGGGCGTGGTCAAATCCAATTAAGCCCGAATGGCTTTATGATAGATTTGACCACGAATGATTTCTTTTTACTTATATTTATATTATTTCCAATTTCTACAGTTTAAACAACAATTTAAAATCACTATTTTTTACATGTAGCACATGCTATAAATTACTACGCGGCCCAGCCAATATCGTGTTTCGGTTATGCTATAAGACACGCCTATTTTGTGTCGCTCAGCTTTTTATGAAATTATTGGGTTATAGGCTTCAAAATTGATACGTAATGTTATCACAGACAAAGACAGTTAAAAATGTAAATAAACAATTATAAAGAAGCAAAATTTTCCATTGTCATTGTTAATTTTAAAATTTACAAGCAGAATAAGTTAACTACATGTACATGTATACAAGTTTCTTTAATAAAATTGTGCGATGAGAGAGAGAGAGAGAGAGAGAGAGAGAGAGAGAGAGAGAGAGAGAGAGAGAGAGCATTAATATTAAATAAATTTTGCGTAAGCAAAAGAAGTTATTGATTTTATTGACTGAATTTCTGAACACAAACAGGAAATGAATTTTTAAAACTTAAAACTCCTTTTGCATTAATTATGATTTTCAGCGATATATATTTTCATTAGAATTTATGATAAGAGATATATTTTCATATGAGAGAGAGAGAGAGAGAGAGAGAGAGAGAGAGAGAGAGCATTAATATTAAATAAATTTTGCATAAGCAAAAGAATGACTGAATTTCTGAACACCAACAGGAAATGAATTTTTTAAACTATCATTTTGCATTAATATTGATTTTAAACGATATATATATATATATATATATATATATATATATATATATATATATATATATATATATATATATATATATATATATATATTCGTATAAGAGCTTTTGATGATACTCCAGACAATCCTTAACAATCAATAAATTTTAACTGTACTTATAAAGGTGGATATTACACGCAAGGTGTGGCTAGAGTTTTTTTTTTTAAAGAAACGCAGGGGAAATAACACTGAGTTGACTAAAGACAGCAGGAAGCTTTCCTGATTATTCATTCCGAGAATGAAATCGATGCAAACGACCTTGATAAGCAATTAGCTTCCTATGGCGATGTAGATTTATTGCACGTGTACTGAAGCGTGACCAACGGTGATGAGAGTTCCTAATATCCAAAAACAAAAGAGACCCTTATAAAACACAAAAGTTACATGGAAGGAATGTGAATTTATGAGCGAATATTAATGCGTTCGTCGTGTAAATATAGCGCGGCGTTTTGCACTGTTTATTCATGGATTGGTAATTTCTTAAGATTCATTGACATGTAAGGCAAACAGATAGAAGCATACACTGTTGAAGACTGCACTTTTTAACATATATTCCGTTCGCTAATGTATTTTAGTGCTAGTTGGAAATGGTTACATTTATGTGTGTAAATAATGAATCAATATCCTAAAATAAAATAATAAACAGTATTTTTTCCAATAATGGTAGAACACATGCTGTCTTTTTTAATGGTTTCATGTTTTGTAAGGATCAATAGCTCTTTCAATTTTTAAAAGGGCAGTCTACAACAGTGTATGCTTTTATCTTTTTGCCTTGCAATTTCGTTGAAATACCTTGATTAAAGTTCATATTTACATTCCTAACGTTCACGAAAGTTCATGTTAATGAATTTCTCTTCTCATTCATAAACACAATGTAAGGTACATGTAAGTCCGCTATTGATGTCTAATAACTCTCACAAGACTTTCCCAAGACTGTTCCTCGATTAAGCAGGCTTGATGCTCAACAAATTACCCTTCAGATCTTCCTTAACATTTTATATCTGGCTATTTAAGCCATAAGCTATAATTTTAAAAAAATTTTCAATTTCGATTTTTTTCTACATCTTTAATATATATCTTTACACAAAACGCTCTTTCTCGCAAGCAGTCTAAAAATGGCCACAACCATCCATTCTTAAACCAAAATTTATTCATATTTCCGATCAGATGTGTACATTACGACCCCGTGTCTCATCAGCCAGTGGACCGGAAGGACACATGCCTCCAGGGTTGTGACTTCTGGCGAGAGTAATGCATGACGTGCATATCCGGCCACCTTGACATAATCATGCATGCGCTGATTCTGCAAACATCCTTTTGTGTATGACTGTTTGCCGGGTTATGCATACTAAACAATGCATTTTCTGGTTAGTCAAACATTGGAAGGTGCAGTAGCAGTGCATTGATTTTCTTGATTGTTGTGAGAGCGGGTAGCAATTATTATTGTCCTGCGATTTAATGTAAAACTTTGTGGCAGGAATTGTTTTTCCTGAAGTAATGCCAAAGTTTGTGTTTTGTTGTAAAATTTCTAATCTGATAGTACATGTAAAACCTCTAATCTGATAGATTGGATTATCGCTAGCAACGAAAATCGGCAGCGTTAATGAAGGCATTTTTTAGACAAAACATATGTTAGTGACCACTCAAGATATGTCAATGTTGATAAAAACTGATATAAAAGTACAGAATGGAGTGAACAACTAAATCGGCGTGTTAATGATGTCATGAATCATGAATGTCAGTAAAGGGGCTGACATTAGAGCTCTCTCTCTCTCTCTCTCTCTCTCTCTCTCTCTCTCTCTCTCCATACACATATGCACGTCTATGTGAGGATTTCAGTGTAAATGTTCGAAGATGTTTCTAGGTACTACATGTACGACATATCTTTGTGTACAATTCTCTATACATGTCAAATGCATGTCGTTCTCTATACACAAACAACAAAACTTTTATTTTTCATGTATACTTGATACACTGCGACACATATTGATGTGAATGAACAATATGTATTGTGTATATCTTGTGCTGTACGTGTATAAACATACTTTGCTGTGTACGTGTACAATATATCTTTTTATGTATAACAGCAACATATTTGTGTGTACTTTTTAAAGGGACATGGTCACGATTTTGGTCAAATTTTTTCCGTTTTTAATATTTACAATGCTTCTGTGAGAATTGCTAATAGTCAACAAAAATTTTGAAAAAATGGGTGCTCACAATTCTTTAATTTGTTATGTAAACAAAACTCATGTCATGTTTTTGTTTACATTTTGAATTTCCAATTTTAGACCAAAAATATATGTGACAAACGCTAGGAACAATGTATCTTCAAAACGAATTAGCAGATAGAAAAATCAGCTTAAAAAAGAACTTTAACTTGTACATGTATATTGAACCAATGTAAACATGAACAAGGCACGAAGTTTGTTAACATAACGAAGAATTGTGAGCTCTGTATTTTGCTTATAACTCTACGACTGACACTCAAATTTTGGTTGATCATTAGAAATGCATTCCTAAAGCATTGTAAACAATTAAAAAAAAAGAAAAAGAAAATTTAACCAAAATCGTGATCATGCCCCTATAAAAGACTTTATATATCTTTTCTGTACATGAACAATTGTTGTCTTTTCTGTACATTCATGATATATTGATTTCATTTTGTATATATCTAAGATATTTTTTTCAGTATATGTTCAACATTTTTTTCTTCAAAGATAAACAATATATCTTTCTACATACAGGTACAATATCGTTCCCCTCTGTAGATGTATGCATACACAACTTATCTTTTCACTGTATATGTCTGAGAAGAATTTCTCTGTACATGTTCAAAATATCTTTCTTTGTACTTATCCAATAAGTCTTGCTCTGTACATGTATACCTTATCTACATAATCAACATGTCTTTTTCTATTTTTTTTTACAACATATCTTTTCTCGATCTACACATGCGAGAAAATGATTCAAAGTTTTACACCAAAATACTTGAAGTTCTGGTAAATCAATTTTGGCAGCAGCGTCATACACAAACTGTTACCAAAGCGGCGGAAACATGAATGGACTCCATACTTTTGCTTCTTAATATGGCAGTTTGTATTCTGTTTTCGTCTGCCAAAGACTGCGCGAGGGCAGATACTAGTATGTTGGCGGTTTTCCTCAACAAACAAATCAAAGAGAGTAAGGTAAGAAAATGAAAAAGGGGAAATTAGGAGACTGTGCACAGCAGCGGGGGCGGGAGAGTAACAATGACATTTCAATCGATTCAGAGAGCTCACAAGAGAAGGAAATGGCATTTGCATAAGTGTCATCGCCCGAACAGTAAAGATGGAAATTTTATCGAAATCTGGGGACTCGGAAGGTGGCCAATTTTAATATTAGAGGTGTTGGACCTTCGTGTGTCAATTTTGGTTTGGTTCAGGAAGAGGTTTAATCGAAGTTTTTGACAATCAAAGTTGTTGACCAATCGACGCTCTGTCCAGTGTTGTGTGCTCCTATAGCTAATCAATCACCAATAGCATTAAAAAGAAGCATAACGTACCGAATTGGGGAAATAGCATCTCTGGAAAGTTTCCTAGGACATTTCAAATGATGTGGATAAGTGAATAAAGTAGAACTAGATGAATCATAATAAAAGCAACACAACCTTGGTGGTTTTATATTTAAAAAAAATCCAATACATGATGTCACCTCATTTAATCATGAGAGAGAGAGAGAGAGAGAGAGAGAGAGAGAGAGAGAGAGAGAGAGAGAGAGAGAGAGTTTGCACTTGATGGTCTGGATAACAAGGTGTGAAAACATGTCTTGAATATTGAATACATTAAAACAAATGTTTGCATTTTAAAAGAATTTAATGATCTTTTAAAATGCTAGAGTCTGTACGATGAATAAAATGCCACCTGTGTTCGTGATGCTTTTTTATGCTAAATATATGTATTAGTATATGAATTTCTTTATGCACAATATCCAATCACACGGGAGGGTGTCACGACACGTGCCTCTCTGATATTTTTAGGTACCAGCATTTTATCATATTGTAATAGAAAGCATGTAGAAGATTTCATGACAAGTTCTATGCATAATTTAAGCATTAAAATAGATATGATTCGTGTTGATAGTACTGTACAATATTCCCGATTTCGGTATGGATATTATGTATCCATTGGTAAGAAAGAAATTGCCCAAACTAAACTATCTGCAATGTAGGTTGTCCTTCTAAAGAACCACGAAACCAATTTCAACCAAACTTGGCACCACTCACCACTGTGTTCTTGGCCTTTCATGTCATTCAAATGATAGACCACTCGCTCTTCCGAGGGAATACACTGGATAAATAATGGAAATGGCTTCGATGGGTAAAATGTTTTTAAAGAAACCTTCCCCAGAACAATTCGAATATTATCAATACCTTTTGCGAAGGCTTTGTTGTACAACTTTAATTTAGAAGTTTCAAGTTTGTTCGAATTACGACCCAAAGCTATATCAATGAGAATTAATTTAAAAAAAAGAAAGACTTTTTTTGTTTTTAAAAGAATTAAAATCTTTTGATGAAAAACAAGATGTACAGAATTCCAGTACTAATGAGGAACAGAAAAAAAAATTAAATAATGGTTCAAAGTATTGTAAAAAAAAAAATATATCCGAAAAAGAACAAAAAGGTTCAACATAACAATCATGGAAGCAAGTTATTATAAACCAGATTCATTTTTGTTCTTATTCTGACCCTCGAATAAAAAAGTCAACGATAATAATCCTAATATTTACATCGATAGGATCACTTAATTAAGGAATAAGAAATCATTCTTTGAGTATTATGAGGTGATAATTTCGGTCAAATCCAATAAGCCCGAAGGGCTTTATGATAGATTTGATCACGCTCCGACCGAAATTATTACCTCATAATATTCAAAGAATGATTCCTTATTACTTATATTTATATTGTTTCCAATTTGTACACTTTAAAACAGTATTATTTTAAAACTACTATTTTTTTAATGTACCACATGCTCTGTATTACTACGCGGTGCAGCCAATAACATTTTTCGGATATGCTATAAGACACGCCCATTTTGTGTCACTCATGTTTTATGAAGTTATTGGGTTTTAGGGTTCAAAATTGACTCGTAATGTTATCACAGACAAAAGCAGTTGAAAATGTAAATATACATACATAATACATATGAAAATATGCGTTTATGAATAAGTTCCAAGTTTGTTTAAACGAAGGACTTAGTGGGGATCGCCAAATTCAACATTTGTATATATAAAATTTCATTATGTTTTAGAATGGTCGGCCCTAGAAGAAATAAGAATAAATAAGAATAAAATATCTAAAGAAAAAATATAGGAAAAGACCAATGTAATTTTTTTTTAAGATCTCTGAACTCATGACCAATTATAATTCTAAATCTCTAAGAAAATTGTGTGTATTTATTTCAAATATCTTCGATGCTGTCTGTTCTCCTTTGTTGTTTTCCTATTCTCATCCTTTATACCATAGTCTTACTTAAGTATTGATTCTATAATATGTCCTTTTTTACTCATATCTTTTTCCTATATGACAATATACATGTATGTATATACCTCTGACGATTTGTATTTGTGTGTATTCTATAAATATATGTTCCTCTTGTACCAAATTATTTGGTTTGAACGAACTTAATTACTTGAACATAAAATAAAGAAGTTGATAATTTGTGAAATTAAGATGTAAGCAATAAGCAATGAAATTGTCCATGTTTTTATTTAATATTAACTACAATTAGTCTAACAAAAAAAAATGGGGGATAGGGAAATTCTATGGAAAAATTTTCTGTTCCAGATTATGTAAAAGGAAACTTTTCTAGATCTACTAAACCTGGATATTCCTGAATTAAAAGAATTATCACTTTTAGTAATCGATGATCATGTGTGAAGTGAAATAACCAATTACTGGGCGAGTTTTAAATCACTGGTGATAATAGACGACTAAACTTTTACGCATTTTAAAATTGTACTTAAATGTGCTAAGAGAAATAGCCCACGTCCATATATCAGCGAATCGGCAGTCGCCCGTGTTTTGCACGCGCAATACAAGGGCCAAAGGGCGTTTTCAAAACGAGTGCAAACTTTTCAAACTCGTTTAAGCTCATAAAACTTTACTGATCACATTTTATTCTGGGTCCGTTTATAGTTTACTTTTTATTTTTAAAGATTCTACTTTTTCTCTAAATGCAATGCATAATATGATATTGTACCATATGATACAATATAATTTGATACAACATTGTATCATATCATATGATAAACCAAACATTCTTTAGTATAAAGCTCTTATGGTTCTTTAAATGAAAGATCCGACCTTTTGTCACGAGAAAATTGACATGAAATAAATATAATAAATGCAAAATAGAGAGTGGAGTGTGTCTTTTAAGATAGACTTTTAAAAACTCCAGCCCAAATAACATATTAGCGAATTTTAAAGACAATTTTGAATTATTACAGCTTTTCATCATTTCCGGTCAGTAGAAAATATAACTCGAAGTCATCGCAATCATGTATTGTTGATGATGGCGTATAATCAGAATGAATATAATTGGTTCAATTAAAAAACTGATCAATGGAACTTAAATTCAATTAAAGACCCATATATTTTTTAGTTTCTTTTACAATGCATAATTTGTACTCCCTCACTGGAAACATCCGCCTCTAATGACATAGCAAAACTCAAAAACAACATTAGGACATGAACTTTTTATTCTTACAAAACAATTCTCCCCAAATCTTGACGGAGATGCTTGGTTGTTATCGATATGATGTTGTTGCATCTGTTTCTGCGTCAAATCGACCAAACTGTTTATCAGCTGTGTATGATATTCAGTCATCAAGACAAGGGACTTACAAACATGTGTCATACCCTATTGGGTATTGTTTAATTCGATAATGATTCCATCTGTATCCTTCCATTCCCGAAATCCCATAAAACCGTTGTGATTCTTTGTGTTTACGAATAAGACACCACAGGAAGTTATGTGATATTTGTTTAATTATCACAAAACTTCGTGTGGTGTCTTATTTGTTATGAACTGAAGAGGCTGTGATGTCAACAAATTAGCCATCAGATGATTTTTAAGCTATTAACTGTTATTTACTAAAGAAAAATTTCGTATTTTATTGTTTTAAAACCTACAGCTTATATATTAATACAGAGCTATTCTTCTTAAGGAGATCAATATACTCTAAAAATAGCCCCGACCATCCAGTTCTCTTAATGACAATAATTACACAAAATGAAGAAAAATAATTTTATCAATAAAAAGTTAAAATTTGGCGGATTGATATTAATTTCACGGATTTATATATATTTTTTACTGAATACATTGTATATGTTTAATGATATTGATTTCAAAGCAAAGCGTTTTTTATGTTTTTAAATACCAATGCAAGCTATATCGTACAAATGCGTATGTACATGTAAATCAGTACATGCTATTTTGAAACAACACTGCACTTATGTCATGGAAAACAATTGCAACTTCTGACAGAATTAGACTGGTGGATATGAATATGCATGTATATCTCGGTCACTTTAATTCATTAGTCAAGTGTATTGAATCACATAGTAGAAGTCGTTATAGAAGAGCGATATTGAAATTAATGAAGCGACAAATCGGATATACTAGTAATACATATCCACTCCTGATTTACTATAAATCTTGTCAGGAAATCTCTATGGAAGGGAATTACCGCCAAAATTCTATGTATCTTGCTTTTATTCTTATTATGCTTACTTCTTTATTCTTCATTACATTTACACTTGCATGTCACTTTATTGTTTTCATATTCATGCTTATCTAATTTCACTTTGATTCTCTTTGATTCTTTATTGTTTGCTTATTTCTATGTTGCAATATTCTCTTCTTATTCGTGTAAATTCTTTCTTCTATCTCTGTTACAAACGTGAATTCAAACACGCAAACCATTAGGCACTTTCAATAAAGACGAATACAAGTTGCGTGAATTTAATGCTGCATTATGACGCCAGGCGGCAGTGTGTGCGCTACAATTGCTGCTCCCGAAGATTTATTAAAACGAAACTAACAGGTATAAAAATAAATTCGTGAAAACATCTCAAATTAAGGGCTTAGTATAGGAATATGAAATACATGTTAATATAGCCAACAAGCCACGATATACGCAGACTCAAAAAGATACGGGTTTTTTTTGGTATACATGTAAAATGCCTCCGCGCGGTTCTAAAAAAATCATGGGGGAATCTAAAGGTCTGAGAGATAATTTTGTATTAATTTTTTTATTGGTTGATTAAATAAGTGTGAATTTTCCATTGGGGGTGGGGGGGGGGGGGTGGATCTGATCTCATTCTAGATCCGCAATGCAATGTACCGTATATATATATATATATATATATATATATATATATATATATATATATATATATATATATATATATATATATATATATATGCAGTAACAAATTATTTGTAAATTATTTGCACTGGAACGGTCAATTTTTAGAAGAGGAACATGTCATAAGTACTTGTCGACAGGACTTTATTTTCATTTGAGGTGAAAAGAGGTGGGGTGATGCACGGTTCTGTCCAGAGGTACCCGTGGAACATGTAGATGAAATAGAAATAAATTTAAACCAAATTTAAAGATGTTTTTGAAAAACAATAAAAGGACTGGGGTACGAAATGCTTAGAAGTAGCTTTTCTTGTACTCTAATACGTGTGAAAATTATCACTTGCATGAATCACTATGTACCTCTCGTTAGGCTACAGTACTGTGTATCCCTGATTCAATGCGATGAATTAATATCCGCGTGAAATTCCGGGTTAAAAAACTTAAAACTGCAGGTTTTAAAATCTCACTTTTATTTTTCTAAAAGTTTTGAACTTATGATATGAAAACAAAGTTTGGTGCACGCGATTTTATATTCTTGCGATTCGGCACAGAACGGTGGAGTCGCAGAAGTAAATATGTACGTATACGCGGTAAAATTAACGAATCTAAATTATCAGTGACTTAATTACACAATGAGTAAACGAAAACAAACCAGGCAAAGAGATTAAAATACGGTATGTGATATGACTGTTTATACGTTTTGGTTTAAAATCTAAATCAAAATCTTAATAAAAATTCTTATATAAAGTTCTAAATAAAATATTTTTTTTCTTCCAAAATACAAAACATAAATAATGTATGCTTCTTATTTACACAAAGTTTCGAAGTGATAAAAATGTGTATGTATCATTCACAGCCATGCTTATTGTAGGTTTGTTTATTTTAATATAAATCATGTACATGTAACTGAATGTCCATGTTTAGATTTGAAAGTGTTTAAGCTATGATACATGTAACTTAGAGACATGAACCTCATACATGTCTACCTGTCAACTGGTCTTCATTAAATGAAGAGTTGAATTGACCGACTCCCATATCAAGCTTACGATGATGATAATTATGATACGGGTGCTAATTATGAGAACTGTAAGATTATATCGTCTCATATAAACAACTGATGCGCAGACTTAGAATTTTATTTTATTTTAGGAGGGGGGTCCAGTCACCCCACCACCCTTGAAAATTCAAACTTTTTTAAATTCACATAGTAAACCTTCTGAAAATAGAACTCGACCTACCCCCACCCCCACCCCCTACCCGGCAAACAAAATTATAAATTATCCCTTAGTACATAAACCTCCCCTCCATTTCTTGATCTGAACATATAAACATTGGAGCGAAATGTCATGGTGCGAAACATCCCACATTTAGCTAGCTACGTTGTTTTGGTTTTTTTTTCGGGGAGCAGCAATTGTAGCGCGCACACTGCCGCCTGGCGTCATAATGCAGCATTAAATTCATGCAACTTGTATTCGTCTTTATTGAAAGTGCTTTATGGTTTGCGTGTTTGAATTCACGTTTGTAACAGAGATAGAAGAAAGAATTTACACGAATAAGAAGACAATGTTGCAACATAGAATTAAGCAAACAATGAAGGATAAAAAAGAATCAAAGTGAAATTGAATAAGCATGAATATGAAAACAATAAAGTGACATGCAAGTGTAAATGTAATGAAGAATAAAGAAGTAAGCATAATAAGAATAAAAGCAAGATACATAGAATTTTGGCGGTAATTCCCTTCCATAAATCTCATCCCAGAGTTCTGAAATTTCACTTAATGACTTTTTAAATATCTCACTTTATGTAATCAAGTGTCACTTAAAAATTCTATATTCTACTTCTCGCAAAGCTGCAATAAAAATGAATTATTCCCTCTGTCACACCGCGCAGCCTTGGAATTAAAAGAATGCGCCGACTTTGAGGAACGCGACCATTCTCGCTGCGATTCTAATTTTTATTCAAACACACCGGAATTGCTTTTCTCTGATTTTTTTCTTCTTCTCTATATTGATCCACTCTGTATTTTAACCCAAAACACTGATTTTTATCATTTTTTCCGACATGCCTTCTTCATTCTTCTAGGACTGGCAAAGAAAAGTAAGGGATAGACCAACCTGTTCAGGCGGGTCTCTTACTCAAGTCCTTGGTCTGCGGTGAGGTTGCGGTTTTGCGGGGTGGTTGTAAATTCATATACAGAAGCGTTTCGTATTTGATTTCGAAACACATGGTACGCTTATTATCTGAACAGATCAACATTTTCTGAATGTAAAAAGAGATCGCACCATGCACGGAATGTCTACTCGTACCAGAATGGATATCAAACACCCCTGTATCATCTTCGTGACCATCAGTTTTAAAATTGTGTCTTTTGACAAAAACATGCGAAATATTTAACGAATTCCAAACTGGGTAAATAACAAACATTGGATGGTATACCAATATCGAAATTGTAACAGTGATATATATTGTAATGATAAGATCCCCTTTGCTTAAATCTACATTTTTTTTTAAATGCAAAGTGACAAACCTTAAACTTTAATAGTACTTGAATACAGACATACATAAACTGTAGCGAAACGACTGAGATAACACGTGTACATGTAGCTATCGCATTTATATATCATTGAATATCGGTGACAGAAAACGATATAAAAGGTTTTATTTTTTGGCATGTTCAAAAATAAGAAGTCGGGGTGACTCTAAATGGCGAAACTAAATCCGCAATTAAAGTCTGGATTGAAGAGATTGCGCATAGTTTATCGGTGCACTGTTCAAGCAATTAACCATTCAGAGATGCAAGTAGTATAGCTTTTATACCGAGGATTTAAAGCAATCCATCTTTCATACATGTATATACATGTAGATACGTAACTGAAACTTGCACCGAATTCCAATTAATGTGGCATACGAGCCACTTACAAAGACCCAGAGCTAATGAGGGACATCCATTTTGAGAGAAATACTTAAGTGTGAGTGGTAATTTCTGTTTTATTTGCAACATTTAGAGCATATATTATATATGTATGTATATAATCACAAAGACGAGATAGAGACACAGATTACAAGCAAACTTTTCAAGAACAATCTTATAATGACCATCAACTCTCTGAAGGAGTATATTAGAAAAATCGTATAATAGTGTATGGTACCGGAATATCTTTCATGAAAAAAATAATTAAGTTTGTTTTCTCTGTACGTCACCAAAGTTACTGTAAGAAATGAAAATATGTTTGCAGGAAATAATTTTATCTACTTTCTGGATATACAGGAAGAAGTTAGATAAAATGACAGAAATGCCCGAATCCCAGTATCCATCCAGACACCTCGCAAAAAGCAAGCCTATCCCGCAGGCCCAAATAAGGTTTCCGACAATATATGAAAACATTTTGTATCTCTTATGAAGCTAATTTGTTAGTTCAATAACAACCGATTCCATTGTGGATAAAACTATATAGAAAATACAAATAAGGACATCGAGTCAACATTTGCAAGCTGCCTAATTTAGTAAAATAAATAACGTATGCACATCGGTCCCGTACTATTTTTGCTTTTTTCGCATTTCTGGGTCGGCTGTTTGCACTTTCATTTGAAGCTAATCGATCGCGATGACTTACAACACTAGGAATAATCGATAATCCTTAATAGAACTATATTGCTACCCAATTACCATGTTGATTTGCAATATCATCCTAAGGTTTAGATAATCCAAATTAAATAAAAAATTAGGGGGGGGGGTCGAGAAGATAGGTCCTTTACGAAGTCTGACACTAATATGTATCCAATGAAAATCAAAACTACATGTCACATTCTTCAATATGATTTTATGTACAATACATGACATTAACTTACATGTATGTTTTTTTGTTTGTTTTTTTTGGGGGGGGGGGGGGGGTGATGTAAGAGTTCCGAGTTTTTACATTTTTAACTTTGTTTATTCTAATGACATTGGATACAATCAAATCCTGACGATGTGATTAAAACACTTATCAATGCAATAAGTATTCAATATTGAATGATTTGAAACTGAAACTACATGTGTAGTTGTATGCTTTCCAAATATTGCTAAGAGCCTTATTGAATTTTATTGCTCTTGTCGTTAACGAAATTACATTGTAAATAATTGATAAGACTTGTGTTTATATATATAGCTATATATAGCACTGACACTTGGACCTTTCCCTTGGAAGAAAAATACCCTTGCATCAGCAAAAGAACGCATCCACCTTGAAGGTCGTTTACATGCATGATAATGGATGCCTTTTGAAAAAGGCCCAATTACTTCCCATTTTTTATGAATAAGATTGTTACATTCAGATGCCCCCCCCCCCCCGAGAACCCTTTGGTGATAAATTAATTCTTAAATAATTATATTATATGCAGGTATGTTTAAAGAAAACCTTCATCATTAAGTGATAAACATGTACATTAATTTTTTGTTATGACCTTGCCTTCCCAACGTAAATCAAATTCCCTTTTGTAGAAATTAGAAAAGAACACTCCTCTCTGAGCACTGTAATTATTGATGATCTTTTTTTCAATGGGTTTAATTACTATGGTCATTGATAAAATACCCATTACGATTATGATTTTATTAAGCACTGGGAGAGAGCGGATGAGTTCATTTCCGGGATTTGCATAACTCGGGAGACTTTTCACTCACCAATCCCTAAGATGAATGCACAATGAGCGCTTTAATTCATGTTTTTTTTTCTGTCTTTTTCTGATCAAGTTCGCTTTCATTTTTAAATACACATTTACATTTATTGAACCGATCGGTCACAAAAATTTAAATCCTTAATTCATACATACGCATGCATAAACCTATAATTGAAATTTTAATCCTCACAAATTACCACTACTGCCTACTCATGTGTAAAATTCAAAAAAATGTCTGCACGTGTTGATTATAATATCAAAAAAGAAATAAATCGGATCTATTTTAGGAACGGCTAATCCATGGGTTTAAATAGTGTGTATCTAAGTTCCTCTCGAGACATTTCGCTTTATCAGTCTACACAAGTATATTGCACATTTAATTTAAAGTGCCGTGTACTACTTTTTGTTCTCTGAATTTCTATTAATCTTCCGCATGTAACTATAAAAAAAAATCAAAATAATATAATGAAGTAAATAAATGAAGATTAAATAATAAATTGATTGAAATATCTAAAAAAAAATTATTATTAATACATTCCCATAAACGATATTTAAATGTGAATTAGAATGTTTTTTTTTTTTATTTTTTAAAGTGGACTTTTTGCCCTTTGTATATTTATTTATTCATCGGAATATCCCTCGGGTATTGTATCCAACTTTTGTTAATCTAGACGACGGAAACACACGTCAGTTATATCACAAACAAGTACTTAGTTCATTGTAATCGATTTTACTTCACTGATCAGTCATAAAAATCATGACCTTTTAATAAGTGTATTTTTTGTGTGTTTACCGCATTGGTCACTAATGGTCAATGACGACTGGCGATAGCACATGCTGTCACCATGTAATCCGTTCTTATACCAGCAGACACACAAATCTTTTTTTTAAAATCCTACTACACTTGTACAACCCATAAAACCACAAATATTTGCCGCTTGTCACGTGACGCGGTAGTTTCCCATGTCTCGACTCGGCTCTCGCGCGATTGGTGGTTTATTTTTAATACAAAGTCATATACTGCAATCGGCGTGTCTTCATTCATTCAATATTAGCAGACGAGACCGCGCGTGGTCGATATCAACACGACAAGATGATTCTAAGTAGTGTCAACTTCGTTAAAACTAGCAGCCGACAACCTAAGTCACATTTTGACTTTAGTGATTTCATTATTGGGAAAATTAAGGAGGAACAAGACTTCAACGATAGGTGCAATAAGTGTGGATCCCCATCAGAGCATGTAAGTTATCTTATCAGTCTTATCAGTACTCGTCTTCATTTTACTCAAGGGTTAATGATGAAATACTCTTTACAAGATGCTAAAAGTGCGACTTTCATCATTTCTAAATGTATCTTACATAGATCTATGAAATATTCATCATTCCATCTGGGCTTAAGACAGATATATTGAGATAAGTTCTATGTAATTAATTTTTTCTTGAATTAGGGAAGTGCATTTAGTCTCTAAAGAAATAAGGGCTCGTATTTCAATCGCATTATTGAGGTGAAATAAAGCCCCCCGATTCTTCGAATCTACAAGTATGCAACATTTCTGTATAAAATGAGGAAATGCCCGTGTTTATCTTATCTGTAATCAAGTGAAGCAGGGGAAGAAAAAAGAAAAGAAAAGAAAACGCATTCTTGTGCGATCCCAATAGAAATGAAGCAGAAAAGCACGTGTATTGGGGGCGATGTGTATCACTTTAATTGGGACCGTTTTTTATACATCCACGGAATTCCAACGTTGTGACTACAGCATCTTGTTGCTATTGATCACTGCAGCAGAAGGATGTTGGATAATTAAAACTAATCGGTTTCTCTTGCGTCACCCTTCGTCGATCCGTGTACAAAGAGTTCAATGATAATTATTATCGTAGATAATCTAATGACAACAAATGTTGTATTAAATTTGAGACATTGTCCTTCCTCTTTAATGTTATATAACATGCACACACTGTGTCTCGAAAAGCTGAAATGAGGATGAGGCGAAACAGCATGTTAAAACGACTCAATCTATTTTATTGATGGTGCAAATTTGAATTGAGATATATCATCAGTTAAGATTGTCATCCTAACTTTAAAAGGGGGCGGGTTTTAATGCGTACCAAAAGCTTTTATTGAAAAATAAGACAATACTGAACTGTTTGTGCAAAATTGATTATTATTGATAATACCAGTTAAGATTATTGTCTTTACTGGGCAATTGCAGGGGGGGGGGGGTAAAGGTTTTGTTTTTCTTGACTACAGGTGAAATAAATACATGTAGTCTTAATTCAAAATTGAATTAAATCGACCTTATACCACCTGTCTACTCAAATATCGAACAATCTGTGCTCGTTCTAAAAAACTGCGTGACTCAACTAATCTTAATCTCACAATAATCCCAATATTACATACAGACATGCGGACATCTTATTCTAAAGTTAAACACAGGAATTCCGGGGCCGACCACAGTTTAAATCAAAGAATGTCAGAATTTCTCATCTCCATGTAAACCGCCCTAATATCGAGGTCCTGTATTTACACTGGTGGGTGGGGGCTATTTAGAATATTCAATCTTTGAACAATTGTCCCCTTTAAATGCTTGGCATTCTTAACAAATTATATAAATGTTTATTCACCATACAATATTAGCCCGCCGATCACTTGATTTAAAGGGTGTTGAGTTGAGGTATGTAGGTGATATGAGCAGGTTGAATAGATGAGCGTTCTAGGGCTGTATTTTTAAGAGCTTTTATCGCAAGATTTTTTGTTTAGATTGCCAATAGGCGATTTTAAGATTGATTAGACGATGTGTGTGAAGATACATCAATATTGAAATCTACTGGCCGTTGAATGAAAAGAATTTGTTTAACACTAATCTGCTACATCCATTTATAGAGCGGAATTAAGTATTCCCCTAATTCGGGCCAGACAAACAAGGTTTTCTCATTTATTTCACAAAAGTACAAACGGTAGTTCTCTGTTCGATTGAAATGATTTAAAAAAAAAATCTATAAAAGTTAATTGATGGAAAGGGGTTGATGATGCAAAACGGTATTGAAAGGTTGTGATGAAACCTCCCCAAATATTTACATGTGCAGGTAACATCACTCCTATTTATAGATCAGACAGGTATTTTATACGCTTTAATTAGAAACTTACCTGTACGCCTTTTACCGAACTCTGATTTTGTTTTGCCGTATACTATGGCAATAGGTCTATAGAAAAGGACGCGACAGTTTAAAAAAAAAATGAATTGCTTTGTTTTCACTTTTGTTTTGATATTTAATACAGTCACACTCTCTGCGTTAAATACTGGTTGTCATGTTTTACAAACATTTAATTGTATTTTTGTGGCAGGGGTAACCCCTGTAGAGTATATAGTTTCACCCCCATCCAGCGCGACCCCCAAGAGCTTTGTAGACAGACAGTGCGCTGCAGTGAAATATGTTTTGTTAATTAACTACACGTCCATTGATTACATTGTGTGGAAAGCGCCAGTCCTCGTTGACATTTTCTAAAATTTTAAAAAGAAATACACTTTTGAAAATTTGAGGAATGTCAGTGGTTGCTGGTACGGGTCACAAGTACGATATTTGAAAATTATGCAAGAACATGTCATACAAATGGGTGTTTGGATGTGACCATTAGTGCTAACTTATTATTTTAATCATTTCAGACAAAGAAAACAGACAGTAACAAATCGCCAGCACGATCAAGCTATAGCGGTAAGTAATGAGATTAAATGAACAAAATTAATTAAAATTTAAGTTAATGTGTTCCAAGTATCACACATAATTCGAAGAAACTTCATGAATAATTACATGTATACAGAAAAATAGTAATTATTCATATTTGATATATTTTTTTCTACAGAGAGCGTAAGGCGGAGGAGCTCGGCGCAAAAGGACAACTGTTCTAATGTGACCGTGGAAACCAAAGACGGTTACGTTGTGAGTCTGTGTGAGGAACTCAACCGCATTTATCTCGGCGACGTCGAGGACCCCAATAATTCAAGTGAGTTACTTCCCTTGTCTAGAACCCTTTGATACCCAGAACTAAGTCACTGTGAACAATTATGAATGTGATTTGTGTGGTGAAGTTTGGTGATATGCATTTTTAAGGGTTTCTAAGAATAAAAAAAAAATCACGTTTCCCACACATTTTCTAAAAAAAAACATCAATGAAAAAATTAAAACAATATACAACATTCATATGGGCATATGAAACAGGGAAGTAAAAATCTAAATATAGCTCAATTTCCCGGTTTCAAAACGTTTATTTATTTAGAAAAGGAAGGTCTTTGTAATTTTTCCGTTTTCCTCTTTTGATATTTATTTAGAATATAGGAAAGCCTCTGTGATATGTTTCGTCTTTCCTGGTGTTTTATTGATTACCCCCCCCCCCTCCACACACACAAACATTTTAGAGGTACATGTAAACACAAATAGAACAAGAGTCATTAATATGATGTGCTAGAAATATTCAGTAATCATCCTAAAAAATTTCTTTGATGAGGCATTTGTTATAGGGAAATGGTTAATACTGATATTTTCCTATTACATGTAGCGCGGATGCAAGTTGGTGATAATTTAACCAATCCTGACAAATTCCGGTAAACAGCCTCGTCTCGATAAATCGTGTAATTAGCCATTCATTGATAACTAGTGTTGAATGCTGTCACTTCGTGCAAAACCAAGAAAAAATATGACTTTTCATGTATTTCTGTACTTAAACAATTGTTTTTTTTATTTCTGTACTTTTGTACAACAATTTTTGGGATTGCTGGTACATGTATAAATAAAAAAATAAAAGATCATTAATTATGCTAAAGCTATAATAAATGCCACATAAACAAATCCAACGCAGGTAGAATTAATTATCAATATGACGAGTTTCACCTGTGGGTTTACACACATAACAATAAAATTCTAACCGCATAGTGACATGTAATAGATTCATTGTTTACTGGTCAGCTGAGGTAACGGCCGAGCTTTCTCACCACTCTGTGAGTGACCAGTGGTTTATTTCCGCGGCGCCGCGGCTCCAAGCAGCTTATACTTGTCTCTGAGGACATGATCCAAGGAGAAATACAAGTACAGAACGCAGTATTGCTGGGTTGGGTTTTTTTCGCGATCTATAACAGTCGCTTTTAATCTTAAGATGATGTCTCTCGGAAGAGATTTATCAAGATAATTACTGATTATTCTTTTAATATATACCGTAATTATGTTACACAGTATTACATGAAAAAAAATATATATATCTGGTTAAAGCCAGAATTTCTCGGTGTGAGATGGATTCTATGGAAAAGAACTCTATCAATTAGTAACAGATTTAGATGTGTGAATTATGTAATCTCCATCCCCAACAGTGACATTAACACAGAGTCGACCAATGTGATTTCTTTAATCAAGGAAGGAAAAAAAATCATGATTTGTCGCCTTGTAGTATAAATCAGTATCATTTTAAGAGTTACAAAAAATGATGAATCGTTTTGAATGTAATTTAATATAGTTTTGAGAGTTGAATCATTAACTTCATTTGATTGTTTTTTTATTTTTCAAGATATATTCCGCCAGACTAAACACACACTCCAGGACGGAGAGAACAGCCAGGAATTCTGCTCTTTTCGTCTCCACAGTCAGAAGGACCTGTATCTGTCCGTGACCCCGGACCGGCAGCTCGCTGTCCATCAGTCCGACACAGCCCCCGACCCCCAGAGTCCGGACGACAGGTGCTTCGTCCTGCACCCGGTCCCCAACGGCAGCGTGTTTATACAGCCGTACCACCACAAAGGTAGGCACGAGCTATCTCTGTCAACAACTCAATGGACCGAACATCCCATCCGCTTATCTTAAGCATCTCTTTATACGTGTACAGTTCATATATAAGTCAGTTATCGCAATCCAATCATATGATCAAAAGTAATCGCATTTTTTTTCTCTCCATTTTTAAAGGTTTTTATCTACATCATCTCGACAAGGCCCTTTCGGTCCGGAAATTGGAAATTAATTGGAGACCCCCGGAAGAATACTTCTTCAGCGTTGGGATCGTGGACGTCCCAGACCCCGATGTTTTCGTCGCCCCAGAGGACGCACCTGTCAAGAAATCCACGCCCTTCATAGAGGAATCCTCCCCCGTCAAGCCCAGCCTATTCTGGGGATGTTTCGGCGGGAAGTCAAAGAAGCTCTCCTCCAAGATCAAGAAAACAATCAAACAGAACTCTCGCGTCTAGAAATCAACGAAAAAAAAATAACGGCGCTTAGTGATATACGCAACCTTCCAGGTGCTACTGCATAGAATCATTCCGAATTAGCAATTGACAACCATGGACCAAGATCTACACTGGCCCTAATCAAATAGTAAAGAATCGACGATGTCGGGTCTTAACAGACCCCCTCCCCCCTTGTCCCGCCCCCCCTTCCCCATCTGACACAGTCGATCGCCAGCGATGACCTAAGACCCCGTGGCTTTTTAGCCACGGCAATAATTAGGTGGTGGTACTAATAACGTGTGATTTACCATGACTGGCATTATTTACTATGCTCAAAAAGGGCCTTTGTACTAACTGGTATAATTCTTCCTCTCTATTGACAATCCGCCGGCAGTTCGGTGCATTCTCTGTGTGTGTGAAACTTCAGCCTTTTTTGACTTCTCAGTTTCTCATAAACTAACTTTTCCTCTGAAATCCATAAAGAGGGATATGGTTTTGTTTAAAAAAAAAAAGCTGGGTTTAATTTCCATTTCTAGTCATCGCTTGTGAGACAGTGCAATATATGTATTTATTACTTTTATTTATTTATTGTGATTGTATACTATCTGTAGTATGTTTTCATCTTGGCATGAAGGCATTTTTTTTAACTTTGTTAAAAATGAAAAAAAAATCTATAAAAATCGAAAAAGTACACGAAGCACAGCATTGCTGTAGTGTGAAGATTTTGCGCGGGTCAGTTTTTGGCCAAGTGTGAATTTGATATTTGAAGACAAAATTTCTGTACATATCTTTAAAGTCTGTCAAAACAACAGACTATGCGAGTTATTTTGTTACTTATTCCGTTTGAAGTTTGAATAGGGTGGGAGACTTTCTGTTTTGGAAGACTTCCCATTCCTTTCTACCACCGGTATTTGATTTTGAGGTCTCCGCACGAGTTTGATATTTGTTTTGTTTTCTTTAAGTACGAAAATGTATTTTGTTTTATCTGTTGAAAAAACTATTTCAATAAAATTTAAAAGTGAAAGAGATATTGATCTTTTGTTCTGTCTTGTCCTTAATTTATGCCATTAAATTGAAAAGTTTTCATTTCTATTGGCGCTACGAGCTTTTAAAATAACACATGAAACAGGTGCACAATTGGTCAACGCCTATATTTTGACGGCTGTGATTGAAATATTGACATATGTTGCCATTCTACGTTGATATTTTTTAAAACCTATTCGTATAAGATATAGATCTTTCCTGTAATTAAATTAACTGGAGACTCGGACAGCAAATCCCCATTACCCCCGGGGGAAATCGATTTTCGTATTTTCGTCGGGTTTTTTTTTTATTAACCACACGCTTTTATTTCCCAAGAGATATACTATAGTATATCATTTTGATTAAACATACAACCTGAATATAACTTAGAATAAAGAAACTGACACGTAGGTCTATTTAATTGATGATTATATATGAATTTTAATCAGTGGAGATGACATCAACACAGTCGTTAGCTGGAAAATGCGCCTTACTTCATTAAAAAATCTGAAAAATATAGAGAAAAAAAAATTCAACAATAAGTCAAAATAATTCTATCTTACTGTCTCTCGATTTCCACGTAAAGTCAAATTTAATCGGATAAACGTCTTTTTGATTGATTAACGAACGTAACACAAGCATTTATATACTCGGATCCATTATTTCAATTTCCGAGGGAAATTGTTCGTGGAAATGGTGGGGGAAATGGGCCTTGGCGCGATTGACGTCACGACAACTCTGTAATTAAGGCGGGCTTTTTAGTTGATTAACTAATGGCGACTCTATCAGAATCAAAATTGTGTACGTGTTCTTCGTCCGTTGCAGCTTGCTCCCCCCTTTAGTTCCTCATTACTGTATAGAATCTCTCCCGGATCGATTTTCTGTTAGCCGCGAAAGAAGGCATTTACCGGGATCCGTCGCAGATACAGGATAGCTATGACGGTTAAATCGTCTGCCACTTTCAAGAACGCGATGTGATGTGGTGGGTATTAACTCAGCCAATGACCTGCATTTGGGTCAACCAACCATCAAGACTTATCTGTCAGGTTGAATTAAGTGCACCTGACATGTTTAGGAACTTGGAAGTGATGTCCTAATTTAAATCAAGTCACATCACGAATTATATCAACTTATGCAACCATATACATGCAGTTCTGATTTAATGCATCCCTTCCTAAAATACGTTCAGGTAAAGTTAGGCTTCAGGTCACTGTCAAATCTATTGTGTAAATTGTGTTTAAATTATCCAGTATTAGAAAGTTATTAAATTCGAATTTAACAATCTTGCATCTTGAAGAAATTTTATTTTAATTTTGTTTTCATAATTTAAAAAGCAATTTCTTGTAAACATTTCAGTTTCAATTACATGTATTATAATAAATATACTCCAGGCATTATTACAATGTATATGTTATCATGAATTGCAGCTGTGTAAAAACTTACATGTAGAATTCAATTGTATCAATAGTATCGTATATCTCTGAAACATTTTTCACAATGACAATGTCTAAGAATTGGTGAAAACACATGGGCTTTTTTTTTTTAAATGAAGCGATTCAGGAGAGATAACTCGCACAATGCAACATGCTAAAAAAAAGTGAACATGGAAAAAGAAAAAAACCACACATACACACACAGAGAGCAAAAAACCACACCAAACAATAATATATTATGACAGTAATATGAAGGCAACAATCTAACGATTTTCTGAAAAACAATGTGCTTTTGTCGTCACATTCAGCAAACATGTGGGTGATGAAAAATCTAGGAAAAAAGGAAAGAAAACATGTTTTTTTCCAAAATCACGTGTGAACTCTTATTGAACGAAGTGGGAACTAAATTAAAGCATAGAGCCACTCCAACAACCATTTATCACTACAGGCTCATATTGATATCAATAGTGTGTATTGATCAAGTATTTTAAACGAAGAAAGACTTTTAAAAGTTACACACTAATAATATCTATGAAAAGTTTACCATGTGTTACTACAGTAATTGCAATAAAAAATATATATCGGTATTATATATAGGGCAGGCTTTAAGTGCTGATTCGTGGTACCTTTAGTTGATATATCAAACATAATATACGAGTATGTACATAGGTATATTGAACTTTAAATTACATGCATAATACATGTAACATTTGCAAACGCAAATGTAAAAAACTTCTATAAAAGTTTAATATAATACCAACTTACCACTACAAAAATCTAAATCACTTGAACTGAATGTGAACTTTCTTCAATCATTTATGTTCCGTGTTACTCTAATGTTGGTCCTGGTTTTGTGAACAATGATATTCTATTCTGTTTTGCCAGTGATCCATGTGAGCTAGTTTGTTGTATACATGGTTTTTTTTATATATACTTATCTATATCTACAAATATACCATGTAATATTCTATAAATAGTGCCTGTTTGGGAGGTCACCAGTTGAAATTATTATACTTTCATGTTAAATACTGAAATCTGATTGGTTAAGACGCAGTTGACAATCCGTTCTCATACCCTCAACGTTAGCAACACACTTGGCAACGGGCCGATAGAACGAATTGTTTCATGCGCGTAAATTATGCGCGTACGGTTCGCCGTAGAACTCACGTCTTTTCTATATAAAAGCAGTAACATTTGCTATAAAATTAAGACATTCAGTATAATAAAATAAATAGTGCCTGTTTGGGAGGGTACCAGTTGAAATTCACACCCCTCGAAAACCATTGTCAACCTCCGCTTCGCGTCGGTTGACAATGGTTTTCTCGGGGTGTCAATTTCAACTGGTACCCTCCCAAGCAGGCACTATTTATATATTATTATACTTTCATGTTAAATACTGAAATCTGATTGGTTTAGGCGCAGTTGACAATCCGTTCTACTACTCTCAGCGTTAGCAACACACATGGCAACGGGCCGATAGAACGAATTGTTTCATGCGCGTAAATTGTGCGCGTACAGTTCGCCGTAGAAATCACGTCTTTTCTATATAAAAGCAGTACAATTTGCTATAAAATTAAGACATTCAGTATAATAAAATAAATAGTGCCTGTTTGGGAGGGTACCCGTTGAAATTGACACCCCTCGAAAACCATTGTCAACCTCCGCTTCGCGTCGGTTGACAATGCTTTTCTCGGGGTGTCAATTTCAACGGGTACCCTCCCAAACAGGCACTATTTATATATTGACACCCCGAGAAAACCATTGTCAACCTTCGCGTCTGTTGACAATGGTTTTCTCGGGGTGTCAATTTCAACTGGTACACTCCCAAACAGGCACTATTTATTTTATTATAATATTGAATGTCTTAATTTTATAGCAAATGTTAAGTACTGCTTTATTGTAGAAAAGACGTGATTTCTATGGCGAACCGTACGCGCAAAATTTACGCGCATGTAACAATTCGTTCTGTCGGCCCGTTGCCATGTGTGTTGCTAACGCTGAGGGCATGAGAACGGATTGTCGACTGCGTCTAAACCAATCAGATTTCAGTATTTAACATGGAAGTATAATAATATAGTACACTGACCTGTTTCAGGGTTGTAAAAGGGTTTCACAATATAATTTTAAAGTCCTGTATTAAATATGCATGTGTATGTACAAGTGTACCTTTATCTATTCACATCCCATCTAACAAACTGTACCGTGTGTATTATAAATGTACTATGTAATGTACAGTGCATACTGACCAGAGCTAGCGTTACAGAAGGGTTTCACAGACAAAGTAATGCTTGTTTTCACAATTGCCATCTTTCCACAGGAATCCGCTAGCCCCGGCGATATGGAGGCAGTGCTCCAAGTTATGTCCGTTGTTTGGGGTTCCTGGGGCCCAGTTCTGGTATGTGACCTAAGGGGAAAGAACGATAACTCAGACAGTGCATTGTTTCCTTACGAACGCGAAGTCAAAGTTAGAGAAGCCTGGAAATGAATTGTAAATGCACATGTAGCTCTTTGGTACATGTTTTTGAATTTCAAACATCAAAATCAAAGATTATCAATGAAAACAAAGAAATGATTCATTAAGAAAACTAATCTGCTGGTGGTTTAAAAAAACAACAACTCGCACCTACATTGATCTTATATCTTAACGAACACAGCAGTACTAAATGAGTCATTTCAGTTACAAAAATTTTAGTAATACATGTACATTCAATAACTTGTACATAACGACGTATTTCAGTTGTAAGAGCGATAACTCGTCATTAGAACTGCAAACTTACTGTGCTTTTAAAGTTCCGATTACTATCCCCATACAAAATGTAACTGTACATGTCAGATTAAAAAATATTTTTAAATCTAAATTAACAAATGGAATTTCTTTGATATGGTAGCCCATTCTTGTCAAGTTCTCTCTTGTATGTAACTAAAAGCTGACTGAAAGGAAACTTAAAGGCGACTGAAAGTTAACCAAAAGGTGACTTAAAAGAAACTTATAGTTGACTGAAAGGTAAATAAAAGCTGACTGAAAGGAAACTTAAAGGTGACTGAAAATTAACTAAAAGCTGACTGATAGGAAGCTAAAAAGTGATTGAATGACACAGAACCTTCCAGATGGTTCAGTTTTCATTCTGCTCACTTAATAGCAGTTTTATCTTGTGTTTTATTGTGATCTTCCTTGATAGAAATAATTGTAGATAGATGAAAAAAAAGTCAAAAGTAATTTATAAACGATAACATGCTTTCTTTGCTGGTTCATATGGCTATGAGTGTAGCGACCACTGTAGATAATTGTAAATACTATTATGTACAGTGAATGGGTTTTTGGTTGTTTTTTTTTTTTTTTTTTTTTTTTTTGCTATGCTTGCTACCTTAATACCGGCATGAATCACTAAAGAAGGCATTCTGTTGGTTTAGGTATACACTTGCTATGCTTGCAAGGCATATACAAATTATATATATATATATATATATATATATATATATATATATATATATATATATATATATATATATATATATATATATATAAACCAAACAGAACCATGGGACACAAACCACATACGACTGTATGGCACATAGAAAACTTTGAACGCATTTGTCAACTATGCAGAGCCAACGAACTCTGTAGAAAGTCGGGCAGTTATTCATATCTATTAATGAAACGATAATTTAAGAAAATTTAATAAAATTGTATTATACATGTATATGGCGAACAAAAATCACGAAATCGGAATGTTAATATGCATGATTGAAGGAAGAATAGATAAACGAAGAATCAATGAAACTCAATGTCGGTCGAGGTTTAATCTGACCAAGGAGACCAAAAAAAGGGGGATTTTTTTTTCATTTGTGGGATTTGGTGGGTTTTTTTTCAAAATCACTTGAAGACTTAGTCTTTTTGCGTGATATTTAAAACGGCTATTCTGACGCTGTAACCATGAATGTAGCTGTTTATGATGACTGAAGAATTATTTTGCAGAGCAATATATAGATGTATGATGTACATGTATGATATTGATGTAAAACCGGTCCTAGGAATCCCCCTGCCGGTAGAGGGAAGGTACTAGGGGAAGAGGGAGTCCTAGGGAGGTTTTCGTTTACGAGGAGGAAACTCAAGATCCTATTTTTGATAACTTTTGCATGTAAATTCAATTTAGTAAGTCTGAATTATAAGGGGGTTATCGCCCTCTTTACCTCTTGTATCCGCGTATGAGATTGTATGAACTACTCAAAATTATCATGAACGAATTTCAATTAATTAAGGCCGTACTTTTTTGTTGAAGCGCTAAATCGATATGATTTAAACTGCAAACAACTTTTTTTTACATTTCAAATAGTTTTTCAACTTTTAAGACGAATTAAGAAATAAGGAATCATTCTTTGAGTATTCTGAGGTGATAATTTCGGTCGGGCGTGATCAAAATCCAATAAAGCCTGAAGGGCTATATGATAGATTTGACCACACTACGACCGAAATTATCACCTCATAATATTCAAAGAATGATTCCTTATTACTTATTTTTATATTATTTCAAATTTCTACACTTTAAAACATGTTAAAACCACAATTTTTTTTCATGTAGCACATGCTACATGTATGTATTTCTAAGCAGCGCAGCCAATATACCGTGTTTTGTTTATACTATAACACACGCCCATTTTGTGTCACTCATTTTTAATGAAGTTATTGGGCTATAGGCTTCAAAATTGATTCGTAATGTTATCACAGACAAAGACAGTTGAAAATGTAAATATAACGCATGTAAATGTATTAAGGACAGGGTCGAAGTTTTCCCCCTGCTGTGCACTTGAAGATCAAATACTTCAACCGTTTGTTAAACAAATAAAAAAAAATGTAGCTTTTAAGAATCAATCAAAGTCAATATAACTTTTCGACCTACAGTAACTATATATGGCGATTGAACAAATACAAACTTGGCTTACATATAAGCCTATTGGGAGGTTTTTTTATGCATCTTACTTTTTAAAATAAAAATGAATTTTGGGACCTTATTATCTATCTTTTATATGGCAAAACTATGGCGTATAATCTAACCTTACAGCAACACGTAGATCTGTGTATTGATATTTTGTGTGTAATTTTTTGTGCGCCGTAAACTGCAGTTTTTTTTTTTACTAAGGGAGGCACTGTAGTTCCCAGGTCGTCAATTTTTTTCAGACCGGGAGCTACAGACCTGCAGCTAATACCTGTAGATACCTGAGAATCTGTAGACTGGCTGTCCAGAAAAAGTGACCCGACTTATAAGAGGGTCAACGGCAAAATCTTCAGAATATATCTGAAAAAGGGCAACCGACTTATAGGCGAACAATACTTATAGGCGAGTATATACGGTATATACAAACACCACTATATTCCTAAAATTAACAATTTTTTGTTGCATGAAAACTTTGCATTTAATTATCTATGATTTGTAATTTATACATATTCTTTCAAAATGCGTCAAGTGGTTCCTTTTTGAAAAATGTTGAGGAAAACTTATATCGTACTTCAAATTTTTTTTTATAATATTTTATTATTTTCCTTATTTTTTTTTTGCGCAAAAAGCGTTGACTTGGTCTCAGAAACGCACTCTGAAAAAACGATTTAGAATTTTTCAACATTTGTCAAAGTGCGTGATTTCTCCAAAGTGCGTTGCCAAACGGGCTGACACATCTGCCAAAATTGCGTTACATGAACAAGTCTTATTCAAGTAGATATATAGTTTCTTCACTGCATGGTCGTGAACAGAGATATGCTATTTATTTTTGTAACAGTCTGTTAATCATTCATTATCGGATATTATAAAATTTGGATTTCAATCGGAATGCTATAGATTTTATCAAATCTAACATATTAAAAGATCTTTAACTTTGACTTGGCATCCAGCAACATGCATTATATGACGTCGATTTTTTAAATATAAAAATGATAAAATTCTAAAGGACAATAAAATTATACTCAATCAAGGGTTTGTGGATATATTTGTAGCTTATCCAAGTTTCTAATATTCAGCTAAGACTCAAATAAAAAAAAATAAAATAAAAAAAAATTCGGTAGCTAAAATCAACACGTTACAATTCACGACAGACTAACCTTGAACAGAACCAGAAAAATGAAATGAACACGACTGATTTTTTTTTAAATCAAACATTATAATTTAGTTACTCTAGTCCACCCGGCTTCTAGGACCAAAAAACTTCGAAGTATTAAAACAATTTCAAAAATTACTTGAAAGTTCCGCCATGGCTTAACTGTTGTAAGAGTAAAATGAAAGAAAAATCAAATCTTTTTTAAAACTGATGGCCTGGGGCCAAATTCAAATCAACACTCGGTACCTGGTCCAAGGTCACTGCCCATCGCCAGTCACCCTCAGTCATGACGTCAGATGCGCCTAACCAGAACGTGTGTGATGACAGGGAAGCTGAAAGCCAAAGACGACGTAAACAAGTAAAGCTTTTGAGCTGTGACTGAGAAAAATAATTAATCTAATTACATGTATACAGCTGAATATACTTGTTTTGTTTTTTTTACAGACCGGTCTGTTCACTTGACTTTTTACAAAAAAATTAAGTCTTGTTTTACCCGCTTCCGTCTTGATATAGTTTTCCAGGAATGTTTGTTCCTCTGCTGACTGGATGATGGCCAGTTCCGCCCGGTAAGCTTCACAGTATGCCTATACAACAAGTAATGGTTTGTTTACCAATAAAATTATAATGTTGAACGTTATTTTTTTTTCTCTACGATGTTCAAATTAAATCAAGTATTCAGATAATGTATTATTTGCATTAAAGAAAAAATGGAGAGAGAGAGAGAGAGAGAACCTTAATATACTTTAATTTAAAAAACCTACTAAAGCCTCTGGCCAGGTGGCCTGGATTCGTACCACCCTGTAACACGTGTTTTGTCCACGATAGAACAAATGGGGGCATTGTACACCACCTAATGAATAAAGTTTCACATTAATTTCAATTAAAATCAATTTTGAATTCAATGTTATAATAATTGAATGATAAAATTGATTAGGTGTTAGAGGCGGGTTTATGAGAAGAATGTTAGTCTAGGGCACGTGCCATAGACAATCCATTGTTAGTATGTTGATAAAAAGGAATATTACCCAATAAAGAATTCACTTGTTCATCCGAACGGTTAAATGGTGCCATCAAAGAAAAGATAGAATGAATGAAGAATGAAGAAAAGATTTCATAATTTGTCAACCAAAAAAAAAAAACCAACCAACAACCACCACCCCCCCTCCAAAATAAAAACCCCATGATTTCATATAGCTTGTATATTAGTATACGATAAGAGATCTCATGTTAACGAATGATTATTTCAAAATTATAATTACAGTATTGTAAGAGGAGATATTGTATATAACAAAAAAGAATATTGTAACTACAATATAAATATATTTTAATTACGATAAAAGTAATACGTAAACGAATACATTTCTCAAAATTGCAATATTATATCGATTTTCAAAAGGAAAATCTCCAAATTCGTAATCAGAAAAACTCGTAACGCACTTTGAGAATTTTTTTCTAAGTTCGTAATTTTCGTATTTTTTTAAAAATGCCGCTATATATCGATAATATTTTTTAAATGGTCAAATACACAATACATGTACACTATTAAAAGACATTTTAAATTGCATTTTGGAGGGAAATAAATATCAGCTCACCTAGATTCAGGACCACTAATGACCTAAATGTAGGCTTAATTAATAATCGAAGTTTAAAGATCAGTGTTGGAAGAAAAAAAAACCTTTAATTTATGCATCTTAATAACATGTTTTTGAAATTCTGTTACAAAAGAGTAACTTAAGATGTGCTACTGTTTCATTAACGAGTTTTATTTTTAATTTTCAATTAATTTTATTGACAATTACCATGTCGGCATACAATCATGAATATGAGTTACAAAACGTCAAACATAAGCATGCAAAAGCCAAACATTAACTAATATATCTACAATGGACAAAACATTTGGTGAACAAAACTACGCTAGTGCAAAAATTACTGGTACATGCATTCATAAAATTGTATCAGTGTTCATTGTTGATTTTCCTTTCGATCGTTGAAACAATTTTTTTTTTAATTTTTTTTTTTAGAAAACAACATATCCTTCTAGCAGCTGTAATATATGATTTTAGGATAGACAAGTTCCTTAATGGGATTGACATTTGTATATGTGGTCACATTAGATATCAATGCAATCCACATTGTCATATTTTGAACAATACAATAAAAAGTGTTTATCATCTTCAACAAACAGTTTGCAAAAATTACACAGACTTTTTTCTCTTGAACCAGGAGGTTAAGAATATCTACCAGTTTCGATAAATAATGAATGGGCGCTGATTGTTAGATTTGTTAGGACTGATCTGACACAGTTTTAAGGGATTCAAGAGAAAAAAATATTTTGTCCGATGGATTTTTCAAAGCTTCTCGTATATATAACCAAAACCCTCGTGCATTTTCGAGTTCTGCTAGACACAGACTCATGGAAGATGAAGATTGAGCTTTTAGTCACGGATACTTGGGGCATGGATACCCCCCCTTATCATTATCTATTCAAATTATAAAAAAAAACGACACCAACTAAAACTTATTTATTTTTTTATGTTTTTATATGCATAATACTTTGATAAAATGAAACTTATTCGTTTTTAAAGTTTTTTTAACAATATCTTTTTTGACTGACACTTAAAAAAGCTTTATTTTTGCATGCGAGTTTTAAAAATATCCAATGTAGTCGATAAGGTTTCATTTTTTTATGACATAATATACTTAGAATGTTTTTTACTGACAGAATGTGAGTGTCGACCTCAGTTTTTTTTTTCATTTAAATAAAGAGAAAAGAATTAATTAGGGTGGAAGTGGGGTTCATGCCTCAAGTGCCTATGCTTTTAGTTTTTACCGTGCGGCGTCCCCGGATCTTGCCGAAGTACGGAGTATGCTGAAATAAAACAAACTAGGTTAGATATATAGACGACTTGACTGGACATCGATGTACAATGAAAATAAATGATTCGTTTCGTCAAGTTTTCACACTACCTATCATTTTTTCTATGTAAGAATAGATGCATGTCAATATGAATCATACAGATAAATCATAGAAGGTAGAATTTCTTTTAAAGTTTGGTCTCAATGCACAGGAGCCATGAGACTAGCTGCAGGTCTGTAGCTCCCGGTCTGAAAAAATTCGGACCGGGAGCTATGTACAGACCTGCATCTACCATGAGACAGATTTGAAAACGGGACTAACATGGTCCCGCTATTGTAAAAAATATCAAAAACACAAAATAAAAAAGACATCGAATCGTCTTATGTATAAATGTAATTTAATTATTTCAGTATCTAGTAATTAGTATTAAAAAGTTTTGTATATACATGCAGTTGGCCGTATTAGCTGACACATGTTAGGCCAACGCTAAGATTTCAATCGCATGCATCAAAAACCAACCTCTTGAAGTCGGAACACTGAAAAGGAGAATAACAAAGAACAGCGTGTAATCCATAGCGACCGAGTTAATCACTGGAACCCTGATACAAACTGTTATCTTGGAAACAAGGTCAACATTGTTACCTGATATTTATGTTACAGTAGTTAAATATGTAAGAATATACAAGAATTACACCCGAATTTTAGAAAAATACGTGAAATCCCTGCCTGCTGAGGAAATTTATACGTGTACCTGCTGATGAAGGATAGAACTAGGGCTATGAACGGCTAAAAAGAATGTGGAATACATACATGTACATATTTTTTTTTCAATACATTTTACACATACACGTACAGTCATATACTTATACAGACGGTGAATTTGGGATGAAATAATGAGACTATGAGGCATTGTAGCAACGAATTATACCTAACCCTTCATTTATGATAATATACATTGTACATTAATTCAAAAGTTCAACAACTTTCTATGCTAACATATATAGATCCATTAGAAATTATTAAGAAACTTTAAAGAATTTTTATAAGCATATCCATTCCATCAGTTATTTTTTAATTGACCCTGTATCAAGTATCATATAGCTTATGCCAGGAATTTATTACAGAATCGATGGAATCATGTGAGATAGACTAGTATAAAAGAAAATAAATATAAGAAATACCAACAATTAGATTTGACAATCACGTGACAATCCTTCAATACCTATCACCTGTATTGTAGATTTATAGTGACTAACAGATTTTTGAGTGACTTCAATCATGGATCGAGTTTTAAAGAATGGATTCATTCAAAGTCCAATTTACTTCCGTGGAGTTGAATTTTCTGTATATTCCGTGTTTTAATTAACGAATTTTCTAATTTAAATTTTCATTTTTTGCTGCATGATTAAATAGAAAATCTGCCTAAATGAGTAAACAAACAACTATTCCTATTTTTGCGCTAAATTAAATGATTTTTCAATTATAATGTTAATAATTGCAAGCAAAACAAGTCATGTGTATCCACAGAATTAGTTAAATCATTGTCCATCATTTAAAAAATCCGTTGACTTGTTACATGCGTAAATCTAGAGGAGCTAGGGGTGGGTGGGTTCCGGAACCAACCCCCCTCCTGGAATACTAAAATTTATTAAATTCATATGGTAAATTTACTCTGTACCAAAAATACTGTACAGACCCCTCCCCCATCCTTGACAAACACAATTATCCCCCCCCCTCTCCCCGGCAAAATTTTCTGGTTCCGCGCATGTATTGTATGGTTTCAGGATTTATTGGACAAGTTACATAATCAAAACTCCTTGGTTTCGTTAAAGACAGTAATGACAGTAACAACAGAATATGGTGTCACAAAAATGTCTATTAAAAGAGGGATGGAATTTCTAATATCACGTTCCTGCAGTAACATACACTAATTGTGACACTGTTACTACAAAACGCTCTTGGTTTTTTTAAAATTATCAGTAAAAATATAGCAAGAGTGGTGAAATTGTTCAGAAAATTACACATTACATATTATAATTCCATATACATGTTTCTTCACTGCCAATTCTTTTTTATTAAATGCATAGATGTTGGTGTAAAAAGATGTTTTAGTATAATAATTTTAGTAATATTCATTTATACAAGATGGTTTTTTTTTAAAATATTCACAATTGCAACTTTATGGTAATTATAAGAATTTTAAAATAAATTGAAAATATCATTAAGAAATTTTATCCCAAAATTGTCATTTCCCTTTTTGTTTTCCGTTTAGATGAAATCATAAAATCATGATTTTCAATAACCATAATATATACATGCAGTAATTATAAATAATATCAAGTAATATAAAGATGTAAGACGTTCATTGAGAAAATCGATGATGCGATGACTCCTAAATTTTTTAATTAGTAGGTTAAACGGTCAAATTTCAACAAAATTGAGAATCTGTCCAATATAAATAGAGAGAAAAAAAACTCGATTTGTTTGTTCAGTTTTCTTTAATAAACCGATTTCTATTTGTTGACACACAAGAAACCGTTACAGAGATGCAATAGGGGCCGTGGTCTTTGAATGACAATACCCGCAGAGTCCGGTCTTTAGAACCACCCGAAGCATGTGTTTCCTTAACAAGAGAACAATTCAAGATTCCCAAACCCGATCTGAAAACTCCGCTAATCAAATAATACATTATTATAATAGACAAAAGTGAAACGCAGCACTCGATAAATCAATCCCTAAAGGACTGGGGTTTAATAAACACTTTTTGACTTTACTGTAAATAGTGGAATCTTTAAACATAAAGGTTAATCAATTTAAAATGCTGCTAGAACGTTTGAAATCAGGCCTGGTACAAAAGTGGTCATTCCTTTTGTTACATTCCTCGACAAAAATTTCGATGAACAGGCAGTGTATCTAATTGACCGGTTTTGTTTGGTTAAAGTCTGTTAAGATATGTACCATTTCTAAGGGCATGGAGAGGATCATATGCTTATTACTTATTACAACTAATTCAATCTTAACTATTTTTTTCTTTTAAAGTTTTTTAAAGGGACATGGTGACGCACAAACCCATGATTTAGCAAATATCGAATTTTTACACGATTTCCACATATTTTATTTATCATATGAAAAGGTGAACTTTTGAAAAATTACGGTGTTCAAAAGTAAAAAAATCAAATTAAAAAGAGAAAAATAGAATTACACGTTGGGCCAACACATAAATATTGAGTTTTCCTTTCGCTTCATAGCCACGCAAGCGCAGGGGAATGTAAATACTGCAGCGTGGCATACATCATGAGCCAGAAACCTCTCATTGAAACACGATGTCTTCAAGAACTAAATATTTATGAAGATGCATTTTCTAATAATGCATATTTCTTACCATAGACATCGAATAGCTTCAAATTCGAATTCTTTTTTCAGTGTGTCAATCCCACTGTAACTAGTTTTAGACAGAAATCGCAAACACGCGACACAATACCAATGTCCAAAACAACTCGGTTTGTTTACATTTTCCGGATGAGTTTTAATGACTTTTTTGATAGGTGATAATTTATGATGCGTTAAACCTTTAGTATGATGAAATTTCGAGTAGCTCTTCTTATTTCCGTTGTCATAATCAAATAGTAAAACATATATTTTGAGTCACCATGTCTCTTTAAATGTTCAATTGTGTCAGTCTATTTTGGTTAAGAAAAAATCAAAACAACTTCAATATCTTTGTAAATGAACTTTAAAGATGTCTTTTTTATAGAAAAAGTACGAACGCTTCTATAATTTCACAGAATATGATGGATAAACTTTCAGTTTATTCTCTGAAATTGGATTATATTACAGGTAAATGTAAAATTGCCACACATCAAGTATGCCGGGATCTGAGCATCTAATTATCATAAATGGGAAAATAAAATAAAATTTTAACGCATCATCCTGTTTGCAGCCACTCTTGAATATTGAAGTCAGGAAATTTAATATCTTTAACATATAAAATATCATAGACCAATTTAAAAGATATTTCGAAGGTACAATTTCATTTTTACGGAATGTAGCAAATGCGTGCGCAGCAAGCCACTTTCTTATGGAGGCTGGATGGTCAACAAGCTAATCATCAGATAATCTCTATAATCCAATGAAGCTTACAATTATTACACTAGACGGGTAGAAAAGATAATGGATGTAAATGTGATACATGTCGGTATCTTTGCTGCAATCATAAGCAGAGCTCTGGAACGATCCCCTCCCCTTGACGCATCTAAATTATCTAAATTCCATGGCAATTTTAAATCCCAAAGCCTTAGTTAGAACAAAACCCCTCCAAATTCTACCCAACAATATCTTTGAAAAGTCATAAAGAAGAAAAAAATAAAATCGCTATCGTTTTGATATTGAATGATTTCTTTAAAAAATTCATACACAAATTTACCCTATTCTGAACAAAAATAATATACATCCTATACATGTATGCATGCATTGAACTTTCGCGAGCCTTCATTAAAATGTGTTTGTCAATTACATGCGATTTGACGCTCTGTTTTATAATGAAGTGTAACCTTTGACTCTTTGAAAAAAGAGACATGATACTCGGACATATAAATAATCTTTCTCTGCAAGAACGGTTAAGGTCAAATATTGTGATATCTACTGATTCTTTTTACTTCTCAGCGTTAAAATCGGTTTAATATCTTAAATATTGGAAACCACATTAGCTAGTTTTCTCATTACGATATAAATTTGTCTTTGGCATTTTGTTAGAATTTCCAAGATGGGAAACATAACTTTTCTCTTTATAGAACCTCAAATACGAAAAATTTACAAATGAATTGGTAATTCTGCAACTTCGATAAAAATGTGTTGATGAAATTATTATTTTGGGTTTGTTTTCGTTTTGTTTTGTTTGTGGGTTTTTTTTTTTTGGGGGGGGGGGTGTTGTTTTGGGGGTTTTTGTTTTTGTTTCTGTTTGGTTTTTTATGGTTATTGTGGGGTTGTTTTTGTGGCTTTTTTGGGGGGTGGGGTGGGGTGGGGTGGGGTGTTTGCTTTGTTTTTATTAGTTTTGTTTTATTTAACACTATGGTACAACAAAATCACAAAACAATTTCGCAAACTTAAAGATATAAAAACAGTTTTAAAGCATAACAAAGTAAATGAAATGGTGTGATTTATCACGAACTCCTTAATTTTTTAGTCTAGTTTGCAATGTACTGTTTTGAGAAAAATACAGAGATTTAATAACGTGAATTTTTTCATTGCTGTGAAAAACTTTTTGCTATTGTTATGTGTGTACTTAAGTCTTCTTCCTTCGTCATCTGAACATATTAAAAAAGTTATAACAATTGCAATATACACAAGTAGTACAGTGGTGTAATACAATATAATATACACAAGTAGTTCGCTCAGACTCATCAAATTACTCTTTAATTAATGAAACAAGTAACTTTTATGCGCGTTTGGTGCCTTATCTGCCATAATGAAAAAAATACATTGATCTATTAAATTAAGCATTGTATTTCTAAATCACCTATTTGTGATATTTTATTGAATTATTTTAATATTGAAATAAAGAAATAATCTTCGTACAAAAATATATTTTTGAATTAAACAATTGACTTTTCTTGAAATGTTTCAATTATGATTTATGTTTCGATTCAAATGGAACCAACAACAAAGTGTTTCAGATTATACACAAACACCTACATTTATATGTATAAAAAGAAATTACAATTTTCAAATTTTAATCTCTTGAAATAACTAGGATGCTTGCAATAAAGAATTCTAAAAATATTTAAAAACTGACTCAGTTCTGCTAAATTGCCAAAGTTAACGTTCATCTATCTTTAAAAAAAATAATCACTTAACTAACAAAAACGAATTTATTTCTCTCTAAGCTGAAGTTTTTAGTTAATCTTTAACACTGAAGGCAATGCTAGTATCTGTTTAAGTGTTTGTACGACAATAAAATGATATAGACTTAAATTCTGTATGTAGCAAGGCCGTTATTTATCACAGATGCTTTGATAGACAAACAAACTATAGAAGCGTAAACAGAAACCGCAACACCTGATGGGTTTGCCGGGTGTTGGATTCCTAAAAGAACGGACCTTTTGCAATCTTTTCTTGCAAACTTTCATGGAATTATTACAATGAAATCCATTCAATCTAACCAAAGTATGTTCTTCTGTAGTCCTAAAGTGCAATGTTTACTTTTGAAGACAAAAATCAACAAATCTATTTCGAACCACGGGTAGATGCACATAAGGTGAGAAAGTTGACACATGCCGTAAATTAACGGGTTTTCACCAAAATCTTTCATTATTTGATGTAACAGTTAGTCTCTCTTGGCTGAATAGCGAGTGCTCTAATGCGCTTAATAGACTTACAGAAAAGTAAATTACCCGAATCAACAACAAAAGTCACATCAAACAGACAAACCGACTTCTTTCTCCCGCAAATCCAAACACAATCACAAAACATACTCGGAAATATTTATTTAAACTCAAATATTACTTTCTCTGCCGAGTGTTTACTAACTCAATATCATGTACAATGGTTGTTTTATTCCATCCGCGTACGATTGGTCGGAGGGAATTCCACTACGCGTGCCCGAACGCCGCTGCTCGCGTGCTTTGTGTTTGGGGGCGTTACCCATTTATAGCAAATTACAAACTCTGCGCTCGTGCCCTTATATAAAGAAATCACTTTTTTCTTTGACAATAAATTTTCTAATTCTGATCAGAATGCCAAAATCATTTCTCGTCAAGCATAAGAATATCTGTGCTTTTTACGACCGGGAAGCGATGGAGACAAACCAAAGCGCCTTCCATTTGGTGATGCCATCTTCTCTCAATCGTGAGTTTTGATATTGTTGCCTTCTTTAATTTTTCTTAGTGAAAAAAGATACCAAAAGTTATTAATTACAAATGGTATTGTTAAAAAGAACGTAAGTTTCAATTTTACATATAGGATGGCGGATGTTTTTTTTCATTACCGCTGCACACTGTCTCAAACTATAATAAATTTATGATTAATCATTTTTAAAAATTAGCAATTAAGTTTTAATAGTAAATATCAATGTCCAAGAATGAGATGAGTGATAAATACAGACTTTTTGATAATGAAAGTGAAACGTTAATTATTTGGATGATTTCATTATAGTTTCAAATTACATTGTAAGTTTTGAGTTTGAATATGGTTATACATTCTATTCAACATAATCAAATTAGTTTGATAAAAACCAAATATGAATAAGATTTAACATCTTTTTAATTATCAAATGTACCCCCAGAGAAATAAATTTTGTTAACGATACGAAAAGCAAATACAAAACTCGCTTTTTCGTAGAAATTATCAGCGAAGATGATACATGTATTAAGATGATATACATGTATAAGAATTAATGTTTTACAACTTTCAGTTGCAGATTCAAAGTTCAGCGGTAAACATTTATCAGAGAGTTCTTCCTCCGATCTCCAACAACAAGCTGATCATCTTCTCCATCCCGGCGGACTGTTCAGACCGTGGATGGACCAAAGCATGAAAAACTCCAGTAAGTCTCTCTCTCTCTCTCTCTCTCTCTCTCTCTCTCTCTCTCTCTCTCTCTCTCTCTCTCTCTCTCTATTCAAATTTTGGAATTTCTTTCTTATTGAAACCATGTCTATTTTAAATTCTCACTATTTAGTACATTTTAAACTGTTACTAAGAACTCTATCATATGATCTTTTTTAGTACATCAACTACTTTTATTTTAGAAATAATATATTATAAACGTAATAAAAATTCAATAATATTAACATTTTGATGCGTTATATTGTTTGCCAGGTATGGATTCTTTAGCTGCAAGACACATGATGACGATGATGCACCCCAGTCTTAGAATCGGGTTCGACACCCGCTATCTCCTGCACAACTTCCTGTTGTCATACAACCATTACTTCGGTGGTTATCCTTTTAAATATGGGGCCATGTATCCTTCTCCTGCATCGGAATCTCAGACGGCGAAAGAAGAAGACAATATCGACGACATTTCCTTGTTGGAAACGAGCAATGGAGCCTATGAGTGCACAAAGTGCAACAAATTCTTCAGCACGCCGCACGGGCTCGAGGTTCACGTACGAAGGTCACACAGCGGGTCAAGGCCATATGCCTGTGAAATCTGTAACAAGACTTTTGGACATGCCGTCAGTTTAGACCAACATCGAATTGTACATACCCAGGAGCGGAGCTTCGAGTGCAAGCAATGTGGGAAGTGTTTCAAGAGATCGTCGACGCTATCTACCCACCTTCTGATCCACAGCGACACACGGCCATACCCCTGTCCGTACTGTGGCAAAAGATTCCACCAGAAGTCCGACATGAAAAAGCACACATACATACACACAGGTAACTAGTCGATTTTCATTTTAATAATCGAAAAAGATTTTTAAAATTGTAGTATCATATAGCCTATCACTTAAATCATTTAAAACATTCAAGTTTAATGCCTACAAATTAAAAAAAGAAAGAAAGATCGTTTTACTATGCTGGATATACAAATGTGGTGTACTTAATTTTATTTTTATGATGTACATGTATATCCTTTTCTTTTCTTTACCATTTACCGAAATTAATGTTAATATGGGGGAATTCCGGGGGAGGGGTGGTTGCTAGTAGAACAAATCTCTCACAACAATAACAAATTACGAACATATCCCCATAGAATTAGGGTAGATAGAAGCATTAGATCCTTGCATCCAATAAAACAAAGGGTCTATGCATCATTAGTAATTGATAAGTGGTACTCTATGCAGCGCGGCTTCCGAATGCCAAAGGTTAAAATCATTTTCTGTTTGCGACATGAATCCTGGCCCCAACTCTTTGGAGAAGTACCATCCTGCAAAGCGGGCCAGATTTTGGTCTGTATTTAGATACAATCTGATGTGATGCATCTCCCAACGCACGGCTCCCCAATACTGAGCTTATATCAATCCTAAATGTCACCAACAGATTGCATTGGTTTGTCCTCTGCTAAATCGCTAAAGCGGACTCGCGAGACCGCTTAGCCAAAATGTCACCTCTCTTAATTGAAATTAATGACTGATGCTACACGTTTTCCCTAAAGTTCTGTTTGGGTTTCCAAATTAATTAGAAACATTTTCAAATCATTTTACAAAGATTTTTTGATGTAACATTGTTTTCCTCTAACCCCCACCCCAAATACCGACCACCGCCACCACCACAAAAAAAAAGAAGGAAAATTGGCAATTGAGCCAAATGAATTTACCTTTAACAGCTGATTTGAACGTTTGCTTTTATTTAAATACACAAATTGAAAAATAACGGTTTATTATTTCATTTCAGGTGAGAAACCACACAAGTGTCTACAATGTGGGAAGGCTTTCAGCCAATCGTCAAACCTGATAACACATAGCAGAAAACACACGGGGTTCAAACCATTTGCCTGCGAGAAATGTGGACGGGCATTCCAGCGAAAAGTGGACCTACGGCGTCACGTGGAAACCCAGCATACCGTTACCATGGAGAGGGGAGTGATATCATCCATGATGTTCCCCTACCCCATTCATGCAAAATGACCAAAAAAAAAATTATTTCTTGTTATTGTATTGTGTATTTGTTAATTTATTGAAGACGTGCATTTTTATTATGTAATAATTATTTGAGATTTGAAGTGAATTATGCACGTTGTGTATAATTGTTTAATCACTTTGGATGTTTTCATGCGTGTGGTATTGAGTAGACAATGTTAAATTTTTCTCTCCAAAGATAATTACAATATGAATCAAAGGTATTTCGGCAATCGAATGTGTCAAATACTAGTAATGAGTCAATCTGTTTAATAGGGACAAGTTTTACTTTTTTTTTCAAATGAAATCCACATGACATAAAACTTGAGGTTGAACAATAAAATCTTTAGCAAAACGAAACTGCTACAGTAATTAATTCTGCTCTATAGAAAACGAAGTTTCTCAGTAGCAGACACCTGGAAATTCACATCGAAGCCTTGTCAATATATTTGAGAAGAAAAACCTTTATTTTTCTATGATCAGGGGCCAATATGTAAAGAAATGTGACGAGGTAATTATTAAAAATCCGAGAATAACGAATTCACGTGATTTTGTTTGCTCAACGTGAAATCGTATCCAATTAATTAAAGTATTGACCAAATTTTCAGTCCCGAATTGACGGCTGGGTGCTGTTATTAGTAATTTGCTGGGAGTTCTCAATCCAAGAATCAATGGCAACGTCTGTGTTAAATATGCACTTTGTTTGATTTTTACAAATCTTTTGAAAAAGCAAAGTCTAGGTATACCGGTACACTGTAATCATTGCACGAGTTTTTAAAAGGTCCCGATTCAATTTTTGATGATGTACACCCATCTTTTCCTTTTTATTTCCTCCAACTTTGTAATCTTTTTTCTTCAGACAGAGACTATGTGTTCGAAGATGATTTCAGACTTCGGTAAATGACATTTGGCATCTTAAGGGCTTGTTTTTTTTTTTAAACAGATTACTTTGTAATTTCATTTTTTTTTTCAAGTATTCGATGAGTATACTCGTATTCGATAAAAACTATTATATATAAGCTTTAAAATCTCTTGTTCAAAATACAAAGGGATTCAGGTTCTTCAGGTTCAAATTGAATCTCCTGTCTGTGTCAAGTCTCCAAACACGTCTCTGGGTCCCCGATAAATTACGACTAACCTTTCACTGTTGTACAGTGAAAAAAAAAGTTCACGAGAGAATCTAGAAAGTTTTTCATCCCATTAGCTAGATAATGCGCATTAATGATTATGTGAATGAACTTGATTTAATAAAAGAGAAAGAAAAAAAAACCTAGATTATGCGCAGATCTGGCCATGGGGTTTCAACCCCCCCCCCCCCAACAACACCCCTGGTTACACCATGCAAACATAAAAAATTCACATAGTACCGGTAGTATATCGAAAATAGGTCCCTTGACCCCCCCCCCACCTCAGGAAAAAATTCTGGATTCGCGCATACTAATATATTTCATACAAATAAAAAAATCTTGAAGTATCTGTAAGGATGTAACTGCTTTGTAATTCAGTTTTCTGTCACTAAAGCACAAAAATAAAACGAATTGTCTTCATAAATGACAATCAATGTTTTACAAAATAAAAAAAAAAAGGTTTTTTTTTTCAAGTGGATTCATGTGCTTTTGACGTAAGTCGTTGTGACGCAAGTTAAACAACTATCAAACAATTTCCTTAACCAATTGAATTGTGCGTTGCATTCAGATAATAAATATACATACATGTAATGGATGATACAATAAATAAATGTACTCCCAATCATTCACTTCTTTGATGATTCATGCGGGGTATGAAGGTGGCGATATTGCAGAAAAAATGTACATAACCCGCGTTAGCGGGTTATGTAAATTTTTTCTGCAATGATTGCTACCTTCATACCCCGCATGAATCATCAAAGAAAGCATTTTATTGTTTATATTTACATCTTTCTTTTAACTAACTACATGTAATAAATTGATTATAAAAAGTAAGTAAAATACACTAAATTACTGTTTACGTACATAAGTACGTTGGCTAAAAGAAACAGCCAAATCGTCATCTTCGCTAGCCAATTGCAAGGGTTTCTGATCCGCACCGCTCCTCACGAACCCTTGGCCTATCGTGCTATAAAAAGTCGGGATTTTTTTCCTGGATTTTGATTAGGGTTTACTGAAACCGTTCGACCAATCAAAAAGATGCAAAACATCTCTGATTCAATCGATAATGTTTTCGTACTGTTTATTCACGAGTGTCTCTAACACGCATACATTGTAGCTCAAAAATATTTTTCTAGTTTTTCTGTTTGAGCCTTCATGATACATGTAGCTAGCAATGGTGCAATAATTGTACCACCTAATCTGTGCATCAAGAGAGATATGTACTTATAGATGAAGGATTTACTGCTCCCAGTCTTACAACCTCGAATGAATTCGAACTATTATATGTTACATTTAACAATAATCCTATTTATTGAATACACTGGGCATTAAAACGTTCTTTCAACTTGTCAATATCAAGGTCTATAGAGGTTGTCATTGTCGCACCAGTACGGCATCTTTCATCATTTGGCTGATTTATAAATAGGCTGGGAGATCACGTGACGAAAAAAAATCCCCGACTTTTGATAGCACGATATGCCAAGGGTTAGTGAGGAGCGGTGCGGATCAGAAACCCTTGGCTAGCGAAGATGCCAAATCGTCTCCTTTGAGACTTTGAGTCTGACATCATCATGATTATCTTGTGCAGTCCGTGATTTTTCTTAGGTCGCTGAAGGTTTCGACCAATCGATAAACTGGGCGTGTCGATTTCAGCCCTGTCAGTTTCAGCCGCTGTAGATTTCGACCAATCGATAAACGGGGTGTGTAGATTTCAGTCTGGCTGTTTCTATACAGTAGAGCTATGAATTAACTATAAGTTTCCGTAAGAAATAGTGGGAATCATACTTGATAGATGTATATATATATAAATATAATGAAGGAGGAATTCAAGGACAAAACTGTGGACAAAATTACGGACAATCACTGATAACAACAACACTACTCGCTTGTGGTGAAATTTTTTTCATGGTCGTTTGAACTCATTTCAATTCATCTCAATATCATATTTGCATTTTATATTTTATAACTTTGATATGATATGACAATGACTGTGTTTTCTGACGAAAACATAAACACTAGTAGACACTATCTCTGACAGCTTTATTGGTGAACATGGTCGCCATGACCTGTGACGTCATTATACCTATAAAGCCTGACCTGAAGATAACAATGAACAGATTACACGGAGTCCAAAACAAGGTAGGTGGCGCCACATATGACTTATGTAACCAAAAAAGAAATTATATATTAAAAAGAAACGGCAATATGGTTACTAATACATGTATTTTTCTTATTTTGAAATCAAACATCGTGCATTGTATTAAAGGATCACTACGGTTGAAACAATGAATGGGTACAAAATGAATGTAATACTAGTACGTACTTGTATATGTATATTATTTTAGTATAATTCAAGTTAATGGTCTCAGACTGGTACGGTACGAGTTAAACTTTGTGACAATACAGCAAATGAGCAATTCTGTATTTTATCATATTTTATAATACTACATGTACATGTAGTTTACTAAATTGTTTGGTAATTTAGAAAGCTCTAGAATTTAACAGACCGCATGCGCGGATCCAGAAAATTTTTCCAGGGAGGGGGGGGGGGTCCGAAGGAAGAATTATTTGCAATATAATTTTACTATAATAATTATACTATGTAAATTTAATGAATTTTCATTTTCCAGGGGAGGGGGGGGGTGTCGGGACCCCTCCGACCCCCATCTAGATCCGCGCATGGACCGTTATAACAATGAATTCATTTTTAACGTTATACTTATACTTTTCTTTTAACCCAATCTATGCAAAAACACTTACAAGACAAGTTGTGAATATAAAGAGTTATGTATTCAAAGATATATTATGTACCAACCGCGTTCTGAAATCTATCAATCTGATGAATTTGAAATTTCAAACACAAAAAGTCACATAAGCGTCTTACAGAATATGTAGACGTTTGGCATTATATAACTAGGCATAACTACAGTCACTATAGGCATAACTAGGCAGAATGATGTTCTAATGCCGGTATTAACATTGTTTTCAGATTTAAAATGATGAGCTTTCTAACTCTTCTCTCTGTGTTGGGAGTTGCCGTGGGTGCGGCCGTACCCTCCGATCCATACGCGGCACTGACCGTCCTGAAGCAGTCCTGTAGGGATACCAATACATGTCCATTAATGTACTCGGAGGAAAGCCTGCGCGCGCGCCTAACTCCAGAGCAGTACCACGTGACACGTGAAAAAGGAACAGAAAGGTCTCTCACATAATCCCTGCAAATTATTATTCACATCAAAAAGTAATAAAAACACTGTGCCGGATAATTACACCAGTGCCAAGGTGGCATTTTTGCACCCATCAAAGCTGCATGTATCGAAAAATTTAAATATGCCAAATGAGATACACCACTGCTTAAAAAGTTTATAATCACTTTTGTTGTTAAGGTATCTCACCTGTCAGGTGAGATGAGATTTTACCTTTGAAAAATAAATTCCTACAGGAAATTAATTTTTACCATAGGAAAAACATTTGTCCTATAGGATATTTGTAATTTCCTACCGGAATAAAAGAACTTCCTATAGGAATTTAAATTCCGATAGGGTTTGAACAAAACTCCCATAGGATTTTAAAATCCGCTAGGAAATCTCAATTTCCTATTGGAAAATTACCTATCTGATTCAAATTCCTACAGGAAAAACTTTTCTCCTATAGGAAATAAAATTCCTATTTTCAATTTTTCTTGTAGGAAAATTATTTCTCATATGGAAATTATTATTTTCCTATGGGATATTAATTTTAAAAGTAAATATCTCACCTGTCAGGTGAGACACACTAAAAACAAAAGTGGTTATATACTCTCTAGACAATAGTCTATCATTTGGTATATATATATATATATATGGATTTTTACGAAACTGCATCTTAAGCGGGCGCAAAAATGTCACCTTGGCACTGGCATAATTACCCGGCAGTGTTTAAAGCAAGTTACACCATAAGTACGCGTGTAACATGCATTTCTTAAACATATAAAACTTGCAGAATTATATGAATTTTTATTTCTAGGCGGTTTTCTCCTGGTTACGACAACCACAAACATGGTTTGTACCACTGTGTCGTCTGCAACAACACCCTCTTCTCGTCTGCTCATAAATACAACTCCGGGACCGGATGGCCTTCGTTTTACGACAAGATAGGAACACAGATAGGCATTGTTGACGATTATTCTTACGGTAAAAAAAAGTTTCATATATTTGAACAGGTTCGTATATACTAGTATATATTATATATACTAGTATATACGTCCCTGATTTGAAATAGAATAAAAAGTATTTCTACGACTTCACTTCGGCAAACAATTTTTCTATAGGAATTTTAATTCTCCTGCCGAAATTTTTATTCTTTTAGGTTTTTTGTTCAACATCTATCGAATTTCAACTTTCCATGAGAAGAAAAATTTAATTCTGGAAGAAAATTCTACATATCTCACAGAAAAAAATAATTTTCCAAAGGCACATGTAATTGTTATTTTCCATTGGATTTATTTTTTCACTATTACTCCATATAATTAACAGGCATGCACAGATTGGAAGTGACTTGTGAGCGATGCGGATCACACATTGGTCACGTGTTCAGCGATGGACCTGCACCCACGGGTCTCCGATACTGCATGAACTCTGCCGCCATGTTGTTTGTTCCAGATCATAGCAACGAAAACCATGTTCAGCCTTTGGGCAAAAAATAAAGCTGGATTTTGTTTTAAAGTCACCATTCTTTATTAATTTTGCGCGTACATATAATTATATAGTTTCACAGCGACCCTTTGTTACACATATGATTTATCCATGACTAACGTGTTTTGTATCAGTTACACACATGGTTATCCATCATAACATTTGGATTAACGACATACCGCCAGAAAAAAACCTCAAGATTGTTATGCATACAATAAATGGATAAGAATGTGTTCAAGGGCTACCCAATTTACAATTTTACACATGCATGCATTGAGTTGGGACAGTCTATGCTTTGTAACTGCTCCTTATGTTTCAATTATCATCATTTATAATAAATAATTGGTGCATAAATTATAATAATTGTTCTAATCAATTATAAAAAATATAAGGCAACATTAGGCAGATTGATGTGTCGCATTGGGACACAGATGAGAAAAAAATCCTCAATCTACATCTAGTTTCTGGTTTCTAGCACTTTTAAAACATCTGGCAAAGGGTGTTGTAAAAAGATGGAAGAATCAACATGTTTGGTGTTGGAACATAATTCAGAGTCTTAATGGTATTATGTAAAATGGAAGAAATCTTCATCATATTTGAAATGCTCACAATTTCATATTACATGTACTGCGAAATTTGACATAATCATACCACTGGGCACAGTCTCAGTTAGAGTTACCTCTCTTATCTCAGAGGAACAAAGTGACAATAAAATCTGAATTCGGTGGATTTTAACATTTATTTAAATATCATCATGCAAAACGTCTAGCAGTGTACATATATCTCTTTAATCAACTTCTGGGATCCAATCCAATCCCTGTGAAAAAAAAGGGTTATACATACAATATTTATCACAAATTCTAACAAAATTGCATACTACATGTAGGTTCAAGTGTCAAATTCTAAATATTTTACAAATAATGAAATTCAGTATAAATGAATGCTAAATGAATAATAATAGGGTATTTTCAGACACTATAACATGTAATATTCTGCTTTACAAGTTGCATTTTCTTAAGAGCCCAAAATATTGTGTAAGATTCCCATGCGTACACTCCTTTTTCATGTTTTAGTCTATAAAATTAACTTCCTGTTTACTTGTTTTCCGATTCCTCCCAGACTTGTCCAAAATTTTTTTTTTTTAAAACTCTGAATACAAGGAAATATTTGCCCCATTTATTTTCACCCTTTTGATCTCTATGTCGGCTTAAGATTTTAAAACTGGGCCAATTCTAATATCTCAAATTATCTATCTTTAAACATTTGACGGCAGGTTAGTGTTATTTGTTTTTGGTGATATCCATGTGCATTAATGTTTAAAATGTAGAAAGTATAGGTCTGTTACGAAAATTCTGGGAAACTGGAGTAGAAACATGGGTCAAAGCATAGACCGATTTTGGTTCCAACATTTGCACCTTTTTTCCAGAATCAAAATATGAGGGTTTGCAAAGAGAAGTGGATGAAGGCTGTATGCCCGTCATTAATTGTTTACACAAACTCTTACGTGTGCAGCTATTACACACCCAGCTTAAGGTATGCGTTCCTGTAAACATACTTGTAACTCCACACGTACAGACATACACTTTCAAATGCTTAACCTCTCTTTTTTCTAAATGGTCTATTGTAACCCATTTGGATGATTTGTCCAAATCTTTTAATAAGAGTCAAAACTGGAACATGGATGAATTTTTATTTGTAACAACAAAAGCTATAGAAATAGCACATACCCTCCGAACGTATCTGCTCCCCATTATGAAGTAATCCCTGTGGCTCATTTGAAAGTCCGTTGCATCAAATGTATCCCTATTTACATTCTTTTAAAATAAAAATACAAAATAACATATGATACACCTTGTAGCAGAGTTTAAAAAAATAATTAATCATTTTGTATCATAAATGTTACGCTGTGACAGGGTGCTAATTGTTAAAATTGATAAACATTACTTTTCATTCCTCGGAAACCGAATTTTCTCTGTTTTTATTTTTCTGAATATAGGTACTTTGCTAATACCTTGTCATTATAACGAACAAATCGGAAAAATCTGTCTGCCAAAATCCCAGGAATACACAGAAATCCCGCCGTAAGGGCAATGGAAGGCAGGACAGACCACCACATTCCTCTGAATCAGTTGACTATCCACTAGGAGAGTTGTCCTTGTCTTACAACCGGAAGTAGACAGGTCGGGTTAGTAAAATTACCCAAATGGACCCAAGTAAGCACATGTATGTGATTCACAAAATTGTTTATGCATGTACATGTATTTGCATTAGAAAAAATGCTACAAAGTAATCAATGATATGCTTAGCGACATCAAAACCACACTTTCTTTGCGGTTTAAGGTGGGGTAGGGGGGGGGTCGAATGTCCTTTTATTATAATTTGAGAATTATTACATGTAACAGCTGGGCTGTAATGAAATTCAGGAAAGAAAACAAAAATTAAATCACATACTGAACAATTCAATATTCTTAAACGAAAAATTTTATTAGAGATCGAACTATACCCCCCCCCCCCCAACACACACACACGTGTGTACGTAAACACACAAAGAGAAAATATATTGACAAATAACGTGATTAAATTAAGTAACAATTCAGATGAGAGTGATAATAAAAAATGATTGAACTGGATTTCTAAAAGAAAATCAACGCCAAGAAAGTTTTATCAAAAGCAATACATGACTACATGTAAAATTGGATCTGTAAGTGTATTATCATATTTAATTAAGTACAATGTTATGGACAATGAAATTGCACAAGATGAAAAAAGTGTGAGAATGGTGATCAATTTATTCTCGATGAACATATTGAATGCAAAATAAGAAGCTGTGCTGCAGAATGCATAGAAAAAAAAACAAAACAGAGGACTGTCATATTATAAATTTTCACGCCGGAATTTACTTGTGGGTGTTATCACAAATTTTGTATTTTCATCCACCCAGTAATTTCAAAATTTACAATATGACAGGACTGTAATGAACAGCTATTAAACTGGACTGATTTAGTACCACCAACAATGGCCAACTGTCGCCGGTAAAGGGCAAACAATTAACAAGTTATTAATATTGCCATCATTTGTGGCATGGAAACTACTAATATAATTATTATGTATAATCAGCAAATACATTTTCATTTTCTGAAAATATATGTAAATGTTTAGCAAGATATCATTTCATTTTTTTTTGGCTGAAAATTGGCATTTGGAGAAGATACAAGAAGGAGGAAAGAATTAACATATATTGTAACTTGTATAATTATATAGGCTTAAGGGGACTCGATGGTCGTGACCCTTTTTAGACTGTTTACATCTCCTTTAGAAGAAGAGCTCCATGCATGTTAAAATATAGAAAATAAGTAAATTAAAAAGGCAAAATAATATAGATTATTTCTTTACTAAAATTTAGTTTATAACTAAAGAAATCATATCTGAAAGTTTTAGGTAGATCTGATGGTTCATTTGTTGACCATCCAGCCTCCTTAAAGTGCAGGTTTATTATCTTAAAATAGTTTTGTTAACTTGAGTCGCTTTATGGCAGCACATGAAAACAAGCAATCTTGATAAAGGAACAGCACAGACTTCATTCATATGCATGATAAATGTAATAATCGAAAAGATAATACCGGTAATTAAAATATTCAACTGAAAAATCGAAATCGATCAATCGATTCCATTTTCGACAAAACAAGACTTTTTATATTGCTGCGGATGTCTCTGCACTGATCTTGAAGTCAATATTTATATTCATTTATATGATATATACAACTGTTTAATTAACTCGTCGGCAATTACTTTGGTTGTCTTAAAGATTTGCTATGTAATGATAGAACAAAACATACCATTACTAAAATTTATAAGGGTATCCCATGCCGGCCAGATAGGTAACATTCGCAAAAATTAGCTGTAAAAACAGACATTGAATCAGCAATGCTCATGTATATTGGTCACACAATGAATTAACTTATAAAAATCAACTCTTTTGTATAAATAGATTTACTTCCTTCATTTGTAATGAAGGTCTAAGTGGTTGCTCGCAATGCTATTATATAGGAACATAGGGAGAGCAGTTACATGTATTTTGAAATGAGATTTCTTATGAAAGTAGCAAGTAAATTGTATGATATATATATTTTTTTATATTTTTCATTGACTTGTTTGAATATAGGACAAACCAGATTTTAAATATAGACAACATGTAGACAGCCATAGCATGAAGACCGATGTATTTCCTAATGATTCAGCGCTCTGAGTCATTTGAATTGACCCATCATTTGGCTTCTAGTTTCCAGTTTAAAAAAAAAGAGAGAAAAACAGCATGGCATCTCCTGAACTAAACCATCAGTGTCTTCCTGCATGATAAGATAGATATTACAGTTCCATTGAGGTCGTACGTGGCATGCTTTTATTCATTAATGTCACAGAGTTCACAACACACCTAGTGGGGTGTTTGGTAAAAAAAAAACCCGAACACTGTAAACAAAGTAATTATACCGGAAACAAACATTGCTTCAAATGCACACAAAAAACCACACTACAAAAACGTTGCACTTTTATCGTAATTGAGTAAGAACATGGATTGGAGCGCACATGTGGGTCAGGAAGGTCTGTTAATGGGGATTTGATCAGGAATCCTCCGTGTACGTTCCGCTTGGCTGCCGCTGAAGCGAGGCAGACCTACCTCACACGTTATAAAAGAGACGTTCCCGCCCGACATCCTGCTATTCGTTAGCGATGAAGACTTGTATCGTCCCCGTTATCATTCTACTGGTACCTTACATAGAAATTGTTCTCAGTTCTTATTGTGTTATATATCATGTAATCAGGACGTATTCGAATATGAAATCTTCTAAAAGTGGTGTTCGTTATTTGTAGAGTTTCTTGCGTGATGTGGTTTCCCAGGGAGACAGGCGGCGGCCCCCTGTTGGAGCCACCATAGACCAACTGATAGCACAGTCCATGGGGGGAATAGAAGGTAGGGCACACTTGTTATGTATGATGTCATCATGACGTAGTTAGTCCCGAGATATTACATGCTGTGATATTACATGTATGATGTCATCATGATTTACGCAATTAGAATAGCAATTGTATATGTTTAATTTGATGTCATCATGATCAGCAGATTAGAACAAAAATATTACATGTATGATGTCTTATGATTGACGAATTTAGTTCAGAAAGTTATATGTATATGATGTCATTATGATTGACGCTACTAGTCTAGAAATATTATATGTATGATGTCATCATAATTGACGAAATTAGTACAGAAATATTAAATGTATGATATCATAATGATCGACAAAATTAAAACAGAAATATTACATGTATGAACTCGTCATGATCGACGCAATCAGTACAGACGAAATTAGTACAGAAATGTTACATATCATAATCTACTGAAGCCGTACAGAAATAATGCATGTATGATGTCATCTTAATAGAGTTCCAAAATAAATACTTATTTCAGGTATTGTTTAAAAATATTTATACATTGACAACGTAAATCTTAGGAAAATTTTAATAGCAATTGCATATTTGAATGGAAGCTAATGAAATATTTATGAAACGCAGTATACACGTACATGTATACCATGTGATCATTATGAAATGTAATAAATTATTATATTACATGTAACAGTGAAATGCAATGTTTACTCGTAAATATATGACACAGGAATGACTTATATTTTACTTGTTGATTGTTAATATGAATAAATTACAATAAATAGTAGGATATTCATAAAATAGAATGAACGCATATTGAGTATGGTATTGTATTGAAAAAAAAATATAATATTATTATCTACATGTATATGCAAGAAGATGTAAATACAAAGTGATGTATGAATCAAATACAATGTAAACAATAAAACGTTATGTTTATAGTGCATTGTAATTTTTATATTGATTGACTATCAAAATCCAATCTTGCACATAATAAAAAAAATAAATTCATAGAGAAATCATTTGAAGAATACAGTGTTGTTCGTTATCTTGCCAAGACTACAACATGGCGATGAAACATACAAGTAACCAAGTCGAAAATTCCATTTTCTGATCGGTAATGCCGTAGTTATTTTTGATCAGTGGTGTAGAGATCACTGAAACTAATTCTAATCTAAAAAAATATATGAAAACTTGAAAATAATTTAATTTAAATGAAGATATATTGTTTATGTAAAAAAAACAACATAGTTTAATTATTAAAATCGCGAACAATAACCTACCTGTGGATGCAAATTAATATATAGACCTATATTGTTATACGAGATCCCTTACAGAAAAGCTTACTGATGCAATAACAGAGAATGATTCATAAGTAATTATCCAGAACCTTGAATTTCTGTCTCCACAAGCAGATTACTGCATGAGTCGTACTCCAAACTTAAACCTCTAAACGTATAATCATAGGGATGCTTTTTGATGAAAGTAAAAATGTCAAACTCATTTACAAAAACGATTTTTCAAAAGAAATTAACCGCACACAAACCGTGAAAGAATTGATAACGTAATTAACATCAGAAAAAAGATCAAAGTTTTGCTGTCATCACATCATGAAACCGCCATTTCTTCGAAACCAAAGAGATTATTACCTTGTTAAAAAAGAACAAACCTACATTTAATTTTTTTTTATCTCAGCAAAAGCAAAAAATACAATGACAAGGATCTGGTACATGTATACAGTCGAGACGGATTTTTACCAATGTGCTGAGGTTCATATTGTAATCGATATTTGAATTAATTTCAAGGTTGCGAAACTTAGAGATTGGTTCATTAAGGTATATTTTATCTCATATGCAAAAGCATGCACAGTTGTTGACTCAACGATTGTTTATTTGTCTCAATTCTTTTTTTTTTTTGACCGCGTTCGAGATTTTAATCTCAACGAATTCTAGTTCAGACAGAAACTAGTTCCCATTGCTGACAACAAAGATGATAAAGACCTAAAAAGAGAAGAGATTTCACGAATAGCTTTCCACACCAATGCGGAAGGTCTCAGGGCAACAAGATAGTAATTTAAAAACACCCAATGACTTACAAAAAATACTTTACAACTTTCAATCCCAAGAAAACGATTTGTTTTGACAAGTAATTTTGCACGAAAGGTCATCAAGAGTGAGTTTTGTATGATCAAATGTCATGCTTTTAATTAATATCATTAAGCTTGATTTGGAATTACATAACACTGTGCATTTTTCTTTGGAGGGATATACTGATAATATAGCAATCATACACGTTTGAGAACAAAAACACCCAACAATATCTTTGGCTGTTTTATTCTCGTTGCGAAGACCAGCTATTCTTATCCTAGTCACTGCCTCCTGTAGATTTATGAATACAGACGCATTTTCAACATCTATACATATTCAGTCTTACATCATTTATTTGAAGTAATACCGGTATCATATTTTATTTCTATTTGTACATTGCGTCATTTACTTACTGTACCTGCCTATCTGAGACACAGTGCCCATGCGCACGCTCAACCATCAGTTACGTTCGTAACGCAATATAAATACAATTTAAAGTCATATATATTAAGTTTTTAAAGAAAAAAAATATGAATACTGCTAAAACAAGTATTACTTACAATCTGCAGTAATTGAATTGTAACGATGTACATATTTCACCAATGAAATTTAAAGTGTAAAGTTTTTTATGAAGTTTTCCGTAAAGTTTAACGTGAAGTTGCGGTTAGCCGGGTAGGATGCCACTCGACTTTTTACTAAGATACTACCTAACTTTCACGAACGCATCTTGTATTTGATTTGACACTAACGTGTGGATATATCCAGCACAGTTAGTCCGATATCACACACACCCCACTAACGTGCGGGGTTCCAGCACAGTTAGTCCGATATCACACACACACACCCCACTAACGTGCGGATATATCCAGCACAGTTAGTCCGATATCACACACACCCCACTAACGTGCGGATATATCCAGCACAGTTAGTCCGATATCACACACACCCCACAAACGTGCGGATATATCCAGCACAGTTAGTCCGATATCACACACACCCCACTAACGTGCGGATATATCCAGCACAGTTAGTCCGATATCACACACACCCCACTAACGTGCGGATATATCCAGCACAGTTAGTCCGATATCACACACACCCCACTAACGTGCGGGGTTCCAGCACAGTTCTAGTTAAGTTTAGAAAACATACTTCCAGGTTATGCGTGTGTATTCTGCATTGCTCGCTTCCTTCGTATCAAAAAAGGTCTACAAAAGACGATAATTTATTGTTTAAATGAAAGTAGTGGTGCCTTAAAATACCACATGAACTTACAAAGAAATACTAGTTATACTGTTTAACGACCAGAGAGTTACTCACTCGAGAGAGCCAACATTACGTCATCAGTGTCCGTGTGGTTGGTTGGTTTTAACGTTGCTAGATCTTGAACTGTCTAGTTCACAGTTCTCAGAAGTATAAAACAAGTATTATATTAAGTATAACTCGTTAATCAACTGTCGTAACTGTTTATCAAGTTTTTGTAAAAATACATGTGATAGAAAGAAAAAATACACAGTGCATGTAATTATTAAAATAATCAGTAGGATCAACAATGGATGTTGTCTATTGCTGAAATGTGTCATGTTTCTGTACAGTAATATATTTATGTAATTTTGTACAGTAATTTATTTTTTGTAAAGAATATGAAAGTACATGAAGTTTGTGGCATATAATTACAGGCTATGTTAACATAAGCAACCAACTGGTGACTCCTGATTCTAAGATTCTGGCCGAGTTAGACATGTACCTCACTCATGACCAGTATAATATCCTCTATTCCTCTGAAAGGTATGGCACACATTCATACTTGGGCTTTCACGGGCACTGTTTTTTTATGTTACAAGTACTAAAAGTTCTTTCCATTGTACCCTATTGAAAAAGAAATGTACTTAAGTCAAGTGCCTACTGGTTATACATGTACCTGTATATTGGTGGATGCTATAATTATATTGATATTATGAGTACATGTTTAACCAATATGAAAATATCAGATACTTATTTTAAGTGAGAATAGAAAAATTAAACCAAAACAATGCAGAAAGACATAAATGTGTTTACTCTATTACCAGACAGAGAACAAAACGAAAGGCAGTGCGATCAGGTGTGCTGCGTTGGCCCAATGGTGAAATACCGTACGAATTCAAATGGGGCGCCTACAGTAAGAACGTTTCTGATTGGCTGAGAACTGAGTTTGAATTCAACTAGTATATTCCCGAAATTTTTTACACTGTGACATGAAATTATTTTTTCTATTTGTGTAATAGGTAATTCGGAGAAATATTTAATCCGTGTCGCCATGCGTGAATGGGAGAAATATACGTGTCTGCGATTTAGAAAAAGGCAGAGTGAATATAATTATATCATGTTTCAAGACAATTTTGGGTGAGTACAAAAATCATGTGACGTGACGTTTACAAACAACAGGAAATGAAACCCTTTTGTTATTTTACCATGAATTCTAACTTCAGCTGCAATTCTCAGTTGGGCATGGTCGGTGGAGGGCAGCCTTTGAATCTAGACAGAAATGGCTGCCGATACGTAAGTAACTCAGTTACCGATTAAATTATAGTTAATGCAATTATGCACAGAACACCATGTGCACAATGCTTGTGTGATGTAATTTTTGAGCGAATCAATGCAGAACCTGCTGATGAAAGTAAAATGTTTTACGCGTCTTTGTAAGAAACATTGTTAACAGACACAAACCTTTTTAGTTTGCAGTAGCGCCCAAAGCTTTGGTTAAAAGGAATTAAGAATCATTAACACTGATGGTAAAGGTCTCTTCCTCTTCTCTATAAAAAGATTGTGTTGCAAACAAGATGATATGCCATAGGAAAATTATGGTGGCATATCTCTGCCCCTTGTGTGCAAGTTATTTTTCTATCAAATATGTCAACATGCAAGATAAATATGTTGACATCCAAGATAATTATGTCAACATGCAACATAACTATGTTGACATGCAAGAAAATTGAAATGAAATAAGAATTATAAAAAATCTCAAAAAATCTCAAATATCGCCTACATGTGACATCCAAGATGCTAGATGCTACCTATTTATGTCGACATGCAACTTATTTATGTTAACATGCAAGATAAATGTGCTGACATGCAACTTATTTATGTCAACATGCAAATTCTCTATGCCAACATGCAACATATTTAATTCAACATGCAACTTACTTATGTTGACATGCGAGATAAATATGTTGACATGCAACTTAGTTATGTTTACATGCGAGATAAATATGTTGACATGCAACTTATAAGTTGTATGTCAACATAACTAAGTTGCATGTCGACTTAAATATGTTGCATGTCAACATATTTATCTTGCATGTTAACATAACTAAGTTGCATGTCGACATAAATAAGTTGCATGTCGACATAAGGAAGTTGCATGTTAACATAAATAAGTTGCATGTCGACATAAATATGTTGCATGTCAACATATTTATTTTGCATGTTAACATAAATAAGTTGCATGTCGACATAAATAGGTAGCATCTAGCATCTTGGATGTCACATGTTGGCGATATTTGAGGTTTTTTTTACATTTGTTATAATTCTTATTTGATTGCAGTTTTCTTGCATGTCAACATATATATATGTTGCATGTTGACATAACTATCTTGCATGTCAACATATTTATCTTGCATGTCGACATAGTTAATAGAAAAATAACTTGCACACAAGGGGCAGAGATATGCCACCATAGAAAATGACGAAACAGCGATTTTTCCAAATTTTACCTAATAACCAAAGTCGGTTCGATACCCATTTGGACGTCGACATTTTTTCATTTGATGGCAAATTAGCAAAGTTTAACCTTTTTTATATTGCAGAAAGGACTTTATCTTCATGAGATTGGTCACGCTGTTGGTTTGGTTCACGAACACCAGCGGCCAATTCGGGACCAGTTTATTCGAATAAATTACGGAAATGTACACCCAAGTCTACGACAATGGTTTCAAAAATATCCACATAACCGAATCAACAACTTTAATATTTCATACGAATTTTCCTCAGTCATGCATTATGGAATCACGGTAAGAAATGATAAAAGTCGACATGCTTACATTTCACAGTTATTGAGAAGTTTTAAGTTGAGAACATCGGATACATTATACTGAGTGTCTCTCCCTTACTGTTTATCCTACATGTACATGTATGATATTTAAAAACAAATAGATTAAAAACTACCATGAAACAAATCAAGTGCCATCTAAATAAAAATTACAATAGGCCTATATTCAGATATATTTTTCTCCGACCTTGATTTTTACAATTTTTTGAACAGGATAATTAAGTCCAAACTCCAGTTGCAGTAATATGAGCATATTCATCCGCATGAATCATCAAAGAAAGCATTTTATTGTTTATATTTAAATCTTCCTTTTAACTAATTAATAAATTAATTATAATAAGTTAGTGAAATTCACTAAATCACTGTTAATGTACGTAAGTACGTTAGCTAAAAGAAACAGCCAAATCGTCTTCTATTAGAATTTAAGTCTAACATCATGATTATTTCGTGCAGTCCGTGATTTTTTTTTAGATCGCTGTAGGTTTCGACCTATCGATAAACAGGGCGTGTAGATTTCAGTCTTGTCAGTTTCCTGTCAGTTTCAGCCGCTGTAGATTTCGACCAATCGATAAACGGGGCGTGTAGATTTCAGTCTGTCTGTTTCTATAGAGCCATGTTTCCGTAAGAAATGGACGGAATTATACTCGGTAGATGTGTATATAACACGGTATACGATAAATCATATACCGGTATAAATAATCTAATTCTAAATATGTAATAGATGATACTTTAAATGTAATAACAATGAATTAATTAAAATGATGTATGCGCTGTACAATAGTAACTATAATACTTATATGGAGTAGCAAACAATGATTCTTTTATATTTTCCTTTCATCTCATTGTCCGTAGGCATTTTCTGTTGATGGACGATCAAAAACGATAGAGACGCAGCCTCAGTACAGATCTCAGGAACCGGAAATAGGACGCGTGTATTCCAAGGAGTTGTCCTTCACCGATATAGCCACTGTTAACAATATGTATCAATGTAGTAAGTGTCCAAGTAGCTTCCGGTCTGTAGCTCCCGGTCTGAAAATCCCAGATCATCCGAACTTTTTTCAGACCGGGAGCTACAGACCTGCAGCTAGTGTCCAAGTATTTGAAAATGTAAATAACAAGTGGCGGGTGGGGCTTGATCTCTACACTATTTTTTAAAAATGTAATATATCTTCAATAATTGGCCCCTCCACTTTTTGTCTGGCCCATCCACTTTTTGTCTAACCCCTCCACTTTTTGTCTGGCTCCTCCACTTAAAAAAAAAACAAAGCCAAGTGCCTGCGAAAATTGATTGGTTAAAACAATGGTGATAAGCGCTAGCTCTCCGCGTCATATAAACCCATGTATTGCTGGTTTCAGATAGACATTGCAGTAGAAATATACAATGTAGAGATGACGGTTATGTAGACCAGAATTGTCGGTGTGTCTGTCCGGACGGGTCGTCAGACTGTGAGGAAGGCAAAACTCCACAATTTCAGTGTAGGTTTAATCAGCTGTGGAAAAGAATTGATAATACACTAAACATATAAACATGCATGTATGTCAGTTCTGGACAAGGTTTGGATGTACACTCAAACCTTTTTCTTCTTGTATCTTGAATACACCAACCCTTTCATATACTTAATCATTAGACGACAATTTATCTTTAACTTATACCTGTATTATATTGTACATATATAACTATATCCAAGACCTTTAGTCACAATAGTATCTTTTAATTTCAAAATTAGTTTTCCTTTAGCATAAAGGTATATTGTTATTGGTATCGGTATATATACAAATGTAATCAAACGAAACCAATTCTTATACACAACAAACCAATGTTTTAAGTCTGCAGGAATCAAGATAAGGACTGGTCGTGCAGTGTGTGGGCCAAACAGGGAGAGTGCGACAGAAACCCTAGGTACATGAAATCCAAGTGTGCACGTGCGTGTGGAGTCTGTAGTGACGCAATGGCCGCCAATAAAGGTTATTATCTGAATTTTGATTTAAACAGTGGCATCCACCATGAATACTATAATACTTGTACATTATTTTTCATTCTCTGTGTTTATATTCAAAACATCTTCGGGACTCCTTTGGAGTTATGAACATTTTTCTTGCTAGTACTGGTAACTTTCCGCATTGTACATTCTAAACCAAGTGTCTGTGTGTATCTTTGCATCAGTGGTTGGAGACCAGTGTGTGAATGCTTTCCCCGATGACAAGTGTAAAAGCTGGAAAGATCTGGGAGACTGTGTGGCCAACAAAGAATGGATGTCACAGAACTGTAAAAAGGCGTGTGGAGTCTGTGACAACAGCAACGATTCTACCGGAAGTAGGCCGTTAGATATTATACTGTTTCTTTTTACCTAGAGATTGTTTATTTTTTTTAATTAATTTTAATCGGAGGGTATAGAAAAAAGCGTGTAAAAATAAAATAAAAAGATATCTTTACAATGACCATAAAGTAAATTTCGCAAAAAAGTTATATAAACAACCTGAGGTCAATTAACAATTTTTCTAGTTCTTACATTCCATTTCCATTCCTCATCCTTTACAATAGCTGGGTGCTCAAACAGGCAACCGGACAAGAAATGTGATGACTGGGCAGTGAGGGGAGAGTGCACTGTCAATCCAACATGGATGATGAGAAATTGCCAGAAGTCGTGTAAACAATGTACAGACAGTAGTGGTACAACTTCCTGGATACCGCATACCACTGCCACTCCTAGACCTACTGATCGAACGACTGCTGCTACAACCACAGAAAGGATTACCACTTCAGAACCACCTATCACTGTTACTCTTACTACCACAAAACCAACTGCAGAACCACCTACCACTGTTACTCTTACTACCACAAAACCAACTTCCACTGCCACTACCACTGTAAATACAACGATCGCCACTGACAAAATCCTGACGATCACGACTACCGAGCCATCTACCACTACCACCAGTCGGCCGTCTACAACCATTGTATACATTCCTCCGACACAAACTGCTTCAATATCAACTACCACACAAAAACCAGGTTAGTTACATCAATCTAATTTAAATTAGACTTGTAAAACCACTCTTTTATGTATTACAAGTTCGTATAGGTATCGTAGTGGTCTAATTCTAATTAGATTGCAGGATCATTGTGCAAAGTTATCTAAGCAACATTGTTTCATGTCTGCTCTATAGTGTATTGAAATACTGTTGATGAAGTTCATACTTGCAAAGAAAATTTGAATTATTTTTGCACCTAACCATCTCTCAAGCCAAAGCATGGAGTCACACTTTGGTCGTGGTTTGCGGCGATAGCAAACGACCATCAAATTGTTAAGTGTTATCTCCTCAAGAAAAAGAAACAATATTTGGACACTGAGCCGTGCAAGGAGATGACATATGCATGTCCCATACGTCATATATAACATATAACGATGATTTTTAATACATTTATATCTTGTATTATAGTCAGACTCTTACCGAAGCCACCTGTCATTTCGGTAACAGAAATCACACCAGACGCGGTCAGATTCCAAGTGACATTCCGAAGAGATGGATCTACACCAACTCTTCTTATTGTCAAACCATTCCAGAGGGAACTTAAATATAAAAACGTTCCAATAGGTAAGAAACGGGAATTACCACAAAAGCAGAAACTTCGAAGTTATTCAGTAGTAGAAATTTTATTGGTAACAGTTATAAAATTTAGTCATGATATACCCGTCCGGTTAACCAATGTATCTTGCAATTTCCCCAATACTTTATGGTGGTTAGAATAATATTACCATAGGTCCACAGGTAGGTTCCGACTCAAGTAATTTTACAAAATCACTCTTAAATCAACCTCCTACAGTAAAACCTTAATTTATGTCTGCCGTCAAGAACTGCATGCATATTTTTATGATAAATCAAGTCGAACATGATTAACACGAGGCTGTTTATAAAAATAATAAATCGAAGTATTTGATTGAGTTACGTTATTCTTTTCTCTGCAAGCATGTGATTTATTTTTTTTTATCTCTTAAGAATTCACAGATGGCACACCTCAAGTTATAGAAGTGAAGTTCTCCGGTCTAAAACCAGAGTCTGCATATTCCTTCCGATTTTATGCACTTAGTGATGCTGGATCTGGTCAATATATTGATGAAAAAATAATGACAAAAGCCAAAGGTAATAACTTACCACACTGTGGGTATTAATCAAAAGTAATAAGAAAAGAAATACAGTTAGCTATTGTTAAACAAGATGGCTCGATTCTTTGCTTCAAGAAGCGTTAATTGAAGACGTTGGATTTGATTGTGTATAACCAAATAACCTAGACACAATTACAATACAAATATTCTACTTGTATCGCAAGTTTTGGATGACATGGTCGATATTTTTAATGTAATTTCCAATGAATTAATATAGATAAACGGGACATAATTTGTTTGCAAATGCCAGCGTGTCTGTTTACACGTTGCATCAAGTCTTTCATTAGTGTTGTCATAGATCGAGAGAAAAAAACCCGACTACCTATATCTGAATACCTGTATAAAGTACAGTATGGTACCAATTTATGTCATATTCTAAAATATCCTTTCTTTTTTGTTCAATCCAGTGATTTTTTCTTTGGTTGTTTTCTCATTTTTTAATTTAAATATAATCGGGAATGTATTTGTTTTAAACATTTTCTACTATTATTATACCAAAGAGTAATAGTAATGATTTGTAGGTCAACTATAAGGAATAATAATAGGAATCAAACTTTCAGACAATGGATATTGAAATTTTAATACGTAAAAAACGTCTAAATCTTAAAATAATTAGATTAAATTCGGAGGATTCTTCACAAAGCTATTAGCGAAACAGCAGTCAAACACACACTGTACATACACTGCTATTAAAGGTTCTTTTACAAGAACACATGAGACCTGCGCTCTGCAAATGATGAGGAAATTTAGTACACTTTATACGCGAGATAAACATGATAGTATTCAATCTAAAATTCATAAGCTGCATAACAAAACGCGAAAATTTCATCGCTAAAGGTATATTTCATGTCTTCAAAATTTGTAGCGACTAGAAACACCAGCTGTGGAAACAATTACCCGGATGATAAATGTCAAAGGTTGGAAACAAAATGGAAGTTCTGTAGACTGCACAGAGTATGGATGTCAAGGAACTGCAAAGAGACGTGTGGTTTGTGTCCGGTACAGAGAGACGAACCAACAACCGGAAGTAAGTACTAAGCGTTAACCATATACCGGTATAACTATAATTACTACATAGTAACACGTAAATAAACTATAAATAAATGTTTTTCCAAAAGAGACATCAACATCATGATCATTTATTGTGGGGATACCTTTCTTGGCAGCAACTTGTCTGCCTTTTTTTTTTTGCTACGTATTTGCCCATGCGTACACATGTCTTTAGTCTTTTTTCACCGTGAATTGGTTAGAGTAAGTGCTGTTTTGGTTTCCCTAGGAACAGGAGACCCCAACTGCCAAGACGCTGATAAATACTGTCGGGATTGGTCCCGCTTTGGACACTGTCAAACAAACGCGTCCTACATGTTGAATCACTGCAAGGTTGCCTGCAGAGTGTGTAAACCTGCTGTGTAGTGTTAAACTGCAACAAATCGTTCAACAACAGTGAAATGTTCAACAATGATGATGTTTTCAACAAACAACAAGGCGTTTAACAACAGTGAACTGTTCAACAACTGAAATGTTTTCGACAACAGCAAGGCGTTCAACAACGCTGAAATGTTCGACAGTTAATGTTCAACAACAGAAAGGTTTCCAACAATATTGAGATGTTAAAAGACAATTAAACGTTACTTAAATAACAAAACGGAGTTCAACAACAATAAGGTGTTCAACAACATGAAACTGTTAATATAGCAACATTGAGGTGATCAAGAGTTCAATAACGGTAAAGTGTTCAGTAACGATATACTGTTATTGATGGTAGATGCTAATCATCAAATTGAATGCAATGTGAATCCAAGGCATGTCTTTTATCAATATATAGCTTATAAAGCGGATATTTGCTACTTCTAATTATCGTCTGAGGTACATAACTATACAGTATTCGCACCAGTACTTCTGCGAAAATATTATAACAGCGGTAGCTAAGAATTCCGAATAATTGCAAATCCTATGGATATTTAACTAAATTTTATAACCAATATCCATTTCATCAATCATGAATCTGTATTTCATTTTGAAATCATCAAAGGATCGCTTTGAATTAGAATGAAGGTTTTCATTATCTTAATTAACGAACTTGAAGATGTAAAAAAAATCAAAATCGTGTTCATCTATATTGGAAATCAGGATTGTGTAAATCAAATTAAATGCATGCGTTTAAACTTTATAGTTATCCAAGTTCATTGTTGTGTGTTCTTTAATTAATATTTAAATGTACATTTTGATTTAAATGTTATTCTTTGTTTATTACTTTTCAAGAACGTATGTATCAAGGGTATATATATGCGGATCTAGAGGAGGGGGTGGGAGGGGTTGGAGTTCGGACCCCTCCCGTGGAAAATTCAAATTTATCTTTACATAGTAAATTTACCGAAAAAAAGCCCTTCCCCTACGGCAAACAAATTATCCCCCTCGGACCCCCCCCCCTCGAGAAAAATTTCTGGATCCGCGCATGTATTTTATGTACAATGTAGGTTTTATGTTCTTCCCATTTTGAGCGAATTTTTAACACATTTTTAATTTAACCATACCAGTATTTACATTGTAATATCTACTGTACGCTTTCAATACAGACTCATTGATAACGAGAAATCATTTGATTTGAATTTAAACAATGCATAATATATATTTTAGTTGTATTATTTAATTTATAGAATGACCAAACATATTAACCATTATGTGTATTGATTGAAATTAAGTTTTGTGTATTAGTAGTTAAGTATGATTATAAATCGATAACGTTTTTCTTTTGAATATTACACTTTATTCTATCTATTAAACATGTATTATTTTGATATTTGATATTGTAATATTTCATTGTTAATATTGTATTACATTACTTGTTAACATATATACATATATAATGCATTGTTTTATAAATATATTGTTTCAATGTGCAAATATCTAAGAAATACAAATATTATCCAGTTCTCAAACTTTATTGCGAGGAGCAGAACACATTTACTTGATTGTATACAAATTGGAACAAATCTGTTTAGAGGTCATTAATTGGTAAATTTAAAAAAAAATTAAAAAGAAGTAAAAATATGAATTTTTCTTAACATTGCTATAAAAAAAATGGAGATACATGTATTGCTACCGCTGTTATAAACAAAATCATTCAATAATTTTTCAAAAATTTCAACAACCAAGGTTAACCAGATATCATATTATCTTAAGATGGATGAACAAGCAGACAAATGGACAAAGAGACAGACAAAAGTACAGCATATGTGACAAACATTTTGTGAAAGCCAAAAAAAAAAAAAAAGAAAACGAAAAAACCCACACAGAATCGCTTAAAGTGTGATTAATAAGAAGAAAACCAACACGCACATTTTTATATCAACAAGGCATTGCAAATGCATAAGTTCTGCATTGGTCAATGAATAATCATAAATGAAAAAAATGACAATAACAAACCGTCAACCATCTCAAAAATCCATAAAACGAAATACAAATTCAAAGCAGAGCAACACGGACCTCCTAGATAATGGTAGGATCAGGTGCCATGGAGGAGTGAGCATCCTCTGCTGACCGGTCACACCCGCCGTGTGCTCTTTGTCGTAATCGGGAAAATATCAGTTAATCAAACAAATAATGTTCTGAGACAATATCAATCAAATGTTATGACATTCCTTCACCGATTCATCAACTGACCAATAATATTTTTAAACTGCCTACATTGTTAAACAAGCACATAAATTTGATCTTGAGTTTTTTGTATTGAAATTATAGTTCGTTGTTCCCAACATATATACACGTACCCATGCATTTTGACTTTAGCATCGTGGAAACACGAATTGCGCTGCCAAGGCAACAATAGGGGCCCCAGTGGGGACACCAGGGAATGGTCCGGAGGAGCCAGCGATGTCCAGATGGGAGTAAGGCAGAGGTTTGTCCGAATCCTTCCCGTGCTGAGTCATAAATGACAAAGTATCAAAATCAATATTATCGACAAGTTCAAATGTAGTGAACATGAGGTAGTAATCTTACATAAAACTTAGTATAAAAGAATTGAATTTTGAAAGATCATACAAATTCAACCCTGCACTTGATAATAACATTTACAAAACGCTGATTATTGTAAAATCGCATCACTACATCTAATTTGCTGTAATATTTTTTCAACTAATCATTTAATATTTAAATTTAAGAAGTTTTTAATATTTTCACTGAAAAAAAGTGAGAACTTTCTCTGAAAACTGTTTGCATATCATTAAATATGTATAAAAGACATAAGTCATAAAACCTCAGAACTCTGTATATATTAAAACCTTTTTGCCTAGTACTTATAACTATCAATGCAATTATGATATAACTTTCTCTGCAAATACAAAGATAAAAGCCTTAAAACTTCACCTTCTCTAGCCCCGAGGCCTCAATCAGAAATGCGGCAGGTGACTGGTGACCCCGGGCGGTTCCTGAGGAGGGGACATTGTTACACTGCAGCACATCCTCATACTCCGACTTGCCGCGGTGGAAGTCGTAGTCCTATGATAGAGAAATGCTTTAAGTGATCGATTGTTGAATAGGATATAAGGCTTGCTATAAATGATGTTCTTGAAAGTCTCATGCATATTTGCATTTTTTACATATTGTCTGATATGAATTTTAAAAATTAAACTGGAAACATTTTACAGAATAAATTACAAGGAGACTCCAAACCAAAGCAATGAGGATTTATGAAATCATTAGATTTGTTTAATTTTTTTATTTAACTAATAAGGTCATTTATAAAATTTTTAATCATGAGAAACTTCATAGAGAAAAATGCTTATATATTCAGAATTATTTGGATTTTGATTATTCTTCTATGAAAAGCTAAAGACTTGCATCTCTCCTAAGGGTGGAAATCTCGAATGGATCTGCCCACTCATCCCCTGCTGCCTGGATCTTTTTGGCATTGTTCATGCTACTAGCTGGTCCATTGTCAAGAATAGCCTAGAAACATAGATAAATGAAGCAGCATTTGCAAAATAAATCTAGCCTTTTTACATAATGCATGTATTATAATCTTGATCAAATTCTTGAATTCACAAATCAAGGGTTATTGTACAGGCATGCTGATCTGAGGTGTTCTTTTTATTTTTATTTATGTTTTTTATTCCTTTTTTTTGCAATCGGAGGGGAGTTGTGAAGGGATGGTGAGGTTTTTCACTGTTAAAACAGTTTACATACTGAGTAATTTTCTCCATAGGCTCTGATCACGTGACCTGTTAAAGTGGCAATGGTAAACAGCTGAGGGTTGACAGCACTCAATGCCTACAAAATTAAACATGTACCAAAACCTGTCATATCAAATTCGTTATTTTTGCATAACTAAATATGAAAAATTAAAAATAAGTTACTGCTTCAAACGACATATTAAAACATCAAATAAATATACCTGCTCTTTAAGATGACACAGAACATCGGCCATTGCCATTCGTCCCTCGGCGTCAGTGTTCCCGACCCTAACTCTGACCCCAGCTCGTGAGGTGATGATCTCATCAGCCACATAGCAGTCTGAAAGGGACAAAATGATACAAGAAGCTATCATAATATTTTGACAAAACTAATACTAAATAATAATATATCATTTTATACAGCAAGAATGTTAAGGTTTAATTTGGTCATCTTCATGATGTTTTACTACACTTACTTGATCCTACGCTGTTTCTGACCATTGCCATGGCTCCAACAACCTTCAGACCTTTCGGTTTCATTTCACTCAAAATCTGTAGAAAATTCAAGTTCAATGCATTATTTTAGATTTTATTATTTTGCATAAATTTCTTCTTTAAAAGAGCTACATTGTCATGCCAATTTCTATACCAATGGTGTATTAATCTCCTTGAGACGAAGGACTCTGTTTACAGATACATTGTATAGAGAAATATTTAAAAAATTCTAAAGCTGAAATATTTATATTTGTTCTTTACTATATAAAAGTCTATGTTAAATTTTTCATATTTAAAATTTTAAGATACATCTGATTGGAGCACTCAGCCTCCTATTAAACACTGTCAATGGAAGCAAATTTTTGGTCACCTTGAAGAAGCCGGCCACAGCTGCCGCCCCACACTTATCCCTGTGCATCCCTGCCATCACTCCACCGGCCTTGATGTCAGCTCCACCAGTGTCATAAGTCACGCCCTGTTAGCAAAGAAAATTAGAAATGTATATTCGACTGATAAATATTATGGGTCACTTTAATTTAATTTATGATATATTCTGAAAAACTCCAAACTTGCATTATTTTTTTGACAAGATTTAACTACTTTTATAAATTGCTAAAACTATCATCGATTGTTTAACAAGCTGCAAAATCCAATCATCTTCAACAAGAGCTAAATGTATATACACAAGTACCTTGCCGACTAAGAACAGTGTCTTCTCAGTGTTTCCCTCTCCTGTGTATTCCAGAAAAATCAACCTGCCTTGGTGCCTGCTAACCTCTGGAGGGAAAAAATAATAGTTAGATACATCAAAACAGTTATAAAAAACCCACCTAAAATTCTTTTTCAATTCTAATGGCATAGCACTAGGAAATATATGTAATCCAATTAGGAACACTACTAACGTACATGCATTTTATTATTTATAATGTTTATACATACGACTGGCTGCTCGATTCACTGCTCCGTACAGAGGGTACTCCTTATTTAACTGGTCCTGGTCAGACTGCACAGAAACCTGCAATGTATGATCAGCCTCATTGTACATGTATGAAGAAATTAACTTTGAGAAATCAACCTACCCGTCCAACAAACAAATAGACTGAGCATAAATCAAAAACTTTGGATAGAAATATTCTCCAAAAGACTACAAGGTCTTTTTTTATTTAAAAGAAATTTACACATTATAAAATTATTCTAGTCTCAATTATGTTTTTCTTGTAACATTATGTGTTATAACTTTATAGCCTGATAATGACCTTGATGCATGTTCCCTTGAACACCTCCTCCACATACTTGACAACATTTGGGGCGGCCATTCTCTCTGGGTCAGATCCACCAATATCTCTGGTCACAATTCTAAAATACATTACAAATATGTAAGTACCATGTAAAAGAATGATCTTTTATATCTTGTCACATGTACTGTGTGGATGACATTGACACATATGACTGAAACACCAGACTTAAGATGGAAAAAAAAACCAATCTCTGTACATATGCATGGTTTACCAAGTATGTGTATATATCCTATAATGATGTTATTTCTGGCCTCAAGAATGATGCATTTATTACTATTTATTTTGCAGTAATAACACAAGTACAATCATATGCACTGTGGAATATTGTAGGTGACAATTTCTTTGGATTGTCACAGAGAACAACTTGACAATTTAACACTAAATTTACTAAATATTATTCTAAGTGTTTCTTTTTGTATTTCCTTATGTTTTTGATAAATTGATCAGCGAGCAAAGAATTAACATTCCAATAAGAACATACACTAATATTTATAGTCTATCAACTCTCATAAATTTTCTGGATTTAACAGTCAATATATCAAATGACCTTTCTCCATCAGGAGGTAATAAGATGATATATATTAAGTGTTTACCATAAACACGTGACACATTACTTAAGGTGCAATGACCCTCTGATAAGAGAAGGTAATTATAACTCTTATAGTTACTTTACATTTATCTGATGAACTTGTCAAATTAAGGCAATTTTTGTCAATGTATGCTGAAATATTGCACATTTCATTTTAGATTTAAATTTCTTTTAGAGACAATCAAGAAAGCAGTTTCACATGAGTGAACAATACAGAAGGTTAAAGAAGTTTTTTGTGGTACATTAAGTGGTACATCATGTATAAAAAGGGAAGATTCAATCATTGCAGCAGCATTTGTATGAGTGACAGAAAGACAACACAGTGCCTTTGTGCTCCACTATAAGGTGGAGGATTATAAACTTTTTTTACATTTACTAAATTTGTGAATATACATTAACATGTAGATGTATCACTCTGTTTGGAGATGTACCTTCCAGCTTCCACGGCGTTTGCCAGGGCAATCCCCTGCTGAACCCGCTCCTCCGAGTTGCACCAGATTCCTAACAGCTCTGCTTTACTGGCTCTGGAGGGAACATCCTCACGGATCTCTAAGGGCTGAGGAGACATTAATCACTTCAAGATTCATTCAATGATAGCATGACATACAGAATTTCTTAGATCTTAGGCGTATCAGTTTCAATGTTGTTCTACGTAAAGCAAGGAAAGTCCAGCAGTTTAGCTCTAATTAATTAGTCATTCGTCTGTTCTGTTGGTTAGTTTGGATGGTGAGGTACATGAACATGTAAGCTCCCTTTCATCTTTGATTTTAACTTTCATAAAAGACATTAAGGTATATGGTCAGCAGAGATTAAAATATTAGAAACTAGACATCAACAGACCACATATAGGGCTGACAGACATCCAAGTGTGGTGACATTCCCTGCCTCAGGGAAACTGTTGTCTACTGGACGAACGAGGAGGGGTTTCTTACATCCAGCCTGCAGGGCTCTGAATTGCAAAGTGTTAAAATAACCAGCCCAAAGCCCCAAACATTTGTGACATGGAACAATTCACATCTATACATATTCACTTTACAGTACTACCTTGCTATTATTTCTTTTTGTTAGATTTTTCATTTTTTGAGAAGTCTAAACTCCAACTTTAAACTTTGTTGTTATGAATCTATGATTGTATGTACCTCTTGATTCCTTTTTCAGCTGCATCATAAAATCTCCTCACATCATCATAGTCCCTGTTCAGAGGCCCAGTAGGGGCAAAGATCTACAAATAACAATCGAATGAAGTTTAAATATCTGACAAAAAAATTATCAAGTCTTGACTTTCATTCTAACGAGCTGTGTTGCCTGTGTTCGTTGACAATTCATGGATGTATCATGTTTTTCCCTTATTAAGGTACCTCACTACATCAAATATACTTTTTAAGACTCTACTTCACAAGATGACGATTAAGTAGTTTTGTTAATTGTTTGTATCAATAGATTGGGTTAAACATCTCATAATCAGTGGTTAAAGTATTGGATTTGTGAACAGCAGATCACAATTTTAAATCCGTCTTGGGCTTTTGTTCATATTTATACTGAATCATTTTTTTTTAAATCATATTTTTCCCCAAAATTGCATGTTTTTTTTGGCCTATCTCACTTATATACTTCATATGCATCATGCTATCTTTCATAATAAAATAATTTTCTGCTGATTTGAGTACTTATTTAAAGGTGTAGTGAATAACCTTAACATCAAGATAAGAAGAGGCCAACAGGCTTAACAGTCACCTAAGTAGTCAGTACCATAGCCCATACACAGACCTGTCGAGGAATCTCATATATGCATAATTAAGTTTCATTCTGGAGAAAAAAAAAATATTGATATTGTAATGACGACCACCGTCCTGCCTGAAATCTTAAGATAACTCCATTAACTGTTACAACCATTACCCATCCACCCACCCCAACCCCAATTTCTTTCCAATTGCTTTCACAATATCTTATCTTTCATAAAAAGCTTCATTCTTTCTCGTTTCTAAATATGTGAGTTTACTCATTTCTTTCATTGAAATTTCAGAGCAAAATCAAATAAGAAGACTAATATACATCCCCCAGCCATAACCCTTGCTTTAGGTGCCATGAGATTGAATTAAAGATGAAAGCTTAACGGTTTTTCTAAATATGCAGGTAGTTTCAATTATGTGTCAATAGACGTAGAGAAAGTTTTTAAACATGATATTCATTAACACTATATGACTGTTTTGGCCCCGCCCTAGATTAAAAACCCCTACCTTGGGTACATGGAATTTACAATTTTGGTAGAGGGTTTTCTTTCTTTCTTAATCTTTCTTAATCTGCAGTTTTTATTCAGTATCAGCAGAAGTAAAGAAGACGATTTTTAAACATTAAATGCATTAACACTATATTACTATTTTGGCCCTGCCCTAGAGTCAGAACTCCAACCCCAGGGGACATGAAATTTACATTTTGTTAGATGGCTTCCTGGTCTATTTAATTATGAATTCAATTTTTTCTTACAGATGTGTGGGAATAAAGATGAAGGTTTTTAAACATTAAATGCATTAACTCTAAATGACCATTTTGGCCCTGCCCTAGAGTCAAAACCCCTACCCCGGGGGACATGAAATTTACAATTTTGGTAGAGGGCTTCCTGGTCTACATAATTATGAATTCAAGTTTTCTTACAGATTTGTGGGAGTAGAGATGAAGATTTTTGATAAATGGTCAAATTTAGACCATCATTTTTGCCCTGCCCCGAGGGCCCATATGGGACAAGAGTCATGAAATTTACAGTGAATGTTCCCCTTACCCCAACAATGCTAAATTTGAAAAGAATTGGCCAAGTAGCTTTTAAGAAGAAGTTAAAAATGTTCAATTGTTAACACACGGACGACGGACGACGGACGAAAACCAATTGCAATATCTCACCTGAGTGACTTAGGTGACCTAAAAACTGGTATTGTAGCCTAACAAAAGAAACTGACGTTTAAATGAATCCATTAATTAAATTGACTATTCATAAAACTTACTAATCTTTTTGAAGGAACAGCATCTGTGTTTATCAAAACTACTTCTTTGTTATAAGCAGAGTCCACCTGAAAATATGATCAACATTTGCATGCAACAAATCAAACACATGTCTATTTCTACAAACTTTGTAATACAAGGTAATAAATTCTGATTCAATGCCAATTTAGTAGTTGGGGCTATATGAACCGTAGATATGAGTCTGGGTAGCTCAGTGGTAGCGCTCCTGACTGCTTGTGTAGTTGTAGGGTCCTGGGTTCGATTCCCGGTCCAGTCATATGTTTTTAAATATTTTTTATAAGCTCATTCCTTCTTTCATATTACACCAATTTAAAGGAATCCCAATACTGGATACTTTAGTTGAAATAAAAAAATAACTTACTTTTGCATACTCCTCTACTGCAGCTGCAACTTTAACAAGTTTATTGTCCAGTAGTTTTTGGACAGTGTCTGTAACAACTACCACTCCATCAAACTGGGGGTCATTTATGTCCAAACATGGGACCAGTTTGGGTAAGCTGAAAATAATCAACAGATCAATTCATGTAGCCTACATGATAAATAATGTACAGGTATAAATATATACTAGACTCATGTTCCTCTTTTATATTGGGGTTAAAAAATAAATTTTAAAGCATTGAAATTACATAGAGTGATATGCATTAATTGCTGTCTCCAACTTGAAGATTGACAGAGAAATAATTATTTGAATATTTTTTTGCTGAAGTTTTTGGTTACTTGGGGTATAATTTAAATCCCCCTCAAAGCTATATCGCTCATAAAGCCTATGATTATCTCCTGTTTCTGGGTGCCAATTGCAAGTGGATGAGAGCCATTGACTTCCTCTAGATGAGACACCAGGCAATCATAAGATAACCCTGAGCATTAGCTGGTACCCATTGAAGCTGGTTTTAATAAAACACAGTACACAAGGGACCACAATAGGTCTTGAACCAGCATCCTTTGGAGTTCTGGCTTAGCACACTGAGCTATATGCGCTAAGTTGTTCGTCCTTGATAAGTGTATTCTCAACGAATATATAGAGTTCTTGGATTACTAAAAAACCTTAATTTGAGATAAATGTACAATGTTTAGTACATCAAATTCCCATTGAATTTTAGCCAGGCCTCTTTGAAAAAGGCCTTAAATATAAGAGTGCAGATGCATGTATATATAGGTACAATTTATAGGACTTTCTCCTTCTGCAGGTCACTGTATTTTTAAATTATCAGTGTACCTCAAAGTGAGAGGTGAAAGTTGTATCTCATTGTGATCATTGCATTTTCTAAACAAGAGAAAAGCTGTCAAGGTGACAGCAAACCGGGTTTTCTTTTGTGTAAACAGTATCCATAAACAATTTGTCAACCCTGAATTGATAAATAATACCTATCCAGAGAAATAATGAAATTAGAAATATATGCAATATATTACAAGAAAAAAATGATTAAGTTCAACAGGTAATATTTTTTTCATAAATTACCAAAAATCAAAATCCAAGTAATATGCACATCTCTGATACATGTACAATTGATCTGCAAAACAATAAGTTCCTGTCTTGAAAACAGTAGGAGGAGTTATCTGTACAATAGGGGTACCCTATATGCAATATTATGCCAAACAAATACTTAGTTCAACAGGTGTCATTTTTTCCCATAAATTATCAAAAATCAAAATTCACGTAATATACACATCTGATATATGTACAGTTGATCTGCAAAACAACAACTTCCCATCTTAAAAATTGTAGGAGGAGTTATCCGTAAAATAGGGGTACCCGTTATAGAATATTTAACCAAATAAAATGTCTAAGTTCAAAAGCTGGTTTTTTTTTCGCAAAAATTTAAAATAAAAATCCGAGTAATATCCACATCTGTGATATATGTACAATTGATCTGCAAAACAACAACTTCCTATCTTGTAAACTGTAGGAGGAGTTATCCGTACAATAGGGTTACCCTTTTGGCGGCCGCCCGACCGCCCGACATATTCACTATTTCAATAACCGGATTTTTCCTTTGGAAAACCCGGTTAAAATCATGAAAATCCAAACGGTCTTCCTATGTTACAAATATGTTTTTTAACAATTTTTTTTTGACAACTTTTAATCACATTTTTTAAAATACATTTTTAAGCGCTAAGCGTACGCAGTACGTAAAGCGCTTATTGGCATTGCTTTTCGGGGATGTCACTTCCGAATAAGTGCCACCTATAACCATCTTAAATAATCTGATGACTCGATGTCTAATAATAGAATGCAATGAAGTATTCGGCTACGGTATCGTTGTTAAGGCAAAATAATTCTAATTATTTGCAGAAACACACAAATAATTACAATTGATTTATCTTAAACATCAAATTAAAATAAAAGAATATTTGTCAGTGCATTAAAAGGTCAATGAGCATACGTAGTTTGTAAACAACATGTTGCAATGGGGTTTCATACATAAGTACACGGGCTGTGATATCGGTAAAAAGGCAAAATAATTCCTAGAACTGACAATACAAGATGGATAGCATAGTGTTTTATGTATTTCAAAAGTAGTACAAGTACTATTGGGAAATATGAACAGAATTCCAGATTTTCAAATTCTTAGAATTTAAAGTCGATCAACAGTAAAGCATTTCATAAGGAAAAAAACTGCAACTTAGTATCGGAAGAAAAAAGATTTGTTTCAAGTGTATGGTATAGGCATAAAAACTTTCTGGTATTTGTTTACATTGCACATGTGGAAAGACTATAGTGCTATGATTTAACGCAAATTCTGAAGCTACTCCTTGCATATGACAATGACAAATTCTGTTGCATGCAATTTTACACAAGTCAGTCTTTTATTTCATATAAAGCTGGGTTGTTTTCTTCTGTTATTGCACTAGCAGTTAACTGTTTTCTGTTTTATAAAACTAGTATTAGAACTTTTATAGGTTAATACAGAAGTAGCAGTGCTTTTGTAAAAGTTTGAATTTTGTAGGTTATTGAGTAGTAGTAGTGCTTTTGTAAAACTTCAGTGTTTTCTGTTTTATAAAACTGGCATACATACTTTTGTATGTTATTGTTGTACATGTAGTAGTACTGATTTTGTTAAATTGTGTTCTGTTTTTATAAAGAACGCTTTATTCTGTGTTCATGATTGTAGTGGCTAGGTAGCAACTAGGTTGTTCAACGATTAGCTAGCTAGCCGCTAGGTACATGTAGACATACCTAGCCTAAAATTTTGTGACAAAGCATAAAATTCAAGATGGCTGCCTTAGTAACCAAGTTGCAACAAACACAAAATTAAATTATTTAATGATATTTCGTTCGTTTAATAATTTATTATGAATTTTAACACATATATTTCTGCATGAAATTTCCAAATCATGTCGGCGAAGTTATTCATCTGCTGATAATTTAAACTTCAAATCAATGAACTAGAGGCTAGGCTAGCTTATCATTAAATAGACCTATATATCTATAAATTAGCGGCTATGCACGCATCTCGGTTATTGAACGCAGTCCTGGATATTGTTTGTAGTTCATTTTATACAAAAATGCAATATGACGTATGTAAACTTTTAAATTCATTCATCATATACATGTATAATGCAATTAATTTTTTGCTCATGTAGGGACAGCTTAGCGCTTCTCAGTACTTTCAGTACTTTGATTTCTTTTGTTTTCGTGTGACGGTCAGACCACTTCGAATAACAGTGCCAGATAGCTCAGTATGTAGACTCTGATTTTGCGGATCGAGTCTCCAGCGAGATGCAGGAGGGTTAACAGGTATGGTAGAGTAAATGACTAGAGATTAAGGTGGCCGAGTTTGAATCCTGGTCTGGTCCATCATTATTTCTCCCATCCCATTACACTTGTATTTGCAAGAGATCTTATTTGGATTGCATATTGACATAATAGTTTTTCTTACCTAATCATTACCACATAATATTTCAACGAGTGGATTCTGGTCTACTGGTATTCAATTTCTTTATATGCATATTCTTTTTATCCTTTAAATTATATATAAAAGAAAAAATGATTTAAAAAAAAAACCCAGGTTGAATCATGCAGCTATAAGGACTTTTAAAAATTCCTAAAAATAATGCTTTGTTTATTATATAACCATAGACTATGCTATCTTTCAACACCATTCAGAGGATCTCATATTGACTACAAATACAGAAATTTATTGGCACATTACAATTCCAATAATTGGCAAAAGTCCAATATTTAAGACACAAAACACACCAATGCATTTTTAAGATATGCATCATCAATTACACATAATAATCAGAGACATGCATATAGCTACTGCCTAGTACACTCAGTTATGAATGTCTCTGCAATAATTAATGAATATAACAAACATTCAAGATTGTGCATCAATTCTAGATACTATACATTTTATGAAAAATATATATATGGTAATTATTTTCTGCACTTCTGCAGATTTGCATGAAACAAACATGACACAGCTGAATTTTTAGAACCATACAGTGCTAGTAATATTAAACATGCATAATTTCAGACATCGTATTGGTGAAAAAAAAGGTGCCGCTGAATTTTTTTTACGGAATATCACGATTTCACATTTGCTATCCCAGTCTCTGAAGAACAATTTGAGCACTGGCATAGAAAAACATGTACTTTCACTTTACCTGTTGTTTGCAAAAAACAAGAATTATGTAGACTAATAGCCTATAATTAGTTTTTCAATATCTATTAAAAAATTATATCTACCCATTATTGGCTGACATGTTCCTGTCGTCAATCTGAAGCAGGGAAGGACAGTCTGGTGAGGCTGGTAAGTGGGTATGATATCACCTGACCGTGTCTTGAGTATTTATTAGACTGGCAATGCCTGTCGGATATGCATGATATACAGACAGGGCTGCGTTCAAGATCGTACCTGCTACTTAGGGCTACGTAGTTGAACGATAAGCTAGCCTAGCCGCTACGTAGATATTCGTAGCCTAAACATTTTATGCTAAGCATCAAATTCAAGATGGCCACCTTAGTTACCACTTTGTTACAAACAAGATATCTATTTATCTAGAGATATTTTGTTAATCCTTTTAGTTATAATTTTAACATGTATATTTCTGCTTGAAATTAACGAAGTAAATAGTCTTTAGTTAAATATTTCTAACTTCAAATCTGAGACCTAGCGTCTAACTTAGCTGTCCGTTCGAATTCAATAGACCTAGATATCTACGACCTAGTGGCTAGGCTAGCTGCTACGATCTTGAACGCAGCCCTGGTGATCATTAATGTAAAGGACCCTGTTTACATTACTGATAGAACATTTAGTTTTATCTTTACTTTCAAACCGGTACCATATTGTTAGTTTGTATTTGTTCTTTTTTTCTCTCTTGCTCTTTTTTTTTATTTGTATCTTTTCTGTAGTATGTCTTGTGTTATCAATATTGATCATTTAAATATTTCAACTTGTTCATTTTGACGTTGATGTAGGGAGAGGGTTAAAATAGGCTGTGCCTGCTGCCTAATTCCATTCAATATATTATGTTGAATAAAATATTGTTTAAATAAAAGGACCCCCCTCTGGTATGGCACGCCAAATTCACAAATATGAGCAAATCATAGTTTCACAGGTACAAAATTAGACTTCTAAAACCACTCTTTTATGCTATAAAATGTCGTATAGGTATCGTAGTGGTCTAATTCTAATTAGATTGCAGGAACATTGTTTAAAGTTATCTAAGCAACTTTGTTCCATGTCTGCATAGTGTTTTGAAATACTATTGACGAAGTTCAGACTTGCAGATAAGAAAATTATAAATTTTTTGTGCATCTAATCATTGTCTCGAGCCACGGCCCGGAGTCACAATTTGGTCGTGGTTTGCGATGATAGCAAACGGCCATCAAAATGTAAAGTGTTCTCTCATCAAGAATCAAGAAAAAGGAACACTATTTGGACACTGGGCCCTGCTAGGAGATGACGTATCCATGTCCCATTAAAACATATACTCATTAACGATAATTTTGAATACATTTCATATTTTGTATTATAGTCAGACTCTTAACGAAGCCACCTGTCATTTCGGTAACAGAAATCACACCAGACTTGGTCAGATTCCAAATGATATTCCGAAGAGATGGATCTACACCAACTCTTCTTACTGTCAAACCATTCCAGAGGGAACTTAAATATAAAAACTTTCCAATAGGTAAGAAACAGGAATTACCACAAAAGAAGAAACGTCGAAGTTATTAAGTAGTAGAACTTTTATTAGTAACGGTTATAAAATTTAGTCATAATATTACGGTTAATCAATGTATCTTGCAACTTTCCAATATTCTATGGTAGTTAGAATACGTTTTTCATAGCTTCATAGAATAGGTGGGTTCCGACTCGTGTAATTTTACAAAATCACTATTAAATCAACCTCCTACAGTAAAACCTTATTTATGTCTGCCGTTAAGAACTACATGCATATTTTTTATGATAAATCAAGTCGAACATGATTAACATGAGGCGTTTTATAAAAATAATAAATCGAAGTATTTGATTGAGTTGTGTTATTCTTTTCTCTGCAAGCATGTGATTTACTTTTTTATCTCTTAAGAATTCACAGATGGCACACCTCAAGTTTAGAAGTGAAGTTCTCCGGTCTAAAACCAGAGTCTGCATATTCCTTCCGATTTTATGCATTAAGTGATGCTGGATCTGGTCAATATATTGATGAAAAAATAGTGACAAAAGCCAAAGGTAATAACTTACCACACTCTGGGTATTAATCAAAAGTAATAAGAAAGGAAATACGGTTAGCTATTGTTAAACAAGATGGCTCGATTCTTTGCTTCAACAAGCGTTAATTGAAGACGTTGGATTTGATTGTGTATAACCAAATAATCTAGACACATTCACACAGTTGCAATACTAATACTTTACTTGTATCGCAAGTTTTGGATGACATGGTCGATATTTTTAACGTAAATTCCAATGAGTTAATATAGATAAACGGGACATAATTTGTTTGCAAATGCCAGCGTGTCTGTTTACACGTTGCATCAAGTCTTTCATTAGTGTTGCCATAGGTCGAGAGAAAAAACTGATTACCTATATCTGAATACCTGTATAAAGTACAGTATGGTACCAATTTATGTCATATTCTAAAAATATCCTTTCTTTTTTGTTCAATCCAGTGATTTTTTCTTTGGTTGTTTTCTCATTTTTTAATTTAAATATAATCGGGAATGTATTTGTTTTAAACATTTTCTACTATAACTATTATACCAAAGAGTAATAGTAATGATTTGTAGGTCAACTTTAAGGAATAATAATAGAAATCAAACTTTCAGACAATGGATATTGAAATTTTGATAAGTAAAAAACGTCTTAATCTTAAAATAATTAGATTAAATTCAGAGGATTCTTCACAAAGCTATTAGCGAAACAGCAGTCAAACATACACTGTACATACACTGCTATTAAAGGTTCTTTTACAATAACACATGAGACCTGCGCTCTGCAAATGATGAGGAAATTTAGTACACTTTATACGCGAGATAAACATGATAGTATTCAATCTAAAATTCATAAGCTGCATAACGAAACGCGAAAATTTCATCGCTAAAGGTATATCTCATGTCTTCAAAATTTGTAGCGACTAGAAACACCAGCTGTGGAAACAATTACCCGGATGATAAATGTCAAAGGTTGGAAACAAAATGGAAGTTCTGTAGACTGCACAGAGTATGGATGTCAAGGAACTGCAAAGAGACGTGTGGTTTGTGTCCAGTACAGAGAGACGAACCAACAACCGGAAGTAAGTACTAAGCGTTAACCATATACCGGTATAACTGTAATTACTACATAATTACTACATAGTAACACGTAAAAAAACTATAAATAAATGTTTTTCCAAAAGAGACATCAACATCATGATCATTTATTGTGGGGATGTCTTTCTTGGCAGCAACTTGTCTGCCTTTTTTTTTTACTACGTATTTGCCCATGCGTACACATGTCTTTAGTCTTTTTTCCACCGTGAATTGGTTAGAGTAAGTGTTGTTTTGGTTTCCCTAGGAACAGGAGACCCTAACTGCCAAGACTCTGATAAATACTGTCGGGATTGGTCCCGCTTTGGACACTGTCAAACAAACGCGTCCTACATGCTGAATCACTGCAAGGTTGCCTGCAGAGTGTGTAAACCTGCTGTGTAGTGTTAAACTGCAACAAATCGTTCAACAACAGTGAAATGTTCAACAATGATGATGTGTTCAACAAACAACAAGGCGTTTAACAACAGTGAACTGTTCAACAACTGAAATGTTTTCGACAACAGCAAGGCGTTCAACAACGCTGAAATGTTCGACAGTTAATGTTCAACAACAGAAAGGTTTCCAACAATATTGAGATGTTAAAAGACAAATAAACGTTACTTAAATAACAAAACGGAGTTCAACAACAATAAGGTGTTCAACAACATGAAACTGATAATATAGCAACATTGAGGTGATCAAGAGTTCAATAAAGTTCAGTTTTTAAGAGTTCAATAACGGTAAAGTGTTCAGTAACGATATACTGTTATTGATGGTAGATCTTAATCATCGATGCAATGTGAATCCAAGGCATATCTTTTATCAATATACAGCTTATAAAGCGGATATTTGCTACTTCTAATTATCGTCTGAGGTACATAACTATACAGTATTCGCACCAGTACTTCTGCGAAAATATTATAACAGCGGTAGCTAAGAATTCCGAATAATTGCAAATCCTATGGATATTTAACTAAATTTTATAATCAATATCCATTTCATCAATCATGAATCTGTATTTCATTTTGAAATCATCAAAGGATCGCTTTGAATTAGAATGAGGGTTTTCATTAACTTAATTAACGAACTTGAAGACGTAAAAAAAAATCAAAAACGTGTTCATCTATATAGGAAATCATGATTGTGTAAATCAAATTAAATGGATGCGTTTAAACTTTATAATAGTTATCTCAGTTCATTGTTGTGTGTTCTTTAATTTTCATTTAAATGTACATTTTGATTTAAATGTTATTCTTTGTTTATTACTTTTGTATCAAGAACGTATGTATCAAGGGTGTATATACCATGCGCGGATCTAGAGGATGGGGGTGGGAGGGGTTGGAGTTCGGACCCCTCTCCTGGAAAATCAAATTTATCTTTACGTAGTAAATTTACCGAAAAAAAAGCCCTCGACCACCCTTCCCCTACGGCAAACAACTTATCTCCCTCGGACCCCCCCCCCCCCAACCCGAAAAAAATTTCTGGATCCGCGCTTGTATATTATGTACAATGTAAGTTTTATGTTCTTTCCATTTTGAGCGAATTTTTAAACACATTTATAATTAAACCATACCGGTAATTACATTGTAATATCTACTGTACGCTTTCAATACAGAATCATTGATAACGAGAAATCATTTGATTTGAATTTAAACAATGCATAATATATATTTTTGTTGTATTATTTAATTTATAGAATGACCAAACATATTTACCATTATGTGTATTGATTGAAATTAAGTTTTGTGTATTAGTAGTTAAGTATGATTATAAATCGATAACGTTTTTCTTTTAAATATTACACTTTATTATATCTATTATACATGTATTATTGTGATATTTGATATTAGACATTGTAATATTTCATTGTTAATATTGTATTACATTACTTGTTAACATATATACATATATTATGCATTGTTTTATAAATATATTGTTTCAATGTGCAAATATCTAAGAAATACAAATATTATCCAGTTTTCAAACTTTATTGCGAGGAGCAGAAGAGTACATCATCAAATTTTCAACACATTTACTTGATTGTATACAAATTGGAACAAATCTCATCAATAGGTAAATTTTAAAAAAAAAATAAAAAAGAAGTAAAAATATGAATTTTTCTTAACATTGTTATAAAAAAAATGGAGATACATGTATTGCTACCGCTGTTATAAACAAATCATTCAATAATTTTTCAAAAATTTCAACAACCAAGGTTAACCAGATATCATATTCATATTATCTTAAGATGGATGAACAAGCAGACAAATGGACAAAGAGACATACAAAAGTACAGCACATAAGACAAACATTTTGTGAAAGCCAAAAAAAATTATGTGATTAATAAGAAGAAAACCAACACGCACATTTTTATATCAACAAGGCATTGCAAATGCATAAGTTCTGCATTGGTCAATGAATAATCATAAATGAAAAAAATGATAATAACAAACCGTCTACCATCTCAAAAATCCATAAAACGAAATACAAATTCAAAGCAGAGCAACACGGACCTCCTAGATAAAGGTAGGATCAGGTGCCATGGAGGAGTGAGCATCCTCTGCTGACCGGTCACACCCACCGTGTGCTCTTTGTCGTAATCGGGAAAATATCAGTTAATCAAACAAATAATGTTCTGAGACAATATCAATCAAATGTTATGACATTCCTTCACCGATTCATCAGCTGACTAATAATATTTTTTAACTGCCTACATTGTTAAACAAGCACATAAATTTGATCTTGAGTTTTTTGTATTGAAATTATAGTTCGTTGTTCCCAACATATATACATGTACCCATGCATTTTGACTTTAGCATCGTGGAAACACGAATTGCGCTGCCAAGGCAACAATAGGGGCCCCAGTGGGGACACCAGGGAATGGTCCGGAGGAGCCAGCGATGTCCAGATGGGAGTAAGGCAGAGGTTTGTCCGAATCCTTCCCGTGCTGAGTCATAAATGACAAAGTATCAAAATCAATATTATCGACGAGTTCAAATGTAGTGAACATGAAGTAGTAATCTTACATAAATCTTAGTATAAAAGAATTAAATTTTGAAAGATCATACAAATTCAACCCTGCACTTGATAATAACATATATTAAAACATTTTTGCCTAGTACTTATAACTATCAATGCAATTATGACATAACTTTCTCTGCAAATACAAAGATAAAAGCCTTAAAACTTCACCTTCTCTAGCCCCGAAGCCTCAATCAGAAATGCGGCAGGTGACTGGTGACCCCGGGCGGTGCCTGAGGATGGGACATTGTTACACTGCAGCACATCCTCATACTCCGACTTGCCGCGGTGGAAGTCGTAGTCCTATGATAGAGAAATGCTTTAAGTGATCGATTGTTGAATAGGATATAAGGCTTGCTATAAATGATGTTCTTGAAAGTCTCATGCATATTTGCATTTTTTACATATTGTCTGATATGAATTTTAAAAATTAAACTGGAAACATTTTACAGAATAAATTACAAGGAGACTCCAAACCAAAGCAATGAGGATTTATGAAATCATTAGATTTGTTTAATTTTTTTATTTAACTAATCAGGTCATTTATAAAATTTTTAATCATGAGAAACTTCATAGAGAAAAATGCTTATATATTCAGAATTATTTGGATTTTGATTATTCTTCTATGAAAAGCTGAAGACTTGCATCTCTCCTAAGGGTGGAAATCTCGAATGGATCTGCCCACTCATCCCCTGCTGCCTGGATCTTTTTGGCATTGTTCAGGCTACTAGCTGGTCCATTGTCAAGAATAGCCTAGAAACATAGATAAATGAAGCAGCATTTGCAAAATAAATCTAGCCTTTTTACATAATGCATGTATTATAATTTACAAATCAAGGGTTATTGTACAGGCATGCTGATCTGAGGTGTTCTTTTTATTTTTATTTATGGTTTTCATTCCTTTTTTTGCAATCGGAGGGGAGTTGTGAAGGGATGGTGAGGTTTTTCACTGTTAAAACAGTTTACATACTGAGTAATTTTCTCCATAGGCTCTGATCACGTGACCTGTTAAAGTGGCAATGGTAAACAGCTGAGGGTTGACAGCACTCAATGCCTACAAAATTAAACATGTACCAAAACCTGTCATATCAAATTTGTTATTTTTGCACAACTAAATATGGAAAATTAAAAATAAGTTACTGCTTCAAACGACATATTAAAATATCAAATAAATATAATACCTGCTCTTTAAGATGACAGAGAACATCGGCCATTGCCATTCGTCCCTCGGCGTCAGTGTTCCCGACCCTAACTCTGACCCCAGCTCGTGAGGTGATAATCTCATCAGCCACATAGCAGTCTGAAAGGGGCAAAATAATACAAGTAGCTATCATAATATTTTGACAAAACTAATACTAAATAATAATATAGCATTTTATACAGTAAGAATGTTAAGGTTTAATTTGGTCATCTAAGATGTTTTACTGCACTTACTTGATCCTACGCTGTTTCTGACCATTGCCATGGCTCCAACAACCTTTAGACCTTTCGGTTTCATTTCACTCAAAATCTGTAGAAAATTCAAGTTCAATGCATTATTATAGAATTTATTATTTTGCATAGATTTCTTCTTTAAAAGAGTTACATTGTCATGCCAATTTTTATACCACTGGTGTATTAATCTCCTTGAGACGAAGAACTCTGTTTATAGATACATTGTATAGAAAAATATTTAAACAATTCTTAAGCTTAAATATTTATATTTGTTCTTTACTATATAAAAGTCTATTTCATATTTAAAATTTTAAGATAGATCTGATTGGAGCACTCAGCCTCCTATTAAACACTGTCAATGGAAGCAATTTATTGGTCACCTTGAAGAAGCCGGCCACAGCTGCCGCCCCACACTTATCCCTGTGCATCCCTGCCATCACTCCACCGGCCTTGATGTCAGCTCCACCAGTGTCATAAGTCACGCCCTGTTAGCAAAGAAAATTAGAAATGTATATTCGACTGATAAATATTATTGGTCACTTTAATTGAATTTATGATATATTCTGAAAAACTCCAAACTTGCATTATTTTTTTGACAAGATTTAACTACTTTTATAAATTGCTAAAACTATCATCGATTGTTTAACAAGTTGCAAAATCCAATCATCTTCAACAAGAGCTACATGTATATACACAAGTACCTTGCCGACTAAGAACAGGGTCTTCTCAGTGTTTCCCTCTCCTGTGTATTCCAGAAAAATCAACCTGCCCTGGTGCCTGCTGACTTCTGGAGGTAAAAAAATAATCATTGTTAGATACATCAAAACAGTTATAAAAAACCCACCTGAAATTCTTTTCAATCCTTATGGCATAGTACTAGGAAATATATATAATCCAATTTAGGAACACTACTAACGTACATGCATTTCATTATTTATAATTTTTGTACATACGACTGGCTGCTCGATTCACTGCTCCGTACAGAGGGTACTCCTTATTTAACTGGTCCTGATCAGACTTCACAGAAACCTGCAATGTATGATCAGCCTCATTGTACATGTATGAAGAAATTAACTTTGAGATATCAACCTACCCGTCCAACGAACAAATAGACTTGGCATAAATCAAAAACTCTGGATAGAAATATTCTCCACAAGCCTACAAGGCCTTTTTTATTTAAAATAACTTTACACATTATAAAATCATTCTAGTCTCAATTATGGTTTTCTTGTAACATTATGTGTTATAACTTCATAGTCTGATAATGACCTTGATGCATGTTCCCTTGAACACCTCCTCCACATACTTGACAACATTTGGGGCGGCCATTCTCTCGGGGTCAGATCCACCAATATCTCTGGTCACAATTCTAAAATACATAACAAATATGTAAGTACCATGTAAAAGAATGATCTTTTATCTATTGTCACATGTACTGTGTGGAAGACATTGACACATATGACTGAAACACCAGATTTAAGATGGAAAAAAAACCAATCTCTGTACATATGCATGGTTTACCCAGTACGTGTATATATCCTATAATGGTGTTATTTCTGGCCTCAAGAATGATGCATTTATTACTATTTATTTTGCAGTAATAACACAAGTACAATCATATGCACTGTGGAATATTGTAGGTGACAATTTCTTTGGATTGTCACAGAGAACAAATTGACAATTTAACACTAAATTTACTTAATATTGTTCTAAGTGTTTCTTTTTGTATTTCCTTCTGTTTTTGATAAACTGATCAGCGAGCAAAGAAGTAACATTCCAATAAGAACATACACTAATATTTATAGTCTATCAACTCTCATAAATTTTCTGGATCTAACAGTCAATATATCAAATGACCTTTTTCCATCAGGAGGTAATAAGATGATATATACTAAGTGTTTACCATAAACACGTGACACATTACTTAAGGTGCAATGACCCTCTGATAAGAGAAAGTAATTATAACTCTTATAGTTACTTATTTATCTGATGAACTTGTCAAATTAAGGTGATTTATGTCAATGTATGCTGAAATATTGCACATTTCATTTTAGATTTAAATTTCTTTTAGAGACAATCAAGAAAGCAGTTTCACATGAGTGAACAATGCAAAAGGTTAAAGAAGTTTTTTGTGGTACATTAAGTGGTACATCATGTATAAAAAGGGAAGATTCAATCATTGCAGCAGCATTTGTATGAGTGACAGAAAGACAACACAGTGCCTTTGTGCTCCACCATAAGGTGGAGGATTATAAACTTGTTCTACATTTACTAAATTTGTGAATATACATTAACATGTAGATGTATCACTCTGTTTGGAGAAGTACCTTCCAGATTCCACGGCGTTTGCCAGGGCAATCCCATGCTGAACCCGCTCCTCCGAGTTGCACCAGATCCCTAACAGCTCTGCTTTACTGGCTCTGGAGGGAACATCCTCACGGATCTCTAAGGGCTGAGGAGACATTAATCACTTCAAGATTCATTCAGAATGATAGCATGACATACAGAATTTCTTAGATCTTAGGCGTATCAGTTTCAATGTTGTTCTACGTAAAGCAAGGAAAGTCCAGCAGTTTAGCTCTAATTAATTAGTCATTCGTCTGTTCTGTTAGTTAGTTTGGATGGTGAGGTACATGAACATGTAAGCTCCCTTTCATCTTTGATTTTAACTTTCATAAAAGACATTAAGGTATATGGTCAGCAGAGATTAAAATATTAGAAACTAGACATCAACAGACCACATATAGGGCTGACAGACATCCAAGTGTGGTGACATTCCCTGCCTCAGGGAAACTGTTGTCTACTGGACGAACGAGGAGGGGTTTCTTACATCCAGCCTGCAGGGCTCTGAATTGCAAAGTGTTAAAATAACCAGCCCAAAGCCACAAACATTTGTGACATGGAACAATTCATATTTATACATATTCACTTTACAGTACTACCTTGCTATTATTTCTTTCTGTTAGATTTTTCATTTTTTGAGAAGTCTTAACTCCAACTTTAAACTTTGTTGTTATGAATCTATGATTGTATGTACCTCTTGATTCCTTTTTCAGCTGCATCATAAAATCTCCTCACATCATCATAGTCCCTGTTCAGAGGCCCAGTAGGGGAAAATATCTACAAATAACAATTCAATGAAGTTTAAATATCTGACAAAAATTATCAAGTCTTGACTTTCATCTAACGAGCTGTGTTGCCTGTGTTCGTTGACAATTCATGGATGTATCATGTTTTTCCCTTATTAAGGTACCTCACTACATCAAATATACTTTTTAAGACACTACTTCACAAGATGACGATTAAGTAGACATAATTTTGTTAATTGTTTGTATCAATAGATTGGGTTAAACATCTCATAATCAGTGGTTAAAGTATTGGATTTGTGAACAGCAGATCACAATTTTAAATCCGTCTTGGGCTTTTGTTCATATTTACTGAATCATTTTTTTTTAAATTATATTTTTTCCCCAAAATTGCATGTTTTTTTGCCTATCTCACTTATATATATTAATATGCATCATGCTATCTTTCATAATAAAATAATTTTCTGCTGATTTGAAAACTTATTTAAAGGTGTAGTGAGTAACCTTAACATCAAGATAACAAGAGGCCAACAGGCCTTAAAGGTCACCTGAGTAGTCAGTACCATAGCCCATACACAGACCTGTCGAGGAATCTCATATATGCATTTAATTAAGTTTCTTTCTGGAGTAAAAAAAATATTAGATATTGTAATGACGACCACCGTCCTGTCTGAAATCTTAAGATAACTCCATTAACTGTTACAACCCCCTCCCCCCCCCCCCCGAACTCTTTCCAATTGCTTTCACAATGTCTTAATTTTGATAAACAGCTTCATTCTTTCTCTTTTCTATATATGTAAATTTACTCATTTCTTTCATCGAAATTTCAGAGCAGAATAAAATAAGAAGACTAATATACATCCCCCCAGCCATAACCCTTGCCTTAGGTGCCATGAAATTGAATTAAAGATGACAGCTTAATGGTTTTTCTAAATATGCAGGTAGTTTCTATTCTGTGTCAATAGACGTAAAGAAAGTTTTTAAACATGATATACATTAACACTATATGACCATTTTGGCCACACCCTGCAGTAAGAACCCCTACACTATACACTATGACTGTTTTGGCCCCGCCCTAGATTAAAAACCCCTACCTTGGGGGACATGAAATTTACAATTTTGGTAGAGGGTTTTCTTTCTTTCTTAATCTGCAGTTTTTATTCAGTATCAGCAGAAGTAAAGAAGACGATTTTTAAACATTAAATGCATTAACACTATATAACTATTTTGGCCCTGCCCTAGAGTCCGAACCCCAACCCCAGGGGACATGAAATTTACATGTATATTTTGTTAGAGAGCTTTCTGGTCTATTTTATTATGAATTCAATTTTTCTTACAGATGTGTGGGGGTAGAGATGAAGATTTTTAAACATTAAATGCATTTACACTATATGACCATTTTGGCCCTGTCCTAGAGTCAAAACTCCTACCCCGTGGGACATGAAATTTACAATTTTGGTAGAGGGCTTCCTGGTCTACATAATTATGATTTGAATTTTTCTTACAGATGCGTGGGAGTAGAGAAGAAGATTTTTAAACATTAAATGCATTAACACTATATGACCATTTTGGCCCTGCCCTAGAGTCAAAACACCTACCCCGAGAGACATGAAATTTATAATTTTGGTAGAGGGCTTCCTGGTCTACATAATTATGAATTCAATTTTTCTTACAGATTTGTGGGGGTAGAGATGAAGATTTTTGATAAATGGTCAAATTTAGACCATCATTTTTGCCCTCCTCAGAGGGCCCATATGGGACAAGAGTCATTAAATTTACAGTGTATGTTCCCCTTACCCCAACGATGCTAAATTTGAAAAGAATTGGCCAAGTAGTTTTTAAGAAGAAGTTAAAAATGTTCAATTGTTAACACACGCACGACGGACGACGGACGAAAACCAATTGCAATATGTCACCTAAGTGACTTAGGTGACCTAAATACTGGTATTGTAGCCTACCAAAAGAAACTGACTTTTAAATGAATCCATTAATTAATTTGACTATTCATAAAACTTACTAATCTTTTTGAAGGAACAGCATCTGTGTTTATCAAAACTACTTCTTTGTTATAAGCAGAGTCCACCTGAAAATATGATAAACATTTGCATGCAACATATCAAACACATGTCTATTTCTACCAACTTTGTAATACAATGTAATGAATTCTGATTCATTGCCAATGTAGAAGTTGGGGCTATATGAACCGTGGACATGAGTCTGGGTAGCTTAGTGGTAGCGCTCCTGACTGCATGTGTAGTTGCAGCGGTCCTGGGTTCGATTCCCGGTCCAGCCATATGCTTTCGATGTATTTATAAGCTTATTCTTCCTTTCCTATTACACCAATTTAAAGGAATCCCAATACTGGATACTTTAGTTGAAATAAAAAAAACTTACTTTTGCATACTCCTGTAATGCAGCTGCAACTTTATCAAGCTTATTGTCCAGTAGTTTTTGGACAGTGTCTGTAACAACTACCACCCCATCAAACTGGGGGTCATTTATGTCCGAACATGGGACCAGTTTGGGTAGGCTGAAAATAATCAACAGATCAATTCATGTACATTATAAATACATGTAATGTACTAGTATGAATTAAGGAATAAGGAATTATTCTTTGAGTATTATGAGGTGATAATTTCGGTCAGGGCGTGGTTAAATCCAATAAAGCCCGAAGGGCTTTATGATAGATTTGACCACGCTCTCACGCTATCACCTCATAATATTCAAAGAATTATTCCTTCTTACTTATATTTATATTATTTCCAATTTGTACACTTTAAAACAACATTATTTTAAAACCACTATTTTTTCTTGTAGCACATGGTATGTATTACTGCGCGGCGCAGCTAATACCGTTTCTTGGTTATGCTATAAGACACGCCCATTTCGTGTCACTCATGTTTTATGAAGTTATTGGGTTTTAGGGTTCAAAATTGATTCGTAATGTTATCACAGACAAAGACAGTTGAAAATGTTAATATTATATACTAAGCTCATGCTCCTCTCTTATATCGGGGTTAAAAAATAAGTTTTAAAGCATTGAAATTACATAGGGTGATGTGCATTAATTGCTGTCTCCAACTTGTAGATTGACAGAGAAATAATTATCTGAATTTTTTTGCTGAAGTTTTTGGGTACTGTGGGTACAATTTTAAACTCCCTCCAAGCTATATTGCTCATAAAGCCCATGATTATCTCCTGTTTCAGTGGTGCCAAGTGGATGAGAGTCATTGACTTCCCCTGGATGAGACACCAGTCAATCGTAAGATAACCCTGAGCATTAGCTGGTACCTGTTGAAGCTGGTTTGAATAAAACACAGTACACAAGGGACCACAATAAGTCTTGAACCAGCATCCTTGGAGTTCTGGCTTAGCACACTGAGCTATATGCGCTAAGTTGTTCGTCCTTGATAAGTGTATTCTCAACGAATATCTAGAGTTCTTGGATTACTAAAGAACCTTTATTTGAGATAAATGTACAATGTTTAGTACATCAAATTCCCATTGAATTTTAGCCAGGCCTCTTTGAAAAAGGCCTTAAATATAGATGCATGTATATATAGGTACAATTTAAAGGACTTTCTCTTCTGCAGGTCACAAAGTTAGAGGTGAAAGTTGTATCTCATTGTGATCATTGCATTTTCTAAACAAGAGAAAAGCTGTCAAGGTGACAGCAAACCGGGTTTTCTTTTGTGTAAACAGTATCCATAAACAATTTGTCAACCCTGAATTGATAAATATTACCTATCCAGAGAAATAATGTAATTAGAAATATATGCAATATATTACAAGAAAAAAATGATTAAGTTCAGGTAATATTTTTTTCATAAATTACCAAAAATCAAATTCCAAGTAATATGCACATCTCTGATATATGTACAATTGATCTGCAAAACAATAAGTTCCTGTCTTGAAAACAGTAGGAGGAGTTATCTGTACAATAGGGGTACCCTATATGCAATATTATGCCAAACAAATACTTATTTCAACAGGTGTCATTTTTTTCATAAATTATCAAAAATCAAAATTCAAGTAATATACACATCTCTGATATACAGTTGATCTGCAAAACAACAACTTCCCATCTAAAAAACTGTAGGAGTTATCCGTAAAATAGGGGTACCCGTTATAGAATATTTTACCAAATAAAATGACTAAGTTCAACAGCTGTTATTTTTTTCGTAAAAATTTAAAATAAAAATCCGAGTAATATTCACATCTGTGATATATGTACAATTGATCAGCAAAACAACAACTTCCTATCTTGTAAAATGTAGGAGGAGTTATCCGTACAATAGGGTTACCCTTTTGGCGGCCGCCCGACCGCTCGACATATTCACTATTTCAATAACCAGATTTTTCCTTTGGAAAACCCGGTTAAAATCATGAAAATCCAAACGGTCTTCCTTTGTTACAAATATGTTTTTTAACAATTTTTTTTTGACAACTTTTAATCACATTTTTTAAAATACATTTTTAAGCGCTAAGAGTACGCAGTACGTAAAGCGCTTATTGGCTTTGCTTTTCGGGGATGTCACTTCCGAATAAGTGCCACCTATAACCATCTTAAATAATCAGATGACTCGATGTCTAATAATAGAATGCAGAGAAGTATTCGGCTGCGGTATCGGTGTTAAGGCAAAATAATTCTAATTATTTGCAGAAACACACAAATAATCACAATTGATTTATCTTAAACATCAAATTAAAATAAAAGAATATTTGTCAGTGCATTAAAAGGTAAATAAGCATACGTAGTTTGTAAACAACATGTTGCAATGGGGTTTCATACATAAGTACACGGGCTGTGATGTCGGTAAAAAGGCAAAATAATTCCTAGAACTGACAATACAAGATGGATAGCATAATGTTTTATGTATTTCAAAAATAGTACAACTACTATTGGGAAATATGAACAGAATTCCAGATTTTCAAATTCTTAGAATTTAAAGTCGATCAACAGTAAAGCATTTCATAAGGAAACAAGAGGCCCATGGGCCACATCGCTCACCTGAGGAACAATATGTATGATAAAATCAGCTTAATTGAGTCATAATAAAAACTATCTGGACAATGTAGTATAATACATGTACATCCTGTATAAATAAAAATCAATTTTTTCCACTGGATATTCTTATGTTTATTATCATTAGTCCCATTTCTAACAGGATGATTTTATAGTAATATCACATGTTGAGCATTGCAGCTCTCAAAAAGATCCTAAACATTTGTTTATAAATGGGATATAAACCTATATCAAACTCTGAACCCCTTGTGAGACCCAATTGTCCAGGAATCATCCAGAAGCCAAAATCTAAACAATATTAAATAATCCCCTGGCTGATTAGCTTCTGAGAAGAAGATTTTTAAAGATTTACTCTATATATTCCTATGTAGATATTTGATCCCCAATTGTGGCTCCACTCTACCCCTGGGGGAAATGATTTTCACAACTTTAAATATACACTACTCGAGAATGCTTCCACACAAGTTTCAGCTATCATGGCTGATTAGTTTCTGAGAAGAAGATTTTTAAAGATTTACTCTATATATTCCTATGTAAAAAGTTGACCCCACCCCCAATTGTGGCCCCACCCTACCCTCGGGAGTCATGATTTTCACAACTCTGAATCTACACTATCTTAGGATGCTTCCACATAAGATTCAGCTTTCCTGGCCAAATGGTTCTTGAGAAGAAGATTTTTAAAGATTTACTCTATATATATTACTATCTAAAAAGTTAAAACCCCCATTTTTGCCCCACCCTACCCCAGGGGGTCATGATTTTCACAACTTTAAATCTACACTACCTGAGGATGCTTCCACATAAGTTTCAGCTTTTCTGGCCAAATGGTTTTTTAGAAGATTTTTAAATATTTACTCTATATATTCCTATGTAAAAAGTTGACCCCCCCCATTTTGGCCCCACCCTACCCCAGGGGGTCATGATTTTCACAACTTTGAATCTAAACTATCTGAGGATGCTTCCACATAAGTTTCAGCTTTTCTGGCCAAATGGTTCTTTAGAAGAAGATTTTTAAAGATTTACTCAATATTTCCTATGTAAAAAGTCGACCCCCCCCCCCATTGTGGCCCCACCCTACCCCCGGGGGTCATGATTTTCACAACTTTAAATCTACACTACCTGAGGATGCTTCCACATAAGTTTCAGCTTTCCTGGCCTAACGGTTTTTGAGAAGAAGATTTTTAAAGATTTACTCTATATTTCCTATGTAAAAAGTCGACCCCCCATTATGGCCCCATCCTACCCCCGGGGGTCATCATTTTCACAACTTTGAATCTACACTACCTGAAGATGCTTCCACATAAGTTTCAGCTTTCCTGGCAAATTGGTTCTTGAGAAGAAGGTTTTTGAAAAATTATCGAAAATTTTCATTAATTCCTAATTATCTCCCCTTGTAAGAGGGCTTGGTCCTTAATTTTCACAACTTTGAGTCCCCTTAGGCTAAGGATGCTATGTGCCAAGTTTGGTTGAAATTGGCCCAGTGGTTCTTGAGAAGATGTTGAAAATATGACAAGTTTACAGACAGACGGACAGACAGACAGACAGCCGGACGGACAGACGGACGACAGACAAAATGTGATCAGAATAGCTCACTTGAGGTTTCAGCTCAGGTGAGCTAAAAAACTGCAACTCAGTATCGGAAGAAAAAAGATTTGTTTCAAGTGTATGGTATAGGCATAAAAACTTTCTGGTGTTTGTTTACATTGCACATGTGGAAAGTCTATAGTGTTATGATTTAACGCAAATTCTGAAGCTACTCCTTGCATATGACAATGACAAATTCTGTTGCATGCAATTTTACACAAGTCGGTCTTTTATTTCATATAAAGTTGGGTTGTTTTCTTCTGTTATTGCACTAGTAGTTAACTGTTTTCTGTTTTATAAAACTAGTATTAGAACTTTTATAGGTTATTACAGAAGTAGCAGTGCTTTTGTAAAAGTTTGAATTTTGTAGGTTATTGAGTAGTAGAAGTGCTTTTGTAAAACTTAAGTGTTTTCTGTTTTATAAAACTGGCATAAATACTTTTGTATGTTATTGTTGTAGTAGTACTGATTTTGTTAAATTGTGTTCTGTTTTTATAAAGAACGCTTTATTCTGTGTTCATGATTGTAGTGGCTAGGTAGCAACTAGGTTGTTCAACGATTAGCTAGGTAGCCGCTAGGTATATGTAGACATACCTAGCCTAAAATTTTATGACTAAGTATAAAATTCAAGATGGCTGCCTCAGTAACCAAGTTGCAACAAACACAAAATTTATATTATTTAATGATATTTCGTTCGTTTGATAAGTTATTATGAATTTTAACACATATATTTCTGCATGAAATTTCCAAATCATGTCGGCGAAGTTATTCATCTGCTGATAATTTAAACTTCAAATCAATGAACTAGAGGCTAGGCTAGCTTATCATTCAATAGACCTATATATCTATAAATTAGCGGCTATGCACGCATCTCGGTTATTTAACGCAGTCCTGGATATTGTTTGTAGTTCATTTTATACAAAAATGCAACATGACGTATGTAAACTTTTAAATTCATTCATCATATACATGTATAATGCAATTAATTTTTTGCTCATGTAGGGACAGCTTAACGCTTCTCAGTACTTTCAGTACTTTGATTTCTTTTGTTTTCGTTTGACGGTCAGACCTGTTCGAATAACAGTGCCAGATAGCTCAGTGGGTAGACTGATTTTGCGGATCGAGTCTCCAGCGAGATGCGGGAGGGTTAATAGGTATGGTAGAGTAAATGACTAGAGATTAAGGGGGCCGAGTTTGAATCCTGGTCTGGTCCATCATTATTTCTCCCATCCCATTACACTTGTATTTGCAAGAGATCTAATTTGGATTGCATATTGACATCATGATAGTTTTTCTATCACTGGTGATTTTTTAAAATATACATTACCTAATCATTACCACATTATATTTCAACGAGTGGAATCTGATCTACTGGTATTCAATTTCTTTATATGCATATTCTTCTAATCTTTTAAATTATTTATAAAAGAAAAAATGATTTAAAAACAACCCCCAGGTTGAATCATGCAGCTATAAGGACTTTTAAAAATTCCTAAAAATAATGCTTTGTTTATTATATAACCATAGACTATGCTATCTTTCAACACCATTCAGAGGATCTCATATTGACTACAAATACAGAAATTTATTGGCACATTACCAATTCCAATAATTGGCAAAAGTCCAATATTTAAGACACAAAACACACCAATGCATTTTTAAGATATGCATCATCAATTACACATAATAATCAGAGACATGCATATAACTACTGCCTAGTACATTCAGTTATGAATGTCTCTGCAATAATTAATGAATATAACAAACATTCAATATTGTGCATCAATTCTAGATACTATACATTTTATGCACTTCTGTAGATTTGCATGAAACAAACATGACACAGCTGAATTTTTAGAACCATACAGTACTAGTAATATTAAACATGCATAATTTCAGACATCGTATTGGTGAAAAAAAAGGTGCCGCTGAATTTTTTTTTTTACGAAATATCACGATTTTACATTTGCTATCCCAGTCTCTGAAGACCAATTTGAGCACTGACATAGAAAAACATGTACTTTCACTTTACCTTTTGTTTGCAAAAAACAAGAATGATGTAGACTAATAGCCTATAATTAGTTTTTCAATATCTGTTAAAAAAATTATATCTACCCATTATTGGCTGACATGTTCCTGTCGTCAATCTGAAGCAGGGAATGACAGTCTGGTGAAGCTGGTAAGTGGGTATGATATCACCTGACCGTGTCTTGAGTATTTATTAGACTGGCAATGCCTGTCTGATATGCATGATATACAGACAAGGCTGCGTTCAAGATCGTACCTGCTACTTAGGGCTACGTAGTTGAACGATAAGCTAGCCTAGCCGCTACGTAGATATTCGTAGCCTAAACATTTTATGCTAAGCATCAAATTCAAGATGGCCACCTTAGTTACCACTTTATTACAAACAAGAAATCTATTTATCTAGAGATATTTTGTTCATCCTTTTAGTTATAATTTTAACATGTATATTTCTGCTTGAAATTAACGAAGTAAATATTCTAAATTAGTTAAATATTTCTAACTTCAAATCTGAGACATAGCGTCTAACTTAGCTAACCGTTCGAATTCAATAGACCTAGATATCTACGACCTAGTGGCTAGGCTAGCTGCTACGATCTTGAACGCAGCCCTGGTGATCATTAATGTAAAGGACCCTGTTTACATTACTGATAGAACATTTAGTTTTATCTTTACTTTCAAACCGGTACCATATTGTTAGTTTGTAATAATTTGTTCTTTTTTTCTCTCTTGCTCTTTTTTTTTTATTTACAGGTATCTTTTCTGTAGTATGTCTTGTGTTATCAATATTAATCATTTAAATATTTCAACTTGTTCATGCATTTTGACGTTGATGTAGGGAGAGGGCTAAAATAGGCTGTGCCTGCTGCCTAATTCCATTCAATATATTATGTTGAATAAAATATTGTTTAAATAAAAGGACCCTCCTCTGGTATGGCACGCCAAATTCACAAATATGAGCAAATCATAGTTTCACAGGTACAAAATTAGACTTCTAAAACCACTCTTTTATGCTATAAAAGTTCGTACAGGTATCGTAGTGGTCTAATTCTAATTAGATTGCAGGAACATTGTTTAAAGTTATCTAAGCAACTTTGTTCCATGTCTGCATAGTATATTGAAATACTATTGACGAAGTTCATACTTGCAGATAAGAAAATTATAAAATTTTTGTGCATCTAATCATTGTCTCAAGCCACGGCCCGGAGTCACAATTTGGTCGTGGTTTGCGGCGATAGCAAACGGCCATCAAAATGTAAAGTGTTCTCTCATCAAGGAAAAGGAACACTATTTGGACACTGGGCCCTGCTAGGAGATGACGTATCCATGTCCCAATAAAACATATACTCATTAACGATAATTTTGAATACATTTCATATTTTGTATTATAGTCAGACTCTTAACGAAGCCACCTGTCATTTCGGTAACAGAAATCACACCAGACGCGGTCAGATTCCAAATGATATTCCGAAGAGATGGATCTACACCAACTCTTCTTACTGTCAAACCATTCCAGAGGGAACTTAAATATAAAAACTTTCCAATAGGTAAGAAACAGGAATTACCACAAAAGAAGAAACGTCGAAGTTATTCAGTAGTAGAACTTTTATTAGTGACGGTTATAAAATTTAGTCATAATATTACGGTTAATCAATGTATCTTGCAACTCTCCAATACTCTATGGTGGTTAGAATAAGTTTTTCATAGGTTCATAGAATAGGTGGGTTCCGACTCGTGTAATTTTACAAAATCACTATTAAATCAACCTCCTACAGTAAAACCTTATTTATGTCTGCCGTTAAGAACTACATGCATATTTTTTATGATAAATCAAGTCGAACATGATTAACATGGGGCGTTTTATAAAAATAATAAATCGAAGTATTTGATTGAGTTGTGTTATTCTTTTCTCTGCAAGCATGTGATTTACTTTTTTATCTCTTAAGAATTCACAGATGGCACACCTCAAGTTATAGAAGTGAAGTTCTCCGGTCTAAAACCAGAGTCTGCATATTCCTTCCGATTTTATGCATTAAGTGATGCTGGATCTGGTCAATATATTGATGAAAAAATAATGACAAAAGCCAAAGGTAATAACTTACCACACTGTGGGTATATATTAATCAAAAGTAATAAGAAAGGAAAAACGGTTAGCTATTGTTAAACAAGATGGCTCGATTCTTTGCTTCAACAAGCGTTAATTGAAGACGTTGGATTTGATTGTGTATAACCAAATAATCTAGACACATTCACACAGTTGCAATACTAATACTTTACTTATATCGCAAGTTTTGGATGACATGGTCGATATTTCTAACGTAAATTCCAATGAGTTAATATAGATAAACGGGACATAATTTGTTTGCAAATGCCAGCGTGTCTGTTTACACGTTGCATCAAGTCTTTCATTAGTGTTGTCATAGATCGAGAGAAAAAACCGATTACCTATATCTGAATACCTGTATAAAGTACAGTATGGTACCAATTTATGTCATATTTTAAAAATATCCTTTTCTTTGTTTTTTTTCTCATTTTTTAATTTAAATATAATCGGGAATGTATTTGTTTTAAACATTTTCTACTATTATTATACCAAAGAGTAATAATAATGATTTGTAGGTCAACTATAAGGAATAATAATAGGAATCAAACTTTCAGACAATGAATATTGAAATTTTGACAAGTAAAAAACGTCTAAAATGGATCTAAATCTTAAAATAATTAGATTAAATACGGAGGATTCTTCACAAAGCTATTAGCGAAACAGCATTCAAACATACACTGTACATGTATGGAACAACATACACTGCTATTAAAGGTTCTTTTACAAGAACACATGAGACCTGCGCTCTGCAAATGATGAGGAAATTAAGTACACTTTATACGCGAGATAAACATGATAGTATTCAAAATCTAAAATTCATAAGCTGCATAACAAAACGCGAAAAATTTCATCGCTTAAGGTATATCTCATGTCTTCAAAATTGTAGCGACTAGAAACACCAGCTGTGGAAACAATTACCCAGATGATAAATTCCAAAGGTTGGAAACAAAATGGAAGTTCTGTAGACTGCACAGAGTATGGATGTCAAGGAACTGCAAAGAGACGTGTGGTTTGTGTCCGGTACAGAGAGACGAACCAACAACCGGAAGTAAGTACTAAGCGTTAACCATATACCGGTATAACTATAATTACTACATAGTAACACGTAAATAAACTATAAATAAATGTTTTTCCATAAGAGACATCAACATCATGATCATTTATTGTGGGGATACCTTTCTTGGCAGCAACTTGTCTGCCTTTTTTTTACTACGTATTTGCCCATGCGTACACGTCTTTAGTCTTTTTTCCACCGTGAATTGGTTAGAGTAAGTGCTGTTTTGGTTTCCCTAGGAACAGGAGACCCCAACTGCCAAGACGCTGATAAATACTGTCGGGATTGGTCCCGCTTAGGACACTGTCGAACAAACGCGTCCTACATGCTGAATCACTGCAAGGTTGCCTGCAGAGTGTGTAAACCTGCTGTGTAGTGTTAAACTGCAACAAATCGTTCAACAACAGTGAAATATTCAACAATGATGATGTGTTCAACAAACAACAAGGCGTTTAACAACAGTGAAATGTTCAACAACTGAAATGTTTTCAACAACAGCAAGGCGTTCAACAACGCTGAAATGTTCAACAGTTAATGTTCAACAACAGAAAGGTTTCCAACAATAGTGAGATGTTAAAAGACAATTAAACGTTACTTAAATAACAAAACGGAGTTCAAAAACAATAAGGGAGATGTTAAAAGACAATTAAACGTTACTTAAATAACAAAACGGAGTTCAAAAACAATAAGGTGTTCAACAACATGAAACTCTTAATATAGCAACATTGAGTAGATCAAGAGTTCAATAACGGTAGAGTGTTCAGTAACGATATACTGTTATTGATCTTAGATCTTAATCATCAATGCAATGTGAATCCAAGGCATGTCTTTTATCAATATACAGCTTATAAAGCCGATATTTGCTACTTCTAATTATCGTCTGAGGTACATAACTACACAGTATTCGCACCAGTACTTCTGCGAAAATATTATAACAGCGGTAGCTAAGAATTCCGAATAATTGCAAATCCTGTGGATATTTAACTAAATTTTATAACCAATATCCATTTCATCAATCATGAATCTGTATTTCATTTTGAAATCACCAAAGGATCGCTTTGAATTAGAATGAAGGTTTTCATTATCGTCATTAACGAACTTGAAGATGTAAAAAAAATCAAAATCGTGTTCATCTATATTGGAAATCATGATTGTGTAAATCAAATTAAATGCATGCGTTTAAACTTTATAGTTATCCAAGTTTCCAAGTTCATTGTTGTGTGTTCTATAATTTTGATTTAAATGTACATTTTGATTTAAATGTTATTCTTTGTTTATTACTTTTGTATTAAGAATGTACATGTATGTATCAAGGGTATATATACCATGCGCGGATCTAGAGGACGGGGGTGGGAGGGGTTGGAGTTCAGACCCCTCTCCTGGAAAATTCAAATTTATCTTTACTAAGTAAATTTACCGAAAAAAGCCCTTGACCCTACGGCAAACAAATTATCCCCCTTGGACCCCCCCCCCCTCCGAAAAAAAATTTCTGGATCCGCGCATGTACATGTATATTATGTACAATGTAAGTTTTATGTTCTTCCCATTTTGAGCGAATTTTTAACACATTTTTAATTTAACCATACCGGTATTTAATATCTACTGTACGCTTTCAATGAGATGGGTTGGCCATGTGCTTAGGAAAGATCAGAGCGACATTACCAGGGAGAGCCTTTTCTGGACAGCCGACGGGAAAAGGAAGAGAGGCAGCCCAAAAACAACATGGCGAAGAACAGCCGAAAGCGAGTTGAAACAACTTGGGTGGTCCTGGAAGGAGATAGAGAAGAAAGCGAAAGATAGGACTGGGTGGAGAGACTGTGTGGCTGCCTTATGTGCCGCATGGCACGAGGAGACCTAAGGGGGTACGCTTTCAATACAGAGTCATTGATAACGAAAAATCATTTGATTTGAATTTAAACAATGCATAATATATATTTTAGTTGTATTATTTAATTTATAGAATGACAAAACTTATTTACCCGTATGTGTATTGATTTAAATTAAGTTTTGTGTATTTTTAGTTAAGGATAATTATAAACCGATAACGTTTTTCTTTTAAATATTACACTTTATTCTATCTATTATACATGTATTATTTTGATATTTAATATTGTAATATTTTCATTGTTAATATTGTATTACATTACATGTTAATATATATACATATATTATGCATTGTTTTATAAATATATTGTTTCAATGTGCAAATATCTAAGAAATACAAATATCATCCAGTTTTCAAACTTTATTGCGAGGAGCACAAGAGTACGTCATCAAATTTTCAACACATTTACTTGATTGTATACAAATTGGAACAAATCTCATTAATACGTAAATTAATGAAGAAAAAAAAAGAAGTAAAAATATGAATTTTTCTTAACATTGTTATAAAAAATTAGAGATACATGTACTGCTATTGCTGTTATAAACAAACGCATTCAATATTATTTTAAAAATTCAAAATCTAAGGTTAACCAGAGAATCATGTTATCTTAAGATGGATGAACAAGCAGACAAATGGACCAAGAGACAGACAAAAGTACAGCACATGTGACAAACATTTTATGAAAGCAAAAAAAAAAACCTATACAAAATTGCTTAAAGTGTGTTTAATAAGAAGAAAACCAACACTCACATTTTTGTATCAACGCGGCATTACAAATGCATAAGTTCTGCAATGGTCAATGAATAATCCTGAATATAAATTAATCAATTAATCAAACAAATAATGTTCTGAGACAATATCAATCAAATGTTGTGACATTCCTTCACCGATTCATCAACTGACTAGGAATATTTTTTAACTGCCTACATTGTTAAACAAGCACATAAATTTGATCTTAAGTTCTTTGTATTGAAATTATTGTTCGTTGTTCCCACCATATATACATGTACCCATGCATTTTGACTTTAGCATCGTTGAAACACGAATTGCGCTGCCAAGGCAACAATAGGGGCCCCAGTGGGGACACCAGGGAATGGTCCGGAGGAGCCAGCAATGTCCAGATGGGAGTAAGGCAGAGGTTTGTCTGAATCCTTCCCGTGCTGAGTTATAAATGACAAAGTATCAAAATCAATATTGTCGACGAGTTCAAATGTATAGAACTTGAGGTAGTAATCTTACATACATGTACATCTTGGTGAAGAATTAAATCTGGTATATGCCTATTTTATTGTTAATACATTAAATAATTTGGGTTGGGTAAAAATAGTGAATCACATATATATATGTTGACAGGTCATAAAAATATTTTTTTTACTTATCATTTATCAATAAGTTTTTATTGTTTTCACTGAAAAAAAATCTAGAACTTTCTCTGAAAACCAATTACAAATCATTACATACATGTATTATGACAAAAAATTTAAATACGTTATTCCTTTTTATAATTATCAATGCAATAATGATTAATATAACTTTCTCTGAAAATACAAAGACAAAAGCCTAATAAAATTTCACCTTCTCAAGTCCCGAGGCCTCTATCAGGAATGCGGCAGGTGTCTGGTGACCCCGGGCAGTGGCGGAGGAGGGGGCGTTGTTACACTGCAGCACATCCTCATACTCTGACTTGCCGCGGTGGAAGTCATAGTCCTATGTTGGAAAAACATATTGCATGCTTTAAGGGATCAATTGTTGCATAGGATATAAGGTATAATAAGGTCATTTATAAAATTTTAATCATGAGAATCTTCATAGAGAAAAATGCTTATATATTCAGAATTACCAGGTATTTGGATTTGGATTAGTCTTTTATGAAAAACTGAAGACTTACATCTCTCCTGAGGGTGGAAATCTCGAATGGATCTGCCCACTCATCCCCTGCTGCCTGGATATCTTGGGCATTGTTCATGTTTCTAGCTGGTCCATTGTCAAGAATAGCCTGATGAAAACAAATACATGTATAAATGCAAGCAGCTTTCACAAAACAAATCTTGGCTTTTTACATATAAATTACTTAATCTTGATCTAACTCAATCAGATCTTATAAATTCACAAATCAGGGGTTATTGTACATGCAAGCATGCTGATTCGAGGCATTTGTTGATTAGTTGTTTTTTGATATTTATTAATGGTTTTCAAATATTTTGCTGGGGGATGTGTAGGGATGGTGATGTTTTTTTAACTGATTTAACAGTCAACATACTGAGTAATTTTCTCCATAGGCTCTGATCACGTGACCTGTTAAAGTGGCAATGGTAAACAGCTGAGGGTTGACAGCACTCAATGCCTACAAAATAAAACATTGACCAGAACCTGTCATATCAAATTCGTTATTTTTGCACATCTAAATATGGAAAATTAAAAAATAAGTTACTGCATCAAAAGACAAACTAAAACATCATATAAATGTACCTGCTCTTTAAGATGACAGAGAACATCGGCCATTGCCATTCTTCCCTCAGCGTCAGTGTTCCCGACCCTAACTCTGACCCCAGCTCGTGAGGTGATGATCTCGTCAGCCACATAGCAGTCTGAAAGGGGCAAAATGATACATGTAGTTGTCATAATATTTTGACACAACAACTTTAAACTATAATACAGCATTACATCTATATACATTGAGAATATTAAGGTTTTGGTCATCTGAGATGTTTTACTGCACTCACTTGATCCTACGCTGTTTCTGACCATAGCCATGGCTCCAACAACCTTCAGACCTTTCGGTTTCATTTCACTCAAAATCTGTCGAAAAAAAATCAGTTCAATGCATTATTTTAGAATTTGGTTGCATCAATATTTTCTTTAAAAGAGCTGGATTGTCACACCTCTTTTTATACCACTAGTGTATTAATCTCCTTAAGACAAAGAACTCTGCATAATTATATATAGAAACATTGTACAGGAAAATATTAAAATTCTAAAGCTTAAATACTTACATTTGTTCTTTACTATATAAAAGTCTATGTCAAAATATTTTATATTTAAAATTTTAAGGTAGATCTGATGAGTAATTTGTTGAGCACCCAGCCTCCTAAACACTGTCAATGGAAGCAAATTATTGGTCACCTTGAAGAAGCCGGCCACAGCTGCCGCCCCACACTTGTCCCTGTGCATCCCTGCCATCACTCCACCGGCCTTGATGTCAGCTCCACCAGTGTCATAAGTTACGCCCTGTCAGTACAGAAAATAAGAGTTTATTTGACTTATAAATATGTTCCTTGCCGCTATCAATTTATTTGATGAGCTATTCTGAAAAACTTAACTACCATAAATTTTTTGACAAGATTCAACTATTTTCAGAATCATGAGACATTCATAAAATGTATAAACTATCATCGATTGTTTAACAAGCTGCAAAATCCAATCATCTTTAACAACAGCTATATACGATACACAAGTACCTTGCCGACTAAGAACAGTGTCTTCTCAGTGTTTCCCTCTCCTGTGTATTCCAGAAAAATCACCCTGCCCTGGTGCCTGCTGACCTCTAGGGAAGAAATCATCATTGTTAGATACTTCAAAACAGTTTTTATAACATCTATATTCGTTTCAAACCTTGGAACAAATCATTGGGAAATATATTCATGTAGTGCAATTTAGTAACACTATTACTGTACATGCATGTATCTTTATTATTTTTGAAGTTTTGTACGTACGACTGGCTGCTCGATTCACTGCTCCATACAGAGGGTAATCCTTATTTAACTGGTCTTGGTCAGACTTCACAGAAACCTGCAATGTTTGATCAGCCTTATTGTAAATGTATTAAGAAATCTTTAACTTTGATAAATCAACCTACCTACTGTCCAGTAAACCATAGACTGTGCATAAATCAAAAACTCGATCTGGATGAAAATATAACTCTCCAGAGGCCTACAAAGCCTGGTTTTTTTTAAGGAAATTTATACATTGTAAAATTATTCTAGTCTCAATTATGTTTTTCTTGTAACATTATGTGTTATAACTTCATATAGCCTGATAATGACCTTGATGCATGTTCCCTTGAACACCTCCTCCACATACTTGGCAACATTTGGGGCGGCCATTCTCTCAGGGTCAGATCCACCAATATCTCTGGTCACAATTCTAAAATACATTACAAATACGCAAGTACCATGTTAAAGAATGATCTTTATATTGTCACGTACTGTGTGGATGGCATTGACACATATGATTGAAACACCAGATTTCAGATGAAAAAAACCCACCCCAAATCTCTGTACACATGTATGTATGGTTTACCCAGTACATGTATATATCCTATAATAGTGTTATTTTGGCCTCAAGAATGATGCATTCATTACTACATGTATTTATTTTGCAGTAATAACAGTTAATGCATTCAAATGAGTCAAGTGATTTATTCAATTAAGTACAATCATATGCACATTGGAATATTGTAGGTATCAATTTCTTTGGATTGTCACAGCAAACAACTTGAGAATTTAACACTCAATTTATTGAATATGTATTATTCTAAGTGTTTTTTGTTTAGTCTTTCCTCATGTTTTTGATAGACTGATCAGAAAGCAAAGAATTAACATTCCAATAAGAACATATGACTATGAACAGAGTCAATATCAGATGACCTTTCTCCATCAGGAGGTAATGAGTTGATATACCAAGTGTTTACCACACACACACGACACATCACTTAAGGTTCAATGACCCTCTGGTATGAGAAGGTAACTCTTAAAGTAACTTTACAGATATGATGAACTTGTCAAGTAAAGACAATTTATGTCAAATATTTCCCTGCAAAGTACCGGTATATGCTAAAATATTGTGCATTTTATTTCAAATTTAAATTTCTTTAGAAAATCATAATCAAGAAAGCAATTTCACATGAGTGAACAATGCAGAAGATTAAAGAAGTTTTCTGTGGTACATGTACTTAAAGCAGTACATCATGACTGTATAAATAGGGAAGGTACAACTACAACCATTGCAGCATTTGCATGACTGAAAGACAACACAGTAACTTTGTGCAGCATCATTAGGTGCAAGATTACAAACTTCATTTACATTTGCTAAATTTTCAATTCTGTCCCTAATGTGAATATGCATGTACATGTATCACTCTGTTTGGAGGAGTACCTTCCAGCTTCCACAGCATTTGCCAGGGCAATCCCCTGCTGAACCCGCTCCTCTGAGTTACACCAGATCCCCACCGCCTCCGCTTTACTGGCTCTGGAAGGAACATCCTCGCGGATCTCCAAGGGCTGAAGAGACATTAATCACTTCAAGATTCATTAAGAACGATAGCATGACATACAGAATTTCTTAGATCTTAGGCGGATCAGTTTCAATGTTGTTAAAGTTATGCAAGTTATGCATTCAAACAGTTTAGTTCTAATTAATTAGTCATTCGTCTGTTCTGTTAGTTAGTTTGGATGGTGAAGTACAGGTAAGCTCCCTTTCCATCTTTGATTTTAAACTTTAATTTACAGACATCACAGGTATGTGATCAGCAGAGATTAAAATATTAGAAACTAGACATCAACAGACCACATAAAGGGCTGACAGACATCCTAGTGTGGTGACACTCCCTGCCTTGGGGAAACTGTTGTCTACTGGACGAACAAGGAGGGGTTTCTTACATCCAGCCTGCAGGGCTCTGAATTGCAAAGTGTTAATAACCAGCCCAAAGCCCCAAACATTTGTGACATGGAACAATTCACATTTATATATACCGTGTTCACTTTACAGTACTACCATACTTTTATTTCTTTCTGTTAGTATTTTTCATTTTTTTAGAAACTCCAACTTAGAACATTTGTTTTCATGAATCTATGATTGTATGTACCTCTTGATTCCTTTTTCAGCTGCATCATAAAATCTCCTCACGTCATCATAGTCCCTGTTCAGAGGCCCAGTAGGGGCAAAGATCTGCAAATAACAATTCAATGAAGTTTAAATATCTGACAATTTGAAAAATTATCAAGTCTTGATTTCCATTCTAACGAGCTGTGTTGATTGACAATGCATGGCTGTATCATATATTTTCCTCTTATTAACATGAAGATAAAGACTGGTTTTGTAGCTTACAAAAAGAAATTGACACTTAAATGAGTCATATGAAATTGACTACCCTATACAGGGTTATTTTCGCCCCGTGTTATTTTCGTCCTTTTTCACTTGCAAACGGTTTCACCCTGTCTTGAATTCACCCACACAAAGTTGTGAATAAAGAAAGATAGTTTGAGACATAAGAAATCGCCCAGTCTTAAATTCGCCCGCTGACAACAAGGGCGAAAGGGGCGAAAATAAAATGGGGGCGAATATTTCCCTGTATACAGTATTCATAAAACTTACTAATCTTTTTGATGGAACAGCATCTGTGTTTATCAAAACTACATCTTTGTTAAAAGCAGAGTCCACCTGAAAATATGATAAACATTTGCATGCAACAAATTATCAAATTTCTATTTCTATCATATGCAATGCATTCTATTTGAATTCATCACTAATCTAAATTATGGAATAGATTGGAAGTTAGTACTGTTGATGAAATTTTAAAGAACTTACTTTTGCGTATTCCTGTACAGCAGCAGCAACTTTATCAAGCTTATTGTCCACTAGCTTCTGGGCAGTGTCTGTAACAACCACCACCCCATCAAATTGGGGGTCATTTATGTCCAAACATGGGATCAGTTTGGGTAATCTAAAAATAATCAACAGATCAATAAATGCACACTATGCATTAGAATAAGTATAAAAATAAACATGGGTTCCTTTCCAAGAATACATAGCAAAATACAAATGGAAAGACGACCTCCCACGGCCTCGTTTGACCAATTTGAACATCCACAAAAATACGAGCGGCATCTACTTTCACTTTACCATTTGTCTTTGAAAACATGTTGTACAAGTCCTAAACTATAGCAAAAAGTAAGAATATATACATAATTTACCCATTGTTGGCTGACATTTTCTTGTCGTCAATTTGGACCAGGACCAGGGAAGGACAATCTGGTGACGTTGATAAGTGTTATCACCTGATTTATATAGACCGAACTCAGAACTGAAAGAGTGTGACTAAAATGGGTAGCGAAACCCGGGCCGGGCCGGGATTTTCGAAACTGAAAACCAGGTTTTTGTTGATTTCTATGGAAAGTGTCGTCCTATTAGCTGTCGGTATTTTTAGGTTTCTATTTTCAACATAAAAAATGCACTAGTTATCTCCAAGGTGTATACAGTTAAACAATTGATGGCCATGAAAGTAAATTTTAAATATTTTTTATAGAATGCTAACGACCGTAAAATGGATCGACAATCCAAACATTACCTTATAAGTTCGATTTTCCTAATTTTACACTATACTTTCACTTTCGATTCATTTCAGGGTAAACAAATAATTGTCCGAAGTAGAGCATATATTCAAGATAAGAGTTATCATGTGACCGTGTCAGTTATTCATAACCGCTGACACTTTGTAGATCTATATAATGCGCTTCGTACAGTTTGAGAGGGGCGGGGAACGGCGTGTGGGGGTGGAGATTCGGGATGGAGGGGACATCGTGGACTTGTGTGCTGGAGATTCCAGTATCCCATCAGACATGCGGAGCTTTATTGAGGGTGGCCAAAAGACATTGCTTGCAGCAAAAAGGTAAACACTTCTAATCAGAGGAGGCATAGCCACGGACTCTTATTCCTATGAAATATATGTAGGCCCTACATGTATATGCAGTCTCCCAGTGTAAATTTCAGCTGTGTCTACTTAACACGTCACCACATACATGTAGGCCTATTTAGCAATCGTTTTAAACAGGGGGGGGGGGGTAGACTTGCCTCAAAAAATCGTATAAAGGGCAATTTAAAATGATCAAGATAAAAACTAACCATCAGCTACATGTAGCTAGGGTGGGAGTGAGGGTCAGTGGGGTGGGGGCGGAGCCGATCCCCCCCCCCGTTTGTTTGTACATGTAGCTGTCAATTTCATTGTGTAGCTGCATGTACACATATGAATGATATTATCAATAACTGACTTACACGTTTGTAAACACAAGAAATTCTTTTGACCTATTTGAACTTATTGGTTATAGTACATGTATAACATGTATCATTACCTTTGGACAACAGTGACTTAAAAAGAAAGTGTTATCCTTATTTGATAGTGTGATAGACAGGGGTGGATCTGTTATTCCGAGGGACTCCGTCAAAATAGTGGCCCCTATCTACAACCCCGACAAGGTGCTATGTGTGGGGATGAACTACAAAGACCACTGTGGGGAGCAGAATGCCCCCGTACCCATAGAACCAGTCATCTTCAACAAATTCCCAAGCAGCATTATAGGCCCCACAGAGGACCTTCAATACCCAGAGGAAACGCAGGTTAGAATAACAGGTGCTTTAGGACAGATTTAACCCTATCCTTAACATATGAACTGAAATGGGAACTTATCAATTCATCATAAAGAACACCAGTATTCAAATTCTGTGTTGAGGGGGACCAGTGCCCTATGAACTTAACAATTTTGTAAACTTAAGGTTTTTGCTTGAGACGGCGAAAATTTTGTTCTCGGGCATCAGATAAAGGGAATACATGTACATACTTTTAAGTCAATAGACGTATGCATACTTTTAAGTCAATAGACGTATGCGTAATCGCAAAATCTTATGCAAAGTCACGTTTCTCAATTTATGCATCAGCAGATGATACTACAATTAAGAGTAACCTTCAAGTTGTATGCTTAAATCAGACAAGAAATTCCTCATCACATATAAAAGATGCGTATGAGGAATTTACTGCAATAACAAGTTCACGTACGTTACGCGTGTAAAACGCAGAGAAACGTGAAGTGTGATGTTTCTATGCCGTACTTGGGGTTATGTAGTTGGCGTCTTGGTGCGAACGTTTGACGTCAGGCACGTTGTCGCTGCGTACATGTTACTGTTTTGGTGACAGCATGCCAGCGTTAACAAAGGATATCAAATGAGGCTTGTCACGCCATTTTGCTCTAAGAAAAAACAAAATTTTCGAGGAGACACAATATAAACTCTTGTAACATGTAACGGCAAAATCGAAACACCTGTACTGCAACGGAAGTTGCGTAGTTTATACACTATACAAACATTAGAATACTACAATTTATAATTGGTTTTTTCAGTGATCTGGTGTTTTGAACAGCCATTACTCTTCTGGCATATCCCATGATTATTTCCGCGCAAACACGTAATGGTTAATAGGCAATGGCAGTCCATAGTGCCACAACTACTGCAGTATGCATTGTGATACATGTATGTTCTAGCTGTAAAATTGTGATAGATGAAATCATTTCAATAGAATAAAGAACGCAACTTGTATATGTAAGGAATAAAGAGTGAGAGTGAAATAGGTATACATACATTCTGTAATTCGTACATACTCGTACATGTACAATGTAAGAGACGTGCATAAAATCACACCAGTATTAGGCGGTCCGTCAATGTGGTCCGATTAATTATTGTGTCATCATGTTGTGTGTTACGAATTTTGTATTTACTGCCACCCGGTAATTTTAAAATTCACACCATGACAATTGCACTAAGCGAACATGTACAAGCTTCTTTCTGAAAGAATGCCTCGTTTCTGGGTCCACCGTACTTACGCCAATATTGCCAGAAACGCTAATGTGCAAGACATTTATATTCTCGACAAAATGCGGTTCCTTTCTAGACATTTACAATGTCAATAGTTTTTGCGATATTATTTAAAATAGAATAAAAGGGGAAATTGACAGATCTACTAGTACAGTATTACAAAATACAAATGTAATTGACATTGTGGAAATGTTTCACGGTATGTACCCACTTATGGCCTGCGAGCATACTAGTACCAATGTCTGTTGAACTTTGTGAATTTTTTCAGATTATTCTCAGAAACAAAAGCAAATTCTTTTTACATGAATACGCGAATACAATTAAACTTGACATCAATTGACACAGTCATGCTCAATAAATGTTGTTAAACTTGATTTAAAAAAACGAAACATTTTACTTCCTTGTAGAAATTGGACTGGGAAGTTGAGCTCACAATTGTTATTGGAAAAGATGCCAAACGAGTTCAGGTGGAGTACATGTATATATACAATATGTATTATATTATTGCTATTTTTTTTTTGTAGAATCGACACATTATGTAAAACATATTTATATTACATGTAAAGATTATTTGAAATTCAAATATCCTCAACCTTTAATCTAATGGATCTGTCCACCTCGTAAACAGGAAAGTGACGCAATGAATTACGTGTTTGGCTACACCGTGGCTCATGACGTCAGTGCCCGAGACTGGCAGCTCGAGCCCGGGAAGAATGGCGGACAGTGGCTGATCGGGAAAGCCATGGACGGCTTCTGCCCCCTGGGTCCCGCCATTGTAATGAAGGAAGACATCAATGGTATGATTTTGATTTTTTTGGCCGATTGTTGTGGGGGGTTTTCTGTGTGTGTCTGGGAAGGGGGGGGGGTCAACTTTTTCTCTATCTCCTTTCACAAGCGATATTGCTTGCTGTAGACTAAGTACATAAAATTTACAATGTCATATCAAAGGGTTCGAAAACTAAGTCATGCTTGCAAATGGGGAAAAATCTGTTTACAGATCCACACAATCTGGGACTACGATGTAGGGTGAATGGGGTAACCAAACAGGACAGCAACACCAATCAACTCGTCCACAAGACCGCCGCCATGGTATCATTTATTTCCAGGTACCGGCATTTTACAATTCATTGAAAGATCTGAAACTTTTTTTCTACGTTAGTATCAGCCACAGGCCGGCTTTATTTCAAAATACATGCATGTTGTAATTTTAAAGTTAATGATTGAAAATGAAAAGAAATTTTACTAAGTAACCAGGTAAAAGATACAGAGATTAAACTTTATTGCGCAGTTTAGTTAGTATTAATTAAAAAATAGAGAAGATTTGGATTAAAACTCAAAATGGATTACTATTTAGATGATAGAACTAAATAAGAGCCGAATTTTATGAAAAAATCCAAAACGTTCTCTGATTAATAGTTAGCGAATCTTGCTTAGGAACAGGCACCGCTAAAAGGGAAATAGTAATTATTTTACGCGAGCATGCACGATTATTTTCATTTTATTTATTTTATAAACGAATTATACATGTATTATAAAACTTCAAATAATTTTGCAGTCGCGTTCTCTAGTCTTAGCTTTCATTTTTTGGCTCTCTTCATTTTTCGCGGTTAATTTTCAATGTCCAATAATTTACACTTTCTATTACATTTTTGTAATTGATTTTCAGCCGTTTCTTCTCTAATTTACACTTGGTAGGTTTATGACCTTAAGGCCAGGGGATGTTATTCTGACAGGTACCCCTCCCGGAGTCGGGGTCTTTAGAAAACCACCAGAATACCTAAAGGTACTTTCTGTGTATCATCCTGTTAATATGTTAATAATACTCCATTTTTCATTGTTGTCCACCACGAGATAAAACCTCGCCATTGATTCAGTCAACTGAAAGGTCACTGAATTATCACTTAAAAGTTGCCGCATGTCTTTCAGTCACCTTTTCAGACATTTAGTTAATTCAGTTGACTGAATGGCACGGTTCATTTTAATATACAAATTTACCATTTACCAAGCAGATTTTCTATTGATTAGTCGTAAATTGTGATCTAGCATCGTTTTATAACGTAGGAGATTATCTATTAAGTAGATTTGAGTTGTTGTTTTTCATTTTGATTTTTTTTTTTTTTTTGGTTGCAGAGAGGTGACGTTGTAGAGTGTGAAATTGATGGCATAGGAAAAGTGGTGAACAAGATTGTGTAGAAATAGGAACTTTCACCTGCAAAGTCTTTTCCATGGCAGCATATTATTTACATCTTAGAGATAGTATTAATAGGACACAATATGATGGTCTGTATATGGTAAAATTAGCAAAGAAGTTTAAATGGTACAGTGGTATTTTCTCTCGCTAAGATATGCAGAATGACTGATCATGCCAGTGATAATGACATTCAAATTAACAATAAATCCACATTTTAGAAGAACATTTTTACTTGTTTTCAAACAGTTATGTACCTACTTACAATAAATAATAGTATAAAAAGTTGTGTTCATTTTCCATCCTTGTAAAAATTATTAATAATACGTCAACATGTTTAAAGCTTTCATAAGATCTGAAAGTTTTAATCTCGATGAAAAAACAGATTTTTTTAAAATATTTTTTTTAATATACCCTAGGTACCCGTATATGACTCGCATGTACAACAAGTACTATTGGTAGTATGATTTTTTGCCCAAATGCAGTTATTATAATAATTCTTTTTGATATTAAAATTAATATCAGAGATAAAGCACCATATCACATCAAATATCTTTTAACGTTAATCTACTTCGGTTTTGACTTTTATATCCTCGACAAGCGTTTTTGAACAATTAAGAGAGGGATCCTCCAGGAATTTTCTACTATGTCTCGAGTCGGCAGACCCTGTTCTCAAACGTTCGGTTGACTCAGATCGATAAAAGCGTTCGGTCGACGCTGATCGAATTCGGTTGATTCGTCTCGTGAAATTAATATTTGTAGATTCTTCGACCCAACGAACAAGCCTAGTGTCAACTTTCGTTTCTTCGTGAATTCTTATTTTCTTTTCGTCACCAGAATAGAGAGCATCATGGACTCCCAAGTTATGTTCATTCAACATTGCTTGCGTTTCATACTTTCCACCGATTTTAGCCTGAGTTTGTTCGACAACGTACGTGTTAACACTGGGAATGATTTCCGGATCTTCCCGAAACAGTTCCTTTCCGATGTTATCCGGAAGTCTGTAGGAGAACTTTACCTTTTTCTCCTCGGTTGAACCGGGTGATTTCAGACCTCCACTTTGAGGCCGAGTATTGGAGGAAGATGGACGGCGAGGAGAGTTCGATCTCTGTCTAGCAGAGGTAGGGGTTCTTGGACGGGCGTGTAACTTTGACGACACTGATATTCTCGGCGCTAGGGGGACACTGTGATTGGTAGTCGATCTATTCTGCACATCCAGCTGAAGAGGAACTCTGCGAATGATATAATCCGACTCACGTACAGTACTGTTCGGAGCCAAGTAACTATTCGGATTGTTAAACTTTAAGCGCCGTTTGAACACCTGCAATGAAGTGTGAATCTGCGCCTGTCTCTGTGCTGCCTCGGTTCTGCGTAATATTAATGGAACAGATTTATGAAATCCGGAGGATGATTTTATGGCACTACCGCGAACTTCGTATCCGGGGTTTTGCGTTCCTGGCTCGTGGCCATTGTTATCTTCCACCCTGAATCTCACAGTTTTAGCACTAGCCGTCCGCTGATCCTCCCTCTGAGAAAGATCCCCAAAGTCCAACGCGGGGAAACGATGTGCTCCTCTGCCTCTTGTCTCTTTCAACATTTTCAAGTGAATTTTTTTGACTTTCTCATTGTGTTTGTCCTCCTTGCTTTTGATTGGTTCGATGGGAGCAATACCCCCTTTCTTTTTGATTTGATATATTATTGCCGATTCTTCCACATTCATATCGAGGCTTTCCTCTTTCTGTTCATGCACTAACTCGATGATGTGTTGTCGGAGTTCATTAGCTACATTCGATCGCATAGGACTGCGCATGCGTCCTTGGCACTGGCTGTGTACAGTGGCTGGGGTGCACACTCGTAGCATTGTTTAGTCCGAGGTACTTCCACTACAAAACACAAACATTATATTTCCATAAGTGCATTCGATGTTCTTACTCGGCAGGTCCTTTCATTATCCATACCGAACAATAGTTTCTAAGCAATTAAATGGCAAAGATCTCAATTATTATGTATTTTCTTCACTCAGTACAGATGGTAAATGAACAACACATTTGGTTAAATCTTATTTGGCGTAACCCTGCCTAGAAATGAGTGCTCTATGGAACACTTTCTCTTTAATTTCACTGTGACATGTAGTTAATAAACAAGTTAATCCGATCTCATTAAATCTTTTCTATCCCAGTAATACAATCTTGCTTAATGCTCGAAGAAATCAAATTCAGAGTTAAGAATGTATGCGTTATGATGGTCAAAGGGAGAACAATGGAAAGGGAATGGGGAAAAACATTTCAAGTATCTGTAATCAGTCATTATGGCATAAAATCATTATAAAGCAAAAGTAATAAGCTTTTAAGAATGTAAAGTAAAACAAATGAATGAAACACTCCTTACCCGAACTATTTGATATATTCCTACATTCAAGCCATCTTGCTATTGTGTTCTCAGACCCTATAGTAACCCTTCGGTAAAAGACTGTCAAACGAAACACTAACCACCCTGTTGTCTACGGAAGGCCTCCAAACATATCTATTTATAATCTCCAGAGAGGTTACTGCTATGATCCATATATCTCAATCCAAGGACTGCACAAGATTTAATTTAATTACCAGGGTTTGTCGTACCCGAGCGGTTTTCAAAGATTTAAATGCAGGTTTTGTTGATTATATTAAATGGCGGCCTTTATCGTATTGGAGAATCACATACGGAATTAAAGTTGGATTAGGAAACCATATGTGTGCCCAATCTGCAGAGTCACGCGCCTCTTGCCGATAACATTGTCTCCCCAGTGTGCTCTTTTGTCAAGGAGGGATCTTACGGTCTTTATCTCCTTAGAATTCGTCCCTCCTATTGCCTGTATTTTGACATACTTGAGATCAAATATTGCGTCGAATTGGTAAAAAGCAAAAGCCTTTTAGCGCCTATGTTAAGTGCTGTTTTTGGATTTATTGGTATTCAAGAACTGGTACGACATGTCGTTTTAAAGAAAACTTTCAAATATAATGGATCAGTTAAAAAGCTTTTTATATAGAAGACCCCAAGAAATTCCAGAGACGAGACATGTTTCATTTCATCTGAGCAGGACATGTCTAGTTATTTCTTTTTTAAAATAAAAAAAGTTATAAAACTACTCAACTGCTGAATAACATTAACACTCATCGTGCATATATAAACATGTAAATTAACAGCAGTGGGTCAAACGCAATTACTTCGCGTTCAATGCCTCCATGACAAGATTCCAAAGAATTTAAATAGAGGTTTAATTATAAGCAGAAAATGACTGGCATTGTGGTTAAATCCACACTTTTGAGTTCTATGAGCTCTTTGACAGTTATTTGTTCTCAATCCGTTAGTCTCACATACTTACTTTCGGCCCAGCTGCAAACTTGCGTTAATTCTAATAAAACTTATTCCTTATCCAGATCTGCCGGCGTACAACAAGTTTGTACAAAGAGGCAGATGCTTTTAAAGCAACAGATAAATGTGTACTCTGATAGTTGCATGTCAATTTCCGCGTATTAAATTTTGTTCGGCATTGTCTCGGACAGGGTCACGTGATGCTATAGATGACGTGCCGCCATTATACCTCATTTTTGTTTTAAAAATCTTCGCTTTATCGGGAATCTGTACTTGGCCTAGGTAGTCCCCGGACTGGAGTTCTTTGTAATCAGAACATCGATAACCCCTCCGTCGATCGCTGATAGCTCCGGCTTTATTCGCCCGTAATTTTAGGGTATATGTCACTTCTTACCATTTATTCTGAAGTCAAAAATGTACAAATTTAGACCCAGCCATCGTTACCTACAGTATCAATTAAATCTTTTTATTCAAGGACGGTTCCCGATACACAAGTTGCCAACTTGTATCATAAGTTAAAGTTTATGATCGATATTTGCACAGTTATTTTATAATACTGTTCTGTAACATCGCATATCTAGTATACTTCGTATGCTTAAAAATCGCGTCTCTTTATTTAAATCTATACATCAAAGGTGCGAATATACATGTACATTTAAAAATAGTTATAAAAACTTCACATTCTCTATCAATTGGCTTTCGTAAAATGGCGTCTTATAAAAAACTGTTATTTGAAACTGTGACAGAAATAGCAGGGAACGCGCATTGGAAGAGAGCGTTTTGATACTGTAAATTTGGTAATGTTTGCGACAGAAAACATTCGCGAATTTCACGTATTAATTAGAAAAGATTCTGATTCAGGAAGTAGCAACAGGCATTCCATCACCACTGGTTTTTTTTTTGTTTTTTGTTTTTTGTTTGCAAATAAACTGTTGTTTACATGTGTACATGTAATTACACATAGAAATAAATTTGAATTAAGCTCACTTGCGCTTGATATTTTCTTTCAGAATATTTATTTTTAGTACAGTTCTCTACCAAATGACTGATGATTTAAAAAAGAAATGTTCGACTTCAAATGATCAGTACTCTTTTTAATTCGGGGGGGGGGGGTCTTTGCCATTGAAACTTGCGGCTTCCGATAGTGAGATGATTAAAATGTACCAGTTGATATTGACAAACTATTTCCTTTAATTTATATCCTGTTTAAGTAAAAATCTTATATATACATATAAAACGCGAAATTAACTTAAAAAAAGTATGCGCATATTAGTCATATATGTGTCTACATGTATAAAAATTATATAACATTTTAGACGTCAAAATTTTCCATTGGACAACTTTCGAAAATAGCTTTATGGGTTGCCTTTGGTGTCAAAACAGTAAGGTCGTTTGCAGTCCTTGCAAACTAGGAACGAAATTGAGGAGAGTTGTCTCTCTTTACTCAGCTGAAAGGTTCATAGAAATTGCGCGCAACAAAAGTACCAGAATTTTTGTAAATTTGATATTAATGAGGAACTTTGATTTAAAAAAATAATGAAAAAAAAATTGTCAAATTATAGTGTTATGATTTAAAAGATAACATTTTAAAGAGTTGGAAAATTTGATCTGAAAATTTTCGTTAACTTTGTTAACAAGAGAAATTACGGTAATGGATTAGAGCCTATAGAAACGAGGCTCTGACAACAGGGATACATACAGAGTTACAGAGAGGAAACAAAAGGGGAGTATATGTTAGAACATGTATATTGGCTTTATTTCTAATAAGTACAATGTGAATATAAAAGTGGCTGATAAGGTCAATCAAATACAGCGTACAGATATCCGGACATCTTCGCTAGCCAAGGGTTTTCGGTCCGTCCACTTCGCTCCCCATATAAACCCTTGGGTTTATGGGGAGCGGAGTGGACCGAAAACTTCGCTAGCCAAGGGTTTTCGGTCCACTTCGCTCCCCATATAAACCCGGCCTTGGGTTTATGGGGAGCGGAGTGGACCGAAAACTTCGCTAGACAAGGGTTTTCGGTCCACTTCGCTCCCCATAGACCGAAAACCCTTGGCTAGCGAAGATGATATCCGGATCAAACCACAAGACAACTCAAAAATCATACCTGTACAATGACTATCAAATCATTATATATTTTTCAGTTACAAGAAATAAAGGGTTACTAGATTTCTTACGTCATTTTGACCATTCAATCAATCACTAAAATCACGTTAAATTTATTACATAAAAGTTTCAATTTACAAAATTGTCTGGAATTTGTCATTTGACGATGCAGTTACTTGAAACAAGATACAATGTTACCAGGTTTATACCAGGTTTAAAAAGAGTCAAGTTTCCCGAGTCGCTTTGACTAGGAAGTGGCTTAATTGAAAAAGATATATTGCGTATTGTTACCATGTAAAAGTGTCAAGTTACCTGAGTTTTTGACTACGCGCACTGCTTGAAACAAGATCTATTTTTGCCAAGTGAAAATATTATGTTTTGCCTTATCGTTTTGGCTATGCAATACCAATTATTAATATAGCTTGAAACAAGATATGATTTTACCAAGTCAACTTTTCAGGGTCGTTTTGACTATGACTATGCTTGAAACACGATATATTTTACCAAGTAAAGAGTCGAGTTTCCTGTGTTATTTAAAGGGACTTGGACACGATTTGAGCTCAATTTTTTCAAAATTTATTTTTTCATTTTTAATGTCTAGAATGGTCAATATGGATGTTTTGAATGCTCTGTCAAAATTTGAAAGTCAAATAGCGAGTTACAAGTGAGTTACAGAGGTTAAAAGTCTTTGTTTTGTAAACAAAGCTCGAATCCTGTTATTGTTTACATATGTCTTGAATTGGTAAAAGTTTCAATCTAATGTTGCATTTTGTTGTTGATAAACTTATTTATGAACACATTTAATAAGTTTATCTTGTTTCCACAAGTTATTTTGTCAAAGAAATGGTTATTTCTTTACTTTACATTATTTGTAAACAAATATAAGACTCGAGCTTTGTTTACATAACAACGACTTCTTTCCTATGTATCTCGCTTGTAACACGTCTTCTAACATTCAAATTTTGGTAAATCATTCAAAATACACAAGTTAACTATTTAGTATACATAAAAATCAAAAATAAAATTTTCATCTGAAATCGTGTCCAGGTCCCTTTAAGTTATGCGACAGCTTTAAACTTTACAAGACTGTGACAGTGCAGTACGTAGCTTGAAACAAGATGTAGACAAACGTCACTAAGAAAAGAGTGTTCAGTTACCATTTACTAGTATCATTCTGACCATAACCCGCACCTAAAAGTAATAAGACATATGGTTACTGGGTGAAAAACCATAGGTAACCAAGGTGTTTTGCTCGTTATTCTCACGATACCAGGTTCGTTTTGACCATGATTTCACTTGAAAGATAATGTATATTTGCTATATGATTATACAAGTATATATTGGTTTTAAATGAATACTTTTTATATATTATAGCGCTAGCAGTCCAATAAGTCACAATAATTCATCCAATAAGTATAAACTAACAATGTTACTATAATTCTTTTCTTTTTTGTTTATTCATCTACAATGTATAAACATGATATTTTGCCACTTAATTAAAGGATGCTATCAAAAGATTAATTTTAGACTTTTAAAACAATTGGATTTGAGTATTTATCAAGGTTAATTTGTACGGTAATCAATATTGTGGATGTATTAAATGGGGACATGACAACTATTTCCTGACTGAATAAAAATAACATGAGGATTGGAATTTCAAAGAATGCATTAGTCGTGAACATGTGTAATAATAGCAAATCGTATCGAAACGTGATATAGAGGAAAATCAGAAAATGAATGAGCAAATTGAACCCAATAGGCTCTCAACAAATCTTTTTTAACACATCACAAAAGTAGTAATTTGAAAAATACATTACCATTCAAAGAATGGGCTTAGAAAATAAACATTTATGGGTTTAAAAGATCCGTAGATTGAATTCGATTTCTCGACAAACATCAATTATTAATATTGACAAAAGCTTACCAAGTTCATAAATAAATCAATGTATATTTCAGAATTGCACTTTAAAAAACAACTTGTTAAAAGTCCTTTCGAGTAAACAATTTGAAAAAGAAAGGTTTCCATCGCTATGTAAAAGTATCAAAATAGGGTTTAAATTGACAAAACGTGAAATATTTGCCATTCTGTTGTGAATCTTTTAAAGTTAATTCACAGGTGTCAATATCTTTTCAAGCCATGTTCAATGGATTCGGTTATTAAAAAGGCAAATACTAAATAGCCACGATAAATAACGACGTAGGTCACAAGAACCACACAAAGTGTTCATCTGTTACCAGATGCATTGGGCTGACCCTTTGATCGATCGAAGTCTGAATATACAAACTGTATATTGGTTCTTTTAGAACACACAGGGAATTCATCTTATCCTTTATAATTCTAAAACAAAGAGCGTATACACATCCATTTATATCTTAAACATCCCCTGGAGAACTATCACGCAGTCAATTGGTTTTTTTTCTTCAAATTTTTAGATGCATTTCAAAGATCCTATGTTACGAATTCTTTGTTTCGAGGTATTGGCATGACATGCACATTATATCATCCTACATTTAATTGCTTTTGGTTTGAAACTGTAGAGATATATATTTTACAAAATGTGCGACGAAATGCTTAAAACACGCACCGAGAACCCAGGATACGCACAAATGCTACAAGTAAATTGTCTCAGGGGATATGAAAAACGTGATATCATAATTCGTTGATAAATGGATGGTATATCTTTGAGGCTTATGACGGTCAATCTATCCTGCTGGTTTTGTCAGACATTTTGATGTTGTCAGACAGGGGACTGTCTATATGGTAAGTTAATAACAAGCAGTGTTGACTTAATGCTGGCGATACGGAGTCACGCACCACATGCTTCCTAAACCCCCTATAGCAGTGCTAACTTGAATTTTAAATCTTATCGTTTGAATTGACGATAAGTAATTCAAAAACAAGAATGGAACGTGTAAAGATTTCCTAATTCAATCCGATAGTTTAGAATGTGCATAATAGACGTCCAAACAAGGGTACCTTGCTCCTGTTTCTTCTCAGAGCCATTGGTCTTGACAAATTTTTTCCCATGTTGATTTATTTTCGCAGCAAAAGGCTATTTAAGGGAGGCTTTGACAGGGGGGCATATAGATAAGTATCAAAGTATTCTGAGATGTTAAACGGCAGGTCGACCGTTCCAGAACGTTAGTGTGTGGGATACAACCAAAATAGACACCGGGAATATTTTGGAAGATTAAAAGACAAGTGTACAATGTAAATTATGTAATCCTATAATTTTGGATATGGAAGGAATCGAATCGGAAGTTTCCCAAGACAGGTGTGAATGACAGATGGACCTATATCAATCCTTTGACATGTTAATTGTTTTGTGTTGCATCAATTGATCCATTCTGCAGATTTTCGGATAGAGAGATTTTTCTCTTGAGAATACACGGATGAACAAAAGCGACATTGATAGAAAGGTAAAGAGAATATCTAGTTCATCAATTATTACTAGTACATGTATCTAAGTCCGTATGTTCACGTATTTCAGAACCATACACGTGTAACTCTCTCTCTCTCTCTCTCTCTCTCTGTCATATAAAAACATTCATTGTCTATTTTTTTTAAATTGGCTTACATCGATTTTCTCTCAAATCACTTTATAAAAAAATGAAGAACATCGATTCTTTCATTACCCGATATACATACCGGCAATTACTTTTATCCGTGAAAGCCATCCGCTATTTTATTTTGATGTTATATCACATGAAATTGAAAAATGCTGTGTATATCTTCAATGTTTCTGTTGACAAAATGATATTAAAACACAAGACGACTATGCATAACAGTGGCGTCGGAAGCAAATTGAAAGTTGGGGGGGGGGGGGGCTAGAGTTAACAAAAATCTTGACAAGCAAAAACAAAAGGTCTTTGGTATGTATTTTGCAAAAAAAGTCCCCCCCCCCCCAGTCCCCCGGTTCCGACGCCTATGCATAAGAACTGCATGTAACAACCTGTATTATCAGCGCATTTGATAAGTACTTGAGAGTATATCAGTTCTTTGTGTTGACAACTTTCAACAACTCTCAGTCTTTGTTGTCTTTTCCACATGAGCTCGATAATGACTTTCTATTGGAGACAAACCCGCTATCACGCGCTTTTAATGAACATTTAAATTCCAGAGAAAACACGGGTGATTTAAAGAGGACTCGATACTAAGCGGCAGCGAAGTTCAAACTATTCATCAGCAGATTAAGTGTGTGTTTAAGTCAATCTGAGAGGATATCAAAAATTTATGACGCTACATGTTTTTAAAACGAATTCCAAATTGGCTATCGCAACATTACGGGTAAGATTTCTCTCTCTATTGACAAAACATTAAAGTCTTCGAAAATCGAATCAAACGAATAATTGAAATTTGGCACGCAATGGGGGTTATCTACTAATTTAAAATGTTGCGTTTGACAAAGAATTTGACCACATTGATATTTTTAAAAGAGTTGTAACCATTTAGTTGAAAGCACTTAAAAAATTACTTCCAATTTAGTTTAGAATTCGGCACATTTTTTTTTTATGTATAGTATCTTGACTTCATGTCTTTAAGCCTAATTTCACATTCGTTAAACATTATTATTCATTTAAAGTATCTTGAATGGCGAACGAAATACAAACAACCCTGGGTCTATAGGGACAGGCAAATATTTGCTAATTTGACTTTAAAACAACACAAAACAGTTGGATAACCGAAAACTTCTTCAACCCTTAAGTTGTTATCACAAACACCCGTGTGTTGGGACTATGTGGATGTACCATCCAAAAATCCATGTTTTCCTATAACTTTATATATGATATGACTGAAGCTTGTTTTAGCTTGGCAAATAACTTTAATATTTCAACCTTTAAAAGTATTGTTTACTTAAATCTCTTTTGAAAATTGTTTAAAACACGCGCAGTAGATAATCTCAAGAAATGTCGAAGAAATCATTCCCATTACAAACATTCTTCAAAAATTGAAATTTTTATCAGAATTGGACGTATGTTTATCTATTTAAAAAAAAATAAATCAAAGATTTGCATCATGCGGCGGAGACTGTACGTCCTAATAAATATATGCAATGTATACTTACCAAATTTGGCCATTTTGTTGGTTTTCGGAATCCAAGAAAAAACAATGTTACCATGATCCAGTAAACAAACTAAGAAACTATAAACTAACGAAATTAATTATTTAGGTAAACTGGTCCCCTTTCCTTGGATCAATTCCTTGGCGCCTGGACCATTGCGCCATACCGAGCCGATCAATACAGACAACAAACAAGAAATTTACCATCAGTAATGGCAAACTACATACAGTAAAATACTCCACGTCCTAAGAAGTTACGCAAAATACAAATTCTTTGGGAAAAAAACAACCCCGCAAACAATTGATAAATGCAGCAAAGAACATTATGTTTCACTCCTTTTATCACATTTAAATATATATACTTTTTTTCGTGTGAATCTTAAGGGAATAATGGATGTGATAATTTAATCGTATCTTTTTGAGCTTTTATTAGAAAGATTTCTAAGTTAAATAGAGGTTTACATACCTTTTTTTGAAGTTTAAAATTTCTGTTAACTTCTTGATCAAGCAAAGGCGACAGAATTGTTCATTCATACAATACGCATTCTGTTTATACAAGACCTGGGTCAGTGTTTCAGCAAATATCTCTATGTAACCAAACTTCTACACACGAAATAAAAATAAGAAATAATTAGTACTTAATGGTAAACTTTGAAGAAGTTTAAATAATTCGACCATTCATTCTCTCCTTTAGGATTGTTCAATCGACGTTTTGGCCAAGAAAGATACACTCGCGATGATAAAATATATTAAATATAAAATATCCTTCCCCTATTGACTTTTTACACTTTTGATGCGGAAATGTCCAAAAGGCTACTGCACAATACATGCTGTACAAAACACTCCAACGGAATTATCATTAAAACAGAATAATATTTCAAATAAATGACATAACTAAGACATTCAGATACTATACGAATAATTGCACTGCCCGTATATATGTATTATACCATATATATTTCATGTCTCATTACAAACCAACACATCAAGTAAAGACAAATCGACCTTCAGCACCAAACAGGGACCATTCTGTTGGAATACAAAACATGCATATTTGTGTAAGTTAAGTAAAATATCGAACAGGGCGTAAACACAAAGATAACAATAGAATTAACTTGGCTTTCACATGTCCCCTAGAAAAATCCAACATAATGCATCTACCTGAAATCGAATTGTTTTTGCTAAAACTAAAAAAAGTACAGTGTACTTTATATTTTAGAGTTTCAAATGTATCAATTTTCTAGGTGTTACAATTTTTTTTTAATAAAAAAAATATCATCATTACGCAAAACCATTTGAATTGTTCAGTAAACGTTTATTGATATATTTTGTTTTTTAAATTTGGCTTCAATAGGTGATTTTTGAACTGGGGTCATTACGTTGAAATGGAATAGGCATTATGATGAGCCTTTTCCTGCTATTGGATTATTGACTCCAAACTTGTTTTTCTTTTGTAGAAAAAAAACCACAGTCATAGAATTTAAACAAATCATTGTAAAAGGAGATTAACATTTGCATCGATCTCATCCGACATAATGCGTCGTGTTCGATTCACCATAATATACTTGGTTCTCCATTCAGAGATTGCCTTCTGACTCTTAATGCTGGGGATTTACTGCCGTGGTAAAACATAACCATATTTTTTTCTATTTATTTAGACACACTGTAATGGGAGGGCCTTACAGCCAACCCGATGGTGGAATTTAAAGGATCAACAACACAGCACGACTTGCGCAGTGGATTATCAAGCGTTAATCCTGGTGTTCTTGGTCTAAACGGATCAACCTTGGTGTCGCATGTTTGCCTGGAAGCTTGAACTATTTGATTCTGTGGCTAGTTTACCAATATTCCTGCCAGAGACTAGAATAAATGTTTACTCGGGACTCAAAGCTCTAAATGCATATACGTTCGGACGCAAATCTTTGGAATTGATCGTCGGGTATCGCTTCTAGTCGAGTTCCATGTTCCAAACCTGTGATTGATATATTTTTTTCGGACATTAAGATGTATTAATTACTTTTGATGTCGATTTTTAACATACCTGTTTGAACACACTGCTCACTACGCGACAGTCATACCATGGGGCCATTGGTTGGCTCCTACAGGGAGGAAGATAAGGAGAATTACAGCATGCCGCGAACTCCTTATTCCAGAAGGACGAGAAGTTCGGACGACGGACTTATGGCGTTCGATTCTTGTTCTGAGTTCAGCTTTGATGACGCCTTGACAGACGAAGGACGTCTGTCCAGATCCCTTCAATCATGGATGCCCGATTACGTCATTGTACCGATTGAACCCATGGTAAAACCGCCCCGGCAGCCGGTGTACTCCGGGCGACTGGGTAAAAAGCCGAGTTTACAACGTGTTCCGAGTGATGAGTCCATTCATACTAAATTATCCCTGCTCTCTTGTTCAACAAGAGACGTATCTCCTGATGAACGTTTAAGCACTGCTACTAAACGTCGACGTACTAGGAGGAGAAACGTGGGCTCAAGAGCCCAGTCGGCAAATGAAAAGCCCAAACTGAACTGGGAAGATTTCGCGAGGCAGCGTTCGAAAGGTGCTCTAGATAAATTTTCAAAAACGCACAACGCAATGCGAATGGATGTGATCCAGCAATTCGAAGATGACGAAAGTGAGGCTTTCCGAATGATGGACAAAGACGAACAGAGAATGTTGAAAGCAGTTGGCATAAGAAGAAGTCGGTTATATGGCGGAGAGCTCAAAAAGTCTCCAAGCCTCAGTGACGTCAGAGATACGTATACTCCTCCCAAACCGAAAACTACCACGAATCGGAGGTCGTTGTCAGTTGGTGCTAAACCCCGAAGTCGCGGGATAAACTTAGAGGAAATAAGACAGCAGAGAATAAGAGAGAAAATAGCTCTGATGCAACAGAGACAACGCTCCAGAGGAGGAAGACGTTCGTTTCTCGCTCATCGAAAGCAAACTCGGACGACCATCACCACGACTTCAAGCGCGGGTTCAAACGCACCGGCCACCCCCTCCCCTCGATCAATGTCTCCGGCTAACAACAACCATGGGGAACAGGTATCCGTGTGGAAGGGCGACCAACAGATCCTGGAGATGGATTTACGGCGGGGCTTGACGAAACGTGTTCAGAAAAAAATCATGTCCACCACAATGGCAATTAATCTAGTAACTGGTTACGGCGAATCAAACGAACAGCAACGAGTGATCGGTCGCCACGAGGAGTTTCCCTCCTATGTCGACGAAGACTACTGCTCCGTCCCCAAGATGGTACAGAGGATTCGCATCACGCCGGATTTAAGCATGGTCATTAAAGACGATATACGTGTTCGAATGGGAAGACCTCGATATCACGAGATACGGACTCGGGACTTGGAGGTTTGGAATAGGGGGCAGTTATTGAACCGATCCCACAGGAACCTGAAGGTGTTCAACTGGCTCCACAGTCTAAAGGAGAGCGAGTTTGAGAAAGACATCGAGCCATACATTGACGACAGTGTTCCCGCCTCTCCTGATGACGTAGACGTTCTCCACGTCGAGGCGGCGGACGAGCCCGACATTAAACCACTATATTTGAAAAAGTTTAAAATGAAGGGCAAGAAGAGAAAAGTTTAACGAAATTTTCTTTAGATCATTTTGCATTTAAATTATCATTTACATGTGTTCATTTTTTTTTTATAAAAAAGATATACTGCTTTCAAAAGTTTTTTGTTGTATTTGATTTAAATGTGGTACCAGAGAACTAATGAATGCCGCTTTGCAAATGTGTTCATTGTTCAGAATGAAATCTGATACCAAAAGATAACCAATAATATAACAAGTAGAAATAATTAAAACTTTTCCAATAGAAATATTTCTGCTCAGAAATGAATAAATCCTGTATCAAAAACTTGCTTTTAAAAAGTTATCTAAGTGCTTTGTCCACCATAAAAGACTAAGTGCTACATGCACAAGAGGTTTATGAGATTAATATCAAATATTGATTTCTCTTATGTGGTTCTATCAAATCAGTAATGTCATGCTGGATTACTTAAACTAGAGAGAACCTGTATAAAAGAAATTTCCTATTAATTGATTGTAATATATATATATATATATATATATATATATATATATATATATATATATATATATATATATATATATATATATATATATATATATATCACAAATAGTACACTTTGGCATATTGGAATTTAAAGTTAAGAGAAGTTTGCCACTTTTTAATTATTTAGACGATTTATAACACGACTTTACTAAAACCAGGTATATTTAAGTTTAAATTTAACAAACTATTTGAATAATTTGAGTGTAGATATGATTTATTCATTATTCATTCTGTGTTTTTCTTTGTAACCGTGATATCTTCATTTAGTTGCCATAATGATTGCTAGACGTTAACGTCTAAAACACGTTCCGATTTATTCAGTCTTTCTTCGGTATAGACATAAGGTCTTTTGAAAGAAAAGCAACTACAGTATCTGCAACGTTATTTCGTACAATCCTATCCTATCGTATCGTGTATCAATCCTATCGTATCGTGTAGAAATCCTATCGTATCGTATCGTATCGTATCGTGTATCAATCCTATCCAATCGTATCGTGTATCAACCCTATCGTATATTGCGTGTATACATGTAAGTGTACTACTGCCCACCCCCCCAAAAAAAAGAATAACTCTTGAAAAAATGCTTTTTTCGGTAAAAAAAAAAAAAGTTCAAGCGGAAGTGGCGATTGCTCCAATGTAAAGATGCATCAAAAGCCACATGCCTTTTGTCTGACATTGTCATAAATCGAAAAAATCGAAAAATGTGTCCATTGATGAACGCTCTTTGATAACTAATTAATTAATGCATTGTGATAAAGAAAAGAGCATGGGAGTTAGGAACATATTACATTAGGTCAACACAGATTACTATCGTTCGTAATCTCGCTTCCTTTTTCTCGATATCTATGTAATGAAACCATCATTGAGACATATTTGCAAAGCACATAATTTCGAAAACATATAACGAGGTCAAAATCTTGAATTTGGACACCGCTCTGAGTCATCTAAACTTGCAAAATCATTAAGAACCAGTTCATCCATATTTCGAAAACGAGGTTATCCCGCAGTCTGATAAACTATTAATACAGATGTATTGTGGTTTTGCCAAGAATGTTGAACGCAGGATCTACGAAGAAAACTAGTTTACATGTAGGTTGTTGATACCAAACATGTGCAAGTCGATCTTTAAAAAAATCACATTATAGTGCATTATTTTTCTATACGAGTTGGCGCAGTTTCAACATAAAATAGTAACGCCAGCAGAAATCTGCATCAAATCCTTCTTAAAATTGCAACCATTTTTAAACAAATCCAATTAGTTTCTGCATGTTTGTGTGTATGAGTAACCTAAGCTAAGTTGGCAAACGTTAGATTCTGAACATTACAATCGTAAAAGACATTATTCGAATTCAATAGTGTCATCTCTATCCCATTTCTTTGTATATCAGAAGTAATGAGAACATGGGAAAATTAGCATAAATTTGAATTAATACCCTTTTAAACATTACGATCTTCACAACATTTCTATTGGTTTCAACATGTTTAAGACTGGTTAGCGTGACGAAGGTTGATATGATACTGCAATAAACGTTGAAATTTACTCAATCTGAAGATTTGGACACGCTTAGATAACCAAAATTCGGCATTTTTAATTATCTCGATTGTTTGTGGAGTTTGGTTTCTGCCAAAATATATATTTCTTAATGTAAAATTATTTTGAACTAATTCAAAACATATATTGGTATAGTAACATACACGAGGTGTTTATATTTACAATTTTGAATGCGGTGTACTTGGTATATCCCAAAAGAACATAATCCGCCCCTGTTTGGAAGCTTAACTGTTACAGTAGTAACGTGCAATCAGATCCGATAATGGCACAGAAAACAGGACTAATCTGGATATACTCAATCTAAGCCATACATCAGTTACAAAAATCAGTCAACAGTAACGACACGCCTAGAACAATGGCTGACCAGCTGACCGGAAGTGAGGGCACCTGACACAACTTGTATATTGTATATCAGGTGACAGTAACATGTCATCCACATTGTATATCAGATGGCATTCCGTTACAAGTCATCCTCTTTGGTATAGTGTACTAGTATATCAGATGACAGTTAAATGTCATACACACGGTATATCAGATGACAGTCAGTAACATGTCATCCACATTGTATATCAGATGACATTCCGTTACATGCCATCCACTTTTGTATATTGTATATCAGATGACAGTCAGTTAAATGTCATATACACGGTATATCTGATGACAGTCAGTAACATGTCATCCACATTGTACATGTATATCAGATGACGTTCCGTTACATGTCATCCATACTGTATATTGTATGTCAGATGACAGTAACATGTCATCCACATTGTATATCAGATGACATTACATAACATGTTATCCACATTGGTATATTGTATATCAGATGACAGTCAGTAACATGTCATCCACATTGTATATCATATGACAGTCAGTAAAATATTATCCACATTGGTATTTTATATATCAGTAACAAGTAGTAAGCCTTGAACAGTATATTGTATACTAGTTGACAGTAACAAGATGTATATTATTATATATCGGACTGAAGCAAGTAACACCAGTTACACCTTGTATTTTGTAAACAAGCTGACAATAAACACTCGAGACACCTTTTATACTATATATCAGGGGTCAATGAGAGATGACACTCCTTGTATATTGTATATTATATTGTTAACTAGCTGACAGTCAGTGTGCCACTGACAACTATCACATGTATATTTTTACACTACATGTAGCTAACTGCAAACACCATGTACATGTATATTAGCTGACAGCAAATGCCAAATGGATCCTAGAAGGCAGTGTACACCATCTATACACAATGTACAGTATTCTGTACATGAGCTGACTATGAACATGGTTTACATATTCTGGCAAAGAATACGTGACTTATATGCCTGATTATTTGTAGACAGCCTGTAACGGGATGGGAGAAATAATGACGGACCAGACCGGGATTCGAACCCGGGCCCCCTGAATTTCTCTAGTCAGGTGCTCTACCAACTAAGCTATCTGGCGCCGGTATTCGAACCGGTCTGACCATCACACAGCCCATACACAATTTTCACAATGAGAACACTTTGACTTGCATTCAATTGTAAAATTAAATTTATTTTTCTTTTTCATATTTTATATACATTGAGAATACTTGTAAATATAAATAAGTTAGTGAGGGTAGCATAAAACAACGATATCACAACATAACTTTTGTTTCACCCTGTATTAACACAGTTGCATGTATAAACTGGGTATAAGTATACATGTATGTACAGAATGGACAAAATTAAGTGGAAGGGTAGGGCTTAAAAAATAAATCACATGTTCACAATGGCACACAACTTCCATTAAGTTTCAAAGGCAAGGATAAGGGTGTCAATCATTTAAAAACTGCTTAAAAATCAATAAAATGTAATACATTTACTTACAAACCTGTTTATCTTTCACTTTTAAAAGTACATCATGCAATGTGATGGTGCTATGGACTCATTCCTAAATCTTACAAGATTTTCAAAATAAAAAACTGAACTATACTAAAATTAAAAATTATTGAACTCAATTTTTTTAGGTAAAAATGCTCGGTGAAAAAAAATGCAATTTCTCCATGACGATCTGTGTAAAAGTTCCACCTGTGTTATTAGTAATGTGTTGATAGTACTAGGTTGATAGTACTAGGTTGATACAGCAAGTGGACAAAAAAGAGATTCAAGTCACTGCTGAGTGAAACTGGCATTGAAATACCACATACCCCCATGCAGGTACATGTCTATCACAATATCTACTTAATATATTACATCACAGACTAAAATCAATATACACTGTACATATAATATCAACAAATTATATAAGCAAAAATAGACAATTTAAAATTGTTTTGAAAGGAATGATCTTTTGTTCTGTGCATACATATATGTTAAACTGTTAAAATGTTTCATGACTTTTATCTTCAAAATATGTTAACCATATTTGAAACTAAAGTTAATTTGAACATATGATTTTGAAATATATGTTGCTTTAAAAAAACCGGCAAGTAAATTATAATTTGGGTTTATTTAGGTTAAAAATGAACTTTACTTTTCAGATAAGCTTATTATTTCCAAATCTATGTTCTCATTTTTGTCACGTTGAATATGTGTTCAAGAAAAAATATTCAACATATCATATGTTGAACATAAGTTGAACATGCCTTGCAATTTTACCTTGATGCACAACCAATGCCTATTTAGCCTTTTACAAACAATATATTACATGTATAGATAATTTGTATGAGCAAGAAGAATTCATATTCTCATACTCCCTGACTGAGTGTGTTACATGTACGGTATATGTACATGTATGTAGGATTATATCTTTCGTCACATCTGCCTATAGTTTGTACTTGTAGTTGTCTTTCATGGTTCTAATCTCCTTCAAAATTTTGGCCCTGGTCTCATCTGAGACCCCATCTTCCAATACCCCACCGATGCTCACAGCTTCTATCACACTGGGCTCCGACGTCCTCAAAAATGGATTATAAGACCTCTCCTCTTCAATGGTAGATGGACACTAAGCAAATGTAACAATGAAAAGATTATGGGTACTGATCAAAGGTCAAAATGATAACATGTCCACGTACTTCTTATGTTCTGAGTGATATTGAAGGGAAATAACTCTTAATAATATTTTTCTACACAATTGTGATGAGCTCATTGAATGCTCTTATATTATTCAATATTCTAATTCTAAATTTGATCTAATGTAAAGGCAATATCAAAACAAAACAAAATTAATTGCTATACTTACTGTGCAAAGATTATTTTTTCGTTGACTCATAATCCATTCATATTTTTTCTTTAAAAAAAAACAATAAAGATAATCAAGTTTATATGTTTTATAAAGAATAGAAAGCTTCTCACCAACTAACATCAGTTACAGGGGCATGCAAATCAAAAGCTTGGTCAAATACATGTACAAGATATTTGCTAGATTTCATGAATCTTGATACATGATTTTTATTACCCAGTAAGTCCATGTTTTGCATAATTTATAATTCACTTGATATCGAACATCTCTAGAAAATGTTATTCAACACTCACAAACAATTTTAGTTTACTCTTAAAAACAACATTTACATATCATTATACCTTTGACTCTTCATTAGAATTTTCCAGGTGGCAGGCAAAATCCAGATTATCTCTGGCATATTCATGGCCTAGAAAAAAATAATAGAAAAATCAAAAGACAATTATTCAAAAGACCCATTTCATTCCAACCACATTTGTTGTTATGAAGAATTCCCAGTGTGTCAATTCTTCATTTTTTTTTTTAAATTCGAATATATTCATATACATGTACTATCAGGTATTCTGGACATTTACCTGGCCATACCAGAACATCTCCCCTGAAGTTGGACACTTTGTCTAGAGATCCTAGCATGACAGAGGGAGCTGCCTCAAACATCCTCCCTGTACAAATCAATGGAGAACACATTACAGTTAATATCAAATACATGTTTAAACATTAATCTGTGTATATAATTGACTTAATTATTTGCATCTGTATACCTAATACTGCAGTAACCTACATCTTCATGTATATGTATACAAAGTTATTAAATGTACAGTATTTGTAAAGTTACTGAATTTTCAAAACATTTATTTGAAACCATTAATTTGTGTATATATTTAGAGTAGCTACATTGTTTAATGCAGAGTGTGTTTAATGCAGAGTGTCTTCTATGCCATCTTCCAAAGTTAAGGATTTTTGATCTGCTTCTCTCTACATTAGCTAAAATTCAACTTATAATTTGTTCTTACCACAACCCCCAAGAAAGAGATGGTCCCCAGAGAACAAAGAGTCGGACATCCCATAGGGAGCCCCGTCCAACAGGTACACGACGTGTCCCTCTGTGTGGCCAGGGGTGAAGTGAACCGTGAAACGCATGTCACCAAATGACAAAGTGTCCTGGTCATTGACATTGCTTCAAATAAAATTAGATGTTGCTTATAATTATGATTTTTTCTATTTGAAAAAAAAATTAACGTGAACAAAGAAAAGCTTCAATGGTCAATACACCTGTTTGCGAATTTTATTATGATCTTCATTATGCATACCATAATTTATTACCACACAAACTATCAAAGAATAACATTGTTTGTTTATTCCTTACTTTGATCTAAACAAAACAAACAAAAAACACCCTTGTGAATGCTTTGTTGTCATTTTTTAAATGGAAATTACAAAGTTTTATCTTCAAAAATATACATGGTTACAGTAAGTTATGCTTACTTTTGGTAAGATGGGAAAGCAACAAAGCAACAAAAGAAATTTTCTAAAAAAAATAAACATACTTAAGTAAGTGATCAAAATAATACTTACTCTGTAACATTGTTTACATTGTCATGAATTCCACCATAAATTCTGATGTTAGGGTACTGTCGCTTCATTTCTTGGTTTCCACCACTGTGATCCCTAATTAAAAATACATTCAATTTTTAGAATGCCAGTAATTTAACTTTTAAAATGGTTCAAAATATATGCAAATTGCAAATATGGTTAAAAATGGGTACATGTACTGCATCAAAATCCACTACATAAAATATTCCAATTGCTGAAATAAGTTTTATTTGAATCAGTGTTTTTAGCCTTTCCTACTTATATTTCTTAATACTATAGATAAAATCAGGTGACAGCATGGTTCATTTCACATAAATCTTCTGTTTAACAATTCCAAGCTCACCAGTGTTTGTGTGTGACAAGGACAGCCTCTGGGGATATTCCATTGTCCCGCAGGTATTTCTAAGTTTGAAACAAAATATAAGAATATTTAGTTCTAAAATTGAAAAATTATACATTAATGTTTTACATTAGAGATTACATTATTCTATAAAGGAAACACTGTGATTATTTCTTATTCTGTAATATAAGTCTTTGGCTGTAAAGATCTTCATGATGCACACAGTAAGGGAATTTAATGTTTGCAAGAAACTTACAATAACTGGCTCTGGATCACCTGGGTCTACCACCACAGCAGACTTAGAATCTTTCAGAATGTACGCATAATTGTCCAGTAGCATGGGAAAAGGGGTAAGAGTCAAATCTAAGAAACCAAGACACAATGATTAGCTACTATAATGACACAGGCACCTGACGGGATGATTTTTACTAAAGACAGGTGTAATGCACCGTTTTGGTTGAATCGGTTGTAAGCTAAGATGTTGAAGCACCAATCGGAAGACGAATAGGATCGCAAAATAATTTTACCGATAAGTTTTAAGCAAAATTTCACCTGGTGTGACAGTTTGAAATAAATCCAAGATGGTGGCGATGGGTACCTTGTGTATTATTAGGAATAGAGTGTTTATTTTTATCATGAGAAAAAATTATAACGTCAGGTGCCTGTGTATAATGAGTAAAAAAAAATTTTTTTCATTAATCTGTGAATTAATTTTTGCAATATATCATGGCATCATATGTTTCTGATAGTCTAACGCTAACCCTGCTGATTGTCTCTATAGTCAACAGTTTTGAAACTATGTCATTTATAACCTCACAAATAGCATCGAAAATTGCCAAAACTAAATTAAAGAAAAGTCTTTGTTATATGCAGTAAATTCTAGCTATAAATACACTAAATACTGCATCATATGTATCCGATAGCATGACTCATCGACTAATTTTTTCGATAATTGTTGAAATAATTAAAAGTGACAAAACCTAATGAAATAGATTAAATGATATTTTTTAATTGTTTTTAAAGCTTTTATTTCAACTTTAATCACTCAATTATTTATTTCACCGAAAACTACACTTTATCACATATGCATATTACAATACCATTAGATCTATTTGTATGCTTACTATTAACATTTTATTTTAAAAAGATTAATTTTTAGCCCTTTTAGGCTTCGATACTATGAACAACTTTACGAAGTCATGTGATAATTTTGGCATGAAAATACGTAATCAGAAGTACATTTTACCAGACAATAAGCAAGTTTAGATACTGTGATATTATAGTTAGGATTTTAGGCAATTTTAAGACTTAAATCAAAGCAATAGTAAAAATAATTTTCTTACTAGTCACTTGAGTTATTGCATGCTTTAAGCTTTGCATGTAGCATAATTAAGTGGTATATATGTATAAAAGATGAAATGAGATTCTGTGCATCCAGTGTGTTGTAAGTAATTATGAAAATGACATCATTTCGGGGTTATCTCGTGCAACGAAAATCGACTATTGGAAACATATGACTGCACAACCTGTTGGTGAAATTAACTAAAATGAACTTGACACGAGTAAAACAAAAGAAAGAAGACAGATATAGCAATTATAGTGTTAAGTAAAATATTTGACACTTATGGCCACTGACCTCCATATTTTAATGGCTGGATAACTGAATGTGTTTGCCCATCCGGGTATTTCTCACGAGCCTTTGCTATATCCCTTCGGTGATAAATCTGTCCTATCCGGGTTCTCGAGTAGAAGTAGTACCTACAAACATTTTTAAAGGGGTTAATATTAGCTTCATAACAAAAATGTGAATAGCTCATAAGCTGATGGAATCCGAGACTTTGGTTTTAGTGTGAACCGACCAGATTAATGTACAAAAATTAAATCAAAGCAATGAATATAAAAAAAAAACTATGTTTACTTAAATTACGAATATTCAATCAGAATACTTAGTCTTATCTAAAAAGAAAAGAATACCCTATGCGAAACAGACAACTCCCGTCTTTTGCCATGTTAAAGTAATGTTTGCGATAAAAATCATGTAGGAAATTAGAAAGTCGTACTAAAAAAAAAAAAACCAAACAAACAAACTATTTCCGATCTCTCAGTTTTCCCGTGCAAGATGACCTTTTAGCTGTTTAACATGCCTTTGTAAGAAAATTGCTTGCAATAATTAGTATCTATCTTTATAATTTAACATATTTATAACATTAAAAGTAAATAAACTTTAACAACAGTGAATTTGAAATGTGACATGTGCTGTACATATTTCTGCTCCCTACATGCAAGATAAATTATGCGAATAATGACAGAATATGCAAGAAAAGTATGACAACATGCCAGTCCGAAATATCCTTGCTTTTTTTTTAATGATTTTAATATTTTATTTGCCAGGGAAATGGGTCTACTACAATAGTTTATTAGTGTGATTATCAAGATAATCTCAAGATTTAAAATGAAACTTTTTCATGATTAGGTCTCGAATTATCAGGTTAACCCTTTATGTATGTACAGTGTACATATAACAATTTTTAAATATACTGAACTTTCAGCGTATAACCGCTATAATTTGTGATATTGATATTTCAAAAATATGTCTTTAATAAGAATAATTTTTAATTGGTTTACATGGTAACAATCATTTTTTTTTTCAAGTTCATTTTCGTATAATTCATAGTTTTATTACATTGAAAAATGACCTCGGGTATAAATCCAAATCTTTGTTTGTTTCAATTTTTACGTAATGAGTTGGCTTACATGTATATATAAGAATATTACTAAACTTTCTGGATTATATTTTAGATCTACAGAGGATCAGATCAGATCTTCCCAAGCTTTTCGATTTACTGTCTATGTTATTTTCTCAACAAAGTTCATCTATCATTCAATCCATTAATTGTTGTCTAAAAAATCTTTTTGCAAACAAAGATCACGTGAATTCCAACTTGTCCTAACTTTCCAAAAGCTAGTGAGCTAGACGGTGAATTGAACAATATTTAATGGAGACCACATGAACTGGGTCTTGCTTGACTTTAAAAAAGCTGCATATCGTCAAGGTGCCCATGCGCAGACCCCCCCCCCCCCCAAAAAAAAAAACCCACAAAAACCCCCCAAAAACCAAAAAACGAAAATTTTGTTTTTCGGGGGGAGGGATCCAAGGTCTATTTTCGGTAAGTTAATTATGTGTAGTTATTGAGTTTGAATTTTTAAAGGTCTGGTAGGGTGGGGGGGGGGGAGGGGGTAACAACTTATCGTAAAGTGCCACTATACTACATATGTATATAATATCAGAGGTAGCAAATTGGACCAGTGGTATGCATATCGATCGTTGTCTTTCTGAAGGGTTGTACTCAGCAGGTCATATTAAAATTTAAGGGAAAACATCACGAATAGTAGACCAAGAACACAAACTTTTAATTACTGTCATTGGACACGATTATTACGAATTTTTAATATATTTTATAATTTATGTATGAATGCATACATGTATATTATAGTGTGACTTTCTTCAACAAGATGCATTTAAATTGTCTATTCTGGACTTTTAACGGCCAATCGCATTTTAATACAAAATTGATCGGCTTATATCATCCAGTGTCTAATGACAGGCAATTCAAAAGAATTGTCATTTAATACACTCAAATTTTATGGATCCTAACGCTAATAGTATACAGAGATTATAGAATAAGAAAGAGAAATGAAAACATTGCCGTCTAGAACATTTTTATTTTTTATTCTATATCTAATTCTGTACCACAGCTCGGCTATAATGTCTGGCGATCGAACTAAGTTTTTAAGTAGAAAATGAAAGATACCCTTCGGATAGAATACTCTTTCAGCAGGTCATCACCGTTCTTTAATAACATGTTACAAATTTAACACTAATTATAGCAATGGACGACATTTGGAGAGGCATGTTGGAAGTTCTTTAAGTTTCATCCGGACCAAACGCACAAATTTAATCATACCGGTATCTATACTGACGTAAAAATTTTATAAACGAGACCCCGCCAAAATGTCGAAGGAGAGCCAGTTACATGTATATCTAGGATACTTGTGGCTGATCCTCGCGTTTTATGGAGGCCCGGGGTTAGTAGTGGACTGCCAGACCCCAGACGACGTCAACACGTTACTGAACGACCTGTTTACAAACTACAACCCCAGAGTCCGCCCCGTGCAGAACCAGATGTACCCAGTGGTTATGGACGTGAGCTTGTATCTGTTCAGCGTTAACGAGGTGGACGAAGTCAACGAGAAGCTGGTGACTACGGGATTCCTGGAACTGACGTGGAACGACACTCTCCTGCAGTGGGACCCAAACAGCTACAACGGTGTAGATCTCCTGAATATTCCACAGGTACATGTATATTCACTACTCACCTTATCAGATGTTATAAGATGTGTATGTACTAATGGAAGAACAAAAACTGTAGTGTGCACATCAAAAAAGAAGTCTTTGACCCTTTTAAGTATTGTAATTTTCTTTTTATTCTCGATAATAGCATGACCCGAAACTTAAAACAGTTTCAAATTGGCAAATCGTTTGTTTGATATTTTTAAATTAATTTTACGAATAGCAATCACATTTCGCCAAAATTATTATAAGCCCATACAATTTTGTGCAGCTTGCAGGTCTAGAATGAAAGCAACTGTAATAATACTACAGTTACTACTTAAAATTGATGATGCTGTTGATAAAATTCCATTTGATTTGAACTATATACTTCAGGATTTTCTGAACGATCTGAAACATAACAATTCGAACTGTTAATACATTATATCAATATCTTCACAGAAAGACATTTGGAAACCAGATTTGGTGCTGAAGAATGGTTTCACCAAGTTTAATGAGTTAGGAGGCGACCATTATTACTTAACAATAAACTATACTGGTGAAGTGATTTGGTACCCGTATGAAGTATTTCAAACACGATGCGCGATTGACATAACCTACTTTCCGTTCGACGAGCAGACATGTGATATATCCTTCATCATTTGGTGTTACACGGCCTATGAAGTCGTCATTACGAAGTCCAGCAACGGAGTCAACGAATATGAGTACGAGGAGAACGCTATTTGGACAATAGTAGACACAAGTTTTGAAGTTAAGACGGAATCGTTTGAATCCCAAATAACCTTCAGCATCACTTTGCAACGGAAGTCTCGGTATTACGTCATCAATATGATCGTTCCTATCGTCTGCTTGGGATTCCTGAGTCAGTTGGTCTTCGTAGTTCCCACGGAAGCAGGAGAGAAGATGTCATACGCCGTCACAGTGTTCCTGTCCTTTGCAGTGTTCCTGACGATGATCAGCGCTGATCTACCAAAGAACTCCGAGAGTACATCAGCACTCAGTGTGTACCTTGTTGTTCAGATGATGTCAGGGGCGCTGGTTCTCGTGATCTCCGCCGTGGAGCTTCGAATACATCACAGGAAAAGTACCAATCAGATGTCACTCATTTTTGTGGGTATTGTCAAAGCCGAACGACGACTGAGATGTGTCAACGCCTGTCGATCCTCTGAAAAGGTTGCTAGTACTTTGGTAGAGGAGTTGGATTTACAAGCAGATAAGAATCCGAAGGGAACTAACTCTGATATTGAGTGGAGCGACGTCACGTCATCGATTGACTTTTTTTGCTTTTGGATATTTTTGATTCTAAATGTTAATGTAACATTGTTTTTGTTTCTGTATATTTCAGGAACTATTTGACAAAACCAGCTACAAGTACTTTGGAAAGTGTTATAATTCAAGGTGTTTGGTGATTAAAGAAATGACTTGTAACGAAGTCAACGCGTAAAGAACTATCAATCCCCTCTATGTGATTTTTTTCCTGCACCTCATGCTAGCTAGATTTCTGCCAGAAAACCCTATAAGGTGAAGATTCGATCCAATGTAGAACTATGAAAGGTCTTGTTGCACTGATACTACTGCAGTTTGTTGATGAACATTTCATTTCACATGTTGATACTTGTTCATGTTGATACTTGTTTATGCTGATACTTTTTCATTATATGCTGATACTTTAAAATTATATATTGATGCTTTAACATTATGTGCTGAACTTGTTCTGTTCATTATATGCTGATACTTTTTCATTATTACATGTATACATATATTACTATATACTACATGGACATGGTTTTGAGAGCGGCATACCAGAAGTATTTGCCCCGAGGTGACAGGAAAGCCCTGAAAAGTTATGTCGCCCGATGCCGAAGACAGAGGGCGACATAACACTACAGGGCCTTCCAGTCACCTCGGGGCAAAGATTCTGGTATACAAATTAAAGTTGTTTACGAACGTATTTATTTCATTAACAAGTGTATTTTTTAAACAACTTCATATTGTAATAAAAATGTTTTGTAAAATGTCGATCGATGCTTTTATGTTTCAAATAGATTCATTAAATAATGATGATGTGCATTTCGGTTTATGTCGCGCAGGGCGGAAAAAGGTACTAGTATATTGCCTATAAGTATACGATATCAAATTTTATTACACATTCCTAGAGTTTGTTACACACGGATAGGAGAATTTTTGGTTTACGTCGCACAGAAGTGGAAATGGTTATATTTTCTATAAATATACGATAAATGATGATACTTGTTCATTATGTACATGTAATTATATTTCAACTTTACTTGATGACTCCAAAAGCGATTATTCATTTATAAGATGGTCATCTTTTTTCTGTTTTAACATGTAGCTGCAGATCTGTAGCTCTAAGGAAAACTTTTCGTTGCATGACAACCGTTCACGATTTCGTTCAAATGTTAAAAACTTCAGCCTGAAGCATTTAAAAAAATGAAACACAACTTATACTTTGACACACTATATTATCGGATAGTCTGGACATTTCATGTAGATTATTCGAGTAGACAGAAATAGCATGAATAAGTTCTATGAGAAAATCTTTAAATTTATACAACGATGAAAAGGCCTATTGTGTGCAAAAACATATATGCACACGTGCTTCTTAAAGGGAAACGATTTTTAATACATTGTACATATTTTGTTTCAACCTGTATTAAGGAGTGAGGAATCATTCTTTGAGTATTATGAGGTGTTCAAATACGGTCGGGAGTGATCAAATCCAATAAAGCCCGAAAGGTTGTCATAATATTCGAAGAATGATTCCTTATTACTTTTATTTAAAAATGTATATAATTTTCAGCAATTGTACTGTTAAATATCAAAATAGTCATTGATAAACTTATTGGACTATACATTACAAAATCGATTCGCAGTGTTATTTAAACAAAGACACTGGAAAATGTAAATATTACCGAATAACAAGCATATTTTACATAATACAGAAAATGGTTCGAGGTCACTTTACCTCCTCTACCCGACGGCCCTGCATTGTTGAAGTCTGAACTCGACTAGAGTTGGAAAGAGGAAAAATTAACATGCTGAAAATGAAATACATGTACGATCCACGCACTAGCTTATTATTATAGGACGGCCGCAGAGCGGGACTCTCTTTATCAAATTCAATATAGATATCATGTTTTCGATAATGTGTATTTTGGCGTATCGGGGCCTACACTTATTGTGTTTTAACTTATAAATTGTCCTTCTTTTTATTGTATTGTCAGCATAAAAAGTATTGTGACCTTTTATTTTTGCAAATAAATTGACTTGTATCTTGTGATTAAATCATTTCTACATAATTTAAATCACCTTTTTGATTTTTACCAGTTTTATTGCTATCTGTGTTATCGACTTTAAAAATATGAAGTTTGAAATGTTGATTTATGAATGTGAACTAATTATATTGAGATAGAAAATTTAGACAAAGAACAATAAAAGAAATGCTTTATAGCCATGTCAATATCAATATGCTTTCATTTTTAGGGAACATATTGCGAAAATATTATCGAATGAACTTCGCGGGTGCGGGATTTCTGAAGGTGATGTCACTGAATTCTGAATATAGCTATAGACGGCACATGAACAGTACCAATCAGATCCAACCTTACACCAGAGTAAACCCCAACTAAACCCCAGGTTTACTTTTGGGGTTTTCTTGGGGTTTACTCTGGCTTTACTTTTTGAAAATTTGGGTCCACTCGGGGTTAACTTTGGGTTTACTCGGGGTTTACTTTGGGTTTACTTAGAAATTGCTTTTGAGGTCAACTGTACGCACTCAAGTGTGAAGCAGACCCGTCTTTTATCTTATTATCGTTCTGACTGTAATTCCTGCCCCTTGTATATTTCGAATACACAGCTAGCGTCTGCTTTCATGGGTATACTTCTGGCCGGGTTTACTGTGTTCACTCTGGGTTTACTTTGGGTTTACTCTGGGTCAACTCTAGTAAACCCAAGGTTTAGTTGGGGTTTACTTTCTGTTAGGTTGGGTCTGATCGGTACTGTATACTTTCATTGACAGTTTGATATAAATCAGAAACAGAGAGCAGTAATTACTTTTTATAATAATTGCAATTAGTAGAAGTATTTGTTATCGTATTTAGAGGACTGCTGTATGATCTGTTTTTAAGCAGTTCTGTATGATCTTCTACATATCTGTTTGGGTTACTCTCCAATAAACATGTGATATGAGTTTTGAGACAGATACATGTCATTGAACATATAAACTACATGAGCCCCTTTACTTATAGGTATTATATTACCCCCTCCCCCATCAGCACCACCAAAAAACCTACGGAATTAGCGTATCGGGGCCTACACTTGTGTTATACCTATATAAATAGTTATACTTTTTATCGTCTTATCAACATATAAACTATTATGTCGTTTTAATTTTACAGATATTTTGCATTGTATTATGCATACCTCAAATTATGAGGTAAGTTAACATAATTTAAATCACCTTATTGTAATTGATCAGTTTTCTTGCTATCTGCAATATCGATTTATCAAAATACGAAGTTAAAAATAATAATTTAAGAGTGAGTTTTAGTTATATCGAGAAAGCAATGTTGACATAGAAATGTGAATGTATACATTATAGGTATATAGACATAAATATGTTTTCATTTCTTGGAAACATATGGCAAAAATATTGTTATCGAATGAATTTCGCGGGGGCGGGAGTTATGATGGTTCGTCACCTCACTCTAAATCTAGCTGTAGGATACACACTGTGTAATCAATGTTACCCTTAACCTATTTTTAAAAATAGCAGTCTCATGTTGGCGACATTTGTTTCTTTTAGATTTAAAGTATTTTTGATCTGATTGCAATTTTCCTGCTTGTCAACTGTTACAATATGTTGCATGTTGACATAATTATCTTGCATGTCAACATATTTATCTAGCATGTCGACATATTTGATTGAAAAATTACTTGCACACACGGGGAGGACGTATGTCACCATATGATTTACAACATTGTTACAGTTTGTTAGGAAAAATTAGCATTGCTTATAACGAAATGAGAAATAATTTACTTCATACCCGCTTTTAAAAAAGCGTGACATCCAGGCCTTTAATACAGGTTTAACATTTCAAAAAGATTTTTTTTTTAATTTAGTCACCTAAATAGGCAAAGGTCAAATATTAAAGCATTTATTGTTTTAATAAAATGCAAATCCGGTTAAATCTAAACATGTACTTTTAAATCGGCAAGGTTAATCCTATTAACCACTATGGTTGTATGTATTAATTATAATTAAAGTAGTTAATTTTCAGTAAGCATTTCTATCAATTTGATTGGGGTGGTACTTTGATTGTTCCACAAACTCTCTGGTCAACTACATGTCATTAAAAGAACCAAAACGAAGATGAACGGATTTTTGCTTCTGTTGTACCTTTCATCCGTATTTCTTCTCTCTGGAGTCGATGGCAGTACTTCCTCACAGGTGAACAGTTTGATCTCGACACTACTCACCAACTATGACAAGAGGACCAGGCCTGTTACAGATCAGAACAAAGCCGTCAAAGTACACATCAGTTTTTATCTTTCCATTGTCAACGACGTCGATGAGGTGGCAGAGAAACTCGTCACCACTGGCTGGCTGGATCTATCTTGGACAGACGAGAATTTAAAATGGGATTCCACGACGAATGACATATACTCAATTCACTTAAAACAGGTAGGAAACGAAAATTTGAGATTACGGAGGCCTTGCAACTAGTTAATATCGTTATGACCCAGCGATAGTCAAGTACTCGAACACTCGTTGACATCCCCACAAAAAGTAAATACAGTTGAACTTCGGTATCTCGAACACTGATATCTTGAATACAATGGATATGTCGAAGTGATTTGTAAGTCCCAACAACTTATTTTTAAAGTAGTTTATCCTCGATATCTCGAATACTCGGATATCTCGAAGTTTTTAAACAGTCCCATCTAGTTCGAGATAACGAAGTTTGACATGCAGTATATATAACTCTGGGTTTTAATTTTATCACGTCACGTACCTATAAAGAAACCCCCTACAGTACAAAATAAATTGTTTAACAATGTTATCATTATTTATAATTGTTTTATGAACAGATGTTGTCATAAAATATACTAAACACTGAACATTTGATAGCTTGGTGCTACAATAATTTAAAAACCATTGGAGCAATGTCTAGTAGAGAATCTTTCTTTTTCTCTATAACAAGCAAGGAACAGTGATTTTCCTCACCTCTTACTTATCACCACAGAAACCACATTTTCAAAAGTTACTTTGATTCACCCTTATATCTATATAATATCCCGCAGAAGCGCGGGAAATAACACTTTACACATTAAGCTATTAAGATTTTCATTTTTTTGTACACATTTATTTCTATATAATGTGTCCGAATTTTTGCTTAATTGTTTCTGTCTGAAACTTTGTTTTCAAAACTAAAATCATAAAACATGGATGTTTAGAGGAGCGGGCAGGAATAGAAATCTAAAATATTATTGATTATTTTGGCGTAATTTATTTTCCATTGCAGCTGACTGAAAAAAATTACAAACGTTTTCGTCTTTTGATTGTTTGTTCCGTATGCAGTTTGTTGCAACTAAAATAATTTCACTTGTTGCAATATCATTTTTAGCCGGGCTCTGCTGAAAGCAGAGTCCTGGCTGTAGGCTGGCAAATCGCCAAAGTTACTATAAATAGCACAGCCTCAAAAGTAAACAAAAAACCGAACAGCGTCAAAGTAAAAGCTTCCGCTATACCAATTAGTTACACAGTGAACTATGTTTTGTAAAATGTATTGTGGGGTTTTTTTTGGGGGGGGGGGGGTTGCGAATAAATTTAGCGAAGAGTGGTTATTTTCTTATTAATTACGTGTTTTAAAAAGAAGACGTAACTATGCATTTTTGACACATACAATGCGCATGAATTTCCATGAACTACTTTACAAAGCATTGGTATTTGGCTGCATATCGAATAAATAGTGAATTGAGTTTATTACGCTTATTTTAAAGTGCAATGCACCGTTGATTTTTTTCTACTAGACAGACATACTTTTGCTAATAGCAATAGAGAGAGAGAGAGAGAGAGAGAGAGAGAGAGAGAGAGAGAGAGAGATTTTGTCAGTCTTTACTGCACAATGTGCATTTAACACATCAAAAGAGCCCGGCTTTCAGTACTTCAGTACTTTGATTATTAAATGTCAACCTCAATCGTATATACATGCCCAAGGATTTTTATTTCAAATCAGGGAGGGAGATGTAGTGGGAGGAAGATCTCTTTCTTTAGGTCAAATTTCATGTGGATTCTTAACCCTGCCCAAAATGAGTCAAATTTGAACAAAAAAATTAGGGAAGGGGATTATCCCCCTTCTTCTGAAGCAACGTCCCCGTTTCACAAAAGATGCAGCTAACACGTGTTAAAATTGTAAGCTGTTATTCTGTTCTAGGCATTTCATTATTTATTGGCAAAATGTCTTCATTTATAAGTATAGATTTTACAATTTAATTTTTTTTTTGATTTGCATCTAAAGAGTATGATGTTTCATTGTAGAATGATAAATGGAAACCGGAAATAGTTTTAAAAATGGTTTCACTAAAAATTATATGCCATTCTCGTGCAGGCCTTTCATTGTTTATTAGCAAAATGTATTTATTAATAAGTTTAGATTTTACAATTGAATTCTTTTCTGATGTGCCTCTAAAGAGTATGATGTTTCATTGTAGAATGATATATGGAAACCGGACATAGTTTTAAAAAATGGTTTCACTAAATTTGAAGAGATGGGCGGAAGTTTCTACTACATTCCCGTCGATTCTTCTGGTTATGTATCGTGGTATCCCTACGAGGTGTTTGAAACCAGATGTTCAATTGACATCACTCACTTTCCATACGATAAACAAACATGCAAAATCGTTTTCATCGTGTGGAGTTACTCAGTCACTCAAGTTGAAATTGAGAAGTCTCCCAATGGTGTCGAGTTTTATGAGTATGAAGAGAACAGTGTTTGGACAATTCTAGACACCGAATCAATCGTTAACAAAGATAAATATGAATCAGAAATTATCTTCCAGATTAAACTGCAAAGAAAACCAAAGTATTTTGTCATGAATACAATTCTCCCTGTCCTTTGCCTTAGTCTGCTCAGCTTGTTGGTTTTCCTGATACCCGTGGATGCTGGGGAGAAGATGGGATACTCCATTACCGTATTTCTATCGTTTGCGGTATTCCTGTCCATAATCAGCGCCGAATTACCGGTAAACTCAGAGAGTACCTCCACATTAAGCTTCTATCTTGTTCTTCAGATGGGCGTAGGTACCCTAGTACTGGTGATCTCAGCCATACAACTTCGTCTGCATCACAGGAAAACTACCGCAGATATGTCTCAAATCTACAGAAAAATGGTAAAGCTTGATAAATGTCTGCGCTGTAAATCAGGCTGTTGTCCTTCAAAAAAAGTACGTGCGACTGAGAAAAATGAGATAGAAGAACTGGAAATTCATTCGGATGACGACATTGAGTGGACTGATGTCACATCTGCTATTGACTTTTTAAGTTTCTGGTTGTTTTTTATTTTCAACATTGCTGTAACCTCATATCTCTTCATTTCAATTATATCATCGTAGAAATAGGTCAAAGTAATGTAAATTGTCAATTTGGTTCTCATAAATCATCACTATTTTTACAGTGTTTTGGTGCGTTAAACTTTAATCGTTTCGTTATTATATAGAAAAGTTGAAATAAATTAAAATTTTATTTCCATCCATTTATCTCATTCGTTTAAGAACTTATTTGCCTCGAATTTTGTTTTCTTTCAATTCGATCGGAGAAAAAAATATTTATTTAAAAAAAAATTCTAACAGAAAAACACAGAGCACAGCAAAAGTAAAAAATTATAAACGAATTTGAACAATTTTTGGAGGTAAGTGGATTTGAAATAATGGAACATTAGATATTATTCTTCTACATTTGAGACGTTTAGATCGGATTGAAATCAAGAATAAAACTTCAAAATTAAAAAAAAAAAATACACCAACTGTAAAGAATTATTTTTGGAAATAAATACATTTTCAAGTATTCAAAGTGTAACCGAGCAGTAGGGAAATCCAGAAGACAGCCGTTTTATTCAACAGATTTATTAACTTTCTAAAGCATCGACCTATAAACAAAGAAAAAATACATTAGACAAAATACAATCTTGCATGGACGTTTAATATGTTTATTTTCTAAATTTCGTTGACAATAAGCAACCGTTACTCCAGTATTCATTTATAAGATAAGAACATGTTTTGTAACAATTTAATATTTGAACTTTCAAACAAGTTTTGGAAATTACTATGGCAATATTAACTGCAAAAATACGATAAAGTATAAACTTTGCAATTAAAATAAAACGCCCTAGCACTATCACGGTAGTAAAGAAAAATATAAGTAAATATAATATTAACATACCACAAGATGCAGCTGTTATACGCTGGATTGACCGACGACGTTGGAAATGAAGTACTGCCCAATTTTACTTGGTTTGAACTGTTAATAGAGAATCAACTTTTTGGATAATAATTTGAACCAATGAAATTCAAGAACCATACGCGCGCAACAAAACTTCAGATGAATAATATTCAAGAATATACTGCATAAAACGAAAATAGAAAAATCCAAAAACAAATAAATACATATGAAATAAATAGAAATAAATCTGTTTTACCACATAAGAAAATGCTGTGTTTATTTAGACATGCATGTACGGGATTGTCATTTTATGTTGTATTCAAATTTTCTCTCGCTGTGCTAGCCCGCATAAGTGTCTTAATTTTACTTAACTTGCAATATCGTACTGCAAAGACTTGAATTATATCTTGAAAGAAGAACGAGATACTTTGGAATACATGTATATTTCAATGGTTCCGTTTTATGCCCTACAAAAGATATTCAAACTGTGGGTACTTTGAATTTTGATTTATAGAATCAGATAATGGTTAATCGTGCCCTCAACATGAACAAGACATACTAGATTACTGGTTCACAAGGATTTTATCTGAAACATTATGATATTTATCTTTGAAAATAATCAAATTTTTATTTGTATTCCATACATAAAGAAAAATGAATAAAAGTTTGATAATTAGGTTTTATAATATTTAACCAAGAATTGAAAATTTAAACCAACGCTGCACATGTTTTGTAGAAACCGTTGAATTAAGGAGGCAGTTAATCGTACTCTGATGTAAAATAGATAGATGATGAATTATATTTCATATATTGATGGTGATTAGTGATTTATCAAAATGTAAAATAACATGCTTTGAAAACTATTTATCCCCAAAATGAAAAAACTAATCCTGTTTTGTTCCCTGCATTTTATGATAATACAAGGATTTAAAAGAGAAAAACCTCTGGTGGGAAGATTCAATCCCGTTGAAAATAAAACTATGAGAACCTTATGTGATGCCGATAGTTCTGCATTTTTAATTGTGCATAATGATACTTGTTCATTCTATGATTATAGTTTAACGTTGCATGTTCACGATGATACTTAAACATTACATGCTGATACTTCTTCATACTATTTATTCATGTTAATTTAGCAAATACTGATACTTTTTTCTTTGAATGCTAATGCTTAAACTAGTGGTATTTCATTAAATGTTGATTTTTTGTATTATTCGATGATAATTTTGCATTCTATGCTTATAGTGCATTGTACATGATGATTCTTTGGGGGGGGGGGGGTTCTCATTATAATCTTCTACTTCATTAAATGACGACACTTTGTCTATAAATTAATTTTCAACTTTCAAATTAAAAATAGGAATGACATGTGGTGATAACGAACAGTGTTCAACTCAAAAGTCCAAAGAAGAAATACAAAACAGGAACAGATCAAACACGGACCTGTACAAAAATAATAGATATGATCATGAGCCATGCCAGGAGGAGTGAACATCCTCTGCTGACCGGTCACACCCGCCGTTTGCTCTTGTCGTAATCGGGAAAACGGAAAAATCCGTAGACAATTAGGTGATTAATTATGGTCTAACAATAAGTATGAAAAACGTAAGTCAGCATGCGACCCAATGGAAGATTGTAGTTGCTGACAAGGTCGTTGTATCGACCATAGAATTTACGAAAAGATTACTTCAATCGAGACTGTTGATAGTCCTGTTTTATCAACTTGTTTGTCAGTAGCTTGCCTCGCTTTAGACACTGTTTATAGGTAGAGCGTGTACTTGCGTATCGAATTAACTAAGAGACAAAAACTCCATGTGCAGGTGATAAAATAAGTAATGAAATAGATATAATTTATTAATGTCTAGCTAGAACAATACATTTGTTGAAAAATCTAACACTTACAATGAACCTTTATAATGTTTCTAGTCTTCAAAAGTAAAAAATGTATATTTAAAACGTGCCGTTTTATGCCTTACAAAAGAATTTAATCCGTAAGTACTTTTAATTTTGATTTTTAGAATCAGATTATGGTTTATCGTGTCCTCAACATGAACTAGACATACGGGATTTCTATTTTTATTTCTAGATTTATAATTTTGATTTTTAGAATCAGATTATGGTTTATCGTGTCCTCAACATGAGCTAGACATACGGGATTTCTGGTTCATTAGTACTTAATCAGTCAGCATTGTGATTTTCGTATTCGCTAGAACATAATCAAAAATAAAAAATGTATATTTAAAGCGTACCGTTTTATGCCTTACAAAAGAATTTAATCCGTAAGTACTTTTAATTTTGATTTTTAGAATCAGATTATGGTTTATCGTGTTCTCAACATGAACTAGACATACGGGATTACTGGTTCATTAGTATTTAATCAGTCAGCATTGAGATTTTCGTCTTCGATAGAAAATAATTAAATTATTTTTGTATTGCATACATAAAACAAAATAACTAATAAGTTTGACAATAAAGTTTATATTATTTAACCAATAATTTAAAACTTTCAAACCAACGCTGCACAGTCATGTTTTATAGACACTGTTGGATTAAGGATGCAGTTAACAGTACTCCGATGATAAATAGATATACAAATGGTGGTATGTTAATGACAATTGAACACAACATGCTGATATTGTTTTTCTTTCTTTGCCAGCAGTTTAGTTTCAAATAGTGCTATTTCATTTTATTATACTTTCATGTTAAATACTGAAATCTGATTGGTTTAGACGCAGTTGACAATCCGTTCTCTTACCCTCAGCGTTAGCAACACGCTTGGCAACGGGCCGACAGAATGAATTGTTACATGCGCATAAATTATACGCGTACGGTTTGCCGTTTAATTCACGTCATTTCTATATAAAAGCAGTAAAATTTTCTTAAAATTAAGACATTCAGTATAATAAAATAAATTGTGCCTGTTTGGGAGGGTAACGGTTGAAATTGACACCCCTCGAAAACCATTGTCAACCTCCGCTTCGCGTTGGTTGACAATGGTTTTCTCGGGGTGTCAATTTCAACCGTTACCCTCCCAAACAGGCACTATTTATATGAAATGTAGATCCATTTTGTATTATTCGATGATAATTTGTCATTAAATGCTGCCACTTCATTGTACATGATTCTATGCTTCTTTGCCATCATGATCTTATACTAAAATATATGATGACACTTTGTCTACAAATTTATTTCTGATTTTCAAAATAAGAGTAAGGGAGTAATAAACTGGATATAATTCATATATGTTAAGCCAAAACCATTCATCTCTTTAAAAAATTACTTAATCTTATTCAAACAGATACATGTAGAAATTAAACAAAGAAGTTATGTACAATAAGAGATAATCATTAAACTTTTAATGTAACGTAATAGAGAATCTCGCAGTAATATCATACTGCAAAGACTTGAATCATGTCTTGAAGGAAGAACTGGATCTATGTGATATCGGTCGGGAGTGATCAAATCCAATAAAGCCCGAAAGGCTTTCTTAGTTCTTATTTATGTTCTAATTCGAACAATCTCAAACAAACATAAAATATTTACTACCTTATTCAATCATAACAGGTAAGTGCTCCAAGACTAGTGCATTTATTCAGTAAAGTACATATATGTCGCGATTTCTTGAAATAGAATTTGAAATCTGCAATAAAAAACATCATGTAATGCATATTACTACTTAGTAAAATTAACTCATAACACACGAATGTTTTATATGCATCAGTGGGTGGGCAGGTGGGTGGAAAACGTGTAAACAGCGTAAAGTCTTGAGCTCGAATGACTTAAAATCACATAGCATGCCAGCCATGCTCTACATAATCAGTCTAACTAGTATCACCCCTGCGAATGTGTTCGGAATGTTTTCTTCATCGTTTCTAAATATGTAATAAATCCAGAGGTGCTCGAATGAAAGTTCACGAGACTTCACCGAGATTTGTTCAGTTACAGTAAAATTTCAAGCGGAAGTATAAGTGTTTGGATAATTTTTCATATCATATCCTACTTTGATTTATGTTAAAACATGAAAATATATTATGATATGTCTTTTTTTCATCATCTAGCGGTTATTTAAACTAAACGATGATATTCAAAACAAAGTTATCGTTCGTGTTCAACAACTCTACACGTGGTTGAAAATGTAAACATTGGGTTGCTTGATAAAATCATAGCCATGTTTTATGCTTTTGGTGTGCAATACTATGCTTAAAAAAAAGAATGGGTGTCTGTTTTGTATAAAAACTTGGTATATCGAGCCATTTTCAAGGAACATTCTGCATAAAATAATATAGTCTGTTTCACTATTGGTGCTATTACTAGGTCAGGCGCAGATCGACAATTAATTCTATAGGAGATTTCTACCAAGCATGTTAATATGTTGCAACAGCAGAAAAAACCCTATATTTTCTATTATTATACTTTCATGTTAAATACTGAAATCTGATTGGTTTCGACGCAGTTGACAATCCGTTCTTTTACCCTCAGCGTTAGCAACACGCTTGGCAACGGGCCGACAGAACGAATTGTTACATGCGCGTAAATTATGCGCGTACGGTTCGCAGTAGAATTCATGTCATTTCTATATAAAAGCAGTAAAATTTTCTCTAAAATTAAGACATTCAGTATAATAAAATAAATAGTGCCTGTTTGCGAGGGTAACAGTTAAAATTGACACCCCTCGAAAACCATTGTCAACCTCCGCTTCGCGTCGGTTGACAATGGTTTTCTCGGGGTGCCAATTTCAACCGTTACCCTCCCAAACAGGCACTATTTATATATTGTCACATTTATTTCTTGAACTCATTTTATCCACCAATTAATGAAGATAAAGTTTAAAATCAATAAAAGGTCTAGATTTTATATTTGATTACAAGTAACTAGATTCTGGGAAGTAGACTATAAACACGAGGCACGATTTTTACTGCGAAACTGAAAGGGTCAAATAAAACCACGTGCTCTAAATTTAAATAACAATAACATTCGCAGGGGTGAGTATTACTACGCGTAAACTACCCCTAATAAACAAAATATTAACAGACAACCACGTGTTCGATATAACCTCGTAATATCTTTCAACCTGCATTAAATATATTTATGTTCTAATTCGAACAATCTCAAACGAACATAAAATATTTACTACCTTATTCAATCATAACAACACTGTTAATGGGTAAGTGCTCCAAGGCTAGCGCATTTCGAATTAACAAAGAAAGGGGGAAAAGAATAACTATAAATTATAATTGTTATAACTTAATATAGATAATCAAATATTCAAAGACTTGGACACAGACATTAATGACTTCACATTTTCATGCACATAACCGTCTTTATCATTGTCGGAACGCCACCTGCCATGCTTCTTGAACAGTCTGTCACTCACACCAGCATTGGCAGCCGCGGTAGCGCGCCCAGACCTAAGACTATGAAACCCGAATTTAGACTTATCGACACCAACACTTTCTAATGCTTCAAGCAAAAATTCTCTAGCCCTACTATACGACAATGGCATTGGTCGGTTGCACTCTTCCTTCATCAATATTCAAGAAAGGCATTACCATCCTGGCAGGAAAATAAACAATTAAAAATATATATCTTTGTAACGAGATGGAATTCACCATTGTAATTTATAGAATAAAGGTAACATTCATAAGTAGACAAACACATGCGTTTTCACCGTCATTCAAATTTGACGCAAATTATAGCGTGTATAGCTTTAATATTCTTCTCCATGTGTGCGAACAAGTAGAGAAACACGTGTAAGATGAAATAGGGGTATCCATCTTCCCAAGTCAACGGTTTCTGCTCCGCACCGCTTCTCAGAAACCGTTGACTTTGGAAGATGAGGGGTATCCTGTAGAAAGGTTTTATAGAAATTCAATCACGTGATAGGAACGCGTTTGAATAGAAAACTTGTTTTGTGGACAGAGTGAATAGCGGTGGCCCATCGGATTTGACATTTATCATTCACGGTTCTGCGACATACATTTCTCAAATATTTTTTTTGCTTATTGATTGATTTTTTAAGTATATATATGTACATGTTTATTCAGCCATTTTTAAAAACATACATGTATAGTATTGATACAGAGTATCAAATAGGATTTTAAAAAGAGTAACGATATTATCATCATTACTTTTTTGGTTGTTTTGGTTTAGTTCCGTTATTATTTCTTAGCGATTTGAATACATTATTAACGCATGCCTCATCGATGACTTTTAAAAAGTCTCGAGAGAAAATTTCTTCTTTTTGGGGGTGCATTTGATGCATAGGAACAGTGGTGTTTTTTTTAGCATTTTACAGTAATGTTTGGTAATCTTTGAAACATGTCTGCTAAAGTGCTCTTACATTCCTGTACGCGTCTCTCTGGAACAGACAAACAAAACATTTTAGTGTTCCATATCATTCTAAGCCATTCTAACGTTTGACAAGGTTCAAAAACTTTGCATTTTCTTACGATTCTTTAACAAAAAGTCTATCAGAAACTCCCTTCTCGTATAATTTAGCCAATCCTTTAGAAGCCATCGTCTTGTACAATACAATGTTGACACCCGACTGCCTCCAGTATCTTACCATTGGTCGTAAACACTTCGTAAAAATGTAAGACGCTGAAGAAAGAAGTAAATACATAAAATAAATTATTCCAAGGAAAATCTAAGAATATTTGTTGTTCTGCGCAAATATCTATATGATGATAATCAGACTTTAGGTCAAATTAAAGCATATAATACCCTTTTTGAAAATACTGCAATGCTATTTTCCAGTCCTCAAATTTCACTTTGTCTTTTCTTAGAAACTTGTTTAAAACACAAGAATTAACCTTTTCTTACCCGAACTGTTTATTGCTACACTAAGCGGATTTACCACAACAGGTTTGAAAGGTACTTGTGTAATACAACCTGAAAGTAACAAATCTGAAACAGTGTCAAAAACAAATTCAACATTGAGCAAAGCAGAGTTATTATTTTTCATGTTCATTTCTTTAGGTGGCATAATAAATGGTATTACATAGCCAGTGCTATTAAAACTGATTATGAAGTCTGATGCATTAATATTTTTCCAAAATCGTACTTCATTTCTTGAACGATGCTTAACCCCTCTAGAATTTCCGAAACTTTCTAAATTTTAAAAATATATTTGATGTTCAGATATGATATCATTTCCTTTCAAAATGATGTAACTTTCATACATCATGAAATCAAAATCTTCATACTTATCATTTACTGACTGATCCAGAACTTGATTGATTTGCGGCGCTGACGAAGGGGCAGTGTTTCCTCCAATGCCCAGCTGATTTGCAATGAAAAAAGATGGCGTATGTTGAAGGTTCGCGGCGTTTTCCGAAGTCACAAAAAAGCTGCTGTTGACTTCCAGCGGCCGCGGCAGGAACACTACCAGTAGTACATGTAAACTGAGGAGCGTTGTATCCGGAAGGGCGGGGTTTATAAGGCTTAAACCTCTTCTTCTCTTTAATGACACGCAAGGCCCTGTTCTCAGCTTGCCGAAGTTTCTTGTCATCATCAGAATTTGAAGCGATGTCGTTGTGTTAATACTGAATTAACTGTGGCCCACCTTGCTAAATAGGTATCTGCGATACGAATGAACTAGTTGCGTTTAGACAATTTCGTAATGTTCTCAATTAAAGCGACGCACTCACTTTTAGGTTTGACTTTATTCTACAAATCTGCGATGATTTCCTCTTTGAATTCAAATTGAATCTTAATGCCGGGACTCTTAAGTGACGACGCTATGCCCTTTTTCAGGTTTTTTTTTTTGCAAGTCGATTCATCTGTCGATTTGACTATTCAAAGGCTCCTTTTTTAAAGGAATTTAGGGAAAACCCTAAATAGCATTTAAATAAAATGAAGGTATCGGATAAATCATTAGCGGGAGTTTCAGAATTCTTTTCGGTGTCCCCGCCAAAAAAAACCGCACTCAGAATCCGACATCGCAAACGTGTAAACAGCGCAAAGTCTTGAGCTCAAATGACTTAAAATCACATAGCATGCCAGTCATGCTCTACATACGGCCACATAGCTGAAATCTTTTTATCGAATATAGACTGGCCCTTGTTTGCAAGTTCTTTTTCTTTTATCAAATATGTTGACATAAAAGATAAATATGTTGACATGACTAACTATGTCAACATGCAACATAACTACGCTTACGTGTAAAAAAAACTTGCAATCAGATAAGTACAAAAAAGAAATTTCGCCTAAATCTTACTTCCAAAATGCTTTATGTGTCTTATCTATGTCGACATACGAATTATTCATGTTTGCATGCAATTTAGTTAAGTTAATATGCGTGAAAAATATGCCAACATACAATTTATTGATGTTGACATGCAACTTATTTATGTTGACTTGCACCTTATCTATGTTGACATGAACTTTATTATGTTAAAATTTTAGATGAATGTGTTCACATGCAACTTACTTATGTCACCATTCAATTTGTTAACATAAGTAATTTGCATGTCAATTTAATTAAGTAGCACGTTAACATATTTCTCTCACATGTCAACATAACTAAGCTGAATGTGAACAGAAAAAGTCGCATGCCATAATGTGTCAGTTAAATGCCAACATAAATAAGATGCATGTCAACATAAATATGTTGCATGTCAAAAAAATAAGTTGAATGTCAACATAAGTAAGTTGCATATACATGTAGCATGTTTGAAATCTCATGTATGCAATATTTGTTGTTTTTAGATTTTAAGTACTTTTGATTTGATTACAATTTTCTCGCTTGTCAATTTTAAACAGCATGTTGCATGTTGACATAATTATCTTGCATGTTAACATATTTATCTAGAATGTCGACATATATTATTGAAAAATTACTTAAACACATGGAGAAGAAGTATGTCACCATACGATTCACAACATTGCTATTGTTTGTAGGGAAAAATTAGCATTACTTATAACGAAATGAGAAATTCTTTACTTCATACCCACCTCTTAGAAAGCGTGACATCCAGGCCTTTAATACAAGTTTAACATTTCAAAAAGATTTTTTTTTAATTTAGTCACCTAAATAGGCAGAGGCCAAATATTAAAGCTTTTATCATTATAACAAAATGCAAATCCAGTTAAATCTTAACTCTCTAGCTTAATCACTATTAAATCGGCAAAGTTAATCCTATTAGCCACTAAAGTGGTATGGATTGATAAGAATTAAAATAGTTATTAAACTTTCCTTCAATAAGCATTTCCATCGATTTGATTGGTACTTAGATTGTTCCACAAACCCTCTGGTCAACTACATGTCATTAAAAGAACTAAAACGAAGATGAACAGGTTTTTGCTTCTGTTGTACCTTTCATCCGTATTTCTTCTCTCTGGAGTCGATGGCAGTACTTCCTCACAGGTGAACAATTTGATCTCGACACTACTCACCAACTACGACAAGAGGACCAGACCTGTTACTGATCAGAACAAAGCCGTCAAAGTGCGCATAAGTTTTTATCTTTCCATTGTCAACGACATCGATGAGGTGGCAGAGAAACTCGTCACCACTGGCTGGCTGGGTCTATATTGGACAGACGAGAATTTAAAATGGGATTCTACGACGAATGACATATACTCAATTCACCTAAAACAGGTAGGAAACGAGAATTTGAGATTAGGGAGGCCTTGTGACTAGTTAATATCGTTGTGACCGAGCGATAGTCGAGTACTCGAATACTTGTTGACATCCCTACAAAAAAGTAAATAGTATATATAGCTCTGAGTTTTAATTTTATCACGTCAGGTGGCCATCTAGAAACCCCCAACAATACAAAATAAGACATTGTTTAACAATGTTATCATTATTTATAATTGTTTTATGAACAAATGTTGTCATAAAATATTCTAAACACTGCTTAATTTAAAAAAAAAAACAGAACTTGAAACTCCCGAGTGATAGCTGGGTGCTACAATAATTTAAAAATCATTTGAGCAATGTCTAAAGAATCTTTTTTTTTCTATATAACAAGCAAAGAGCAGTGATTTTCCTCGCCTCTTACTCATCATCACAGAAACCACATTTTCAAAAGTTACTTTTACTCACTCTTATATCTAAATGATATCCCGCGGAAGCGCTGGAATTAACACTTTACACATTAAGCTATTGAGCTTTGCATTTTTTGTACACATTTATTTGTATTTTTTGTGTCCGATTATTTCCTTAATTGTTTCTGTCTGAAACTTTGTTTTCAAAATTGAAATCCTTAAGCAACTGGATAAATGTTTAGAGGAGCGGGCAGGAATGAAAATCTAAAATAAAATTGATTATTTTGACCTATTTTATTTTCATTGCAGCTGACTGAAAAAATTACAAACTTTTCGTCTTTTGATTGTTTGTTCCGTATGTAGTTTACAGTCAGTTCAAGCATACACTATAGCATAGCATAACATTCAAGTCTCGTACCATAGCATTGGAATTTCATACCATAGCATTGTAATATCAAACCATAGCATACAATTTCATAGATTCTCATTCGTCATAGCATACCATATCATAGTATACAACATGATTTTAACTCGGTTTTAAATGCTTTTATTTTACAGAATGAATGGTTCACATTGCAGATTAGTGGTTTACTTTGAATTCTTATCATTTTACTTCGAAATGTTTGGAAATCTTCTGTATATGGAGGCGTTTTTGTTCAAATCTCATAGCATACCATAGCATAGCATACCATATCATTAAGCCCTTCATTTCAATTTCTCATAGCAAAGCACACACATCTCATAACATTGCATTAAAATCTCATAGCATATCGCATATAATAGCATAGGATACAAATGTAAAAGATATGCATGAAATGACTGTATTGTTGCAACTAAAATATTTTCATTTGTTGCAATATCTTTTTTTTTATCAAATGTCAACCCTCAATCGCAAACACATGCCCAAGGATTTTTTTTTCAAATCGGGATAGGAGATGTAGTTCGTCGTATCTCTTTCTTTAGGTCAAATTTCATGTTGATTTTTAACACTGTCCAAAATAAGGCTGATTTGAACAAAAAAATTTGGCAAAGAGGTTATTCTCCTCCTTTTGAAGCAACGTCCCCGTTTCACAAATCTATACTTATAAATGGAGACATTTTGCCAATGAACTGCAAAATGCCTGCACCAAAGTGACAACTTACACCTTTGGTATTTCAGCACGTGTGAGATGATGTCTGTAAACTATAATTGAATTAAACACTGTGCTGAATAGTTGTGCCAGTGCCAAAGTGGCATTTTTGCAGTTTGCACCCGCTAAAGATGCAGTTTCATAAAATCCATACATACCTAATGAGAGACTATTGCCATAGAATATATAATCACTTTTCATTTAAGTGTGTCTCCCCTGAAAGGTGAGATATTTACCTCTAAAAATTAATATCCATTAGGAAAATAATAATTCCCATATGAGAAAAAGACTTTCTACAGGAAATACTGAAAATCCTACAGGATTTTCCAAAACTCCTTCCGGAATTAAATTTACTATAGGAGAAATGTATTTCCTACAGGAATTTAATTCAGACAGGTATTTTTCCTATAGGAAATTAAGATTTCCTATCGGATTTTAAAAAATGGACGTTTTGTTTAAATCTTATTAGAATTTAATTTCTTATAGGAAGTTCTTTTATTCCGGTAGGAAATTCTACATATCCTCTAGGAAAATTGTTTTTCCTGAGGGAATTGATTTTTTAAAGGTAAATATTTCACCTGACAGGCAAGATTCATCAATAACAAGTGGTTATAAACTCTTTAAGCAGTGATCTATTATATGACATATTTGAATTTTCGATACATGCACCTAAGGCGGGTGCAAAAATGCCACCTTGCCACTGGCGGAATTATCCGGCACAGTGTTTTTATTTATTTATTTATTTTTTTTTTTGTGAATATTTTATTGGCTCAATAATTTTGGTACAAATATTTTTAGAACACAATTCAAAACAATAGAATAAATGATAAATGGCATTGAAACAGATCAATATATGAGTACCTTGGACATGGAGCTAAAATATTGACATGGATCTAAAATATACATGCATCTTAGTTTTAACATAGTAGAAAGCATTAATCAGCAAACTTCAAACAATCAAGACAATCCATATAATACTAAAAGACCATAGTTTATAAGTTAATTAATATTGGCTGCCATAATTCATAAAAAATGTGCATTTGATTCTTCGAACAGAGATAATTTTCTTTCGCATGAAGTTTGTTTCTTAGAAAATTTTTAAAAGCAATGAACTCAATTTGTTTGCCAGGAGATTTTGAATGAATTAGATGTATAAAGCATTTTCCAAGTAAAATACAATAATTTAGTGGAACATTTTTTACTTTGTAGATACCAAATATGACATCTTGCATGGTTAAGTGATTGACATTTTCTATATGTTGTTGCCACCAATATATTAGATCCTTCCAGAAAATTTGTATGCTTCTACATTGGAAATATCTATGATGTATAGTGTCAATTTCATTACAGTTGTCTGTGTTAAGTTCGGACTTGGAATCAATTTCATATTAAAAAGCGACTTGTTATGTACTATGATTCTGTGTAATATTTTGAGCTGAAGAGATTGTGCGTTAGTTTGTGTGCAACACTGAAACGGTAAATTAAATATCTTTTTATAATCAGAGACTGGAATTTCTACTTCAAATATTTCTGACCATTTTTGGATACAGAGAGTAATTTCCTTGCAACTGTTAATTAAAATCCAATATGCATCTTTACATTTTAATTCACTTAATAGTAGAAGTTTTCCTTGAACAGACAAGGAGTGCATTATATTCCCTTCACTATGGGGAGGATGTGTTTTGTCTTTGACATGTTTTTTCCAATTATTTGGGATAGAGGAAAGGAGACTGTTGTATTGAAGAAAAGATGGTTTAAATTTAAATTTTTCGTAAAACTCATCTAAAGTTAAGAAAGAACCATCATTGTTAATAATATCTTTTAAAAACATTATTCCATTTTTATACCATTCAGAAAAAAAGATTGATTTATTGTCGATGCATATAAAATTGTTAAACCACAAGCATTCTGTAAAAATGGGTGGGTTTATGCTGATTTCATTCATACAATTTCTAAATATTTTCCATGAAGTAATTATATTATAATAAAAGGTAGGTAACTTTGCTGGAAAACTTGGCAGGCTACATCTTGTTAAGAGAAGATCAGTAATTTCTATTTTACTAATAAAAGCACTTATTAATTTTTTCCATTTTGCATCACTCTCGCTAAAAATCTTTTGATCCAATTTATTTGAAGTGATTTAACTTGAATTTCAAAATTTGGAAATTTTAGTCCACCATCAGCTAACTTTTGACAGCTAATAGTATATTTTATTTTAGGGATCTCTGAATTCCATATAAATTTATTTATTTCTTTTTGTACTACATTAATTATGTTTTCTGGTATTGGAATGACAGAGGCTAGGAATACAAGTTTTGACAACGCTAATGTTTTCACGATTAAAATTTTCCCTAAAAGTGATAGATTGCGCATTTTCCAGAGATTAAGGGTTACTTTTAAATCCTCTAATTTGGTTTTTAAATTTTTGTCGACAGCGTTATTTTCATTTTCACTATTGAACCAAACACCTAAAGAGAAAAATTCCCCTCTGGACCATTTTACTGGCAGAGTGCCTGGTTTATAATTTCTTTTTGATCCTATCCAGATTGCTTCTGTTTTATTCAAATTTATTTTTAGTCCAGATAATTTATAAAACCTTTGCATAATGTTGAGAACTTCATAACCTGACTCTTCATCACTAAGAAAACAAGTTGTGTCATCAGCAAGTTGACTGATTTTAAATTCAGTTTCACCTATTTTGATACCTCTTATGTTTTTATTTTGTCTTATTGCTATTGCTAGAATTTCTACACATAATACGAATAGGTATGGTGATAGGGGGCAGCCTTGTCTTACTCCTCTTACTTACTTACTTAGGCCTCCTCGTGCCATGCGGCACATAAGGCAGCCACACAGTCTCTCCACCCAGTCCTATCTTTCGCTTTCTTCTCTATCTCCTTCCAGGACCACCCAAGTTGTTTCAACTCGCTTTCGGCTGTTCTTCGCCATGTTGTTTTTGGCCTGCCTCTCTTCCTTTTCCCGTCGGCTGTCCAGAAAAGGCTCTCCCTGGTAATGTCGCTCTGATCTTTCCTAAGCACATGGCCAACCCATCTCCACTTCCTTCTCGCTATTCTTCTCCTCTACTTATATTGAAAAAATTCGAGGTGTATCCATCATTAATTATACAGCTAGAAATATCAGTATATAAAATTTTGACCCATGACTTAAAACTATTTCCAAACCCAAATATACTAAGAACTTTTTCTAAGTAATACCACTCAACTGTATCAAAAGCTTTTTCAAAGTCAACTAGTAAAATCAAGCCTGGGATATCCGGCACAGTGTTAATAATTTAGTTTTCCCGCGTTTCGTAGATTAGCGGGAAAACATTGTATGATATAAACGTGTTCGAATAGATTTGCGTAGGAATACAGGGCGGGGCCATAGGAAGGCCAGTATAAAAGGGTCAGTGTTAATAGTAAAGGTCATTCTAGCCAGTTTCACTCAGCGCACGAAGCTTATATCCTTTTTTAATTTTTTGAATTTTTATTTTTTTTGAAGTCTCTATTATAGTAATTGCATTATATATTTGTAATTAATAATAATATTGATAATAATGTATGAATAATTCCGATATTCGCCCCTAGACGTTATTTACACTTGCGTTCGGACACAGGTTTCCATAGTTTTTTCAAATATTTTATCTATGGTTTTTCCTGGGCGATTTTTAACGTCAATCACGGGGAAGTATGTTTATATGTTTAATTTATGTACGCATGATTTTGATGATGTATTATCATTAAAGGCCAGCTGCCCGCAAAGCTCGTCTGGCTCACACCTAAGTTGTGTTGTTGTTAATGTGTTTGAAATATTCTTATAAGTGTATATTATACTACCACATAAGTAATTATTGTGATATTGATTAATTAGAGTTTACGAACATCATCTCACAGATGTTAAAATACCAAAGGTGTAAGCTGTTACTCTAGATCTTGTGCTGGCATTTCATAGTTTTTTGGCAAATTGTCTTTATTTATAAGTTAAGATTTTACAGTTTATTTTTTTTCTGATTTGCCTCTAAAGAATATGATGTTTCATTGTAGAATGATGTATGGAAACCGGACATAGTTTTGAAAAATGGTTTCACTAAATTTAAAGAGATGGGCGGAAGTTTCTACTACATTTCTATCGACTCTTCTGGTTTTGTGGCGTGGTATCCCTACGAGGTGTTTGAAACCAGATGTTCAATTGACATCACTCACTTTCCATACGATAAACAAACATGCAAAATCGTTTTCGTCGTGTGGAGTTACTCAGTCGCTCAAGTTGAAATTGAGAAGTCTCCCAATGGTGTCGAGTTTTATGAGTATGAAGAGAACAGCGTTTGGACAATTCTGGAGACTGAATCAATTGTTAACAAAGATAAATATGAATCAGAAATTATCTTCCAGATTAAACTGCAAAGAAAGCCAAAGTATTTTGTCATGAATATAATTCTCCCTGTCCTTTGCCTTAGTCTGCTCAGCTTGTTGGTTTTTCTGATACCCGTGGATGCTGGGGAGAAGATGGGATACTCCATTACCGTGTTTTTGTCGTTTGCGGTATTTCTGTCCATAATCAGCGCCGAATTACCGGTAAACTCAGAGAGTACCTCCACATTAAGCTTCTATCTTGTTCTTCAGATGGGCGTAGGTACCCTAGTACTGGTCATCTCAGCCATACAACTTCGTCTGCATCACAAAAAAACTACCGCTGATATGTCTCAAATCTACAGAAAAATGGTAAAGCTTGATAAATGTCTGCGCTGTAAATCAGGCTTTTGTCCTTCAAAGAAAGTATGTGCGACTGAAAAAAATGAGATAGAAGAACTGGAAAATCATACGGATGACGACATTGAGTGGAGTGACGTCACCTCCGCTATTGACTTTATAAGCTTTTGGTTGTTTTTTATTTTCAACATTGCTGTAACCTCATATCTCTTCATTTCAATCATATCATCGTAGAAATATCTTAAAGTTTCCGCCTCTTAATGCTTCTTACTTTATAAATATGTATTTAGTACAATTGTTCTATGTACAATATACTTAATATGAACTATTGTTTGAATAAAATAAAGTTACGCCTTAATACTTGAGTATCCTTGAGATATAATGAAAGTCTTCAACACAATAACTGTACTATGAAAAAATGACAATAACAAACCGTCAACCATCTCAAAAATCCATAAAACAAAATACAAATTCAAAGCAGAGCTACTCGGACCTCCAAGATAGAGGTAGGATCAAGTGCCATGGAGGAGTGAGCATCCTCTGCTGACCGGTCACACCCGCCGTGTGCTCTTTGTTGTAATCGGGGGAAAAAACACCGCAAAAGTCCGTAGACAATTAGGTATTTAATTATGGTCTAACAATTAGTATGAAAAACGTCAGTCAGCATGTGACTCAGTGGAAGATTGTATTTGCTGACAAGGTCGTTCTATCTAAGATAGAAATTTTTACAAACATTTACTATTCACTAATATGATTGTAAAAGAAATAAAGAATATAAAGTCCCTTCTTCAGGACAACAAATTAAAAACTACATATGAAAGGAGTAAAACATCTACAAAACTAGCACTAAACTAAAATCTAAATTACAGTCAAACTTGTATTAAGCAGTCACCTGCGGGAGGCACCCAAAGTGACCTCTTAACAGAGGTGACCTTTGAATGGAGACTTATGAATTTGCCATCATCAAATATCTTATTAAAACAATTATTGGATTTTATTTTAACTACGGTATATACTTGATATTTAGCATAATGTATCAAAATGATAGATAAAGTAATTGATTTGGTGTTTTTTATAGTATCTGTTACATGTATATTTACAAATAAGTACAAATACATATCAATGCATTGTGCATGCAATTGTTTATACATGTATCTTTTTTTTTAATTATTGAAAAAAGTCATTACGTGGTATAACCTTCTCGCTGACATTTTCACAATAATAACACTAACTATTTTCATGAATACCGTATATTTGGAAAACAAACACTTTTAATACAAATCAACAATTTATTTTTTAACCGACTGTGTCCGAACTCAAAATCAAATTATTAATCGAGCAATTTTCTCTTGCCTCGCCGCGGACATTTTTGACACCTATTTCATTTGTGTTTATAAAACAAACATTGTTTATACATGTTTAAACAATTCACTTGATTCCCATTCGTATCTGATCTGCCAATTATGTATTATAAATACATCGATTAATTTGGTTTCTCTCGCCTCAGGCGTATAATTATTGTTTACATTTATTACCTGACATTCGGAAGCCATGTTTAAAATCCCCGGGTGTATATCATGTGACCGACCAAAATGGCCGCCTAATGCATGTCGACTGTACAGTTTCGGATCAAAATACGATGACCGCTGACCGCGTTAGACAGGTGACCGCTCTTTAGAGGGCAATTATATAGGATTTTTCATCGGGAGGAAATAAAATGACCGCATACGAAAGGTGACTGCTTAATAGGGGTGACCGCTTCGGCAGTTTTGACTGTATATATAAAACACCAGATATGAACGTGGCAACTTCATCTTTTTATTATTGCTGAGGTGGCAGGGGATAGTTTCGAACGAAAGACCCGGTTTCAAAATTTTGAAATAAAGGGAGAACCTGAGGTTTGGCTGGTTATTTGAGGGTATAAATTGCTAGAATATTTAATGCATTCATTTTGTGGATAGAGGAGCTCATGTCCATTTCATTGATATATGACACTTCAATACTGGAAGCACATTGTTAGCAGACATATTTTTGTATTCTTATGAAGCAGAATTTATTAAAAAACTTGTACGTGAAAAAAATAAATCAATCGCTGTGGCCTACAACTCGACATTCAGGTATATCGACGACGTATTATCAATCAACAATTGTTATTTCCATACTTACGTCGATTCGATATATCCGAGTGAAATTGAAATAAAAGATACCACAGATTCTGCGTCATCTGTTTCATATTTGGATATTTTACTGGAGATGGACATTGATGGTAACCTAACAACATAACCTAACAACAAAACTTTATGATAAACGCGATGACTTCAATTTTTCTATAGTCAACTTTCCTTACTTTTGTAGCAAGTCTCTCAGTTAATTCGATACGCAAGGGCATGCTCTTCGTATGAACAGTTTCTAAGGCGATGCAAGCTTCTTACAAACAAGTTGATAAAACAGGACTATCAACAGTCTCGTTTGAAGTCATCTTTTCGTAAGTTCTATGGTCGATACAACGACCTTGTCAGCAAATACAATCTTCCACTGTGTCGCATGCTGACTGACGTTTTTCATACTAATTGTTAGACCATAATTAATCACCTAATTGTCTACGGACTTTTCCGTTTTTTCCCGATTACGACAAAGAGCACACGGCGGGTGTGACCGGTCAGCAGAGGATGCTCACTCCTCCATGGCACCTGATCCTGCCTCTGAGGTTTTCAAGAGGTCCGTGATTGCTCTGCTCTGGATTATTGATTGAATACCGAATTTTCCACGGATTTTTCTCCGTTTTTCCCCGATAATGACATTTTTACCGATATGACATTGGGCGCACGGCGGGTGTGACCGGTCAGCAGAGGATGCTTACTCCTCCATGGCACCTGATCCTACCTCTATCTTATTGGAGGTCTATGTTGCTCTGCTGTGAATTTGTATTTCGTTTTCTGGATTTTTGAGATGGTTGACGGTTTGTCATTGTCATTTTTTCATTTCATCAGATATGGAATGAAAATTCGAAACTGTGGCCAAAATTTTCACTTTCGGTTTTGTGCTTGAAAAGTAGGGTGGGTTCAGAACACGAAATGTCACTCGAAAAGAAGATGATTGATTGACCCCTCATCAATTGGTGATTATTTGCATGGGTATACATTAAGCTTCAAATCCTATAGTAGTTTATGGCAGTTGCTCGGGACTGGAGCGTGGTGCTGGACCCGTGAAAATGTGAATTTTTTAGAAAATGTTGAGACCGTCCCTGGCTATTCTTTATAGTGCTATATGTAAGTTGTACTTGTTTTATTCTGAAATGTTTAAAAATTCTCAAGAGTCGGGACCACGTGTCTCACGCATGCAACCCAATTTTAGCAAATTTAAAAATCCACTGAAAAATTAGATCATATATATGAGCACAATCTGCCTCACATTTCCTCGACCAAAAAAAACTATCCCCTGCCACCTGATTAGGGGTTGCTGTTAGTTAAGTTGTACTAGTAAGATAATCCGTAATGAAGGTTTGTAAGGGAGACAGGCTCTGTAAATGACCACATAAATATTCACAAAAGTGTAAAACGTAATAGGAGTTAAATAAAGAAAATAAAATGGATAAAAAAAAAATAAAAATATCAAAATAAAAAGAAAACAAAAAAGAACCCGTATATATTAAACCGATTAAGGAACGAGCCAATAAGTTAAATAATTAACGTGAATGATAGTTTGTACATGGAACCAAAAAGATGATGATGATGATATTGCTAAGAAAAAAAATCAGGATGATTTAGTTGATGTTCATTTTGGTGAAATAAAAATAAAAATAATCAAATTGTTTTTGTATTGCATACATAAAACAAAATTCATTATAAGTTTGACAATTAGGTTTTCTAATATTTAACCATGCAATTAACTAACGCTGCACACGTTTTATAGAAATTGTTGGATTAAGGAGGCAGTTAACAGTACTCTGATGTAATAAGAGTAATGATGAATTATATTGATGGTGATTGGTGATTCATCAAAATTTAAAATGACATGTTTTGAAATCAACTAGTTAAGAACTATTAATCCTCATTTTGGGAAAACCTAATTGTCTTTTGTCCTCTGCATTTTAAGATAAATATATGAATGACAAGAAAAAAAACCTCTGTGTGAAGATTCGATCCAGTTGAATATAAAACAATGACAACTTCATGTTCTGCTGATAGTTATGCAGTTTTATGATGATAATTTTACATAATGATACTGGAGCATTCTATGATTATAGTTTAATATTGCATGTATATGTTGATACTTTTTCATTATACGATGATACTTAAACATTACATGCTGATTTTTCCTCAAACTATATTTTGATGATGATTTAGTATAACAAACTGATACTTTTTTCTTTCTATGCTAATGCTAAGAATAGTGCCTTTTCATTAAATGTTGATCCATTTTGTATTATTTGATGATAATTTATCATTTTATAATAACTGATACTGTATTGTACGTGATGAATATGGGTTTTTTTTTCATTATCATATTTTACTTCATTAGATGTTGACACTTTGTCTATGAAATAATTTCTGACTTTCATATAAAAAAAAGAGAAGGAAGTGTAAAAAATAAAAATAATTCATGAATGCTAAGCCAAACCCATTCATTTGCTTAAAAATCACTTACAAATTATACAAAGAAGTTCTGTACAATAAGAGGTAATCTTTGAATTCTTAATGCAACGTCATTTTTTTGAAAATCAAGTGTAAAAAAATTAATTTGGAAATAAATGCATTCTCAAGTATTGAAAGAAAATGCTGTGTTTATATAGACATGTATAGGAGTTCATTTTATTTTATATTCAATTTTTTCTCATTGTGCTAGCCTACGTAAGTGTCTTAATTTAAATAAACCTGTAATATCATACTGCAAAGACTTGAATTATGTCTTGAAGAAAGAACAGGATATTATGTATTGAATATCGCTGTTTTGAAAACAAGAATTTTGTAAAATCGTTAAAATGTGAACCTTTAAAATCTTCCGAGTCACCACGTGTATAAACTGTGTATTTAAAGCGTACCGTTTTATGCCCTGCGAAAGATATTTAAACTGAAAGTAATTTGAATTTTTATTTCGAGAATCAGATTATCGTTTATCGTACCCTCAACATGAACTAGACACACTGTATTACTGGTTCATAAGTACATATTTACATTTGCAAATATGCTTCCTTATATGAAACTATAGAATACCGAAAAAGTTCAATTCCGTGTAAACCTTTTAATGACTATCACACGCGCTTATCGTTTAACGGTTGAATTATTGTAAACATCGAAACACAGTTATGTTTTATTTTGAACGATTTGCCTTTTTCAAACGTAAATATAAGTAATAAACAGCAATGTTAAAAAGTTCACCGGGATATGAACTTGGTTGGTGAGTGATCAAATCTTCTAAGCCATTTGGGCTTCACAGGGTTTGATTACGTGACCAACCAAGTTCATACCCCGGTGAACTTTTCAACTTGCTGTTTATTTGTTAATCAATCAGAAACATTGTGATATTCGTCTTCGCTTGAAAATAATCAAATTATTATTGTAATGCATACATAAAACAAAATAAATACATTGTAATAAGTTTGACAATTAGGTTTTCTAATATTTAACCAATTATTTGAAACTTTCGAACTAACGCTGCACATGTTTTAAAGAAACTGTTGGGTTAAGGATGCAATTAACAGTACTCTGATAGAAATAAAAATTGTGATATTTCAATTAAAAATTAACAGAACATGCTGATACTGGGTTTTTTTCTATGCTAATAGTTTAGCTTAAAATGGTGCTATTTCATTAAATAATGATCCATTTTGTATTATTCAGTGATAATTTGTCATAATATGCTGATACTTCATTATACATTATGCATATGGTTCTTTGACATTATTATCTGATAATACATTATATAATGACACTTTGTCAATAAATTAATTTCCAACTTTCATAAGATTAGGAAGTATTAAAATGGATATAAAACATAAATATGAAGCTAAAACCATTGTTTAAAAATCAATTTATACAACAATTAATACTCGAATACACTCGGTTCACATGTTATATAAACGTGTAGTCGGGACTTCACAAGTGATTTATTCGAGCAGATAGAAATGAATTTATGAATTTCTTCGAAAAATTCTTTAAATTCCTAATGCAACGATTAATAGCCTTTGTGTATGCAAAAACATGTATACGAAATGTGCTTATCAAAGGGAAATGATTTTTAAAATAGTTGTATATTTGTTGTTTAACCAATACCATATCCTGGTAACAAACCTTTAACATTAAGTTTTAATATCAAGTCTTGATAAAACAAAATTCCCAATGCTTAACGCTATGAATGATGTCGTATTTAATGATTTTTTAAAAAGAAAGCAATATTGATTTTTTTTACCAAGCTATAAACATAACCAAGGAACCACGTTTTGAGTAAAGGATATTAAGGCACAGTTTTTACAGAGAGAGAAAATATGCCCCCGACAACGGTTTTACAGAAATATTTTAACCTTGACCTTAAAATTAGAAAATCTGTGAAAGGTCACTTAACCTCTCCTACCCACGGGCATTGTATGGTTGAGGTCTGAGCTCAACTGGACTTAGTTGAGAGAAAATATGTTCCAAATAGGACACAAGCACTGGCTGAAAACTAAAGGACAACCGCACAGCGTTTTAAAATAGATGGCATTTTGATAGTTCCACAAACGCTTTAGTCAACTACTTTAAATTTCATATATAAAATAAACTATAGCGAAGATGAACGGGCTGATACCTTTTCACTCTATGCCAAAAGTTTAGCTCAATATAGTGATATTTCTATAATATTGATTCATTTTGTATTATTTGATGTAAGTTTGTCATTATACATGCATGCTGATTCTTCATTAAACATAATGGTTCTCTGTCCTTATATTATTTAAAAAATATAAAGTCCTTTTTGCTTATTCATATGGATATGAAGGTAGCGACAATGCAAAAAATACATAACCCGCGTTAGTAGCTAAATTATTGTAAATGTACATCATACGTTAGATAAAAGAAATAGGCAAGCCGTCTTATATGAGGTAATTTGAGTCTGATTATTTTGTGCTGTCGGTGATTCTTCTTAGGTTGCTGTAGGTTTTGACCGATCGATAAACTGGGAAGAACTGGATCCATTAGATTTCAGTCCTGTCAGTTTCTATGGAGTTATGCATCATAATTGGTTTTCTTAAGAAACAGAGGAGAAAATACCCGGTAGATGTAGTTATATTCTTATACTTCATTGTACGAAAACACTTTGTAATTGTACGCTGATAATTGTTTAAAACCGCAAAACTTGTTTGTTAATTTTAAACTTGTGTAAAATATGACCGTTTCTAAATATGGGACTGTTTACGTTTTAAAAAGAGCGAAACAATTTTTCATTTTATTAACATCATACTAGTTTAACTTGATTGGAAACGAATTTGAACCACATGCAGAATTGTATAGACGTAAGATTGTCCTCCTTTTCCATTATTAGCTTCAGACATGTTCATGACAGAAATTCCTTTTTGATTAATTCTTATCAATTTATTATCTGAGGAGATTGAAGATCCTTTTCATTAAATTCAATAACATGCTCAAAAATATACTACAAAAGAGACATGCAACGCTGTCTAGATGATATTCAAATTGATGGGAAGCGACTCTACGCTATGTACAATTCTAACGGTGATGTTAATACATTCGAGGTGTTTTTCGAGCTCTGCCAGAAAGGCCCTGGAAGTTGCGATTGATCTCTAACTTCAGTTTAACGTCCGTTTATGTGTCAGTTTAAATGATTCTGTAGATCTAACATATGTTATGAGTAAATACAGATCATTGTACATGTTTTTGCAAACACTATCTATTGTTGTTTTGAAAACGAATGGGGATTATTTTAGATTTTTAAAAAGAATTTAATTCAAGACGCCGCTAGGACGCCCACCTATGCCGTCTATATAATTAATTTTCGACTTTGAAAAAAATAATAAGAAGACTATAATCTTGTTGCTATAGCAACAAAAAGGTCTTCCGTTCTCATATAAATGTATTATTCTGTAAATGAAAAAGCTTCTTTTAATAGAAAATATAATGGATATGATATTTACTTTGAAGAAAACTTCAGGACTTACATGTACTTCCATGTCAAACAAGGAAATGTAAAAAAAAAAAAAAATTTGACTACATCCTGTGACGAAAGGAAGTTACGCCAATTCAAGCAAAACATGTTTAACATAACTATATGCAAAATTCAATCATCCTACAAAGTTTGGTTGTTGAAGTCGTTACCGTTTTTGAGATCTCGTAGAGACAGGGTTTATTTTCTCTGGACAGGAAACGGACGAACGGAATCGCTCTATGAATATAAAAGTTAGTATTTTTTTAACACTTTCCTCTCTTACGTAATTGTTTGTCAAGCTTACTAAAACAGTGTAAAAAAAACCCAGTTAAACTTACTAACAATGCCATTTGTTTGAACCCTTCCCGTGAGGACCGGAAGTGGCGGTTGACAAAACAATTCACGTTAAACACATCTTCTATCAATTGTCTACCATCTAAGTAAGTTTTGTATATTAATCATTTACAGTTATAGTTTTAAAAAGCTATTTCAGATATTTGAGATATCTCACCGGAAGTAGATCTTTTTTGTTTATTTAACATCACATAGAAGACTTATCTAAGGGTTTATACAAATATAATCATTCTATGTAAAAATAACTAAAATAGTTAAAAAAATAATTTTTGAAGTGCTTTCGGTGACGACCGGAAGTTACGCCGAACAAAACTAAATAGCGCAAACAAATCTACATACATAGGTCTATCATTCCACAAAATTTAATTGTTTAGGTCATTACCGTTTTTGAGATCTCGAGGAGTCAAGGTTTTTTGTCTCGGGACAGGAAACGGACAAACAGAAGTGCTCAATGAAAATGAAAGTTAGTATTTCTTAAACATTACACAACAGGACTATATTGCGTATCCATATATCTAATAGAGTAAAAAAAATACCAGTTAAACTTCTATACAATTGATTTGTTTGAACTCTTCTCGTGTGGACCAGAAGTGACGGTAGACAAATTGAAAGCGATTAAACACATACTCTATCAAATGTCTTTCATCAAAGTAAGTTTCGTATCTTGATCACTTACAGTTTCTCAGATCTCGAGGGTACAAAATTGTTTTAAAAAAGCTACCTGAAATAATTGAGATATCTCACCGGAAGTAGAATTTTTTGTTAACAAAACATCACATAGATGACATATGTAGGTATTTATACTAATATATACATTCTATGCCAAAAAAAATTAAATATGTAGAAAAATATTTTTTAATAAGTGCTTCCGGTAACGACCGGAAGTTACGACGAACAAAACGAAATAATTTAAACACATTTACAGACATAGGTTTATCATCAAACAAAGTTAAGATGTTCATGTGTTTATAGTCTCGTGGAGACAAGGTTTTTTGTCGCGGGACAGAAAACGGACGACCGGAAATGAATTTTGAAAAAATGTCTCGATATATTATCATTATCTATCACCCATTAAAATTTCAGGAAAATCTATCTAGCCATCTCTGAGAAATTTTGCCGACAAAAAAGGGGGAAAATAAGAAAGAAATAAAAAAATCTAACAATCACTATCAGGTCTTCTGTTGGAAACGGAAGACCTTAATAAAAAAAAAAGGTCTATTATTTATAAGACTAGAGGCAAAACCAGTGTTTTAAATTCAAACACTTGCAACTTAAACACTCTCGGCTCTCATGTTTATCTTCTTTATATTAGGGCATTACAAGTAGATTAATTCAAGCAGATGGATATAGCACAAAGATGTTCTGTACAATTCGAGATAATCCCTGAATTCTTAATACAATGATGAATATGCTTTGTGCAAAAACAGGTACAATGTATATGCAAATGTACTTATCGAAAGGAAGTGATTATTTTTTTAAATATAGAAAAGACTATTTTTTCTTCAACTGACACCGAACAGCAAACGATTTTTCACAATTTTCATAAATTGCATTCATTAAAGAAAAAAATGCCAATGCTTAACGCTCAATATGTCATTTATTGAATGTTTTTTAAAGAAAAAAATGTTTGTGCCTTTTCCTTAAGCTATAAACAAAACCAATGAGCCCCCTTTTAAGTAAAGGAAATCGAGGCGGTTTTCATAATGATTTTACAAAAAAAAATATTTCAACCAAGTCCTTTGAACTAGAATATTGCTTCAAGGTCACTGTACCGTTCTCTACCTACGGGACTTACATGTATATTGGTCAACTTTGAGCCCAACTTGGCCTAGAGATTGAAAAAAGGAAAAATTGCTCTGGACAACGGTTTTACTGAAATGTTTTAATTTTGACCTTAAATGTAGAAATCTGTTCAAGGTCACTTAACCTCTCCTACCCACGGGCACTAAGCTCAAATACAATTAGGGGAGAGAAAATATCCTCCGGGCAAATATTATCTGACACACTCCCTTGCGAATCACTATAGGACAGCCACGTTCAGATTAAATGCAACGTTTTGCGCTTATACGATGCAGTACGATCTGATACGATAACAAATAGTTACGATTGAAAATTGATTGTGTTGATCGTTGAAATTTGTTTGAAAGTCAAAAACTGTTCTACTATAAACAAGATTACCACGACATACCTCAAGATCGTGTGAGTTTTGATGCGATTACTACGATTACTCTACGTTTAAGACCGCGATTTGAATCGCGCTGCGAGTCGTGATAGTGGGAACGTAGCGTGATACATGTATATAATTTTTATTTGAATGTACGGATAGTTAAAATTGTTTGCAACACGACTATATGAAAAGTGTCTTATAAAAGAAAATAAATACATTTTTAAGTATTGAGAGAAAATTGTTTGTTTATACTTGAAAATGTTTGTCATTTTATGTTATATTTGAATTTTTACTCTTTGTGCTAGCCTTCATAGACTGTGTCTTCATTTAATTGAATACTCAAAAGACTTAAATTTTGTCTTAAGAAAAAACCAGAATACAATTAAATATGAAAAAATGTAATTACTTTAAACTGGAAACCTTTAAAATATTCGTCGTCATCAAAATTAAAACATTTCTGTTATGTAATTTTGTCCTTTTCGGCATTTATACAAAATTAAATTCTTCGAAATTTAAAAAAAAAAAAAGTTACTTGTAAGTGTTCATTATAAAAAAAAATAATGGATAGAAAAGCTAATCAGTCTTCATAAAAAAATGATGGACGGGGACAGGTAACACTGTTAATTACAACTTATTGGACAGCTTAAGTTAGTTGGAAACAAAAATAAGACGTTACTTTGCCAATGAAGAAAAATATTTCATGTTTAAAACCTCGAGAATGTCACATATAGTGCGACACAGCAAAAAACTATTAAATACTAGTCTAATCCAATATTGTATTTATCTTCTCCAATTTTCAGAATCACTAATCAAAACTAATCCACGTGATCATATTAATTACTTGAAACCACGGATCACATCAGGTAAGAGAACGTAGATTGAAACAAACTTCACCGCACTATATGTTACTATCATTCTTACTTATCTTAAAGTTAAATCAAAAGAAATCCAAAACTGAATTTTTCAACTCCATTTTTGTTTTAAAATCATCGATTGAAATTAATTTTAAACTTGAATATATAAATGACTTGTGACCACACATCTCACCAGAACACTGCACTGCCCTATATGAAACTCACATTTCTCGATCATCCGGGCCTCATCATCCCCTGAAAAATTTTATAGAATCAAAAATGCACCTTCAAACCCCCACATCCCTGAAAAAAAATCTGCATCCGAGACTGTCAATGCATTCTTTATTTTGGTTGGCTTAATCATTTTATCAAAAGACTTTGTTATTCATATCAAGCTTGGACTCAGCATTCTCACCCTCCATATCCAGAATATCATTCAGAGCAGTTTAAGTATTTGCAGTACCCATACGTATTAAAACATCAATAAGAAATATTCCCCGCCACAGAAAATGAGATGGTGGTGTTGCTAGGTACAAGAGTAAATGAATATGAATTTTTCACAACACCGCTTTTGAACCTCGGCATATACCTGAAACTGTCTATTTATTGAACAAAAGAAAAAGTCTGACGCATGACTGGTTTTATTATTCGTAAAAATATATAATTATTTGCAAAGACAATCATATGAATGAATGCGATGGTTATTAATTAAACTAAACAAGATTGATTTGAGTAAAAAACATAAGATGAAAAACGATGAAAAAAACATTTATTCAACATTCTGCAGGTAAATAATATTCATATAAGTGTTTCGTCATATAACGCTATTAGGTTTTTTTGCCTTTACTTGTATATCACCAGTGATAAATATGTAAGTACGGCTTCTCGGATAATTTGATCACGTATTAACTAAGTTAATATCCCGTTGAAATTTTTGCTTTGTTATTTGTCTATCATAACGGAAATTCTATAGAAATTGGTAAAAGTACATGCGTTATACAAATAGCGTATGTTTATTTATGTTCATGGAGAAATGTGTTATTAAGTCCAGTGATGAGCCTGTCGACGCCGGGTCAGAAATATAAATAAAATGCTACCACTGACCACGGTGCGTCAGATCATTAGGATGCACTTGATCGCATTTACTTGTTAGGAGGAGAATGTTGTAGCGCAATGTCCGTGCGTATAAAGTGGGGGTGCGGGAAACACAGCTCTCCAGTAGTCATCTGGAAGCTGTCTTTCTGCCTCCTCTTTTTATACAGGTAAGATAAGTAATATACTTGCGCCCATTCTCAAATGTAAAGTTAATAGATTCAGAGGGTTCAACTAATATTTTATTTTCAGATATTTTAGTAATGATATTAATGTTGATAAGTTTCATTGTAATTAATATTAATATTTATTGTTAAAATGTCATATTAAAATGTTATATATTAATAAAAGAGTAGTCATCTGGAAGCTGTCTTTCTACCTCCTCTTTTTATACAGACTGGGACATAGGCTACTCCCCAGGTTGAGAAGGAGACATTCCAGAGCAACACCTTGGCTAGGGCACACGCCAGGTGTGGGCATGTTGGGAATAAGATCTCGAGGATCTAAATAACTAAATATCATAAAGCTCCACATCCCCAAGAAATAGCTTTTATGATATAGTAGCGGAGAATCCAGGATCGAGCTTTATGATAGACACATCGAAAGGATAGGAATACAAATGAAAATACAAGAATTGCAGTGTTAAAAGCTGGCGATAAAGTATTGCTTTAACTGTTAGTACATACTGGACACAAACAGAAATTTACCGATAGATGAGAAGATGCACTGTATACCATGTTACTGAAGCCTAAATCAGAGATTCCTGAATACGTTGTTCAAAACGAATATAGAGAATAAAGAAACACCCGTATAGGTATATTCACTTTATTTTATTTCGGACGGATTATCTCCAATATAATCAAGAAAACCAGTATACTATTGCATTGCAAAATGATGCCAAAATTCGAAACATTCATAAAATAACAAGCTGAAACATCAGTGGCATAAAACCTCCGAAGTCTTAGAGTAATTACTAACTCGACAATATAGTGAATCTGTTAACCTACAATAATCATAAATATATTAATTATTAATGTAATTATCCCATTTCATCTTATAGCTGAACGGACCTTCATACACAGTGACTTAAAGTGTTGCATATTGGATAAAATTATTTACCGTTTGTTTTATCCACGATGAGCTTGACTTTGCTTCTTCTGTTTCTATCCTCAGCATTTTTTCTTTCCGAGGTCAAGGGTAATACTTCCACTAAAGTCAACACTTTGGTCTCGACACTGCTTAATGGCTTAATATTTGAGTGTCATTCGTCAAGTAATAAGCGAGATACAGAGCTCACAATTCTTTGTTACGTAAACAAAGCTCATGCCATGTTTTTGTATATAGTTTTTGAATGTTGGAAAGAAATTTCAGGTTTAGACTTAAAATGAATGCGACAAACGCTAGAAACTGTTAATTAATGTACAAAACAAATTCGAAGATATTAAAAAAATCAGCTTGAGGAAGAATTTTTACCGATACGTTGAACCAAGTTAAACAAAAACATGGCACGAGCCTTGTTTACACAACAAAGAATTGTGAGCTCTGTATCTTGCTTAAAACTCAACGACTGACACATAAAATTTGGTTGATCATAAGATATGCACTACTGAAGCATTGTAAACAATAAAAAAAAGGAAATTTTACTAAATCGTGACCACCCCTTTATTACCTACAGGAAGGTAATTTATATGATAACTTTGCCATATAATATTTTAATTCTACAAAAATGATATACTATATAATATAAGTACACTTGTATTTAACGTACATTATCAAATGCATCAAATTATCAAATGCATGATGTGGAAATTAGAATCCACAAGGCAGAAATGTTGTGTTCTGGAAAAAGAAATTCAATTTCATTTGGTTTGAAGCTCCGTTTATTACAATAGTAATTTTTCTTTTGCCTTTTATAATGCACTTGATCAGGAAATTTATTAACACTAGATTAGTGTGTGCTCAAGAATTGAGGAATGCATATTTTGACATAGAAAATTTTTTCTAATGAAAATGTCAGAAAATCAACACCCTTGTATACAAAACAAGTTGAATCATGCCATTGGGGTGTTGTAAACACAAATCTTTTAATATTGAATTTGGTATCTAAAACCATCCAGATATAATTCAAAATCTGCAAGAAGACATCATGGTGACTGTTTTTAAAATAAATATTCATTCATACTTAATACTTATAATGATCGCTGAAATACATATACATGTTTATAAGGTTTTTTTCTGATGATTAAAGTTTTTTATGGGCCATTGTAGAATGATATATGGAAACCAGACTTAGTTTTGAAAAATGGTTTCACGAAGTTTAAAGAGATGGGTGGAAGCTTCTACTACGTTTCCGTTGACTACTCTGGTGGTGTGACGTGGAAGCCCTACGAGGTGTTTGAAACAAGATGTTCAATTGACATCACTTACTTTCCATATGATAAACAAACATGTGAAATCATTTTCATCGTGTGGAGCTACTCAGTAGATGAGGTTGCAATTCACAAGTCATCCAATGGGATCGTCTTTTATGAATATGAAGAGAACAGTGTTTGGACAGTTTTGGACACCAAATCAACTATAAACAAAGATAAAGATGAATCAGAAATTATCTTTACCATTTACCTACAACGGAAGCCAAGGTATTACCTAATGAATACAATTCTCCCTGTTCTTTGCCTTGGCCTGCTCAGCTTGTTGGTTTTCCTGATTCCCGTTGATGGTGAGGAGAAGATGGGATACTCCATTACCGTATTTTTGTCGTTTGCGGTATTCCTGTCCATAATTAGCTCCGAATTACCAGTAAACTCCGATAGTACTTCTATATTAAGCTTCTATCTTGTTCTCCAAATGGTTATTGGTACCTTAGAACTGGTCATCTCAGCCATACAACTTCGTCTGCATCATAGAAAAAATACCTCAGATATGTCTCAAATCTACATAAAGATTGTAAAGTTGGATAAAGGCCTGCGTTGCAAATCATGGGGGAGTTGCTCGAGAAAAGTACGTGCATCAGCAAATAATGAAATAAAAAAGATAGAGGCGTCAGAAGTACTAGACGCTGATACTGAGACAGGCATCGAGTGGAGTGACGTCACATCCGCTATTGACTTCTTAAGCTTTTGTACGATATTCATTATCAATTTTGCTATAACTTTATATCTCTTCATCGCTATTATTGATAATAAGGGGAACTGATAGGAGATATTGTTTTTCAATTTTTTCATCTCAAATCGGAACAATTTATGCCACAAACACAACTAGAAATATGTAAAAAAAAATGTATAATTTTTTGTCAATACAGACGACATTTTTTCTACATTTTTTCTCAAGCATTAAAATTGTTTCATCACATGTTGGTGTGCGTGCAGTGGTGAATAAGTGTAAAAACTTTGAAAAATCAAAATTATACTTGAACATGTCCATTTAATCATTACATTATAAATTAGTAATTATCATTATCTCAAGAATATCATAACGTTATTCACTTATCGTTTGATTGTTGATTTCATAATTACATTTAAATTGTCATAATAACTGTAGGGTATTTTAAAAATTCTAAACAATTTATGTGCTCTGTTTGCGTCCTGTTCCAAAAAAAAGCATTGTTTTTTTTTAAGAATTGGGGGTGGGGGGGGGGGTTGTCGTCGGTTGCAGTGGGGGCGAGTTGTCTTAAAGGCGAGTCGCCCTAATTCCGTCTAATAAGTATAATAGCTCATCTTTATGTTGCAAATGAGTTTTAGATTAAAATTCAAGTTTCTTTAATTTACTTTATTCCAAAAAAATTGAAAGTTTATTTCACTATTTTAATTACGTCAACATTTCTAATTAACGGTACACAAACAAATAAAGGTAGAAAGAGAAAATGGTCACTGTTGAATTTAAACCAAGTACTTCTTTTTATCTGTGCAACGATTTATCAGAGACTATATTAGATTCTCTTAATTACAGTGTACTGCTGCCTAGAAGCAAATTAAAAAAGAACTGTTTATAAATACTGTGGAATCATTTAAATTCGTGGGAGTCAATTTTCGTGGATTATGGGTTTTTGCCTATTTGTGGGGATGTAATTTCATTGATGCGTCGGTTTTCAGTTTCAGTAAGAGAACTAACTCTTTTAAAAGAGGTATAGCGCACTTAATATACGATTTGGCCTCAAATATAGCACTTTTGCAAACATCAGACATTTTCAATATTATACAATATTTAATTTAAATATATTCAAAGAAACGCAAATTACACAATCACCATGCTCTAAGAGTCTTAATTATCTTACACGACATCATTAAAATATTCAGGTTTTGTTAGGGATATATAGGAAAGTAGTTAGTATACGATAAAAAAATGTATATTTGACTATTTGAACCACTCGAAACCAAAGATATCCGATAAAAATTATGTTCTACAGGTATTGTAGTACACGTTTACATTAAATTAGTTTTGGTTTAACGTGGTCTTCGTACTAAAAATTACACAAATATTTCAAATAGTGTCTTTTCTAATACAATCATGTATATAGCCATACATATTGAAAATGCATCTTCTGAAAATGTTAGATGCGTAGCCTATTGGTAACGCGGAGTTCTTTTTGATTTTGTTGTCGCTGGATCGAATCCACTAAGTAGTAAATATTTTTTTTTTCACTTAAATTGAAACATGAAAAGAATAGAGAGGTTAAGTTAAATGTATCTATTCTTCTCTGTGTTTTTTAAAATTATCTTGTTTAATTGAGTCTGAGTATGAGCAAACCCAATATATATATAGATCTCTTCATTAACACTATACATGCTATTTACACTTAGATCCATTGTATTTTGCTTGAACTTATCACGGTTCAGAATATCAATTATACACAGAGTTTCCAGAATGTATGACAAATAAGTTGTTACAGACACCATTATAAAATCAGTACAGTGTATCTAGGTTTCGAAAATCACATTGCGACAGCTTGGTACCTGAAGCTATTTTTAGTAACATGTACTTTCCGTCCAAACACAGGTGTAGGCGAAATACTGGGAAAAGGCGCTATACCTCTTTGTTTCCGTCGAGGATGTGAATTCGTGGGGGAGGGCTACCCACGAATACCACGAAAATTGAGCCAACACGAATTCTAATGATTCTATTTGTTAAATGATTTGACTATCTTAATAAAATACATTTCTATTTTTTTTTCGGTTCTAAGCTATGACACAGACAGCTGTAAATTGTTACATTTACATTTTCCAGTGTTTCTGTGTATGATAACACTACGAATCGATTTTGTACTTTACGGCCCAATATATTCAAAAGATGTAGTGTTGGGGACGCAAGCGGGTACGTTTGCATAATTAATATTATAATATTTAATCGTACAACTGCTGAAAATTATATAAATATAAGTAATAAGGAATCATTCTTTGAATATTATGAGATAATAATTTCGGTCGGGGCATGATCAAAGTTAAGGGCTTTATGATAGATTTGATCACGCCCCGACCGAAATTATCCCCTCATAATACTCAAAGAATGATTCCTAATTCCTTAAATATATGGTAAGAACCTAGTAAGTTGTAAGACCTTGTGTTCGAACTATACTATAAACTTTATACAATAAAATATCAAGTTCAAACCACTGTTAAGTATTTATATGTATTTTCTCTAACATCCTAGTAAATGTAACAAGAGAGGCTCCTTTTTTCTAGTTTTGACAAAGTATGATTTAACGAAGTATCAGTTCCTCCATTCATCTAAATACAAAAGATCAACATGAAATGTTAGAGTAACATCAAATTATGAAGCTCAACATATCAAGGTGAACTATGACCATTTTATAAACAGGAGTCGGAGCACGTGAAAATATCCTCATGAAATGAAAAAACTAAAATCACGTAAATTCTTTGAACTATACTGATGTGGTCCCAACTGCAATATCAAGATGGAATAATGAATTACCACATGAACAAAATTTGTGCATACAAGACTGTTTCAAAATGTGTTTTATGACAACTAATGATACATCTGTACAATGGCTACAGTACAGAATTCTACACGGAATTCTTCCTGTGAACTACTATTTGAAAAAAATCAACATCATTGCAAATGATTGTTGTACTTTTTGTAAAGAAGAAATAGAAACAATACAACATGTATTTTTCAGTTGTACTAATGTTTTACCCTTGTGGAACAATCTTAGTATGTGTATATATAGAAAAACAAGGAAAAGGGTTGGTTTCAATGCTATCAATATACTGTTTGGAGAAAATACTCTAAATGTAAATAATAAACCTGTGAACTTCATAATTTTATATACAAAACAATTCATATTTATATGTCTGAAGATTACTGAAGATTCCAAACTATGTTGAGCTATTACATCATTTGAGTTTTAAATACAAGATAGAGAAATATGCGTCGGTTAAAAAATTTCAACTTAGAAAGTTTGAAAAATGCTGGTCACATTGGGAAGATTTTTTTGTGTGTGTTTAATTGTATAACTAAACCATACAGAAGTGGAATTTGATATCAATACTATTACTGCATATTTTTTTTCTTTGTTTTTTTCTCTTTCTATCAATTTTAAATATACAACCTCAGGTCCTTTTACTTTTGTTTTTGAATGAGTGTGTGAATGAAAGTGGTATGAAAAGAAAGTGATTTGAAATATTAAAAAAAATTGACATTATGTTCATAAAAAATTTTGTATGTTTGAATTTTGAAAAAATGTAAATAAATTTTTTAAAAAATCACGTAAAGACAAGGTACATAACAAGCATACCAGTATTAATAATGATTATTCAATAAGTCTCAGCATATGAAGACAAGGTATTATCATGTCATTAATGTTTTTCATGGAAGATGGCAGTTATATGTAAGTCGCATAAATGTGACGTGTTTAATATCGACCCTCAACGTTTAGTTAAACGATTCTCTGACTAAAGATTAGTCTCTGGGGGATAAACAACTATTATTATTTTATGAAATTGTCAAGCTTATGGCAAAGCTCGTCAAATTTAACATTCTAGGTACATGTAACTTAGAATTGTCTGCATTTCAATCTTAATGTATATTTCATTTAGAAAATCGTAATAACTGAATCAATATTTTATGCTAGTGAAGCTGAATGATTAACGTTAAAATATAGACTTTGATAACTATAGAACCAATTTAACAAGGCCTTGGACTTTCAGTAGAATGTAGCTGTCTATTTCTTGCGTCAAAACAAGTTAAAAATGACGCTGGTTTCAAGCGAAATATACACCGATTGCGTAGTCTTAGCTCAAAAGTCTGGCAAATCTTGTTGATTTCAACGAGCCATGGCTGAGTGGCCAACAGTGAAATAAACATTGCTGTTTGACCCAACTACCCAAAGTCCAAGCTCTTGTTAAAATGGTTCTAATTCCATTCATCAAATATGTGCTGTTCATGTATTTTCCAGTCTTTCATTTCAGTGGAGTGTTATCGGTCAAATCTTAATATCATGTGTACTTCTCTATGGATTGGAACCTTATGTTAATAAAAAGAGTCAATATATAGCGTAAAACACTGTGTCGGATAATTATGCCAGTGCCACCGCTTAAGATGCAGTTTCAGAAAAATCCATATCTACCAAATGATAGACCATTGTCTAGAGAGTGAATAACCCCTTTTGTTTTTAATGTGTTTCACCTGACAGGTGAGATATCTACCTTTAAAAATTAATATCCCATAGGAAAATGATAATTCCCATAGGAGAAATGATTTTCCTACAGGAAATATTGACAATCCTATAGGATATTTTGAAAAAATCCTATAGGAATTATATTTCCTAGAGGAGAATGGTATTTCCTGTAGGATTTGCTTCAGACAGTTAGTTTTCCTATAGGAAATTAAGATTTCCAATCGGATTTTATCAAATCCTACCGGAATTGAAATTGCTATAGGAAGTTCTTCTATTCCGATAGATAATATTGTTTTTCTTATGGGAAAAATTATTTTTCTGTAGGAATTTGTTTTTGAAAGGTTAATATCTCAACTGACAGGTTGGAAACAATGATAACAAAGGTGTTTGTAAACTCTTAAACCAATGGTCTTTCATATGGCATATTTGAATTTTTCGATATATGCAGCTTAGATGGGTGCAAAAATACCACCTTTGCACTGGCATAATTATCCGGCACAGTGTTATAAGTTGGCTAAGAGGGCTCGATGGTCGTGGCCATGTTTAGACTGTATAGATCTCCTTAAGAAGAAGAGCTCTATAAAAAAAAATTAGAAAAACCCAAATTAAAAAGGTGAAATATGTAAATTTTTTCGTAACTAAATAATAGTTTATAGCTGAACAAATCTTATCTTAAACTTTTAGGTTGATGATTAATTTTGTTAACTATACAGCGTCCTTAAAGAGGTTGGATATGGTCAACAAATTAAACTACCTAAATCGTTTTTAGATATGATTTATTTAGCTGTAAGAAATTATTTTGTAAAGAAAAACTCCATATATTTTAACTATGTATTAAATTTGGTTATTTTCCTATATTTTTAAATAGGGCTCTTATTTTAAAGGAGATCAATACTGTCTAAAAATGGCTACGACCGTCGAACCCTATTGTAAAAAAAAAAAAAGTAAAAATACGTGAGATATACTAGAGAAAAACATGGAGTATCTGCTGAACATGACAAGAGAAGAACTGCCATTGTTCGATCAGCCCGTACACTAAGACTTTTAAAGGAGACATAGTAGGACTACATGTATACGGTAAGGGGCAAACATTAAGGTTAATATCCACAACATGGTCTTTGCCTTGGTGTAGAAGTTGACGTGGAACCTTCTCTAAGGTCGAGGTTCGAGTCAGCTCACTTCCCCGGGTAGATTACTCAGTATTACCGAGACTTACACCGAGAAAATTGACTGTTTGAGACAGACATTTATAAGATTACATTTGTGTCTAGAGTTTTATGGAAACCACTATACGATTACTTTGGTTGGTGTGACGTTACAATAACCACTTTACGATTACACTTAAATGTAAATACTAAAATTACATTTGATAACATATGATTCATATAATGTCTTTGGATAGAAATCTTCAAAACGTTTAGCAGCTCTGAGTTAACATCAATAAAACAGTAAAAATATTAAGATAGAAAAGACAAATCAAATCGAAGAACCAAACATATTGAATATTACTCAGTCAACCCAATCCAGTTGCGCAATATATAGAAATTATGGTTATTAAAAAATTTAAGATTGTATTTAACAAAACGGTTTGTAAAACTAGACTAAAGTCATAAACATTCAATATTGACACACACGTGTAAATGGTTTTTCATATGTCATAGTAACAAAGTTTTCGTTGTATTCATTTGATATTTTAATGATCTCTAAATCAGAAATAATATTTAACCTTGTCTCGGCTCTCCTTAAGAATATGAATGTTGTCTTTGGTACCGAAAGGGTAGGTTGAGATGTCTGTCTGAAATTTCAACTTAATAAAAAGAAAACAATTAATTAAGAATTCAGTCTTCAGATTTAAACCGCACCTTCTCTTTATAATGGTCAGGATATACAATTTTCATAAAATAATATTAGTTTCATAAAGGACTTTTGTGTGTTATGTCTTCAAAATCAATTGTTCTAATTTCACCATAAAATAATTTAGATTTTGAAGAAAAGCAAATCAGCACATTTTTCTCATCAATGCACATAGGATATGATGAAAGACCATCTATTATAATAGCAGAGCAAAATATTCCTGGGGATTTAAAGGATAAAACAAATAATACATGTCTTGAATAAAAGACAATTGAAAAAAAAATTAAATGTGTGAAGTTTTCTTAGAGAAATAAATAATATAAACCATGGGTTTGAACTTTTAAACTCTTCTAATTTTTATTTTATTTTGATTTTAAGCCCCATATACGAATACATCGATACATGTAGGAAAACGTCAAAACTATATATATAGTGACTAAAATGAACATTTATTGTGAAAATGCATATGATACTGCGTGTAACGACATCGAATGTAACAAACACTAACATAACAACTTCACACAGCTTTTCTAAACGTAGACTACCGGGATGTTTATCAGTTCTATTTAATTGAATCACTTAATCTTTAGAAAGCATTTTAGTTGTCTTTTACTAATTTACAATTTTTAATTGTCAATGAGTCCATGACTAATTACATATGTTGATTATTATTTTTTTCTTTTTATGCAAATCAATATATGTACAATAATGACTGTGTAAATCCATGGACTGATTTTATACGACATACTTTAGATTCTTGTGGTTTTTCTAATATCTGGACAGAACAAAGTACAGCAACATATACTGTTAAGTGGATTTCGGCTGCCATCAAACAAAGATTACAGGACCAGTTTATTCAGAAATGGGCAAATGATATAGATAACTCATCCAAGGGTCAAATATATAAAATTTATTAACAAAATTTTGGATTTGAAAAATACTTTAGCATTCTTACAAAAAAATTTTGGAAACCACTTATCAAATTCAGAACATCTAACCACCGTTTACCGATTGAAACCGGTAGATGGTATGAAATTCCTTTAAATGACAGGAGTTGCACACTCTGTAATATTGGTAAATTAGCGGACGAATTTCATTTTATTCTCGAGTGCAAATCCCTCTCAAATTTACGTAAACAATTTTTACCAACCAGGTACTGTCAAAAACCATATACATTAAAATTTAGGGAACTGTTTACAACATCAAACTTTAGGTGGAATAACACACCTGGAAAAAGTCACTCAAATTTGGTTATGAAAGATACATGTATATTTAAAAATAAACCCTACATATGTCAAATAGCCAAATATTTGTAGTTTGGGGATAAAAAAAATGAAGATCTAAAAATGTTTATCCAGTAAGTAACAACAAAAGCCTTTGCGGGATTTGAACTCGGGATGTACGGATCACAAGCCCGACTCTTTATCCACTCAGCTATTCAGTAACTTGCATGTTGCCGTCGATAAAATCATCTTAATAAAACGAAATGTCGTTTCGATCAGAGATCAGCCATTTTGTGATGATGTACATGTATTATTCCACCTTAAATTGTTTTTTTATAGAATTTTTTTTTTATACAGTACAATGTAGTTATTTCCAACAACAACCTTTAGTAAGTGTGATGATTTTTTGTACAATTCATTTTTTGCTCAATACTTTTTGGATTACAGTTTGAAAATTTGAAGGATTTGTGTGGTTAAAAATACCTTCTTGCAATATAAGGCAACCCCCCCCCCCTCACCTTAAGCTCACCCACAAAGCCAAATATTAACTTTTCCCTCTCTGTGCGCAGGTGCTCAATTTGTCCCGGAAGTCTATAAGCAAGTTTTCAGACTGGAATTAACTAACTATTGATTCAGGAACCTGGAAATGTCCTTCTTATATACCGTGGGCAAATTCCAGAATTGAATTCTGTGTATTTAAGCGAAAGAACCCGTTACTCTTTCCATTATTCTGTGAATTTATAAGTTTTTGCTAGAGTTTTAAGTCACCTAACAAAAATATTTGTTCGACGTCGGCTAACACGGAATGAGAGATTATTTGCATGTTCGTTGTTTTAAGTAGATAATACGGGTAAAACAAAGTGATAATCATAGAACATATAAATCTGCAGTAACACAATCCTTTTTGATGATTATAAATTGTCAAAAAATTATTTTATTAGAGGAAAAATTTCGTCGATATTTTTTGTGCACAGGATGACAATGATTCATTTCAATATGGGCTTAAAAATAGCTTTCCCGATCAATTGTGACTTAAAGAAAGATTTTACAATTAAAAAAATGTTGACATGGAAATTGCAGCTCAGGTTGATCTTTTGAGTCTGATACCGTTACACAACTTTATAGAATTGTATTTACGGCTCGAGAAGCACTATTAAATAATTTATTAATTTTAATATGTGATTTATTTTTTTTTCAAAATTATTCTCTAATATATCGAAGCAACTATTTGAAAGAAATGTATATAAATAGAAGTGTATAAATTATTTTAAAATTATTGATAAAGGCTCTACTTTGCAAAACGCAGAACCAGCTTATGGAAACGCGTACACTTCTTGTTTTGGGTTTTCCCCCTATTCTTTTGCTAAATGAAGGATTCCTTTTTGCCTGCATTTATTACTGTGCGGGCATTTTATGTTCACCTGCCTATTTTAGATTTTAAAAAGAAATATATATGTTAATGAAGTGGTTAGTTTTAAAATCATTACATAATGAAATAAACAAACACATACATCAAATTATACTTGGTATGTAAGAGAATAAAAATAATTATAGGTTTTAACAATTTTTTGACGCATAAACTGAAGATAAAAAGAGTCAATTGCTCTGCCATTATGGTTGCAATGACAACATAAACTACAAAGCAAATAAGTTATTTAGGCTGTTAGATCGATCATAAGTATAAAATAAGATTATATTATCCCGGCGTTGAAGCATAGATCTTCACTTACCTTAGACTTTCCTACAAAGAATACTGTAATTATGGGTATGACATAAAATTTTACATTTAAGAAGAATCGACCAAACTTGGTTCAATTTACATATGAAAAACCGTCCTAGTATATTATTGCTCCTTAAATATGACAGCACACAATTTTCTACTTATATTTCAACTATTTATCTGTTCTTCTTCGATCTTATTTCAAGTAAATGTATCTTCAAATGATCATCTCCTGGAAGCAAAAAACTTGGTCTTTTATTTGAACAAACTTAAAGCCCTTCACCCTAGCTTTAGTTTGTACCAAGTTTGGTTAAAATTGGCCCTGTGGTTTTTATATATATATATTTATATATATATATATATATATATATATATATATATATATATATATATATATATATATATATATATATTTTACTGACGGACAAAAAGTGATCTAAATAGAAAAATTCTCTTTGGTCTTAAGCTCAGGTGGGGTTGAAATAAGGAAATGAAAAGTGTTACCGTTTGAATTTATTTGTAAAATGAAGCATCTGATATAATTGATTCGATTATATATATATATATATATATATATATATATATATATATATATATATATATATATATATATATATATATATATACATTGAAAAATATAAATGTAAATTAAAATGAATAATTCGTCACTCTCTCTCGATTTCTTTACGAAGGTTTTCAAGCAGTGAACAGCGAGGTAAATCTAATCAATGCGCCGGCTGTACACGTATTGGCGGTTTAATCAATCGTATACGTATACATATTATCTAGAATACGGAGTGTCAACCTACTAACAGCGTCATACGGAGCCTCCATAGCTCAGTGGTTAGAGCACTGGTCTTGTAAACCAGGGGTCGTGAGTTCGATCCTCACTGGGGGCTGTTGCCTTATAGGGCTAACAACATATATTTTTGTGGGTGGTCGAGGCAGACATGCGGTGTGTTTGACACTAAAGAGAGGCCTTAAAGCTGAACACCGCTCGTAAATAGGCACCGTCACACAGGTACCTGGTATATAAACCCTTCGATTTCGTTACACCCGATTGCACATCTGAAACTTGTGGCCGACGTGTAGTGTTACTTTCATTGTCTTTGGATTTTTATACATTCAATTCTTATTTATGTGCATATTATGTTTGCAAATAATGCATTGACCAGTTCATTTGATGTTAGTACTCTCCTGGCTTGAAAAAAGTGCGTAAAACTTGATAATTTCATCGCGACCGAGTAACACGGCGAGGCATGATGTACGTCCACACAGTTGAGACCTCTACAACGATATACTTTGAACTGTTAAGAGGTCTGTGGCTTATATAGGGGTGTAGGGAGAGCGGTGCTGAAAGAGAAATATGGCTGAAAGTGCCTATTTACGAGCGGTGTTCAGCTTTAAATATAATTTATTTTGGTTGAACTCGGTGAATTAGAATAAAATTATTTTCTTTTGTGGAAACGTCAATAAGAGTAAGGGGCGGGGCTTAAGGTTTTGTCGATACGTCGTGTTCGATATGTATTCATTCTGGGCGTTCAAACTTTGCACGGGAAAGTTTAAAGTGTATGGTTATGGTAATCAGTACTTGATAAGGTTTTGATTGAGTATACCGGTATAATGGTAATGTGTTCTTGAGCATATATGACAAGCTGCTTGTCAAATGAAAACTTCAGATGTTTTCAGATATGGTTGAATGTAAATATTGCAGAATATTGATGTAAAATATTGTAGATTTTGTGTGAGTGACTTTCTGTAATACAAGAACGCAAATGCAAAAAATGCAAAAAATAAATATTGTTTTTTGTTTTTGGTGTTTATTGCTCTTGTTAAGTGCAAGTACAAAAGAAACTACATTATGTTCTGTTGCCATAATTTAAACAAACATTGCCCAATAAAAGCTATTTATTTAATAAAGAAGCAATCGTCATATAACTGCATTCATGTACCCATTTCCATGTCACATTATGCAGTGGAAGAGGGAACGTTCCACGTTAACTTTGATTTTCAGGGTTTCCAGGCATATAACAATAGTTGAACTTTTCCTTATAAATAGGTATCCCCCCCCCCCCCATCGACCCTGGAAATACTTCTGGATATGTCAATGACAAATTATATAAATGTATGTCAATTTAATAAGACATGTTGGTGCCAGAGAAATCTCGACTCTACATTTTCTTTAATGACAAAATTATATAACTGTCCTCAATTGTCCGTAAAACAGTTAGTCCGACCGCATTAAAAGGGATTGTACGCTGCATTGCTCCAAAACAAAAATATTTATTTTATTACCTGTTATTTTTTTTGTATGTTAACCTTGGTGTTCCCTGGATAGCTTTAATTAGCACGCACACAAATTAATTTTTGGTGTCAACGTCTCAGTCTTAAGAAAAGTATGTTCGGGCCCCCTGTCATTTTGATTCACACGGAGTTATATTTCATGCATAATACCGCAAATACCTGTAGATCTCCGATTACCAGGTAGTTTGTAACATCCAATGGCGGTAACAATAACAATATGAGTTCCCTTAGTAAGGAAATAGATTTAATTAACAATGTTTGTTTATTAATGCTTGTATATATAGTTCTTTATTAATTATTATAACAGACGTAAGTGCATATTATATGAACATGTACAATGTATATATTTTATAAACACCAATGATCATTGGGATTATTGTGGGGGGGGGGGGGTGACATGTGATTTCTCTGAAAGGTCATTTTTAATGTGTCAAAATTCACAGGGGGAGATCGAATAACTCGATTAAGGGAAAGAGCATATGCAGATGTTGAGCCGAGATCCGAATAGATAAAAGATGAGATAACGGGACGGAATACATTCAATCAATCTGTACTGTATGTGAGTAAGTATTTAAAAGTATACTCTAGTAAGCAAATAAGCCTTAAAGTTAGCGTAGTGGAAATTGAGTCATAGTCATCCTGCCAAAAAAGTTAGCTTAGCCGTGTGTTAAATACAGAAACACCCCACCCACCCTTTCATGCGCCCTCAATTTTTCCTAGCATGTGCACCAGGGTTTTTTAAATATGATTTTCAGTTGGGTCTCTACTCAATGATTATTTTTGGTTAAAGTGATGTTTTTTTCTCTTGCATAGGCGTCGGAACCGGGGGGGGGGGTCCTTTTTGCAAATTCATACATACCAAAGACATTTTTTTTTTGCTTGTCAAGATTTTTGATAAGTCTAGCCACCCCTCCCCCCACTTTCAATTTGCTTCCGACGCCACTGTCTTGAAATTATTTGTTTGTCACCTTATGTAATTAAAACCTCCATAAAAATTATATTTTTAACTACTTACTTTTCTTACCAGAATCTCCACAATATGTATACCGCCTTTTTCAAAACACTCTCCAGCCAATTTTTTTTTGTTGTCGTAAAAACATTTTTCAAATAAAACAAGTTCTAAATATACTAGAATATATTTTTAAATCAATTTTTATTAGAGAAACACATTACATTTGTTATTAATTTATTTTATTTTATTTTTTTTTTTTTTTGATAAACTAATTTTGTAGGGATGAAATACCAAATTAAAAAAAATACATAGAATTTGAAATATCTTAACATATTTTTTTTAATTTGATGCTTAACTGGAAATTATTTTTGTTAGAATGTTGGAATGCATGAACAAATACAACATTTTGAAGCGAATAGTAGTAAAAGATCTAAACTTTCCTAACATTAGGGTTGACGTCACTCAAGTAGGGACCCACCTTAATCAGATTTTATCAACACCATACGGATAATAAGGTCTTCATTTCTGAGCGTTGTCTTTTTATAGACTTGAGTTTATAGATATCAAATTAAATCAAAACTATGATCACTGATTTATAAATTAAAGGAATAATTTTCTGAAAGAATAATCCAAAAATAGAACGACTTCCCATGTAACGGCCTTCAAAGTGACATAGAGACACAAATAAAGAGCTGGAAAATGTCTTTTGGTGCCGAGATAATCAAATTAAATTAAAGTCGGATGTACTTTTTCATTATCTCTGTCCTGTAAACGAGAACCAAGGCATTAAGGAGGATTACGCTTTTCGAGATACCAGAATCCCCTTCCTCTTTATCTGTTCCGGATCCGGTTGATGATGACTACGGCTCACCAACATGAAAACGATTTGGCTGGGGGAAAAAAATCATTTTTCGGCGCAAAGAGACTTTATGGAATCATCAAAAAGAGTCACGTGGTTTCTGATGTTTGGGTTCCCGCGGGTACAGGTCCATTGTGATGATTGGGATATAAATAGATAATTACAATGAACGGATGTCCTTTTATGTCGTTATCACACAAGTAAATCATGGATAACGTGATGCTGATGGGTTCAGATGAATACGGTCTGTTTTGTTAAAGAGGCGGGTAATGAAAATGAAGTAAATCTTGCAAATTACATCATTAGAGTTGTGGATTGTAGATTGAAATTTGCGAGACGGGGGAAAATGGTTTGAGGGTCATGTTGTGGTCTCTTGGCTGGAATACAGCCACCACAGAAACTTACAGAAGTAACACAAAATGCACCAGCAACGACAATCACAGGTAAACCAAAACCATACAACGTTTTTTGCTGTTTACAACTTTCACAATGAAAGCATCAACAACATATTACTTAGGTATTACAGGAATGAGTTTTCCAAGCGATATACTAAGATATATTTTAAACATTTTTCATTACTAAATGTATCTTGACAAAAAAAAGTCATAAGTTATGTCCTTTTATCTAAAATATATTACTTTACTTTCATTGTTGATTTCCCAGAAGAAAAACCTTATTTTATACATGTAACACTAACCTATATTTCGTTCTAAGGAAAGAGCTATTTGCAGCCTGTAATTTATCGTACAAGGATAAAAAATTGTGAAATTACATGCAGTGGGAACGTACGTAAAATGTCAAAAGAATTTGCAGATAATTTGTCTTGCAGTTAACTACGTAGATGCCATCTTAAAAATGTAGGTCTGAAAATAACCTTCATATTTTCACTTTTTCTTTTTTATATATGGAAATCTGATTGCAATTTTGTTGCCTTTTATACATGTTATTGCATCACATAATACCACCTACGTACGTAAGCAACTTCATGAGAACTAAGATGGGCAACAACCAAACAAAACAAATAATAAAAAGCGAATGTCCTACGAGCACTACGTTTTTCTTGGATATTCGTATTGCCCTATTTTTTTTTATCCTTAAAATCATGTTATTTTCGCCCCATATTGTTATCACCCACTTTTAAATACCATCCTTAAGGTCAGTGAAAAAATATTTTCACAAGGACGTTTTTCTAATGCAGACTCCAAAACACGACCACGGCTTGCCGCTTTTACCCATTGCCGCAGATTTCCTATCATTGCATGTACTGATATTTTTTTTTTCAAAATTCAGTACTGAATTGTTTTTCGTATACATGTAAATAGAAAATCCTTTTACCGACACCCTTTGTTTTGTATAAAAGCGTGAACATTGATGCACATATCATACATGTTTATATCAGGATGAATTAGATAAAATATTAATATTTATTTCAAAAACTATGTTGTTGTTGTCGAACAACAACTTTACGATCAAATATTTGATAATGAGCAGTCGGTAGTGCCAATATATAGCGATTTCGAATCTTTGTCCTCACATTTGCATACTTCACTTACGACCGTTCATATTCATATGACGTAGTATTTTCGTCTTGCAGACAACTTCTACGTATAAGTTCAACACTGGATGCACATTCTCTGTTTCCACAGTAAAACTGAAAACAACTGCAACGCAAGCAGATCAGCACTTCTCGACCGTTGGACCTTGCGCACGAAAGAAAAATTTATCAAATATGTCTAAAGGGTATCAACAAAGCTGGAACATCGTTGGGCAAGATAAATAAAATACAGCAACTCTAGGCTTCAAACTGTTTCACTATCGGTTTTTACGAGCTGCTGAATATCTGGTCTATGAAGAAATCGCGGATTATCTTGGAAACCAAGGGAGATAACCCTGGAGAGCCATTAAGAAAGTGTAAAAACTATAAAAATAATTCAGCATCTCAAATTAAACAATCTAACTTTTATCACAGCTATGTGCTACATGTATGTTCCTTAGAATATGGCTTAATATTTTTTGGATATCTGTTGTGTCGATTAGCAATTATTCTGTATCATCTGTTCCCTCGGATTTTTTTTCTGCTCTTATTCTGACCTTTGATGTATGCACATTATCTATCATCTTCTCAAAACATTTTGTAGAAGGCATTTTTACAATTATATTTATTCTGATTTATACTAGTATACCAAAACATTACCTTCCTTTTTTTTTATTCACAAAAAGGGTTATTCAAGTATTATTTAAAAGGTCAAGCTCTTTATCTTATGTCTCCTCAAAAATCATTCAAAAACAACAATTTACATTGGAAATAGAGTGATGAAACAAAAGTATAAAAGCTATGATTTAAAACAATTTCATTTCAATAAATAGAACATGCAAGTATTAATTACATTTGAAACGAACAAATAATTTATAAAGGTTAAGTTTTATAAACTACTTTGGAACCAAGCCAAAATATATATATATATATATCACATGACGTCATCACAATTTTCTATATATTAGATGGATTTCGATACAGTCATCAAAAATAATTATTTTTCATCTAGAACAAATATTTGTTGGTATCTCAATGGCTGAATTTTAATCAAAGATAGTTAACGTTTTCTATCAAACGTCAGGATATTCCTGAGATCTATTCTAATGTCTTTGTGGATTCCATTTTTACTTTAGAAACAACACAATAATTAAACATTTGTCAACATTGACTCCTTGTTAACAACAATGTATTTTGCTTTGTCATTTTCTCCATCAGATCCATTTCGTGCCGATGAACTACTAGGAAAAGACCAATGTGAATTGCGCATGTGTAAAAGACGTTTGAATGCAGTCCGAAACTCTAGGTTATAATATGCATAGATGATTGGATTTAAACAGGAATTTAGGTAACCAATCCAAAACAAGATTGATCCAAGTAATGGCGGATAGGGACAATCGTCTGCACATAGACTGGTAATTAAATACCAAGAAAAGAAAGGTAAAAAACATATAATGAATGCACCCATCACAACTCCCAAAGTTTTTGCAGCTTTGTGTTCTCGTTTCCATCTCGTTCGTTCTGAGACTTTGCCGGATTTCGTTGAGGCCGGGAGTAGGGAGTCCAAATTACCGTTTTCAATGTACTTGTAAGAATAAAAACTGGTGGTTCGAATGTGTTTTTCTTGTCTTCTCGCAGTAATGAATATTCTGAAATACACAAAAATCATAATGGTACACGGGATCCAAAAGGAAACGCTTGATGAGACGACGGCGTAAATTCTATTCACTTGAAATGTACACGAGTCTGGATTTTGTTCCAGCAATTTAAAATGTTCGTTAGTAGTGTAAAACTGAGCATGGATTGGAATATACGAAATAAGCACCGATGCGACCCATGTCGTAAGGATCATTGCGCATGCGCAGCGTTTCGTCATTTTCGAATCGTATTGGAGTGGATAATTAATGGCAATGTAGCGGTCAACACTGATACAGCATAGGTGCAGTATAGATGCTGTACTGAAGAGGACGTCATTAGAATTAAATATGTCACACATGGCTCTTCCAAACAACCATTTTCCCGTGATTTCTTGGCTTGCATTGAACGGCATTACCAAAATTGCAACAACAATGTCGGCAAAGGCCAGGGAAACTATGAAATAGTTGGTTACCCTTCCTCGAAGTTTTTCGAACTTTTTAACACTAATTATCACTAGAGAATTCCCTACGATGGCGGCCCCCATGATGAGTGTCATGGCAACCGCTTTCAACACTACAACAAAGATGTTCACCGAGGGTTCCAGTTCGCTGTCGTGCGCTGATCCATTAGAGAGAGTGTTGTTGAGAAGATCCGTACTTCTGTGCATATCATTTACTTTCAACATTCCAGGCGAAACTTAACTGCAGCAATTGTGCTTCCGGTTCTAGACAGGAATAAGAAGTTGTAGTTCCGGTATGTGTATGTTCTTCCGGGCTCCCATCGCAACCATTACCCAGAGTTTATCCTTTGATTCATACTCTGTAAAACAAATTATGAAAATTCCATTAAATTTTCCCTTTCAATCTGATCACAGCCCCTTCTACATATAGTAAATCCATGTATAAATGGCATTTATTATTGATCAAAGCGTCTTTTCTTTTTTTTCAACTGGCATGCTTCAAAGCGGAGAGAAAAAACCCACATGCATCGTGCTCATTAATATGAAATTAGGCCCAGGGGTCTTGAACCGTACAACGTTCATTGGGTCGATATCCAACCTGTTACTAAAAATACGAAAAGAAAAGAAGTTCATGTCGAAAGTTTACAGTTTCTACGCAAGTGTGACATGGCATCACTTAAACTTGCCACTCTCTTCACGGGGGGTGAGCGACCTTAGTAATTAAAGTCTTGTGATACCTCCCTCCTCGCGACTTCTACCATCCCAAGTCATCTTCTAAGGATAGCAGGAAATATAAAGAATTGTTATCTCTGAATCTTAATGTTCTTCCAATTTGAAATCCAAAATAAAAACCGTTCAACATTTATTTTTTGTCGCCAAGGCCACCTTCTGCGAAATCAAAATGTTAGAGCGTGCCCATTTGAGGTTTATACGGGTGTAAGGGTATGTAAAAAGGAAGGTCTCGTGACGTTAAAAGGTCAATCATTTGTGAAACGGAAAATTAACCACCATCTTTCTTTACAGCTTTTAGGTTGAATTAAAAAGAAAAAAAAAGATTCAAGATTGCATAATGAGTGAGTTAAATATAAAGCCTAAGGTATGCGTTATCAGTCATCAGTTTTATATCTGCAGTACTTTATTGATTAAAAAAAAATGCTTACTTGCGTAGATATAGGTACATAAAAGCACACGTTTTACATACACTGATGATAATTCTCGATTCGGAAGATGCAATCCAAGATTAAGTAAAGTACATACATCTTTTGCAGTAGTGCAAAAGGGCATTGTCTTTTGGAACAATCTAACATCTGTCCTTCTTTATGATCAACAAGAGCAGTTTCGCGCACCTGTTACCGAGTACAGCTCTATTTAAGCTAACCCTCGAATACTTAATATTTTATAACCAGTCAATATCGTGAACACATCAAATCATTGATAATTTTAAACCTTTAAACATTCTTCTTGTTTGTGGTATTGAGAGCATGCCTCCTAATTAGCGACGATGAATCTATAGATGAAAGGTGTTTAACGGGCCTGTCGATTTACGACATGCCGCAAAGCGTTATGGCCATTGCAACCCATATTTATGAATGAAAGTGGCTACATAAATTTAACATACGTATATGTATTTAAAATTATGACTGTATAAAACATAACTTTACGTTTTATGGCATATTAAATGACACAAATTTAAAAAGCGAAATACTGAGAAATATTGAAATAGAAACGAGATGAAAGGGTACTCGAACATTAAATTAAAGGAATGTTTTACGCAAAGAGCAAAAGAGATGCCTGAAATTTGTGTTGAAACATTAAAGATTTCCTATTCACCGCGGGTGATGACACATTCATTTACAAAATTCTCACACATCGCACAATTTATGGTTTCGATGATTAGTTTTTTTTTCCACACATCAATTTTATCAGAGAAGGAAGAGTAATCGCCAAGGCGCTTGAACTTCAGTACCACGGGAAACTGAATGCAACTTTTAAAAAAATCGAGACATCTAAGATTTCTGAATTCCAATTCTACCCATTTTTACGAAAGAAGTTTGAATCTTTATGACCAAGAATGTAAGATTTAATGTGGCATTTTTTCTAACTTTGTTTGTTTGCCAGTGTGTTTATCTCTTTAAACTTAGTTTTTCAATCAACAAAGTAAAAAAAAAAAATCCGATAAGGTTTACATTGTAATTTCCAAGGTCAAATAAAAAACATACCCTCCGTGTTTTTGACAGACAGGTTTTCAAACAATAGAGAACATATCAAATCTAAACTATTAAATCAAGACGGCGCAGCTTCTTTCTATCTCCGAAACGAATCATGACTCAAAGGAAGGCATGTTCTACATAGTCAAACCGTGATTTTCCTTTAATACAAATAGTCATGGACAATAAAATCAACGTTGGTTCTATTATTTGACAAGACAAACCTATTAGGAAAGAACTAAACAATTAAGAAGGTGCATGGAAGCTGCATTTGGCCCAATCTCCGAAACAAATTATGACAAGAGCAAATTTTGAATCGATTGAACAACCGTTTCCTTTTAATACAAGTAGTCATATCATAGACGCTTGTGAAATTTGAACTAATTTTCTGTCTTGAGAATTCAGACTTGCCAGGAATAGAGAGAAAAAAGCAAAGAGATGTATACATATATCATGCAACGTTGCTGCATTTTTTTATTTTAACTTATGTTTTTAAAGGATTAGTGGACATTGATGAATAAAAAAAGACGGATTCTCTGATTCGACAAGGCCGAAGCAAATTGACACAGAAAGTATAATTATATATCTGCCTTTGACTACAGCCACGAAACAATCATTAGGACAAGAGCACACTTTGCAGCGGTTAAACTGTTAAGGACAATGCAATTTAGACCGTTTCGAACACTCAACTTGACATACTTATTAGAAAGAAGCATAGCAAAATGGTGCAGAAACAACATGTATCCACAGAAGCTGCGTGTGACAGAACATAAGGCGGACGTCCGTACCGGAAACGGGACGAGACGATTTTATCAAAACAGACACTGGGCTTTTGTCTGTGTGTAATTGAAGTTGCATGTATACAAAAGTTTAATGAAATGTTTTTCTTGTAGTTTTCAGAGATCGATAGATAAAGTGCGCGTAAATTAAAAAAAAAATATCCCATTTTAGATAATTCACATCGGATATTAAAATAATAAAGGTTTATCTTTTTAATGATTTAAGTTATTAATAACTTTGCATAAAAAAATATCGCCTAGCTGATTCATTGAAATAAAAGTTTCATTCAACTATTTTCTTTTATTTTTAAGGAACATATCTCACTTTGCTTTTTTATCATCAGATAGAAATGCCGTGTTTTAGATTAAGAGATTCTCTGATCAGAGTTCATGAGAAAATTAACAAATCTGGAAGAAATCGTCCCACATTATAAAGCGATTTGTTTTAATTTTATACCGGGATAAAGATTTATTACTTTCTCATCATTTGAAGCTTTGGGGTATTAGAACCATTTTAACAAGAGCTTGGATTTTAGGTTGTTGTAACAAACAGCAATGTGACGTAGGCCTGTCTATTTCATTGCTGGCCACTAGGCAATGGCTCTTTAAAATCAACAAGATTTGTCTGGCTTTTGAGCTAAGACTACGCAATCTATGCATATTGCACTCGAAACCAACATCATTTTTAACTTGAATTGATGCAAGAAAACGATAGTTTCCTACCGAAAATCCAAGGTCTTGTTAAAATGGTTCTTCGACACACCCCTCACTATCTATCTATCTATCTATCTATCTATCTATCTATCTATCTATCTATCTATCTATCTATCTATCTACCTATCTATCTATCTATCTATCTATCTTATTATCTATCTATCTATCTATCTATCTATCTATCTATCTATCTATCTATCTATCTATCTATCTATCTATCTAATCTATCTATAAGATAAATAGATAAGATAAACAAAAATCTATCTATATATTATACAGTGGAGAACAAAAATCTATCTATATATTATATATATAATGTTTTGCGCAAGACAGAAACAACACCATCAGACAAAATGCGATTGAGTTTAAATCATATTTGTTACTATCAAAGTCTGACTACATTACATTTAAACATTTTTACGCAGATGACGAGGAATACAAAATATGTTAATCATATCTTACTTACCTTTATAAAAGCATAAACAATAAAATCCATAGGCAAATGTATTTGTAAAATAGTGTCTTTCATCACATTACAAAAAGGAACAAAAAAAAAACACGGATGAAATACTACACTCTTCTTTGTGAAACCTTGACTTCACTTCATCACAACTTCAGTCATACACAATGAGGGAAACAATTTCAACAATCTTAAAAAAGTTATCAAATACCCGAGAAATCTAACTCCCTCGAGTGGCGTCCAGACAGGCAGAGAACGGTAATAAATCCTATTTTAAGAAGAATATCACCTTCTGGATTTAGCCTTGTTCTGAATGGCGGCTTGTCAACGCGCTGTTAAATTTACCAACCCTCCCCGTCCATGTAAATAGTCGCGTTCGATTCCTCACCTATTGATCGCCGCGCAAAGAGGGCGTGATCCGCCGTGTACTCACATACATTGGATAACAAAAAGCTTGTCTCTGTCTTTCATGCAGCCTACTGAACTTGCACTCAAACCTGCTGTCATGAATAACGACGCGCAAGGCACATATGATACCATTATTATGTCTCAGGTTTATTTATCATAACTTGTTATTTTCTTTTTTAAACAGTTTATCATATTTCGGTTTTTTTGTTTGGGTTTCAAAGTTCATTCCAGACCGCAGAAGTTTGGCCGGTCGCTCGGTCAGCGTTACTGGGCATCTGAAAAGACGCACTTTCAACTGTAAATCAACCCCCCACCCCCCAAAGTGTGTTAAAATAATTAAGGACACGCTCAAAAGGCGAAGGAAAATGATGTTAGCGTTAAGTGTGCCATAAGTATGTATATATATACTCTGTAGAACAAAACTTTATAATATGTATATATAAATACACCGGTGATTACCAACGAAATGTGCTTGTGAAATACTAGCATTATATACGCTTCTAATGACCGTCTGTGGTAAAGTTCTACTTTAACCTTGAGGGAAAAAAATGATGACTTTGACCTTGAAAATGAAAGCTGCATAACCTCAACCTCTTACTAGAATAACTGTATAAATGTTTTCGCGGTTAAAAATAAACAACTTTATAACCCAAATAAGACAGAGCCTCTCCCAAAACTGAAACTCTGAAGCAAACAATGTGAGGGTTTTTTTTCGGTTTTCATTTTATTCCCAATCCCGTAAAGACTAAAAATTAAATGGCTGGTAAATTTTCAAAATTTAAACCACAATTATCCTGGTTTAAAATACACAACTGCCACATTAGAAATAACAAATTATAAAACATTATATATTCCAGTAGTGCAGTTTGCGGTAATGCACCAGAGAAAATGTGCTTCGTGGGGTATAGAAATATACATATATATGTATTTTTATTTTATTTTATTTTTATTTTTTTTTGCTTTATGAGCTTATTGGCATGCATGTAACAAACAGTATTAAATTATGATAAATTGTGCATGGCTATTAAAAAAAATTATAAAGAAAATCCTCAAGCTGCATTATATCAGCATAGTGCCATATCCTTACCGAGAACGTGAAAAAACTTCATAGAAGAAGAAATAGACCCCTGCGGACAAATAGGTTATTTTTTTCTCACAGAAAGACTCCCTTTTCCCGTTTTGTTTTGTATAGATTAAGTGGGTGTCATTGCAGTGTAAGACATACATGCCATGCCAGTTAAACGTATCATATTAACAATATTATATCCGAGCAAAACAAAATAATTAAATGCTTAACGGGATTCCGCATATACACGCTAATGGCATTTTCTACCGCAGATTACTTAATCAAACACACTTCAATCGTGCTCACAAGATGAATAGGAACGCGAGGTTTCTCGCATAGCGTACATTTGTAACCTGCAATATCGTATATCAGCATGGATATAGTCGTAGCAATGACATGTGTTTTATTTATATTAAACATTCTTCTTAATTTTTTTTTTGGCGAATTTGCATAATTTTGATGAGTGGGCATTCATCAGCACAGCATTTTTGAATTTTTTTTAGGGCAATGTCACCACATGAAAAATTACAACCGAGATTAATTTTTCAATTATATATAGAAAAATATACCAGACGGAAATTCAAAACCGAGACGAACCTAATGGGGGGCTTGTACATTTCATGCCATTCACAAAAAAAGATAGCGAATCGGGGGTGAAAACACAACTTTCTGCATGGGGTTAAGGTTTTCATATTTTCTTTTTTAAACTGATCCATTGTCCGGCCAATGAACCTAGTAATTTGATTACCCAAATAATTTCTGTACAAAAATCACCGGCAAAAATATCTCGTTAAATGGGTTGGTGGAAGAGGGAGGGGGGGGGGGTATTGACGAAAGTCATATGATTCCACTTAACGCCCAAAATAGAGTAAACGGATGCTTAAGATGACAAATAGTATGTATATACTGGGACACCACGCTGCAATGAAACCATTTACATGTACTTATACTGTCACACTACATAGTTTTCAGGGCCTTCTAGAGACATTTGCTGATGCAGTCTTGCTGGTGTTTTTTTAATAAGAAGAAAAAATTCACCTTGGGGGAGAAATAGTGCATATAGGTGAAAACGTAAAAATATACGTATACATACAAGTTACCTTACATGAACTTGTATTATATATATCGTAGATTATTTCCGATCGATTAAAGATAAGAACAAACACAAAATCATTACAATCTTATGTCTACACCTTTAAGAGGGGTGCTAGCTTTTCTTCCTATGATGAGTCTTAATTCTTATATTCCATGTATTCATTAATGAATTTGTAAATTATTTAATTAGAAACATATATATAAATTTATAGATACAAATTTTACAAGAAGTTAACATGCTTTTATCTTTTCTCACCTCGTTAAAGACCTTCACGTTAATTAGAAAACTAAAAATCCTAATTAATAAAGTTAGCATGCAATAGAACCGACTTTTCGCTGAGCCAAAATATTTCTTCACGCATGAAGATCACCAAATGTGTTCTTCTAGAGATCCATATAAATATTATTATGATCAACATACAAGTATTAATGAAACAGTTAAGAGTATTAAAATGTCAACACCGTTTCAAAATAACAAATACAGGACTAAGTTATTACAAATGTAATTGCCCTAACCCGACTTATTAATTGGTTAAAAACATCTTCATCAACCAAAACATTTCGCTCAAATAGAAAAATAAATTTGACAGCTTTTGGCATTAAATACACAAGTAAATTGCAGTTGGAGAGTGGCACCTAAATCATAAATCCATTAAAAGGACAAACACACATAAGCAATCTGAAAGACTTACCAACAAATCGTTTTGACCGGGGACTAAGACAGAAAGTCGCACAAAAGAAAACAAGTGCTATCAAGATAAAAACTTCGCCAGGTCATTAGCCAACTGAAATTCTGACCAAATGACCGATATCAAAACCCAAGTATTTCTTTTAACCCCTTTTTAGGTATTTTAAATAAGTTCAAGGCTAAAAAAGGGTTGTGTCTTTTGTTCAAATTCCTTCTATTTCTCGATCAGATGTTTAAAATCACAAACTAGAAAATAAGGAGGGAGTCGTTTGTTAAATTGCAATGGCGAGTGTAATTGTGACAGGATCGTTCAGCTTTTGATTTTAACCGATTTGTTTTGGTAAAACAATTAAATTTTACAAGGGGGAAATATTAAAATAAATTAGTGAAGATTGAAGTTTTGACAATTTTATGTTCAACAAGATTGGAAAACGCCTCCATTTTTATGAGTTGTTTTTTTTTAAGAAAAAAAATTACAACGCGGGCTTGGCTTGACTTTAGCTTTATTCTAAAAACAGAACTGTTTACAGGAAGAAAAAAGCTGATCTGAACTTTGTCCGCAATGATGTGTATAGGTTTCCATCGGTCAGTGCACAACATAGAGATATGTTAAAACATTTTACATGTTTAAACTTCAAAAACGATATTTCCGACATGAGTGTCATTGATAAATCTAGGCTTTGGTGGTGGGCTCTTTTTTCTATACGGTTGAAGTACAGAATCAAAAATAGATATAGATCACAGAGAGCATTGATCAGATAGCAAAGAATAAAAACATAAAAAAATTAGGAAAGAGACGCATTCTAGTATCAGCAATAGAAGACAGAGGCTCCCCAATGACTGATGACTTGAGACTTTTATATAAAATAAATGACCAGTTATTTATTTGTTGTGTTTGAATCGCAGATATTTTATGTTATCAATAAACCTCATATTTATTTCACATCTATTGATCTTTCTTGGTTTTTGTCAATTTCTAGATCTATTTGAAAATGTTGTACTTGCATGGTATCTTCAAAATGCCGGAAGCCAAAAATTTATATCCGGAAGATGGGAAGAAAGGTCAAAAGACACGGATCAAAACTGTTTTCATTGCATCCTTTTCCAAAAATTGGCAAAAAAAAAAAAAACATCCGCTAAAATGCAAACTTATTTCCATTTCTCCTACGAGAAAGTAATGATTCTGTCAATTCATATCTTGTACCGTATTGAAATAAATATCTAACATGCAGATAAAGAAACGAAATACATTACAAATCCTTTTGATCATTACATTGACACATTGCACGAGTGATTGAATGGCACAAGCTACTGGAATATTCTAAATGTAATGTTTTATTGTGGTGAAATAACCATCAAGTCTCTCTCTCTCTCTCTCTCTCTCTCTCTCTCTCTCTCTCTGAGATAAATATTAACGGACTCAAAGTTCAAACATCTGATTTAATAACCGTTTATTGCTACATTTGGGACCATGCATTGACATCAAGGCCTTTCGTTCGGTCTGTAGTAAATTATTATATACCTGCTCTCATAAATAAGTTGGTCTATAGATAGAGATAAGCGATCGTAGACACCATACCACAAAGCCGTTCATAATTATCTGGGCAATGCAACAAGCTAAATCCAGGATTCCCAGGTCTCCAATCTATGGACAGACATTTATTCGATAGGATCTGGCAAATGTTAATATTAATTTAACAATGATTGGGGTCGTAGCAGGCAACATGGCCATGGCCAGGGTTTATAAAACGGGGCATGCGCAATAAACAGGTACCTCAGGACGACCCATCCTCTCGGCACGGATCAGAAATTTTTCCTTTTTAACATTGCGTGTGTCATTGGCCTTCCATTTTATATATTGTCCTCGAAATAGAAGATCAGTGGGGGTTGTGCTTGGTTTTATATTCGCCTGTCATTTTGCAAGTTTTGTTTTGTCGAAATAAACATTTGGTAGATGTCAATTAAGGTCAATATTATGTCTAGTGCATTTGTTGAGGCCAAAGATCAATTGTTTTGTAGGTTGTTTCAAAAAGCACATATTTTGAAAGAACGTAACAATACAGTGTTTTCTTCTTATCGATTAACTAAAACTGGAAAATTAGAGAAATATGCATTTCGATGTTTTCATGGATTTAGATTTTATATAAAAAGACATTATAAAGTCAAAACAAAAACATATCCTAATATCCTTGCACAGAGAGAGAGAGAGAGAGAGAGAGAGAGAGAGAGAGAGAGAGAGAGAGAGATTTTGCACTTTTTCAGGTTGATTCCGCTGCATGATTAGTGAAAATGTTTCGTGATTGTCACCCCAGCAGCGTATGATAGCTATGGAGCTATTGAACCTCTATTTTTATATAAATAGTCTTACAGACGCACTTTGTGCTAGAATAGAGACCCTTGTAATCTGCTTACGTGCTATTTGAGAGACGTGAAGTCAGACGATAAATTAATATTCTTAAGTTTATTACGGATATGCGAGAGATGAACTCTGTTTGGACCGCAGTCTGGGAGAAATAAACGCATCTGAACGAACCCTTGATTTTCCACGTCAAAACAGCAAAAGTTTCAATTTTCGCTATAAAAAGTCTCAGATTCGGAATATAAAGGTAATTACGGGTCAATCATTTTTTGATAGGTCGATGACAAGGTTATGAGGTTGAAACCAAGAAAACAACATCGAAAATGGGGAAGTTTAGTTTATAACCGAACGTCAATATGAAGTTTAATGGTAACGACTGAAGCAATGCGTTCGTATATAGGAATAAAAGATAAAAGGAATGAGTTTAATCCCAATTGAGCAGCTTCCTGAGATTAGGAAAGATTAAAAGACTTCACAATGCCCTCCTTAATCCAAAAAGCCTGTTAATATCCTTTTTTATTTCCTTCATCACAATTTTCATTTTATTCTACATTTACTTCTAATGGTCACCGTTTTTTCTCTTTGAAGAAAATGAAGAAAAAATGTACAAGGCTTCGATTTTTACATTTGTTTTCGTTTTCGCTTGACATGAGGGAAATGTTTCAACCATGGAGGCAATTTATATTAGAATATTACCTGAAATTACGCGAGATCTAGCTTCCCCCCCCCCAGGAAACCTTCTAACAGACATGATAATGAGAAGAGAAGATGATTATATATTACAGAGCTTTGCTTATTAGTCGATTTGTTGAAGGTCAGAACTAATTGATTTTAGCATTAAACAAGGAAATGAAGAAAAATCAACAAACAAAAACAAAAAATTATGCCATCAATTCTTTTCAGGCACTGGCGGGTGAAATAGTGACAACTCTTTAATTCATAAACTCCTGGTCGTTTTTAAAAAAAAGATATTATGAAAGAAATATGTAAGGAAAACTATCGATTGATATTTTTACGCACTGCATGGTTTCTCATATTTGGATTAAATAATTTCCACCAATGCTTCCATTTTGCAGACAAGCTTAAGTTAATAAACCAAATGATCGCATTCAAAACTAATTATACATTTCTATATAGAATTATGAAACCAACATTTGATAAATTTACGATTATCTACAATAGTACAATGATACAATTAAACATCATATAGAGTCCTGGCGTTTCCGGAACTGCCACGTGGCGTATGTCGGGTGAAGACGGGAACAATCCATAAAAAAGGGGGAAAAGGACATAAATGTACTAATAAGAGATGATGTTCTTTATCAAAATAAGCAGATTGGATTGCTTCTCTCTGGCAGATGAACCCCATATGTCATTAACAAGCCGTCATGTTATTTTGTCCATGAATGCCCAGTTGATCACCAATGCCCAACGCTTAAAGAAGACAATAGTGGTAGGAAATCGGTCATCTTTCCGTATAATATCGAATCATTACACTGAGATGACTCCATAGGATGGATGCACAGATGCAGAGATAATTTGACTCGAAAGAAAAATGAGATGGTAACAATTTTTTCCATTAATAAGATATATGCATCAGAGAGAGAGGGGGATTTCCTCTTTGATTAGAGGGTGTTTACAACATGAGGAAGGTTTAAAGGTTTAAACATGGATCACTACGAAGACGAGTGAACTATGTATACGAAGCTTGTTTTTCCTCCCAAACATTCAAACCAAATACACAGCCTAAGTGTCTTACATGCAACAAAAACACAGCCTAAGTATCTTACAAGCCTAAGTATCTTACCTGTAACAAATACACAGCCTAAGTGTTTTACATGTAACAAAAACACAGCCTAAGTGTTTTACATGTAACAAAAACACAGCGTAAGTGTCTTACATGTAACAAAAACACAGCGTAAGTGTCTTACATGCAACAAAATACACGTTTCTTTAACTTTGAAATAGAATTCAGAATTATTACAATAAAAATATATGGCAAAAAAAATTGATGAAATAAAGTGTACTATTGATGTAATGTATATATGTTTTGTGTATTTCTATGTCCCCGTAATCGAGAATTTTTTTTACTTTTAGTCCGTCTGTCTATCTGTCTATTCTACATCTTTTAAATTACACAAGAAAGTGGTTTTATCTCGGTCGTTTTTAAAGGTCAGATGTCGATATCACTAAAAGGGTCAAGGTCAGTAGTGAAGGTCAATGCTCAAAGAATTGAATGGTAAACTTTTGTATTTTTGAAATTTTCCCCTTTAGATTATTGTCCATAGACAAATATTCTGATCTTTTTTTTTTCTCTCTCTCTCTAAAAAAAAGTTTCTCAGAAGAGTACCTAAAAACATGGCTATTAGCAATTTAGACACATGCTTGGCGAATTGTTTGCATGATTTTGCTGCATCACGGGAAACCGAAATATACATATCATTTACAGAAGGCATGTCGATTTCCACAAAACACTGGAAAGAGTAAGCCGACTTACTGTATTTGAGCAAGCACGGGAGGGATATGTTACTTTATGTAAACATTATTCGATACCTAAATGTATTTATAAATGCTTCTTTTACAAAGCAAAATGTTCACCAAATCCATTAGAGACGGACCATTGGATTTACAAGGGGTGCAACCGTACAACAAAAGAAGCAAAAAGAGAATAGGGAAAACAACCCAGGTATTCAATCTATTCAGAAATGAGAAAAAATTAATTATGCTGTGTTAAAGGTTCAAAATTTGTTGTTTCTATTAATCATGAAGTTATTGACTTGAGACATTATAATTTAAAATCTAACACATGCCTCTTACAACTCCCTAAAACATCTCATCCAAACTTCGATAGATAATTCTATGCTAATCTCAAAATTAAACTTCGCGTGGTCGTATAGAAATGTTATCGAATTTTTATCAGCATTGAAAAACCCTAGCATGTAGTGTTATTTTAGGAGGAGAAATTCTATATGAATTAGATTGAAATACCTTGAAACATTATCTATATCGTTGTACTCATAGAAAAACAGATCTCATCTCTCTTTTCAATAGATAAACATACGGTTTATGATATGTTTATAATCAGAGGAAAAGGTAGTTTTCCTATAGAAAATATAATCTCGCTTACGGGGGAATCTGGATTCATCCGGTTAAAAAAATGAAAAATATTAAGAGTACATATTAATTTTTTTTTTCAATCTGAATCATTTCAGTTTCTGGGTTATTTTTTTTTCTTCAATATTCTGAAAAATTAACCCCATTCATAGTTAACCGTATTTTTTTTTCAAATTCTAGGTGGATCCTATAAATGATAATATGCTTTAATGTCTACTGCTATTGTTTGAAAGTGAAGTTTTATAACCATTTCCATTACGCGATAATTTTAATACTCTGGGCTGGCTGGAAATCGATTCCGGAAGGGAAGGTACAAGAGTAGGGAAAATAAATTATATGAAAGATGCGTGCATAAAGAAGCCCGACTGTGCTTATCAAAAGATCTGTGGCACAAGAAGTCTGCTACAAACGTCAATCATCGAGAATCTCCGTTGCATGCTCTGCTCATTCTATTAACATTGGTAATAGACAAAGTTCACTGGATATTAATGAATGATTTTTCCATTCCTACGCATTGGTTCTTACACCGTATTTCACGCCGAATGCGTCACATGAGGTTTTTTTCTTTTTTTCAAAGGCCAATATGTTTGGTTGTTTGTTTTAATAAGTCATTTTTAGACGGTTTAGATGTTTTTAATTTAAAAAAAAACCCGATGGATTTAGCGGCGAAGAATAGTATCACATCAAAACAATAATTATTACTATTGATTTAGAACAACAATGAAAACAACGTAATAGAACATGACAATATGTAGCAATTTTAAAAACAACAACAACAATAACTATGGCAGCGCTATAAGCAGCAGCGAGAACAACATCCCATACAGAACAACATACAACAGTAATATCACCACCAATATGGTGTCCATCGGTGTCAACAACAAATACTAATAACAAATTCAAATAATTCGACAAAGTCAACAACAACAACAACTAGGCCTATATCATCATCATCATCATCATCATCATCATCAAACATAGCGATAAAGAGCAAGACAACATGGTCATCAATATCAGGGATAACAAAAAACATACTAGCGACAACATAAAAAATCTATAGAAAGTCTCTAAGACAGCTACGAAAACATAAATAAAACAATCATCAAATAGCAACAATAACAACAGGAAAGAATTACAAACAACAAGTAGTTCTTTCATTGTAACAATACCGCCAACGTAAACAACACTTCTTATAAAAACGCAAAAATATGAACCATGACAATATGGTGAATACAAGAAGGATGACTATATCAAGACAACAGCACAAGCAATCAAAAATGTATAAACGACAACAACAATTTTCTTTGATTGCAACAATACCGCCATCTGCGACAACATTTATTATAATATATAAATAGTGCCTGATTGGGAGGGTACCAGTTGAAAGCGGAGGTTGACAATGGTTTTCGAAGGGTGTCAATTTCAACTAGTACCCTCCTAAACAGGCACTATTTATTTTATTATACTGAATGTCTTAATTTTATAGCAAATTTGAATGCTTTTATATGGAAAAGACGTAAGTTCTACGGCGAACCGTACGCGCATAATTTACGCGCATGTAACAATTCGTTCTATCGGCCCGTTGCCAAGTGTGTTGCTAACGCTGAGGGTATAAGAACGTATTGTCAACTGCGTCTAAACCAATCAGATTTCAGTATTTAACATGAAAGTATAATAATACGAAAATATCAACCATAATATTGCAAAAACTACGGTGAAACCAACGGGGCAACAACAAAAGCAGCAACTTTATCAATAGGCATAAAATAATTTCTTAATAAGGATAAAGTATTGAAACTGCTTTATAAGGAAGTTAATTGATTGTAATGTGTATAATTGCTTTCCAGTTTCTGGGCAGTGCAGTGGTTAAACGGTTCTTTTAAAGGGATAGCCGCGTCTTGGAGATTCTAAAAATATTTTATTGTATTTAAAGAATCTGAATGTGTTGTGGTCAATGGTTAAAGCAAATTGGTTAAATTAAAAACCAAGTAATTGCACACTAGTTAAATAATTGGATAAATCGTATAAATAAACAGCGGACGTGGTCAGTCGTAAGTTATCATTGCAGAAATACTAACATTATTGAAGTTTACTTTCTTGTAACCACTCAGGTATATAATTATGCACTACTCATATTAATGTTCGGCGGTAAACTGAGTCTCTATATACATGTACATGTACATGTAAGCCATTCCATCCAATTCGTGGATCATAACTTCTGCTGTTTATATCTTTTTCCATGTTTCTAAGGGCTTACGAGCCATGTTGTGAATTAAGACTGAAAAATATTTCATTTTATTTCATATAAGGTGATACTCTGTTTTCTTTTGAAACCTATATTTCATGCTTTCAATCTCAGCATCGTCTTACTTCTTCAAAGAACAATTTCACGTCACGGATTCATTAATCTAAGGTTCGCATCACTTAACATATACATGTATCAACAGCGACTGATTGCACAAAGTAGTTGAAAATAAAACCAATGCAACATTCAACAAAAAGACAAAACACATGTAAATCATCTACATATAACATCGAAAGACTTCTAAAGAGACGTCAGGGGAAAGTGTCTGAAACCAAAGATATAATTCGAAATCGATATACACATGTAATTTGTATAATTTGAAAAATCTTAATTTTTTTTTAAATCATTGTCATGCAAAGAATAAAACAGGACCATCAAATTTTTACAAGAAATAATGACCCTTTTTGCAAATTAAATAGTATTCAATGTCAAAGGTATTGAAATTGTCCCTCCCTTTTTTCTTCCTTTTAAAGATTTATATCATCTGATTTATATTTCAGTTTTAAAAGTACTTTACCGAGTAAAAGTACATGTACTTGACCGAAGACAATGAAATCTTTAACCGAAATGTTTTGAACTCTTTTATTTCCTGCTTCATTTATTAATAACGGGAAGTTCATCAGTTCAAAGTCTATACACGTAAATCCATTCTCTTTTGAGTGTAGAAAGGCTGAGGTTACGTGACCCCTCCCCCCTTCAGAAAATTAAGCAGCTGACCGCCTGACGATGAGGCATTGAAGTTAAATTACATCGCAGTAAATTGAGACTGTAAGAGAGTTCACCCCTAATCAAAACCCCATAATTTATAGCACTTTATCATCGATATTACTCAACTTTATCAGACAGTCTACCAAAAATTTCAAGGCCAACATTTTTACTACCGATTACGTGCAGGCGGACTCTGGTTCAATACACATTCTTAATTTTAATGGTGCAGGGTCGAAACTTGAGCGATTCAGATCTTTTAGCGCCATTCCTAATTTTGAAGGTTTTTCACTATCGTAAAAATAAGATAAATGATTCTTTTTTATTTGGGTCTTCACTCTGAGCTGTCACTTTTTTTTTTATAGTTTCCGCTGATTAACCCAAGCCCCTTGCTATTTAGTATTAAGTTTCACTGACTTGTCACTTTGTTGACCGACGCGTGTGGAGATAAATGCTTATTTATATTGGTAAATATGATAATAGAACTCCCGTGTCAAATTCTTTAAGAGAAATTTGACGAGCATGCAACCCAATTGTTCAATACAATAATATTAAATAAATAAAATATTTATTTTTTAACAAATACATGTACATGTACACATCTGAAACTGAGACTGATGAAACATAACTTTGAAATACAGCCTTAGACTTGTCATCGAAATATACGAAAGATCTTTTCTCTTTAACTCTGGATATAATAATTTTTTCTTAATTCTTTTATATCAGTATCTACTGTCTTAACCTCAACATTTAAAAAAAAAAAGTAAACAAGAAGCCAGTAAACATACAGTAAAAGTTTTGATAAGACAATAGTAGATCTATAACAACTTCTTAGTCAAGGAACCTTGTTAACCCATCTATAATACGATAAAAATCTGTGTCCATAGAAAGTTTTGGTGTTTTAACAGTTAACTCAATAATAAACTAATATCAAAATAAAATATATAATTTAAAAAAAAAAAACGGTAACGAGAACTTACTTTGAATTCTAAGAGATGAAGTCAGCACGTGAGATGCATTGTTGTGCAACTGCTTCCTCGTAACGAGATGAAGGGGGTATTTAATCTGTGGTCACGTATCAGGGGTCAGCGACTAGAGTGGAGGTCAGTTATCCCGTTATCACAAGAATGCAGTGGTCCCGGGTCTGTTTATTGGTCCTGATCAAACAATTGGACGGCTGCTGGCAGACGAAGTGATTTATAGTAAAGAAAACGGCCAGTTTATGGGGCGGCGCGGGATCGGTAATTATTTCCCATCTGCAGATTTATCGGGATCGGTAATTATTTGTAAGTTTTTCGACTTTTCACAATATTAAGTTCCCAAAAATTTAGAACATGCACGTTCTAGTTTGTTTACAAAATGATGGGTAATTAAAACATAAAAAAAATGAATTCATAAATAGAAGGAACTGATAAGCTGACCGAGATTGTTTATGTGAAGGTTATATAATCTGCAGCAATTTAAAGTCCATTATTCATTTAAATTATTCATAAAGGAAACGATTATATATGTGGCAAAGATGCAAATTGTATGCCCCAAAACATAGTTCATCACATTAACTTCCATTGAGAACTCGCGTACTCCCACTGAGAAACGAGTTGTGCAAGCCAAAACTACCAGGAAAACATTGTCATATACTTCTGATTAAGTTCTGTTATTTAAAAAAAAACACAAAAAACTCTACTTAATTGAAGGTAAAGCAGCACTTATAATATATTTAATTTCCCCCCAAAACGAGGCACCGTATGAAAACGATAACAATCAGATTTTGAAAGAAAAAAAAATTGGAAGTTATGGATATAAAAAAAACCCCAAAGGGAATGAGGTTGCATCAGTTAATTTGGCAACGCTTTGTGCACAAACTCAATTTCAATTAAAGTCGCTTTAAAATAGATAAAAGTACGTGTTCCATATCCTTCGCCTATTTCCTTTCTCTTCGTCCGTATTTTATAGAACCTGTCTGCTCAAAATGTTAAATATATCGGATGATGAATAATTAATTGGATGATAGACTGTTTGATTGTATGAACATGCCATGCAGTTTATACAACCATTATAAAATTTGAACGAAATGTCCGAAAAGGCTTCCCACTAAGTTGTAATGGATTCCAAAGGCGGAAAATTTCAGTAACTATTATCATACCTATTATTAAAGGTAGCGTTTTTGATGAGGACACCTGTGTATTGTCAGGCATTCTTGGAACTCGTGACTCTTACTCAAAATACCATGTGTATGATGGTGCCTAACAAACAATCGTGTATACAGTTAGTTTAGCTTTGTCAGTTGAAGAAAAAACAAAACAATAAATTATAATTAATTATAGTACTAAAACAGTATTCATTTGTGCATTAATGTCGTGATCTGTACGGAATGATAAGGGATACCGAGTGCACTGCACAAAACACGGAATTTATGGTTTCACAAGGTGAAAACCCTACTTCCCGAGGCGGCAAATTTAAACTGTGTTAAAGGGAAAATCTTTTTATTTCATTTAGAGCAAAAACCATGGTAATTGGTGTAGAAATGCACTCGACAGCGCAATGTTGGATGCCCCTTCGCACTTTTTCCTCCCATTTGGATGATTAATGTTTTAGACGACTGACAATGGCTGTCTTTAATTTAGGCCATGATGAGAGAAAAAAAATCAATTTGAAAATCTAATTTTTCCCAATGAAAGTTAAATTACATACTTGAAAATCACTTCCTCGTCGAGGGTAATAGGAAAGACAAGCAATAAACCTAAGCCGGTGAAGCCTTAAGCTTGGTCGGGACGTTTATTAAAATAAACAATGACTTTCTTTTAGATTTTTTTCTGGACTCAAGCGTTCGAAGTAGAGATTAGAGAACGTGCTGCAATATCCCCCCCCCTTTTTTTTTTTTTACATAAATATTACACAAAGAATCGATTCATTGATTTGTTCTTATACAATATAGAATGAATTTATGCAATCCACCACAAAAAAAGTATTAGCGTGAATTTGACGAAATAATTATTTCGCATGATATTCACGTGCTTGTAAACATCTGCGTTATTTAATCTAAATAATTCTCGTAAAGGACGTTATCCTTTATTTGAATGAATCCTTCTACCATATAATTAATATAATGTCCGGCATGTAGCCCCATCTGTGGCACTTATAAGGTTAATAAGTTTACGATGTAAACACAATTTATTATGATAATCCTCTATATTTTTTGTCAGACTTATATTATTAACCTTACACCACCAACTACATAATTATGTAGGTTGCTTTTCCTTTACCTAAATTATACCATCCAAATTTGTTTTTTCAAAACGGGGGTTTCCCCCAATTATATCCATGCATATATAAATTTGACCTCATCTTCCCTAAAAGTAACTTTTATTTGTATCAGAATGTTTTTCTAAACATCTGCTTAGAGCGTTTTGGCTCAGGTGAGCTAAAAAAAAAAGAAAAAGAAATGACAAAACAATTATTATCATTTATACATATATTGCACAAGTTTCATTCATCGCATCATTTTCATCAATAAACATCACCATGTTAATCATTAAATTCCATGAAGTTAGCAAAATCACAAGGTACAAATAATTATAAAATCTGATTTATATCGTGTTTCCGCATTAATTAAATGAAAATTGACAAATGTGAGTATTAAACAGGAAATAAACATACAAATGATAAAATAAAATGTGTATTAATACTTTTATGTAATTTAACCAAATTTTTGTTTTACTATACTCTTTCTGTTATTACTGCCAACTGAATTCATTTCTTCAGTGATAAAAATATACTTATTGAACTCTGGGTAGTAGTTATAAGTAGCCATATTAAATTTTTACCAAAACAAGTTTACGTGATAAGGAGAGAGACTTATCTCGAAAAGGGTCAGAAATCTCACTAACATTAAATACTAGTAACGCCCCCCCCCCCCCCCCCCCCGCAAAAAAATAAAATTAAAAATAGGAAACAATTTCCGTCATTTCAGAGTAACATAATATTGACTGATAATATTTAATAAGATAATTTAGCAAAAAGGAAATGGTGATAATAAGCCTAATTATTTGTTAAGCAGTTGGTTAAAATCGGGAATGGGTTCAGTTCTCAATCATATAGCATAATAAAATAGAAAAGTTTGATGGAGAAATCATTAAATTCTTGTGTATTATTAAGGTTTAATATAAAACAGTTGGTTCTGGAAATTTTCATTTTTTAAGCTACAATTCACCCAAAACTAAAAAGAAAAAAAAATCATGCTTTGGATGGTTATGAATTTGAAGACAAGGCCAATCTGGAAATCTAAGGGAAATAACTCCAATAATGTACGGTAGATGATCACGAAATTCTATTCAATTCTAGTTTTTTGCTGCTGTAGCTGGTTTTAGCCATAATTGTGTCAACATGGAATTGGAGAAGATTATTACTAACAAATCAATTTAATTTATAATCCACATAAATTTCAAAACAAATGGCAAAATTTTTTTTTTTTAACATTGCCTTGTAAAAATTTATGCGATTTCCCATTGGTTATGCAGAAATAAGAGTTTTTTGTTGGTGACTCATATATCACATACATGTAGGCTGGTAATGATATAACAGTTCACACTTTCGGAATCATAAACAAGAACACTATACACATATATATATATACAGTAAAACACGGTTATAGCGAAGTGCCAGGGATGGGCGATTTTGCTTCCTTATAAGCGTAATTCGTTACATCCGTCCAGTTTTTAACATATAATATAGTCACGGGGAATGACAATCACATCGCTGTAAACGTCAATTCATTATAGGCGTGTTCGCTATAACCGTGTTTTACTGTACTAGGCTACTGGCCTTTGCTGAGTGATAAAGTGCTATAGCCACTTAACAAGAGACAAGATGCAACTGTTTAAACATAGAATTTCATAACTAATTCATTGCATATTTCTTTGTTTGTGGCTGTCTCACAGGCCGCTAGCTGTTTCTGCAATAAAATAAAATTAACCCCATATAGTATTATAATATCAATACATGGTGCATTATTATTAAATTATAGGGTTATTTAACTTTCATTACAGAAACAAGTGCCTGTGAGTTGCCTTCAAGATCAGTACATCATAAGAAGTTTGATCACAAAATGTAATGATTATAAAATACATGTTTTACCTTGTACATATACTATATTGAGTACAAGTAAATAATAATAAACTCTAATATACAAAGTGCCCAGTGTAGATTCAATATTATATTGCACAATCATAATCATTAATGCTTGCTTCAAACATAATTATAATTTGAGCTATATGTAGCTTACTACACAACTACAATAACCAGGCCCCGGGGCCATAAAACTTAGAGAACTCACTTTTGATCTCAGTCTCACTTTTCCACTATATGTTCCTTTTGTAAAAGTGAGACTTAGATCAAAAGTAAGCTCGTCTAAGTTTTATGGCCCCGGTGCCTGAAGTCAATAAAATTACATATATTCAGAGTACCAGTACACACCCAGCTGCATGTAAATAACTTTTGAGTGAAAAATGAATTCAAACATGTCATTAGATATCATCTTCACTACTGCCAAGGGTTTTTGGTCCACTTTATTCAAAATTGTGAGCAGAGTGGAAGAAAACCCTTGGCTAAAGATGTTAAGACCGCGGAACATTAACTGGCAAGATTGGAAATACATTGTATACAGCTTACGCCAATATCACCAGTTGCAGTTAAATCATTTGATATAGGCAGGAACAAATTCATGCGGACATCTGAGAAAACGTTGGATTGAAACTGTAGTTATAGGACGTGTATTTTCAATCCACCTCAGCATTTCTAACTTGCTATATAAGTTATGCGATCGAAACACATTTTTTTTAGTATCAGCAAAGCGATTGAAAAACATTTTATTTCATCAATAAGTATATAATTAGCAAATATGAGAAGATCCCAATTCGGAAGAGATTATACGCAAGGCAAAGCATTGTCCGATGACTTCAGAGAATTAGTCGTCACTGATACACTTTTTATAGCTACAGTTTCAATCCAGTCATTTCTCAGAAGTCTGCGTCAATTTGTTCCTGTCACTTCAAATGTAACAGGTGAAATTGACATAAGCTGTACATTTCCAATCTTGTCAGTTAATGTTCTGTGGTCTTAATAGATATAAGAAGGGAGTCAAAAGAAATGATTTTCATACAAGCTATAGTTGAGAACCTGCATGTAGTCATTGTTGAGTTTGGAATGCATTAGGCTGAGGAATAAACAATATTTTGAGCTTGGAATGAATTAAAAAGGAATCAAAAACCCTATAAAATTTGTAAGTCTGAAACAAATCTTGTCATCTAACATTACAATTACAAATATACAAATTGAAACATACACATATATATGCACACATGCATTCCAGATCTGATTTAAGAAACACAACAAAATTTTTTTTTTACCTCAATGGTTTATCAATGTGAATCACATGTACATGTATAGTTACTTGTAGTTGCTTTCACACAAAATAATATCATATTCCTATAGCAAGGCACACAACTAAGTCATCAAATATCACACAAGGAAATAAATGTACTTTGTCACATACCAGTAGTTTTCTACTGTAAATTCTAATTCATGAGCTTAAAAACAACCTTGAGTTGTATTGCAAACCTGGTAATCAATACCCCTATTTTCTTGTTCATAGAACCCCTCCCCCCCTCACACACACACACACACCCATTCATTAATCCATGCACCCACACAATTTTAAGAAATACAACTTTGATATACAAGAACAAATTGGAATATTTTTCCTTAATAAAAAATAGTTTAACTTCACACCCAAATACATACTTTTTTAGTTTCATCATCACCTTTTTTCTACAAGGAAAATGGCTGTTGCACAGTTAAGAATAATTCGCTATAAGCCTTGGTATATTTGGGTTTTTGGTGTCGTTGTTAAGGGTTGTGTTTCTTCTTGAAACTGGCGAGATCTCCTATACTTGTACACTTTGTATGTAATTGCAAAAGCTATAATGAGAGTCACTGAAAAAGAAAGAAATAAGAACATCAATGCAATGTAAAAATATTTTGAGCAAAGAGCAATTCCAATATTTTGAGATTTGAAAGATGGAAAAATAATGTAATAGTTTAACTTTAATACAAGTACAAGATATTTCCCACATACACTTCAGATAATTTGATCCACTGAAATTTCTAATAATCTTACCCAAAGACACTCCAGAAAACCTTCCGACATACTCTCAAGAAAATGTTACACAGAAACTCCAGAATAATCTTATCCATAGAAACTTCAAATAAATTTATCCAGCTCCAGAGCATCTTACCCAAAGACACTTCAGAAAATCTTACCCAAAGACACACCTACCTTACTGACAGACACCATAGAAAATATTATAAACAGAAACTTCCAATAATCTTATTCACAGACACTCGACTACGGTAAATGATATTACCGACAGAAACTCCTGGTTATCTTTCCAACAGTAGTTCCAATAACATGTAATCTTACAGTCAAAAGCTCCAGATAATCTTACCTACAGAAACTCCAGCAATGAGAGCAATAAGTTCCTCGGTTGGTTGACAGTTTTCCCTTTTTTCATCCGGAGAAAAAAATGGAACATTGCATGGAATGGGGGAAGATTGTCCTGCAGGACAGGTAGATGATGCAGGGCAATTCATTGGGTCATCCCAAGGGTTCTGTCATATATAAAAAGAAAATACTGTAAACAGGTAAATATTCGCCCCAGTTTTATTTTCACCCCTCTCACTCTGGTTGCAGCGAGCGAATATAAGATCGGGTCAATTCCAATGTCTCTAATTATCTTCTTTAAACACAATTGTGTTTGGGCGAATTATTGGCTAGTGTAGAAGGGGGAAAATTACACTGGGCAATAATAACCCAGTATACAGTAAATAAAATTAAAAAGAAAAAGATATCCAATTAATCTCTCATTTTTAGGACTATTTTTTAAAACTCCGGGTTGAAAGACTGGACCCAGTTTAACACCAACTGAAAACAGATGCATTGTATTCTAATTCATAATAAAAGAAGAACTTTAAAAGAAAATTTGTGACTTAAATATACTTGATAGAAAAACAACACGGATACCTTATACATGTAATTAAATCTAACTTCTTCTCATAGTTCCGCCTGTACACATTGCATAACTTACCGGACAGTAATACCCCCGGGGACATTCGAGACAGGTGGTTGATCCCTCACCAGTTGTGTAGAAGCCATCTTCACACTGCCTGCAACGTTCAGTTGAAGGATCCTCTTTGTAATACCCTTAATTTGTAAAACAAAATATCAAAGGTTTAAATAACACATAAATCATTCAATAGATTCCAAGGGTTTGAAATGTATAATAAGAGAATTTATGATCAAATTCATATAAAATTGATACAGGATTCATATTTTGTGTTGTTTCAGTCCAATTTCTGAATAACATTTAGATGTACTTCACAAACTGTACTGTTAAAATTAATGAATCTGGCTTGGGGTAACTTTATGGCTTGTTTAGTTATCAATGAAACTACATGTACCTCTCAGGCACGGCTCACATTTTGTACTGTTTAATGCCCTCGTTTCATGGCCTCCTGCACATGCTCCGCATGTTTCACAACCATCATCACTGGAACCAGTACAAAAAGTTATTATTCATTTAGAATGCAAAAATGCCTTTTAAAAAGGGCTGTCTCCTTTAACTTTCTAAAATGGAAGCAAAACTTACTCTCTCTTTTTCCCTTTCCCAATTTTTAAACCAACTAATATGTAATATAAAAACTGGGCAGATGACAGCACAAGCTGACATGATATTAAAGGTAATAAAAAAAAATTCCGAAACATTATGGGTAGTACATATTCCATGATTAAAGAATAAAAACAAATATTCAAATCCGACAAGAGAGGTAACTTCTGCTAGGATTAGTTATATGCTAGCTGTGTTGTTCCTTCTATATTTGTCAATTGAAAATCAAAGGCAAAGAAGCTGAATTTGTACACATTTCAATTTCAAAATATATTTCTTTTGAAAAATCATTATTAACTATAAAGCAAAGTATGGCAAGAGTGAACAGCAAAATGATGAGCCTTACTATGACGATCACCACATTGGCATTGCTTAAAGGGGCATGGTCACGATTTTCGTCAAATTCTATTTTTCTGTTTTTATTATTTACAATGCTTTAGAAATGCATTTCTAATGATCAAATGAAATTTGAGGGTCAGTCGTAGAGTTATAAGCAAGATACAGGACTCACAATTCTGTGTCATGTAAACAAGGCTCGTGCCCTGTTTTTGTTTACATAGGTTTAATATACCAGTAAAAATTCTTTTTCAAGCTGATTTGTCTATCTTTTTAATCATTCTAAGCATAAATAAACAGTTTCTAACGTTTAACACATTCATTTTAGGTCCAAAACTGGAGTTTTTTCTTCAACATTCAAAATGTAAACAAAAGGTTTGTTTACAGAGCAAAGAATTGTAGGCTCTGTAACTCGCTTATAACTCAACCAATGGCACTAAAATTTTGGTTGCCTATTAAAAATGCCTGACTGAAACATTGTATACATTAAAATCGGAAAAATAATTTTTGACCAAAATCGTGACCATGCCCCTTTAATGGCTCAAACACTAACCTACAGTAGGATCCTATTGCACACGGTTCACACTTTGTCTTGTTGCTTTTATTCTGGTAAAACCCTTTGGAACATAGAGTACATTGACTAGACCCATTTGCTGCTGAGAAACTTCCTACAATAGAAAAAGAAACACCATCAAAATGCTTGATAAGCTTCAAGTTTCAATCAAATGTCAGATCACAGGTTCCCAACCATAGTAGATCTTGGGTTCTCTTCTTTGACAATTCCACTATCTTAACACTCTAATCAAGTCCATCACAAAACTAAGACTTGCATACATTGTACCATTTGCACTAACTTTGGGTGTAACCATGGTAAAGATCTACACTGACTTTGGCCAACAAAAGAAGAACATACCTGGGTGACAGGCTGGGCACTCCGTTAAGCCAGTGGAGTCGTTCCCATACGTTCCCGCTGGACACAGTGAACACTGCACACATCCTGGCTCTCTGTTCATCGAAGAGAAAAGAAAGTTTATCATAGAGATGTTCAATATCTGTATGCATGAGTTGAGAGTCAACGTAGGCCAAAAAATATGGTAATAAATGTCTTGTTTCTCAAGCATCACCACATCAGGTCAAATGCTGCCACTTCGATTTATTTTATTGGCATATTAAACAGGGAATTAAATTCTAGTTTAAATACAAAAATTATGTTATTCCTCTTTGCAAAACCTGGCTGCCACATTATATTTAAAAATTTTTTTTAGTCTGAGAAACTAAAGATTTATTTTTTTTGCTAAAAAAGCGTAATTCTTCATGTTTCCCATTCTTCAAATGATGTTTTATAAAGGGTAGTAAATTCAGAACCTTGAATTATTATTATGTTATAGTCAAGTTCAAAAACTTTTATTTAAAATATGTTGAAGTACTGTTCTCTGGGGGTACTGTGGGATAGTGTTTTCTTCACCCTACCCTTAAACCCTGTGTTCTTCCCTCTTAATGATTATAGGACATATAGGACCTGGGAATTTTACTACCAAAGACCATACACATTGTCAGAACCCAAAGGTTTTCTATCTGTTCCACACTTTTCAAAGCAGTTTAATGGATTGAAAACTTGTTGGTTCTGATGATGGACAAATCAAAGTGGGGCTCAGTTCAACATCATTCAGCACAGTCTGTGGCTTTCATTTAATATCATTAGCAATTTCTGTATCATATTAACCTGCAGTAAGAATTTTCAGGACACAGGTCACAGGTGGTGCTGCCATTGCTGCTCTGATTGTGCCCGGCGGGACACTTCAGACAGGTGGACTGACCGGTCAGGTTCTGGAATGACCCTGGGCGACAATCCTCACAGCTGGGCTGTCCTTGATTATCCTGGGACGTCCCTTTTGGGCAGTCCTTACAGCTGCTCTGTCCATCAGTGTCCTGGTATTGCCCCTGAGGACACTGAATGCAGTCCGATTGTCCTGTCTCATTCTGGAATGTTCCGGGTGAACATTTATAGCATCCGGATGAGCCAGTCTCATTGGTAAAATGCCCAACGTCACATGTCGTGCAGTTAGTTGATCCTGTCTCACTGAAATTCACACAAAAAAAGTTAAAGTGATTCATCATATGATCACTTGCTATTGTTTCACAACAAATCAGAAAACTGGTTGATCACTTGCTAATGTTTCACAACAAATCAGAAAACTGAGTTGAAGAGAAATTCCCAATAAAGATGCTTTCTTAGGTGGTGCATTCAAATGTGCTATGAAGGAAATAATTATTGCAGATTTTTTTTTCTTTTACAAGTTGATTTGGTTGGTTACCGGGTTTGCATTTTTTCTGCAGTGCTAGCTTCCTTCATATCTTCCTCTTTCAACCACCACAGGAAGCATTTTACTTATTAAAATTAATGCACAACTAATTTGGGAATATCTTTGATTTGTGTTATAGATGTAGATGTTATGATCCAATTGAGCTCCAAATATAGGCTACATGTATACTGTGGAATCATTTTGATTCGTTGGGGTCAATGTTTGTGGGTAGCATATATTTTTCTGGTTTGGGGGGATGTAATTTCATTGATAGTGTAATCAGCATAATTATAATAAATATTAAACAAATGGTTGTATATACATGTATGTTCGTGGGCAAGGATTCCCAATGCAATCCACAAACATTAGTCCCCCATGAATAATGATGAATCCACAGCTTATGTCAGGGAACTTAGAAAATCAACAAAAGATGTTTGTTGAACACTTATGCCCCTCCCTTGGAGACCTCTGCAAAGAAAATGAACGGAGAGTGCAAGTAATTGGAATTTTTCTAAGTCCAAGGGGCATAACTCTGTCAAAAATTGCTTGATCATAACCAAAATTAAACTTGACTTAGATTTTGTTATGATAAATCTCATAAAATCTGTATACCAAATTTCATTTCAGTACATGCAACCCCTGCGAAGAAAATAAACGGAAACTTGGTGGACCCGACCGACCAACAGCAGCAAAGCAATATGCCCTCCCTTCTTCAAAGGGGGGCATAAAATTAATATATATATATGACTATTAATTCTTAAAGTCCTTCACACATTTACCCTGTATAGGATCCTTTTTGACATGGGAGACAGGAGATTTGAGCTGGCTGGGACTGGAAATAGCCCACACCGCATTCCTGACAGCTGGTGCTATTGTAGCACTGACCTTTAACTGATGTAGGGCAGCAATAACATTCCTCAACAGCTGAAAAATATTGTGACATTTGAGAAAGTATGGGACGCTTTCTAAATTTGAATACACAGAAATACAAAAATTCTGTTACTTAGGTATCAAGAGAATAACAATATAAGTACAATTATATAATATATATATATATATATATATATATATATATATATATATATATATATATATATATATATATATATATATATATATATATATATATATATTGTATAACAATTTTTAGTTTGAATTGGGGAAGGTGCATGTTAAGAAAAACACAGATCTGAAATAATATATTCACTGACTTCGATCTGTAAACAAAAATTAAAACTTCAAGGATTCATGGTTGATTACCATACTCATGGTCATGCAGCATACTAATTCTATCAATAAACTACCGCTAACTGGTAATGAGAGTATAAGTAAATGCAATTGTATGGTCCTAAACAACTTGAACTATTGCTTGATGCAACGTGACCATCTTGAGGGATCATATAAAACTTTCTATTGCCCTCATAACCAGTTAGTATGTATGCATACATGTACCACACATCACATCATTTTGTTCCATTATACTGGTATATTTCAAATGTAAACAATGAACATTTTATTTTTTTTTTTATTTTTTTGTGCATTAATGTATACAAATTATTGAAAAAGAAATAATTCTTATATTTTTGTGCAATCTTTAAATGTACTGCTTAAATTTACAGATAAAAGAGTGTATTATTAATCTGTTTAGATCTTTAAATATATATACATACAGCTGTTGGCAAATGAGCCTGGACTGCATTGCACACACTTCACATAATGCACCGTACAATTAAAGGTGTTCAGCTCAAAAACTATACCACTGGCCTCGGAGATTACAAATAACAGCAGGACACAGCTTACAATGTTATCTGAAAGAGAGTCATAGAAATGGAATTGCTATTTATGTATGTACCTATTAGTTACGCTATAACTACTGGGTATACAATAAAAGAAATACAAGTCTTAAATTTCAAGAGAAGAAACACAGAATACAGACCTATGAGTTTTTACCATGTTTACTGGGTTGTTTGACATATATTGTATTATATATAGAGGGGATATGATTTTTTTTTTAATTTAAAATAAGACTGGGGTTGAGCGCAACATTGATTATGTGAGCCAGAGAGGGACAAAATATTACCTGAAGCAAAGCCTCCCAATTTAAAATCTCAAAGAAGAGGGAGTAAATGGGAGTGACTAATTAAAGTATTGGGCTATTACAGCTAGGTGCCCCCCTGAACAGTTGGTGATCAAATGCATAGTTCAAGTCCAATTTGTGTTTTAAATCTTGGGAGGGCAAGACTTCAATTATTTCCCAAGATTTACAAAATACAAATACCAGTATCATATTCCCTTCATGTAGTTGCATGTACATGTAAGAAAAATGTTAACTTCAGATAAAACTGAAAGGTTATTCTCTAAGCCTGAGTCCACATACTAGAACAATCACACGAGGGAGATATTAATTCATGCATGATGGTTGTTGTTTGTGAATATAGGATAAGAAAAAAAAATTAATTTTACCTATATACATGTATTTCATTGTCAGTTTGTGAGACATGTACTGTATAATTTCATGTTAATAATTCTGCATAATTTTTTTACCATATACGGTCGGTCAATTTCTTTCCATTTGTTGAAAACTCCCCAATTATATATTGTGTATATATAGTAATTCAAATAAAATACTAGCAAACTGAATTCCTGCTCTATTCATGGAAGTGTGGATATTAACAATAATCCATTCAAACTACATGTAAATACTGTTTTTAAAAGATGTTGAACATGCTGAATGTGCATGTACATCGATGATAACCCTGCAGCTAGCCTTCACTAATGCAGATATTGCTCAGTTGGTAGAGCACCTGAACTAGAGAATGAGGGGTCTGGGTTCGAATCCCAGTCTGGTCTGTCATTATTTTTCCCACCTCATTTCATTTGGTGCCATGCCAACCCTTGGAACTAACTCCTACCAGATTAAAAAAACCTAGTGTTGTTGATCTTCAAGGCCCGGCGAAGATCTTTTAAGGGGGAAGAATGTGACAGTCAGACTGGTATATGATCACCATGCATGCATGCATATGGGTCATTTGGTAGAGCATCTGGCTAAAAACTCACGGGTCCTAGTTTTAATCCTGGTCTGTCAATTTTTCTCCCATCCCAGTACAAATTAATGTTTTAACATTAATAATGCTGCGTTTAAATAATTATTTTGGATTTGTAATACATTATATTAAATGTTAATCTCTAAATGCATTCGTTTTATCTGAAATGTGATTGTTTTACATTCCCAATTTATATGGTATTGTGTTTAATTTACTCAATTATATACTCTAACATGCAGCAGGTGTAATACAATTTTATCACACTCATTTTTAAAGACACATTATATTTCATAATCAGTCTGATCATTTTATTAGTAATTTATCAAATTTATGATAAATTTTGATTCGTTAAATCTTAATTGCAACATATGAATACACTAAGTTTGTGAAATACTTACAAAACTTAGGAAGAAACATCACCTCCATTTCAACCCATGACAATGTTTATGTCATGTGATGTTGATCTATAAATAGTTTTCCGTCGTCGTATAATGGCGAAATTGTTTTATGATATTTGACATTTCCATCTTTTCTATTCTATAAAAGATTTAAACAATATTACATAATTGATCGTAATATCATATTAACACGTTTATCATATTTATAGATGGGTTGTTAATAATATAATCTGGCATCTTTGGAAATAGTGCAAATCGAAAGTACAAAGGCACTTCGGAAAACCTCTGGATTCAATCGTAAATACTCGACTCTTTCCACTAGCGCCAGTAAAAATGCCCGAGGTGCTATGATTGGTATTCCGAGGACATCAGTGCCATGTGCGACTTGTGAAAAATCTTATGAAATCAACATGTATCAAATACGAACGTTTTTAAGGGCAAATTACACATTTTGTGCATATAGGAGATTTTTAATCGACAAGAATTTACGTCTCACTTGCTTTATTTCAAAATTACATGCACAGTCTCAATGCAAAAGAAATTTCACCACAAGCTCGCTCTGGAGAATTAAAGAATCGAGGAAATCCGGGAATATAGCAGATATTCTCATTAAGGAGGCATCTCTAGAAACATTAGTCGATCCCACAGGAGCAGGGATGGATATGACGGGAAAACTTGATAGAGGTTAGTAGATATACCGAAAAAAGAGCTGGACATTTTTTACATATCTTGATCACTCTTATATTCAGTTTTAAAACTGTCATGTACACAGTTAACTTTATATGATTAAGAATTTGACTGGATTTGTTTAGATCGTTTTAATTTCTAAGCAGGCTTGTTTCCCCATAGAGCTACCATGCATAAGACTATATATTATGCTAACTATATTTTTTATCTCGGATTCGATAGCACCCTCAATGAAACATACAGTTCTTCACAGTAAATTATTATTGATAAAACCTTTAGACTCCTGTAGGAGAACACACAAATTCATACTATTTGTCAGAGTAAGATTCTTATGGTATCTAAGATGGCGCGACTCTGCTTGATAATTGAACTGATGCTTTCACTAATGAAGGAATCATAAGTCAATATCAAGCCAATCGGAATCTTGCCTGATTATAGTGATATGTAGTTTGAATTGAATTGACAATTTTTGGAGATGAACGTTAAGTTAAACTTTTCTAGGCAATCAGTATCACGCAAACTCTATCAAATGACTTTGTAATGGTTATAAAATTCCACCTCTGTGTACATAGACATACTCAACAGCTGCTCAACACTCATACGTGCTTGCACATGTATTGTATGAAAGGCAAGAACCGGTATCATATTTACATGCAATTTTATTAACATAATGATCGATGTTCACCATATATTCAAACTGACACAGCAGAAGATGTGAAGTTTAAGGAAAATCAATTGAAATTGAGTAAAACTTCTTGACTGTCAGTTTAACAATTAATTTGTTAGTATAATGTATTAAATGTTTGTAGTCTTGGTGGCAAATATTATGAGACAGTTTCAACAAAGGGAAGAAGTTCGTAAAGCAGCAACATCAGAGGGTTTATTAGGTGAGTGCCTTAGACATGCATGTACTAATACTACTATGACTAAAACATCAACCATACGAGACTGTTGACCAATTCACAATTTAAAGGGACATGGTCACGATTTTGGTCAAATTTTATTTTTCTGTTTTCATGATTTAAAATGCTTTCGGAATGCGTTTATAATGATCAAATGAAATTTGAGAGTCTGCAGGCGTAGAGTTATAAGCATGTAAGGCTCACAATTCTTTGTCATGTAAACAAGGCTTGTGCCCTGTTTTTGTTTACATATGGGTTCAATATATACCAGTAAAAAACTTTTTAAAACTGATTTATCTATCTTTTTATTCATGTTTTAAAGCATAAATAAACAATTCCTAACATTTAACACATTCATTTTAAGTCTAAAACTGGAATTTTCACTTCAACATTCAAAATGTAAACATTTGCTTTGTTTACATAGCAAAGAATTGTAAGCTTTATAACTCGCTTCTCACTCAACGAATAACCATACTTGCCAACCTCCAACATGTGAAAATCTGGTCATGACCAGATTTGGAAAGTAAAAAATCTGGTCATAGCGCGTAACGACATTCACGACATATTTACCATGCTTTTCAAAGGTATATACAATAGAAATATGTGTTGAAACGTATGTGTAATATTTTATTGCAAAGAAGCATTGTAACTAACAGTTGCTGATTTTGAATTTTGTAAAGTGATCTGACACAGAAAATGGTGGAAGCTAGGTGTTCAGCTAAAAAAAATGCAAAAAGAGTTTCTGCTTCATTAACCTTGCTTTTGAACTCTGAAATTGATGGCATGAAAGTTCTAAATCACTTGGAAGACTTTTTTGTGTATTAAAAAGCAGTTTTACATGACTTAGCGTTTTTAAATGTTTAGTCAGATCATTTTGGGCACAAGCGTTTTTAAATGTTTAGTCAGATCATTTTGGGCACAAGGTCCAATATTCAAATGTGCGTTACACAGAAAACAAAAAGCCTCGTTTTGTACTCGATTACTCTGTTTTACCCATGGGAATTCATTTTCCAGATAAGTTAATGGTACTGAAAAATATCGGGTTTTTTTTGTTGGTTTTGATTCTGCTGGCCCCGACGAAGACCTTTTCTTATTGGAAGCTACCGCACTTAATGATTTAAGCCCTCGGTTTGTCAAAACAACTCACGATAACAATTAACACTTTCCTGAACTGAACACTTATCTTTTATAGCCAACGGCATTGTTTACGTAAATCCAAGCTCAGCTTGGGTTCATAACTGGAAATCAAACGCGCAACGTAATTTACGAACCAAATCCGGAAATCGGGAGATTTTCGGGTTGTTCGACAAAAATCGGGTGAAAAGCATGACCCGCCGGGTCATAAAAAATAAGCGGGTGAAGGGTCGAAAAATCGGGTGTGACCCGACAAAATCGGGTCAGTTGGCAAGTATGCGAATAACACTCAAATTTTGGTTGCATATTAAAAATGCATTACTTAAGCAATGTAAACATTAAAATCGGAAAAATAATTTTTAACCAAAATCGTGACCATGCCCCTTTAAGGTCTTTCACCAGTTAAGTAATTACAATGCAATGAATGATTATGTTTGTATTTTCTTCCTTTTTTGCTTGCAGAGCCCTTCTATTCAAAGGCAATGGACCGCTTTGTTGAGTTTGTGATGGATAATATAGACAGACTTCCTGCCCAGCTCCATGTTATTATTTATGATATAATGAAAGCAGGTCAGAACCAGACACTCACAATATATACACCCCCTCCCAACCTTCAAATTCTTCCAAAAAAAAATGAAGAAAGAAAAAATTAACTGCCCTCTCCCCTCCCAAGTCTGTAAATTTTGTGATTTTCAAATTACTGTTCTTGCCAATGTAATTTTTAATCAAAGAGAGTGCATGCATTTATACACATCTCATGAATAACTAATTTACATCAGCAAGCATAATTATATAAATTTGGGGAGAGGTTTCAGTGTATACTTATAATGAAGCACAATATTATTATTCTATAGTGAACAATTTTGTTACTTTTCCTTTTGCATTTAATCATTTTAATATAATCATTTGCACTTATATATATGAATGTTTTGGGTTTTTTTTCAGAGGGTAAAGGAAAGAGTATAGATGATTTATATCCATATCTTATTGACTTTGCCAAAAAAATATATCCACAGTTTGAATTTCAAAAGGACTTACAATTGATCTGTGATTTGACCCAACCTGCAAATTGGTAAGATCCAAAGACAACTGCATTTCTCCAATCCATTCAGTCTTGTCTACCTATCCTTAAGATAAAAGCATCTTTCTTCTGCTCGCCTCTTATCTACAACCACAATATTGTGGATAGATTATTTTAAAAGTCAAGGTCAAGGTTAGTGTTGAATTCAAGGTCAACCATCACTTTTAGGGTCTAAATCAACGTCATTGTTAGATGGAAGTATATTTGTTATTTGTGATGGCCACACATTTTGTGTATATTTAATTTTGATTTGATATTTCCGTTTTGTAATAGCTTTAGTAATAGTATACAATGTATAAAAAAAACAGTTGCTGTGTAAAAACAATGTGTTTTAATGTATCTTGCTCCTCAGGTATGCTGAAGCCAGAAGAATGAAGAGGAAAATGATCTTCCACTGCGGACCCACCAACAGTGGCAAGACCTACCACGCCCTCAAGGCATTCATGGCGGCTAAATCTGGTGTCTACTGCGGTCCACTTAGGCTGTTAGCCGTTGAAGTCTTCAATAAATGTCTAGAAAATGTAAGTATGAGTTAGTCATTTGTAAATGTTTATAAATGTGGTAATTTGTGAAGTTTCACCAGGGAATGCAATTTAGAATCTAGTTCTCCTATTGTTAACAATTTCATTCAGTATGTGATTTGTGGAGTATGCCTTTTTTCAATATAATCAAAATCATGAATATTAGCCATTGTTTCATTTACAGAATGTGCCATGTGATTTGATCACTGGAGAAGAAAGACGCCACCATTTTGGCCCAGATAGGCCGGCAGCTCACGTATCCTGTACTGTAGAGATGACCAGCACCACCACAGAATGTAAGTAAAGAAACAAATGAAAAGCACCAAAAATGTCTCCTCTGCCATCCCAAACTGTAATCAAAGTACTGAAAGTACTGAGAAGCGCTAAGCTGTCCCTACATGAGCAAAAATTAATTAATTTATACATGTATCATGATGAATGAATTTAAAAGTTTACATACGTCAAATATATAGCCAAGATTTTGCATTTTTGTATAAACTGAACTACAAACAATATCCAGGACTGCGTTCAATAACCGAGATGCGTGCATAGCCGCTAGGTTATATATATCTAGGTCTATTGAATGATAAGCTAGCCTCTAGTTCATTGATTTGAACATCAACAGATGAATAACTTTATCGACATGATTTGGTAATTTCATGCAGAAATATATCTGTTAAAATTCATACTAACTTGTCAAACGAAAGAAAAATCATTAAATAAAATAAATTGTTTGTTTGTTGCAACTTGATAACTAAGGCAGCCATCTTGAATTTGATATTTAGTCATACAATTTTAGGCTAGGTATGCCTACATGTACCTAGCGGCTAGCTAGCTAACCGTTGAACTACATAGTTGCTACCTAGCCAATGAAATCATGAACGCAGAATAAAGCGAGATTAGAACTCTAGGATCTGTGTGGGTTAATTGAAGAAGTGGGTTGATAAGATGGTTTAAACAGATTAAAATGTTTCGAACTGTGTTCCGAAATATTTGTGTCGGTGTACCTTTCTCCTATATAAAATTTTTGAATACATATATTAGAATTAGAAATAATTGCGAAATAGTTGGGAACACATAAGCAATTTTATGTTTTTATTTCAGGAGGAGAAAAAAATAAAATCTGGTCAAGTTTTAATGCAATACCTGTAGAAAAGTGCCATTAAAACATATATTCTGAATTATAGAAATGTACTTAAGATTTTCCTTATAATAGGGAAAAATGAGAATACCATCCTAATGAATTTTGAAAGAAGAAAATAGTGAAGTATATAAGACTTATAACAACATTGTATGATTTGAGAATGTTTTTTTTTTTTACAAAAAAACATTACTTGTACTATTACTACTATTGCAATAGCACACAAAAGTTCTAATGCTAGCTTTATAAAAACAGAAAACAATTTTACAAAAGCACTACCACTAAAGCAATAACATACAAAAGTATGTATGCTATTTTTATAAAACAGAAAACACTTTTACAAAAGCACTACTAATACAGCAATAACCTACAAAAGTTCAAACTTTTACAAAAGTACTGCTACTTCTGTAATAACCTATAAAAGTTCTAATACTAGTTTTATAAAACAGAAAACAGTTAACTACTAGTGCAATAACAGAAGAAAACAATCCAACTTTATATGAAATAAAAGACTGACTAGTGTAAAATTGCATGCAACATAATTTGTCATTGTCATATGCAAGGAGTGGCTTCAGAATTTGCGTTAAATCATAACACTATAGTCCTTCTACATGTGCAATGTAAACAAATAAATGAAAAGTTCTTATGCCTTTATCATACACTTGAAACAAATCTTTTTTCTTCCGACACCAAGTTGCTGATTATTTCCTTATGAAATGCTTTACTGTTGATCGACTTTATATTCTAAAAATTTGAAAGTCTGGAATTCTTTTCTTCTTTCCCAATAGTACTTGTACTACTTTTGAAATACATAAAACACTATTCTATCCATCTTGTATTGTCAGTTCTGTTCTAGGAATTATTTGGCCTTTTTACCGACATCACAGCCCGTGTACTTATGTATGAAACCCCATTGCAACATGTTGTTTACAAAACTACGTATGCTCTTTGACCTTTTAATGCACCGACAAATACTCTTTTATTTTAATTTGATGTTTAAGAAAAAAAAAGTATTGTGATAATTTGTGTGCTGCTGCAAATAATTAGAATTATTTTGCCTTAACACCGATACCGCAGCCGAGTACGTCTCTGCATTCTATTATTAGACATCGAGTCATCAGATTATTTTAGATGATTATAGGTGACACTTATTCGGAAGTGACATCCCCGTAAAGCAATGCCAATAAGCGCTTTGCGTACTGCGTACGCTTGGCGCTTAAAAATTGAGTAAAATATAGGCAATTTTACATGTACATACCATGGTAAATATTTTGGAGGGTTCTTATTGAAAATATCAAATATAGAAAACACTCCTATAAAAGATACATGCTTACAGTGAAGTCAGTTTTCATTTCCCCCAATCTTATTATGTACTAGAAACTTATCAGAAGTAATGGATTTCTTTAATGAATCAAAATTGTTCAATGATTGTACATGTACTTTGTTATAAGGGTATTTTACAGTTCATCAGTTTTAATTTCAAATTTTATGATGGTTAGTTTGAACTTAAGTTTACTGAGAATTTGTCCGTCTTGATAGATGATGTGGCAGTCATTGATGAGATCCAGATGTTGAGGGACAAGGAGCGGGGCGGGGCATGGACGCGAGTCCTCCTGGGGCTGTGTGCCAGGGAGATACACTTATGTGGGGAGGAGGCAGCAGTTAATCTAGTCAAGAGGATTGTTGAAACCACAGGGGATACCTTGGAGGTACATATAATCAGCTCTTCTAATTAGCTTGGAGTCATGTGGGTATAAAGTTATGGAGCATTGCAGAAAAATACATAAAGTAAACCATGTCTGTGAAATAGTACAGTGTATATAGGCAAAATCAACCTCAAATGAACACTCCTAAATACCTTAATGCATTGCAATTGGAAAGCAATTTTAAATAGTTCAAGGAATGCATATATATATATATTCATAACCAGGAAAACTGATGGAAATTGTTTGGATCATGATTGTTTTGTTATTACCTGTATTAACACAAATGAACACTACTATATCCACCGCAGATTCATTCATGATTTTTTGATATTTCAGGTGCGAAAATATGAACGCTTAAATAGGTTGAGGTTCGACAATAATCCATTAAGTAAGCATAATTTCTAATAATCTATAAAGGAAAGCTTTTTCCAATTATCTTCTCTTAGTTTTAATTCTCTCCAACATTCAAGCTAATTTTGTGGTTCCTTTCATTAAAATCATCAGAGAAAAGCTTATTTTGCTGTTCCATCCAAATATACCAGATTTCTAATAAAACAGATAATTGTCAAATTTTTATTCTTGTTTCAGTGTCCCTGAAAGAAGTTACAGCAGGAGACTGTATAGTGTGTTTCAGTAAACGTACGATTTACAAGGTGTGCATCGAGTTGGAGAAGCTAGGGCACAATGTGGCCGTGATCTATGGCAGTCTACCTCCAGGTACACTGCTATGAAGACAGTCATTTTACCTCATTATTTAATTTTACCTCCTCCTAAGAATCTGAGAGACATCACATGCTTGTTATTTGACATTACCCTTGGTATAATCTCAGAACTTATGGTGGGCCAGCTAGCACTTTCTGTCACAGTGACACAGGGTCATATTCGAAAGACCAGGGATATATCTTTCACTATGACCAGTGTTGACAAGGCTTTTTGTTACTAAAGATAAAAAAAAATATTTTGGAGGAAAAAGATAAAAATACTTTTACTGGGGTTTTTTGTTGGATGTATTACCTTATGTGTCATTTGATTTTGTTGTTTTATTACATTTACATGACTTGCGATGTTGACTAGTTGAATTTTTATGGGATTATGACAAATTATGACAATGAGATTCCAAGTTCATGCAAGTGCATTTCATCATTGATAGTGCATTCTTTTGTTACACAGCAACAAAACTAGCCCAGGCTCAGAAGTTTAACGACCCGAAGGACCCCTGTAAAGTGTTAGTGGCCACTGACGCCATTGGAATGGGCATTAACCTGTAAGTACAGTGGGATTCAATCTGAGATGCAACATCCTCTGTATAACCTTACTCATGTCCTATTTGCTTAAAATGCTCACAAGCTTGCTTTTTCTGCGTAAAATTGCATATTAAGAGAATGCTGTTATATTAAAGTAACTAGATCTGACATGTTTTATCATTATAAATAGAAATCGTGTGCAAATTTTATTTTGTGTATCGATCAGGAAAATCAAACGGATCATTTTTCTGGAGATTCAGAAGTTGACTCGGGATGAGAACGGTGACCTTAATTATTCTTTGATTCCCACGCACCAGGCCAAGCAGATAGCAGGTCGGGCGGGGAGATATGGGAGTGGGGAAAACGTGGGGCTGGTGACCGCCCACACAGAAAAAAAAATGATCGAACTGAAAGAAATCATCCAACAGGACCTGGAGGACATTCAGGTAAAAACAAACAGGGAGATAACTCAGCACAGATCAACAATATTAATGATTTGTTCCTTACCAAATTGGCAAGTCGATTGAAGTCTCTGAGATATTTCCATCAATTATGGCCATTATGCTGCCTTTTACATGTGTTTTCAAAACAAAGCTCCTTGACTTCATCAGATATATATCAACTAACAAAGTTTAACATAATTTCTTGCTTTAAATAAGAAGTGAAGAGGCAGAGAAAAAATCAGATTATCTTTTTGTTAAAGTAGATGAATTAATTCCCAATGCACGGCTTGCAGATGTTTATCAGGTACATGTTGACCTGTACATTTTGTAGGCTGCTGGATTGCTACCCACTGTTGAACAACTGGAGCAGTTTTATTTCTATCTTCCCAACTTTAGCATGCGTGATATTCTGGTAAGCATTTAATTGATATAAATTGTCAATGAAATTACAGGTTTTGTTTATGAATTAACTTACTTGTTTTCTTCAAATATATGTAGTAAACTATACTACTTGTAATTGATTTATGTTGTGTTCAAGGATGCATCTTTAGTTTATGACATCTGAAGGTGTTACTGTAAAATCAACTAAGGACAATTAACTTTACATGTGATATGGACTTTACATTTCACTGATTTGAAACAAACAGGAATCATCATTTTTCAGGGTATTTTTCAATACATGTCGACTGTGAACAGTGATATGTATTTCCTGTGTGGATTGGAGAATTTTAAAGAGCTAGCAACACTAATTGACCATATTGACCTCCCTCTTCGCGTCAGGTACCAATTCTGCCTAGCTCCGGTGTCAGTCAAATCACCATTCCTAAGCACGCTGTTTACAAAGGTATTCGTCAATGCTAAAATAAAATTTATTTGATGCAGAGAATAATTTTTGGTTAATAATTACTTTATTTTAGACAACAACAGAGAAATATATACAAGAAGGTGGCAGGTCATGTGATCTACTGCTAAAAGAAAAAAGCGTTATGGAATTTAATACAGTTAAAAGTTAACATATGGATTTTTTCTACGGTATGTTGCAGTTTGCCAGGAGTTACAGTAATGGGACTCCCATTGACTGTAAGTGGCTGCTCCTTCAGACGGACTACCCCTGGATCCTCCCCAAGACAATCAAGAGTCTGGCGAAGCTGGAAGAGGTGCACGAGATCATGGACATGTACCTGTGGCTCAGGTAAACTCTTACTGTCATGGAGATGGTACACTGTATACACTTACATACTTGATTTGTTTAAAAGTAACAATTGTAACGTTATTATGCACTTTCATACAGTTTCATTGGTGAATTAGAAACTGATGCTTCAACAAGTCTAGATTTGCAGTAGATATTAGATATAACTAGGCAAGCTTAGGACAGGATAATATAAATGGATTGTTTTTAAGGTTAAACAAACACATCATAGATTTTTAGAACATGCTTTACACTGTATTTTCTTATACATGGTAACTTCAATCTCGGATCATATTTTTTATCTTCCTCAACATTAACTTTGTTTATAAAAATTAAACCACTTCTTTATTTTTCCTCAGTTTCCGATTTGAGGAAATCTTCTGTGATAGGGAATCAGTCCGTGGGGTTCAGAAACAATTGGAGGAGGTGATAGAGGAAGGTGTCGAAAAGCTGGGAGTTCTCCTATCCCAGGGAACCAAGAGCCCACCAACTAAAGGGAAGATTATAGCAGCAAAGAAAAGCATCCGCAGGGCCAAAGGAAAGTGATGGATAAACTGGCATAGTTTTTGTGGTTCCAGAACTTCCTGTATTATTGACTGTGTTTGAACATTACAGACAAGGGTATTTACATTCCCAGAGAAACAAGGGTATATCCCCAGTGAAACAAGAAATGGTTGTCTGTAAATGGCTTATCAAGAAACATCAGACCATGGTGCATTGAGAAACATTAATAAACTCTGTTGAGTGTTGATCCATAAAAAAGACTTAAGCATCTGTCACTTTGAATTTAAGTTGATTTTATACACTTCACTAGGCATGTCTTCAAGTTATGTCTTTGAAATGTGTAACTCCATAGGTCAGGCACTGGTACATTTTTCAGTTGCATGCTTTAACAGCATCAATAGAACCAGCTACATGTACCAGTACTGATAATGACTGGGTTTTCTTGGAAAGTAAAAGCATTTACAATATACAATTTGTACAATAAACATGTATTTGAATGCAAATTAAAAATGTTATCATATTTTTTACATCTTGAAAGCACTTATACAATATTTATAGTGTGAAAGTTAATGAAATTAATCAATGACAGTTTTGATTGCTCCAAGGAAGTGGGCATGTCAATGTTTATCTGTGTTAATAGTATGATCGAGAATATACAGAAGAGAATTAGTTTGATGGGTTAAGAAATGAAATATTCATTAAAAATTTATTAATAAATATGTGCTAATTTTTAACTCTGAATTTGTATTGTTCGATTCATGTAGTCATGATGTCAGATTGCCATTAACAAATATTTATAATCTTCCTTTTTGGGATTCATGTGAATTTTGCAAAATAGCTTAAGTGTACATGTACTTATTGAAGGATCTTGCATATGAATCCATTGTATTGAGTTCTGCAGTTACAGAACATCTCTGCAATACATGTATATGTAGATCGAGAATAGAAAGATTATGACAGGTCTGCAATGACATTAATTTCTATCCATGGTATTCCTTTAACTGTGATAAACTAAAGTTAAAATATTAATAGAACTGTAAGCATATAGAGAAAATGATTGCGATACTGTTCCAAGATCTACCATCATATCTTTTATGGAAGCAAATGTGGTGAAAACCTGTTGGTAATTAAAGCTCTTTATTTTTTTTATCTTCCAAAATCCTATGATGTTTTACGAAAAACTGGCCTGACAACCATTGGCGAATATCATAAAAAGCTATTTTTCTGCAGCTATTCTTCTATCAGATGATTATTTTGCTTCCTGGCGTTGTTGGATGTTGGTCGCGACAATTACATGTTATGTATTGCTGTATTCAAAGTAAATCCTTTGACCTCTTGTTTGCAGAAGACAACATAAAAACCGTTATATGTAACATCAACAATTTATTTCAACAAACAGTATCGCAAATAAATAGACTCAATTTCTCTTGAGAGAGAGAAAATAACAGTAGATAATGGATTGTCTTACATGTACATAGAGAACATGTTCGAGTTAAAATTAAAAAACAGTGATTTTTGTTAACATTCTTGTTTATTCAAGAGAACAGGGCTTTTAAAAATATTGCATCATTCTATTATTATCATTAATTTTTTAGAAGAAAATCAAAAGGGACATTGCAGAAAATTGTAATCTTTGTATTTTCAGATTTTAATTATTTATACAATTCCTGTAATTTAGCACTAGTTTATTTTAATGGCATAATCTGTGATTTAAATAACAAAGATGACCGTTGTATTTGATACGGAATCTTCTTGATGAATCATCTTGCTTGAAGTCAAAGATCCCCTAACCAAAAACTGCAACGAAAAAAAAAAGGAAATGAATACAATTTTGTATATGTACATCGAAACAAAAAATGTATTTGCAGTAAAATGACTGATGATATCTTTGACGGTTCATTCGGGATGTGAAATAGCTGTAATTATTGCATATTTTTTTTTTTACTTAACCCACTGATGAAGGCTATATGATTTTACGGTTTGCACGTGTATCTACATCTTTCTTCATGATAATACGTAAATTCATTATTGCCAATTAATACGTACGTTACAAAGAAGGAAGCAACAATTCTTTTAAATATGGAAGTTATACTATAAATATTTCTATGTCAAGCGTCAGTCCATGAGTTCCGAGCTTTCAATGCTCATGGATGATGGAACTAATTAAAAGTTTTGATCGATGATTATTATGGCAGTAGTATTAACTAAAACTTACTTCTGCTTAAAAATCCCCCAATACCGCCTCGGCTTTGTTGCTGCATTGGTGACGTCAGAAAGGGAGGCTGGAAGCCTGTGAATCCAGCCAATCCGGGCAGACCCCCGGGGACGGGTCCCATGAATCCTCCGACGGGTCTTCCGTTCATGTTCATCGCCATTCGCACACTGGGCGGGAGGTCGGCGGGGTCGATAAAGCTGACCTGTGATTGTTGTCTGCCAAAAGGGTTCATTGGATTTCTCATGTTTGGGTTTCCAAATTGGTTTTGGTCCACGTTAAGCCCTTCTCCAAAGGGGGTACCGGCGAAAGGATTGTTGTTGAAGGCGCTGAAGTCGCTTGGGCCTGTACCCATTGCGTTCACGTTGAAGGTGAACATATCGTTACCTGGGGTTCCGAACTGTTCGAATGCTCCCCCTGGACCCTGGTTGGGAGGAAATCTACCTCCTTGGTTGGTGAAGCCTGTTTGAGGGTTGTTGGGAAATCCCCCTTGGGGTCCGTTCTGGGGGAATCCGTTTTGCATGGGGAATCCTGGCTGTCCATTGGGATTCATTGCCATCCCGTTACCTACGGATCCGCTCAGTGCGGGGTTCCTATTTTGCATCTGAGAACCTCCCACTGTTAACCAACTTTCCTCGGGGGTTAAACTTCCAGTGTTAACGCGAGAAGATTGCATGGGTTGCTGGAATTGGTTGCGGGCAGCCATGTTCTGGTTTTGTTGCGGGAACGCCATCTGGTTTGCTTGTTGCTGTGGGTTGTTGAGCATCGGTTGTTGGTTTTGCATCGTCATCGGGTTGCCTTGGCCAGCAACCATTGGCGGTTGTTGTAGGTTGTTTCCAGAAGCTTGATTTGAAAAGGCTAGTCCCGCTGGGGGTTGTGTGGGACCATTGTTAGCGGGCTGGTTTCCAAAGTTCATTCCGCTAAAATCGAACTGGGATAGGTCAAAATCTTGGTTCTGGCCGCAGACGATCCCTGCTAGAACAGCGAGAACCGAGATCCATAGTGTTGTCATTTCGTATTTCTACAAACAGAATTAATCAAATGTGAATCACATGCTGAATATTTTTCTGCAGAAAGATAACTATTTCTAAGCATAATGCCTCGAAGTCGATAATAAATTTCATGCAGCAAAAATAGAAGATTAAAATTGAAGATAATATAAAGGAGAATTGTCGGATAATACACTTTGAAGACCAAAACATCGTTTTCTCTAAGAACAATGGGCGCTATATGCCAAAAAGATGTCGTGTTTCAAGGTCCATTGATTCGTGCCATTTTTAATAGCCTAGAATTTGTATGACTAAATGGTATTGGTATATAATTTATCGATACAAACGCAATGTAAATACAAAAATACCCCCCCCCCTCCAAGGATTCGGATTTTCACGATTTTAAAATAGGTTTTTATTTTTGTTTGTTTAACAAGAATTTTGGTGGATGAGCCCCCCCCCCCCCCCCCCCACCCACACACACTTTCAAAAACTATGCTTCGTGCCTGATAATTAAATAGAATTAATATTTTTTATTTTAGTTGATGTGAAACTAGTAGTAAATTCTTTGTTTTTTTACAACGAGAACCTAAAGTTCGTTGCTAGTTCTATATTTGAAACCTGCAAGTAGATAATTCTTTGATCAGTAAATATAACGGGTTTTTTTGTTCTATAAAACTAAACTGTAGCAAATATAAAAAGTTATTCGCTATACATGTACACATTTATAACACATTGTATAATTGTTTAAATAAATATACAGTGAATATCGTCATTTAGCATGTTATGTTTTCGTTAAAATACTAAGTTAGATAGGTATTTGTTTAGTACACTGTATTATGAAAATCAAGTTGTTATGAATCTTTAGTTCTTCTTCAGTAAACATTTTACATGTATATACATGTACCGGGTATGTTGAAAGCCCATTATTTTAGATATAAAAAAACTATCATATGATTTAAATGATACTTTGTTTAAAACAAAATCTCTAAAAGTTATTGGCTTTGGAATAATTTCTGGTCGACTTTGCTGATTTTTCTTGGTTTAGTATAACCAGAGACATAAATATCTCTGGTATAACTAGAAATATTTCTTGCTTTTCCTTTATTGGATAGGGGTTTCCCCAGAAAATAACCAGCAGAGCTAATAAATTAGTTTATGTACATAGTGCACTGCGTAACCATAGCGCGATACATGTATTTAATTATGCTAAGGAATAATTTTATTGTTCAAATACCCATTTTTTTTCTTTTTATCAAAACAAAATTTGTTATTCAATAAACTGAAAAACTTTGAATTTGTTTATAACTACTTCGTCATTTTTTTACTTATACATGCTATATTTGAACATTTGTTTTGTGTGATTTTGTTAATTTATTACTATATTTCACACCCACACCAAAAAAAAAAAAAATCAAAAAATGTTTATCAAAGATAGGATGAAGTATTGAACCCTCTTGTTGTATTTTATTTTAAAATGTGTCCCAAACTCACACGGATGGGAAGGTTGAGGGCGGTTAATGAGTACCTAATACCCTTAGTGTGTGGTGTGGGTCAATTGGTGTAAACGAATAAAGAAGCTTGAAAATGTCATAAATATCTAGCGGCGACTTGTATTCTCTGATATTAATGGTCATAGGTATATATGATTGATTTGTTGATTTTACCATTATGTAAAGTTGTAAACATTCAGTCACTTCTCTTCTGTCTTCCTATTTCCTGTTTACTCATTTATGAATTATTTTTTTTTGTATGTATACATATATGATCCCAATTGAATGTGTATGTAGTAAACTTTTTTATAAAAAAGAAATTAGTCATTGAAATAATAAATAAAATAATTTAATATACTGATTTATAATTACGATCATGTTATGTAAATGCATTTTTAAGAATACAAATAAACAACCAAACTCTTCACTTTAATTTTACTATGATTTTTGTGTGGGGACTTTTTGTGTTGTAAGGACCCTTGTTGACCATAATTGTATAATCATATCTCAGTATTTATATTTTATACTTATACTTTGTTTAAAATATAATTTATCCAATATACGCATATTCACTGTTTGAAAAAAAAAAATTCTACGAACTATTTATGTCCCGGTATTCGTCGACAAAATTAGATTTATGTTTACCTATTATTATTCCTGTATCGTTCATGTATTATTGTTATCTGTATAATACTAGTAACTGAATTAATATTTTTTTACTATGATACTAAAATGATCTTATATTCAATATTTTTTTTTTTAACAAATGTTACGAAAAATAATAATTGGTATGCTGGAAAACAGTGGAGTTGTAAAAATATCACTTAAGGTGGCTGATTAGTCAACTAATACCCCATCATGTCTACCTTAAAATTTGATAGATAATTTCATTAGCCATAAACTATTATTCAGAAGAGAAAATTCCAAATATTTTTAGCTTGAAAATTTGAATATTTTGTATATTATCTCTTTACACGAAAGAACCTGTTTTCTACAGGAAATTAATACAGTTTAGATTTAGTCACGACCATTCAGCACTGTTAAGTAATTTTAGAAGACCACGTGTACCCCATCATTTACTTTTTTATCTATATATCAAATACTTAGTATATTCAAAAGGAGAGGATTCGTTTAAGTGACATATTCCATAATTGAATTCTTAGTGGGAAAAAATACGTGTATAAAATTACATGTACTTCAAAATTCATATTAGTTTTAATTTATATTAATAATTTAATATTTAAAACAAAATCCTTTGAATTCAACACGAATTTCAAAAAAATAAATATTCTCAAAACTTGATGCTCTTACCTTATACAGAGAGAATTGTTTCCGTGATTTTAAAACTTTTCCTAGGTGAATATCTGTATAAGCTGTGATCAGGTAATTTTTTTTTTAAAGATGTGCTTGATGAATGGATGCGGTACGACTTTTAGTAGTACTTCTCATTCGTGTTTACGGATCGCCGGTGGCTATTACGGAAGTACAGGGACGACGTAACGCTGGATGTATTAGCAGGCAGCGGGACCAATAAGAATAGCGGCTCTGGGTATGACAGACCCGTAAGAACATCACTTCCCGCGGCGTCATAGCACACACACGCGCTCTCTCCTTACACCTCAGCTGATTCACCAATAAACTATACGCATCCCGCACCCCAACCCTGTCATTCGTATTTGAATATTTAACTTGTTTACGCATTACAATCTTATTTTAGACACACGCTCAGCGGCTGCAGAGATGTTACTCAGTTAGGCCGCCTATACTGAGTCAAAAATTGTCTTTCAACAACCCACCATAATTTAAATACGATTGAAATAAATATATTTTTTTAGCTGTGTCATTATATTCGGAATGATTTCACAGAATTTATAGATATGATTCATCAATCTAAGTTATGAATTCTGTCGTCGATAGTCACTGCATTGAGGCTTCGAATCGCTATTTACATATCATGAATAAAGTTTTAAATAAGCCATAGCAATAGCGTTTGCAATTCACCAAACCATATTTATTTGTTTTAAATAACAAATAAACATGCTTTAATGAATGATTAATCATTTTCTTACTTTTTTGAATAAGAGCCACACCCCCTCTTTATTTAAATTTGCCGCGCTTTGACTTGAACAAATGTAACTTCTTTTCCGCAAGTGTTCCATAACTAAGGGCAGATAACTCTCATTGAGTAAGATAAAATGTTGGCAACTTTTATCTAGGGGCCTATCGATAATTTATTAACCATTGATATTTTGCCTTTGTTCTTGATATTTTTCTACAACTCATTTCTTTTATTGAATTTCATTTTCGTTGGCGTTAGCCAAAGTTCAAGGCAATCGGACGGCAAATGTTTGTAAACAAAGACACGAGATCGGAGATGAGCTTAATCGCTCACTTGCAATGACTTGTAGCTGTGAACATTCAACAGTGATGAATATATCATCATTTTGTCTGTTTTGTGGCCAGATTAAATATATACGAAATATGCCATAGCAGGCCAGGGTAAGTTTTGATGGTAATTTTATATGAAATTTTATGCAGTTCGAATTTCCTCGATAATTATTGTTAAATAAAGAAAAAGAAAGATAAATCAAGTCATATACACATGATAATCATCTGCACCACTAGCACAGTATGCTACAAAAGAATTTTATTGTAAAAAGATAAGTAATTTCTCATATAACTAGATATTTAGGCTGTTAGGGTCAGAAACACACTGTTTAACACGTCCAGCACAACCTCCTGATCTAGCTATATAACTTGAAAAAGCTATATACTATTATATAGCTTAATAAAGCTATTTATATGCAGTTTTTCTAAAAAAATTTAATTATCAGAAATATACAAAAAATCACAACTTAATTAGTGCTCATATTTATACCGTGAACCATTAAAACAGCAAGCCTGCTTTTGAACACTTTTAAGCCAAAAATATGTTTCCATTGTTTGGGTAACTGTCCACCACCTTGTGTTCACTGAATGCAGAGTCTCTAAAAGAGATACAAATTGATGAATAATCTTTAAATGCATTGTTTACTTAACAGTTCAAAGTTGAAAACTATATATACATATATTTACATTCCACATATATTTTGCATGTAAAGCTACTGCAGATATAGCACCATAACACAGGCAGGTACTAAAAGGTTAAATCACAAGTTTTAATTGTGACGTACGTCACAAACGTTGAGCGCTGATAAATACAACGTCACAAGCGAAAATCAAAGATCACGCTTGTGGCTGTTACTATGGCTCTTCCATTGATTTGAACTTACCCATAGGATAATACAGTAATTTTGAGGTATAATTCACATTTGCATACAAGACAAGAAGGTAAAAAAAATATAAATATAAGCATTAAATCCTTATTTTTTGAAAGATATAGTCTCATAACTGCAACGGTGTGTGCAAACAAATTTTCATAACGCGCTAACGCGCGTTATTCAATTTGTATGCACACACCGTTGCAGTTATGAGACTATATCTTTCAAAAAATAAGGATTCAATGCTTAAATATCACTGCACTAAAGTGCAATTTTGTTTTCATGCTGAAAAAAATACACATTTATGAAAATTGTATGACAAAATAGCTAAATCAAGCTATTCTGAATAGCTTTATTAAGCTATATAGCTTTTTCAAGCTATATAGCTAGATCAGGAAATTGTGCTGGACCTGTTTAACATGTTTAAAACTACTATAGGAATTCGATACAGAAACCCAAAACTGGTCCAAAGACCAAAAGACTACCAAACATTTCTGAATTCTCAGAACAATACATCCTATAATTCAACTTTTCATCTGTGGTATAGTCATTTTCACAAACCAATGTTTAAATTTAACTGCCTAAGTGAGGAACCAAACAATAAGTACTTTGAAATGAATTATGAGCAAACCAATAATTTTCAAGCAAGATCTAGAATTTTTTGTGTCATTTTTGTCTTGAAATGAAATTTTGTCTCTTGATTTAAAGGGGCATGGTCACGATTTTGGTCAAATTCTATTTTTCTGTTTTCATTATTTACAATGCTTTAGGAATGCATTTCTAACGATCAAATGAAATTTGAGAGTCATCAGGTTTATAAGGTTTATAAGCAAGATACAGGGCTCACAATTCTTTGTCATGTAAACAAGGCTTATTCCCTGTTTTTGTTCACATAGGTTCAATAATACCAGTAAAAAGTCTTTTTTCAAGCTGATTTCTCTATCTTCTTATTCATTTAAGCATAAATAAACAGTTCTTACTGTTTAACACATTCATTCCAGGTCTAAAACTGGAATTTTCACTTCAACATTAAAATTAAACAAAAGTTTTGTTTACATACCAAAGAATTGTACGCTCTCTAACTTGCTTATAACTCAACGAATGACACTCAAATTTTGGTTGCCTATTAAAAATGCCTTACTGAAGCATTATAAACATTAAAATCAGAAAAATAATTTTTGACCAAAATTCTGACTATGCCCCTTTAAAAGCCTTTTGTTTATACATTGATCTTAGTATTCATCATTTAGTAGGATTTAAATCTGCATGATGTTATCAGTGTTCAGTGTGTAGAAGAGAAGTACATTTACATTGTACTTTATATTAAATTTGGATTTCTTGGAATTTTTGAAAACCGGATAGAGATATTAGGTCAGGGATATGTCTTTTCAGATGCTTTAAATTGGGAGAATTCAGCATAAATCAGAGGCGTGTTCAGAAGAGCGGATGCTCGTGAGCGCTTGCCAAATTTCCCTATACATGTACCTATGGCATACATTTTAGCAAGCTCTTGTGAGCATCTGCTCTGCTGAACATGTCTCAGAATAGATGGTATGTATGTGAGTATCTTATATACATCTTGGGTTGGTACTCAGTAATAACTAATAATAAGTAAAACTGAAAAAAAAATGATGCTAGTTGAAGTATTGTACAGCATATGTTGTTTCCACTTTAATATACATGTATATATGATAAATTGTTTACTTTAGGCATGACCTTCCTGGAAAAATGGATTTAGGATGTAACATGGAGTTCAATTTCCCTGAACCAGGCCAGTTGAATGATTCAGTTTTTGGGGGAGGTAACTCCAGCATAACTGACAAATTGGACCTTGGGACAGGGCAACTTTTGGATACTGTTTCTGGGACGAATCAGTGTGTTGGTCACCATGATAATGCAGATAAACATCTATCTGCCTCAGATTTTCATCTTGATCTTGGTCCAGCAAATGATTTGGTTACAACCTCAGATTTTCCTCTGGTCAACCCTGTTTCAGACATGGGAACTGATGCGGTGGAGGATTGTAGTGAGGGATACAGCATCGTCAATGCTGCTTTGGAAGGAGGTGGTATGTTACCTAAACAACCTATTCCTACATCAAATACTTTAAACTTAGGAAATGTGACAAATATACAACCTATTCAGCTTAATCAAGCCAATTTGCTTGGAATGCCAGCTATACAGGTGATTCCAATAGAAAACATGCAGTTATTGTCCTCTATAAAGTCACTGGGGCATTGTCAAAACCTCCAGTCATCCTCTACGAACCAGATTCAACAGCGAAACTCAAACTCTCCTCAAATGATACACAGCAATTCTCCTGCTGCAGTGTTGCTGGGAAATGTTCTCTTATTGCAATCTCTACCTAGCCAAATACATCAGAGTAGTATTACATACTCAAGCATTTCCTCTCATACCCAACAAGGTATCACTACTCCAAATCAGATCTTGCAGATTTCTAGCGACCAAAACACAGCTGTGTCCATTCAGAGCACATTAACTGCCAATTCGTCTTGTGGGAAAGCGGACACTGAGATATTGGATGAAGGCATGACCATCAAAACTCTCTTGCAAAAAAGTAACAGACATGCTTGCATGCAGATCAGGAGGCAGGAATCCTCAAAATTTCAAGATAGCATGGATGGGATTCAACAGCAAGTTTTGTCTACTCATCAACATCAAAGAAAACCTTTGAAAGTATACATGGACAAACAGACAGACACAGAATCTCTAATACAATCAAAAGAACCTTCGGACAACCAGAGGAACACCAAGATACTGGTGTATGGCAAAAACATTGCCCTGACATTTGACTGTCGAAATCAGAACTTTGTAATGGAGTCCCTTACAAAAGCCATGAAAGGGAATACTAGTCCGTGTAACAAAGAAGTCAGCATTGAAATAGGAAAGCCATCTGATGCAGATGCAGATATAGATGAGAAAATTATGGAGGGTAACAGTAAGTCAAGGGAGGTAAAGTATGTGTCCATTTTGAATCCCCCTACTCCAAAGAAGGTCAAGACTGAGTCTTCAGTTGTACTTATCTCAAAGACTCCAGACAAAGACACTGAAGGCAAAGAACACCAGACTAGAAAATCTCTGTCAGCGTCTATAGAAAATGTGTCTAACTCGAAGGAAATTCAAATTGAGAAAGATGCTATCTTAACTGAGTGTGAAGGTCAGCTGTCCCACCAAACAGGTGGCGGAGAACCTGGGGGAGAAAATGCGGACAAGATGGCTGTTCTGTCGGTGGTGAAGAGGGACCAGAAGTGTGAGGAGGTGGAGCCAGAAGATGAGGACCGGGTGTACAAATGTGACCTGTGTAGTGCTTCCTTTAGCAGGGTGGGGAACTACACCCGACATAGAATGATCCACACAGTCAACACACAGGTACTGTACACAATGTTCAAATCGGGATAGTTGGCATGTATGATGTTGTTATTGTCCATTCACAATTTTCTATGAATGATTTTGTTTCCTTATTAAATTTCTCTGAACACATTTGTATTTAAAAACTTGAAAAGACTCTTTGAATCGTCAAATTAATTTTGCTTCAGTTTTTCAAAAAAGGGTGAATGAGGTGAAATTAAAAACAGTGTTTAAAAAAATGTTCTATTTGATATGTTTAAACGTATAGGTAAAATAACATGTACATAGCAAGTACGTCATTTAAATTAATGTTACCTGCATTGTCATTAAAAAGTGCTGAATATTACATGATGATGCACAGTAGAATTTCTGAAGCACATATATTTACTAGATGAACTGATGTGCTATTTACAGGACAACTACAGATACAAGTGTAGTGAGTGTGGCAGACTGTTTCTACAGCGCTGTGATATGAAAAGACACATGTTGATACACACAAAGCAAGAGCCTCACAGGTGTACAGTCTGTGACAAAGGTAATTAAAGAGACATGCTCTACATTGATACACAGAAATTGAACAAACCACAAAGAAATTACTCCTTTGATTCCTTTTTGTTTTAAGAGAATATGTATACCATACAAAAATATAAAGATCATTTTTGGGGAACTTGTATTCCTACTTTTCGTTTGTTCTAGGCATGATTTCTGAATTGAATTCAATGTATTTCTATTCAGGTTACATTAGGAAGAGTGATTTAGTGGTTCACATGAGATTTCACTCCAAGGAGAGAGCATACAAATGCAACCACTGTGAAAAACAGTTCTTTCAATCAGGTATAAAACTCTGTAATGTGTTTTTAAAACTTTTTTGGGGGGTGGGGGGGGTGGAAAAAAAAGTAGATGAGTTGAGTATGATATTACTGTAGAATCACTTAAATTCGTGGGCGGCAATTTTCGTGGATTATGGGTTTTTTGCTTATTCGTAAGGACGTAATTTCGTGGATGCGTCTGTTTTTAGTTTCGATATCAAAGATAACTCTTTCTTAATATGTTTTCGTTGACGAATACCACGAAAATCGAGCCACCACGAATACTAATGATTCCACATTATATAATTATTTTTATTCGTTCAACGCATGTGAAAATAAAGAAGTTTTGATAAATAAAGACTGCTTTGATACATGTTTTGCAGCTTTTTTATTAATTAATCAATAGCCATATTATTTTGCCAGGTGACCTTAATCGCCATGTAAGGAATGTTCACCTGTTGGCGCCTCTCCTAAAGTGTGGTCATTGTAACAGACAGTTCGTGAAGGAGTCCACATTGATCAGACACATGCAGACCACTCACAAAGACATCATCATCAAGTCACTGCGGGATAAGCTGGATAAAACACCCCCGTAAGTCAGACTCAATACACATAGTAGTAGGGAAAATAACCTAAGTAGTAAATCAAAGATAACTTAAGTAGTAAATCAAGATTTACTGGAGTAGTAAATCTTGGATAACTGGAGTAGTACATGTAAGTCTAGAATAACTGGAGTAGTAAATCTAGGATTATACTTGAGTAGTAAGTCAAGGATCACTAGGATAACTGGAGAAGATAGTCTAAGTAATAAGTCTATGATAACTGAAGTAATATGTCAAAGATTTAATGAGTATAATAAGTCTAGGATAACTGGAGTATGTCTAGGATTACTTGAGAAGTCAGTTTAAGACAACTAGAGAAGTAAGAGTAGTAAGTCTAAGAAAACTGAAGCATTAAGTTTAGGATAACTAGAGTAGTTTGTCAAAGATTACTTGAGTATTTTATGATTACTTGAGAAGTAAGTCAAATAGGACTTGAGTAGTAAGTCTAGGATAACTGGAGTAGTATGCCAAATGTAACTAGAGTAGTAAGTCAAGAAATCTGCAGTATAACTCAAGAAGCACTTGACTAGTAAGTTAAAGATAACTTGAATAACAAGTCAAGGATAAATTAAGTAGTAAATAAAGGAATCAAAATCATGTGCATGATTTTTTTTAATGCAGATATTTTTGCAGAATAATGTATTTCCTTTAATACTTAAGGTTCTATTGGACACCTGTCAATATTAATATGAATTAAAGTACATTGTAATTGTAATACTTTAGCGGTTTAGAATTGTTAAATTTTACAATATTTAGCCAAATAATACATTTTTAAAAAATTTTGAGAGAAATCCCAGCAGGATACGAACTCATGACTTACAGATTCAACGCGAACTCTCTAACCCACTGTGCTATGCTGATAGTACATGTATTCTATATATCGGGAAAGAAACTGTTTATAAAATTACACTTGATTTTATTGTTTATTTCGATAAGGAGATCGTCACAATATGGAAGTGTCCCATACCACCTTAATCATTTTGATAATATATTAAATTAATAAAGTCTTGAAGTGTTAATTTGACTCTTTATAGAATTGTTTGATGTTTTGTTTTGTTTACAATCATTTTTAACAGTGACAAACAGTCATCAGCAAACTTGGCTACAAGTACAGTACTGAGGACTGGTAATACAGATTCTGGAGTGCATCAGGAGAACCAAACAAAGGGGAACCAGACAAGCACTTCCTGCTAAAGAAACTCTCAGAGTTATCCTTCTTAGTATAAGTCTCCACACTTTAAATAAAATTCGGCATTCAGGGAGGTTTATAGAATACAAACTGACACTTGTCTCAGTCTGATAGATTTCTGTGATATTAGTAATGTATATTCAAGATGTGCATGCTCTACAAGGGTTTTATTAATTATTATCATGATGATGATTGAAAAGAAAACATGTACATTGAAACGGATGGATGGGTTGTTTGGTAATTTTTAGACTGTATGAAAATATTCAAATTTTCAAAGCATAGATATTTGAATTTTTTCTTTACTTAAGATTGAAAGTTTACAAAAAATATCATCTCTAAATTACCGTAAGATTTTTAGGTAGATCTGATGGGTAATTTGTAGACCACTCAGTCTCCCTGTAGTTACTTTCCTAAACAAAAGCAAAATTTGAGTTTCTGTATTTTGTAAAATGGAGCTTGGTTAATCTTTTGTCAACAAAAGTATAAATTTTTTCAGGTTGCATGCAATTTCTGTGTAAAAAATGAATATTGTTATGGAGTGATGAATACAGTTGGTTTTATAAAAAATGTGATTTTGTTGTCAAATTTATGGTTGTGTGGTTGTTTTGTGTTAATATTTATGGTATCCAAGGTTAGAAATACTTGGTATTTTACAAGTATATTTTTGTTTAGTAGTTTTTTAAACTAATTTTTTTTTCAAAGATCTCAGTGGTTAAAAGCTTTATATGTAAAAAAGCTTGATATGGATTATAATTCTTGTCTTTTGCTTGATTTAAAAAAATGTATATTTATTGCCAAATTGTCCTGATTTTGATAACGATTTGAATAATATTTGCGTTAATGTTTCTGTTGGAATATTGCTCTCTCTTTCTTACAAGTTCACTTTAGAGAGCTCGATGGTTATGGCCAATTTTAGACTGTATATATACCTCCGTAAGAAGAAGAGCCCTATCTAAAATTTTAAAAATGCCCAAATTTTAAAGGTAAAATATAATTTTTTTCTTCCCTAAACAATATATTATAGCTCAACAATCTTAAACTTCAAACTTCAACTTATCTTGAAATTTTAGGTAGATCTGATGGTTACTATAATTTGTTGACCATTCAGCCTCCTTAAGAGCAAGTACACTTAATATTGCAACCTTCTCTTGTCACTTTCTTTATGTGGTGCTTTATAGTTTCTCAGAGGATCATAATATTTATAACAACATTTTAGGAGGGCAAATTAAAGAAAATAATGTTTAAATCTGATTTATCAATGTAAAAAAAAAAAAATATTTTCTTTGGCGTTTTGTAGCAATCAATATGCAAAAATCATAAAATCTTATGTTGAAAATTTTGTAAACTTTGACTCAAACTCTAAAACATGCATATTTAGTCATGTGAATTCTATTATATATTTTTTTAATATCATGAACTGTTTTCTTGCATTTTTGGAAATATGGGTATTTTTATCTTTGTCTAAATTAATCTATGCCTTGCTTATAATTAATTACATGTAATGACATTTTATTTGATTTTTGCTGTTTTATGTATTCACTGTACATGATTGTATATATTGCATGGGATTTTCCCCTCTGACAGTGCTTATGTTTGGCTGAAAAAATATTGGTATATTTAGGGTTGTGCAATATTATGTTTTATTTTGATTATTTTATCTTTTCTTTTTTGGGATGCATTTTTTAGAAGCATTTTAGACTTTATTTCTTACAAATGGAATAAAATCAGTCAATTTCATATATTTGTGTTTTGTTCGATACTCCTTGACTATTTCGTAAAAAAAATCACCAAGACAGAATTTTTTTTTTTATAACATATAAAACAAAATATGTCAGTGTTAGTTACAATGATGTAGAAGTTTAAGTTATGACATTTCTAGAATGGGTTATTACTCGTTCTTCCAAAATAAATAAAAACGGAAAAAAATTCCCAACTTTTCTTCACACTTAAAACAATAAAAGTGTAGAGGGCAAGGTCGCTCTAGCATCATTTTCACGTATATTGTACGTTGTTCATATTGTTGTTCTGCATAACATAGTATTAAAGGGTATTAGAGCAAGCATGCACTTGATGATTCCCATTCGAACAACTGACAAGAAAATACCCATTTTTCCTTTAATACAAACATGCATGTATTTTGAAATTAGATCATCAATATCTCATAAATCATACAATTTATCTTTGGATACTTAAATTGTATATATTTTTCAGCAAATTTCTAAAACTCTATATTTTCATAACTTTGATTTTGGGAACATAAAAGCACTTGTAACTTGTAACCGCACACGAGTATAGTTTTTTATACTTTGATACAAAAATTCTATTGAGATATTAAAATCGCACCAGTGTGAATTAATTACTATGATAAAGTCTAATTTTCATGGTAATATTATAATTATTACTGAGTAATAAGATTTGAATGATTTTTAGCTCTCCCGAACCGAAGTTTAAATTTTCAAGTGAGCTTTTCTGACCACCTGTTGTATATGTCTGTTCATCAGTCTGTAAACTTATCACATCTTTTTTTTTTATTTCTTCTCTAGAAACACTTGACAAAAAGCTGACCAAACCTATTACAAATCATTCTTCTGAAGTCTTAAGTAAAGGATCTTATTTTTCGAAAGGGGAAATAATAATCAACTATATAAACAGAGAAAATAGAGTATGTGTCTTACATATCTTCTTCTCATGAACCACTGCACCAGAAATGCTAATATTTACATTACAACTTCCATGTAAATTGAAAACTCTAAAATTGTTAAAACAGTGACCCCGGATCAATAAGAGGGATCCAAAGTTCAAGATTGAGATGTATAGAAAATCTGTTAATATCAACAACAATGCTACATTTTTGGGTATTTCTATGCGAGCATCCTCAGAACGGGTAAATTAATATTCAAATCACGCCCCGGGCCAATACTGGGGCCCCAAAAGGTGTTCAAAGTTTAACATATATCAACTAATCTTCTCAAAAATTACGATGCAACAATTTATGATATAAGTATACAAGCATCCTCAGATAATATAGATTCTGAATTGTTCAAATCATTATCTTTAGGCCAATACTGGGGCTACAGGAGGGGTTCAATTTAGAAAAAGGACATATAAGAAACTAGCAATCTTTAGATTGTTCAAACAGTTTTAAAAATCTATCCTTTCAGCAATCTTTGTGCATATTAAGCCCCAAATCATGGTTTATTTTCCAAAAAGTCGATTTTTACGTCCACAGACTTATTAGACGTTTCGTCTAAGCCTTCAACGGTAATCTTGGTTGCTCCGAACTTAAACTTTGCCCTAACTCTCCTTTCGGTGCCTCCTCTTGTGTCTGGCATAAGGACAGTTAGAGATCCTATCTCCTTGCATCCCTTATCGTCAGTATAATATGGTTCTACTGTATCACTGGCGAATACTCTAAACTTGACCGATGTTTGGTTTTCATAGATTGGAAAGTACGTTTTTTCTGTCTCTTCGTTATAATGAATAAGCTGTCCTTTGTTAACATGAATATCAAACTTGTCAGTACAGTACTCTATCCCATTGATGAGTTTCTTTTTTGATTCTGGGTGTTTGTCCTTAATAAAAGCAGTGTTGGTACCTACGCCATACGTATACTTTACCATTCTGGCAGCAATTATTTTTGGGTCTTGACCATAAAGAACAGCGCCTCTTACTACAGCCAATCCACATGCTGGAGGAATCACCACTTTACAACTCGGGAATGAATTTTTAATTCTCGCTCGAAGTAGCTCACTTTCAGAAAATCCTCCCACCATAATGATGACCTTAGTTTCTTCGGTTGTATCAGAAACTAACATTTCTTCAACTTTGACTACTATTTTGTCTATTACTTTGTTGAAAAACTTTTCAAACTGTGAAACTTTGATTTGAAGTTTATCTCTTTTTAATTCCACTTCATCTTTCAATCCTTGTTCTTCCGCACGCTTTGCAATATCATCAGATATTTCCAAAAGAGATTGTGGAATTTGAATACGTACGCTTTTTCCTGTCTGCTTTTGCCTTTTCTTTTTTTCAAAGTACCGAAATAATTCGATGTAATCTCCGGTGTATTTCATACGGAATGCCTCAATAATGGGTTTGGAAACAATTCCTTCCAGCATCTGTTTATACTCTTTGTCCACGAAAATCCCTCCCCAATCTCCTCCTTGTGCTCTGTTTATCTCCTGTAGCTTCCCATCTTCTCTCACTTCTTGCATCGCCATGTCAATTGTACCACCTATTGCCCCAATTAATACACAGATCAGTTGATTGAAGAACTTTTCCAGATAAATTTCCATTGAATAATAAAACGATGTATATGAAAGTGTGTCAAACAAATTTTATATATATATATATATATATATATATATATATATATATATATATATATATATATATATGATCTCTCATGATTTGCGATGGTACTAGTATATGATTTTTATCCAACGAGTTGTGTGTTTTCTATCCCCGAGCCTTAGCGAGGGGATAGAAAACACACGAGTTGGATAAAAATCATATACCATCGCAAATCATGAGAGATTCTTTTTAATACATGTTTTACCACAAGTTAAACTTCAATTTTTTTTGTTAAACCCCAATCTTTCTGTAAACATTATAATTGTGAGCCGCTCAAAACATTCACTACAAGACGTCAACAACTTTACGCATGGAAAAAAGTTCCTTGGAGAATAACAAACAAACATTTCATTTTCTGGTATATTTTAATTAATTTATAAAAATATTGAAACAGCATTAAATGTTGCACATTTATAACTTTACGCTTTTCAACTAAATTATTTTGTTACTTTTTCATTCTAAGTCAATAATCTGCCTAAAGCTACGTAATGTTTAATTATGACGTCACGTGGCGTAAGAACACACAGTGGAATATCAAAAATTTATCCCATGAGTGATATCCACCGTATATTGAGATAAACATGTGATATATATATATATATATATATATATATATATATATATATATATATATATATATATATATATATAAAGACATCAATTTAATAAACTTTTTAAACTTAAAAATAACTTGTTAAATCAAGTCTATTCATGTACCTCCAGCATCTAGCACAAGAAACCTTCGTCCTGGTTTCATAGTATCCAAATTCTCGTTGTCCCTCTCTATCTGGAGTCATTTGCAATAAATGGCTGCAGCTTCTGGTTCCAAGCATATGAGGAGAGACTCCTTTGAAATACCAGCCTACCGTTGATAACAATTAAAATCATGTAAAGATTTTTTTATACTGATTATTATAACGATAATTTTGTTAAAGTGTTATGGTACATTACACGTTCAGCTGCTTCCTCCATGAACTGTTTCGCTGGCTCGTCCCAGATGACTGGTACTGTCAACACCCAAGTAACGTTTTCGTCTAAAGGCAAAATAGTTACTTGTAAATTTCTTTTCTGAAATTTCTCAACGAATTCATCCTTTAGATATTTGATGGAACAGGTAAAGACATCCATAGCTGGTAATTCTTTATCTCTTTTATGTCTTTTAACACAGTATGTCTTGTCAATTTCTGGAAAAAAGTATTAATTCTGCTTCAGAGTGATAAATGGTTTTTAACTTTTAAGATATGGACATAATAGTAGGAATATCTTCATTTCATTGTCATGTTCATGTGCATTGGTTTTTTTTTACTTGGCTCACCATTTTGCCATCTTTGTCGTAAAGCATCATCTTAAATCGGCGGAAATAATAATGTTCTTTCCTATCTTCCTCGGTCATCCTACTATAGTCATTTTCTGCATTATAACCAAAACTGACAAATTTCTTGTCTTTGTCAAGTAACAGAGTCGTTGGTGTTTTCTCGGATACAAGATCACCACAATTCCAATGATCTGTGGAAATTCTATTTAAATGATCGTGTTTATCCTTCAAAAAATCAGTACGGAAAGAAAAGGCATAGCCGGAATATGTTGTACCAAAATCGATGGCCACCACAACTGTGTGATCTCTTGTTTTAGTTGACATCGTTGCAAATGAAATTATATTTCCCTGTCTGTGTGAAAGTTTCTACAAAAAGACACGACAATCATAAAAAAATAATGCACAGTCATGTAAATTAAAAGTAAAAATGTTTTTAAAATGTACCTTAGCAGTGATAGTCATATTTTTTGGATTTAGGACTTTTTTAGCCTAAATGTTTACACTGAAAAGAAAATACGTCTGGTTCATATAAAGTGAAAGCTTTCTTTCTTGCCTTACTACATGTAATTTTAAATCATTTCAGAAAAATAGGTACCAAAGAAACGTCGCTAAAGAATCACTATGACTTCATTCAGTAAACAACAAAAAGTATAATTCAAGGCTGTGCTAAATAGCAGTCATATCCTAGAACTTATTCTGTCTCCCTTCGTTTTGAACGTGTTGGACCCCCCCCCCCCCCACATCCACACACACGTCTTACAGTTTCATTATTAGATATAAGCTTTATCTTGTCGAACAGAAAACTCCCATTTCTGTCGACGTTTTCTCTAGTTGTTGGCATCTTCAAATGAATTTAAAGTAATCTCTTCTTTGTAATATCATCTGGATGAGAAGCCCAGTAATAAAGCGTTTGGAAGTCGAACGTATGAAAACTGTATTTGATTAAGATTGCCTTTCTGCTTTAAGGTGGAATATCCCTCTGATAAGGGAGATAACTTCTGTAGAAAATAATCTCACTTTGTTTCTGTTAACTCACAACTATTTAGCAGGTAGCAACAAGGGAAGCGGTGTTGGATCCCAATTTATGTTGGAAGGCGACATTTATTTATATTCAAAAATAGAAAAATAAAATTTGAACGAACTGAACCCCAACTTTTAGCAGGGAAAAAATGTTAAGAAAACTTTTACAAAAAGTTGCAAGAATTTAAGCGAATCATATTGATCAAATTTTTATGAGGCAATATCTACATGTATACCCCTCCCCTCCCCCAATGGATTAATGTTTTTTTTAAAATATTACTAAATTTTATGTACTTGTTCAGTACATGAAAAGTACGTGTTTGATGTTTTAGGCCAGAGAATTTTTGGATGAATATTTTTTCTTAATTTATAGCTCGTTCACAAAGGTGAATGAATTATAATTAGGACAAACGTAACCAAGACAATTGCAAACTCTAGTCTTAGTTATCGTCGTTTGAAACTTATAACATTTCAAATGTTTTTAAATTGAATATAGTTTTTCTATTCTGAGAGAGCTGATATGGAACAACAAAATTTAAAAAATCCAGTATTACATTTTATTAAAGACAATTTATTCCTATATTGAGATCATACCAATAACTAGAAGATCATTCATTTGATTCCATTTTTGTGTTATTACAAAATGTTCTGGTTTACATTTTAAAGTATTTTCTAAACATATGGACCATTTACTCTTATCTTACCCAAATTTAAAAACAGAAAACCTATTCTAAAAAATTTGAAACTGTGGCAATTTATCATGAACTGTATGTAAAACATGTATGTAAAACCTTCAATAGCCTATGCTCAAGAAAGATAACTCTTGCTGATTGAAGCAATTTTTGTTACAAACCTGTACAACTACAACAAAGTGCTATTCTGAACTAAAAAGCAGCGCTTCATTATGTTTTGTAATATGAATTGGCATTGTATAAAACTATATATTATTTTCATATACAGTTAATATTTTTAATTTTATGCTGCGATGGTAAAATTTAGCTTTTTCTAATCACTATGTCTAGTTTTCTTCATATCATGATTAGACACATTATTAATTTTTGAAAAATCTAGCAGCGCTTCATCACTTCAACTTTGTTTCATTTGAATCCATTGATAATGACTTTGATGAAAATCAATATAAATGTTTTTTAAAAATAAATGGTAAAATTAATAGCAGAGGGATATTACACCTTAAAATCATTTCACATAATGTAATATGTTTTACGGTGCTACCGTTTTGGCGAGCGCAGCAAGAATAACACACCTTGCATTATTGTCAACTTAATGATATTTTGACAGTTATTATTTAACATCAAATAATTTTTATTTTTTATTTTATTTTATTTTATTTTTTTTTTTTTTTTTTTTGAGAGAGAGAGAGAGAGAGAGAGAGAGAGAGAGAGAGAGAATTGTATAATATTTCTAAGTTTTAAAAAATTCCTACAAAATACATAGACTTGCTCCCCCTAAAACCCTAAAACCGTTCTTTACTTTTGGAGAAAATTGATCAGTCTGTAAAATGTAATTTGTGTTTAATTTAGTCAAAAGTGTCAAGTGTAAATACAGTACATATGTATTATTTTTCTTTTGTACCTTGTTGTTATCTGACTTTAATTTTTTTTATCCTGATTCATAATTTTTTTTACTGAAAGTTTATTTTGGCATACGTTGTATCCGTGCCCCGGGTTCCTGTTTGTAGGTGTGTAATTTCCCATTTTCCAATTTAATGGTTAGAAAATATGCAATATCTGCTTACATTTTTTTAATTGTTTTTTTTTTCTCTGCATTCTTTATTTTATTTAGTTCAAAATGACTCCTAATTACTTATCTACCATTATCCAATCACAAAAAACTCAAGGACATAACTACAACACAAGAACAACGCACCCACTGCGGGAAATCAATACAAGAACTAAGCTTTATTTTAATTCATTTTTTCCAGCTACAATAAGACAATGGAATGCTTTACCTAAAAATGTGCAATCAAATCCTTCATTACATTTAATGAAAGACATACTTATATACCAGTAGGATCAAAATCCCAAATCATTTTTATTTCGGTACCAGAATAGGCCAAACTCTTCACTCCAAATTAAGACTAGAATGCAGTGGTCTTAATCTTCATTTGTTTCAAAGAAAATTAATCAACTCGCCTCTTTGTATTTGCGGCGAAGTTGAAAGTACTGACCTTTTTTTATTACATTGTAATACATATTCAAGACTTAGGATCAATACAATCCTGACACTTCCGTATTTTCTTAATGTTGAATTATTGTTATATGGTAATGCTAATTTATCCGAAAGTGAAAACAACAATATTTTTTACCATGTCCAGAAATTTCTTGTTGAAAGTAAAAGGTTCTGAGTTCACCTGTTGTCTTACTATAACTATTGTATTACATTAAAGAGCATATTTGTATGTACCTGTATGTTCACAGATATAAAATGCTTATTTATAGTTATTTAACAACATTATGTTTCAATATTAATACATGTATAAGTAACTTTTGTCGATTAGTATAGACATTATCTATTGGATTGTTACAGTTGTCTCAATACTCAATTCCAGCTATTCTTTTCTCACCATTCAATCTCATTTTCTTTTCCTTACATTTTTCCAATTAATATTCATGTGCAATGTTATTGTATTTGTTCACCTCTCATTTGTCAACTGACGAGAGCGAGATTAACATAAGCCTTTTGGCTTGTTTCTCAATCTTTATGAAATGTAATTATAATATGTATGATGCAAATTACTGAATAAATATTGTTTAAACTAAAATGACTTTTTAAATTTTTTAATTTCCTCCCTACTAATACTTATTGTTCATGCAAGAAAAAAATAGCTTACCTCTTTCTTGTATATATAATTATATAATCTCTCTATCAAAATAAAAAAAAAACACTTAAAAAAAAACCACAAATCATCTAAGGCAGGTATCGAAGTTTATACTGAAATAGCTATTTAGAACACGCATTATAGATGTTTTATACACCTCTAAATTTATCGCGGGAAAACTAGCGCGAGATCACTGTGACGTCTCATGTTCAAATCCATATTCATTTGTTAACGTATCTCGACTCAATACGAAGAAATGGAAGCATGTAAAAAGTTTCTTGGGTCTCACCAAAGCTTGTGCGCTACTCAAAACGTGTCTTCAAACCTCAAGGCAGGGTTAATTACTAGTTAAATGTTAGCCATTTTTGGCATAGCACCACGGGAAAAAACAATAGAGAGTACTATGGGACGTAGACATAAATTTTTTTCTTGATGAATCTGCAATCTCTAACCAGAAGGCGTATTACGATTTGCTCCAACACAGTGTCAGTGAAGCTTGCGGAACGCGCCCTCTGGTGAGAGATTGGATGAATCTGTAGGTTTAGCTCGTTCTTTTACCCGCACGCACTGGTTCTTAGAGCTCGCTATTATATGATGTTTTGAGGAGAAATATATATGGGTGGCAACTCCCTCCGTGCTTCCGGTTCTTTCAGTCATGCAATATTCCATTTTATGAATCAATTCATTAAGACACAGATCCCACAATCAAGGGTCCTTGCTCGAAGCCCAAAACTTACTGAAAATAGACTTAAAATCAACATAATGTTTAAAGTAAATATATTACCCATTGTGGATTTGTACGCCTAATACTAGTAACCACAGAAGATATATAACTGGATTAAATATATTTATAATTTTAACTATTCTATCTGTTCAAACACAAATATTAGTCCATCAAACAATTGACAATCAAAGTGACAGAAACGAGACCCCCCCCCCCCTGCTTTTTCTAGCAACAGATATTATTCTTAAATTTACATTTAAAAATTGAATTATCATGGGGTTGCGCCCCCCCCCCCCCCCACTTTTTTGGGAGAAAGAAGTAAGAAATGGAAGTGGAAATAAGAAAATCAACAATGAAATATGAAATTGAAGGTAAAGGAATGCTACGCACGCCCCGCTCCCCCCCCCCTTCGGATTAGAATTTGACTGTAATTTACGTGCCTGTCGAATACAAACTAGTTGTGGTGGTTATGCACTAACTACTAAGGTGAGATAAAAACGAAACCGAAAGTACAAATTACATATTTCATAAATTATTTCATAATGTTATTCATTTTACTTAGTTATAAACAATTCTTCAAATAATGCAGGTGCCTCTCTGAATTTATGAGTTATAAAGTTAGGTACATTTACTTTTCTGTGTATGTATTCATGCATCATGTACATAACCATGTAATACATGTACCTATTATTAGGAATTGCCATACACGTTCTATATAACTAAGATAATAATAAGCAGTTCTATTTTACAGCCTAAATCTAGATGTTAAAAAAACTATACGCATAAAGGATGCCAGTAATAATTAAAACCTACCTTTAAAGAGCCAATTTCAAAGGTGTTCAGATATTATTACTTCCCAGTTTACGTGTTCATATGACTTGCATGTGTTGACATAGTGTGCCCTAGTTTATCCATTCATCCATTTAATACATGTATTATGATGCGAAGGTTGACAACAAAGATGCGATAAAATTAAAAAAATCGTACTTTGAAATTTCACCTATTTCAATTCAGATCTTAAAATTTTAGTGTATTATGATAATTACTTCACATAATGTTCATATCTATAAAACGTGAGATGGGGATAGTCGCTGCACGCTGTGTGGCAACGCACTTTGAAAAAATTACGCACTTTGAAAAATTTTTTCAAAGTGCGTTAAATTTGGGAGAAAATTAACGCACTTTGAAAAATTTTTTCAAAGTGCGTTATATTTTGGTCCAAATCACGCACTTTGAGATATTTTTTCAAAGTGCGTTATAATTGTAGACCAACATTTTTTCACATCATGACACTTAACGCACTTTGAAAAATTAAATTCTTAATTTTTTTTTAACCATTTAAATATAAAATTGTGTTTATATATAAAATATTAATTGATATTTCGTTTTAAATGAAGCGATACGGCGATCCATTCTTTCAGCAAGGGAGATAATAGCGTCAGATCGTATTGACAAGGACGTTTCTCATGCGCTTATCCATACTGGATGAGCTTCCTACATAGAACATTAATCCTACTGTCCTTTACAAAAATTTAGAATATTGGGAATCAAAATTTGTACATGACATTCATATTTCTTTCCCTTCCCAATTTTCGCGAGTTATAAAGCGATGATTGTTCAAATCAATTTAACACCACATAAAAGAATAAACAATGAATTTTATATTCATTTTTTTCTTAAACAAACTTGGATTATTATTAATAAACGTAAAAAAAAACGTTGTTCTAATCCAGTTCATGATGTCTAATATAACGTCGCTAGCTTTTGAATTTAATTCAGTCGTTATTTAAATTTCGGTTCTTATATGGAGTTAAGATCTTTTAGCATCAAATTATGAAAACAAAATTATAAAATGGCTCATTAAAAGAATTTATTCATTTTTGAAATCCTATTTTAACATTCTTTATATTGAATGTACATTTCAGCCAATTGCGTTATAAAAAATATACATGTAATTTTAAATTTAACACAAAGTAATTTGACGGCTACTTCTGTTGAAATAGCCCATCAATTCGAAAAGAAAAATATGAACTCGTACTAAGAATCTCGTGGACAGAGATTTTGAAATATTTTGAAATATGGATCTATAATATATGTAATACGTAATAAGAGCGAGGGCTATTTGTTTATTTAATAATGTATTCTTTATGCACACAAAAATTAACGAAGAAAGAGAAACCTTATTGACATTAATGTCTTTGTTGAAATTAAAAGGAATTAATTTGATTTAGAATTACTGCTTTAAAAAGAATCGCATGTCTATACTTAAATACTAAGTCACGAGTCACATTATCTTCACAGTAGGTAAATGGCAACTATCCATTCCTTGAGCCAGAAAGGATTAACTCGTAAATAAAAAATAATAAACTTTCGTCAGTACTTTCAGTACTTTGATTTTAAAATGTAGTCCCATACTGTAATATTTAGGCGAGACAATTATTTACTAGCCACAGTTTAAGTAATGATACAACACTTTTCAAATTATATAGATAAATATTAATATATTTTTTATGAATTTTTTTTATATCAAGATGGAATAACATAAAGCTTTCATCTAACGTCAATAATTTTTAAATCGTTGTTGCCCTGAAAACATTTCAGGATAGTTTGAAACGGGAAAACTGGTAATATATATATATATATATATATATATATATATATATATATATATATATATATATATATATATATATATATGACTTGGACGGTATAACATTAATTAATTTTACTACCAAATTTATCTGAAAGTTCAAGAAATCGACAATTTTTTTTTCAAAGTGCGTTGATATTGTCAATATTTACGCACTTTGAAAAAAAAAATATTTGTTTTTCAAAGTGCGTTAAGATGGTCCCAAAAACGCACTTTGAAAAAAAATTTTCAAAGTGCGTAATTTTTCAAAGTGCGTTGTAACAACGCTGGCAACGTCATTTCTGGATTCTTAGCGTTATATTCAAAATTCATAACTTAGTCCTTAACAAAGAATTGGCAATGGTAATCTACTCACTTTTTTGTTTAAATAAAGTGTAATTAGTACTCTATTAGTGTTCGATAAAGTAACTAGTATATTGGATCATTTTACTGTGCGATCAGTTTCATCGATGGTTCTGCAAATAATTTTGAATGTAGCCTGAATATGGTTGATGACGTAAGAATCTAGCTTTAATTTTCCTTCAGAGAGTATGTCTTCTGAATTTCTATTCTATTTTTTAGCAAGGCATGCATATGCTTTCATAAACACTGAGGATACCCTGTTAAATCTCTCTAACTTTTAGGTATATATATATATGCATGAATTTAGTCCAATACATTTTCTAGGAACTATCAAAGCAAAAAGTGCATTGTATCTCTACGTGTCAAATTCCAATATAAAGAAGGATTGCCTATTTTATCTCATAACGTGTATGTACTGATGAACATTTATTTAACAATAATATCGCTACTTTTACTTACTCTTTATTCAATGGTTATTTATTTTTTTAAAAGATGTAAATATATAACGTTATTAAACAATAAAAATTAAATAAATGCTACATGCGGGCTATGAAAGTAACGATTATTGCAGAAAAAATACATTTATATAACGAGTTAGTAATTATCTTGTTATAACGAGTTATCATCTTGAGTAAATTTTCTCATTAAATTATGATATTTTTAGCGTTTTCTATCCTACCACCGAAGTAAACCATCTTTTTTAAAAATCAATTCAAAGTTCCAATTTACAAACAAAAATCTTTTATAAATAATTATATCAAAATGAAAAATCGATTTGTTTACGTAAATGATATACCATACATTTTTAACTGTTTTGTGGTGTTGTGTAAATTATACCATGGTTTGGTTCACGACCCGGGATTAAACCTCACGAGACGAAGTCAAGTGAGGTTACCCGCGGTCGTGATCCCCTGGTTTACAAAAAAAAAGGAAATAAAACAAGAGGCCCAGGGGCCACATCGCTCACCTGAGCAACAATAGCCTTAACTCTGATCAAATTAGCATTACAGTATCAAAATCAAAATATCTTGACAACTAAGTACAGTAGATCATGCTCAAAAAATTTAAAAGATCTGCCGATTTTTATCCACATATTATTATGGTAAATACATAGCCCCTTTTGTTGTTGTACCTGTAAGAAGATTTTTCTCTATTCCTATATAACCCCCTACCCCCCCCCCCCCACTTTGTGGCCCCACTTTTCTCTAGGGAATCATGGTTTGATCAAACTTTAATCTGCACAACCCGTGCTTTTACACAAGTTACTACTTTTTGGACTGAAAACTTTCCCAGAATATTTTTAAAGATTTTCTCTATATATTCCTATGTAAAATTCATCCCCCCATTGTGGCCCTACCCTACCCCCGGGGACCATGATATAAACAAACTTGAATCTACACTATCTGAGGATGCCTTTACAAAAGTTTGATCTTTTCTGGCCTAATAGTTTTTAAGAACAAGATTTTTAAAGATTTTCTCTATATATTCTTATGTAAAAATTCACCCCTCCATAGTGGCCCCACCCTAACCCCCAAGGACAATTATTTAAACAAACTTGAATCTATACTATAGACTGAGGATGCTTCCGCTCAAATTGGAGCTTTTCCGGCCTAATAGTTTTTGAGAAGAAGATTTTTAAAGATTTTCTCTATATATACCTATGTAAAAATTCATCCTCCATTGTGGCCCCACCCTACCCCCGGGGACCATGATTTAATCAAACTTGAATCTACACTATCTGAGGATGCTTCCACTCCAATTTAAGCTTTTCTGGTCTAATAGTTTTTGAGAAGAAGATTTTTTGAGATTTTCTCTATATATTCCTATGTAAAAATTCATTCCCCCATTGTGGCCCCACCCAACCCCCGGGGACCATGATTTAAACAAAATTGAATCTACCCTATCTGAGGATGCTTCCACTTCAATTTGAGCTTTTCTGGCCTAATAGTTTTTGAGAAGAAGATTTTTAAAGATTTTCTCTATATATTTCTTTGTAAAAATTCATCCCCCATTGTGGCCCACCCTACCCCCGGGGACCATGATTTGAACAAACTTGAATCTACACTATCTGAGGATGCCTCTGCTCAATTGGAGCATTTCTGGCCTAATAGTTTTTGAGAAGAAGATTTTTAAAGATTTTCTCTTTACATGTATATACCTATGTAAAAATTCATCCCCCATTGTGACCCCACCCTACCCCCGGGGACCATGATTTGAACAAACTTGAATCTACACTATCTGAGGATGCTTCTACTCCAATTTAAGTTTTTCTGGCCAAAAAGTTCTTGAGAAGAAGATTTTTAAAGATTTTCTCTATATATTCCTTTGTAAAAATTCATCCCCCCCATTGTGGCCCCACCCTACCCCCGGGGACCATGATTTATACAAACTTGAATCTACACTATCTGAGGATGCTTCCACTTAAATTTGAGCTTTTCTGGCCTAATAGTTTTTGAGAAGAAGATTTTTAAAGTTTTTTTCTTTATATTCCTATGTAAAAATTCATCCCCCCATGGTGGCCCCACCCTACCCCCGGGGACCATGATTTGAACAAACTTAAATCTTCACTATCTAAGGATGCTTCCACTTAAATTTGAGCTTTTCTGGTCTAATAGTTTTTGAGAAGAAGATTTTTAAAGTTTTTTTTCTTTATATTCCTATGTAAAAATTCATCCCCCCATGGTGGTCCCACCCTACCCCCGGGGACCATGATTTAAATAAACTTGAATCTGCACTATCTAAGGATGCTTCCGCTCAAATTGGAGCATTTCTGGCCTAATAGTTTTTGAGAAGAAGATTTTTAAAGATTTTTTTCTATATATATTATGTAAAAATTCATCCCCCCATTGTGGCCCCACCCTACCCCCGGGGACCATGATTTATACAAACTTGAATCTACACTATCTGAGGATGCTTCCACTTAAATTTGAGCTTTTCTGGCCTAATAGGTTTTTAGAAGAAGATTTTTAAAGATTTTCTCTATATATTCCTATGTAAAAATTCATCCCCCCATTGTGGCCCCACCCTACCCCCGGGGACCATGATTTAAACAAAATTGAATCTACCCTATCTGAGGATGCTTCCACTCCAATTTGAGCTTTTCTGGCCTAATAGTTTTTGAGAAGAAGATTTTTAAAGATTTTCTCTATATGTTCCTTTGTAAAAATTCATCCCCCATTGTGGCCCCACCCTACCACCGGGGACCATGATTTGAACAAACTTGAATCTACACTACCTGAGGATGCTTCCATACAAGTTACAGAATTTCTGGCCTAATAGTTTTTGAGAGAAGATTTTTGAAAAATACCTACAAATTTTAAATAATTCTAAATTATCTCCCCTTTAAAGAGGGTGTGGCCCTTCATTTGAACAAACTTGAATCCCCTTTACCCAGTAATGCTTTGTGCCAAGTTTGGTTGAAATCTGCCCAGTGGTTCTGGAGAAGAAGATGAAAATGTGAAAAGTTTACAACGCCGACGCCAACGCCGACAACGCCAATGCCGACAGACAACGGACAAATTTTGATCAGAAAAGCTCACTTGAGCTTTCAGCTCAGGTGAGCTAAAAAGAAAAGAAAGTTTTTGCATTAAAATGTGTTGACATGAAATGCTGTTGTTACAATTTTATTTTCACGATGTGCAGATATTCCATATGGGATAACTGCAATGGATAGAAGATTTATCCACAAGTGCCTTTTACATAGGGGCAATGGAAGCATCATAGGTTAAAAAGATATAATTCAAAACTGACGATATTGTTTATGTATGTGTTTCATTAAATATGCCAAGATGATAATTGTAAATGGGGGATGGGGTGTACTGAAGGGTATTCCTATAAAGAATACAACGACCTTGTCAGCAAATACAATCTTCTACTGGGTAGCATGCTGACTGAAGTTTTTCATACTAATTGTTAGACCATAATAAATCACCTAATTGTATACGGACTTTTCCGTTTTTTCCGATTTCGACAATGAGCACACGGCGGGTGTGACCGGTCAGCAGAGGATGCTCACTCCTCCATGGCACCTGATTCTATCTCTATTTTCTTTAAGAGGACCGTGTTCGCTTTGCTCCTGTTTTGTAATTTTCCTTTGGAATTTTGAATTTGAACACTTCGTTATCACCATATGTCATTTTTTTGTATTATCTTCTTTAATGTCATATATATTATTGTATTGTCAGCCTATTAAGTATTGTGGTCTTTATTTATGCATTTACATTGTATTTGTATTTTCTGATTTCCAATAATTTAAACCACATTTTGAACTTGATCAGATTGATTGCTATCTGCAATATCGACTTTTATTGAGTTTAAAATATTGATCTTAAAAAGAGATTTTATTATATTTAGATAAAAATTAATATATAAAGAGGATAACTAAATATTTATAACGAGATAACTTACTCTATTTATAATAGAAAACTATAACGAGATACAAATATGTAATGACGAGATAAATAACTCATTATAACGAGATAGCGTCTAGCTCGACATAACGAATTCACAATTTTTTTAAAACTTTTTTTTTTAGCCAAATCGGTTTTCAAATAATGCGTCACGCATTTAAAATCTCTAAATATCCTGGCTTACTTCAACGCGTGGTACTTTACAAAGAAAAGATAAATCTACCCGAATTTTACTAGTGTCCATATCAACATTAAATTAATTTTAAAACAGTGAGCTCATGACAAATGTCACGGTGTGAAATTCAATCTTTCGGACTTTTTTTAATTATTGTGTAAATTAACCTTTTCTGACTTTGTGTAAATTGCTACAAAAACCTTTCCCCTATTTCGACAACTGTTTTAAAAACGTTTTAAATTCCGCGTAGCCTTAATCCCAACTGAGGCACAGACAGAGATGGACAGTTAATATTTTAATTGACTTCTGTTTATGTTAATTGACACGTCAACTTTCATCTTATTATTTATTTTATGTACATGCTGCTAAAATGTCATTAGTTACTCAATAGCTGCTTGATAATTGATTTCCTTACATCTGTACTTATTATGTTAATCCTTCGTTGTGTTTTTCCATTGTTAACTATAGATGATTTTGAATTGTAAATTATGGTCAGTTGGAATCAGACCTTCGGTGCTGATGCATCCCAAACTCACGTAAAGGCATATTCCATGTAAATTCTAGATAAAAGTCTGAAAACTAAAAGGCGTGTTGGCTGTTGGAGGTTTAATGAGGCTGGGTCCAACAACAAGAGAAAAAGCTCAAGGTTGGCCCAGTATTAGTCCTGTACGGGAGAGAGCGCCCCGTAATACAAACATCAGTTTGTAAAGATCTATTTGTTTCCGTAATTATAAAGATAAAGACAACAAATAAAGTGCGCATACCTTACAGAGAAAGTCACCTTTTATGCAGTCGGGTAAATGTCTTAATCAAAGAACAACGAATGTCTTTAAAACAAACTATCTTCTTTATATAAGGAGACTTTAGTATTTCTATCTTTCTGGTAAGTTTCATGTATTCTCTCTAGCTTTCTTCTCCCGTTTTCTGTGTTGTATGTTTGTACATCTTTATTGTAAAGATCTATCTGGGTACTAGCGTAACGTAGCGTTAACTCAATATTCCTTTTGCGTATTTGTCTGAGTGCAAGAGGAATAAATAAACAGAATAAACAAAAATCAGAAGTACATACATACAGTACATACAGCAATACAGTACAGAAAAAAAATTGCAAAAAAAAAAAAATAAAATAAAAGAGACGTATAACAGAATCCATGTTTGTATAACAACTAAAAATAAAGGATCAGATCAGTTTAACAACTAGGGAGAGCATACAGTATACAAAATATACCGCGAACAGTAAAATGCAAACAAAAAACAAAAAAAAAACCACATTAACATTAGAATTAATGTCATACCGGTAGACATGTACTAGTATGTAACAACTCATAGATGCATTTTTAGCGCATCGAGACTGGTAGCTCATTTCTATGCAAAGTTCTACTACTGGCATGCACGGCTCTGTTTCTTTAACTCTGTCATTTTAATGAATTGACCACCATCTCCATGTCATATTTCTCTTCTGGTTGTTATTCGCAACTGCATCTTCCCCTCGTAATGTCTGAACATGTCACCGTGTATACCAGTTCATTTTTTTTACAAGCACAACTGCGTAAAATACATCAATTTTTTTCTATCTTACAAGAATCTCTCCAAATGAAGTTAGCTTCGGAGAGCATCCGCTTTTTTGACTGGCAAAGGTACATGTACACCGCATTGCTTGGTTTAAGGGGGACAAGGACGTTGCAGAATAAAAATGTTATGTCAATGAATTGTTTTTGTTAATCAACATCAAGTTGTCCTCTAAAACATATTATTTTTTGTGGTCACTGTCTAACCTTACAAGGGAGATATTTTTTCTATGAATATGATTTGTTGACAATTTCAATTTTCTGCAATAAAAATCGTACCCGTACTTATGGAATTATTGACTTTTTGTGACTGTCATGTGGTCAACAAAAGTCACGTAATCAGCGTCCTGTCTCCAGGATACTTTTATATCATGGTACCTACTTCTTCTGACGAAGCTTCTTTCCTTTGTTTTTGACAATTGCTTGTGCCTTCTCAAAGCATTCGCGCACTAGCCAGGCCCATTCATGAGCTGGAATATCTCAGCATATCATACGTAATATGTAAGAGTGTCGTTGATGAATTTCTTTAATATGGCATCCTGATTTTAAGCTAGTCCCTTAAATAGCACCCGTAAAATAACCGTACAATACGAAAGTTGCTAATTTCACCAAGTTTGCTATACATGGTAATGATGATGCAAACCAGTTTCTTTTAAAGGTCAACAGGTCTGTTCCAGGAATTCATCCTGACAAAAAATTGTATCTTGGATGTAATTCAGCCCCTTGTAATAAATCTCTACAGTACTTTATAATATATATCATCAGAATGTAAGCAGTACCTGTAAATCATTGATATCCTAATTATTATGGCACGCCAAATTCACAAAAATGAGCTAATCATAGTTTCACAGTCGATAAACTAGGTTTAACGGTTGTACACTATAGTTTACGGACAGAAAAGTATAGTTGAAATAATAGATCTACACTTGCTCATCTATTGATACATTCGTCTTTTTTTTTAAATCATATAATAAACGTCCCAAATCTGAATTCTCAGAACCACACAGTAGATTTATGTACTGCCTAAGTGAGGAACCTAACAATAAGTACTTTGAAAGAAATTAAGAGCAGACCAACATTTTTGAAAACAAGAAGTTGTGTCATATTTGTCTTGAAATGATATTTTGTCTTAAAGCTTTTTGTTTATACATTGATCTTATTATTCAGCATTTAGTAGGATTTTCTTATAAATCTGCATGATCTTTTCATAGGTCAGTGCGTAGAAGAGAAGTACATGTACTTTATATGAAATTTGGAATTCTTGGAATTTTTGCAAACCTGATAGAGATATTGGGTCAAGGATTTGTCTTTTGCAGATGCTTTACATTGGGAGAATTCAGCATAAATCAGAGGTGTGTTCAGTAGAGCGGGTGCTCGCGAGCGCTCGTCAAATTTCCCTATACCTTTAACAAACATTTTGGCGACCTCTTGCGAGCATCCGCTCTGCTGAACTTGCCTCAGAATAGATGGCATGTATGTGAATATGATTCATCATAATACCGTATATCAGGTTTTTTCCGCGTCATGTTTTTTCCGCGAATAAGAACCTAGAACGGTACATAAAATTTACGCGAATCAAAATTTTCACTATTTCAAAGTCATAGTGAAAATATAATTCTCGATTGTTTGACATGTGAAGTAAGAGGAGAAAACGTATCTAAATTGTCACTCTTAATATTAAAAAATTCGGACAATTAAACCATTTAAACGATTTTCTTAATGTGAATAATTACCAATAATTATTTCAGAGACGCAAACAGTCTTAGATCAATGGGTCATGTATCGTTACATATACCGGTAGCTCAGGTATAATGACATCGGTTTACGCAAGGAAAGCGACCGTTTTAATTAACTTGTCAATGGATTATTGAATAAACAACGAGGCTTACTGTTTCATGTTTCATTCATTTTCTATGTTGAATCAGCTGTTTGTGTACCATGTGACCTTTATGTGTACTGATGTGTATGACGTCACGTTTTTCTGTGTTCTGGAATAAAAGTTAGAAATGGACGCACGTGTTTTCTTGGTGCTCGTCTAAACACTTACATACCTGTTATCTGGCGCTTGTCCTCCGATCCCGCAATATCTACCTCTAACTAAACTTACTGAACACAGTTCGCCATACTATAACTTACCTGTTTACTTTATAAGGAAAGAGAGCACTCTATTACAATAACAAAACTTTGTATCAAATTTACGCTGATTTATTTTCGCGATTCGGAAATCGTCGCGAACAAAGCGGAAATTGGATACACGCGGAAAAAACCTTATATACGGTATTTTAGCTACATCTCGGGTTGATACTCAGTAATAATTAAATTAAGAAGTAAAACTGAAGAAAACAAAATTATGATAGTTGAAGTATTGTACAGCATATGTTGTATCAACTATAATATACAGGTATATATTATAAGTTGTTTATTTTATCAGGGATGACCTTGTGGAAAAATGAATTTAGGATGTAACATAGAGTTCAATTTCCCCGAACCAGGTCAGTTGAATGATTCAGTTTTTGCAATTGGTGGAGGAAACTCCAGCATAACTGACAAATTGGACCTTGGGACAGGACAGCTTTTGGATATTCTTTCAGGGACGAATCAGTGTGTTAGTCACCATGATAATGCAGATAAACATCTCTCCGCCTCAGATTTTCATCTTGCTCTTGGTCCAGCAAATGATAACAACCTTAGATTTTCCTCTGGTCAACCCTGTTTCAGACATTAGAACTGATGCGGTGGAGGATTGTAGTGAGAATACAACATCTATAATGCTGCTTTGAAAGGAGTTTGAAAATGTTACCTAAACAACCTATTCCTACAAACACTTTGAACTTAGGAAATGTGACAAATATACAACCTATTCAGCTTAATCAAGCCAATTTGCTTGGAATGCCAGCTATACAGGTGATTCCAATAGAAAACATGCAGTTATTGTCCTATATAAAACCCTGGGACATTCTCAAAACCTCCAGTCATCCTCTACGAACCAGATTCAACAGCGAAACTCAAACTCTCCTCAAATGATACAAAGCAATTCTCCAGCTGCAGTGTTGCAGGGAAATGTTCTCTTGTTGCAATCTCTACCTAGCTAAATAAACCAAAGTAGTATTACATACTCTAGCATTTCCTCTCATACCCAACAAGGTATCACTACTCCAAATCAGATCTTGCAGATTTCTAGTGATCAGAACACAGCTGTGTCCATTCAGAGCACATTAACTGCCAATTCGTCTTGTGGGAAAGCGGACACTGAGATATTGAATGAAGGCATGACCATCAAAACTCTCTTGCAAAAAAGTAACAGACATGCTTGCATGCAGATCAGGAGGCAGGAATCCTCACATTTCAAGATAGCATTGATGGAATTCAACAGCAAGTTTTTTCTACTCATCAACATCAAAGAAAACCTTGGAAAGTATACCTGGACAAACAGACAGACACAGAATCTTTCATACAATCAATTGAAAAGAACCTTCGGACAACCAGAGGAACACCAAGATACTGGTGTATGGCAAAAACATTGCCCTGACATTTGACTGTCGAAATCAGAACTTTGTTATGGAGTCCCTTACAAAAGCTATGAAAGGGAATACTAGTCCGTTTAACAAAGAAGTCAGCATTGAAATAAGAAAGCCATCTGATGCAGATGCAGATATGGATAAGAAAGTTATGGAGGGTAACAGTAAGTCAAAGGAGGTTAAGTATGTGTCCATTTTGAATCCCCCTACTCCAAAGAAGGTCAAGACTGAGTCTTCAGTTGTAATTATCTCAAAGACTCCAGACAAAGACACTGAAGGCAAAGAACACCAGACTAGAACATCTCTGTCAGCGTCGATAGAAAGAAAGTATGTCCAGCTCGAAGGAAATACAAATCGAGAAAGATGCTATCTTAACCGAGTGTGAAGGTCAGCTGTCCCACCAAACAGGTGGCGGAGAATCTGTGGGAGAAAATGCGGACAAGTTGGCGGTTCTGTCGGTGGTGAAGAGGAGGGACCAGAAGTGTGAGGAGGTGAGCCAGAAGATGAGGACCGGGTGTACAAATGTGACCTGTGTAGTGCTTCATTTAGCAGGGTGGGGAACTACACCCGACATAGAATGATCCACACGGTCAACACACAGGTACTGTACACAATGTTATTATTGTCCATTCACAATTTTCTATGAATGATTTTGTTTCCTTTTAAAATTTTTCTGAACACATTTGTATTAAAATTGGAAAGATTCTTTGAATCGTCAAACTCATTTTGTTTCGAATTTTCAAAAAAGGTTGAATGAGGTGAAATTAAAAATAGGGTAAAGAAAATATTCTTTTTGATGTGTTTAAACTTATAGGTAAAATAACATGTTCATTGCAAGTCATTCGAATTGATGTTACCTGCATTAATTGCCATTTAAAGCATTTCTCTGTTTTTAAACTTTTTTGGGGGGGGGGTGGGAGTGACAAAAAAGAAGCTTTTTTATTACCTTAAGTCATTTTCATTAGATTATAATACATGTATTTTTCATTAATTAATCAATAGCCATATTATTTTGCCAGGTGACCTTAATCGTCATGTAAGGAATGTTCACCTGTTGGCACCTCTCCTGAGGTGTGGCCACTGTAACAGAGAGTTTGTGAAGGAGTCCACATTGATCAGACACATGCAGACCACTCACAAAGACATCATCATTAAGTCACTGCGGGATAAGCTGGATAAAACACCCCCGTAAGTCAGACTCAATACACATAGTAGTAACGAAAATAACCAAAGAAGTAAATCAAGGATAACTTAAAGGGGCATGGTCACGATTTTGGTCAAATTCTATTTTTCTGATTTTATTATTTAGAATGTTTTAGGAATGCAGTTCTAATGATCAAATGAAATTTGAGAGTCAGTCGTTAAATTATAAGCAACATACTGAGCTCACAATTCTTTGTCATGTAAACAAGGCTCGTGCCCTGTTTTTGATTACATATGTTCAATATACCAGTAAAAAATCTTTTTCAAGCTGATTGGTCTATCTTCTTATTCATTTTAAGCATAAATAAACAGTTTCTAATGTTTAACACATTGATTTTAGGTCTAAAATTGTAAATTTTCACTTCAACATACAAAATGTAAACAAAAGCTTTGTTTACATAGCAAAGCCTTGTAAGCTCTGCAACTCGCCTTTTAACTTAACGAATGAATTTCAAATTTTGGTTGCCTATTAAAAATGTCTTACTGAAGTTTTGTAGACATTAACATAGGTAAAATAAATTTTGACCAAAATCGTGACCATGCCCCTTTAAGTAGTAAATCAAGATTTACTGGAGTAGTAAGTCAGGAATAACTGGAGTAGTAAGTCTAGGATAACTGGAGTAGTAGATGTAAGATAACTGGAGTAGTAAATGTAGGATAACTGGATTAGTAAGCCTAGGCTAACTGGAGTAATAAATCTAGGCTAACTGGAGTAGTAAATGTAGGATAACTGGAGTAGTAAGTCTAGGATAACTGGAGTAGTAAATCTAGGAAAACTGGAGTAGTAAATGTAGGATAACTGGAGTAGTAAGTCTAGGATAACTGGAGTAGTAAATCTAGGAAAACTGGAGTAGTAAATGTAGGATAACTGGAGTAGTAAGTCTAGGATAACTGGGGTAATAAGTCTATAATAACTGAAGTTATATGTCAAAGATTTAATGAGTATGGTAAGTCTAGGATAACTGGAGTATGTCTAGGATTACTTAAGAAGTTAGTTTAAGACAACTATAAAAGTAAGAATAGAAAGTCTAAGAAAACTGGGGCATTAAGTCTAGGATAACTAGAGTAGTTTGTCAAAGATAACTTGGGTATTTTAGGATAACTTGAGACGTAAGTCAAATAGGACTTGAGTAGTAAGTCCAGGATAACTGGAGTAGTATGCCAAATGTAACTAGAGTAGCAAGTCAAAAATACTGCAGTATAACTTAAGAAACACTTGACTAGTAAAGTAAAGATAACTTGAATAACAAGTCAAGGATAACCTTTGTAGTAAATGAAGCCAAAAAAAAAAAAAAAAAAAATAATAATAATAAAATAATAAAAAATCCAAATCATGAGCATAATTTTTTTTAAATGCAGATTTTTTTGCAGAAGAATGTATTTCCTTTATTACTAAATAATTTTGATAATGTATTAAATAAATAAATTCTGGTAGTGTTAATTTGACTCTTTGAAGGATTATTTGATGTTTTATTATTTTTTTTGGGGGGGGGGGGGGTGTTTTCAATCATTTAAACAGTGAAAAACAGTCATCAGCAAACTTGGCTACAAATACAGTACTGAGGACTGATAAAACATATTCTGCAGTTCATCAGGAGAACCAAACAAAGGGGAACCAGACAAGCACTTCCTGCTAAAGAACTCTCAGAGCTATCCTTCTTAGTATGGGTCTCCACACTTTAAATAAATTTTGGCATTCAGGGAGGTTTATAGAATACAAACTGACACTTGTCTCAGTCTGATAGATTTCTGTGATATTTGTAATGTATATTCAGGATGTTCATGCTCTACATGGATTTTATTAATTATTATTATTATAATGATGATTGAAAAAAAAATGTACATTGAACGTGATGAAACGAATGGATGGTTGTTTGACAATTTTTAGACTGTATGAAATTATTCAAATTTTAAAAGCATAGATATTTGAATTTTTCTCTTAACTTAACATTGAAAGTTTATAAAAAATATCATCTCTAAGATTTTTAGGTAGATCTGATTGGTAATTTGTAGAACACCCAGTCTCCTGTAGTTGCTTTCCTAAATAAAAGCAAAATTTGAGTTTCTGTATTTTGTAAAATGGAGCTTCGTTAATATTTTTCAACAAAAGTATTAATTTTTTTCAGGTTACATGCAATTTCTGTGTAAAAATTGAATATTGTTATGGAGTGATGAATACACTTGTTTTTATGAAAATGTGATTTTGTTGTCAAATTTCTGGTTGTATTGTTGTTTTGTGTTAATATTTATGGTATCCAAGGTTAGAAATACTTAGTATTTTATATATATAAGTATATTTTTGTTTAGTAGTTTTTTAAACTAACTTTTTTTTCAAAGATCTCAGTGTTTAAAAGCTTTATATGTAAAATAGCTTGATATGGATTATAATTCTTCTCTTTTGCTTGATTTAAAAAAAATGTGGGTTTTTGAATTGCCAAATTGTCCTGATTTTGATAACGATATCAATAATATTTGCGTTAATGTTTCTGTTGGAATATCGCTCGCTCTCTCTCTCTCTCTCTCTCTCTCTCTCTCTTTCATACATGAAGTTCACTTTATAGGGCTCGATGGTTGTGGCAAATTTTAGACTGTATATACATCCCTAAAAAGAAGAGCCCTATCTAAAATTTTAAAAATGCCCAAATTTTAAAGGTAAAATATACGGTATTTTTTTTTCCTAAACAATATATTATAGCTCAACAATCTTAAACTTCAAACTTCAACTTATCTTGAAATTTCAGGTAGATCTGATGGTTAATTTGTTGACCATCCAGCCTCCTTAAGAGCAAGTACACTTATTGCAACCTTCACTTGTCACTTTCTTTATGTGGTGCTTTATAGTTTCTCAGAGGATCATAATATTTATAACAACATTTTACAAAGGCAAATTTAAGAAAATAATTTTTGAAATCTGAATTATCAATGTCAAAAAAATATTTTCTTTGGTGTTTTGTAGCAATCAATATGCATAAATCATAAAAACTTAACTTGAACAATTTGTAAATTTTGACCCAAACTCTAAAACATGCATATTTAGTCATGTGAATTCTATTATATATATTTTTTTAATATCATGAACTGTTTTCTTGCATTTTTGGAAATATGGGTATTCTTATCTTTGTCTAAATTAATCTATGCCTTGCTTATAATTATTTGATGACATTTTATTTGATTTTTGCTGTTTCAAGTATTCACTGTACATGATTGTATATATGGCGTGGTATTTCCCCCTCTGACAGTGCTTATGTTTGGCTGAAAAAATATTCGTATAATTAGGGTTGTGCAATATCATGTTTTTATTATTTTATCTTCTCTTTTTGGGGATGCATTTTTTAAAGGCATTTTAGACTTTATTTCTTACAAATGGAATAAAATCAGTCAATTTCATATATTTGTGTTTCGTTCGATACTCTTTGACTATTTCATTAAAAAACAATCACTAAGACAGAAAAATATTTTAACAACATATAAAACAAAACATGTCAGTGTCGATTACAATGATGCAGAAGTGAAGTTTATCTTATGACCGTTCTAGAATGGGTTATTTTTCCTTCTTCCAAAATTAATAAGAAAGGAAAAGATCCCCAAGTTTTATTCACACTTAAAATTTATAACGGTGTAGAACGGTGTAGAGCACAGGGTTGCTTAAGCATCATTTTTTACGGATATTGCCCTTCAAATTGTTGTTCTGCATAACATATAGTGTTAAAGGGTGTTAGAGAAAGCATGCACTCGATTTTTCCCATTCAAATAACTAATAAGAAAATACCCATTTTTGCTTTAATACGAACATAAAATATTATTATACTTTCATGTTGGTTTAGACGCAGTTGACAATCCGTTCTCTTACCCTCCCAAACGGGCACTATTTATATAATGTATTTTGAAATGAGATCATCAATACCTCATAAATCAGACAATGTATCTTTAGATACTTGAATTATATATTTTCAGCAAATTTCTAAAGCTCTGTATTTTTATAACTTTAATTTTGGGACTTAAAAGCACTTGTTACCGCATACGAGTATATTTCTTTATACTTTTATATAAGAATGATATTGAAATATTTAAATCACACCAGTGTGAATTAATAACTATGATAAAGATTTGAATGAGTCTTGGTTCTCCCGAATTGAAGTTTAGATTTGTAAGCGAGCTTTTCTGACCACCTGTTGTCTGTCTGTCAATTAGTCTGTAAACTTTTCACTTTTTATAATTTCTTCTCTAGAAACACTTGGAAAAATTTAACTGACCAAACTTATTACAAATCATCCTTCTGAATTTTTAAATTAAGGGCCCAACTTTTTACAAAGAAAGGGAAAATGATAAACTAAACAGAGAATATAGTGTATACGTTTCTTACATATCTTCTTCTCACGAAACACTGCACCAGAAATGCCAATATTTACATCAAAACTTCCATGTAAAGTGAAAATCTAAATTGTTAAAACAGTGACCCCAGATCAATACTTGGACCCAAGAGGAGTTCAAAGTTCAAGATACATAGAAAAGCTGTTAAAATAACCTTTTCAATGGCGTCGAAAGCAAATTGAAAAGGGGGGGGGGGCTAGACTGATCAAAAATCTTGACAAGCAAAAAAAAAAGAAAGAAACTAGACATGATCTCGTTGCGAGCAACGAGTGGGTCTTCCGTTTGATTATGAATTAATGATAGGGTTAAATTAAGATGCTGATATTTGGTACGAGTTACTATAATAACTTACTTTAAACTAATTTTTGGACCTACACTGCAAAATTAAGATTTCCGGAAAAGGTCATTTTTAAACTTCAATATCTCTGCAAGGCCTTGTCCGATTTCAAAACGGTTTTTAGTTTTGTATTCAGTACAAAAATGTCTACAAAACAAAACGTATATGCTTTAAAAATTCCAAAAATCGAAATTTTGGAATCACTTCCGGTGACGACCGGAAGTGACGGACGACCTGCTCATATTAAAATTTGATAAGTTTAAAAAATATTCTGATGGAAAAAAAATTGTAAATTTTTAATTTGAAAAATTTTAAAAACACAATTTCCCAAAAATGCTGTTTGAGCGGACCGAAAGTGACGGACGATCATGTTTTTACCTGATAACACCTAAGAATTCAAAAATCTATCATTCCTTAAAATTTTAATTTTCTGTCCTTAATCGTTTTTGAGAAAAAGGGAGGACAAAATCACGTTTTAAAAAAAGATAAACGAATATATCGGCCGACCGGAAGTGACTTCATCAACAAAAATTTACGTGATAAAAGATCTTGATACTCTTTATTACCTACCCCGGGCCAATACTAAGGCTCCTGAAGGGGCTCAACGTTTAACATATATTTAATAATCTTCTCAGAAATTACAATGTAACAATTTGTGATATTAGTACGTAAGCATCATCAGATAGTGTAGATTTTAAATTGTTCAAATCATTATCTCTATGCCAATACTGGGGCTACAGGAGGGGTTCAAATGAGAAAAAAGGACATATAAGAAAGAAATAATCTTTAAATTGTTCAAAAAGTTAAACAACAATCTATACTCCCAGCAATCTTTGTACAAATTAAGCTCCAAATCATGGTTTATTTTCCAAAAAGTCGATTTTTACGTCCACAGACTTTTCAGACGTTTCGTCCAAGCCTTCAACGGTGATCTTGGTTGCTCCAAACTTAATCTTTGCCTTAACTCTCCTTCGGGTGCCTGCTGTTGTGTCTGGCATAGGAACAGTCAGAGATCCTATCTTCTTGCATCCCTCATCGTCAGTATATTGTGGTTCAACTGCATTGCTGGCAAACACAGGAAAATTGACCGAAGTTTGATTTTCATAGAGTGGAAAGTAGGTTTTTTCGGTCTCTTCGTTGCAATGAACAAGCATGTTTTTGTTAACGTGAATGTCGAACTTGTCTGTACAGTATTCTATCCCATTAATGAGCTTCTTCTTTGATTCAGGGTGTTTGTCCTTGAAAAATCTGGTGTTGGTACCCACGCCGTATGTATATTTTACAACCCTGGCAGCAATAATATCTGGGTCATGGCCATAAAGAACAGCACCTTTCAGTACAGCTAATCCACATCCTTGGGGAATTACTACTGTGTAACTCGGGAATGAATCTCGTATCCTCCTTTGTAGAAGCTCACACTCTGAAAACCCTCCCACCATGATGATGACCTTATTTCCTTCGGTTGTATCAGAAACCAAAATTTCCTCAACTTTCACAACTATTTTGTCCACTACCTTGTTAAAGAACTCTTCAAATTTTTTAACTTTGATTTGAAGTTTATCTTTTTTCAATTCCACGTCATCTTTCAATCCGTGATCTTCTATGCATTTAATGATATTGTCTGCTATTTCCAGAAGAGATGGTGGAATTTGAATACGCACGTTTTTTCCTGTAGGTTTTTCTCTTTTCTTCTTTTCAAAAAACCGAAACAATTCGATATAGTCTCCGGTGTATTTCATACGGAACGCTTCAATAATGGGTTTGGACACAATGTCCTCCACCATTTTTTTAAACTCTTCGTCCACGTAAATCCCTCCCCAATCGCCTCCTTGTGCTCTGTTTACCTCTTGTATCTTCCCATCTTCTCTCACTTCTTGCATTGCCATGTCAATTGTACCACCTATCGAGCCAAAACAAGACATATTAGCTAATACAGGTTTATGTCATTATTGAACAGGTCTACGATGATATTTACGTTGATTTAATCATCCAGTGTATGAAATTTAATATGTTAATTGTAAACTTTCTCGAAACCTGCTCCTTTTGATTTTTTTTAGGTTGTTGTTATTCAAAAACTTGATACATAATTTCCATACCTCCAGCGTCTAGCACTAGAAACCTACGGCCTGGTTTCATGACATTCAAAGCATCATTGTCCCTTTCAATTTGAATCCATTTGCAGTATACGGCTGCAGCTTCTGGTTCCAAGCAAATGAGAAGTGACTCCTTTGAAATTCCTGCCTATCGTTCAAAACGGTACAATCATGTAAATATGATTCTTAAAATAATTATAATTGATAATATAATATAATTGAATTTTATTGATACATTACACGTTCAGCGGCTTCCTCCATAAATTGTTTTGCAGGCTCGTCCCAGATGGCTGGTACTGTTAATACCCATGTAACGTATTTGTTTAAAGGCATAATAGATACTTGTAGATTTCTCTCTTGGAATTTCTTCACAAATTCATCTTTTAGATATTCGATTGAACGGGAAAAGACATCGATAGCTGGCATTTCTTTATCCCTCATGTCTTTCAAAACAGCATCTCTCGTCAGCTTCTGAAATAAAACTAGACGTTGTTATCAGACAACATGGTTGATTCTTCTTGAAAGTGTAGAAAACTTTTAATAACATGACTTATAGTCGTAAGGCTTGATATGAATTTCTTTCATATCAGGCTTTATATAATAGTTTGACGTTTATGTATATAGATTATTACATGGCAATTTTTATATCGCATCCTATATTACCCCGAGGTCGCTGTATATCAGCCCAAGAGCCGTCAGGCTCGAGGGCTGTCATACAGCGACCGAGGGCTAATATAGGATGCGATATAAAAATTGCCATGTTATGATTTTTATATCATATACTTATAGAAAATATTAAAGAAACAATAAAAAACATGTGATGAATAATTGTAAACAAATCGCTCCGTGTCTAGTATATATTCCATCTGATGAAAATTCTGATATTTTTGCGCCATCTGTTTAAATAGCATGTTGACGTCGACGTAACCTTTTGACGTCAAACTCGGATATCGGAGTTGAACGACGCATACCGAACTTTACGTCATAAAAGCCGATGATTAACGGAAAGGGGTGTGATTTAACATCCGAAGATTGCCGCAGAGGGGTGTGATATTAATTTGTGGGGTAGGTAAAGTCCATAGAAGGCGAGGCTTCGCCTCGCCTTCTATGGACTTTACCTACCCCACAAATTTCTTTAAACAGTCAGTAACAAACCTAATAAGTGTTTTGTTTTGTCGAGGACCTAAAGTTTGATATGTAAACAAACGTTTGTGTAAAAAATCAGTGCAAATTACGTTACGTCCGCCATGTTGCCAGGTAAATTTTGACGCCCGCCTTTTAAGGTAAGGTTTGCAGTAACAGGGAGATAACTCACAAATTTTCATTGTGACGTAACACCAACAACCCTTTATTTCAGCTATGACGTCAAAATTTATATGACGTCATAATTGGATTCATGGTTTTTTTATTTCGCGGAATTTTGTAGTTTCATTGAAAAAAATAACATGACACAAGCATTTTATCGATTTCCACAAAAACGAAGTCCGCATCATATGGTTTTGAATAGTGTTTTAAAAACACCAGATTACACATATACTAAGATACGTTTTTCCCGAAATCGGTGGACTTGAAAAGGTTTCAAATAAGATCTTTTCGTTTACATAATAGTAGTCCAAAATTAAGATTTTTGTTGCATTTTATTCTATTTTTAAATAATTCATTGGAAATTTTAAAATATGAATCATGATATAAATAGAAACATTATTTTCGAACATATGTAACTTTGGTACAATTCCTAAAAAATGCAAGCCGCAAACCTTACCTTAAAGAAATTTGTAACGCATTCACGTGACGCGTTTCATCCAATGACGTCGAGACATTCTAGTCCGAGGCAAAACAAAAATCTTATATCACACCCCTAGGGTTTATATCATACGGTTAGGCGAATTTTCGGTTTATATCGCACAGGGCGGAAAAGGGTATATTTTCTATAAGTATACGATATAAATGTTTACTGAGCTCACCAATTTGCCATCCTTGTCATATAACATCATCTTAAATCGGCGAAAATAATAATGTTCACATTTCTCTTCCTCTGTCATTCTACTGTAGTCATTCTCTGCCTCATAACCAAAACTAACAAGCTTCTTATTTTTGTCAAGTAACAAGGTTGTTGGAGTTTTCTCAGACAGAAGATCCCCAGAATTCCAATGATTTGTAGTAATTTTACCTAAATGATCTGCTTTATCGATATTCAAAAAATCAGAATGAAAAGAGAAGGCGTAACCAGAGTACGTTGTACCAAAATCTATGGCCACCACAGTCATATGATTTCTTGTTTTAGATGACATTGTTGCAAGTGTTTATATTTTCTTCTTCCCTGTGTGAAAGTCTCTACAATAAGACACGATAAACAATCAAAATATATTGCACGTGTGAATTTAAACTTAGGTTAACTGTGTTATTTATGTACATGTACATAAGCAGTGATACGCACAGATTTGGGGTTGAGAAATTTTTGAACCTGAATAAAATGTTTCAAACCTGCTCATACATGTATTATCTGTCACACCCCTTGTTCTTTTTCCCGCTCACAATTCGTACAACGCATGTGTCGTCGTTATTTTTAAAATAATTTGGCTTTTATAGCGCATCGTTATGAAAAAAAAACACATTATTTTCGCCAACGTTTTCTTTAGTTTTTGGCATTTTTGAATATTTTGAAAATAAATTCTATGGAGCACACTGTGCCAATAATTATGCCAGTACCAAGGTGGATTTGTTGCACCCATCTAAGCTGCATGTATCGAACAATTCAAATACATGTATACCATACGATATACCACTGGTTTAGAGTTTATAACCATCTTCGTTATTAATGTATCTCACCTGGTGAGATATTTACCTTTGAAAAATAAATTTCTGCAAAAAATATTTTTTCCTTATTTTTTTTTTAGTATAAACAATTTTCCCATAGGATACTTGGAATTTTCTACTGGAACAAAATAACTTCTTAAAGGAATTTAAATTCCAAGAGGATTTGAACAAAATCCTCTAGGATTTTAATTAAAATAAGATAGTAAATCTTTATTTGCTATTGGAAAACTACCTGTCTGAATCAAATTTCTACAGAAAATACTTTTCCTATAGGAAATATAATTCATAAAACCTACGATCAAGAGTATATTTGCCACAAGCTCATGAACTGAAAATTGACGTATTAGTCAATATATTTTAAAATTAATATGATGTTTTAAAATTCACTTTGACCCGTATAATGCTCAGAAAACTATAGTATACCACGAGTTATTGTTTCCACAACTTTTTGATGATTCTAATTAAATAAATATATCTGTAAATGAAGCACAATTCAAATTGATTAAAGCAAAAAAAATGCAAGTTTTTTTCATCGATACTTCATTTGGTTCTTCCCGAAGAATTTCACAGGAACGAAAGCTAACGTCGTACGGAGATTCAAAATGGGAAATGTTTAAATTATTTTCTCCATTCGGAAGTACTCGGGACAACTCGCAAAATCTTTCAAATTTTATCACCCGGGGTACTTTTTAGCTCACCTGAGCTGAAAGTTTAAGTGAGCTATTCTGATCACATTTTGTCTGTCGTCCGTCTGTCCGTCTGTCCGTCCATCTGTCTGTCCGTCTGTAAACTTTTCACATTTTCAATATCTTCTCAAGAACTACTGGGCCAATTTCAACCAAACCTTTAACAAAGCATCCTTACCCTAAGGGGATTCAAAGTTGTGAAAATTAAGGACCAAGCCCTCTTACAAGGGGAGGTAATTAGGAATAAATGAAAATTTTTGAGAAATTTTCAAAAATCTTGTTCTCAAGAACCATTTGGCCAGAAAAGCTGAAACTTGTGTGGAAGCATCCTCAGGTAGTGTAGAATCAAAGTTGTGAAAATCATGGCCCCCGGGGGTAGGATGGGGCCACAATGGGGGATCGACTTTTTACATAGGAATATATAGAGTAAATCTTTAAAAATCTTCTTCCCAAAAACCGTTAGGCCAGAAAAGCTGAAACTTATGTGGAAGCATCCTCAGGTAGTGTAGATTCAAGACAACGTTGTTAAAAATCATGACCCCCGGGGGTAGGATGGGGCCACAATTGGGGGTCGACTTTTTACATAGGAATATATAGAGTAAATCTTTAAAAATCTTCTTCCCAAAAACCGTTAGGCTAGGAAAGCTGAAACTTATGTGGAAGCATCCCGAGGTAGTGAAGATTCAAAGTTGTATGAATCATGACCCCCGGGAGTAGGATGGGGCCACAATGGGGGTCGATTTTTAACATAGGAATATATAGAGTAAATCATTAAAAATCTTCTTCTCAGAAACCGTTAGGCCAGGAAAGCTGAAACTTATGTGGAAGCATCCTCAGGTAATGTAGATTCAAAGTTGTGAAAATCATGACCTCCGGAGGTAGGGTGGGGCCATAATGGTGATCGAATTCTTACATAGGAATATATAGAGTAAATCTTTAAAAATCTTCTTCCCAAAAACCGTTAGGCCAGGAAAGCTGAAACTTATGTGGAAGTATCCTCAGGTAGTGTAGATTGAAAGTTGTGAAAATCATGACCCTCGGAGGGTAGGATAAGGGCTACAATGGAGGGTCGATTTTTAACATAGGAATATATAGAGTAAATCTTTAAAAATCTTCTTCTAAGAAACCGTTTGTCCAGGAAAGCTGAAACTTGTGTGGAAGCATCCCGAGGTGGTAGTGAAGATTCAAAGTTGTAAAAATCATTATCCCCGGGGGTAGGATGGGGCCACAATGGGGGGGGGGTCAACTTTTTACATAGGAATATATAGAGTAAATTTTTAAAAATCTTCTTCTCAGAAACTAATTAGCCAGGAAAGCTGAAACTTGTGTGGAAGCATTCTCAGGTAGTGTATATTTAAAAAATATTGTGAAAATCATTACCCCCAGGGGTAGAGTGGGGCCACAAATGGGAATTGAATTTCTACATAGGAATATATAGAGTGAATCTTTAAAAATCGTCTTCTCAGATACTAATAAGCCAGGAAAGCTGAAACTTGTTTGGAAGCATCCTCAGGTAGTGTAGATTCAAAGTTGTAAAAATCATGTTTCCTGGGCGTAGAGTTGGGCCACAATGGGGGTGGAATTTTTACATAGGAATATTAAGAGTAAATCTTTAAAAATCTTCTTCTCAGAAACTAATCAGCCAGGTGATTATTTAATATTGTTTAGATTTTGGCTTCTGCATGATTCCTGGACGATTGGGTCTCACAAGGGGTTCAGAGTTTGATGTAGGTTTATATCCCATTTATAAACAATTGTTTAGGATCTTTTTGAGAGCTGCAATGCTCAACATTTGATATCACTATAAAATCATCCTGTTAGAAAAGGGACTAATGATAATAAACATAAGAATATCCAGTGTAAAAAAATAGATTTTTATTTATACAAGATCTACATGTATTATTCTACATTGTCCAGATAGTTTGTATTATGACTCCATTAAGCTGATTTTATCATACCTATTATTCCTCAGGTGAGCGATGTGGCCCATGGGCCTCTTGTTTGGCTTTTGCATTGCAAATCTCCGTAGACGTTTTATTTTTTGTTGTGTGTTGAAACATGAAGCGAAAAGGTGGCGTTTCAAAACAGAAAACCTGGACTTTTTCCATTCTAGTTAATGACTTTAGTTTAGGCGCAAATGTATTAATGATTATCAAGGTATTATGCAAAAGGTGGTGGAAGCAGAACTTTGGACAGAATATAATGACATGGTGATAACGAACAGTGTTTAAAATCAAAAGTCCAAAGGAACACAGGAACAGAGCGAACACGGACCTCTAAAAAAAAGAGGTAGGATCAGGTGCCATGGAGGAGTGAGCATCCTCTACTGACCGGTCACAGCCGCCATGTGCTCTTTGTCGTAATCGGGAAAACGAAAAAATCCGTAGACAATTAGGTGATTAATTATGGTATAACAATAAGTATGAAAAACGTCGGTCAGCATGCGACCCAGTGGAATATAACAAAGATAACTCTAGAAAATTTATATTTGGAATATATTATATTTTTGACTTAAGTCCTTTCTACTTCCGTTTTAATTGATTATTCAACGCTGGAAAGAACTTCGTGATGAATATATTCAACTGTTCTTTGTGCTCAAGCATGCATGCATGTTAATCTATTTAACAACTGACAATAATAGTGATAGAAACGCAAAACATGGTACACAAAAATACCAGTAAAGAGTTTTTGAGTTATTTTTCATTTAAATTTCCACATGAATTGCTCTTTAATATTTTAAATAACTGTTTGTTGTGAAGTTTTGCATTCACCAGGTAAGCTAAAAACGAAACCGAAAGTACTTATAGAAATTTCCCCAGTTTGTGTTTTTATAAAGGATTTGCAATATTGAAGTTATTGTAGTAAGTTTCGAACTATTCTTCAATCAAAACAAATTTGTGAATAATGTCACTTATAAATGATATATGTACAAGTATATGCTGTACTGTACAAGCATACATGCATGTCAATTACCTTTTCTTATGAATTGCGATATGATATCTATATAAATAATTAAACATTTCAAATCAACAGATAATATCTAAATGTTAAATAAAATAAACTACACGTAAGTATTATCTTATAATTTGTTTTAAAAATTGTTGACTTGTCTGTTAATTCGACTTACCTACAATAATCCAACTTTAAAAGTGCTCTGATAATATTACTTCTCGGTTAGCCTGTTCGTTTGACTATGGTAACATGTGTCGACAAAAGTATATTCTAGTTTATTTAAGGGGGATGTGCGGCCATCTTTTACATTTGAGCATAAGAATGTAAACATTTCTTGAACTGGCTTGTTTCTGCCCGAAACTGACCAAAACTGTTGCCAAAAGATACAAAAGCAAGAAATATGAGATTTTACGTGTTGTTTTGTATGCAAATTATGCACAGACAACAGTCTTTTTAATAACTTAAAACAGCTGTCGAACTGCGCAGCTACAGACTTATTTTGAAGATTTAAAAATCTGAAAAAATATGAAGGGGGTTCATTGGTGTTCTCTCTACAGCCATTTGTTGAGAAAAAGGTTGAATTTTGCACATAAATGTACACACTTTGCCTCAAAATAGGGAACCCTATTTTTATCAGTCGGCATGGTATCTATTTTTAGAACAAGAAAATTCCAGGCTATACTTAGAACTCCCGTGTCTATGGAGGCACATTGACGTTATATTTTCATCGATAAAAATAAATGTCAATTCAAAACAATCTGGACTAAATGTGATAGACATCTCTATACCAGTTCCAATTGTTTTGTTTTAGTTCTATGAGTATAAATTAAATAAATACTTTTAGAAGAAGAATAGGGGTCCAAAATATTAATTACCTTAAAGAAAAAATATATTTTTCAATGAAAATATAACTCTAATGTACCTCCATAGACACAGACAAAAATATCTCGTGCAAATTGATGGTTTTTGAGACTCATTTTAAGAATGGGGTACCCATTTTTGAGACAAAGTTACAACTTAAATAGGCAAACTTGACCTTTTTCTCAACAAATGATTGTAGAGTAGACACTAATGACCTCCTTTCATATTTTTTCATATTTTTTAATCTTGAATTTAACTCTATAGCTGCACAGTTCAAAGTGATTTTAAAATCCATTGTTCTGCCCGTGTGTGCGTAATTTGCATACAAAACAACATGTTAAAAGTCATATTTATTGCATTTGTATCTTTTGAGAACAGTTTTAGTAAAATATGGACAGAAACAAGCCAGTTCAAGAAATGTTTACATTTTTCTTCTGAAATGTAAAAGATGGCCGCACATCCCCCTTAAACGTAAATTTTTTTAAATACAGGGCTGCCTTTTACAAAAGAACTTACGACAAAGTCGTAAATATTTACAGTCTCATAAAATGATCTTTAAAGAACAAAATTGACATAAAACCATTTGTTTACAAATATTTCAATCCCAATAATTATAATTTTTAGTCATAAGAATAGATTATTGATTAGTTTGTGATTAATAAGAATTCACTGATTTGGTCGTAAGTCGTAGGTTCTTTTGTAAAACGCAGCCCTGGCTACTCCGGAAAGATCATGAAATAATTTTATTTAAGATAAAATCTTTTTGAACGATTATCAAAACGTTTAGATATTTTTGCAGTTTGTCCAGCAGAAATTTTTTTTATATTAAATTAATACCATAAACATGAGTGTCAGTGATGTCAATTTTAGTAAAAATCTTGTAAAAAAGTTCTTTTTGTTTATTTTGCCACAGTTTTATTTCAAACATCTGTCAAACTATCTAATGCTGACACGTCTCCTACATTATAACGAAATAAGGCCAGCATTTTTTGAAGTTTCGATTTACAAACCCGCCGATCCTATTTATTAAAAATTCAAATAAAAATAAAAGGACATGAATTAGCTATTAATTTTTTTTATTCCTCCGACCCGAAATTTTCTTTCTGGTAAAAATAAAAATAAATGTTGATGCAATCACGTATGTGTAGTCTGAATTATTGTTGTTCATGCATTGATTAGAGAGACCAAGTTCTTTCTGATCAAGTCACGGGCACTAGAAGTTACAAAAAAAACTATAGGGCCTACTCCTGATTGCTTTCGTCCAACCCTACAGTTTACGACCCTATTAAGTTTTGTGATCGGCAACTTAGCCAGAATTTCCTCAAGAAAGAGAAGTTGAAGTCTTTTTTAAGTTCACAATTCCTTATATTTAAAAAAAACCTCATTGGAAAGAAAATAATAAGTTACTTATTTAAAAGACATTTTTGCAAAATAAATACTAAAATAGTCATAATTTAACCGTTTGGAAATAGTTCCTCTACATAACGGTTGTAAGTGGGTCATAGGGTTGGACTAATAACCCTAAACACACTGAAGCACAGGAGTCTTATGGCTGAAGGAAAGAGAATGATTTTATTTGTCATTAAGCTAACAAAATAACAAAACATTTCCTTTATTAAAGGTATAATTACATAAATAATTTTTTTTTAAAAATTAGATCAGCTTTTTTAAATTAAAAACTTGTTTGATTTTTCACTGACATTTATGGACATGCTTCTAATCTAATTTATTTTCAGTAACAATATTTTAAATTTTGAATTTGTGAATAGCATTGTTAACTTATTTAAATAATCAACTAAATGATTTCTCAAACTTATTCCTATTTTCTGTAAGGGATAAGTGAAAACTCCCTTAATTCTTTTTGTCTTAATGTATATGTATAGTATATAAAAAAGAAAACCCTTCTTTTTAAACATGCATATACAATATATTAACACAAATTTTTAGTGCCCATGGATAAAATATGTTATGATAAGAACATCTTCAACAACCAAAAGTACTTATATATTTAAAAAATGGCAGCTCCTGGACATGTGTTCTTATTTTAAAAATAAAAAAAATATTGTTGGAAATTGTTTTATTTTTATTTTTTTTCTCGACGGAGAAATTCTTCTATCTTATTTTTATTTTTTTTTTCCCTCCCCCCCCCCCCCAAATATTTTGAAAAATATTTCATAAATCTAAAATTAAAAAATGCTGACCTAAAAACAACAATTGCAACTTATCATGCTTTGTCGACAAAAGAAAAAATCTCATTTTTTTTTCTTGTTTTGCCTGAAAGGCAATGGAAGGAGTCATGAAACCAATTACTCTTGATCTCATGTTTGAATTTTTTATCTAATCAGACATATTTTGTTTATACACTTTGTTTATACACTAGTGATCTTTGTATATATTTAATAACATTATGAAATTATCCTACATTAATGTAATTTTCCAAAAAGATTTTAGTTTTAAAAATATCAATTTACTAATGAATTATCAACACTCAGTAAAATGAACATGAATTTTCTCTTCATTGTTTTATTTTCAAAATAGATGTATTTTAATATTATTTTGCATATTTTGCAATAATTTGTTTGTCTGTGCGTCAGTGTCTTACACATGGGATTTTAAAAAGAAACCGAATTTTCAAACACATTTAGTCCCTTAGATTTAACAGAAAATTATAATCTTGAGTTAAAAAACAAATCTCTACCAAAAGAACTATGGAAGTGTTTTCTGTTTGCGTATACAACGCGGTATAGGGTACAGTATATCATGTAGATGTGTAATAAAAAGAAACTATCGTTTTTGAGGCATGCAAAATAATTCTAAAATGTCATATCTATGAGTTCAGGTTGACGGTCAAGGCATTATGGATTATTTTCCAAAAAGTCGATTTTTACGTTTACAGAATTTTTTGACGTTTCGTCGAAGCCCTCGACGGTAATCTTGGTTGCTCCAAACTTAAACTTCACGTTGACCGTCCTATTGGTACCCCCTGTTGTGTCTGGCATTGGGACAGTCAGGGATCCTATCTCCTTGCATCCTTCTTCGTCAGTATATTGCGGATATTCTTTATCACTCACAAAAACTCTAAACTTCACGGAGGTTTGGTCATCATATAGGGGGGAATAGTTACTGTTTGTCTCTTCGTTGCAATGGACAAGCTTGCCTTTGTTAACGTGAATGTCGAACGTGTCAGTACAATACTCTTTTCCTTTGATTAGTGTCTTCTTTAATGCAGGGTGTTTGTTGTTGTTAAATGGGGTGTTAATACGTACTCCATACGTATATTTAACTATTCTTGCTGCAATAATGTCTGGATCATGGCCAAAAATTACAGCCCCTTTCAGTACAGCCAAACCACATTCTTGGGGTATTACCACTGTACAACTCGGGAATGAATCTCTAATCCTTCTTTGAAGAAACTCACACTCTGAAAACCCTCCCACCATGATGATGACGTTGGTACCTTTCGCTGTTTCGGAAACTAACATTTCTTCAACCTTGACTACTATTTTATCAACAACTTTATTGAAAAACTTTATAAATTTTTCATGTTTTAATTGAAGTTTATCTCTTTTTAATTCTACTTCATCTTTCAATCCTTGATCTTCCGTTCGCTTGGTGATATCATCTGCTATGTCCAAAAGAGTTGGTGGGATTTGGATACGAACGATCTTTCCTGTCTGCTTTTCTCTTTTCTTTTTCTCAAAATACCGAAACAAATCGATGTAATCTACAGTATATTTCATACGAAAAGCCTCGATGATGGGTTTGGACACAATACCTTCCAGCATCTGTTTAAATTCTTCGTCCACGTAAATTCCTCCCCAATCGCCTCCTTGTGCTCGATTTATTTCTTGAAGCTTCTCATCGTCTCTCACTTCCTGCATTGCCATGTCAATTGTACCACCTAACATATAAAACAAAATATAAAATGCATTACACTGGTAAACTATCTTAACATATACTTGGAAAATATCATTTTTTCGATGATTATAAAATTCAAAATAATTTACTTACGAAAACGTAGATTACATCTGTTTCATTGGGAATTATTCAAACGTTATCAAAGTTTAATGGTTACAAAATATCTTTTAGAATGTTGATGCCAACTTCATATTTTGTATATATAAGCATTACAAACATTTTAAAGGTTATGCATACACTAATGACAACAAACGACATTATTGGTACCTTAGAATACAATATTTAAAACTATGTCGACAAAACTTTGTTTTTCGTTTTAGAATATTAGATTTTGTTTCTTATTAAGGCATAAATATAACATTTTACAAAAATATATTTAAATGAAATAGTTTGCGTGGGTAGAAATTTAATGTATGCAATATGTTAAAGATGTTGTGATTAGCTTTTATTGTTTACACATTTAAATAATTATGGTTTATTTCAACGTATCTCGTTAAATGAAAATTATACCCCCAGCATCCAGCACAAGAAATCTTCGACCAGGTTTCATTGTAATTAGTTCATTTTTGTCCTTTTCTATTGAAATCCATTTGCAGTAAATAGATGCGGCTTCTGGCTCCAAGCAGATTAAAAGAGATTTTTTGCGAATTCCGGCCTTAAAAGACGTATAAAATGGTTAATATTCAGATACACAATAATTTTAGACTTGTAAAATATTATTTGAAAAACAAACTAAAGTAACATGTACAAACATAAGAAAGGGAAGAGCAATCATTTACGTTGCCGCAATAGTTACATTTAAGACACGCTGTCCCAAACATGCAGTTTTTTTTAGATAAAAGCGAAATATGTTCATATATTGACATAAAATAAGATATATTGTAACATACTTTGAAAACAATATATAAAATCTGAAGCAATAAAGCAAGACATTTAAAAGACTGCAAAATAGATTTTTTAGCAGTAATGTACAAATAGGATTTATTGCAGAGCTTACTTTTTCTGCTGCTTCTTGCATAAATTGTTTTGCAGGCTCATCCCAGATTGCCGGGACAGTTAAGACCCAAGTAACATCGTTTTCCTCATAAGCCAAACCGGAATTCATGGTCAATGTCTTTATAAAGTCATCTTTGAAATATCTTATAGAATGGGCAAAAACATCAATGGCTGGTATTTCTTTACCTCCAATTTCAGATAATATAGTATTTCTCGTAAGTTTCTAAACGAAAATAAATAGTAATATTATAAGAAACAAAAAACAATCAAAACAAAAAACCAAACGACATGCATGATGTAATCATGTCGCCCCTGGATTATGTTAAGTAAATTTAAGTTTGTTTAGGTTTACACTATGTATTTATAGTAAAATCTGATTAAATTGTTGAAGATCATACATATGCGAGGCATTATGAAACATATCAGAATTTTTTAAAACGTAAGGTATGATACACACGATTTTTCGTTTCTAAATACATGTATACATTTTGTAAAACGAGGAATGTCACAACAATATCATGTCATTGAGCATTCTTGCATATAAAATACTAAAATAAACTCGCATATTTTAACACTTATTGGAAGTAAATATATGGTACACATAAAAAGTGAGATTGATGTTTATAATTTTCAAAAGATATACTTTTGTTTTAAACAACATTTCCCCTTCGCTGCAACAGGCATGTGATCCACATCGCTAACCTGCGCAAAAATGTCAAACTGGCATATGTGATTTACGTAGCTTTATATTATAAAGTCAAATACAATACAAAACGCACTGGCGTAAACAAACACAATTAATTATTTCAAGCTTCATCATTTTAAAAAAATTATTGAAAAATAGCTTCCATGCATATTTTGCAGAGGAAAATTTCACCACAAATATATATGCAACAACTTAAACCCTTTTGTGTTCTTATGATCGTATACCTTCCTGATAAAAAAACGAGACCTTCATTTGAACAAACTTGAAAGGTCCTTACTTTAGAATGTTTATATCATATTCTGAAAACTTTGGAAGACTGCACTTAAGGACATGCGATATTTGCGTGAAAATAAACTTTTAAAAGAAGAATTTTTCTTTCAATTGCAGAAATGGACAACATATAAACTGCAACTTTACGTAATTACGTTAAATAAAAGTATGTTGTTACCAAGTACGAATTTGTTTTCATAGGCGGAGGTCATTTCGATTTCTTGACTCTCCATACGATAATGAGGACGCCCACTTTTATACTGACTTCATACATAGTCAGCGCATGTTTGTCAATTGTTCTCCGTTTAACAGTAGTTGTATATTTGTATTATCAAAGTTATATCAAAAGGAGATTAATAGACAAACATGTGCTCATGGTGTAAATGAGAAAAAACTGCATCTTTTTACTTTCGCTTTCCCTGTTGTAACCAACGGTTGGTGCATGTTGAATTTTATAATTCACCACGTGATATCTCAGTTCAGGGAACTATTATATCACGTGACGTGTAAGGTAGCATGTTATGTGCTAACAAGGACACTGTTTTCAAACACCGTGTACTTACAAGGGCGTGGTCTAATTGTTGAAACCATAGTAAATAATATACTTGTACCATAAAGAATAGATAGGGTTATGGTAAATTTTTATTAGTGGCATTGTTATTCATACTTGTCTAATTTTAGTACCATTCTGATAATGTCATCTTCACCTCTCATGCATATTAATAGCAATCTTATGTTTGATCAAGAGCAGATAAGCGAAAATTCTCTTTTTGTCTAAACTTGTAAGGAGAAAAACATAGAATGAGCTTATTGTATCACAGTCTAAAATCTCAATAATTGTTGGAAGTTAACTAGACTCTTTAAAAAATTTAACAAAAGTGATATTAAGGTAAGATATAAACGCAACAGAAGCGACCGAAAATGGCCCAAAACCCGGCGCTAAGTGCAGTCATCCTTTGAGATGAAATTTTTAATGCTTTGTTTAAATAACTTTCTATAATTTTGACATGACTTATCTTATTGTACGTACTATTTTTTCATCCTTGGTGTACAACATCATTTTAAACCGGTGAAAATAATAATGTTCCTTCCTATTTTCCTCTGTCATTCCGCTGTAGCAATTTTCTGCATCATAACCAAAACTAACAAATTGCTTTTCCTTATTAAGTAAAAGAATTGTCGGGGATTTGTGCGATAGCAGTTGTCCAGAATTCCATATAGGTGACCGTATGTTAGTTTTTTCGGTGAGGTATTCAGAACGAGGAGAAAATGCGTAGCCAGAATAGGTAGTTCCAAAATCTATAGCAACTACAAACAAACGGTTGTCTCTTTTGGATGCCATTTTTACTGTAACGATGTTTTGATAACTGGGTAACTGCAATAATGATAATAATTAATAGTCCAACAGAAGAGAGTATAATAATATAATAGGTATTTTCTGGATATTTATTTAAACAACCTGGAACAATATAGTAAGCTTGTACATGCGAACGTTTTGGCAATCATTACTCTTGAATATATAAATTTAGGTATGTTAAAGCTATCTTATATGTTTTTTGGAAGAAATGCTGCTTTCATAAAACATAAAATTATACAAAATACTTTAATGACAGGGGTAAGTTTTCTTTAATCAGGACAATCTAAATCAAATTAGATTACAAATACCACTCTATTAAAGAGCATGATCATTATTAAGCTAAAAATTTCATTTTATGTTTTTCTTCCATTTTTACTGTGTACAATGCTTAACAAGCTTCAAGGAGTCTCAAGCGAGAGAAACACTATGTACAATTCAAAATTACGTTAAGAGGATACATTGCACATTTTTGTTTTTAAACGTTTTTCATACTGATTCTTATGAAATAGAAACATGGAACAGTAACATCAATTGATTTGGACTTTCTTCAGAGTTTGAATTTGGTATGGTCTTAAATTTTGGATTGGCATCAACTTTGGCTTCTGAAAAATTATAAACATAAACGATTCTGAAATTCCTTTTATGTTATTAAAGTTGGATATATTCATCATAAGTTAATTTAAACTATTATTAACATTTGATCAGACCAATATACTTATTTCTACATCATATGTCAGTTTAGAGATCCCCTTATACCTTTTATGTATTGAACAATCGAAATCAGACGTTTCTTAAAAAATAGTTTTAAAGCAAAACAAAATCATTTTATTCAGATATTGGTATTCATAGATATGCAAGAAATATGGTATTTAGCTATAGACACCAAATGCAACCTATAAATAGAATAATCTAGTTGCATGAGGTATTCTGTGCGACCGTCAGTACAAATATATAAGGACTTGCATACCTGATTTATGTTTTGTATATTCATTATGAAAACTGAAAGTTCATTAAATTGAAAATTCTTTAATAATTCATTATTGCATCCAACGCTCTATATTCTTGAACTTACCTTTTTACAAAATAGAGTAATTCGTCCTTATATCTTATTTCTTTTGTTCGATTAGCTGAAAATATTCTTAGAAACTATGATATTTTTCTAATAAACAGCTTTATCATATTGCTCCTTGTGAGCAATCACGTGTATATAATGTCACCCTACTATCACGTGTATTTTAAAGATAACAAAATCGATATCTCTGGTATAATAGTGCAAGATATGCCTGCTGTCTGGACACACAATTTACATAAATAAATCAAAGATATCCGGGCTCATTTGATGTTAGTGAAACTATTTTCATGATATGGCAATGTTACAGACATAAAACAAATTGAGTCTTTATTAATGAATTAATTGAGTTTATATGCATGTTAATTTATTTCTATTGTTATCGTTAATATGATAAATTATGGAAGGGTCAGATATTTAACACCACAACTAAGATTAATTGTTGTATAAGCTCTTGAACCAATTCCCCGCAACAATTAGTACTCTCAGATTGATAACGGGATCTCTTATTAAAGAATGACCTAGACTACTAGTTAAACAGTGTATTTCGCCACTCAATCACTTTACATTGCAAAGTCGAAGTATTTAGAATGTTACTGAGAAGAAGATTACCATGTGATGTGATGTTTACATATATTAGGTGAAAAATGACAATAACAAACTGTCAACCATCTCAAAAATCTATAAAGCAAAATACAAAGCAACACGGACCTCTAAAAATATAGGTGGGATCAGATCCCTAGGAGGAGTAAGGATATATGTAAACACATAATGACAAACTCACATGCTACATGTATAATACATTCTACGTTCTCTTCTTAGTTGAAATTACATTTTAGTGTTGAAACTATTTCAACAGTTGTTAAGTGAACATCCGGTCACCATGCACCGTAACTATATAGCATGGTCATTACTTACGAAATGAGTCCGGCTAAAATACATAAACAACATTCAGATTATTTTTCAGTACCCATAGCGTCTATAGTTTTATTTGCTTTCCAAAATGAATCAAAAGTTGCTTCCATAAATAAATTTAACATTCGATGTCTCCAGTTTGTATAAAAAAAACCTACAACAGCAACTAATATAATTTATGATCAATCAAAAAGTCGAATTGAACAAAACTGATTTTTTTTTCAATTTCATAATACCGTCTACGGAGATCTTTTTGAAAATTGACAAATGCTGAATGTTCCAAAAAGTCAAAGTTCACATCTACTGGTTTTGCCGAGCTTTCATCGATACTCTCAATAGTAATCGACGTTTTCTCGTGTTTTCTCTGCTTGGACAACAAAGTACCTTGATGATACAATAATCGTTAAGAATTGACAAAAACGGCGACCCGATGGCTAAATATATTATGTTCAGATGATTTATATGATCGTATTTTTTAACTAAAACTTTCGTGTCATTGGTAAGTAAAATTTTTTTAAAAAATCTTCAGGCAGTGTAATGACGATCAACGCGTTTATTTTATAGTATTTTTAAAAACCTTTTTTCACCAAGTCCATATTACTCCAAAATAAAATATTTTACCCCTTGGAATGCAGCCTGACATTCATTTGACCAAACAAAGTCTTTCATTTCGGGGTGTTTGGGCGAAATTGGCCGTATAGTTCTTGGGGAGAAGATGAAAGTGTGAAAGATCCCGCGAGCTTTTGGTTCAAGCGAGTTCAATCGACACCGAAAAAACATATATAATTTGTTAACTTTAGGTGGATTTACTGTATGCAATTTGTCACAATTATTTTCATGATTTGATGAAATATGTTTCATTCTTAATTATTGTATTCTTCGACTATGTGTATATCTCTATAAATTATATAACGATCTAGATATGTATACAAAAATTCATGTTCAATCTATACACTGTTACCACCAAATATTGTTTAGCCTTAGCTTTCTCTACAAGTGGTAAAACAGTGATTGTATTATTTTTTTGGCTAATGTTTCATACCTCATTACTAGTATATAAAGATAATGAGTTTAGAGTGTTGAAAGGTTCAGGATATTTTTTACCAATCAAATTATTCGTTTGCCTTTTATGTGAATTGGCATTGTATTAGTTTATTCATGCAGTCATTTTTTTATAAGGTATCTCGAATATCAAAGAAATAAAACCAAAAATAGGCGCTATCATAAAAGGACATTTCCTTATTATGCGACAACAACGTTGTACCGTTTATGGTTAAACGATGAGTGCATGGATGATCAACTTCGCGAGGAGTTGAGCAGGCGGGTTTTAAGTACCAGTCCACATAAGAATCAGACAAATAGTGATACATGACAGTTTTCAGAATTCAATGATTTTTTGTGCAAATATTCCTTTTACTATACTATTCAAGTATTGAAAGAATTTATGAAATCAGATTACAGTTGCTATGGATATCTTCACTTCGCAAATTCCCTAGCAACCACAGGTTATTCTATTAACAGATTGCATAAAATTCTCATATTTCGAAGGAGTTAAAATCTGTCTTGATGAAATAAAATATTGGTATGAAGCTTTTGTCAAGAAAATTGACTGTTTGTTCTGTTAAAAAAAAACTAAGATACAGAAAAAAAAATTTATGGAATTTTATTTCTGGGGGGAACAAATTTGTATGTTTTGCAAAATTTGCTGACTCAGCATTTTCACAATTCTAAGTGAAATTCAACAAGATTTTTTAAAAATCAGCAAAAAAGATAGCAATTCAAAACATGTCAAGTTGTTATTGGGTCCAATCTATATCAGAATTCAATTAAAAAAACATGGGTTTTTGTTTAACAAGGTTGTTGCTTAGCAACGAATATTGACATTTTTTACATTCTAAGAAGCCCAAAATGTGATTGTTAATAGCTTATAAGTAAATCTCTTTTTAAAGTATCACTATAAATCATACAATATAAATAAGAAAGGTGGTTAATATCATATTTCAACATAATAATAAATAATTGTTTTTGTTGTCATGGTAACAATTAGGTTGTCATAGCAACAAGGGAAAAATATAATTTTGTGGCAGTTGACAATAATTGATAATTCATGTACGTTGATCGAAACAAATGTAGCATTTAATTTTTAAAATTGTCAATGGATCGTGTGATATTAGAAAGAGAGAACTCGCAGGTTAATTAGCATAGCTTTACCAGCCTTTTCTTAAATACTACACAATTGTTTCATCTGCAACTGTGTTTCCTATCTCTCCACTCTACAACATCATGTACAATTAAAATGAGTTTAAATCACAAGTCATTTGACTCATTTCATATAATATCAGTAATCAATGTTGCAATTCTATATTGTGACCAATGATATAACACACTAAAAATATTTCCAAAAAAAAAAAAAAAGAATGTATGAAGTGATTTAATACAACAGGACCACAAAATATACATGTACATAGTTCTTAGACATGTAAAATGCTGAATCATCTTTCTTAAGTTTTACACCATTTTCTTTTTTCTGTTGCCATAACAATTGTAATACTTCAGATTAAAATACAGTGTATGCAATATATAAACTTAAGCAACTTTTATTTTCATGGGCTTTTTAAATTTATTGTATGTTGCTAAGCAACAAAAAACCGTTGCTTGATAGCAACACAAATCAGCCCTAGAAGATCATAAGTTTTAGTCGTTTTACTAAATAAATGGAAATTGGTACCTAAAGTGTATAAAAATGTACTTGTTTGTCGATTATTAGAACTCTTAAAATTCACATGTGAATGTAGGTGACTTTTTTTGCTACACCCACTCCTTATAAAACTGGTTTTAACCAAATGGTCTCTCGATCACACTAAGCATCGTTTTTTAATTTATCTTATTTTTATCTAAAAGATAATAAAAACAACACATGTGTGTCCGGGATACAACGTGTATTTAGTGCTTCTCCTCCTCATGACACTGATGCCTTTCGTAGACCTCAACTTCCTTCTAAATTTCAAAGCAAATTATTCAAAAGTTTCGAGAAAGAAGACGGAGTAGCAGTGATCTGACTCTGCACCATTAAGTCAATTTGCACAAGGTACAGTATACTTTAGAAGAAAAAAAAAGACTATAGCCTTATTTTTTGTTTTCAAATTTGGTTTGCACAGTTGCATTTATACTGGGTACGCAAGAGTTTACATATTTTCTATACGTTTTAATGTAACATTATATTTGTTTATGAAAATGGAAAGTTAAGGAAGTGGTATCGAATCAGTATGTCATTATATAAAGCATAACAGTAAAAGTTGCTTACAAGGTAGTCCTTTTTATATTCTTATAAGAATTTGAAAATAAAAGAAGGGAAATTAAAATAACATTTTTGTATAGGTCATCTGAATTCTTTTTTTTTTTTCGTTAACTTTTAAAGCAATTTGAATGATTATTTGCCTATTGCAGAAACATCTTATGTTAATTGTTGCATAAGAGTCTCTTCCTTGCCCCGAAACATTTCAGGAAGAATAAATTAATGACTTTTTTGAAAACTCTAAACGGAGCGGAGGAGGAGATGTGGAATGAGCTGCCTATGATGAAAAAACCAATACCGCCATCATCACATTTCAAGATCCTGCTGGTTATTTTCAATATTTTGATTAAGCTATGAAAATGAATAATATTATTTACTAATAACTAACCACATTCATTTAGTCAAATTCAGAGATTTCTTTGTATGTTTAGATAATGCCAAATACAAGCAGTTTTTTTAAATTTGCAGTTGTTGAAAGTGTGCTGGAAAAAACATAAAACTAATTCCCTTACTATGGACGAGATGCAATTACAAATTGAAGAATACCACCAAAAAACAAACGAGAGTAAAGGAAAAGTGGAGGTCACAGCAGTGAAGGTGACCACCTCACCTCCCAAATTCAGAAAGCTGCAGATTGAGTTGTTTTTTTGAGAGGAATGGAAAGCGAGGATTTGGACAAAGTGGATTATGACGAGAAAGCTCACTGTGCCATTGTATGGTTCAAAAAATCTGAACGTCAGTGAAGAAATATCAAATTCAAGAGTTTTAAGAATATGTATAATATAAGATTTATTGAGAATTATTTTATATATTTTTGTTTGAATAATTTATCATTTATGTACAGAACGCAACTTTAATATAATAATTAAATACAAATCGTATTTTTACAGTGGTAACAAAGTTTCTGGAAAAACACAAGACCTCACCTTTTACGTTAAACAAACAGAAAGTAGAAGTAGAGGAATATCGTCCAGCTGTAGATGAGAATGAAAGCAGCTCAGAGGAAGGGGGAGGAGGGTAATAAATTAAAGGTCATAAATATACCTTCTAAACCACAGAGCAGGAAGTCGTCTTGTTGTTTGAAAACCGCAAAAAAAAGAGGTGGGGATGACGTGGAAAAGGTGAAATACAACTCACATTGCTGTTATTTGGTTTAAAAAGGAGAATGGTATGACTTATGATCAAAGCTTTAAAACTTGTAGTCCGTTAAGTGCACGTAATACACATTAATACAGATAGTTTTTTAAAACAAGTGGTTTCGACGATAACCAAGGTCTAACTGTCAGATAAATTTAGTGGGTATCTTATACTACGGACTTAAAGTTTAACAAAACTATTTCTTGATTTGGGAATTTTTTTTAGACAAATATCTATTTTCCTGAATTTAAATAGTATCTCAGCTAGGCAATTATATTATAATGCATATGTACATTATGATTTATTAAGTGTGTTAATGATTGACTATGGAAATGTATCGTGTTGATCAGGCTCAATTACTAGACGGCGAGGCTTTGAGGCTGATCAACACGATATACGTATTGTTGTAGTCATTCAGTAATAAACCTAATATTACTTATTAGGTTAGTTACTGACTCACTACGGAAATATATTGGGTTGATCAATCTCATAAATGGCGAGGCGAAGCCGAGCCGTCTATGAGATTGTACAACCCAATATATTTCCGTAGTGAGGTAGTAACTAACCTAATAAGTGTTTTGTTTTCCCGAGGACTATCAAGCGACATATTTATTCACAAATAGCGATGATCTACGCAAAGCCATGTACAAGATGCCTAACATCTCGTCCAATTTCATCGTCGGATACCCACGGGTGATCGCGTGTTTTACTTATCACAATTTTTATTATTACTGATAAGTAAAAGACGCGATCACCCGTGGGTATCCGACGATGGTCCAATTTAACTCTTTTAAACTCTTCAAAATTATCGATATCACCTTTCAAATACTCTTTAAAATCTTTGCTACACCCATGTTTATTTGCAATGTTTTGTTACTATTCAATTTTAAACGTTTTCTCCCTTTCCTCTGCAGAGATTTGAGCAATTTCGACGCCGCCATTTTCCATTTTGTTCTGCTCCAGACACAACAATGTGACGTCAATATTCAAAGGGCAACTACTCTAATTTTAAAGAATTTTAAAGGGCAACTACTCCAAATACTTTAAGAACTTACGCCATGCAGTTTCTGTATTAAATATTATGAAATGTCGAAATGAGTAAGCGAAGCGTCGGCCAAATTTTCTAATAATAATTCTCACCAAACAAATATAGAAATATATGAGGCAACCACGTGCTATGTTTAAACCAATGAAAGTGTGATATTTCAGTCCAAGGGAAAACAATACCGTATAGCTTGTGTTTTTGGTGGGGATATCATTTTGGCGATTTTTGAAAATCAATCAAAATTAAAATCACTAATTTTTAGAACTTCTATGGATATTACTTTAAATAAGAAGTAAATGTTTTTAAACAACCATTTCACTTTTCCCTGTTAAGGTGTGTAATCAAACCAAGTGACAGGGGTGTTAGATTGTGTTGTTTTGGGAAACGTGGCCTATTGGTTTATTCCCCGAACGGCTACACGCCAAAGTAAACACCTAATTATTCAAGGCAATTATGGAATCCTCTAAAGGGGCAAGGGAATTTACTTGTGTTCTCCTGGGTTCCTTTAATCATTTAAATAAGCATGGATTCTTTAAATGAATGCATTTTTCAATAGATTTAGTTATAAGCTATTTTGAAAGCACACCACAAATGCATTTTTCTGTCATTTTACTAATTCTAAAAGCACAGTTTTAACAATGTGCATTATAGAGTTCTATATTTAGTAACTTTATCAGATTACCTTGCTAAATAAGAAAGGCTCCAGTCCCAAGAATAGCACATTGCTAGTATTATTTGGTTTATCATGCATGTAATAATTTCTGTAGCTTTGATTAACATATCGGAATCACCGCCCTTAATCAACACCCAATCAGAATCCATCAACAAAAATAATCAAAATTAATGTGATTAAGTAGGTGGGAATTTTGAAAAATGTAGCGTTCTATGATTTGAGTTGCATTTATATAAAACTTCACTTACAAAATGTTGACCTATTGTTTATTCAATTATACATCGACTAAGGTGGACTCCGGTGGAGATAATTGTCTAAATAATGGTTTCTTCGGTAACAATGAAATTGAAAATGATTGTTTAAGTGTACTTTTTCATGCATATACTGTAAACGTACGACGTATTATATTTGGCATGTACGATATTTGGTAGAATATGCTTTTACAATAAGTTAGCGTGGATTTGATATAGCTATGAACAAAGTATTGTCAACCTAGACTATATATATATATATATATATATATCAAACGAATCTATGTGAATTATAATATCGAAACGAATCAATTACAGTACTATGGTTAAAAACGCCGAATAATTAATTTTTTTTCTGGTTGAAATCATGACAACAATTTCTGGCGTCAGATAATACATAATTTCTCTTTTGTTTTTGGATTCGAATTAAATATGATTGTGAAAAGATAACCATAAAAAAATAAACATTTATTAAAATGTAGAATAAATGACAAAACCACACGAGAAAGCCATACTTATGTTATATAAATGCACATCCTTATAGTTAGATGATTCATCTACGAAAATGATCATTATTGAATACGCATCAAGACAAATTACCTTTGTCAAATTCTATTCTTTTTTTTAAAAATAACGTTTGAAAATGCATAAAGAACACCAATACTTTTACATATGAATTAAACTGTTAATAAATATCGTTCAGTCAGATATTCTCCTATTGAATATCCATTTAAGGAATAAGGAATCATTATTTTAGTATTATGAAGTGAAATACGGTAGGGATGATCAAACCCAATAAAGCCCGAAGGGCTTTATGATAGATTTGATCACGACCGATCGTATTTGATCACCTCATAATATTCAAATAATGATTCCTCATTACTTACATCTATATAATTTTTCGCAATTGCATAATTTAATATTAAAAAAGTAATTGATGAATATATTGAACGATACATTACAAAATCGATTCGTATTGTTATCACAGACAATGGAAAATATAAATATTCTGAAATATATATCATTTGCTGCAACAAGTTCTTCTTTTAACAAAGAATTTTTACATATATAATGAAAGCTTATGCCGCTATAGACAAGACTATAGGTAATATAAATTGGATAACAAAAGATCACATGCCGCTACGAAAATTTTAATTCACTGTACACCGTCTCTGAATATTCGTGGAGTATGTGTATTAATAATCATTCGGCGCAAAAAAAGGTGGCGAGTGAACGATTTGAGCAGATGATCGTTGAAAAATGTGAATTCTTTAAATCAATTAAATGTTACAACAAATGCGCTTACATTTCATGAGACTTTTTAAAGGAAAAGACAGGATTCCGATTTTTAATCGGTTGATGTCTTTTTGGACGCATATACTTGCATATAAAAATGATGCTCGCAAACCTGACGGATTGAAATATTATGCTATAAACTTGGAATGTATCGTGTGAACCATAAATACAATAAAATTTACAACATGACAACTTTGGCAAAAAAAATGGCAAAAAAATTACGTAACCACTTCTCTAGAAAACATTCCACACTTAGTCTCTAAGGTCGTGCCACATAATAAAATGCTCTGACATTGCACTTCGATATTCGGTTGTTTATTTTCGTTTCGCTAAATACGGATTTCCTATCACACAGTAAATGACTCCAAATTATGTCCCAAACTTACTATATGTAGTTATCAATATTACTAAGTATATAAGTCAGTAAATTTGTTGCAATTTACATTTCAAAGGATATTTAAAAAAAACTAATTTGAAATTATTTATAACATAGCAAAGAATATCATTCATTGTCATTGAAGAAGTAAGTTGAATGTAACAAACAGTGAATTTTTTTTAAATCTTCCGATACTTCTTTTACATAAATTACAAAACTTTTCATGATGAATCCTCCAAAAAGTCGAATTTTACATCTACTGATTTTCCCGAGCTTTCATCGATGCCTTCAACAGTAATCTTCGTTGCTCCGAATTTGAATTTTGCTTTAACCGTCCTTCTGGTTCCACCTGTTGTGTCTGGCATAGGGACGGTAAGGGATCCTATCTCTCTACAACCCTTGTCGTCTGTATATTGTGGATCTGACAAATCACTCGCAAACACTCTGAATTTCATTGAAGTTTGGTCTTCATATATGGGGGTATAATTTTTATCAGTCTCTTCATTGCAATGAACAAGCTTGTCTTTGTTAACGTGAATATCAAACTTGTCGGTACAGTACTCTATCCCATTGATGAGTTTCTTCTTGGATTCAGGGTGTTTGTCTTCGATAAATCGAGTGTTGACATCCACCCCATAAGTATACTTAACTACCCTGGCAGCAATTATATCTGGGTCATGACCATAAAGAACAGCGCCTTTCAGTACAGCTAATCCGCATCCTTGGGGAATCACCACTTTGCAATTTTTGAACTTATCTTTAATTTTCTTTTGAAGAAAATCACTCTCTGAGAACCCGCCTACCATGATGATAACCTTGTCGTCCTCGGCTTCATCCGATTTTAACATTTCTTCAACCTTCTTGGTTATTTTCTCAACCACCTTCTCAAAAAACTCTTCGTATTTTTTAAGTTTGATTTGAAATTTATCTTTTTTCAATACAACCTCATCTGCCAAACCTTGATTTTCTATGCACTTGGCAATGTCGTCAGATACTTCCAGAAGAGATGATGGGATTGTTACTCGCACGTTTTTTCCTGTTTGTTTTTCCCGTTTTTTCTTTTCAAAGTACCGAAACAATTCGATGTAGTCTGCGGTGTATTTCATACGGAACGCTTCTATGATGGGTTTGGACACAATATCTTCCAACATCTGCTTATACTCTTCGTCCACGTAAATTCCTCCCCAATCCCCTCCTTGTGCTCGACTAATCTCTTGAAGCTTCCCATCATCTCTTACTTCTTGCATGGCCATGTCAATTGTACCCCCTATTGTGCAAAATATGAAGGTTAATTCGTCAATTCTACAAATAACAATGTTTGTGGTTTTTCATATGCTAGTATTTTCTGTTTAAACGACATATTGCAAATCAATGGACACATCAAGAAAATATTAGTCTTGTTTACATTCTAATACGTTATCTAATTTTTGTTTTGTTACTTTTGATATCAAAAAAGCTTATCATTTCTATATTTCAATGAAATTCGTTGCATTTTGTCGATACCTCCGGCATCTATCACAAGAAATCTACGGCCTGGTTTCATAGTGTCCAAAGCTTCGTTGTCCCTCTCTATCTGGAGCCATTTGCAATAAATGGCCGCAGCCTCTGGTTCTAAGCAGATGAGAAGAGACGTCTTTGAAATTCCGGCCTATCGTTTGTTAAAATAGAAAATGTGTAATGATATTTTACAAAAATCATTTCATTACAATTAATTCATATATTTAATAATATTTAATGACTTATTACAAGTTCCGCTGCTTCCTCCATGAACTGTTTCGCTGGCTCGTCCCAGATGGCTGGTACTGTTAACACCCAAGTAACATAATTTTCCAAAGGCAAAATTATTACTTGTAAATTTCTCTTCTGGAATTTTTCTACGAAATCGTCCTTCATGTATTTGATGGAACTAGCAAAGACATCCATAGCGGGCACTTCTTTATCTCTTATATCTTTTAAACGAGTATTTCTAGACAGTTTCTGAAAATATACAAGAATGTGCATGTAACAGTTTAAAACAGTTAATATATTTTCTTAGAATGTGTTTAAAGATTTGTATACCTTAATTTATCAAACATGTGTTGATGTTTCACGTAATACAGAAATATAACATATTTTAATGATTTACCATATGTATAGCGCTTTTGTCATTTTTCGCCCAAGTACTCTAGCTATTAGAACCGTTTTAACAAGAGCTTGGACTTTGGACAGTACATGACAATCTCCTGTTTGATGAAGGCGAGGTCTACTCTACTTAAATGGTTAACTGTCCAGTCATTGGCTAATAGATACGAATACATTGAACGCAATGACACTCGTTCGACCTCATCCAGGGATGTACATATGTGTATATTTCGTTTAAACAGCGTCAATTTCACACAACAGAGCAGATCTTGGCAAAGAACTTTCCGGTTTTGAGAGTCTATGAATATTAATGAGCTTCTCTTAGCGAATTAGAAGAAAGGAGGTCAATATTTGAAAGCTTTTTAACAGTTTTGATATGCAAACTAGATAGCAACATCCCACCGAAAGACCAAGCTCTTGTTAAAACGGTTCTACTTAGTATGCTGTATCAAACTCACCAGTGTGCCATCCTTGTCGTAAAGCATCATCTTAAATCGGCGAAAATAATAATGTTCGTCCCTCTCTTCCTCGCTCATAGCACTGTATTTATTCTCTGCCTCATAACCAAAACTTACAAGTTTCTTATCCTTATCGAGTAACAGTGTTGTTGGTGTTTTCTCGGACAGAAGGTTCCCGGAATTCCAATTATCTGTGGTAATTTGATTCAAGCAATTATCTTTTGCTTTAAAAAAATCCGAACGAAGAGAAAAGGCGTAGCCGGAATACGTTGTACCAAAATCGATGGCCACCACAACTGTGTGATTTCTTGTTTTAGTTGACATCGTTGGAAAGGTACGCTGATTCTAAATTATTCTTTATCTCTGTCTGAGCTCTCTACAATTAGAGACAAAATGTTTCAAATAATTACTTTTGTACAAATCATAGAACCATTTAAGCATTACGTATGGGATTATAGTATATTACGTGATAAGCAAATCTAGTTGTGAGAGATTTTGAGACTAAGTTTCATAATGCTATTCCTCACAAATCATTGCCAAAAAAAAAAAATAAGAAAGGGAATTGTTCAATTAGAAGATGTTGCTTATGATTATGTTATATAATCAAGTGATTTAAAAGGTTCATGCACAGTGTTAAAGAAATTATAATACGATATACCTTTATCATACAGTTACTTTCCATCTTCGCTAGCAATGCGCTCCTCTAGAAGATGAGCGGAATGGATTGTGAATCCTTGGCTAGCGAAGATAGTTAAAATCACGCAAGATCTACCTATTAGCTTGTTAGTCTATTAAAAGGTATAGACATTAGTATATAATATAAAATAATATCTTACATATTTCGGTATATAACATCGTTTATACTAAATGCCGTACATATTCCTACTTTTAACAATTACTAGTACATGTATTTTGGGTTCCGTTCTGTTCCACAAATTATGTTGATCAAATACTTTTGTGTTAATCGTACTTTAGGTATTTTAATACTGAATATAGTAGAGCACATGGCTCAGTGATTATTGGCGTTATATAATGCAAGTAACCGAAAGGTCGCTGGTTTAAACCCCGCTGTGGTCACATGATGTCGTGTGTTGTGCACTTAGACAAGGCATTTTATCTACATTGTCTCAGTCCACCCACCTAAAATTGGGTACCAGCTTATGCTGGGGTTAAACCTGCGATGGACTGGTGTCCCATCCAGGGGAAGTCAATGACTCATCCGCTTAGCACCACGGAAACCGGGGATAATTAAAGCACCGGACCTATATGCGCCTTCATGGCACGGATCGGAGGAGGATTTATATACTGTATATAGAGCAGTTTGAATGTGATCGACACATTACTTTCAGAAGTTTTATTTTCACCTTTTTCTAAGAGGTTTTTCCCAGTTTCATCCCGTTCCGCAAAGTATACATGTGGGTATTATATAATATGGGTTCAGGTGAGCTAAAATCGAAACCGAAAGTAAATGTTTAATATTTGTTTACCTTAGCTGGATTTTTTTTAATTATACGATATAATAGGATCGAATTATGATGCATTTCCTAACTATTCTATCATACATACGTTAGATCTCTATATATAGTATGTTATTGCATAGGCCTGTATAAACCACATATTTCACTATACTATATAAGTACAACCTGCAATTTTTAAATGCTATCTATAAGTTATTAAAATTTTCTTTAAAAATATGTTTCATAAATTATAATGAAGAAAATAAATTAACAGTTGCCAGTAATGATATTTTTGTTATACTTTACAATAATATATGCTTTTACGTACGTACCTTAGTTATACATTATGAAGTCAGTTTTTAAAGGTCACTGGATATATATGGCACGCCAAATTCACAAAAATGAGCTAAACATAGTTTCACAGTCGATAAACTAGGTTTATCGGCTGTTAACTATAGTTTACGGATCCGAAACTATAGTTAACGATTCGTTAACTATATAGTTTCCATCTGTGAAACTATATTTCACGAATGTAAACTATAGTTTACGACTGAAAATCATAGTTTATTTATCTGTTAACAACGTTAACAATAGATTTTGCTGATAAATATAGATTCACATTTGTTAATTATAATTTACAATCGTAAACTATAGTTAAGAGTTGTTAATCATAGTTTCACAAATCGTGAAACTACATTTACCAGAAAAATTCACAAAAATGAGCTAAACATAGTTTCACAGTCGATAAATGTCGATAAACTAGGTTTATCGACTGTTAACAATAGTTTACGGATCCGAAACTATAGTTAACGACGTTAATCTATATTTCACATCTGTAAACTATAGTTAACGCGATAATCTATGTTTCACATATGTAAACTATAGTTAACACTAAAAACAATCATTTACGATTGCAAAACATAGTTTATCTGTTAAATATAGTTTCACGAGTGTGAAACTATGCATAATTAACAACTCTAAACTATAGTTAACGAATGTAAATTATAGTTTACAGACGTGAATCTATATTTATCAGCAAAATCTATCGTTAACGTTATTTGAAGACAGATAAACTTAGATTATCATTCGTAAACTATAGTTTACAACCGTTAAATATGGTTTTGCAGATGAAAATTATAGTTAACCGATCGTTAATTATAGTTAACGAATCGTTAACTATAATTTACGGTTTGTAAACTATAGTTAACAATAAACTATTGTTAACTATAGTTTAACGTCCGTAAAGTATAGTTAACAGTCGATAAACCTAGTTTATCATTTAACGCCGTTAATCTATATTTCACATCTGTAAACCATAGTTAACGCGATAAACTATGTTTCAGAAGTGTAAAACTATAATTAACACTGAAAACAACCATTTGCGATTGCAAAACATAATTTATCTGATAAATATAGTTTCACGATTAACAACTCTAAACTATAGTTGACGAATGTAAAATATAGTTTACATATGTGAATCTATATTTATCAACAAAATCTATTGTTAACGTGTATCTCCAGACAGAAAAAACATAGATTATCGCGTTAACTATAGATTACAGATGTGAAATATAAATTAACGTCGGTAACTATAGTTTACGATCCGTAAACTATAGTTTACAACCGTTAAACCTAATTTATCGACTGTGAAACTATGTTTAGCTAATTTATGTGAATTCGGCGTGCTTTAGATTTGCGATTGCAAGACATAATTTATCTAATAAATATAGTTTCACGATTAACAACTCTAAACTATAGTTGACGAATGTAAATTATAGTTTACATATGTGAATCTATATTTATCAGCAAAATCTATTGTTAACGTGTATTTCCAGACAGAAAAACATAGATTATCGCGTTAACTATAGTTTACAGATGTGAAATATAGATTAACGTCGGTAACTATAGTTTACGATCCGTAAACTATAGTTTACAACCGTTAAACCTAATTTATCGACTGTGAAACTATGTTTAGCTAATTTATGTGAATTCGGCGTGCTTTCGATTTGTGAACCGTAGTTTGCTGATCAGAAAACCCTATTTATCAGATAAACTATGTTTAACAACCGCAAATGATTGTTTTCAGTGTTAACTATAGTTTACAGATGTGAAACATAGATTATCGCGTTAACTATAGTTTACAGATGTGAAATATAGATTAACGTCGGTAACTATAGTTTACGATCCGTAAACTATAGTTTACAACCGTTAAACCTAATTTATCGACTGTGAAACTATGTTACGCTAATTTATGTGAATTCGGCGTGCTTTAGATTTGTGAACCGTAGTTTGCTGATCAGAAAACCCTATTTATCAGATAAACTATGTTTAACAACCGCAAATGATTGTTTTCAGTGTTAACTATAGTATACAGATGTGAAACATAGATTATCGAGTTAACTATAGTTTACAGATGTGAAATATAGATTAACGTCGGTAACTATAGTTTACGATCCGTAAACTATAGTTTACAACCGTTAAACCTAATTTATCGACTGTGAAACTATGTTACGCTAATTTATGTGAATTCGGCGTGCTTTAGATTTGTGAACCGTAGTTTGCTGATCAGAAAACCCTATTTATCAGATAAACTATGTTTAACAACCGCAAATGATTGTTTTCAGTGTTAACTATAGTATACAGATGTGAAACATAGATTATCGAGTTAACTATAGTTTACAGATGTGAAATATAGATTAACGTCGGTAACTATAGTTTACGATCCGTAAACTATAGTTATATATATATATATATATATATATTACTCCCCATTCAATTTTGGGGTAGACTATATAATTGGTTTATTCGTACATTTTTAAATAGATAAGTAAGATCTACAGGCATAACTAGCGTCTCGAAACTAGAAATTCGTGGAAACAAAAGCGAAAGTAGGCCTAGCCACTATCTATAAAATGGGTATTTCCGTATCATCATACGACCTAGTTGTAGCTTGCTCAACTTAATCGAAGAATCATTGTACTGTCAATGAGCCTATAGATGCCAAATTTTTGTGTCAGTCTTTGCGATGAGTGGGGGGTTCCTCTTGAACACTCTCCGCGAGGAGTTCAGCAAGCGGAGTTATATCGTAAGGGGCATTCCTCCTGGAACAAACAAGCAAGTTGTTAACAGTATTTTTCAGGGCCAATGTCGTCGCATACATCAAATGGACGGGACGACGTGGCTGATTTTGTTTCAGAATCCACAAGGTAAGTTTTTCACCTTGTGGTGTTCATCTTATAAATATATTTCTTGACTTTATATGAATCTTACATTATGATGATTTAGCTCACCTGGACAAGAACCTATAATTATACTCCGTCCCAGATTTCTGCTTTCACCGCTTTTTGCGTAACATCTTGATAATCTGATAATTACATTTGCGCCCAAACTACATCCATTCACTAGAATGAAAAAAGTCCTGGTTATCTGTTCTGAAATGCCCGAATTTTACCCCTTCAGGTTTCAATACACAACCCAAAATAGAAAGTCTATGGGCATTTTGCATTGCAGACAATATTAAGTACCCTGGATGATAACGTTGAAGAATTGTGCAAGTGGGTATAGTCCACTAATGCATTTTCCATAGGCGGTAATGTTAACGTTCGGGCCCATAGCTCCGGCCCTAATTTTTGTTCAGCAACGAGGGACCTCTTGAATAAAAGCTCATCAAATTGTCTCTCTCCTGTTAAAGTTTCGTGGTGTGAAGTCAGATTCGTTTTCCGGCAAAATGCGTCTGTATTGAAAAACTCTGAAAATGAAAGTAAAAGTAGGGAATTTCACAGTTTTGGAAAGGGTGTACATCAAACAATTTCAATTCTTTCCTTCAAATGATAATTTAATTTTGACACTTGCTTTTAAAATTGCAAATTCTCTTTTCTGACATATGTCAAGCATTCTGATTTAAAATGTCCCAATAAATGTATATACACTCTGCAAGAATAGGAACTATTTTGCTTAAAGGCACTACTTTGTTGTCCTACCAATTCTAAAAATAGTTAGAGGGATATACCCAAGTGTCCCATAGCACTTCTGAATGGAGAAAAGATGCAAAATTTCCCAGTTTTTTTTCTCGATCCGTAGGATTGTAACAGGGGTATTTGTTGTATGTTGAAGAAATCAAACAAACGCCTGTTCGGGTTCTGGGCATCTCCAAATTTATTGGTATAAATAGTACAAAAATGAATAGCCCATTCTAAGGGAATGCGCTCGTACAATACTCTATGGTATATATACATGTACTATATAGCTGGTATGGCTTATGACTGTCAACAAGAGGTAGAGTCTGTCATGTTTCAAAAGTCAGTTAAATACAGTTCTCAATATAATGGAACCTCTACTCTCTCTGATGTGTCAAAGAAATATAAAGACCCAGCTCCAAGAATTTGGAGGGAAATCTCAACAACCAATAAAATCAAAGAAGACAAAACTAAAAACCAATTGAATACCTAGAAACATTATATGTTTGGCCAGAACCTTAATTACTGTAATTTAAACCCTTAGGCAATTTATGTCATGGTCAAGATAGCTGCCTGCTCTATTCAACTGACCATGACCGGATTTTTAAGTTTATAAAAGATTTTATTAGATACTTAAGTATTACGTTTGCAATTTACTTGTACAATAATGATTACATAATTATATTAATTTAATTATCAATAAATTAATAACTTTTATTTATGGATTTATTAATTGAAAATTAATAAATCTGTAACTCCTACAGGATGTACATTTGTTTTTTGGTCATGTGAAATTCTCCATGGATTTTTTTATGCACACAAGCTTTCAACTTGTGATATATTTGACACATATTCTTTAGACCCTGTTTCACATTAAGAAATCAATATTAAAGAATTTTATTGACTTTTAGTGTGAAACTATGTAAATATATAGAAAAAGTCTGAAATTTTGAGTCGGCTTGTGAAGCGAGCGAGTCCTTGTTATCATAGCCATTTCTGCGAAAATTTGGCACTACATTATTCATGCGCTAAAGTCATTAACAGCTTTTGTTTGCGTAATTGCCGATTCGAAAGGGTTAAACATTCTCATCTTTATTTACATATATATTTTTAAAGTTTTTCTTGATGTTTAATAAAAAAATGAAATCAAAGTAATTTTTGTTAAATCGCTGCCCATGAATTCGACAACTTACATGGGGCAAACCTTGTTCCGTACTATAATGAACGTAACTATATGAGAAGTTCGGATTGGAAATGTGCGTAAAATCAATTTTTAGAAAAACTCAGTTTGTTTACAATTTGTGTTATATTTATTGAGCTCACGAAGCGAGAAGACCCTCACTGTCATCAGCACTGTCGAAGTGGATTTTGAGCACAAACGTGAAATGATAAAGTGTGACATAATGCAAATAGTTCTTATTTCTTCGTCTTTGAAATAGACCGGTCCTCTGTCTATTGTACGGAATATGTATATCGCTCGCGCTTATCAGACGGGCATTGCCAGTCTTTCATTGAAATATCAACAAAGCGTCTTAATAAAAATGATATTCCTGTCTTATTCTTTGTCTATGAAAACATAACTAGCTATCCTTTTACAAGATAAAACATCCAATTTACCCCTCAAGTAATCTGTGTAAATGATATAACATGGACGAGTATGAAAACGACCGGTCCAAACTCTACGTACATGATTGCCATGTGACTAAGATTATCATATAATATGATAAAGGTGATGTCTGCCACGATGAGCTCTGTGATTGTTGATAACATATGTTTAATTTATTTACAAAAGACAGAAAAGAAATTTTATGTATTACTAACAATGTAATAAAAAATTACCATCAAAATATTGACAACATGTTGAGAGCAAGTCGTCTCTTAGGCCCTTCAGGTCTTTGATTTTAGCCTAATTTTGCAAGAGTTTTACTTTTGAAAACCTCTATTTAAATCAAAGTACTGAAGTACTGACGGGAGTTGATTTTATCGACAATTATTTATTTTAGAATCAACGATATGTTATTTAGCATGACAAGTGATTTCTAATCTCTATTCAAATTACGCACATTTTTATAATATGAATTCTCGGACTTTTCCGACAAGAATTTCGAGAAAACCCCATATGAATCATGTTGTGTAATATTTAAAGATATAATAAATTCCATCAAACTATTATCAGTTATCGAAATATTTCTAAAAATTGTACACATGTCTGGATTCAAGCAATATTGAACTCTAGTATCGTTCAACCAGACGCTCGGCTGTCTCCGTTAATCTCCGACTACCAAGAGAGACTCTCTGCTTGTCGGAGATTTACGGAGACAGCCGAGCGTCTGGTTGAACGCTCTGGCGTATGAATACATACGACTACAAAAAATATCTAAATTGTTCGTACTATTTAAAATCAGACTATTTTAAAGGTATTTATAAATACGTTTTCTTGAAAAACAATGGTTCAGCATACATTACATCGCATTTATCTATTATTTCAAGAACTAACTCTTGTCAGCGGTGATGATTTGTGCTTAGGTCCAAACACTGTTTCACTTTCGGTTTGCCAGAGTAACTGCATAGGAGAGTTGATTAAAATCAACTCCCAAAAATGACTTATATATGTATGTATAACTCTCGTATAAGCAATTGACTCATGTGAGCAAGGAGGTCCATGGGCCTATTATTATGCATCCTTACAATGTGCAGATCAATTTTGTTTTGAGCAAAATCTTAATTCAAATCTAAATTTGCTTTTATTTTGTTCAGCCAGCCATTTTTTATATCCTGGAAATGTCATTGGTCCAGGAAATGTTCCTCTACAGATAACACCAAGCACTGTTTCTGACATCCCTGACACCTGGCTTCAGGTAAGAGGATTACTAGATTAACTGTTTGGCAAAAGATATAATTTATCCAATTTGAAAATACATCTTTTGGGCTACATTTATATTGGTCCTGATAGAAGTTTTACAAAAGAAAAACATGCAAAGTTTTAATTAATATATACCCTGTATACTTCATCAGATATCTAAGGCTGGTCTTCATACACTTGCATGCTTCATCAGATATCTAAGGCTGGTCCTTATATACTTGCATGTTTCATCAGATATCTAAGGTTGGAATTCATACACTTAACTGCATGTTTCATCAGATATCTAAGGCTGGTCTTTATACACTATCATGCTTCATCAGATATTTAAGGCTGGTCTTTATACACTTGCATGTTTCATCAGATATCTAAGGCTTGTTTTCATACTTTTGCATGCTTCATCAGATATCTAAGGTTGGTCTTCATACACTTGCATGCTTCATCGGATATCTAAGGCTGGTCTTCATACACTTGCAGTTTTGCTGGTCTTCATACACTTGCATGCTTTATCAGATATCTAAGGCTGGTCTTCATACACTTGCATGCTTCATCAGATATCTAAGGCTGGTCTTCATACACTTGTATGCTTCATTGGATATCTAAGTCTCGAATTGATACACTTGCATGCTTTATCAGATATCGAAGGCCAATCTTCATACACTTTCATGCTTCATTAGATATCTAAGGCTGGTCTTTATACTTCAGATATCTAAGGCCAATCTTCATACACTTTCATGCTTCATTAGATATCTAGGGCCAATCTTCATACACTTGCATACTTCATTAGATACATGTATCTTAGAGCTGTCATACAGGTAATAATCTTATTCATCATCTCAAGCCAAGGTTCAAAGTCCAAATATATAGCTCTCTGAAGCTTACCCTGATGGCTGCTTGAGCACAGAAAGTATCATAAAGCTGAATATTAAAGGGGCATGGTCACGATTTTGGTCAAAAATTATTTTTCCGATTTTAATGTTTACAATGCTTCAGTAAGGCATTCCTAATAGTCAATAAAAATTTGAGTGTCATTCGTTGAGTTATAAACGAGTTACAGAGCTTAGAATTCTTTACTATGTAAACAAAGCGTTTGTTTACATTTTGAATGTTGAAGTGAAAATTCCAGTTTTAGACCAAAAATGAATGTGTTAAACGTTAGGAACTGTTTATCTATGATTAAAATGAATAAAAAGATAAAAAATAAGCTTGAAAAATATTTTTAACTGGTAAATTAAACCTATGTAAACAAAAACTGGGCACGAGCCTTGTTTACATGACAAGGAGTTGTAAGCTCTATATCTTTCTTATAATTCCATGAATGACTCTCAAATTTCACTTCATCATTAAAAATGCATTTTTAAAGCATTAAAAATGATTAAAACCGAAAATTATAATTTGACCAAAATCGTGACCATGCCCCTTTAATGCCTCATTTGTTATGTCACATTTTAACCTGCTTTAATTCATCATGCAGTGCACTGTTACCACATCAGAAGTAAAGAATATGTAACTTTTATGTAAACTTCAATTTGATGATAAAAGGTCACATCAAAGGTCAATCTCCGACTATGCTTTACTCACATTGGTCAATATTTAACTAATGAACTATGAGATATTTTTGACTCATGCAACTTTGGCCAGATGATTAAGTGGATCATACATATTGACTGTGGTTAAGTGCGATGATGATTCTTAAAATTGTCATAAAAGAAATATTTTAACGCCAGGTGCCAGTGTTGAGAAGATGTCCTAGTCATAGACATGCAGTGCTTAATCTCATATTTGCTTTGACTTCAAATAATATCAAATGTGTGAAAAAAAACACAGATAAATAAAATAACCTGCATACATCACACTTGGATGTACATGTACCTGTACAATGTCCACAACATGACTGCATTCTTGTGTGATAATGAAAATTGAAATATCTAACCTATATTAATGTATAAGCTATACTAGCTAGCTCTAGATGTATATTCTTTTTCTATTTTATTTAAATTGAAGGCAAACAAATTTTAGATTATTCTATGTTTTTAACTGTTAGTCATAGTCATGCTTGCAAGATCAACTTGTAGTAATTAAGGCTAATTAATTCAAAACTACATGTACATTAAAATGGCAACTTGAAGTGTTAATTTAAATTTACATGTACATTAAAATGACAATTTGAATTTGTGCAATGCACTAGGGTAAATTTATTCATTATTAAAAATTTGCTTGCATATGTATAAGGGTGCAATCTATAGTTCAATTATTTTTATGTCTATCTTATATACCGGTAGATATTGTTATACACATAGGCTATGTACATCCAATCCCCTTATCTTAATCAGTTATTAAAGGACCATACTTTCATAAGATATTGCTTTATTGTGTCAAAATTAAAAAAAAAAAAAAAGAAATAATACTACAGCACTTGGAAGTGTTAGTCTATAAACACTTTGTTTACTGAAGTGAGGAGATATTTTTCTTGTTACGCCACAAAATTTAATGTACATGTAACTTCCTTTGTAAAAGGAGGAAGAAACTTTGTTTTCAACATAAAGTTGCACAGTATAGTGCATTATGCTCACTTGATCTTGAATTAAAAAGGTGTTAGTGTAAACATATTTATTACCAGCATAAAATTTAGCAAATATGATATTTTGTGGAAATTAATATTTCAATAATTTTTTATATGAATCTAATTTTGATGTACTTGATTTAGTGTAAACCGCTTTCTGCCAAATGGCTAGTAAATACAGAAAATACACAGCCAAATGTTATACCAAGGATATATGTTGGTAAACTTTTTCCAAGTACATACCATGAGATTTGGAGCATACCAAGTCATTTGTTATTGGCAAAAATCCATTGTTCAAGCTGTGAAACATTTACTATCAATATGATAAGAATCAATTTTGTTATACAGTTGAACTTCGATATCTCGAACACTGATATCTCGAACACAATGGATGTGTCGAAGTGGTTTGTAAGTCCCAACCACTTATTTTGGTAGTATTTTACCTTCGGTATCTCGAATACTCGGATATCTCGAAGTTTTTAAACAGTCCCATTTAGTTCGAGATAACGAAGTTTGACTGTATGTTGTTTTTAACAGAATCAGGATGACCAGAGTAATCAAGCAGGGGCATTGTCTCAAGGAAATCCCCCGCAAGGACACCAAGGGTATTTAGTCTACCCAGGCCAAGGTTACCAGGGCAACACATTCTTTTCTCCACCCCCTACCTCCCAGGGGCAGTACCCTCAGAACAGTCAAAACAATCCATATTTTCCTGGGCATGGCCAACAGTATCATCAACCCACTGGGACGCCAAGCAAAACTCCCCTTGGTGATGGGCCCCAGGTGGTACCCACTGACCCAACATCCTACAAAAGCCCCTTTGAGCCCACATTTTATATGAATTATCCAAATGTGTCCATGCCAGGGCCTCAGACGAGACCCTTTGACCAAGCATCCAACCAAAGTTCCTTTGAGCCCACAATTTATGCAAATTCTCCAAGTATGCCAATGTCAGTCCCTATAAGCAGTAATCCTCCTCCCTACGAGAACCATGACTTTGCCCCACAACTTCCTCCCAGAATTCCCCCCAGGAAGTCTGCAGGTTTCCAGAATGAGGCTAGAGGAGCAGGCGGAGGGGTGCAGAGCAGCAATATAGGGAGTGTTCTCAAGAGTTCTGATGATGCCGATTCCATGACACAAGGAAGGCAAGGTAAGGAAATTGAAGATATTGAAATAATCTGTTGCTCTACTTTAAAAATAATAATGTAATTAACAAGTAAGACAACAAGATCTAGATATCAGTGGTAATGCACAAAATTAATCTACTACTCTGGTATATCTGGCTAAAAAAAACAAAACAACAAAAATTCAAAGGTAATAACATGTACCGGTATTTCTTATTTTTCTGTCATTTTATTTTAACAACTTACAGTTACCATGGGTCATGGACCACACTTTGATTCGATGGCCCAGAAACATCAAATGAATCCGACAGTATATCAGAACTACCCGGGTGTGTCCATGGCACAGCCTGTGACTAGTGCTCCTCCTCCATATGAAACTCACGCCTTTAATACGCCTCAACCTCCCTCCAAATTTCCCAGCAAAGTATCCCCGAGGGATGCCAGAGGAGGGGGACAAAGTAGCAGTGTGGAGAGTTTAAACAAGAGTTCTGACTCTGCTCCAATGAGTCAAATTGCAAAAGGTACCAAATATTTCTATTTTTAAAATGTAGTTTTAAATATAGATGTTTTATTTGTACATGCAATGTTGCCTATACACTGAGTACGTTCACTTCCAATCTAATTAACATTAGATGTTAGATCCGCTCGCTTACTCGCTACACAAACATATCTAACAACATCCCATGCAGGGTCACGTCAGTGTGACCTTTCAGTTAGCCAATGAAATCACGACTCCAAATCTTTGGCTGAGGGCACAGAACTCCTCTGCTTTTTTTATCGACATACGTAGATGACCGAGGTGTTCAAAGCGATGGCACAGCCCATGACAACGAGGAAAACTTGTGTTTTAGGAGATGCCTGTATTATATGTGGATTTTCGTTTGTCCAATACGAAAAGACAGCTGATGGGACTGATATTATTCACAAGTTCTATCAAAATAAACTAAAACTGAACACAGAAAGGATAGATTGTATACGGAAAGTAACCGAAAGATCGGATCTCGATCTCGAAGGGTGTAACGCGGGCGTTTGTAGGAAATGCTTCAGAAATGTTGTCCAAAATGCACCCCAATATCTCTTCTTGTTCTTTTTAAGCTTTTTAACATTGAATAACTGAAGCACTTCTTCGGACGCCAATTTGAAACTTCAACCGAATTGATTTTAGAAACACGAATCTGATCGGATAATTCTGAAATGTTTATTCATATTTGAAAGGTCACACTGATGTGACCCTGCATGGGATGTTGTTTGATGTTTGTGTAGCGAGTAAGCGAGCGGATCTAACATCTAATTTTAATTAGATTGGTTCACTTCCTATGGGGATACATTTCTACTTATCATTATTTTTACACTCCATGGAACTTGTGTGGGAGATGATTGTCTTTTACTCATCTGTCTTGTATTTTGGTAAGCACAACTCCTCTTAAAATGCTGCACAGAATTTCCCAAAACTTTGTAGGGAATTAGGACACAATGTGAAAAATGTGCATACTACCAGGAAATTCCAGTTCCCTATTTATGGAAATTTCGGCTCTTTGCACTTAGACATTTGGCCTTTTAGTTAATGTAGTAATGAACAGTTTGTAAGCACAACTCTGCATAAAACACTGCACAGAAATTCCCTAAACTTTTTAGGGTACTAGGACACAACATGTAAATGTGCATATTACATATACCAGGAAATTCCAATTCAATTTCTTTTCAGGTATTTTTGGCTCTTTTGCACTTAGACTTATGACCATTTATTGAATGTAGTAAATGAAGAGTTTGTAAGCGCAACTTCTCTCAAGCCACTGCACAGAATGTCCCTATAAAGCTTTGTAGAGAATTAGGACACAAAGTGTAGATTTGCATTTTACCAGGAAATTCCAGTTTAATATTTTTCTTGGAATTTTTGCACCTTTGAATGTATAATTTTGTTCTTATTGAAGACAAAAGTATAGATGTGTACCGGTATGTTTCCTGGAAGTTTTGATGTGATAATTTTTGAGAGTTTTGCCCCTTTATCAAATTATTTTGTGTATAGGAGGAGATTATCTGGTAATTTGAAAGCAAGTTTAATTGTATGAATTAATGTGTTAATTACAGAGGAAACATCTGATGTCAACAGTAGTATAGAAGTGTCTTTGTTGCCACCAAACATTACAGAAGATTTCATCACTGACTTTTTTGAAAACTCTAGAAGGAGCGGAGGGGGAGATGTGGAAGATGTTGCCTATGATGAAAAAACCAATACCGCCATCATCACATTTAAAGATCCTGCTGGTTATTTTCAATATTTTGATTTAGTTATAATCTGCACTCATAATTACCACAATTGTTTAGTAAAATTTAAAGATTTATGAGTATGTTAAACCTGTATTGTCATAGACATGCCTTTTCAACACATATATATTGCTTTTCTTACACACAAGTATGATAGTCTTGTTCAGATATCAAATGGATATGATAATTTAACCTTGAGTATTATGTTGGATATATTAAGTTAACCTTGAGTTTTATGTTGGATCAACTGATTGCAATTAATTAAAGCTTCATGTGTAATCATTTTCATGAGGCATGCAGATTTTCAATATTTATTTTTTTAATGTTCTAAAAAATTCCATGGTTTAAATGATTTTTATTTTGCAGTGGTTAAGAGTGTTTTGAAAAAACATGAAACTACAGCCCTTACTATGAATGACGTGCGATTACAAATCGAAGAATACCACCCTAAAGCAGACGAGAGTGAAGACGAAGTGGAGGTCCGAGCAGTGAAGGTGACCAACTTACCTCCCAAAATCAGCAAGGAGCAGGTTGAGCTGTTTTTTGAGAGTCGTAAAAAAAGCGGAAGTGGGAGTGATGATTTGGATACAGTGGATTATGATGAGGCTGCTCACTGTGCCATTGTATGGTTCACAGATTCTGAAGGTCAGTTAAAGAATGCAGGTATTGTAAAGTTGACATTGTATTATTTTATTATTTTTTAAGTCACCTGAGTAAACTCAGGTGACCTATTGCTATCTGTTTTCGTCCGTCGTCGTGCTTCGTGCGACGTGCGTCGTGCGTTAACAATTTACATTTTTAACTTCTTCTTAAAAACTACAAGGCCAATTGTTCCCATTTTTGGTGTGAAGCATCTCTATGGTAAGAGGAATGTAAATTGTGAAATTGGTGGCTCTACCACCCCCAGGGTGCCACAGGTGGGGCCAAATATGTAAAAAAAAAAACAGCCAAATTTTCAAAAATCTTCTTCTCTACTCCCACACATGTGAGGAAAAAACTGATTGCATGGTTATGATGTCCATGAAGCCCTCTACCAAAATTGTGAAATTCATGGCCTCTGGGTCAGGGTTCAGGCTCTAGGGTGGGGCCAATATGGTCATATAGTAAAAATGTATTAAATCTTAGAAAATCTTCTTCTCTACTCCCATAGATAATTGTTAAAAACTAAATACATGGTTATGATGTCCATGAAGCCCTCTACCAAAATTGTGAAATTTATGGTGTCTGGGTCAGGGGTTCAGGCTCTAGGGTGGGGCCAATATGGCCATATAGTAAAAATGTATTAAATCTTAGAAAATCTTCTTCTCTACTCCCATAGATATTTGTTAAAAACTAAATGCATGGATATGATGTCCATGAAGCCCTCTACCAAAATTTTGAAATTTATGGCCCCTGGGTCAGGGGTTCAGGCTCTAGGGTGGGGCCAATATGGCCATATAGTAAAAATGTATTAAATCTTAGAAAATCTTCTTCTCTACTCCCATAGATATTTGTTAAAAACTAAATACATGGATATGATGTCCATGAAGCCCTCTACCAAAATTGTGAAATTTATGGTGTCTGGGTCAGGGGTTCAGGCTCTAGGGTGGGGCCAATATGGCCATATAGTAAAAATGTATTAAATCTTAGAAAATCTTCTTCTCTACTCCCATAGATATTTGTTAAAAACTAAATGCATGGATATGATGTCCATGAAGCCCTCTACCAAAATTGTGAAATTTATGGTGTCTGGGTCAGGGGTTCAGGCTCTAGGGTGGGGCCAATATGGCCATATAGTAAAAATGTATTAAATCTTAGAAAATCTTCTTCTCTACTCCCATAGATATTTGTTAAAAACTAAATACATGGATATGATGTCCATGAAGCCCTCTACCAAAATTGTGAAATTCATGGCCCCTGGGTCAGGGGTTCAGGCTCTAGCGTGGGGCCAATATGGTCATATAGTAAAAATGTATTAAATCTTAGAAAATCTTCTTCTCTACTCCCATAGATAATTGTTAAAAACTAAATACATGGTTATGATGTCCATGAAGCCCTTTACCAAAATTGTGAAATTTATGGTGTCTGGGTCAGGGGTTCAGGCTCTAGGGTGGGGCCAATATGGCCATATAGTAAAAATGTATTAAATCTTAGAAAATCTTCTTCTCTACTCCCATAGATATTTGTTAAAAAACTAAATGCATGGATATGATGCCCATGAAGCCCTCTATCAAAATTGTGAAATTTATGGTCCCTTGGCCAGGGGTTCAGGCTCTAGGGTGGGGCCAAAATGGCCATATAGTAAAAATGTATTAAATTTTAGAAAATCTTCTTATCTAGTCCCATATATATTTGCGAAGAACTAAAGGCCTGCATATGATGTACATGAAGTCTTCTACCTAAATTGTGAAATTTATGACCCCTGGGACAGGTGTTTAGGCACTAGTGTAGGGCCAATATGGCCATATAGTAAAACTGTATTAAATCTTAGAAAATCTTCTTCTCTACTCCTTTATATATTTGTGAAAAACTAAAGGCATTGATATGATGTCCTTGTGTTAAGTGGCATCAAATAGTATGTAGGTCATGGGCCCCGGGGGTGGTCCTGCCCCACCTCAAACAGGAAGTGCACAAATATCTTGAAAACGGTTAAGAACCCTACCCCTAAACCATATATATTCTTGTTCCCTGTGTTTAGGGCCATCAAATGGTATGAAGGTCATGGGCCCTGGGGCTGGTCCTGACCCCCTCTCAAACAGGAAGTGCACAAATATCTTGAAAACGGTTAATATCCCCACCCCTAAACCATATATATTCTTGTTCCTTGTGTTAAGGACCATCAAATGGTATGTAGGTCATGGGCCCCAGGGATGGTCCTGACCCCCCTCAAACAGGAAGTGCACAAATAACTTGAAAACGGTTGAGATCCCCACCCCTAAACCATATATATTCTTGTTCCTTGTGTCAAGGGGCATCATGTGATATGTAGGTCATGGGCCCTGGGGGTGGTCCTGACCCCCCTCAAACAGGTAGTGCCTGAATATCCTGAAAACGGTTAATATCCCCACCCCTAAACCCTATATATTCTTGTTCCTTGGGTCATGTTAGTTCACCTGATATATAGTAAAGGACCCCTGGAAACATCATGAAACTTTGTGGGTCATCCCTACTCTATATGACAACCTCGTTCGTTTGGGAGACTTTATAATCACCCCGATTATAATTACATCTTGTTTTCCCTTGCTTCTTCCTAATGGAGTTATCTTCCTTTGCTTGTTCATATTTAGAAATTAATCATTGAATATAATATAATTATAAAGAAGTTGTATGATCAAAAGAGTTATGCAAGGCTTTTTATCATTTGAAACAAAAACAGTTTTTGAACTTTCAAAATAAACAAATAGACTTGTTAATAGTAAAGTAATAATTGGCTAACTAAAATCACTGATATAAAGGTAAAATGATTTTGGTATATATGCCAGATGGTGATTGTCAACGAATGTTGAATATTCAAAAATTGGAACAGGAGAAGTGAGTAACTCATGATGGCTTTTATCGATAAAGCTGGGGGTTTTTTTTCGTTTGTTTAAATGCCCACAGGGAGAGTTTCTGTCTGCCCAGGGGGGATGGGGGATGGGAGGTTGTTTTAGATAAAACATGAATAATAGCCACCTTGTTATTATTATTAAATTATTTTCTATCAGAGTCTTGCACCTTTTCAATATCAGGTCATGCACTCTTTTATTATCTTAGTTTTTCACTAAAATTATAGGTTTAATAGTCTTTTTTGAAAGATTTCAGGCAGGGAGGTGGTCGTCATTACAAATTAAAAATTTTTCTATTCCAGAATAAAACTTAATTAAATGCATATATGAGACTCCTTGACAAGTTTGTGTATGGGTTATGCTACTCAGGTGACCGTTAAGGCCTATTGGCCTCTTGTTTTAAATTGGCTTAGTTTTATTTTATTTTTTTATTAGCTCACCTGAACCGAAGGTTCAAGTGAGCTTTTCTGATCACCCGTTGTCCGTCGTCCGTCCGTCCGTCCGTCCGTCTGTCCGTCTGTCCGTCTGTAAACTTTTCACATTTTCAACTTCTTCTCTAAAACCACTGGGCCAAATTTAACCAAATTTGGTACAAAGCATCCTAATGGAAAGGGGATTATAAATTGTTAAAATAAAGGACACAGCCCTTTTTAAAAGGGAGATAATTGCGAAACAGTGAGTATAGGGTGTGTGTCTTTAAAAATCTTCTTCTCAAGAACCACTTCACCAGAAATGCCAATATTTACACAAAAGCTAGTGTATATAGTGAAGAAATCGTGACCCTCGGACCAAAACTGGGGCCCTAGGCGGGGTTCAAAGTTTATCATAGAAATATACATAGAAACATGTTTACAAGATTTACAAGATTTTTGTTCCATTTATTCAACTAAATTGTGCACCAAAAAACCCAACTGTGTCTCCCTGATTATTGACAACTCATGGCATAAGTATATAAGTTTGTTTAATCAAGAAATGACGGATGAATACGATAAGGTGTAAAAATTCACTAAACATTATTTTAGTTTATCGCTTACAGTTTATTTGGAGACCGTGCCCGATAAAAATAAAAATTAATATGTAAATTTATTTGTTGTCGGGCACGGTCTCCAAAATGAATGGAAGCGATAAATGTATCTTGTGATTTTGTTGTATATTGGTTTAGCATTATAGATACGGCATAGACTGGTTCGCCAGCTTATAGGAAATAGCAGTGACGAGAAAAATTTATTTTTAGGCCCACAAGTTATCTTCACACGCTTGCGATGGAATGCCGAAAAAATCTTTCGGAGAGTCAATAGATTTATTTTAAAAGTAAAACGGCTTTAATAGTTATAAACAAAGAAAGAGAAACATCTTTCGATTAAGTAAAACCGCTACAAAGTGTTAGCCTGAAAAAATCTCTGGAAGCCAGGCAACTGTATATTTATTTTACCTACTGGTTATGGAAAGTCCTTAGCTTTACAAAAAAAACAATTTCTACACTGACACGATCCCACTCTCTAAGTTAATAACTCCATATTTTATATACACATAAGATAATATGTACAGACCATGTGCTAATTGTGTGTAGCCTGTGTGCATTCAATTTATATGTTATCGGACCTTTACGAGAAAACGGAGCTAAATCAGATCGTTACCATCCTCAGCAGCCCCATAAATCAAGTTATAATGGGCATGGATTGGAATGCTACGAGTAGTCTAGTGCCAATTATAACTTACTCAACAATGAAAATATTTAACGTTATACATTTCCGATGTAAATTAATATTTACAATACCCACATAAACAATGTATTGTCAACGGTGTCAATTAATTTGTTCTTGTTAATTTGATATTTATTGTCAAATTCATGTTTAGTTCTTCTTAAACCTTCTTTCCTTGATCCGCCCCTATCTTCTTTCCGATTTATTTTAAGTGTGCGCATTTGCTGTGCGCGAAGCTGCAGTGAGTTTTCCCACTGTTTACCTGTCCTTGAATTTCCTAGCGGCAGCGTTTGGGATCAAGGGCAGGCTATCCAGTCTAAGATACGGCAGATCTACGCACGTGGTGTAGATTTACTACCATAGGTAATCTTGTTTCACACGGAAATTGAAATAAATAAAAGTATGTTTTATTATTATTAGGGAAACACTGTTAATGTGTTTACTCGTATACTAATGATGAACCCGTGAAATTTGTTCAAAGACTGCTTAAAGCAGAAAGAAGTTAATTTATTTTAAAACTTTGAAATTTCTTCGATTTTTGTAACCATGATGAGTTATGATTCATTGTATTACAAATGCATCACTACGTATTTTATAAGGAAATATACTGAGTATACAATCACATGGTGATGTTAAAATTGCAAATAAAAATATAGTTGCATATGTGGGAATTTAGTTACACAAACCATTTTTATATACTGATAATATTTGATATACGACTATTGGTACAGAAAATTAAATTAATGATATCTATATTAAAGAAAATGTCAGCTCGACGCCTCTGTGGCCGTTCCGGCCGTTGATATGTATAGGAAAGATTCTAAATTGTAAAAATCGTGACCCTCGGACCAAAACTGGGGCCCCAGGCGGGGTTCAAAGTTTAACATAGAAATACATAGGAAAAATGTATAAAAATCTTCTTCTCAAGAACCATTGCACCAGAAATGCCAATATTTACAAAAAAGCTTGTATATATAATGAAGATTCTAAATTGTAAAAATTGTGAGCCCCGGACAAAAAGTGGGGCCCTAGGCGGGGTTCAAATTTTAACGTATATAGGAAAATGTTTAAAAATCTTCTCAAGACCTATAATGCAACAGTTTGGAATATTACTATGCATACACCCTTAAATAATGTAGATTCTAATTTGTAAAAATCGTGACTCCCGGACTAATACTGGGGCACCAAGAGGGGTTCAAAATTTAACATTTTAAAAAATATAAAGAATATTTTAAAAATATTCTTCTTGAGAACTACAATGTTACAGTTTGTGGAATTCCTATACATGCATCCCTGGCATATGTAGATTCTTAATTGGTAAAATCCTGACCCCTGGACTAATACTGGGGCCCCAAGAGGGGTCAAAGTTTAATATAGAAATATATAGGTAACATGTTAAAAAATCTTCTTCTCGAGAACTACAATGCTACAAGTTGTGAGATTACTATGCATGCAACCTTGGATAATGTAGATTCGATAGTTTTAAATTAGTGACCCCTGAACTAATACTGGGGACCCAAGATGGGTTCAAAATTTAATGTAGACGTATATATGGAAAATGTTTAAAAACTTTTTTCACGAGAACTACAATGCTTCAATTTGTCAGATTACTACGTAAGCATCCTTAAATAGTGTAGAAGCTGTGACCCTCAATCTAATACTGGGGCCCCAAGAGGGGTTCAAAGTTTAACATAGAAATATAGAGGGAAAATGTTTAAAAATCTTTTTCTAGAGAACTACAATGCTTCAACTTGTGAGATTACTATGCAAGCATCCTTGAATAATGTAGATGCTAAATTAATAAAGCTGTGATCACTGGACTAATACTGGGGCCACAAGAGGGGTTCAAAGTTTAGCATAGAAATATATATGGGAAATGTTTTCAAAAAGTTTTTCTCGAGAACTATTATGTTACAGTTTGTGAGATTACTATGCAAGGATCCTCAAATAGTGTAAATTCTAAATTGTTAAAGCCAACCATAAACCTCGGACCAATACTGGGGCCCCAGAAGGGGGGTTCAAAGTTAGAAATAGCATATGCTACGAAATAGAATGTTACAAGAAACTGTTGTTCAGGTGAGCGATGTGGCCCATGGGCCTCTTGTTTTATTCATCAAATAATTATAACACTAAAAATGCGAAATATAATCAGATACAGATGATTTCTTGGTTATTTTCAAGTTTCCATATGATATCTTTAGACATACTTACATCACAAAGAATGGTTTTGAAGGATTCCTTAATTTGAATTTTTGCAGTGGTGACAAAGGTTCTGGAAAAACACAAGACCTCACCTTTTATGTTAAACAAACAGAAAGTAGAAGTAGAGGAATATCGCCCAGCTGTGGATGAGGATGCAAGCAGCTCAGAGGAAGAAGAGGAAGGGGGAGGGGCAATCAAGGTCACCAAGATCCCTCCTGAAACCACCCAAGAGGAGATTCTCTTATTTTTTGAAAACCGCAAAAAAAGTGGTGGAGGTGACGTGGAAAAGATGGATTATGATAAGTCTACCCACACTGCTGTTATCTGGTTTAAAGAAGATGATGGTATGACCTTTAATACATGATACATTGTATAAGATGGTTTCTTGATTACTCACGTCTTAATTACTGTAAACGTATTACATTTGGCTGTGTATTCTTTTTAGCGCTTTTGGCGGAAAACAGCGTCCGCTAAATCAAGTACATCGCCAAATGTAAAATATATAAGTAGATAAATAGGTACATTCAGAAATGCGCTAAATCAAATCCACGCTAACTCGTTGAAAAATCATATTCCGCCAAATATCGTACACGCTAAATATAGTACGTTTACAGTATTGTCAAGCAATCCTAATAAAAATGTTATTGATCGAATTTCAATTTTAATTCTTCATGTTTAAAGCTTTCACTTTTATATCTAGTTTTCATACATTTTCCAAAGTAAGTCAACTAGACAATATTAATGATATATGAGGGTTGTTTGGAAGTTTTTGAGACAACACAAATATTTTCCTTTCTAAGTGACGAATTTTAGTGAAAATTGGCACAAACATTGAAGAAACCTACACAAATAAATGAGCAATGAATATTACAAAGTAATTAATAATATAATTAGTTTACGATGGTACATAAACAAGTCAGTGGTTGGAGGTGCAAGCCCAAACTCGGAGTTTAAAAAACTTAAACATCTACATTTTAAGTGTTAGTAGACCTACAATTAATGATAAAAGAAATCAAATTATATATGTTCATTTTGCCATTTATTGTGACTAACTTTTTAGCAAGTTTTACTAGTGTTCGATTTGAAATACGGAGATAGTACAGAAATATGTACTAAGCAATAGAAATATGACTGCGATGGTTTATTGAATTTTGACATCATGAAGGCGGCGCAGCAAAATACATCAAATTGGTGGGAATTTTGGAAGAACACCTTTTCTGGCCAAGAAATTGCTTAAACAAAACCTATACGATGGAAAGGGGTTAACAGTTTCCGTTAATCGGGGTTAATTTACTGACTGTTTAACTAGAATTAAAACAAAGAGAATAATTATCAAGTACTTTTTACTTATAAACTGATTTCAACGGTTCTAAGATATTATACAGATTGAATGTAAGAGACGTTGTAAGTTGACTTTTGGGAAGAAATATCTTGATTTTTTTTCACAAAAATCAAGAATGGAGAGAATATGTAACTGTTGCAATTTTGAAATAAAAAGAAAAGATGAAAAATGAAGAATAGGTCGTGTGTTTCGTTCTTATGTAAGGTGTTTTGTTTAAAACATAGGAGCAAGAAGAAACGTTAAAATGACGTTGCGATGAGTTTGTGATTGCTCCGGGTCAATGGATGTAGGCAAGTTTGTTAGCTTACCAGGAATGAACAAATCATGTCATTAACTTCAAAAGTTTTACGTTATTAAAAGATATCCTGGTTTTTCTTTCTGGTGAAATTTCACTGATTATCTTTTTTCCCAAGGGAGTAAGAGTAAATGTCGCAATGATTTATGCACAGCCCTCGCCATATCATGCATTAAGGCTTCTTGTATAAAGTTAACGCCTGAAAATACTGAATTCTGCATTAATAACATTTTTAAATTTCATTTTCTTTTAGTTGTTTCCCATGTACTCCAAAAAGTTCCACTTTTGTTGAGAAAAAAACAAATTCATGTGGAGGAAGTTCGTTTGGACGGACAGAAAGTGGAAAAAGAAGCAGACGAGGAGTCTCCTGGCTCACTGTGTACTATTGAGGTCAGTGGATTCAAGGACACAACATCCAAGGACAGTGTGGAGTTTTATTTTGACAACAAGAAGTCAGGAGGTGGAGGCGTGGAAGAGATCAAAGGTGAAGTGGAAGATGGAGTTCTGTTTATCACTTTTGACAATGAAGAAAGTAAGTGAAGCAGTATATGATTTGAAGTATGATTGATTATTGTTTTATGTAGTCTAGAGGTTGAAATTATGATGTGTTAAATCAACAACAACAAAAAATCCAGTAGGTCATTGAAACCTCAATTGAGCTCCATTTCCCTATAACAAACAATATTTCTAAAAGGGAAATAACTGGTAACCAAAATTGATTTTGTATACCGATAGACTTTAAAAAACTAGCTCCGGATAATTTCAACTCCTCAGCAAAATTCAATAACTTGGACATTATTTGTTCAGATTCAATCAGGAATTATCTGACAATATTCTTACATGTAAGCATTTTTTAAAAATTTAGTACGGTAAACATTATTAGGATAAGAATTGAAATACGTTTTCACTTATGCTTAATGTCATTATATATTTTCAAAGCTGTCAAAAGAATACTTGAAAAAAAACATAAACTAGATGGAGTTGAGTTGACAGTGAAGCGGTACCAACCCCCAAAGCCAATACCCATGTACCCAAACAGGGTCCTTGTTAAAGGGCTCAACCCTGAAACATCAGAGGATGGTATCAGAAACTATCTTGAGGCCAAGTCTGGGGAGGATGTGATAGATATATCCTATGGACAGGAGGAAGGGACAGTGTTGGTCACCTTTGAAGAGCTCAAAGGTTGTTTACATTGTTTTCATATGTTTTGTTGCAATGAGAATTTTTTTTGATATTCATGTTTAATTGCATTGAGACACGTGTTTTGAATAGTCTCATCTTTTAAAGATTTAACCAAAACAATATTATAACTTTATCTTTTTGAGCTTCATAGATCGATCTATTTAAAGGTAGCTGTAAATAAAACAAAATGCATGTGAATTGTTGATTTGAAAAATCAAATAATTTGGATTTTAATATCGTTTTTAGTAGCTATGAAATCTGACATGATGGATTTTGTGTTTTTATTACAATGTAATGCGCTAGTTCAGCTGTTCAAAACAACTTTGCCTTATAAATTATTAGCTAGGTTAATATTTTGTTAAGTTTAGTTTAATGTTTCCAGCGTAATTAAATTACAATGTTTATAATGCAAAATGTCACTATGATAAACAATTACTTACTGAATTATTTACTCACATAATGTTTTTTAACAGATTTCACAAAGCTGGAGGCAGCATGTCAAAAGAAACCTTTAGAAAAACGGTTCTTGACTGTGAAAAGAGTTCCCCTCTCTAACTGTATCATTGTGTCTGGATTTTCTGAGGGCATCTCTGACAGCACCCTGGAATACTATTTTGAAAATGAGAAAAGAAGTGGAGGGGGGACTGTGACCGATATCAAGGTCAATCATGACGACTGTACATGTCTGGTGTACTTTGAAGATCACACAGGTAGTTTTTTTTTTGCTTTCTTTCCCCATCTTTTTGATTCCAAGATATTCAATGATGAATGATTAACTATTCCATCTTAAGTATAGATGAAACACATACATTTTGCATTGTTGTGAAACTTGAAATAAGATGGTCAAAAGTGAACTCTATAATGTACGTTAATGATGCTTATAGATAGCGTTTCAGTTTATATTATTATAGCTTGGTTTAAGCCAGACAGAAATATATATTGAATAATGTTTTGCAGTTTGTGACAAGGTGTGCAAAAGAAGCCATGCAGTTGATAAACAGAAATTGACTGTACAGATATATCATGAATGCTTGGGACAGCCATTTAATCCTGAAGAGGGGCCCAGATTCAAATGTCCTAGCCCTCTTGTTCTAAGGGAACTCAGTCTAAAAAAGATGAAATTCATATACAAATCTGAAGAGTTCAAAACTGCTCTAGACAAGCAAGCTGAGATGACCCATGGCAAGATAAAATGGCCACAAAAACCAGCTACAGAGTTAACAGTGGAGTGTATGCTTACAAAAGCTGTCAAAGATTGTAAAAATCTGGCAAAGACATGGGAAACACATATGAAAGATGGTCTGATGAGAATGCTAGATGTTCTCCATGAAGAAAAAATAAGTGTTTTGCAAGAACTCTGGCAAGGAGTTATGGACTGGATTAAGCAGGTTAACGTTTCTGATCCCCAGAAAATTGCTATAGTATTAGAGAAGGGCAGCTTCACAGTTGTTCTTGTGGGCTATGGAAAAGTTGTGGAACCTTTAAAGAAAGACCTCCAACAAACGATCTCCAACATGGAAGAAGAAATTCAGAGGAAGAAACAGCAGGTTACTGAATCCAAGACTCTCAGACATTCTGAGTTTTTACTACTCAGTTTTGACCATTTTAAAGAAGAAATAGAGAAGAAATTCCCAGGATTAAAAATTACAACAAATTTGAAAGAAAGAAAATTTACTTTCGAAGGCCTTTTTGTAGATGTCACACAAGCAAAGATTTCTCTTCTTGAAAGGTGTCATCAAATCTGTGAAGCATCTGCGGGAAAGTTTTCCAAATATAGACGAGATTATCTCTCGAAAAAGGAGGTCAAGACTCGTGTTTCCAAGATGATGAAAGAAAAAGAGAATATGAGCTGTTTTGAATTCAAGGGAGACGAGGTTTGCCTATTTGCTTTTTCTGATGACAAAGCAGTTGAAGCTGCACATCTATTGAAGAACGAAATTGTGGAGTCACCTATTGAAGTTCCCCCAGACTCTGCGTATCTGCTCAGTTCAGACAAATGGGAAAAACAAGCAAAACAAATTGAGTCAATGGAACAATTTGACAGTCTCCTTCAACTGATTACTCTGTCTGACCAAAGAAAGATCATCATTGTCACATTCTGTAATATGGTTGGTCTAGCTAGAGAGTTTGTAGAAGACTTTCTTCAGGCCAACACAATCATCATTGACTCAAAGAATGTATCACCAGGTCATTTTAAGTACATGGAGCTCCATCATCAGGACAAATGTCAAGAGATTTCCAGTAGATTGAGAGAAAAGCAGGTTCAAGTCACAATGAGCCCATACAAGTTCTCTGTAAAGGGGACAAGAGCAGGAGTAGCTGAAGCCATGAAGAATCTTGATGATATATTAAAGAAGATCCAATCAAAGAAACATATCTTACAGAAGCCAGGTATTGGTAAGCACTTGAAAAGTGACAATGGAAAAAGCACCATAAAGAAGATTGAAAAACAACACAAATGTTACATCCATATTGGTGAAGAAGATCCAACAACTACAACTAGCACTTCTCAGCCTGCTTCATTCAATGGTGTCATGGCTGAGCATAAGACAAAGTCTGGGACCTTTATTAGAGTGCATGAAGGGGATCTGACTGCTCTTCCGGTGGATGTTATTGTCAATGGTGCAAACTCAGACCTTTTACATGGAGGAGGCTTAGCAGCAGTCCTTGTGAAAAAAGGTTAGTCACAGTGAAAAATTCACTCATAAAATGAGTTTTAAGAAGGAAAATTTCGTAAGTAATGCCTGTATATTTCCTCCTCTATTGTGTTTTCATGAACTTTACAGGTGGAAATGGAATCCAGAAAGAATGTACAGAGCATGTGCGAAGGAATGGAAAGCTCACAGAAGGAGAAATTTATTGCTCCGAACCTGGAACTTTGTCTTGTAAAATGATTGTTCATGCCTGTGGCCCCACTTGGAAAGGTGGAACAAATCAAGAAAAAGGCCACCTAATGGATTGTATCCAAGCAGCTCTAGAGGAAACAGAGAAGAAGGGTTACAGATCAATTGCAGTGCCTGCCTTGTGCACAGGGATCTTTGGCTTCCCCATAAAAGACGCTACACCTGTGATAGTAAAAGCCGTGAAATCCTTCTTGAAGGATAAGAAAGATTCCAAGATTAAAGAGATTTTCCTGTGTGATGTTAAGACAGACACTGTTCAGTGTTTCACAGAAGCCCTACAGCAAGCATACAAAGGCAAGGTAAAAGTCATCACAAGGAACATCCACCAAGCTAGTGGGCCTGCACAAAATCTTCAGGGAGATGTGGCCAAAGGTAATATTATATTTTTGTTTTGATTTATTTAATACAAAGTTGGACTTATATTAAAATTGTCTAAAAAAAAAAAGAAGACTTACATGTATCAGCATGATTTATATGATTATAAAGGACATGCACCTAGTCAAGATGTAGAATTCCAGACGGGGCATATTTCTGTCAAATTAATCAAAGGACAGATAGCCAAGTCTAAGGTTAGACATATTTATTCACTTTCTTATTGCAACAACTACATGTAAATATTTTATAAAATATTGCCAAGAAGTGTCTTCTCTTATTCCTATCGTTAATCGTTTGATAAACTTGATCTAATATGACTTTAAAATTAATTTTAAAGATTTAAAGGTTAAATTAATTTTTTTATGTGTTTCACTCTCTAAAAATAAAAAAAAATGTTGACTAGTTTATTAAAAATAATTAAGATAAAAATTTTTTATGAAAGGTGTATTTGTTAAATATTGCGTTTATAATATCATTAATTCAACTTGCATGTAAAATAATTAATGCCAAAAAAAACAACTATCCTGTAATAATTCATTGCAAAGATATATTTTTGGGCTGGGCGGGCAGGGAAAGCTAAGACATGCTACAACTTGAAATATTTTCTAATAAACTTCACATTTAATGAACATTCCCCCGTAAACCTATCAATACAGAGCATAAAAGCAGGTACATGAAAAAAGAAGTCTTTAGGAAACAAGATTTAACAAAAAATGTAGAAACAAATTGAATCTGGGTTTTTTTGGGCTTTTTTACACAGGTAGATGTGATAGTGAACACTGCATCAAAGGATTTAAATCTGAACCATGGAGCTGTATCAGCATCCATTTCTAAAACAGGGGGAGATAGCATTCAGCAGGAGTGTAAGACTAAATACCCAGAAGGCATCAACTTTGGAGAGATAGCAATTACTGGTGGAGGAAAGTTAGCCTGTAAAATTGTTTGTCATGGAGCTCTTACACAATGGGACAAGGGAACAGGGGACTCAAAAAATGCAAGTACTTCTTTTTATGTCCCGACATGAAATGGCCTAGGCATATAGTGTTACCCTATTCTGTCATTTAATCATTCCATCCTTTGGTTCATCTGTCATTCCATTGTCATTCACTTTCCCATCATTATCTCAACAAACATTGTACACATTCAACTCAAATTTGATATATGGATGTGTTGTAGGAATATAAAGGTTGAGTTCTAATTTAGTTCTAGCCCGATGATTTCTGATAGAGTTAATTATGCCTCTTGAACTTTGAAAAAAAGAGAAATTCTCAGTTTCTGCTCTCTAACTTTTGAAGGGATGCATATATTAATCATATGTAGGTAATTGAAAAAAAAACACATATGAGTTTGAATTTGGTTTTGGTCCGATGATTTTGGATAGAGTTATGCCTCTTGAATTTAGGAAAAAATGGGAAATTCCTAGTTTCCACTCTCTAACTTTTGAAGCGATGCATATACATGTGTATAAAGTTGATGTTTCATATAAGGTTAATCTATTAAAAAATAGTACAGGTCAAGTTTGAATTTGGTTCAAGTCCGATGATTTTTGACAGAGTTATGCCTCTTGAACTTAAAAGAAAATTAGTAATTTTCAGGGATTGATAACTGCTTTTGCAATCAAACAAATGTTATACTAATTAAATTTGGCATTTGAAATTTTGGTCGCCTGCGGGGGCATTTGTGGTGTTATGACACATCAAATTTGTAAATAAGTCAATTTTTTAACTTGTATTAGATTAATTCGAACAGCTGGAATGATTGCAGCATGCATGAATGACCATTAGGCTGGCAACTTTTGATCTTTGTTGTTGATTTTTATCATTTGTATAATAAAGACAGCTAGTAAATTGGTAATTGCATTCCATAACTTCTTTGTGAACACTGCCTCATATTTTACATGTGCATGCATATTCTTAAGTACTTTACAATATAAATAATGGAACAGAATTACTAATTTTCTTTTGTTTAGATACATTCTAATTTATCAAAATTATCGAGATAAGATTTGAAAAGAATTTAATGCAAAACAGTGGAAAAAAAACTCTAGAAGTCTGTCTATTCTTTCACTGTTTCACATTCTTTTAAAAAAATTGTTTGATAGATTGAATTGATACATTGCTTTGCAAGACACTTTTTTAGTTCAGATTAAAAGATATATATATATATATATATATATATATATATATATATATATATATATATATATATATATATATCTTAGTATTCTATATTAGTATTATTATTGTAGACCAAATGTTCTTTTTGGTGAAAATGGCAGTGTAGCCAAAATAAAATGTTTATTATACTTTGAAGTTAGCCACTTAGAAAAGTATATCTATTTGTTTACATAATTTTATATCATTTATATACTCTATATTTCTGTTTCAATAGGTTTTGCAAACGTTTTTGAAATCTTGTTTGGAAGAGTCTCAAAAACAAAATCTGAGCAGCATTGCTTTCCCTGCAATGGGGACAGGTAACCTAGGTTACCCTCGGGATATGGTGGCAGAAGAAATGTGCAATTCTGTCATTAACTTCTCTAAAGGAAACCCCAAAACCAGCTTGAAACAAGTGTTGTTTGTTGTTTATGAAAAGGATACACAAACTATCCAGGTACATTGGATTTTTAATTCCTCTGTCTGTTCATCTGTCTGTCTGTCTGTCTGTCTGTAATTTTACATATACTACAAAATAAGATATCTATTAATGAAAAATAATATTCAATACTGGTAATAAAATTAGTTGTTCTACACAATCTAGGTATGTTCTTATAATTAGATATCATATTTTACAGGCATTTGAGACTGAGATACAAAAGCAGGCAATGAAAACTCAACACAAGAGAGGAGGGAAGCGCCACGGCAATCCAACCAAGCCCAAAGGTACATGTACCCATTTTGTGAACAATGTGTACACTTTGTAGTGAATGATCTTTCCATCTGAAAATAGAATTGTGACAGTTATCTAGTTATGATTCATTTATTGCATGAAATATTCTCTTGTTGACATTTATCAGGTTTAGTACATGTACTTCATATAAAGATCAGATTTAGTCTAAGATTATATGTAAAAATAATTGATTTATATGTTTTTGTGAAAAATCAGAAGCACACAAGCTGTAAAGGTTTTGCATTTTGGCTTGTAGAGGATGAAGGTTTTGTTGTGATACCAAAAGAAGCCACAAGTGGGGCCAACCAGAAAGAAGTTGCAGTAGATATGGGAAATTTAAAGCTTCGCATGTATCAAGGGGACATCACTCTGGCAGATGTTGATGCCATTGTTAATGGCACGGACATTACTATGGATTTAAGTAAAGGTAACATATCCTGAATGAAAACATTTTTGTAATTTCATCATCTGTATACACCCAAATGCAAAACTAGTCTTTTAGTAACTTATTGAAATGTATCAATCGGGTACTTATTTTTGGGATTTTCGGATGATTTTGTTTATAGGGTGACATAACCCTATAGAAATTAAAAAGTATATATCGTAAAATTTTATATCAAATAAAAAATAAACTCTTGAATGAAAATATAGAATCTTCCATGGTTTTTAGCTCACCTGAGCTGAAAGCTCAAGTGAGCTTTTCTGATCACTTTTTGTCTGGCGTCCGTCTGTCCGTCTGTCTGTCCGTCTCTCCATCTCTCCATCCATCTATAAACTTTTTACATTTTCGACTTCTTCTCCAGAACCACTAGGCCAATTTCAACCAAACTTTGCACAAAGCATCCTTAGGTGAAGGGGATTCAAGTTTGTTAAAATAAAGGGCCATGCCCTCTTTCAAAGGGAGATAATTAAGAATTATTGAAAATTTGTTGGTTTCTTTAAAAATCTTCTTCTCAAAAACCAATTGGCCAGAAGAGCTGTAATTTGCATGAAAGCATCCTCAAGTAGTGTAGATTAAAGTTTGTTCAAATCATGATCCCCAAGGATAGGGTGGGGACAGAATTGGGGGTCAATTTTTACCTAGAATATATAGAGAAATATATTTTTCTAAAATTTTCTCAAGATCCAATTGGCCAGAAAAGCTGTTACTTGTGTGGAAGCATCCTCTAGTAGTGTAAATTCTGATGGTTCAAGCCATAATCCCCAAGGATAGGGTGGGGCCACCATGGGTGGCGAATTTTTACATACTAAGAATGTAAAGAGAAATATCTTCATTTTGAAAATCAATTAAGCAGAAAAGCTGTTACTTGAGTGGAAGCATCCTCAGGTAGTGTAAATTTTAGGTGGGGCCACCATGGGGGGGGGGGGATTTTTACATAGGAAATATATATAGAGAATCTTAAAAAATCAAATAAAAATGATGAAACTATAATTAATGGGGGGGGGGGGGGGGGTCGAAATTTTAAATAGGAAATAAATTTGATAATTCTCAAAAATATTTAGTATAAAGTATTGCTAATTAGTAATCATATTGACATTTGTTGATTCTCAGTTGTTTAGACTGTGGACCTGGATAATTCTTGGGTCACATAAAAGGTTCAAAGTTTGATGTAGGTTTATACATGTATAATGACAGCATTTAGCTGATTTTATTATGTCTAGTGTTACTCAGGTGAGCGATGTGGCCCATGGGCCTCTTGTTATACTTGTTTTAATTGGTACACTATGATATTTAGCCAGGCTTTGTAAAGTGAAGCAAAGAGTAGCCAGTGATATTAATAATCAATAGAATTATTTCTAAGGAGGAGTCAGGAAGGCAAACTCCTGCACCAATTGTTTTTCTCCATAATATCACTTATTTGCCATTTAAAAGCAAACATTGGTTTGTCCCCATTAATGGTTATGCAAACAGAAATATAGTTGAAAACTTTAAGGTTTCAGAAAAACACCAAAAAAATTGCAGATCAAACATTTACCTGGTAAACATTTATTTTCTTCAATTAATGACAGTTTAGATTTATATGTATATGAAAATTTAATGAAATTCCCTCTGGAGAATCAAGAGATTATTATTTATGATATAATATATGGGAGGTACCATAATCTAGGTTATATTGGTCAATTATACTTTGCTTGTGCCCCTTATACACTGGTTCTGCTGTAAGATTTAGTAAATATGTACTCATAAGCAAGTTTCAACAAAAGAAAACAAAACCAACTCTCTCTCTCTCTTTCCTCACTTTTAAATCCTTTCTCTCAAAATCTTTCTCATACAAAAACTTGCATTGAAGGCCAAGTTTGGACAGCACTCTGACACTCTGTATTCAATTCCATCAAAAATGTTTGTAAATAAATATATGTAATAAACAATATAAGTAGTTGTAATAATGATTACTACTAATGTAATCACGGGAAGTGGCTTCTTTCATCGTTCAATGTAAAACACATGCTTGAAAACTTGTCATTCAAGCGGCTTAATAACGCGTTTGTATGCCTCCGATTCAAAGTCACATTCTAATTTCAAACCCAACAAGATTTTTTGATCACAATGGCTTCCAAAATGGCTATCTATCAAAACAAGGAACGTATTTTGAAAAAAAGCGGTAGATTTTTTAATAAAATTGGTAGGCGGGAGACAGAGCTAAAAAGTGGTACACTTCCGCATAAATCAATAGAGTTAACATGTATGAGTAATCTTTTGTGCCAATCTCATTTCCACATTGTCTATCTACACATAAAAGGCAGGTTATCAGTACTTTAAGTTCTTTGATATTTGTGTTAAAACTACTTGTACATTAGCTTTTACAAATAGAGAATGCATTATACATGTGGTTCAAGTCATTTAGTAAGTAAAAAAGATTCTGTAAGTGAAAGACATGTCATGATATTAAAGCATACAATAATGTAAGTTTTAGTTAATACATTTAATATATACTTTGAATATATATTTTGTTGGGTAGTGGACATTACTGTAAATGTACTACATTTGGCTATGTATTCTACTTAGCGCTTTTGGCGGAATGCGGCTTCCTCTACATCAAGTACATTGCTAAATGCCATGCATTTATGTATAAGAGTAGTCAAATTCAGGAATACACTAACTCAAATCCATGCCAATTTGTTCAAAAACTAATTTTCGCCAAATATCGTACACGCCAAATACTATAAACATATTATATATGGCGTGTACGATATTTAATTGGCGGAAAATAGTTTTTGAACAAGGTAGCGTAGATTTGAATTAGCGTATTCCTGAATGTGACTATTCTTATACTTATATGCATGGCATTTAGCAATGTACTTGATTTAGCGGAAGCCGCATTCCGCCAAAAACGCTAAATAGAATACACAGCCAAATATAATACATTTACAGTATAATATGTTTTCAGTAATTTGTAATTGATAAATCTTAATATATATCTTATAAATAGGTGGAGTTTCACTAGCTATTAAAGCCAAACTTGGTGAGCAGCTGCAGAGACAAATTGAAAATAAAAGTAAGATATACATGTATTTTGATTTGTATCAGGTATGCATGATTATACAGTTTATAAAAATTCCTTCATCTGAAAAATTTAGATCTGTTGACTCAATGACCTACTTTTTACATTTTGTCAATTTGGATAGTTAAATCTTGGAATATATTTTAGAATTTTTTTTTATTCTACCTTTCATCAAAAATGTTTTTCTTAAGGCCCCTGCATGGGCTCTTGTTTTTAACATAAAGCTTTCAACATTGTATTATATATTTCAAGATAAATTCTGAAATTTGTTGGGTCAATCATTTTTTTTAAAGAGAAAGAGATGAAAACTAATGGCATGGCAGTAACAGAGAATGGTGACAAATCCCCGATTCCTTCAAAATTCATAATCCATGTTAATCTAAGTGATGGGCATTACAAAAAGAAAATCCTTGAAATTTTGAACAAAGTGGAAGAACTAAAATTGAAAACAGTAGCCATCCCAGCAATAGGAACAGGTATAGTTATATTCAGCAACACTAATTGTTTATATTACCTGTATAGTTTGTGTGGTGTTTACTGTATGTTTAGAAATTTTAAAAATGTATATACACTGTACATGTATATAATTTTAAGGCAATGTTTCTCTTTTTGTAATAATTTTGATCAGTCAATTTTGGACTTTCAGTCTTTAATAAATTAAAATACTCATTAAAAATATGTAAAAAAAAAAGTACTCTTTGAGCACTGTATTATATTGGTGTTGGTTGCTTTAGGTTTACATTTATGTATTCGGGGTTTATATTTTGGACTATTTTTTTTTTAAAACAAGGTAAAGGTAATTAAAGCATTCCTTTTTCTTATGTGATTAATGTCTCAATGTTTATCATATATAATTTTACTGACAGGCAACCTTTATCAGCCGCAAACAGTAGAAGAATTTGCTGAACAAGTTTTCAGTGCCCTGAACAAAATGTACTCGGATGTCAAACACCTTTCAGAAGTGCATATTGTTATCTATGAACAACAAATGGCTCAAAAGTTCATCATGGCCATGCAGAAACGCTTCGAGTCCCAAGATTCTAAACCTAAAGGATGGTTTCTGGGAAAGCTTGCAAATTTCATGCCAAGTGCTGGTTAGTAAAATCAGTTTTTATTTAATTGTATAGCTGCAATGCAACTGGATTTTTCTGTGCGATTGCTTAATAATTGTTGTTTATATTTCTGAAGACTGAATATAGCAAATTTTTCCATATATTTTATGAATTTAGGGAACACAGTTTTTATATTTTGAAATATTATGAAATGTTGGGATGAGAAGGCGAAGCGTCAGGCATATTGCAGAATACTTATTCTCACCAGATGGACACAGAGATATATATCTGGCAGTCACTTGTTATGTATAGCAATATTATATGATACCATAGTATAGTATTATATGATACACTGTACTATATTAAATAATACAATAGGATAACGTATCAAATGACACAATACAATTTTGTATCATACGATATGATTTAATAAAAGGCTTCCTTTTCTTTCTTTTTATTGTTTATATTTATATCAATTGATAAATCGACCGTAAAAAATAAGTCAAGAAATAGCTAAGTCATCTTGTATGGAAATTTGAGTCTGACATCTTCATGATTATTTTGTGAAGTCCATGATTATAATTCTTAGGTTGCTGAAGGTTTCGACCAATGGATAAATTGGTTAAAACTAAATTGTGTAGATTTCAGTCCTGTTAGTAAAATTTATTCAGCTGTGAATTACAATCAATTTTCGTATTAAATAGAGGGAATCACACTTAGTGGATGTAAATATACAAATATTGACTGGCATTGAGGGCAACATTGATTATATTAGCACCCTAGGGATGAAATATAGCCCAACGTGAAGCAGAGGGCAATTTATTCCTCTCAAGAAGGCTAATATAATTAATGTTGCCTGAAAACACTGCATGTCAACATTTGTTTTGTTATCTAAAGAAACAAACAAACAAAAACAAGAATTGATCTGAAAACAGATCATTGTAATTTTCTCAGCTAACATATATAATATTCACAAGTTTCATTTTGCATAAAGCCCATTTCCAAAATATCTATGGTATCAAATGGTCACTGTTGATCTTCTGCCGCCTATAGGAATTAAGCTACAGATGTTCTACCTGATTTTTACAAAATGCTTATATTCATAATGACAGCATCACATTGGGCATCCATTGCTTACTTGCCTTGACTGATTGTGTATTATGACATCACCTTGTTTTGAGTCTCAAAGATTTATTTACGTCACGTACTGTTTATAAATCAACAAATTAGAAGCAATTAATTAAAATAGAGGGAATATTTTCTAGATATTATTCCTAGCCAGTCAATATTAAAAAAATATTGACCGGTTAATATTTCCGGTCGAACTAATATTACAATTATTAACTATTCGTCTATATATAGTCTATATACATGTAGAGATAAATAAGAATATACTACTGAATATAACAAATGATAATATATATCATAACCCATGTCAAAGTGAACTGCCTATTTTAGCAGTAGACAGGCAGTTCTTTAGCAGTTTTCAAATTGTAGGGCAGTTTTGAAGCAGTTCCAAGCAGTAAGGATTTTAGTGGTAGGTCAAAACTGCCTAGGTAAAAGTATAAGCAGTTATTCTAAGCAGTTTTCTTAGCAGTCTTTGCAGTATAAGCAGTTATAAGTTAATACACACCTCACAGGGGACTTGCATCATTCTAGAATTCATTTCCAAGCAGTAGCATTAAATACAAATCTGGGTCACTGGCCACTGCCAGATAAACTGACCACTCAGAATCAAGATCAGAGATAACAGGAAGTTCTAGGTTGCAAATTTTGAATGTATCAGTGGCATGAGGGGCAGTTAAGAGTGCATGTGATACTCACAACAAAAATGTTGTGCATGGGAATACTCAAGTAAATTTATGGAATTTAAAAGTTCTGGGGATATTACACATATTTTTCTTAGTTAAGGTAAATAAAATATTTTAAATAAATTTTCATTGAACAGTTTTTAATAATGGCCTGGTTAGATCACTTGAATTATTTTAGATCTGATAAAGTGAATGCATGGGAATAGACCCTAGGGTAGGGTGAGACAACAATGGCCATGCAATCAAAGGTATAAGAGTATCTAACATGAAAACATTTTAAATATAACAACTTCTCAAAAACAACTAGCAAAGTACATAGCTTAGGTCATGATTGTAATTTGAAGTCTTATAGTATTATAATATATAGTTATTTTTACTATGCTGAAATCTATAAGCTAAATGCAGTATCCACATGCAGTGTAGATTCAAGTTGGCTTAAATGGTACATTATATTGTACATGTATATCTTTATGTAATAATTTATTCTTGAAAATGTTAAAACTTATTCATGTAACCTATAGATGATATTAGCAGTTCCTAGCAGTTTTCAGCTTGATTATATTTCATGCATATTCATTTATGAAAACCATATAAGGAAAGAAGCAAGCAGTTTCTGGCAGTTTTAAACAGTTTTTACCCGTTTATATCAACTCATTTAAATTTTTCGGCCAAAATAACTGCCTAAAAACTGCTAGATAACTGGTAAGGCTAAAAATTACTGCCTGGAACTGCTAATATTCATTAAAAGACATATAGTGGAATCCAACTGCTAGGAAAAGTATGGAAGGCTAAGGAACTGCTAAGAAACTGCTTAGATAACAAAACTGGTACTGCTAAGAAACTGCCAAGCAACTGCCTTCCACTTTGACATGGGAATACATAACCATAATATTGTGTAAGCTCATATAATGCAAATTTTATTTACCATGATAGTGGTGGTCTTGTCTGTCTTGATGCCTTGTCTTGGTGAGCTCTGTAATCTTTGATAATTTCAGTTTTATTTGAATTTGATTTTAAGTAGTTGGAAGTGGAAAGCCTCATGGTCACCATTGGAACCCAGTAGTTGAGGACAAAGATGCCTCCAAAGCCACCATCATTGTCTATGGAGAAAGCCAAGATATTGATACAGGAATAAACAGACTTGAAAATTTATTGGAAGGGGATTTTCATAAAAAAGAATTCAAAGATGAAATTATTCAAAGACTATCTAAAACTCAGGTTTGTTTCCGATTGAGAAATATATTACTTGATGTATACAAAAGTAAATTGGGTTTTTAAGGACATTACAATATGAAAATGGATGCGTAAATGTTTGAGCGTCACAGACCAAAGTTGAATGTATGATGCATCTTTGAATTAGTTGTTTTAGTCAGCTAGATTTTGAACTGATTTTTCTCTAGATGAATAATTAGACTTAAGTTTTGAAAATTAAAAGGATAATTTTGCATAGTCAGCTTAATTCAACACTTTTCAAAAAAATTTTGAAAGGAAAGTTTTCTTGACACCTGGGTCAGATACCCTTATCAGTTTGTTACAGTATCTATAAGATTACCTTAATACCTTATTCTCATTATTAGGTCTTTACACCACAGTGTAAAGGCCTATTGATATTGTTCTGTTTATTATTTTTTTTCTTCCGTAAGTGAAATATTTGTTTGCGACTTATCGAAACACTTTCATTCACGTCGTACTGCTTTCGGAAAATTTGACCCTGTGTCTTAAAAACACCTCATGTTTCGATACTATTGACGCCTGCGCCTAAAAGTTTGTTATCGCTACTCCTCTGAAACCATAAGAGATAGAGACTTGGAACTTTTAGCAATGCCTTTTGTACACTTAGAAGGTTCTTTAATCTATTGATCCCAAAAGGGTCCGACGTCCCCTTCTAGCAATAATTCCCCATTGAATTTCATTAATTTCACAAACACATACAAAAACACACACACCCCCCCCCTTATTTTATATGTGTGACCTTTGACCTTGACCCTTGACCTTGACCTCTAAGAACTGAGGTGTTATAAGTATATGCAACATATATATCAGATTCACTTATATGTACAATTACATGTAGCAACCCCCCCCCCCCCCGGTCTCTTCTTTTGTGCAATGATTGAACTCTTTATATGAAATTGACACTCGATTTTTGAACTTGAAAATTTAAATATTTCTTTTTAAAATAACATCTAGCAAAGTGTGTTACAACCGTTTGTCAGAATTTTTTAAAAGTCTGAAACTCTGACTGCCATTTTACTCCAGACCGCGTTTTAGAGTACGCCTCTAAATAAAAATTCCAGCTCCAGTAAGACTGTGTAGAACTTGGCGAAAATTCATGGGATTGTTTCTCACACCTGACTCTTATTGCCTGCCAAATTTGAAACGAAATGAACCATACTGAAGAAAGTTATCCACTCCAGCGGCATCAAACCATCCTCCCGAGAAACGAAATTTCAATGCTTCCATATTTGTTTCCAATAAATTCATGCTCAAATTCACTGAAAATCTGTGTTTACATTTTTATCAGCAACCTGTGACGATATTTGTTGAAGTTCAACGAAAGATAACTCTTCCTTCCCAGACCCCGATTTTATATGAATTTTGTTTACATTTTCTCTCAGTTTGTTTATTTCCCGACTTGGCTCAAATACATGACTGGCCTTAATTCATTTAAGATTTTCCGTACTTGTAATCCACAAATGCATGTCAGTTAATTGATTTCTAAGTACGTGCATTTTAAATCAACAGGAGAATGCGCAACACTTAATCCAGCGTGACATTCCCACACCTTCAAATAGCCGCTCGCGACCAGAGTTTGACCTGGCATGTTCATTTCTTAGCCAACGCTATTCGGCCACATTGTTTACAAGCAGCACTGATTTTTTATTAATAAATACTGTCACCTCAACCAATCGCTAATCGCCTATCTATTCTAAAGGTTCCACAACATTGGGTTTCAATTTGAGATGGATAGAAGAACGCTGGATCTCTTCTTTCCATCCTCATCCAAATTCACTACACAACTCAACATTTTTTATCCCATCTCAAGTAACAAGCAATGTAGCGTAGAGGTAACGATCTGTCATACGAACCTAACGGTTCTTGGTTCGATTCCCCTTAGTGGAGAATTTTTTTTTTTTTTTTTTTTTTCAAATTTTACCAATTTCCTGCAATTAATTTGAACAAAACAACAGGACCAATATTAATGGTGTAAAGACCTTCTAATTGTTCTATGAACAATTAGTCTACTAGTTTCATATGATGTTGTTACAGATGAAGGCTGTGTATGATTTAGAAGCGAGATTCCAAATAGATGTAAACATTGACAAAGATAGAGGAATGGCCTTCCTTCATGGAACAAAAGATGACATCAGTGCGGCATCTGATGTCTTCCATAAAATTATACGAGATGCTGAACGCAACATACAGGAGGGTCTCCAGGCAAAACTCATCTCGGACTATGTTCAATGGTATTTTGTGGATAATTCAGATGGCAAAAATGAATTACATGCATACCCAAGTAGCATGAATCTAATCATTGAGAAAGCCTATCGCAACCAGGACAAAGAAGTTCGATTCATGGATGATGGAGGAACGGAATACACCATCAACTTTAACGATATGGAGGAATACCCTACTGTTGATAAAACTGATGTTACTACTGTGACCAGGAGAGACAAAATCAAGGGTATTTATTATCATCATATCATAATATCATAATTATAAAGAAATTACTGAAAGTTGGAAGAGAGATTTACATGTTCTGTTCAGGGATACTGTAGTTACCTAAGGATGACTGCACTTAGCGCTGGGTTTTGGGCCCTTTTCAGTCGCTTCTGTTGCGTTTATTTCTTAACCTAATATCACTTTTGTTAATTTTTTTTAAAGAGTCTTGTCAATTTCCAACATAAATTAATATTTTAGACTGTGATATAATAAGCTCATTCTATGTTTTTCACCTTACAACTTTCAAAAAAAGAAGAATTTTTGCTTATCTCCCCTTGATCAAACATAAGATTGATATTAATATGCATGAGAGGTGGAGCTGACATAATCAGAATGGTAACATAAATAACAATGCCATGTATAAAAATTTATTTGATCACTCTTTTAACATAACCCCTATCTATATTATATTATATACCATATTATCTATATGGTACAAGTATACTATTTACTATGGTTTCAACAATTAGACCACGCCCATGCAAGTACAGAAGACTTGACAACTTAACGTGTTCGAAAACATTGTCCTAGTTAGCACATATAACATGCTACCATACACGTCACATGATAGAATTTTGTATTCACAAAGTTACCCGAGGTGGTGAATTATAATATTCAACATGCATCAACCCTTGGTTACAACAGGAAAAGCGAAAGTAAGAAGAAGCAGTTTTTTCTCATCTTAACCATGAGCCCATGTTTGTCTATTAATCTCCCTTTGACATAACTTTGATAATGCAAATATATAACTACTGTTAAATGGAGATCAATAGACAAACATGCGCTGACTGTGTATGAAGTCAGTATAAAAGTGGGCGTCCTCATCGTATGGAGATTCAAGAAATCATGATGACCCCCGCCTATGAAAACAAATTCGTACTTGGTAACAACATACTTTTATTTAACGCAATTACGTAAAGTTGCAGTTTAGATGTTGACCATTTCTACAATTGAAAGAAATATTCTTCTTTTAAAAGTTTATTTTCTCGCAAATATGTCCTTAAGTGCAGTCGTCCTTTAACACAGGGAATTAATATCCACATAAAATCGCAAGAAGCACAACTCAAGGATTTTAAAATCGCTTTTATTTTTCTGACAGATGAGAACTAATAAAAATTATGATAAAGGTAAGCATTTGGGGTTTTATATCCTTGCAATTTGGAGCAAGAGGTAGAATTGCGTAATTCAGTACCGGTACTCGTGTCAAATAAAATATCTACAATACTGAAAAATCAGAATATTTAGCAAATAAACATTTCAGAAGTGCGAAATTAAGTGCAAAGACATTGGCTCAAATAATAAAGTGCACCAGTGTTTTGTTTGAAAATAAATTAAGTAAATTAATTTCTCTGATTGAAAGTTGATCTACGTACAATACAGTTTTTTCCCTCACATAAATATTTGGGAAAAAATCTACCGGTAAAAGCTGATAATTCAGAACATATACAATGGTGTCTTGATAAACAGAACACTGTTACCCCAACAAAATCCTAATATTGAAGCATCTGGATAAATAAACCATAAATAAATTTTGTTTTGTCTCAAATGTTGAAGCTTCCAGCTTATTTTGGCATCCACGCACCAATAATAGACTTAAAGCAAATAGAAATGATGGGTATATTTTCTATCCTGTGTAGACTCTACCTTTGAGCCTCCATCAGAATGGTCAACTATGAAGGACTCTGACAACTTAGTTGTGGTCACGGTGAACTCAGGCAGCCCGGAATATTCCAGTGTGATTGACAGATTCCAGGCACAAGTAGGCAAAAGGGAAATTGTCAAGGTAAGAGTAGCCTTAGTATAGTGTCTGTTCATGTATTTCTACTAGAGCTAGAGCGCACTGTTATGCAAGGATTATCCTGGTTGCCTAATCATTAATGTTTCCTTTCATCTTATATAGTTACATATTCCATCAATTGAAGAAAAACTCTTTATTTAAGCACTCACGTGACCTATCGCAGTCTTCGTCCATCATCTACCATGTGCCATGCGTTGTTCATTGTTCGTTAACAGTTTTACATTTTTAACTTCTTCTTGAAAACAACAAGGCCACTTGTTACGATTTTTGGTGTGAAGCATCTCTATGGTAAGAGGAATGTAAATTGTGAAATTGGTGGCTCTAGGGATCTAAGTTGTGAAATTTATGACCCTACCACCCTCTAGGCCTGGGTGGAGCCAAAAAAAACCCAAATTTTCTAAAACCTTTTTCTCTTCACACATGTGAAAAAAAACTCAATACATGGAAATAATGTCCATGGAGCCCTCTACCAAAATTGTGAAATTACTGTAAACGTATTATATTTGGCGTGTACGATATTTGGCGAAAATTAGTTTTTGAACAAGTTGGCGTGGATTTGAATTAGCGTATTCCTGAATGTGACTATTCTTATACATATATGCATGGCATTTAGCAATGTACTTGATTTAGCAGAACCCAGATTCCGCCAAAAGCGCTAAAAAGAATACACAGCTAAATGTAGTACGTTTACAGTAATTGGTCAGGGATTCAGACCCTAGGGTGGGGTCGATATGGCCATTTAGTGAAAATGTATTTAATCTTAGAAAATCTTCTTCTTTACTCTCATTTATAATTGAGAAAAACTATAAATGCATGGTTCTGATGTCCATGATGTCCTCTACCTAAATTGCAAAATTAATGGCCCCTAGGTCAGGGGTTCAGACTCTAGGACGAGACTATTATGTCAATAAAGTGAAAATGTATTAACTCATAAAAAAATCTTTTTTTCCACTTCCACAATTGTGGGAGATAAACTGAATGCATGGTTATGATGTTTATGAAGCCCTCTACCTAAATTGTGGAATTTGTGACCCTCAGGACAAGGGTTCATGCCCCAGGGCAGGTCCAATATGACCACATGGTGAAAATATATAATTGATTTAATAATATTTTCTTCTGTACTATCACAGACGTGGGAGATAAACTAATTGCACTGTTGGTTTATAATGTCCTGCTCTTGTGAAATTCACTGCCCATGGGGCAGAAGTTGAGACTTCTTATTTTTTTTGGGGGGGGGGGGGGATGACAAATATAATATAGCGGTATAGTTTCTACTTTAATTTCTTTGCATTGTATGCTTGTTGAAATAATGTAAGCATGTTGTGTGCATTATAGATGAAACTGAATATTATAAAAGATTGACCATTAAAGACCTGCAGGTCTCTTTTTACCAAAAAGAGGTATAGCGCCTTTTCCCATTATTTCGCCTACACCTGTGTTTGGACGGAAAGTACCTGTTACTAAAAATAGCTTCAGGTACATAGCTGTCGCAATACGATTTTCGAAACCTAGATACTGGTTTTATAATGGTGTCTGTAACAACTGATTTGTCATAAATTCGGGAAACTCTGTGTATAATGTTAGTTGATATTCTGAATTGTGATAATTTAAAAAAAAAATGCAATAGATTAAAGTGTAAATAGAGTACATGCATAGTGTTAGTTGAGAGATATGTTTATATTGGGTGTGCTCATAATTCAGACTGAATTAAACAAGATAATTTTTTTAAAAACCCAGAAGATTAGATACATTTTACTTAATCTCTCTATTCTTTTCATGTTTCAATTAAGTGAAAAAAAAAATTTACTACTTGTTTTTTTCGATCCAGCGACCACAAAATCAAAAAGACCTCCACGTTACCACTAGGCCACGCATCTAACATTTTCTGAAGATGTATATTCATTATATATGGCTATATATACATGTTTGTATTAGAAAGACACTAATTGAAATATTTGTCTAATTTTCAGTACGAAGACCACGTTTAACCAAAACTAATTCAATGTAAACGTGTACTACAACACCTGTAGAACATAATTTTAATCAGATTTCTTTTGTTTAGAGTGGTTCAAATAGTCAAATATCCATTTTTTTTATTGTATACTAACTACTTTCCTATATATCCCTAACAAAACCTGAATATTTTAATGATGTCATGTAAGATAATTAAGACTCTTCCAGCATGGTAATTGTGTTATTTGGGTTTCTTTGAATATATTTAAACTAAAAATTGTATAATATTGAAAATGTTTGATGTTTGCAAAAGTGCTATATTTTAGGCCAAATCGTATATTAAGTGCACTATACCTCTTTACAATCTTTGCAAGGGTATAGATGTGTGATTTATCCGACTCTTGGACCTTTCCCCCTTCCCATTTTCAAGAATAAATGTTTTTCAAACATCAAATAATAAAAGCGGGGGTACAGAGTAGTCTCAGATTAGGGTTTAGACTTAATAATGAAGCTTAAAATGCAAACATGAGACTTTCTGACATGTCAGTCTAAGGGCGATGGTACTCAAGTGACTGTCAAGGCCTGGGACTCTTGTTTATATCAGAAAATCATTTTTAGCTCACCCAGAGAAAGTCAGAGGAAGCATATGCTATTCCTTTGGCATCAGCAATTGGAACTTGCTCAAGCTGTTACATAGGAAATGAATTTGATGATTCTCAAAAACTTGAATGTTATAATACATGGTATTACTTATATGCAAGCATCTTGACATTTGTTGATTCTGAATTGTTGGTACTGTTGCCCATAGACAATTATTGGGCACTCAAGGGGTTCAAAGTTTGTGTGTAGTTTTATATTTATATGAACAGTTGTTTAATATCTTCTTGAGAACTGCAATGTTCAGTATGTGATATGACTCTAAAACCATCAAGTTTCAAAAGTGGCTCAATATTTAAAAAGTCTAGAATATCTGAAGAAAATTTTGAAAATCATTTTATACAGATCTTTTTTACTACATTGTCCAGATATTTAATATACAACTCCATAAAGCTAATTTTATTATGGCTATAGTGTTGTTCAGGTAAGTGATGTGGCCCATGGGCCTCTTGTTTGCAGGTCCCATATCTAGGTTAATACTATAGTCCCAACTTCACCAAAATTGCATTGTTGGTACATCAGGGCATAGTTACGGACTTAAAAAAAATTTTGCATTCCGAATCTAACCAACTAATTACAGATGTTGAAGGGGATTAGATATTTTCAGCAGGTTCTCTTACATGGCCATATCAATTCTATCCTCACCAAATTTGGATGAATGGTCATCTAATGATACTTATAGGCTTAAATTTTGAATATGAGTTAATGGTTTTGGATGCTGGAGGAGATGTAGATTGTGGGATGTTTTTTTTCACCTCAGTGGGACTCAAAATCAGCTACATTGTATATCCATAATTTTTTCCATGAAAATTCAATATAAATATAAATTTTGCAAGAATTTATTAAGAAATTAAATTCAGGGGGGGGGGGGTGTTCTCAAATCTTTGCTCAGTTATTTCATGTTCATACTGAATAATTTTTATTGTATTGTGAAATTCAATTGTAAATGTCTATTCACCGGGCAGGTACCATTTGTGATAAAAAATTGCTTAACAGCTCAATATAGGATTATCATAGATTTATTTGTAAATATACCTGTACATTCAATAGATAGCTTGATTAATTTTTTTTGTCTTAATGACATAGTTGGAGAGAATACAGAACAAGATGTTGTACCAGCAATATGTCGCCAAAAAGAAGTTGTTAGAATCCCAGAATCCTAAAGGAACTCAGAATGAAAGGGAGCTCTGGCACGGAACTGCACCGGAATCTGTGAGCAGCATCAACTCTCTTGGTTTCAACCGGAGCTACTGTGGCAAAAATGGTAAGAATATATTATCATACACATATTAATAATAAATTGAATATCATTAATCTTCTTCTCTGCTTTAATGAGAGCATTGTGTATAGATGTAGTCTGAAATGAAATTTTAAACATTTTGTTGTACTTGTCCTAAATTGTTTCCTTTACAGTTACATTACATTTATTCCTTTCAAGCTAAATCTTACAATATGAACCATACAACCCTAAGGATGATGAAACCCTTATTGACCTATTTATACCCACTGTAACAAAGCCTACAGGAAAAATTGTAATAAGAAAATTATAAAGACTTTATTAATGTATTATTGCTGTAGAGTCTCACCTTTAATTATAAACCTGTGGTTGTGCAAGCTGCAAGAGTCATAAAGGACTAGCTATATATGATTTGAGCCTAAAACTGCCCCTTAAAATGAACACCATCATTTTGCTATAATTATTTGTTTTCTTTGTACAGATATACATGCGACGTTTTTTTCATAATTTCCATTTTGATTCAAGTGCCCACAATTTAGAAATATGACATCATAAAGTTAACCGCTTCCCGCCATTTTCGCATGTTTAGCATAAAACATCTTGTTTTTAAGCAGTTTTTCTTTCAAAAAGTAATGAGTGCATCCTTGAACAAACAAAATACTTTCATTAGAGATGTATCTATTCAAGACTAATAAGTGACAAAAAGATGTTGCTTGTTCAAAGCTGTGCTCTAATACATTTCCCCTTTGAAAAACGATAAGAAAAATGCCAATTTTTGACTGATTTTGTTTGAATTATAGAAATAGCGTCACTTCTGACGTCATATACTGCCAGTGAGTGCAAATAAATCAAATAGGTGAAAAATATATATTATATCAACTCTTCGTTAAAATAATTAACATAACAATTCAATTTATTTGAAACACTTAAAAAATTACAAATTATGGGGGCCGAATTTGACTCGTATAGTTCTTTTCCAAATTTGGTATAATAAGTGATAAACACTATAATAAACACTATGATTTTCTCAATTTGCAGCCACAGCATATGGAGAAGGGGTGTATTTTGCTGTAAATGCTAGCTACTCAGCCCAACCTACCTACTCTAAATCAGATAGTCAAGGACACAAGAGAATGTACCTTTGTAAAGTCCTCACTGGGGAGTTCACGGTGGGACAGGCCGGAATGAGGGTACCACCTCCAAAACAGGGACAGCAGTCCCACATTCTGTATGATTCTGTGGTCAATGCCATCAATAGTCCTATTATGTTTATCATTTTTAATGACACACAAGGCTATCCAGCCTACCTTATCACATTCAAATAGATACAAAACAGCTACAGCAAACTAAATAGCAATGTCCATACAACCCATTGTTTTATATTAGAGAGACTGTTCCAAAGTGTCCCAATTATATTTAGTGCTTATATTTGTTTCCTTTTTCATTGTTGGTTTTGACTTTGCAATTATTTTTATTGTTTTGTCATTCCTTGCAAAATAACTATTTTTTTTGTCCAACAGTGCTAAGCTTTGTACAATTTGATTGTTTTAATGGTAAAGACCTCATAAGTTGATAGAACCTGTGTCTGAACCTTTTGTAAATCATAAAATATACTAGCTGGTTCAATAAAGTATGGTCAAATCAATTTGACTTTTCAATGAGATGTCTACCAGGTATATATAGAAGCCTGTCAAGAGCTCAAAAATTATATTTAATTGAAATACAAGTACCGGTAATCCCATTTATCTGAAAACTATGTAGGTATAAAAATGGGGGCTTTAAATGCTCATTTATTTTATTTCTGACCCATATTGTCACATGCATTTTTTTTAAATATGGGTCCCAAAAGGAAATGATAATTTTCCTGAAATTATTGTTAAAATTTGGCATGGAAATTTTTTATTTGAAGAAATCAAACAAATATTTATAGTTTGAACTATTATTTAATTATGATATTAATACAGTATGAAGTTGAACACATGTAGTGAATATAAAAGTAATATTTAAGTCAAAGTTTAAAAAACCTTGCTTTACTGGTGGTTTCATACCGGTAATGAACACAAGTCTTTAGAGCATATGTTGAGTTGTTACAAAATGTTGGAGTAATCAACTTATATAACGCAAAAAAAACTATTAGTAATGCCATATCGTTCCAAAACTTGGGTACAAATGGGTGTATACATACAAATAGACAAAAATCTAATGTTTCATGTAAGGGTAAATTAAAAAAGTAGGGGTCACATTTCAAAAATTTGAGATATGGCATGAAATCAGCTAATTTTAGGCGAAAATTAGAGTTAATTTTTTATTGACTTTTATGAAATATAAGCTAAATATGCCAAAATGTTGATAAAAATATTAAAAAGTTGTTCAAATAAGATTTTCGGAACAACATGAATATAGCGTAATGCACAAACTAATGCTGAAACTTTGGTCTGCACTGAAAATTAGGATGTTAAAGTAACAGTACTCTAAAACTATGAGTTATGAAAAATGTTAATTTTCTTCTTGAAAACCTTCCGTCACAAAATATAGTCCCTTGCCTTACTCTGTAAATATGTAATTTTCTTTTAACTATTTTATTCAATGTAGTTTATTTGGAATTGTAAAATATAGATATACAAGTAGAATTAATATGAAGCAGAATTTTCAGACTAGAGGTGACCCAAAATGGATACCCCATTGAAACAGAGAAACGAACCTCTTTAATAACTATACAATACAAATTCATTTTAATTTATATACTTTCAATTCTCTGAACTAAAATTTTGCATGTAATGAGCAGTTTTTCTGTAAAAATGAGCTCCTTTTTGAAACGGCATATTTCATTATTTTCATTGAAGGCAGGTACTTGTGTTTTGGCCTCATCATCTTTAATGTTACTTCATCAATAGGGTTTGGCCGAGGCTTCCAAAAAACCCAAAAATCTACTTTTTTTTTTTTGCCTTAGTGTTCCACATAATGTATTGTACATGTATTATGAAATCTTAAAATTAAAGATATTGACAGTTTCATTAAAAATGACAAAAAGAACTATAAATACTTATTTTTTTTTAAATAACTTTTTTCATGCTCCATATTGCAATCTTTTTACAGTTGTGTGCCATTTAAAAAATAAAAATTTACGTTTTATGGAAGTTGTTTTATTTTTCAAGGGAGGGTGGTTATGTCTGCAAGTCTACCATGGTAGCAAGGACAGGGCTTGCATGCTTCTTTTCAGAAGTCAGGGCAATGAGCTTTGAAGCCCTGCAGCAGTCAATATATGAGGGCTGTTCGGAAATTATTGAGACCCTTAGGAAAAAAGATAAACCATTGAAATTTTACCAAAAAGTAAACCAGTATACCATTTATTAATGTGAAAATTTTCCAGTCAAAGAGATGATTAGATCATTCTTGGTAAGCTGACAAACTTGCTTAAGCCAGTGACTCGGAGCAATCCCAAACTCATTGCAACATCATTTTAACGCATTTTCTTGCTCCTATTTTTAAATGCCTTACAAACAAACGGAAAACATGAATTATTTTTCATACCAACATTTACATATTCTCTCCATTCTTGATTTTTTGTGAAAAAAAAATGAGTTATTTTGCAGTCATTCTGTTCATATTTTAGAACTGTTGATATCGGTTTTTGTGTAAAAAGTAGTATTAAGATATTTAGTCCCATTGTTTTAATTCTAGTTTAACAATAAGTAAAAAAAAAAAGATAAAATGAAGGTCTTGACCACTTTACATTGCAAAGTTTTTGTTTAAGCAGATGCTTTAAATTGCTTTGCTTCTTCAGAGATTCCCACCAATTTGATGATTGTTCGCTGCACCACCGTGACATCAAAATTTAATAAACCGTTGTGATCAAATTTCTATTGCTTGGTAAATATATTTGTACTATCTTGATATTTCAACTCGAACACTAGTGAAACTTGCACAAAAGTGAGCCACAATAAATAGCGAAATGAACATACATAATTTGATTTCTTTCATTATCAGTTGTAGGTCTACCGACACTTAGGATGTAATTGTGTTAAAAGTTTTTTCATCTCCCAGTTTATGTCTGCAACCCGACCACCAACTTGTTTATGTATGGTCGTAAACAAAATATTAAACATTTTTTAATATTACTTTGTTCAATTATTTGTTTAGGTTTCTTAATGTTTATGCCAATTTTCATCAAAATTCGTCACTTAGAAAGGGAAATATTTGTGATGTCTCAATAATTTCCGAACAACCCTCGTATGTGTATGACATTAAATGAAAAGGTTTGGAGTCTTTCAAATGATCCATCTATACAATGTATACATAGAATTTGCAATATTGTTTATCCTTGCCAAGGGCAACAATCCACTCCTCCCAAAAAGGAGAAAAACCTTAACCATTGTCTACATGTAGCTTATATATTATGGAATGGAAGTTGCTCATTAGAAGCCCTGGGAATTGGTACAAAGCACAACCCTCAACAATGTACTGCAAAAATGTTTTATTGATAAAATCCAGTGGAAGATCCTTATGACAGGTGTATCTACAATGAAATTTCCTACAAAGCAAGCCAGAATGCTGATGGCATCACACAAGATGATAACTTCTACACGATGGTTTGGCTAGACAACTAAACACACAAATACAGATATTGATATATATATATATACACATTGAATCTGATTTTGGTCCCCAGCAAAATCTGTCAGCACTTATTTGGAGAAATTTTTTTTTCTTAAAACAGAATAGAAAAAAAAAGAAATTCTAGCCAGTCTGTTGATAGAATACATTATGGAATCTTGTAACATCAAATGAACAGGAAGTACAGTGAATTATGGGTAAATTGACAAATACTTTGGTTTCATACAAGAAAATAAATTCCACAGAACCTGACATAATTTCTGGGGAAAAGTTGATATCAACATTTATATCAACACAGGACTTGCAATGTAAAAGCATAATACTGTTCATCATTATTTTAAATTCAGTGGCTCATTTTGTTTTTCACACAAAAAATTTAAAAGTAAAAAAAAAAAAATTCAAATTGAATTATAATCATTTAAATTTTATTTTCATTCTTAAATTTTATTTAACAAATCAAACAATCTACTGGCAAGTGTGCGAACATACTAAGGTGCCCTAATTTAGTTGCATAATAACACTTCCTGAGGGTGAATCCAGTAAGGCCAGATCAAACTTAATTTTAGATTCTCTTTTGTATTATATCAAAGTTTGAACAAATCATACAGGGTTTTAGTAACAGTTTTGTGTAATTTCAATTTTGAAAAAACAAAATTGAGAATCTAAAAAATTAAATTTTCCTTGGCTTTAAAGACCAACTGATTAAAGCTTTAATGTTCTTTACTAAGAGAAAAAAAAAATGGAGTAAAAAAAAAAACCAAAACAGGAAATCACGCACACATATATAAGAACCAAAATGCACACACCCTTTGAACCCCAGTCATACGTAACACACTTGCTTCCCACACAGACCCCCATTCACAACATGATCTATGATATCTTTGATTGATATACTACAAAAATATCTCTGTGTTATACATGGTTCTTCCACTGTTTATCAGGATGACGATGGAGTGATGTTATGTGATGGCCTTGTTCACGAGACAACGAGATTCACGTCTCAACTGCCGCAGTATATCTCAAAAAATTTCCCGGCTCTGGAATGCAATCTTCAGCGAGTCTTTAGTCACACGTTTTTTAATTTTCCCCTGATCATTTCCCCTAAACATTTTGCAGTAAGATTCCTTCAAGCTAAAGATACATTTTATTTTGTCAAGAATGTTTTCTTCTCTCCTGTAATGTACTCCCACCTGGACCCACAAACACATATAAGCCGTCAACATTTCTCAGTGGTCAGCGCTCCAGAGAGGGAGGCGAAAAAACATCCTCCTTTTTTTTTCCTTACCAGATCAATAAATTTTTTGTATTTTTTCATCAGTCTATAGAGATTTTTCTGACAACCTTTAATACAAATTGGGAAATAACACATTAAGGTAGATCTCCTATCAAACTGTACGTGGCTCCGATTCACTGATGCACACTAGGGCTGGGTTAGTGAACCTCGGACGACTCTGCCTTGCCCATGTGAATGGCGGACTCGGACAGTGTACTGTGGGGGGTGGAGTGGGGGGTGCTGTGTGACACAGAGGGGTGTTCTATGGTGGTAGAGTGTACACCAAGACTGGCAGCAGCAGCTGCAGCAGCAGCAGCAGAGTTAGAGAAGGGGTACCCTGCTCCGTTCATGCCTTCAGGGTATCCCGGGAATCCAAACGGTGGGCGCACTGTGCCTGTAACGATACGTTTATTTACATTAGAAAAATATACATGTATTTCTTACATAAGACTTGCCTTGTTAAATTGGTAGTATCAATCCCCTCCCCCCTACACATATACCAGATCATGTCAAATTATGGAAAAATACAAGTAAAATAAAATGTACAGTATTGGGTAAAAATACTGCTATATAGGTGAAAATCATCAAAGGAAATATTACACATAAAATATAAAAGAAAGTTTCTTTTAATTAATCAAATATTGCAGGGATCAGATAGGCTTTAAAAAACTATCAGTAATTAAAGTTAAAATCTTTAAAACCCTACACCAGTATTGATTACATATCAATGATAGAAAACCAAGCATAAAAATCAAAATATCTTCAATAATGTAAAATGAATATATTTAATGTTGTCAAATTATAAAATGCAAAATTGATGATAGGAAATGCAACAATAACATGTTCAATTAATTAAACTACAAAGCTACCTGAAGATGTCAAACTGGCAAGACTTTTTCTGTACTAGAGAGATTTGTTTTTGGGTTTTTTTAAATATCATAAATAATCAAATAAGAAAACAACAAACTATTCTCGCTGCCCAAACTATATTATAATCTAACAGTCAATGAAGGAAAAAATGAAATACTTTATAATAATACATGTAGTTAATATCCAATTATATTGGCCTGCTGCTAAAGTTGGCATTTTAGTCAGATGCAAAAAGACCATATAGAGTACAGTATCATTATTTTCAAATAACTTTCTTGAATGAAATATGCCAAAAATTTTCGTAACCAAATTAACCCAATGACCAAAAGAGACATTGTTAGGAAAACTTATAAAGCTGTAGAACCCTACGGGCCTAAGACCAATTGCATTGTTAAGTCATTTTTCGTATATGATTTTATCTGCTGATAAAATGACGCAACAATGCACTGGTGAGAAATAGTACTTTGGGAAAATTGGGTCTTAGGCCAGTACAGGTTATGTGTCAGAACTGATGATGAGCTGTACCTGTACCTGCGGAGAAGTACTCTTTGTTGACACAGTTGCGTAGACTGTCGGGAATTCGTCCTACGATTGCCCGGCGGATCTCTCCGGCTGCCATTTCTCGGAGCTCCGTCACACTTTGTTCGCTGTAGAATGATGAATGAGGGGTACAGATCAAGTTGGGACAGTCCTTTAGTGGACCTGAAAGTAAAAAATATCTTTTATTATATACACTATAATACCTGAGAGTAAATAAAATATCTTTTATTATACACACTACGTATTTGTTTTTTATTAGACATATGTTTTTTCAATTCTGCTGTTAATAAACACTGCAGAATTAATACACAAAATGTAGGTTTAAAAAAACCAATTTTACAATACATAACACTCCTTTAATAATGACTTCCATGTTTAATCAGAGTACACTTAGCACTTAATCATAATGGATTTCCTTTCAAAACATTATATATGTATTGTAAAATAATTCAATATCTATAATTGCTGTAAAGTACCAGTCAACAGATGAACAATGTACAATAACATTGGGCCCTGTTAAATGTTTTGAGGACACATTTCCATGTCATCAAGTACATGAAAATGTAAATAACAATTCCAGAAAAGATAATAGATCTGCTTAAGATGGTTCGATTAAAAAATGCTGTGGTCGAGCGTAACGGCCAGTTACTTACAGAAAATAAACAATAAAAAAACTAGAAAACTTGAAACATATTCTCAAGTTTTATAATGTTACTCAGAGACAGAAATTGTCAGTGGTGGAAGTGGAGGAGTGGAAAGTCTACTCACTGGTGGAGAAACTGAATGGTTCGTTTTCATGGACGTCTAATGCTGCTGCTCGTATTCTGCCATCTTTTAATGCTGCTGCAAGGGCGTGCTCATCCACCAGCCCTCCTCTCGCAGTGTTAATCAAAAACGCACCTACAATAATGCACGGCACCAACATCAGACCAACCTACGCTCAAGTCACCTAGCTTGGGTCACACATGACAAGTTCAGTGCTTTATATTTCAACTCAGTTCAGTGCTTTACATTTCAACTCAGTAATTCTTCAATAAAAAAATACAGATTTTTTTCATTCTATACTATATATACCTTAAACTATAAAGCTTTAGAATTAGGATTGAAAGTAGATATTAAAGAACTCAAAAGCAAATTAATCTTATTCTTTATAACTTTTTTACTCTGCTGTACCCTACAGCATGAAGATCAGAATTGAATAGCAAGATATTTTTCTGATTTTGGCATAACACTGGTTTACACTGAAATTGTCAGTGATTTTGACAGACGAAAAAAAATTTCAGAATGAATCAAAGCAGTCAGCCTGATTGACATGTGGCCTTACCTGGTCGCATTTGTATGGTGTTCGCCTTACCTGGTCGCATTTGTTTGATGGTGTAGTCGTTAATGAGGTGATGATTGTGTTCATTAAGGTTACAATGTAAACTGACGCAGTCACTTTGAAACAAAAGATCTTGTAAAGTGTATACTCGTGTAATGCCTGTTCGGGGGAAATAAAAGAAGCAGATTTTAAAATCCAAGCCTGCAAACAGTATACAAGTACATAACAAAAATATAAAGCTAGTACAAATATTTTGACCAATTGGACCAAAAATTCACAGATGCTAATGATCTCACCTAATGATTTCTCCACTCCATCTTGCAGGTAAGGGTCATAAAATATAACATTAAATCCAAATGCCTTAGCTCGCAGGGCAACTGCAGAACCCACGCGACCTAAATGAAAAATTGACATACATAAGTTCAATTTATTCTAATATGCCGTTAAATCGTGGGACAAAATTCAAACTTTTGTGTAAATTTCATATCAACGTCTCTGTACTGAAGTAAGATAAAACACAAATCACGATATAAATGGACTTTAAGAACAAATAAGTAAACCCTCGTGTCTTGTTTATCATTATGTTATACAAAGTAATGTTTACTTCAATGCACACTTAATCAAGTTAGAGAGGGCGAGCAGATGCAAAATCGGAACTTACCAAGTCCCACAATTCCCAGTGTGTCGCCGCGGATTCTGGCCGAGCCCTGAGCAGCTTCTCGTAATTGTTCTGGTCCATTGATTTTCTTGCCCTCTCTGACACTGTTGGCCAGCCAGTAGGTCCGTCTGTAGAGGTTCAGTATCAGACAGATAGTGGAGTCAGCCACCTCCTCCACCCCATACCCAGGCACATTACACACAGCTATACCTAATTTAAAATAAAATTAATAGGTTTGTTTATCATGTTGTATTGTTCACTTCAGAATAAAATTTTGAGTAGTATCTTTTCATTAATATCAGTTTCTCAAGAAACTGTTTATCAATGACTCAAGAAAATGAAAAGATTTTGACTTGCCACAATGCAAAGTTAAATGATTCTCAGTACTAGAGGTTGGCTTTCAATAATGACCAAAAACATTTATGCACTAGCACACCAACATGCACATATTTCATGTAGTAAGTGATGCTATATCCCCTCCGTAACAATGTGAGGATAATGATTATCAAGAACATCCTGTACCTAAACTATAATCACCACATACCTAGTTCTCCTGCTGACTTGACATCCACATTATCATATCCACTGCCTATTCTGACTATGACCCGTAAACTTTTAAATTTCTCTAAGTCTTCTTTGGCTAAGGTGATGGTGTGCCACATCAGGGCACCCACTGCCTCGTTTAATACCTGTGGGAGAAAACATCTCTGTGTTACACCAAGTCATCGTATATCATCATTCTATTACCTATGAATTCTTTCAATATATCAACGCTGCCTGTACATGAAATGTCTTTAGGATCTTTTGCATCAAAAAGACAACATGAGATGGATTTAGATAAATGTTGGAATATGTGATTTAAAGAACCTTTCATTATTTGACCTGCAGAACTGTGGTCTTTAAGGAAGTTCAGGTTGACAGGTCATAGAGCTACAGTTTCTTACATACAAAATACTTGCAATTTAAGTCACGAAATAGGTGTGCGAGTTTTGTATGTAAGGAATTGTATCTCTAGAGTCTGCCAGTCCCAATTTTTATATACAGCAACAGTTCTGCAGCTATTATGATTTATGATGGTATAAAATTTTCATCCAACTCATTGTGCATTTTCTATCCCCTTGCCAAGGCTTGGGGATATAAAACTCTCAACTCGTAGAATAAATATCTTTTCCCACCTGAAATCAAGAGACATGTGTGCTTACTTTTTCATGAATTTCCTGTGTTGACTGTGCATCACAGAATGCAACAGTGGCAACATCCTTGAGGATGGGCATTTCTATTGAGCAGTCTCTGCCATCCAGAAGGGCTATGAGTGGGCGGGGGTGCATGGGCCCATTGGGAATAGGTCCACGAATGGACACTGCAACAAAAACAAATCCAATGCATTAGCAGTCATGAAGAAAGTAATACCTTAAGCAACTTTTCAATGCATATGTATCTAAACAAGAATTGACTTTTTTCCTCATGAATTACTTACAAATACTTGTATTAGTACAGAGGGTTCCACTTAATCTGATAGCGGTTAATCTGATAATTCGGTTAATCTGATATAATATCAAAACACCAAACCAATTCTTATATATCCCTTTATATGTTTTCCTGATATTCTGATAGAAAAAAATGTCACTTTCGGTTAATCTGATAGGATTGTGACCGTGTAATATTGATTTCCCACCCTTTTACACCTGTATACACCTATGTTTTATTGGTTGACACCCCTCTTGTGTACACAGTAACTCTTTACAGGGCATTAGTTACACTTCAACGCACACAAGGGGCTCCTTTCTTTGTAAGATAAAAGCTACCGACATCGATAATTGTTTCGGATGACCGCACACAGGACAGACCTTACCTGTGTACAATTTTAATTGTTTGTTTACTTACCAATCGCTTGTGTTAATTTCATGCTGGGATTGCACCATTAAGAATTATTTAAACGTAATTTCTGAATCAAAAATGACAGGCTTTGGAGCATGTGACATCGAGGAAATTCTGACTACTTTCAATTTCACATCGTGGTAGAAAACTTATAAATAAAAATCAAATATTTTTTTATCATGCATAATTAATTATTTAAGAGCATTTTATAACAGAAAAAGAATTAAAATAGATAGTTCAATTGAAAGAGGTACTGTTCAGACAGCCATTTCTTCTTATTACTTCCTGTCAAAATGGCGGCCATTTTAAAACCATCGTAATGAAGAGAAACATTTTCTTTTGGGCATTTACAAACAAAATAAAGACTTTCATGCCATTTCATTGCTATTGCAAGGTAAATTATTTCATTTCAAACTGTTGACATACAAATTATATCCTTTCATTGATAAATTATGTCTTGAAACAATTTATATTTAATTCTATACCAAAATCAAAGACTACAAAAACGCTAAATCGGTTATTCTGATTTTCGGTTAATCTGATAATTTTTCCCTGACAAATTGCCTATCAGATTAAGCGGAACCCTCTGTATTTTTAACTAAATTTTATTAGAAAATTCCTTTTCATATGGTTTTGAAAAATGAAAACACATACCAATCTTAATCATATATAAATGCAAAAGGAATCGTTTTCAATGCAAATATATTATGAGAGTCTTCAGAAGAAGTTTCCCTCAGCGAGTTTTTTCTTCATCATTACTTACTAGTTGGAGCTTCTAACCGTGGTCGCTTTGTTGGTTGTAGCAGTTTCTTTTTGTCCATGTGATGGAAAGGGAGATCACTGTGGAGGTCAGGCTCCACGAGGCAATGTTGTGTCACCAATATTGGCCTCTGGAACACAACAGTCTGAAGAATAAAAGTCAGCTTACTAATTTACTAGACATAATCAACTACTGGTAAAATAATGTCTTTTTCTGTTGGAGATTTTCAATATTGGGTAGGTGGTAGGTAGAAAGTGGGTTATTTTTTTTTTTCAATCTTCCTTTCCAAATGGACTCAGAAAACCAAAGTATTATAATAGCAGATTTGGAACTTTTAATTCCCAAGATTCTTTAGAATTGGCAAGTAAATGTACATACATATACGATAGAATACATGCATACTTTGGGTAGTGTGTATCGGTAATATTTTAAATATGGATGAACAGTACATGTAAACCTATTCAAACAAACAAAAATGTTATGCAAATTATATATCATGCTCAGTGTATCACAACACATTATTTGGTTAATTGTTTTGTTGTTGTTTTGCTTTGTGGTTGTTAAATGTTGATGTAGTTTTCATTGTGTAAACAATATACCTGACTGTTTTGATGTTATGTTGTTAATATATATTTAAATTAGACATTAAAAATCATTACCGGGTAACTATTAATTGTCAAAGTACATATTGTTATATTAACAATCAGATTTGCGTTATATTAAACAGCATTTTCTATACTGTCGAGGGGTGCCGCTGTCGAGTCCTTTATGGGTTGTCAGCAATGAGGCTACATTACTGATAGTAGTGGACCTCAAAAAACACTGTTGATATTAATTGAATGATGCAAAACAAACAAAATAACTTGTACATGTACTACAAGTATTTTGACCACTTTTTTTCATCCTTCAAGTTAATTCAATTACCACTAATACAACCATCTAATAATCTAAAATCATCATTTTTTTATGCCCGGCAAGTCCTCAAAATTAGCAGTGACCTTATCTTTACACTCGAATTTTAAGTCATGTTAAAAATCTTGTTCAAATTCATATCATTTCCTTCTTTATATTTTTACAATCTGATAAAGCAGGCATTATTCTCCTCAATATTGCTGATACTTATCTTGTTATGATCATTCCTAGTTATAAAACATAAAACCTTTATTGTTCAGTGTGACTTAAAGAGTGCATTATAATCAGATCTCACACTTCCTCGTCCACATAATGCTACAACGAAAAAAAAAAAAAAAAAAAAATCACCACTAATACATCGTTAGCCATTAAAATATACATACTTGTAACAGCAGCAAATAGATCTACGGACTGATGTGAATTTTCTGCTTGTGTCTACATCCAATGGAGAGCTGTCATTGAATGCCTGAACGCATTGTTCCCAGATAATCTATATAAAGGTACTCTGCAATGGAAGGAAAAAAAACAATCTGATTTGTTTATCATACATCTTTAATTGAAGGAAAAGCAGTTTGAATCAAGAGATCCAGGAGACCTATCTCTTCCTTTACAGAATGCAGGTCATTGTTTCTATTTATTGATTCCAATAATTCATCCAGTACTCCTACAATATCCTTTTCCCAGTTAGAGATAAGGAAAGGCAGGCTCTCTCGCAGAGCGACACCCTAAACACAGACGGCCAAATATCACGACCATTACACCCTCTGCTCAACAAATTACCGGTACACAATATTAGCAGCTGCAGTGTCTATTTATTAATGATATACCATTACATGTATACCACACTAATCGAACATAAACAAGATACAATGACCCTTTAAATTTTGAAGTAAATTTACCAAATGAAATTTTTTTTTTGGGGGGGGGGGGGGGGGAGGGGGTTTATAATAAATATAACCATGCAATTGCATGATACTCAATTTCTTTGAAAACTGTATTTAACCCAAGATAAGCCTTACAAATAATGCCATGGAATCTATACAATGCACAAACATAACAGTTTGTCAGATGAAAACAATTTAATTCCCTGCAGACAACAAATGAATTCCTACATGCCTACCATTGTGTAATGTTGATACAGAGTACACAGCCCATCCATGCAGTCTATAGAGATGCACACTATGTTAACAACTTTAGAAGAACATTTACCTTTATTTTGGGGGTTGTTATTTTAACTCGTTAAGGAAATCAAGTGTTGTCTACGGAGTTACCGCTTACATCTCCTTCCCCCCACAAACATCTCCACTTCCCCCTGCCCCCACATAATGCACCTCCCCAACATTTTTACCCTCTTAAAAATTTATTAGCACACATTGTTCAAAACATTTTGAACCCTCACACATTATTCAAACAAATGATGCAGCCAATGTGAACGCCACAGATTCATTTGACTAGAGCACTAATTCCTTTCTAGATAAATAAAATTATTTTACCACCTTTGACTCTCCCTCCTCTTTTTTCAACACAATGTTTACAACCCCTTGGAACCCTTTCCAATTGCTCAATCACATTAGTATAGACACCTACAATAACATGCAACATATTGCTGGTCTCTCTCTACAAATTCATTGTGTATCAAAATCAAGACCAACAGGGCCATATATCTGCTGGTAGGGTTTTAACACTTCAATATATAACCATTGATTACTAAATGATTGATTTCTAAGTTTAAATGTACTCTAGTTTCCAGTATTATGATTATAATTTAAACAAACATATAAATACATATGTACTGCACTTTACATCTCAAACTGTACTTAACAGTTTTCTGCTCAGACTACAAGTTTATCCCCGTTTTCTTGCCCCTTGATGATAAAACTGTACCCATTTCAGTTGGTTTTACAGACACTTCTGTTTAGGTAAGTACATGCACATTTAATGTAGCTAAAGTTGAACAAAAATCACGGTCAACTTAAGTGTTGGATGAAGTGTTGAAATATTTTACATGTACTTTAAAAAAAAAAAAAAATGTCTATGTGATAGTAATGCAAGAGGTAAACTTTTTAAAAATATTAATTCTATAATTAACACCTTTATATAAAGTACTGTTGTACAATTCCCAAATGTCACAGATTTTTTTTTTTTTTTTAAATTCCACATTAATATTCATCCAAGAGAGAAAAAAGGGGTTAACCCTCACGTAATTGTTCACTGTTAAATGATCAACAGATAACATTCGATTTTTTTCTTTCAGAATTTAAAAACCTGGTCTATGCTTGACTAAATTCTTTCAAACACTTTTCAAACCAACTATCTTAGAACTTTTTTTAAAATAGTGTAATTGCAAATCCGGATTTCAATATATACCGGTATGCAATGATCCACTAGTTCATTTGTGTGGAGGAGGATTGTGGTTATGACTTAAAACCTCTTCATAAACTGCTCTCCATGCGCATTAAAGCAAATAATGTATTAAAAAATATGATAGCAAGTGTTATAACTTCCCCTTTTCATGTTTAGCATTTCCTTGTAGAAATTATAAATAACATTGCCAAATTGCCATTATGTCAATTGGTGTTATACAGTATATTATACATGTATATACCAATAGTTTGATACTGCATTTTAAACTGTATGAACTGTGTCAAGTTCATTGTTAATGCAACCTGACAACTAAGCATAAAAAAAGATAGCTACGGTGCACATGTGCTTCAACTTTACCACAGAATCACCACAATTATTGCAAAATATTGTACATTGGTAGGACACATGACAAGCTCTTGTATTGTAAATTGTTTTTTAATCAACAAACTATGAGTTGTTTTTTTTGTTATACCAACCACATTTATCATATGTATTTAAATGTATAAAGGAAATGTTTCCTCTTGTAATTAATGAACATTTCCTTTCTAAAAAAAAATCTAATCTTTCAGGATATACAGTATATAGGCTTTTGTCTAAATCTTAATACAAGCATTTTTTCCTATTTGTGTAAACACAAGAGATTTCAAAACTGATGTATAAATTTTGAAAAATGACAACAACAAAAAAAAGGAAAGATATTGTACCCATTGGCAAAGTAATTACAAAGTTTAAGGAAATTTACTGTTACAGAGCTGTCAAATGTAAACTAATATAAATTAAAAATCAATACACAAGCTATAGGTGACCCCCATAAAGATAAAAGAATGGCAGTTCTAAAAACAATTTAAAATATTATGAAAGATAAAAAATCCTGACCTAATTTTTTTTTAAATTTTATATTAAGAAAGGCACTCCTCCTTTGTTTACAGACTTTACTTATTTATTCTCCGTCAAAATAGTTTGAAAAATAATTTCACAATTGTTATTATCATTAATCTGCAATAATTCATTTCCTCTCATTGACTAACATTTCATTGTTGTTTTCCAAATCAGATTTCCTAAACAGAGCCCTTTGTTCAAATGTCCCACTTATGCATGTGATAAACTTCCTTGCTTGGCACATGTGTAGTGCAATAAACACAAAATACTTTATTATTGATTTCAATGTCCTAATTATCTTGAAAATTATCACAAGAAATCCTGTTATACAAACATGATCTTTCAGATTTGTGCAAAACACAAGCAAGCAGACACAATATACGGGAAGTACTTCACATCTATTTTAGAGCGCGGTGTGTGTAATGGACACCCTATGCTTTGCTGGGGGTCATTTGCATAAATTGCACTGTTTCAATCTCTTCTGTTATTCTCGCTGTATTTCAAATTCTAAACGTTTATCTGGTTCAAAAAAGTGACGAAAAAAGACCACAATAACATATCTTTTGAGATATGATATCAATCTAAATCCAATGTAGCGACTAACAATCAAAGATCAATAGGATTTCTCCGCGTTTTAAAGCAGATAAGAATGTGCATATTTCCTTTACAAATCGACACGCCAATGGTTCCATGCGGCATCACGAACACAAATATGACCCAATTATTTCCCTAAACGCTTATTTGAGACAATCATAAGATCAGGTCCTTCCTTAATTTGCTAAAATCAGATATACTTGAATTATTAACTATTTACATACGATGGACGAGTAATTTTCCAATAACATTTTTTATCAATGGTCTTACCTTTTTACAAACATTTGCAAGACAAAGACTAAAATTGAACGTTCCGGTTTAAATTTAACTGGCAAAACCCACTACTCCGCCGATATAAATTCCATCTGACAATGTAGAATAAACATTGCAACTCACTAATGAAGTACAATTCTTACCGCCAAGCGTATGTATCAACGAAAATTATCCTAAAGCGGTGCCCTATTACTCGCTTCAAAACGCAAGCAAACCCGCAGATTTTTTTTCAAATCTCGTGACATCTCGTTGATATATTTTTTCAAAATAACTGCAAAAAATTTATTAAATGTTTCATTAATTACTATAATTTGACCTAAAACTTTCCCATGTGCAATGATAATTTACAAAATGATTTAACAAAAAAATATTTTAAAATATCTACTTTATTTTTGACAATGCGTACCTAAAATGGCTTATATTTTAATCAAACAAATAATTACTCTAGAGTAAAAAAACAGAAATAATTTACAGCATAATAATAAATAAAAGCTTTGTATTCATATATTAGACTTCAAACCACATTTGATGAGATAATATACTCATACGAGTAATTCATTGTATGAGTATTGCCTTCTAAACGCATCCCATCTAGCAGACAGAAAAATGGCAGATGTAAAGTCCCTGGAACATCCAACATTAAAAGTAACAATTGAATTGATTGTGGTGTCTTTAAACTGAATTTTAAAGTAGATTTATTATTTTCTAAGTTTATTTTATTTAAAAAGTTCCCACTTGATACATAGAAATTGTGTTTGTGTCTTCGATATGCGTACAAAATATATGGAGGACTGTTCAATAAAGCAAAACATTGAACCAGGATTTGTGTTTTGCAGATAAGCATGTGTTAGTTACGATTATTTAAACCAAATAGTGTGATTCCAACTCAATGTTATAATCTCCAATAACCATATATACAGTTTTTAAATATTGAATTTTTTTTTTTTTGGTTTGTAATTGATTTTATATAGCGTTTTATATATATATATATATATATATATATATATATATATATATATATATATATATATATATATTTAAGATGAAAAACCATAGCAGCATTTATAAGAGAACTTGCAACTTTTATCCAAAATATTGTTTGAATTAAGTAAGACTGAATCTCAAATTATACATGTCTTTCTTTAATCCTGTTGACATGCCATATGCATAGTTACAGAGAGGGTAGGGAGGCAGTGGGGGCTAGGGACCCTTCCCCACCCCCACTTTCAGATTGGGGAGTGGGGACAGGATTATGTTTGCTCCCCTCCCTACACATACTTTTTTTTATGAAGCATTTTGAATTTGCTTGTCAGTGGACTCTTTTTGGGGTTTTGCCTTCTTTAATTTATTGTGCTCAGTGTCTGATCTTAAAGCTCATATATAAGTAATAGTTTATGGATCTTTGACTTATTTTTTTAAATTGTCATGTATTTAGAGTCTGTGCCCCTTATTCAAGGTTTGTGATTGCGACTTCCTACTTTTAGGTTTGTGACTAGGCTACTGCTTCCTAGTCTTGGACATAGACAGATCCTTTTGCATTCACAGAGCTTAAGCTCTTTGACTTGTCAATCCAAGCCCTCCCTTAGAGCTTCAGCTCCTGAGCTAGTCACAGTGTAGACTGACCTTTAACATGTCAATTACAAAAATAAATAGCAGAGTTTACTTGTTTACCTTTCAATTAATATTTTAAATTAAGCAACTCGCAGAAGATTCATTTCACCTTTATTTTTTTAAAACACATAAGCATACCTAAGAAATAATAATCAAGTCACCCATAACATCCTGCATACCTCTGTTGATTTCGCTCGGTAACTATAATCACCGCAATGTATCATATGCTAGATAATTAAAATATAGTCAGTGTTTTTCTGTAAAATGTCGACAATCGCACATCGTTAATTTACACATATTTTTAAGCAAAACTTTTTGTTAGTCTGACCGGACTGACTAGACAGAAATTTTATTAGTCCGAAGAAAAATCTATTAGACTGTGACTAACGGACTAAGGTTAGTGTTGAACCCTGCCCTTAATTGAGACTGCTAATAGACAATGTACTGTACTTTTATGTAATAAAGGCTTTTTTTATTTTTAGGTGCCGTATGAAATTCTAAACAAAAAATTTCGGTCCGGCCAGAAAAACATTGACAGAGAGGTGTCCCGTGTCCAGCAAGCTAGCAGTGAGGTAGAAGAATGCCTGCAGGACCAGAAATCTCCCTCTGTCCAGCAGGTTTCACAAGCTCTAGACAATATGGTGGAAAAGCTCTGCTTTCTTAAGCGGAAGGTAATTATTGGTAATGGTATTGGTAATTATCTATTTCCATCCATCTTTCAGTCTGTTTGTTGGCTGTACATGTATTATGTATGGGTCATATCTTATGCACTGTAAGGCTTAAGACCATCAAACCTGGTCAGTTGATGCATCTTTAGAGGGGGTGGAAACCCAAAATTACATCTCCTAGATCCTATTTGGGAGTTTTAAGACCATTCATACATACATGTAATACTCAAACTATGCCCAGATCATACGTTAAGGACTTTGATGCAGAGGACCACTAAAGTTGGTCAGCTGATGCATCTTAAAGCTGAACACCACAGATAAATAGGCAACGTCACACAGGTATATAAACCCTCAGATTTCGTTACACCCGATTGCACACCTGAAACTCGTGGCCAACATGTAGCATTCATTTCGTGGTCTTAGATTTTGTGAATTTATTTCATGTTTTATATATATGCATTTTCTGTTTGTAAACAATGTATTAACTTGTTTATTTCATGTTAGTATTCTCATGGCTTGAAAAAAGTGAGTAAGATTTGATAATTTCATCGCGACCGACTAACACGGCAAACAAGATATACGTCCATATAGGTGAGACCTCTACAGCGAAATACTTTGAACTGTTAAGAGGTCTGTGGCTTATATAGGGGTTGTCGGGATAGCGGCAATGAAAGAGAAATATGGCACAAAATGCATTTTACGAGTAATGTTTAGCTTTAAGAAAAGATGTCAGGTAACCCAAATCTAGGTCACTGTGGCCTCATTTTGGAATTTTATGGACAATACATACTAATTATTTAAAATGTGTTTGGATCATATCTTAAACTCTGTTAAGACCATCAAACTTTGTTTGTTGATGAATCAATCTTGGTTAAAAGTGTGCCATATGATAAAAAAGGTAGTAATGAAGACTGACTTGTACTTTTGAAATTCTATAGCTATCTATCATCAAATTGTATTTGGGATATATCTTTCAAGTTTTTGACTGTGAGTATGCTATTAAAGATAAGTATCTTGTAGATCCAGAAGGTAAATCATTACCCTGGTATTGCATTTTTTTTTAATGAAATAAAATTTATACAACTATTTTTAGGCAGAAGAAAGCATAAATGAAGAACTTGAGGCGGCTAAAGTATTAAAACGGCGTGTGGAACATCTAAAAGAGGCCGAGTGTTTGCAGCCCCATACTAGACCCCTGTGGCAGAAAAAAAGGCTAGACAGAATGCTTGTGGACTATTTCCTGCGGTCTGGGTACTACAATACCGCCCTCAAGTTAGCTCAGCACTCTGATATTCAGGTATAAGTTTCTAGAAGTCATCATTCATTGTCTAATTGGTCCTATTGTACATGCATGTAAAAGCATGCAGTGTTTCACTTTCACCATGTTAAAATGGTACTATCTGCAGTTGATTAAAAGTATTTCAAAAGCAGTATATGTTAATTGTGTACTAGCTATATTTTTTTGTCATATTTTACCACACACTGAGTACTTGGTGCATTGCAATATAACAGTAAAATACCAGGTACAGTATACACTTTGTCATTTTTGTCATCATAGTTTTAGCAAGTTAATTTTACCTGTATGTATAAACTAGCTAAACTAAAAGTAAGGAATGCGGCCACTTCAAGGGTCTTGGAGTTTTCTAACTTTTACAGGTTATTTGTACCAGTAATACCAAAAAATGACATGTAGTAATTTAGAACCGTTTTAACAAGAGCTTGGACTTTGGGTAGTACGTGACAAACTCCGATTTGATGAAGACGGGGTCTACTCGTTGTTTACTGTCCAGTCATTGGCTAATAGATATGAATACATTGAACGCAGTGACACTCGTCCGACCTTATCCAGGGACGTATATTTCGCTGAAACAGCATCAATTTCACACAGCAGAGCAGATTTTGGCAAACAACTTTCCGGTTTTGACAGTCTATGAATATTAATGAGCTTCTCTTAGCGAATAAGAAGAAAGGAGGTCAATATTTGAAAGCTTGTTTTGATGAGTAAACTAGATAGTAACATCCCACCGAAAGTCCAAGCTCTTGTTAAAACGGTTCTACATATGATTGTTTTATCAGGGATATAAATTTCAATTTAATACAAAAGATGTACCTCGTTCAGTAGTATTACATGCTTAAAATAGAACAAAACAGACGGATGTGATAATTCCTTAACTGCCACGTACACCTTGTGTTTTTCATACACACCATGAAATGTTCAAGAAGTTCTATCTAATCGCTTTAATTGTTATTCACAGATTTATTTCCAGTTTGTTTAATTAAATCACACAAATTAAGGGCTTGACCAATTTTTCTGTTAATGCAAACTTTATTTGAAAATAAAACAAATAAATTAAAAACAAAGGAAATGAGTGTGCCAGTAATAAGTAACCAATTCCTCTGCATTTCCTTTGATGAAAAATATGTACATGTATTATATATTAAAAGTACTAGTAAATCATGCAACTGTAGTGAATATAGAAAATATTTCTAACAGTTGCTGCATCAGTATTATAACAAAACTACCCATATCTATTGGGTTATTTTTCACGTTTATTTTAATATCTTTAAAAAGAAAACATGCAGAAAAATTGTGAGTTATATTGTTTGTGTTTTTAAAATTAACTTTCAGATCAAAAATGAATATATTAAGAACACATATGCATACATATATTTTTGTTAGCTCACCGAGACAAAGTCAGGGGAAGCTTATGCTTATGCAGCGTCCCGACCTGGTTAAAGTTTTTGTTGCAGGTCCTGTATCTAAGTTATTACTTGTCCTATCTTCACCAAACTTGCATGGATGATGCATCTGAACCTACTTATGGACTTGAAAGACTTGGATGCTGAATCTGGGCCATGAATTTTAGATGCTGGAGGAGGTTAAGGTTTTTGAAGCAGGTTAAAGTTTTTGTAGCAGGTGCCCTTTGATAGCCATATCTAATATTAAAGTTACTACTGGTCCTAACTTCACTAAACTTGCATGGATGGTGCGTCTTATGATACTGATGCAGCTGACAGGCTTGAATGCTGAATCTGAGCCATAAGTTTCGGATGCTGGAGGAGGTTAAGGTTTTAATAGCTGGTTAAAGTTTTTGAAGCAGGTGCCCTCGATGATAATTTCTCAGTTATTACTCATCCTAACTTCACCAAACTTGCATGGATGATGCGTCTTACGATACTGATGCACCTGACAGGCTTGAATGCTGAATCTGAGTCACATAGGTTTCAGATGCTGGATGAGGTTTAGTTTTTTGGAACAGGTCACATGTTTAATAAATAATCTTAAATATTACTGGTCCTTAATTCACTTAACTTGCATGGATGGTGCGTCTTATGATACTGATGCACCTGACAGGCATGAATGCTGAATCTGAGCCGTAGGTTTTCGGATGCTGGAGGAGGTTGAGGTTTGAATAGCTGGTTAAAGTTTCTGGACCAGGTGCCCTCTGATGATTATATCTTAGTTATTTCTGGTCGTAACTTCACCAAACTTGCATGAATGATGCGTTTATGATACTGATGCCTGACAGGCTTGAATGCTGAATCTGAGTCATATATGTTTCGGATGCTGGATGATGTTTAGTTTTTTGGAACAGGTCACATGTTTTATAGATAATAGTACTATTTCAAACTTGCATAGTTGATTTAACTACATGTATAATATAAATGAATCACAGAGGTAGCTTCAGAGCCTGATATCCATTATCAAGGATGCTAAAAAAATCTCCTACCTCACTGAAACCTGCTTCATGTTGTGTTTGTTGTTATATGATATAACATGATTCCTTTGATAAAGTATTGTATGATATGATACAGTATTTTTTATATAATACAATATTATATCATATGATATGATATTGTATCAATTTTTTGTAAATTATGATATGATATTGCATCATGATATTGTAATGTATAGTATTTTATATTATGATACAATATTGCTATTATGATATTGTATTTTAATATATATTTTTTTATCACATGATATTGTTTCATATGATATTTTAATATAAAATATTGTATCATATGATACAATATTGTATAATTTATAATATCATATCATATCATATGATATTGTATAATATGATATTGGTTTATATAATATATTATTAAATCACATGAAATTGTATTATGATATTGTTATAGAATTGTATCATACGATACAATATTGTATAATATTATTAATATTGTATTTTATAATAATTACTATATCACATGATATTGTATCATATGATATGATACAATATTGTATCAATTTATGTTATATCATATGATAGGATATATTATGTATCAAATATCATACTATATTATACAATATAATTTCAATATGTTACAATATTGTGATGTATTATGTGAAATGATATTGTATCATAAAATTCTATATTGTATTATATATTATATATTATGATATTGTATTATGTGATCAAATACAATAATGTATAACACGATATAATGTCATATCATATGTTACAATATCATATTGCATCATTATTATTACAGTATTATATTGTATTATATGATGTATAATGTAAGTGTCATAGGATGCAATATCGTATTTAATATTATTGTATTGATAAACATTGTATCTTATAATAGCATATGAAATGAACATATGATTATCATAGAATTTCTTAGCATATGATATATTGTATTGTGTCAAAACAGTATCCATGAATATCCAAGATCATTATCTATGATTTTCATATAATATGATAAAGGTGGTCTCATACAGGTGATGCCTCATAAAGGTGATGCATGTCTCGGTGAGCTTTGTAATCTGTGATTACCTACCGGTATGTTTAAATTATGAAATCTACCTTATTTTTACAAAATTTGCAACGTACAAAAAAAAAAAGATGCTGATGATATACAATATTTCCGTATCTAGAAAAAGAATAACTCATTGTAAATTATCATGTAGACCTAAGTTGTAATATCAGAGTATGTAGAATTTTGCTGGGGAGTGGGACTCCACGAAACTTTGCTACATCTGTGATTTCACTATATATCCGTGTTTGTACTAAACATTTTTTATTGTATCACTGTATTGATGTTATTATGGGATGCAAAAATGATTGTCCATATGATCATCCACAAGATAACCATTGTTTAACTTTTATAAGGATTTACTTTTGTGAACAAGATATCTTTTGTACTCCATACATACAATCATGAAATGTACATGATTGTATGCAAATCTCATCTGTAGCTCATACTTTTACATTTAGGAAGAGTTAAGTGAAAAGAACCATTGTTATATATGTTAAACAGTCATTTAGAAGAATGACTTCAGAAATACAAAAAATAATGATGAATCAGCAGCAGTATATACTGATATTTGACTGACTGTCCTTTCTTCTATTGAAATGTCCACCTGTCCCAAGAATAGATCTTTTTATAGCCCTGATATAATATTTGACAGTCTGATACACTTAGGTTACTTGTACATGCTTATGTAATGGAAAGGGAGTTGGCAGGAGGATGGGGACTTCAACCACTGATTATTCTATTCATTCTATTATCTCTATGTTTCCTTTTATTATAAAAACTTTGAAACCATTGAAGTTAATATTTACACACAATATTATGTGTAGAATTAAAAATTAAAAGTACCTGATTATACATGTACCAACTGTAAACTAGCTATTACATGTACATATGTACATAAAATAAATTGGTGGAACAATGGAATTATATAATAAATGAAATTTTATTTAGTAATTTGCTCTTTAGATGTCTTGAATTCCTGAAATAGTCAAATCAAATGAAAATTTATGATGTTAAAGTTTTCTAAATGCACACAGATCAATCTTTATGATTGTATCTTTCAAAATTTTCATGTTTGGTTGGTCTAAATTTATTAAAAGAATTGGTTTGGTGGTTTGCCAAGTAGAAAATAATATATAATATTTTTGTGCTTTAAGGATTTGACAAACATTGACCTGTTTTTTACTTCACGAGAAGTCGAGGAGTCCCTTCTGAGGCGTGAGACTGCTCCATGCTTAGCTTGGTGCTACGACAACAAGTCCAAACTACGTAAAAGCAAGGTACTAAGATTTTCCCACTGCAGATATAAGAAATAAAGATAGCAAAAAAAAAACCTGAACATCTGGATGGTTAGGGAAAATAAATGAATATTATTCAAGTTCAATATCATGAAATATTCAGTGATTCTTGCACAAGGTAAGAGTTGATTGTTCAAAGCAGATGTATTGTAATTTCAGTTTTGTTCAAAGCAGATGTATTGTACTTTCAGTATTGCATGTAGCAATTATTCAGTCATTTAATACAAATACTTGTACTGTTACATGAACTATGAAAAAATAGTGAATCTTTCATTTTAAAATCCTTATGATGACAAAGCCCCATTAGGCAAAGTGGGAGTTTGTATGGGCTAACAAACATTTATAATTAGCTTATCTGAGCAAAAGGCTCATTCACAATCAAAATTTGTCTGTTGTCTGACATGACCGTTTGGGTAAGCTTTTCATCACCTTCTAATCATCCTCTCCTGTACCATTGGGCCAATTTCAACCAAACTTAGCAAAATGCACCCTTGAAAGAAGTACAATGAAATCTCTGTTATAAGGGGGAGGGGGTGAATGAGAAAGGTAGGAGACACAATTTGGTCCCAAGTTTATACCTTGAAGTTCCTAGAATATATTTTAAGGAAGAATATGACTTGTTCAGGTCAATTTGATCAGTACAAAGAAGTATAATAAAAATTATAACTTATGCATTTTTAGCTCACCGAGACGAAGTCGGGGGGAGCTTATGCTATACCACCGGCGTCGGCGTCTGCATCCTGACCTGGTTAAAGTTTTTGTTGCAGGTCCTGTATCTAAGTTATTACTAGTCCTATCTTCACCAAACTTGCATGGATGATGCATCTGGACCTACTTATGGACTTGAAAGACTTGGATGCTGAATCTGGGTCATGAGTTTCAGATGCTGGAGGAGGTTAAGGTTTTTGGAGCAGGTTAAAGTTTTTGGTGCAGGTGCCCTTTGATAGCAACTTCTAAGTTACTACTGGTCCTAACTTCACCAAACTTGCATGGATGGTGCATCTTATGATACTGATGCACCAGACAGGCTTGAATGCTAAATCTGAGCCATAGGTTTCAGATACTGGAGGAGGTTAAGGTTTTTAGAGCTGGTTAAAGTTTTTGGAGCAGGTGCCCTTTAATGATTATATCTTAGTTTTTACTGGTCCTAACTTCACCAAACTTGCATGGATGGTGCATCTTATGATACTGATGCACCTGACAGGCTTGAATGCTGAATCTGAGCCATAGGTTCGGATGCTGGAGGAGGTTAAGGTTTTAAGAGCTGGTTAAAGTTTTTGGAGCAGGTGCACTTTGATGATTATATCTTAGTTATTACTAGTCCTAACTTCACCAAACTTGCATGATGGTGCATCTTATGATACTGATGCACCTGACAGGGAAGAATGCTGAATCTGAGCCATAGGTTTCGGATGCTGGAGGAGGTTAAGGTTTTTAGAGCTGGTTAAAGTTTTTGAAGCAGGTGCCCTCCGATGTTTATATCTTAGTTATAACTGGTCCTAACTTAACCAAACTTGCTTGGATGGTCGGTCTTATGATACTGATGCACCTGATGCTGAATCTGAGTCATAGGTTTCGGATGCTGAATGAGGTTTAGTTTTTTGGAACAGGTCACATATTTAATAGATAATAGTACTATTTCAAACTTGCATAGTTGATTTAACTTTAATATAAATGAATCGCATAGGTAGCTTCAGATGCAGAGCCTGATCTCCATTATCAAGGATGCTAAAAAATATATCTTAGTTATTACTGGTCCTAATTTCACCAAACTTGCATGGATGGTGTGTCTTATGATACTGATGTACCTGACAGGCATGGATGCTGAATCTGAGCCATAGGTTTCGGATGCTGGAGGAGGTTAAGGTTTAAAGAGCTGGTTAAAGTTTATGGAGCAGGTGCCCTCTGATGATTATTGGTCATAACTTCACCAAACTTGCATGGATGATACGTCTTATGATACTGATCCACCTGACAGGCTTGAATGCTGAATCTGAGCCATAGGTTTCGGATGCTGGATGAGGTTTAGTTTTTTGGAACAGGTCACATGTTTTATAGATATTAGTACTATTTCAAACTTGCACAGTTGATTTAACTATAATATAAATGAATCGCAGAGGTAGCTTCAGATGCAGAGCCTGATCTCCATTATCAAGGATGCTAAAAAAATCTCCTACCTCACTTAAACCTGCTAAATAGATGTGTTTGTTGTTAAATGATATAACATGATTCCTATGATATAGTATTACATGTATATGATATGATACACTATTGTTTTATATGATACAATATGATATTGTATCAATTTTTTTGTACATTATGATATGATATTGTGTCATGTAGTTGTTATGTATAGTATTGTATATAATGATACAATATTGTATAATATGATATTGTATTATATATTTAATATTTTATCACATGATAACATATGATATTGCAATATGTAATATTGTACCATATGATAAGATATTGTATAATATGTGATATTTTGTTTATATAATATATTATTATATCACATGAATTGTATTATATGATATTGTATAATATTGTATCATATGATATGATATTGTATAATATGATATTGTATTATATAATATATTACTATATCACATGATATTTTATTATATGATGCAATATTGTATCAAATCATATGATACAATATCATATTATGTATCAAATATGAAACAATATTATACAATATAATATCATATGTTAAAATATTGTGATGTATTATGTGATATGATATTGTATCATGTAATACTATATTTTATCATATATTATATAATGATATTGTATTATGTGATCAAATACAATAATGTATGACACGATGCAATGTCATATCATATGTTACAATATTATATTGCATCATTATTTATTACAGTATTATATTGCATTATATGATGCTATATTGTAAGTATCATAGGATGCAGTATCGTATTTAATATTATTGTATTGATAAACATTGTATCTTATAATACCGTATGAAATGAGCATATGATTATCATACAATTTTTTAACATATGATATATGATATTGTGTCAAAACAGTGTCCATGAATATCCAAGATCATTAACTATGATTTTCATATAATATGATAAAGGTGGTCTCATAAAGGTGATGCCTCATAAAGGTGATGTCTCGTCTCGGTGAGCTTTGTAATCTGTGATTACCTATGTTATTATTTTGTATTGTAGTTGTGTCATTAATATAGTAATTAAAGTACTTGGAATAGAGTTAGGTCAGATTCTAACTTTGTTGCTCAGGTGAGCGATGTGGCCCATGGACCTGGGTCTCTGGAATATTCTTGCAAGCTGTCACTAGCACCTGTTATGCTGAACAGAACTTTAAATATTCACTTTTATTCTTGCATTTGATTGTAGAGTTCCTTGGAGTTCAAGCTTCGCCAGCAAGAGTTTATTGAACTGGTTCGACAGGACAAGCGTCTAGAGGCAGTCAGGTAACAGTAGATGTTCTGGGTATCATATACATAACAGTGTTCTTCATTCTTAGGGGGGCCAATTTTTGTGGATTTCCATTTTTTGAAAGGTCCATCAGGATGTAATTTTGTGGATTTGTTTCTTTAAATTAAAGACCCTTGTTTCATTAATTCTTGGTAAGAGGTACCAACAAAATCTATGAAAATTAAATTGAGTGAATTATGAATTTGAGTGAAACTGAGAATACCACTAAACTGTAGCTAGGCTGAGTGTATTCTCTATTACCGGTACCTTGCCCTTTAAAGTACTGTTTAAACAAAATTTTAAAATCCTATTTTGGTATTTCTACTATATTGGAGTTATTTCTCTTTATTTAAGCAAATGAAAAGGGAAAGGGGGAGTGATGTTATATACCGGTACTAGTACAATAGTGATCTAATGGACTACACAATTGTCAAAAAATATTCTGTTACATGTATTTGTTTGTTTCTTAATCTTGATAAGAATTTTCAGTGTCTGAATATGTCAGGGAAATATAATTCACAATCATGTATTGTTGTTAAGCAGTTTGGTAGTTTATCACAAGAATGCACATACAAGATAACAGATACATATGATCATGAATTGCTACAGATTAAAAATTTGAAGATGAACTAGTCCTGGTCAACTTCTAAAGATGCTCTAAAAAAAAAAAAACGTTTAATTAATATGGCTGTGTGCAGAAGTCAGAACTGTCGTCAGTACGGTACATGTATTGGTTAATGAAAAAAAGTATACATGTATTAATTGCTTAATTACATGCATGGAAATGACACACAGTTACTAGACATTGGATCTTCTTGTCCTTATAAATTGATCTTTCATTTTTTTTGTCTTTCCCTTTTCAGGCATGCCAGACGATATTTCGTTAATTTAGTGGATGATCAATTATATGAAGTTCAAAGAGTCATGGGACTCTTGGCTTACTCTGCTAATACCACACTTCCTCCTTACAAAGTAAGCAGTTTTATTTGTCAACGATATGTAATTTCGCATGGCAAGTATTTTGAGTTTCATAGCTGAATTTGAATAATTTCGCACATTTTTTCTACAATGAATTATTGGGCTTTTCCGAGCTATAGATGGAAAATCCCACTTGAATGATGTTGTGTAAAATTTAAGGATAGATTTAACACCATCAAACTCTATGACGCATTATATATCAGTAATCGAAAGATTTTTTGAAAATTGTATTCCAGCAATATTGAACACTGGCATAGGAATACATACGACTACAAAAAGTATCTAAATTGTTCGTACCATTTTAAAATCTGACTATTTTCAAGGTATTTTTAAGTAAGTTTCTGTGAAAAAAAAAGCTTCTGAATACATTACAACAAATTTATCGATTATTTTCAAGTACTAATTTTTGTCGGCAGTGATGATGTGTGCTTAGGTCCAAACACTGTTTCACTTCTGGTTTGCCAGAGTAATTGCATAGGAGAGTTGATTAAAATCATCTCCCAAAAATCAGAAAAGTGGAAAAAAATTGAAAGAATTTTTTTTCCACTGGCGATACTTGTAGCAGATATATATAGCATTGATTACTGTGTATAACTATGTGAATGTGTTTAATTATAGATAAACTGGGTACACAGGAATTACTCTTTTATTAAGGATAGAATAATCTAACAAAACAACAATGCTTGAACCATATTTGTATTCTTTAAATTGTTGTCATTTTTACAACAATTTGAATTGACATCACAAAAACACTTTATTAATTGTACATATAGATAAAAAAGCATCTACAATTTAGAGACATCCCAAAAAATATTGATTTGATTAAAGGTTGAAAATGGAATAAAACAAAGTGTTCCCATAAATTATTGGTGTATAAAAAGGATTGAGTGAGTATTGGGCAAGTACAACACATTTCTTTAAGAAAAACAAAATTTTCATGGATGGTCCAAGAGCAGAAGGATTATATTAAATTATTTACATAGTAGCTCAGATTGAAGTTTATTTTGATTTTGAGTTAAGCTGTGCTTGCAAGATATGAAATAAATATTTAGCAAAAAACAAATTTTTATCAACAAAAATTTGTTTTAAGGGATGCAGTTTTGTTATTTTCACCTGTACTTAACTCAAAGTCAGTTTACTATATCAGTTAAGTTGATTCTATTTCACTTTAACTGTAAATTTTTCCAAGGAATTGTTAACAATTTCACTGCAGAGGATCCCCCTTAAAGCTCCACTACTGTTCTTTTTTTATTTTGCCATACACATATTTGAGTTCACACTTAATGAGTACAATGAACTACTGTAGATGTTTACCCCATTAAAAAGAGCTACATGTATGAATGTACATCGTCGCAAATCACAGCCAATAAGTACAGTCCTCTCACATCTGGCCATGGTTGCCTGAGACAAGAATATTTATTATTAATATTCATTGAATTATTGACCAATGTGAGTAAAGCATAGTCGAAGATTTTTATGTGACCTTTTATAATAGTCAACGCAGTTTGCATAAAATTTGTTGTTTACTGCTGATGCAGTAACAGCGCACTGCGTGTAGATTTTAAAACAGGGTTAGATGTGACGTAACAGCTAACAGGTACAGAAAAGTTTTGACTGTATAACTTTTTTGTATGGAATGCATGGATTTTCAGCTTTACAATACTTTATAGAGTGCTATGCAGAGTGCAGACTCCAGACTGTAACTTGAGACGATGATCAATATATTTACCAGACAAGATTAATGAACTTGTTTGTGAGTTCTGTTCCAACAAAATTTATACAGTTACATATCAAAGCTACTGAGCTTTTAGTTTTTAGCTCACCTGAGCTGAAAGCTCAAGTGAGCTTTTCTGATCACATTTTGTCTGTTGTTGGTCTGACTATAAACTTTTTCAACATCTTCTCCAGAACCACTGGGCCAATTTCAACCAAACTTGGCACAAAGCACCATTAGGCAAAGGAGATTAAAAGTTGTGGAAATTTAGGACCACGCCCTTTTACAAGGGGAAATAATTAGGAATTTTTGAATATTTTTGAGAAATTTTTGAAAATCTTCTCAAGAACCATTAGGCCAGGGAAGCTGATACTCATGTGAAAGCATCCTTAGGTAGTGTAAATTCAAAGGGTGGGGCCACAATGGGTGTCAAATTTTTACATAGGAATATAAAGAGTAAATCTTTTAAAATCTTCTTCTCAAGAACTATTTGGCCAGGAAAGCTGAAACTTATGTGGAAGCATCCTCAGGTGGTGTAGATTCAAAGGTGTAAAAAATCATGATCCTCGGGAGTAGGGTGGGGCCACAATGGTGGGTCTAATTCTTACATAGGAATATATAGAGTAAATCTTTAAAAATCTTCTTCTCAAAAACCATTTGGTCAGGAAAACTGAAACTTACTGTAAAGTATCGTGTATAATAGGCACTCATGTATAATACACATCCCCCCAAGGTTGACCAAAAAATGGTGAAAAAACAGCAGGTTCTATGTATAATAAGCACCAAAAAAATGGTGAAATTAACGGCCGCCATTTCCCCCTAAACTATCGATGTTTCATGATAATTTTATAATCCATACGCAATTTCTGTAACTTTTTGATCGGAACATAGCTCAGACGATGAAAATCGACGGCCACCATTTTTCCAAATAACAATCGATGTTTAATGATAATTTTATAACCCAAGCGCAATTACTGTAATTTCGTGGTCGGAACATGGCCCAAGTGATATTAGAGTCAAAGTTCTTAAAATTTTACTTAAAAAGGGGTATGATTTACATAAGTGGTATCAAATGGAGCCTATCATTTGACACTTAGTACAGTACAACAGCGGAGAAGTTGAAGATCATCATATATAGAGAAGAACGGCAACCAAGCTTAGTGCTTAAAAGTAATAATGTTTGCAGATATAAACCAAAACAACATCAAGAGAAATGATTTAATTGGTTAATTATCAGATTATAGTCAAACTGTTTGATTGTTGTTAAAAAAAACATTGACGTGAAGAAACGTATGTATGTCGAATATCGTCATTATCAAATGGTACAAATGATCGATGTATTTTTAGCAGTGTCTATGTAAAGCAATAACGTTTAACTTCATAACTGGAGATAAAGTAATCAAGTTAAATAAAATCAAAATTATTGCTAATCTACATGCACTTGAAAACACCCTGTGAAGTCTGACACGAGACAGGTGCATGCTTCTGACACCGAAAATTGTTAAACAAACATTGACCACGCGCCGAGTCAACAGGTGGCTGCTTACGTAATGGCAAATACACTGGCGATATTTAAACTTGTTTGCTGCAAGGAATAGTGTTGAGAGAGGATAAATATTTCAATACATGGAAATAAAACTAAGAATAAGGTATTTCTGATGCAGTAAATTTAGTATACACTCATACAACTTGCATAACACGCTATATCGCCAGTCACTACTCCCGTGGTATCAAAAATCACGGCTTGAAAAAATGGGGTAAAATTTTGGTCCTATGTACAATACGCACCCCCACTTTTGATCAAATTTTGGCTGAAAAAAGTGCGTGTTATACAAGCGACTTTACGGTATGTGGAGATTCAAAGTTGTAGATTCAAAGTTGTAAAAATCAAGACCCCTGGGAGTAGGGTAGGGCCACAATGGGGGGGTCAAATTTTTACATAGGAATATATAAAGCAAATCTTTAAAAATCTTCTCAAGAACTATTTGGCCAGGAAAGTTAAAACTTGAATGGAAGCATCCTCAGGTAGTGTAGATTCAAAGTTCTGAAAATCATGACCCCCAAGTAGGGTGGGGCCACAATTTTTACATAAGAATATATAGAGTAAATCTTTAAAAATATTTTTGTCAGAAATCAGCCAAGAAAACTGAAACTTGTGTAATCGTCAGGTAGTGTAGATTTAAGTCTGTTCAAATCATGATCCTCCGGGGTAGGATGGGGTCACAACGGGGGGTGGGGACAAATATTTATACATGTATAGGAATATACAGAAAAATTCTTCTAAAGAACTGTTTGCCTAGGAAAGCTGTTACTTCTGTGAAAGCAATTTCAGAGAGTGTAGAAGTTGTTAAAATCAAAATCTGGAGGAGAAGGGTGGAGCCACATTGGGAATCCAGTTGTACAAAGAAAAACATTTTAATTATTCACAAAAACTGAAATGTTATCATATATGGTTTTACTTATATCCAAGCATGTTGACATATTGCTGATTCTTTAAAATTGTGTAGACTTTTGGCCCCTGGATGATTCTTGGGCCTCACAAGGGGTTCAGAGTTTGATGTAGGTTTATATCCTGTATATAAACAATTGTTTAGGATCTTTTTTAGAACTGCAATGCTCAACATGCGATATGACTATAAAATGATCCTGTTAGAATAGGGACTTGATTATAAACAAGAATATCCAGGGGGAAAAGTGGACTTTTATTTATACAGGATCTACATGTATTATGCCACATTGTCAGGATATTTTGTATTATGACTCCATTAAGCTGATTTTATCATCCCTATTGTTGCTCAGGTGAGCGATATGACTAATGGGCCTCTTGTTTAATTGATCTGTTTTTGTTTTTAAACAAAACTTGGATAGGTTTACCGTTAATTGAAGAATGAAGATGGACCAGTATTTAGATCCACCTATATACAAGAATTTACATTATTTATTTCACACATTCAATATTTATTTGAATACACGTAATAATAAATGTCAAACAAACAAGTTCAGAAGATATTTGAAAAATAATTAATTCTTATAAACTGCTAATCATATTGTACTTTAGCATTGGGAACTTTCATTCCATGTATTTCCATCAAACAAGCAGTGTGGCCCCATGTGCCTCATCATGTGTATTACATCATTTACATATATCCTGAACTTGGAAGTCAATCTTCATTTTTTTGCATCATTTGCCAATTTCCTAATCATATTCAGAGTTACTCGTTTTGATTGAACTCAAGCTTTGTTTGATATCCTAGAGAAAGCCTTTGGCTAGGATGAGCTTTAAAAAAAAGGGGGGGGGGGTAATACAAACCATTTCATTTCCTTTTGTTTCATATGGAAATGGTTTCATTTGGTTAATAATTATTTGTTTCTTTTACTGAAAATGGTTTCTTTTTACTAGATTTATTGGTTTCTTTTATATTCCATTGTGTATAAGTGGAGGACCTTGCAACAAACTCAATTTTTAGGAAACTACCTTTTTCATAAAAACCGGATGCAAGTGCTAAAAATATCACATTATCAACTGAAATGCTAAATAAAAAATGATGCAATAGTGCAAATACTTTTGTTTTGTCCAGTCTGTAAATGGAATTATTTAGCTCTGATTTGACTTTGATGTGACAGTTTACAAGCACCCTTTATTATGTTCTCTTCTTTCTGTTTCAGGAGCTATACAATGACAGTCGCTGGCATGAACTGGTGGAGCAATTCCGCCAGGAGAACTTCAAGCTTCACCAGTTAAACCATTCCCCTGTGTTCACAATCACCCTGCAGGCAGGCCTATCAGCCCTGAAGACTCCGTATCCTTTATTTACCATTTAGACCTTGCCTCAAGATGGTCAATTTTTCTTTTCTATGACTTAACAGCCGAGGCTATATTGAAAGAGGTGTGAAGCCCCGAGGGAAACACTCTCGCTTGTGTATACATGTCTATATACACTGGGTATTAAAGTGCTCTCAACAGAGTTTTTTCGATGATCTAAAAAAAATATCGTATTTATACGTAATTATAAAACAAATTGTCGATCATTAAAATGAATATAAATGCATGAATAACCGCGTGCGACATGGGCAAAATCTTTCGGTTTTTTTAACAAGTTTCTGAGGGGATTTATTGAGAATATATCGTGATGTTTTGTGTATTATACGATCATCCCACCATACTCAAATACTAATGCAACATTGCAACATGCGCTTCTAAAACTTTTTCGATCAGCTGCTAACTTAAAGTGCACACTAATTCTACCAGCTGCGCATGTACAAGAGTTGTTGTACTTGTTTCTCTTCCGGTTTCGGCTCGAGAAATTTCTCAAAGAAATGTGATTGCTTTCGATATAAATCTTGGATGCAATATTTCATGTAATTAAACTATTCATTCTCAATTCTTTACAAGCATCTTAATTAATAAACGACGTTTTAATGGATGCATGATCGGCGCCACATGATTTTGACAGACTATATGTGATCAGCGCGTTTGGTGTGGTACATAAACCAAGTACAAGTCAATTTTTAATTTATATATTTTAATATTTCGTTTAATTATATAGTGCTTATAGATCATGGCGATTTATCGTCACGGTATGCATAAAAAAACAAAAGTTAATTGCACCATCGTCGCGAGCACTAGACATGGTATACACAGGACGAGTAAACGAATGTCAATCATTTTTTAACATCCAATCTGGGTCCTCAATTTAGTTGATTGAAAGGGGTACACTGACCAGGTAAATTTGAAGGCGGTGCTTATTTTCTTGGTCTTTAAATTACACAAAAGATGAACCCTTTGATGAATTTATTTATTGAAACACCCACACCCCTACTCCCTCATCCCCATTCAATCAATAGTGCAATTATAAATTCTTTAATTTGATTTCGAAATTTTAATATTACCGGTACAGTAAATAGAGCCCTTAGTTGACTAGAGCCACATCTAGTTTTGTTGGGGTTTTTTTTTATTTGTTTAACATACAAGGGGTGAAATTTTTCATTATCAGGTAACTTTGTTTATCATCCGTATGGGATACAAAAGGTGAAAATTTTCAAAAACTTTGTTTATCATACAATTTGCAAGTCCCCACCACACAAACCTTGCCATTTTGACAGTTATCAGGAATATCATCAATAAAAGAACTTACAACCAAGACCAAATTGATATTGTTACTGCATGGAAAGGTTAACACAAGGATTGTGACTTGGAGACATTTTGGTCTTTTAACATTGTTTAAACACTTACATTTTCTAACTGATGTATCTGTAGAGTGTTACCAAAAAAAAATTTAAGAAAGAGTGTAGCTGCAGGTCTGTAGCTCCCGGTCTGAAAAAATTTGGATGGACGACCTGGGAGCTACAGTGCCACCCATTGAAAAAAATGTTTATTTATTGCGCACGAAAATGTGCGCTAGTTTTGGACTGATTAACCTTATTTATACGCAAATTCTGTGAAAACAATTAGTACCATTAAATTCTTCATGCAATTTACTACTGATATCATCTCTTTACTTGCCCCAGACTTTCTCCGAAACACGCTACCAACCTCGGAAAACAAATATGTTAAATTTACATCGAGATCGAGAGTCGCCATTTTAACATGTAAACAAACTGCACCACTTCAATTTACGGGACTGGTGATGGTGTTTAAAAGACTATCAGAGGCAAGTAAAGAGACGATATCAGTAGTAAATTGCATGAAGAATTAATAGTACTAATGGTTTTCGCAGAATTTGCATATAAATAAGGTTAATCCATCCAAAACTAGCACACGTTTTTCTGCGCAATAAATATACAATTTTTTCAATGGGTGGCACTGTAGCTCCCAGGTCGTCCATCCGAATTTTTTCAGACTGGGAGCTACAGACCTGCAGCTAGAAAGAGTGTTGTCATTTTTTTTTAAAAATAACCTTTTAAAAATAAACATACATTTGCAAGTTCTTAAAGAAGCAAGGACAACTACATTGTATATTATACATTTTACTTACCAGCGGGATTTGCCCTTACCGGTATTTGATATATGTATAGATGCATTCAGTGTTGTTTGCTATCCTGAACTCCAATCACAGACACTGTTACAGAGAAGAAGGAAACAAAAATGCCGACTGCCCAGTGTGCACCTCCAATTTAAACAAACTCGGACAACGCTTGCCATATGCACACTGCGCCAATTCCAAACTGATATGTTCAATATCAGGCCTGCCTCTCAATGAGAATAATCCCCCTATGGCACTACCCAATGGACACGTTTATGGATTTAATGTAAGTTCAGTGGAATCATTTTCTTTGAGCATTGTTTTACTTCTCTTAAATGTTTTAAAGATCCTGTCACAAAGGGCCAGGGCACCATTATATATAAGGGGAACTAACTCGCATATGGATAACCTGAGAAACAGGTTTACCATTTGACTGCCGTCACGAGAAAAGGTCCTTAAGGTCAAAATTTCACAAACTCACTTTTTTCTCAATTCCAATTAGACAACTCTTTCTGAATACAAATATACAAAGATATCCAAGATCTTGTGTGTTTTAAGCATTTTATGACAATTTTAGTAAGTCATGTTGACACAACTTTGACGTAGCTGGTCGAAAACGACACGACGTCACGAACGTCAATTATTTTTTTATTATTATTTATTATTATTAATTATTTCTTAATTATTTTATTATATATTATTATTATTTATCAATTATTATTATTGGTATTTAAACAAGGCCATTCTCTAATTATTTAAAAAACACAACACAGACGCAGAAAAAAATAAAAAACTGCGTTTACAATGCCACTACTTTGACGTCGTTTTCTGAGCATTGTGACGTCAAAAGATAAGGGCCCTTTTCTCATGACGGCAGTCATTTAGTTGTCAGGTTTAATCAAAGTCAAACAGAATAGGAGAAAAAAAATTTGCTTTAAAATTCCAAAAGAGTCAGAACTGCATTTAGCTTGTTACTTGGTCTACAGGGTGTTGAGCAGTCGATTCAGTAGATAGTCATCTAATGTAAAGACATGTATGTACAAAACATGAAGTCGTAAGAGTGATCATCGAACTGACTGATGAAAAATCTGTATGAATTAAAACTTGGTTCCTCAGCCTTCTTTTGGATATCTAGGGTACCGGTAAATGTTGAAAGTACTGTATAACAAGTTTTGCTCAGTCTCTTGACTGATCAGAGCTATATAGCTTTAATACTATAGAATTCTTTTAACTGCAAGTATTTAATATCTGCGTAAAATCGCAAGAAGCAACCATTGCGCTTTTAAAATCTTGCTTTTATTTTTCAGACAGTTTTGAACTGTATGAAATCATATAAAAAAATTTATGCTTTTAAAATTATTGATTTTATGTTCTCACGATTTGATACAAAACAGTGGAATTGTGGAATTAAGTACTCACTTAAAATAAGGAATTTACAGTAATTTACAAGACAGTTATAGACTATTAATCAATACTGACACAAATTTTAGAAATATTGGAAAGTACATAATATAAAATGTCACAGGTTGCAGGTAGATCTTATTTACGTCTTCTGCTATTCATTATACTGTCCAATTAAGAGATATGTGTACAGGTATAGAAAACTTAACCATTTCATGGAAAAAAAAAAAAAATTTTGACTTGCTGTGCTCTTCATTATGTTAGTTGATTTGCCTCTTTAAATAACTTGAGTCATATTATTTTAAAATACATCTAATGTAATTTATTTGTTTTGCTTTTTTTAACAGTCTCTCTCAGACATAGCTCGATTAAATGATGGAAGAGTTGTCTGCCCACGAACTAAAGAGATATTTCATCTAGACGATGCAGAAAAAGTTTTTGTGATGTAAATTGTGTCTATGTTTACTATGTTCAACAGACTACATTTTTTCTGGAGGGGGGGGGGGGGATCCCAATTTGTTCAAGTTAAAAGTTGTACTCATTAAGGTAGCTCACTACACCTTGAGATATATATCTCAAATCAGCAGAAAATTACTTGATTATGATAGATATCATAATTGATAAGAAGTATTAAGTCAAATAGGCAGAAAAATGTGCAATTTTGGATGAAAAATTACAATTCTGTAAACATGAACAAAAGCTCCAGGCAGATTCGAACTCATGATCTGCGATTCAGAAGCCCAATACTTTAACCACTGAGCTACGATGATATACAACCCAATCGAACGATATAAACAATTTAACAAAACATTTAAATCGCCATCTTGTGACGTAGTGTCTTAAAAATTATAAGTCCAGGTGTAGTGAGGTACCTTAAAATGAGGATCACAAGGGAAAAAAACAATGTAATTGTAGATGATTTGTTCTTTCAATCCCTGATCTGAAACAATTGTATGGGGTAATAAGAAATGGTCAACTATGATGGCCAAGTATAATAAAAACTCAAACTATTATTTGTGCATAACTCAACAAGCAAAACTTTAAAAATGTAAGAATAGAACTTTTCAATTATTTTCTTCCTTTTATTACTTATATTTATTAAGACCCTCCATTTTCATTACCAACATTTTGAAAAATATTGCTGTATCATATTGTATGCTGTAAGTCAAGCCCCACTTACAACAAATCCAAATCTACATGTAGCTTGAACCCTCATTAAAAAGTATTTTAAAAGCAAAACTGTGTACCAGGTACATGTCAACAGACAAACTTAACTATGAAAAGTAGATTAATTACATTGGCGATAGCCTTTTTTTTTTTTTTTTTTAATTAGTGAATGATATTTATATTGATGTGACAATTGGCCTTTTGTTAGCATTTGCAACTGGCATATTGTGTTAAATTTTTTTTTTAATAAAAAAAGTTATTTATTACACTATTAAAGTTAATTATGCCAGTTTTCCTGAAAGTGGTACATTTGTAAAATGCGTCTATTAATGGTTGACCTTCTTTGCTTGCTAATGTCACTAAATTTAAACAATGTATTGGTACATCATCCTTTTCTTTATTCCCTAGCTGCCATGCATGAATAAAAAAAATGATTAAACATGGCTGTGAAGATAAGGTCCTCATGTGAGTTACAGATAAAATAATGAAAATGACTTAAATCCTTTTTTTTAAAGCCATATCTATTTTATCAGTTTTTTTTCAAGACAGTTTTTTTTAGCTCACCTGAGCTGAAAGCTCAAGTGAGCTTTTCTGATCAAAATTTGTTCGTTGTCTGTCGTCGGTGTCGGCGTTGGCGTTGTAAACTTTTCACATTTTCATCTTCTTCTCCAGAACCACTGGGCAGATTTCAACCAAACTTGGCACAAAGCATCACTGGGTAAAGGGGATTCAAGTTTGTTCAAATGAAGGGCCACACCCTCTTAAAAGGGGAGATAATTTAGAATTATTTAAAATTTGTAGGTATTTTTCATAAATCTACTTCTCAAAAAATGTTAGGCCAGAAATTCAGTAACTTGTATGGAAGCATCCTCACGTAGTGTAGATTCAAGTTTGTTCAAATCATGGTCCCCGGGGGTAGGGTGGGGCCACAATGGGGGAATGAATTTTTACAAAGGAATATAAAGAGAAAATCTTTAAAAATCATCTTCTCAAAAACTATTGGGCCAGAAAAGCTCAAATTGGAGTGGAAGCATCTTCAGATAGTGTAGATTCAAGTTAGTTTAAATCATGGTCCCCGGGGGTAGGGTGGGGCCACCATGGGGGGATGAATTTTTACAAAGGAATATATAGAGAAAATCTTTGAAAATCTTCTTCTCAAAAACTATTGGGCCAGAACAGCTCAAATTTAAGTGGAAGCATCCTCAGATAGTGTAGATTCAAGTTTGTTTAAATCATGGTCCCCGGGGGTAGGGTGGGGCCACAATTGGGGGATGAATTTTTACATAATATATATAGAAAAAAATCTTTAAAAATCTTCTTCTCAAAAACTATTGGGCCAGAAAAGCTCAAATTGGAGTGGAAGCATCCTCAGATAGTGTAGATTCAAGTTTGTTCAAATCATGGTCCCCGGGGGTAGGGTGGGGCCACAATTGGGGGATGAATTTTTACAAAAGAATATATAGAGAAAATCTTTAAAATATTCTTCTCAAAAACTATTAGGCCAGAAAAGCTCAAATTGGAGTGGAAGCATCCTCAGATAGTGTAGATTCATGTTTGTTCAAATCATGGTCCCCGGGGGTAGGGCGGGGCCACAATGGCTGATAAATTTTTACATAGGAATATATAGAGAAAATCTTTAAAAATCTTCTTCTAAAAAACTATTGGGCCAGAAAAGCTCAAATTGGAGTGGAAGCATCATCAGATAGTGTAGATTCAAGTTTGTTTAAATCATGGTCCCCGGGGGGTAGGGCGGGGCCACAATTGGGGGATGAATTTTTACCTAGGAATATATAGAGAAAATCTTTGAAAATATTCTACTCAAAAACTATTAGACCAGAAAAGCTCAAATTGGAGTGGAAGCATCCTCAGATAGTGTAGATTCAAGTTTGATTAAATCATGGTCCCTGGGGGTAGGGTGGGGCCACAATGGAGAATGAATTTTTACATAAGAATATATAGAGAAAATCTTTAAAAATCTTCTTCTCAAAAACTATTAGGCCAGAAAAGCTCCAATTTGAGCGGAAGCATCCTCAGATAGTGTTGATTCAAGTTTGGTTAAATAATGTTCCCTGGGGGTTAGGGTGGGGCCACCATGGGGGGGATGAATTTTTACATAGGAATATATAGAGAAAATCTTTAAAAATATTCTTAGAAAGTTTTCAGTCCAAAAAGTAGTAACTGGTGTGAAAGCACGGGTTGTGCAGATTAAAGTTTGATCAAACCATGATTCCCTAGAGAAAAGTGAGGCCACAAAGTGGGGGGGGGGGGGGGGTTATATAGGAATAGAGAAAAATTTTCATACAGGTACAACAACAAAAGGGGCTATTATTAACCATAAAAATATGTGGATAAAAATCGGCAGATGTTTTAAATTTTTTGAGCAAGATCTACTGTACTTAGTTGTCAAGATATTTTGATTTTGATACTGTAATGCTAATTTGATCAGATATAAGGCTATTGTTGCTCAGGTGAGCGATGTGGCCCCTGGGCCTCTTGTTTATAAATTGGGTGGATGTGTTAAAATTTAAAAAAAACTTTAATAGTTAAATACCATGATCCACTCCCATCCCTTAGCCAAAAATATTGAAATTATCCAATGAAGTTTCCCTCTTAAAAAACTTGTTCGAATCTTATTTTATTTATGCTGATTTTTCTAGTGGATATGATAGTTCATATAAATTTATTCACCTGACTCCACACGCAAAATTGAAATTTTCCCCCCAATTTCTGAAAAATTGAGTTCATTGGTCTTGTAAAACAACAAATAAAAAGTGGCCTTTTAGGGAAAAAAAACTTTAAGCCCAGTCCCAGATTAATATCAGAGAAAGATATTCCTCAAAGACATTTCTACATTGAAGTTCACAATTGATATATTTGAAAATGTCCCCCATCTTATCAACAGTAATGCATGCACAAATTGTGTTGATTTTTTAAAATTTTGTTTGAAACTACATATTATATTTTCAGTGTTTAATTTATCTAGCAGTATACTGTATGTTTAACCAGTTCATTAGTTTGTTTATGCTACCCCTTTCAATGTATACAACCTGCCATATAGTACATGTACACTCAGTCAATTGTACACTGCAATGACTTTTTTATGCTGCAAGTAATCAGTGGAGTATGGTTCATAGCATAAAGAATAAATGTTTGCTTTTACAGAGAATGAATTGTATTGTCTGTTGAATAGGCATTGTTAACATGCTGTGCAAAAATTTTGCTGTCTATAGTGATAGTCCCTAAAGACAGCATAGTGTGGATTTGATACCTTCTGGTCAAGATGAACTGGCTTGGCACTCCACAGATCTTTTCGGCGAGACCGAAATAAACAGTCTGTAGTCATTCTGGGATAAGATACTGTGTATTCATTCATATTCAAGATGGCTCAATTTCCGTGGATTTCGTGGGTACCCCTCAACCTTTACATCACCAGCGAATTATGAAACTGTTACAGTTTTTAACAGAGAACCAAAACCACGAAATAATGTTCCAACGAACCTATATACCGGTAAACAAATTGATAATTCGCGTTTGGTTCACATTAATTTGAATGATGCCACCATATGCTTAAAATTCATAAAAACTGTATACTTTTCATCAACATTTTACGTAAGTGATGATGGGTGGTCGTGGCCATTTTTTTTTTTTTTTAGAAAATATTGATTTTCTTTTTTAGAAGAGCTCTGTAAACAAAAAATATAGAAAAATATAAAAATTCTAAAGTCAAATTATACGAATTTTTCTAAACTAAATAATGGTTTATAGCTTTAAAAAATCTTACGTAAAATTAAGTACAATCTAAATACATCTGATGGCTACGTCGTTGACCATCCAGCCTCGTAGAAGGGCAGAGATATGGCGTTTTTTGCCGATATACCACCTGAAAAGTGGCGATGTATGTAGAAGTTTCCATCGGCGCCACTGAGGATCGAACCAGCAATCTTCATGATAATATATTAATAATTTAGTGTTGATCTCTGTAACTACACTAATCGAGCCAAACTCGTGAAACTTTCGGTACATTGAGAGCATGAATTCCAAGGACTTGCACTGGCTGACCTCAGGTGCTGATTGAGAATAACGATAATTTACATATTTTCACTCATTTTGTGAGATACAGTAAAATGGTTTGTTTGGTGTTCATACGGGCTATGAGAGTAGCGGGTATTATGTATTTTTTCTGCAATGCTAGCTCGCAGAAAACACAAAAGAAAGCATTTTATTATTTTAATATATTTACTAAACATATTTTATCCATACCTAAATATTTCAAATTTATTCACTCTACACCTAAGCAACATCAGTATATCTTACTCTGGTGGACAGAGCATATCAATTCTCTATAAATATATATCAAAATTCGGTGGCCACGCATAGGCACCGATTTTCTTTATATTTTGTATTTCGATACCTTTTGGTGAATAAAGATACAAGACAAACTTAAATGTTTGCTATGGGGACCGGTTGCCATGGTAACAGAAACTAAAGATTGAAAAATGGCTGTTTAAGCTATTTTGAAGACAAATTGCAATTGATTGCAGCAGTACCAGTTAAACAGATTAAAACGATCAGATAAAAATACTGTGCATTTTCAAATTATAGAAAATTATTCATAGGCAAATGAATACTAGTAGTATAAAAGTGTTACCATGATGACTACTCAGCACTTCAAAGATAACATTTTTTTTCCCTTTTATTCAAACATAGTTTTAAATGAAAAAAAATTAAACTGTTATTTTGGCTATGCAATAGGGATAATACACATGAAAATTGAAATCCGTTGCATTTTTTGAGGTACTTTTTCAAGAACTTTTAATCATACCTGTAACATGATACCAAAAAAAAATTGTCCTCAACTTTCATGTTATATCAATTGAAGCTTGGTTTTAGCAAAAGGAATGACCGTTGCTATGACGTTTTGATCAATTTTAAGTCCACATATTTTCTTAAAATACAGCTATAAATCTATGAGTTTGGTTCAATGATAACTTCTATGGTATTTATTAGAACACGATATATAAACTCATGTTTTGAAAAAAAAATTCGGTTTTCATTGTACCATTCTTATGATTTTGATTTGCCTGCAAATGTTTTTCTATAATTCAAAAATTGACTTTATATTTAAATCAATATTTTATATTTCATAACTAAGATAAGCTACTGTTTCTTTCTGTATTACTTTAAAAGATGCTAAGATTTGCCATTTTCCATCTTTGGCCTTCGCTACCATGGCAACGGTAGCCCTTAGCAACAAATTTGTGCATTAAGCTTCTTATTACATCAATATATATCATTGTATGCAATGTAAAATTGGTGACTATGTGTGTCGAAACCCCTATATACAATTTTGATTTTTTTATTGAAGTATCGCACCGACACTGCTCCATACAATATTCTAGATATAGAGGGTTGGAATGTCTGAAAGAGGGTGTTGCAGTTCCTATGCTATTTTACTCTAAAGATGTTGCAGATAAAATTGAAAACTAATCAAAGTTGCAGAATTCGGTATAAACCTTTTTTTTTTTGCATGCAACGTTGTACATAAATCAGTGTAGAATTTTATCTGGAAAGTTTATACTAACTTTTATAAGACCATAAAATAAATTTGAAAATTATTACACAGACAAATGTGGCAGAATTCACGGTCTACGTTCTGATCATATCTAATAAGATTTGTGGTTACATGTTATTAATATGATAAAGTGGATTAATTTTGATTCGTGATTCTGAAAAATGGAGTAGATAGAACCGTTTTAACAAGAGCTTGGACTTTGGGTAGTACGTGACAAACTCCGATTTGATGAAGGCGGGGTCTACTCGTTGTTTACTGTCCAGTCATTGGCTAATAGATATGAATACATTGAACGCAGTGACACTCGTCCGACCTTAGCCAGGGATGTATATTTCGCTGAAACAGCGTCAATTTCACACAGCAGAGCAGATCTTGGCAAACAACTTTCCGGTTTTGACAGTCTATGAATATTAATGAGCTTCTCTCAGCGAATTAGAAGAAAGGAGGTCAATATTTGAAAGCTTGTTTTGATGAGTAAACTAGATAGTAACATCCCACCGAAAGTCCAAGCTCTTGTTAAAACGGTTCTATATATCATACTGGATAATATTGACTAGTCTAGTTTTTAGTGTTTCTTCGCTGTATCATGCTAGTACCTGTCTCATTCTCAAGGTGTTAAACATTAAATCTGTTTCTTTATTTGCAAATGTGTTGCATTTATTCTTGTTTTCAACTTACCTGTAGCTGTCCAATAAGCTAACAGTTTTACCTGTCTCTGTCCATTATTTTTAAGAAAGGACAGTTTTCTATCCATTATTTTAAAGAATTGACAGTTTTCTATCCATTATTTTAAAGAATGGGCACCTACAGGTAACTTATTGAATGTTTTTAAATTTAGAAGTATTTTATATTGTATAAAAGTAAAAAAGAACCAAGGATAACGTAACAAAAATGTTTTAAGGGTATACGTTTCCACGTTAAGGAATAATCCCGCTTTTCTGCAACACCCTCTTTTAACATGAAAAACAGTATCCTTTATTATGATTAAGGATGATCGATAGTCGTGGTCATTTTAAGACTATATTAATCTTCTTAAGAAAAAGAGCTCTATATAATGATTAATTTTAAAGCTAACATATTGAAACTCCCAAATAACAAAGGATTACATGTAATAACAAAAATGGTTTTAATCTTATATATAAAGTTATGGCTTGCTATTATGGGTACAATTACTTTAGAAACAGACAGACACATATTAGTTTGTAAGACGTCAGATTAAATACCACTGCCATTACATTCTGATACGCTACCGCTCTCGAGAGCGGTCGCGTATCAGAACAGCTGATTTTAATCAGATTGCATTAAAACTAGACAAATGTAGAAAGGCCACTGACTCACATTCGATCAAACCATTTTTCATGGAGACAAAATAAAATATTGAACAGGACGTAAGCAATGACGTCACCAAATTAAGCAACATTTTTAAAATGACAAAAAAAAGGTCAATCTCATGCTGTTGTTAAGACCGATATATTGATCTCCTTAAGAGAAAGGGCTCTGTATAGAGATATAAGAAAATATTCAAATATATTTACATTTTCCAGTGTCTATGTCTGTGATAACACCAATCGATTTTGTAATGTATAGTCCAATACATTTCATCAATGACTATTTTAAATATTTAATTGTACAATTGCTGCAAATTATATAAATATAAGAACTTAGGATTCATTCTTTGAATATTACGGTATGCCGACCGTATTTGATCACCTCACAATACTCATCAAAGAATGATTCCTTATTCCTGAATTTAAAGCTTAAAATAAATATAAGATTTTTTTTAACTAAACAGTAGAGGATAGCCTTAAAAATCATACCTAAAAATTTAAGGTAGATCTGATGGTTAATTTGTTGACCACCCAGCCTCCTTAACTCGTTCTTGATATGCCTGTATATACATGTAGCTTCAAATGTTGATTAATGAAACAAGTCAGAAATTCCCATTGCTAAGAGCTACAGGCTGTTGGTTAGAAACAAAATACTGTAAACATATTATATTTATTTAGCGTGTACGATATTTGGCGAACAAGTTAGCGTGGATTTGATTTAGCACATTTCTGAATGTACCTATTGATCTACTTTTATATTTTACATTTGGCGGTGTACTTGATTTAACGGACGCCGTTTTCCGCCAAAAACGCTAAATAGAATACACAGCCAAATGTAATACGTTTTATAGTGCATAGAAAAACTTTGTCTAGAAAAAAAAAATTATAAAACGAAATGTTTTAAACAGACTGTCTATGACCTTGACTGTGAGCCCAATAGAAATTGCATCGTCTGATAGGTTTCGATGTTAAATCTGCACCATTGATTCGGATGCTGGAGTAAGATTAGAGTCGACTCTAAACTTTTAGAGCATATCACATCTCTAGGCAACTTATAATTCTTGCATATCCTTGCCAATTCAAACCTGAATTTTGTTAACTACGGAACGATATTTTCTTTAGATTCATGCGAACGTTCTCTCTCTCTCTCTCTCTCTCTCTCTCTCTCTCTCTCTCTCTCTCTCTCGTAATATTTAATAACCAAGCAAAGTCTGAATTAATGATGAAAACCTGTTTATTATATACATACATATCACTGAAAAATATGAGTTCAATGTTCATATCAATAAAACAAACACTTAAAAGGCGGTCATTTTTAGGCTCAATTTACCTCCTTAAGACGAAGAAACCTGTAAATGTTTAAAGCCAAAACATTTGGATTTTTCCTTTACTTTATGATAGTTTATGGCCAAATATCCTATATAAGTTTGAGGCAGAACTTATGAGTTTGTTGACCACCCAGCCTCCTTAAAAATTGTATAAATATAAATGTACAGAGGAGCCCGGTCCTCCAAACAGTTATTGCTAGCAACTATGTACGTTTAGTCTTTTTTACTGGAATACGCATGCTCGACTTCAAGGTCGGGCATTCTGGGAATACTACAGCTGTAAATAAACTGTACCATAATTTATCATCTACATATGATCTTAAATTTTGTATTTTGTTGTAAATGCCAAAAAGAAACAGTATCCTAGGTCTTATAATACCAAGTTATTTCTTAAATAATAACAAAAGCTTGATTTTCTTAACTACCTTAAAGCTATAAGTTTCCTACCTTGCCGGAAAGACCAGAGAAGATACGATTGCTCCAAAACAGTACCAATGGTTCTACTGATATTTTTTTTAACCTCAAAATTGAAAGTATTTACAGTAAAATACAGATTGATTAAAGAACAGTTAATGAATTATGCCATCGCCGATGGGACGCCCACTCTAGATTCATCATTTTGAATTGAGAATTCCTCCCACCCAACCCAAAACACAATTCCAGTGCACCACTGTGCGATGTCTTTAAACACCTTTGATCTGTTATCAAATATTGGTTGCCTCATGAATTGCTTCATTGAAGCAGTTTTTCGTTCCAGCGGATAAGCTTTCATTTCCAAAGAAGAAAAATAACAGTAAAAAAAAATACTCCAAAAAAAAAAAACTCCTTACTTTAAGCAGCGCGACTTAGTACACGTTTTTGTCAACCCTGAGTTCCCTAAGTTTTTGTATTTTTTATTTCCTATGGGTTTTTTTTTTCTGTGATAACACTACGAATTTGCAACCTGTATAGTTCGGTAATTTCATCAATGACGCAAATAATATATTGTTGGGCGCAAGTTGGGTTTGCATAACTGTACGAAATATTATTAACGTTGAAATGTCGATAATTTAATATTGAATTGTACAATTGCTGAAAATAAACATTAAAATAATGATTCCTTATTCCTTTAAAAAAATATAGGTACAGAAGTTAGAGGAAACCTGATATTAACGAGCACCTGTTCCTCCAGGTGTTTAATTTATTCAAACTGTAAAACGCGTGTAGGATGAAACAATTTACATGCATGTAAGTCACGAATCAATATAAATGTGTTAAGTAATAACCCACATGTTGTCAGTTGTCGGTATGGTCGTCAGAGTTTACACAGTAAGTGTTAATAACCTGGAGTGATAATATTTGGTTTTTGTTGAAAATCTTCTACATGTAAATGAGTTAAAATTTACATATAAAACAAAAGAAGTCTTAATCTTTACCATGAAAAAAAAATTTTAATTTACTGTTATATTTTCATACTCTTTACTGATTTTAGCATTCGAAATTTGGGAGCGAAAACTCTAAATAACTAGTTGATCATTGAACAAACAATAAAAAAAATCAATCAAACAAAACAAAACAAAAACGTAAAAAACAACAAGAAATCCATAAATCATAAAACCATTAAATAACAATGGTAATAAAACAAAATCATAGAACACCCTGCCACACAGGCCGAGTTCTTCAACAATCGTAATATCATATATCAATCATATCAAGAAAACAAAATAAGGTGATGTTGACACGTGACCTAATTCGGCGGTGAGGGGATGTTGACACGTGACCTAATTGGACGGTGAGGGGATGTTGACACGTGACCTTATTGGGCGGTGAGGGGATGATGACACGTGACCTAATTGGACGGTGCTGGGGGCACGTAAAACACCGACTGCTTCGTCTTGGACGGTAGCCTCCCTCTCCGCCCTTTCAACTGCCCGCTTCTAACGACTGAAATAACAAAACATTATATATATATATATATATATATATATATATATATATATATATATATATATATATATACACACACACACACACACACACACACACACACCACACACACACACACACACACAACCTGCACGCCCCTCGGGAAAATATGATGCAAACAAAACATTGAATGTATATATAAACAACCTGCACGTCCCTCGGAAAAATATGGATTGATTGATAAAGGTTCTTTTTATATATCTATACATGTATAAACAAAAATCAGTAGTGGGGAAAAGGGCATTGCTTCAATATAACTAGGACTTCCTAAATTTTAGGAATAAGGTACATGCATCAACATTGGAGAAGTCCCCCGGGGTTCCCTAGGATCATGTCTTACAGAAGTCCCCCGGGGTTCCCTAGGATAATGTCTTACAGGATTTCTTAAACTCGTAAGATTCTACTCGTAAACCTGAAAAAGAATTTCTACTACAGAAAATATATCATTATTCTTCATTACTAGCGACTATCGCTACGTTTCTATTATAGTCCTTAAAAGGGTTTGAAGGTCGTGTCCATTTTTATAACAATTTTACCCTCAAGGAAAAGAAGATGTCTTTATAAAGATATATGAGAAATACGATATACAAAGAATTTAAATTGTCAAAGTTGAAATTTTTCAGTACTTTTCTTTGATAACAATTTATGCCTTTTCATTGTATGTAAACCTCACAATACTAAAATACCTTGGTACTTGTTTGGTTTTGGATAAATTCACATCAAACATTTTAAAATCAAAATAAGGAAGATATTGCTGCATGCAGTCGATCAGGTGTGAACAACAGGAAAACAGATATTATATGTAATGTTACTCGATAAATTCTAAATTAATCGAATGAACAATAACAATGCTATTAAGTACTTTGTTTTATATAAATACATGTCAAATCAGCATTCAGTAAATGGCAGTAGCATTTTATCAATTTTTTAAAAATAATTTTTTAGTTTTCGTGTCATTTCTCTAATTTCTTAAAGATCTGCTGCTAAAACTTTGTCGTTTTCTATACAAAACACCTACCCCCTCCCTTCAAAAAATATATTTTGAAAATCCTTATTTTAATTTTTTTTTTTAGGAATTGGAACTTACACGAAAAACAAAATAGAAAAAAATATTTGATTGGTGCATAACTTTCGATCAGCCAATAAAAAGGTGGGGTTACATATACTAGTATTTTCTAAGTAAGATCATATTTTAAAGTCAAATTTCAGTGATACGCCGAGAAGGGGCTCCGTCGCTTCGCTTACTTCGCCCCCTTCTTAGAATTTACATGTACCTGATATGATTTTAGTATTACGTAAAACCAAATTTGAATTAGATTCTGAAACCTTTATTACCTTCTTTGCTCATCCCCACGGTCAGGCATTTTTGGAATCTGCAGCTTTGGCAGCGGTTTCGTCTGCTTTTGTCTATCAAGCATTTCTTGTCGCCAACACAGACATAATTCGAATTCTTCTGGACAGATCTCTGGTGAAAAATTGACCTTTCTGTATTAATGCTTATTCTTTTAAATTTATAACATTAACAATTTAAATTTTGAAACACGCAATTCGATTGGTCGGACCAAGTTATCCAACGAAATACTGTGACTTCAACTGGGAAACATGTTTATGTAAATATATTTTCGTGAATAATACTTGTTTTCTACTATCAATTATTAGCACATAAACAATTGATTTTAAAGCAAGATCATCGACCTCATCATGGGCGAATCCAGAATTTTTTTCCAGGGGAAGTCCGAGGGATATTTTTGGTAATTTTACAATGTAAATTTAAGAAATTTGAATTTTCAAGAAGGGGGACTCTAGATCCGCGCATGCTCATGTCCATCGTCACGGTTACATGTAATACATGCATAAACAACATCATTGTCGTCGTCACCATTATCGACGGAAATGTGTTCTCGAGAAGGAATTTGTGTAATTGAGAACTTAAAAAGATTGAATTGAGTTATCATGCAAATGAATAAGACGATTTTTATCGTAGGTCAATAACTTGTTTGTATATAAAATAACTGTATTTTGAAAAAAAAAGAAAAAACCCGCTTCTTCATCAATAGCGCACATTGCAGGATTAATCATCACGGTAGTATGACAAAAAAAAAGAAGAAGAATAAAAAGGGTTTAGTATATACCTTAAAGAATCCTTTGCATCCCTCGCAGGTCCTGACGCCATAGTGCTGACATTTGGCGCTGTCTCCACACACCGCGCAAAGGACGTCTTTGCTTAATTCATGGTCGCCATAGCTGGTCATGCCCAACTTTCCAAACACTGTCGTTGGCGTGTAAGTCACGATCTCATCTCTTTTAAAACATATAAAAATGAAAATTCAGCGCTTAATTTTATACGTTTGAGATCGACCGAACAGCTAAGTAAATATGTCTCAAAAAAGAGAATCCTTTCAAAACGTGGAAAAAAGCATTGTACATATGAAACTATTTTCTTAACAAATATGAGCTTCCGAATAAGTTATAGTAATTGCTGTATTAGGTTTTACCCCCGAAATTATGTGCAATCGCAACTTCTCGGACCTTTCAGGCAGAGCTCGGAAAAACATCTCGAATGCATTAACATTACCGGATGTTAAAATTTTATACAAAAAGGAGTCGCTTTCTATCAAAATAAGTATCGGCTAAACAGCCTTGTATGACTTTTATTTTAGGATTTATCATTGACTTTAATGAAGTCTAGCTCACATCTCAACAGATCGTAAAATATATTGTATAAATATTAAGTTTTATAAAAAGAGGGGTTGTCATAGACGCCTGTGTAATACATTCGAGGTGTTTTTCCGAGCTCTGCCGGAAAGGCCCGAGAAGTTGCGATTGTGATTATGTGTTATCAAGTGCATGTCCAAAGATTTAGACCGGGGCCATTTAGAAGTGGGTACGGGGTTCTAGTGCCTAGTCTGAAATTGCTTTGTATAAACATATGTAAAATTATTCTTTTAAAGCTAAAATATTAGGAATTTATCTTAACATAATAATAGTTTCTGGCTTTAAAAAAAGTCATTTGTAAAATTTTAAAGTAGATCCGATGGATGGGTAATTTCTTGACCATACAACCTCCTTAAAGTATCACAGAAGTTTAATGTTTCTTCTGTTGCATTTCATACTTTTCACATTTCTCGTCGGCCAGGTAAAAACAAAAAGCTTAAAAGAGATTTAAAACTTAGAGCAGTCAAAACGTGAAGTATGTATTTATCATCGTCTGGTTACATACATACGTCAAGAAAAAAGTTCAAATTCTAAAGCTAAAATATTAAGATTTTTTTTTTCGTTACTGAATAGTTCTTTATATTAAAATATATATTTATTTATATTAAAATATAATATTTTAAAGTTTAAAGCAGATCTTATGGTTAATTTGGTGACCATCCAGTCTCAATAGGTTTAATTTGATCAAACACTGCATTAACTGATTGTCCAATTATTACTAGTAATTTAAGGTTCTCCGACCCTCAGCTTTAAAGCCTTTTTTAAAGCCAAATGTTATTTGTCCTTCCAACTTTATAAATGCAATGAAATAAAAAGAAATGTATTGATGGTATCCATGCATTTTACAAAGTTATTACAAATTTGCCCACGATGAGTATGATGGAATAAATATAAAAGTTGAGATCAAATAAAAGGTTGTACCGGTGCAACGGTGGCTCGAACCCCATTACCTATATATAGTAGATTTCCGTATAACCAATGAGCCAAACATTTCGTTCAATAACTGATCGTAATAATAACCTAGAAAATTAATTAAATTTGTCTATATGAAAAGGAAGATTTATGATACGAATAAAAAAAAAATCCGGATAATTTAGAGTTATCGAACATGGCTGGGGTTCGGAGATCGTTAAGTACCCTGAAACATTTTTATTGTAATAAAAATGGAGGAGAGGGGTTAGCTTGTTTAAAGGTTTATGTAATAAATGCAATGTTTTTGCTGTACGTATGTGTGGTACATGTCGCCCCTAACTGGTATCTTACACATATGCATTCCTTGCTATCAAACCGGTTCTAAGAAACCACGTGGCACAAACATGTCTTTGAATGAAATCCTTATATTTCAGGGCAAGTAATTCATTATAACACCAAGTAGAAATTGGTTTCTATCGGTCATGTTGTGAGAGTTGATGAGGCTTCTCCGAAAATAAGTCGCATTTTTTTATCGGATTGTGATTATAAGTTAAGATAATAAAGTTAACGTTTAATCTTTATATATCAGCAGGGACATATATACTAATTCAGGTAACAACAGATAGAAAGACGTACTCTCTAAGACGCCTTGGGTGCCTCATTTCCTGTGACGTCGGTGCGAACCGGTTATCGCCAAAACAGAAACGACGATTATCGTGAACTCCGACCTCTGAACTTTGAACGTTGCGCGGCGACTGCTGGTCGGTGTAACTACTGGGCAACGCATCGAGATAGCTGCGACTTCTTCCACTAGGCAGGACTTTGCCCATTTTGTCCAAGTCCAGATAATGTACATTGCTTTCTGCAGGAGTTTTCCAGTTGGGAGAATCCCGTATGTCCGGTATGTTTACAAAATGGCCTACATATTGCTGCCGACGATAGTACGTTGGAGCTCGGTGCTGAGGGGTGTCGAAAGCAACATTTTCATTTCTGTGAATGATATTCTGCACATGCGCATTATCCTGCGCAAACATTGCCGAGTGAGACCTTTCTCGCTGTAGGTGATCAAATGGCAAGACTCCAGCAAATGTATTAACATTTGTATCTGGATTCGAATATGGATTCGAGAACGAAGCATCCTAGCCAACAAATGGAAATGAAATAATGAATGATTTTTTTTAAAACACACTTTGATTAAAAGAAATTCAGATTATTTTAAAGATATTTTTATGAAAGAAAACATATGCCTGTACCTGTATTGTTTGGTAATGCATGACTCTGAACACAAATATTCTTCCAAAAATATCTATAGTAATCAAAAAGTCAAACAGTAGACTATTAGAAAAAGTTCATATTTTATGTTTTAATTCAATTGTTAAAAAAAAATCTGGTAAAAAAAAAAATATTTTTTTTTCAAGTGAAAACACGTCGCAAACCAAAGATAAGAACAATATGTCAGTTCTCGACCGCGATTCTTCACATTTAAACTTTGTATTTAATTTGAAAATTATTTAAATAGACAAAACCTACATTATTGATTGTAATGACCCCGTTATAAATAAATATTAAATAATGAAAATGACCGTGGGTTTAAGATTAAATAAGGTTTAACAATATTCGACAGATGTGAAAATTGATAAAAACTCTTTATATGCTATCCTCATGTGTGACCTTTGACTTTTTGATTTGACCTTGAAATTTCAGGTGCACAAAGTCTAAAAATTGCCAATGTTATCATTAAATTTCAGGATTTTACTATGAAGTTACACACTTTTAAATGACAGAAGGCTAAATTGCACAAAGATCAAATGAACATCATTCAATGTATAGGTTAACTTTCAAAATTATCAAAATTCGTTGTATCTTGATTTTTTTTTCTGCCGTGAGTAAATGAAGGGTCTGGTTAAGAATTTTTTCTTAGATAAAGGATTAAAATTAACGTTTACAAAAAATTATTATGCCATCATTTTGAAAAAATGTTTCAAATAACTTATTTCACGGGTTTTTCGTACTACCTAAAGGGCGTTTTTACCTCCCCGCTTTCTTAGAACTAAATGGATTTTATTTTTCATAAAACATAATTTTTTGGACTCTCACCAAGAGATACAATGTTATCGCCACCATAATTTCAATGACAATGACAATTTCTTTATTCTCTTAGCTGCATAATTTACAGTGTTGAGAAAATCTAATAAACTAAAATACGTATACAATGTAATACAATGCATGCGTTGAAGGGTGATAATAGAAAAATGAAAAAAAAAAATAGAAATGACAATTGACCTAAAGAGCTTCAAGACTCTCACACTTATGCAGTATATATCATACAGTGATTACCCAGTAATAAGGAAGTATCCGGGTTGCCCATAAGAAACTTAATTTTTTTTTTTTTTGTATTAACGAAACAATTTAAGTGAATTTTTTTAATAATAGTACTTCGAATCGTCTACCTTCGAACCTGTTCCTTGAAAATGAACTCAATAAACTAACTGTTTTGACTTAAATGCGATATTATTTCAAAAAAGATTTTTCATAAGTGTTTAAAGAATTTTTTTCCTAATTCCACAGTATCATTGTCAACAACAAATACACAATTAAATATAAAGATTCAAAATGTGAAAAAGGATTTGCAAACAAATTAATTATAATATGAAACTCCCAGATCAAAATTAAATTGTTTACCTTGTTGGATATGGTGATAAGAATGAGATACAGAAACATATCCTCGTCTTTTAACGTGAAAGATTTGACAGGTGATAATATAGAAAATACTAGTCAGTATTACGTGTTAATAAATCCATCGATGTGATTGGAATACGCGCGGCGAGTTCCCACCCTTTGCTGATAATTTAATATAATGTATTCATGTCAAACGTACTAATGCAGGGTCAAGTTAGGAAGAGTACAGGAATTAAATAAATCTAGCATATATTTTTCTAACAAATGTGGACAATTTCTGAACACACACACACACACACACACACACACACACACACTCTCTCTCTCTCTCTCTCTCTCTCTCTCTCTCTTAAAAGACATGTACATGTATATATGCGTTGCCAGTCAAGAGAGAGACAGACAGACAGTAATGTGGTTGAATGATAAATAAAGGTTTATCTATAGAATTTTTCATGATTAAAATGTCGACAGTTTTCCAATGTAAGATTTCGCACAAAATACGGTTTATTGAAAAGATGTGGTATTGAAAATAGAATGTTAAACAAGAAGAGCTCTGTATTAAAATATGGGAAAATCTTCAACTTTTAAGGGTAAACTTTTGGATATATTTTTTTACAAAATAGTAGTCAATGGCCAAATAAATCATCTCTACAATTTTTATAGTAAATCTGATGTGTAATTTGTTGACCAAAAATACATGTACTTAATACATGTACCAATAATTCAATTCAATCATCTAATGACTGTTTTGTAATACTCTCAATTCTCATTCACCGTTACTCTTTGCTACACTGACAAAAATGTCTATTCCATGTCATAAATTACGCAAAAAAATAAAATAATAAAAAACAAAATACTGCGTAAACATTTAGTAGCAATAACACTTTCTCAGAAAAATTATCAATTTTTGCATCATAGCCACTTTTTTCTATTAAAATTTTGTTTTTACTTTCTAGGTCCACAGGATGAACGGACATGCGCAATTGGGTCAGGGATAAGATATATTTGTTTCTGGGTGTATGAGTGTGGGTAGGGTTAGGTATTACCAACTACAACCCTTTAGTTTGAATTCTTCGTGGATATGGAAACCTTCACAAGTGTGATGCCTTAAGCTTTGAACAGTTTGGATTGGCGATTAGATGTTGACTTCATGTATTCTTTAGGAAAAACTTAATGAAGATTTTGGAGACATCTAAAAATATGTCCAGACATATCAAGATGAAATGGAGGTCGCAATAGGAATGAAAAAAACAGTACAGAAATAGCTACAGGTGGAAAAAAATATACTGATTTAATGTCTTTTTAACTAAAGGTAAATCAGTACATTTTTATCGCGATTTTGTTTCGTCCAATAACATTTTATCATTCAATGTATTGACAGTTTAAACTTTAAAGTTTATAGGACAATGTGGTCGCGAGTTAAACGGATTGATGGACAGAAACCCCTTTCAAAGTATGTTATAAATTGAATCTACAAACTATGTTAGAGAAAGGACCCAAAAGATTGAAAAAAGAATGAAATAGTTCTAACATATCAATATGAAAAAGAGTAGTTTTTCACATTTTTATTGAAAAAGAGAGTCACTTTAGACACACAAAAGATACAAAAGGCAATATAATATTCCAAAACTATGTTAACATGAAAACATGTAATCATATACATGTATGTTAACATTTAAAATATTTCTGAGGTCCATCAAGTACTGAACTTACTAAATTTATTTTCAGACAAGAGGCCAATAGGCCTTGACGGTCACCTGAGTAGCATAACCCATACACAAACTTGTCAAGGAGTCTCATATATGCATTTAATTAAGTTTTATTCTGGAATAGAAAATTTTTTAATTTGTAATGACGACCACCTCCCTGCCTGAAATCTTTCAAAAAGGACTATTAAACCGTTTTCAAGATATTCGGGCACTACCTGTTTGAGGGGGGTCAGGACCACCCCAAGGGCCCATGACCTACATACCATATGATGCCACTTGACACAAGGAACAAGAATATATATGGTTTAGGGGTGGGGATCTCAACCGTTTTCAAGTTATTTGTGCACTTCCTGTTTGAGGGGGGTCAAGACCATCCCCGGGGCCCATGACCTACATACCATTTGATGGCCCTTAACACAAGGAACAAGAATATATATGGTTTAGGGGTGGGGATATTAACCGTTTTCAAGATATTTGTGCACTTCCTGTTTGAGAGGGGGTCAGGACCAGCCCAAGGGCCCATGACCTTCATACCATTTGATGGCCCTTAACACAAGAACAAGAATATATATGGTTTAGGGGTGGGGATATTAACCGTTTTCAAGATATTCTGGCACTTCCTGTTTAAGGTGGGACAGGACCATCCCTGGGGCTCATGACCTACATACTATTTGATGCCACTTAACACAAGGACAACATATCCATGCCTTTAGTTTTTCACAAATATATACAGGAGTAGAGAAGAAGATTTTCTAAGATTTAATACATTTTTACCATATGGCCATATTGGCCCCACCCTAGTGCCTAAACACCTGTCCCAGGGGTCATAAATTTCACAATTTAGGTAGAAGACTTCATGTACATCATATCCAGGCATTTAGTTTTTCACAAATATATATGGGAGTAGAGAAGACGATTTTCTAAAATATAATACATTTTTACTATATGGCCATTTTGACCCCACCCTTGAGCCTGAACCCCTGACCCAGGGACCATAAATTTCACAATTTTGGTAGAGGGCTTCATGGACATCATATCCATGCATTTAGTTTTTAACAAATATCTATGGGAGTAGAGAAGAAGATTTTCTAAGATTTAATACATTTTTACTATATGGCCATATTGGCCCCACCCTAGAGCCTGAACCCCTGACCCAGGGGCCATGAATTTCACAATTTTGGTAGAGGGCTTCATGGACATCATAACCATGCATTTAGTTTTTAACAAATATTTATGGGAGTAGAGAAGAAGATTTTCTAAGATTTAATACATTTTTACTATATGGCCACATTGGCCCCACCCTAGGGCCTGAACCCCTGACCCAGGGGCCATAAATTTCACAATTTTTGTAGAGGGCTTCATGGACATCATAACCATGCATTTAGTTTTTAACAAATATTTATGGGAGTAGAGAAGAAGATTTTCTAAGATTTAATACATTTTTACTATATGACCATATTGGCCCCACCCTAGAGCCTGAACCCCTGACCCAGGGGCCATGAATTTCACAATTTTGGTAGAGGGCTTCATGGACATCATAACCATGCAATCAGTTTTTTCCTCACATATGTGGGAGTAGAGAAGAAGATTTTTGAAAATTTGGCTGTTTTTTGCATATTTGGCCCCACCTGTGGCACCCTGGGGGTGGTAGAGCCACCAATTTCACAATTTACATTCCTCTTACCATAGAGATGCTTCACACCAAAAATGGGAACAATTGGCCTTGTAGTTTTTAAGAAGAAGTTAAAAATGTAAATTGTTAACGCACGACGCACGACGACGGACGAAAACAGATAGCAATAGGTCACCTGAGTTTACTCAGGTGACCTAAAAACTGAGAAAGTCCTGGTCCAACGGGTTCACCAGGTTTTTTTGTTTTTGGTTTTTGGGTTTTTTTTGGGTTTTTTTTAATGGCATTGGACGTTCTGTTTAACAGGGGCAATTAACGAATCAAATAACTTTACGGACTCTTCTTAACCACAAGAAACAAAGTTTCATAACATGTATACAAAATAAGAAAAACTCGGACCTTTCTTTTAATCTGGCGACCAATTAGCTAATTACGGAGAATAAACAGACCCATATACGTTTATTATTTAATGGATCTATAAAGTGTATCTATTGATATGTGATTAAATGTCATATGCATAATATCATTATTATCATATGTCAAGTCGCGAAGAATAGTCATTTATAAATTTATTACGGAATGTTTATTGATAAGAACATAACATTGATAAATCATATCATATTTTCACATTATATGAAAATATCCCATTGAGGAATCTTAATGTTAATCGACTTTAAAAAAACAAACTTCTGATACGCTATTATGGAATTGTTATTTGTGATAATTTATTTTTTTATAAATATAATTATATGCAATAATGTATATGCAAATATTAATATATTATAATTAACCCAAAATTTGGACCGTCTTTTAAACATTAGATAAAACATTTTATAATAACATTAAGTTGTGTGTTATCCAAATTAAATCGGGATCATTCCTGAATATGTTTATGCATGAAAAAATGACAATAACAAACCGTCAACCATCTCAAAAATCCACAAAACGAAATACAAATTCAAAGCAGAGCAACACGGACCTCCAAGATAGAGGTAGGATCAGGTGCCATGGAGGAGTGAGCATCCTCTGCTGACCGGTCACACCCGCCGTATGCTCTTTGTCGTAATCGGGAAAATAAAAACCGCAGAAGTCCGTAGACAATTAGGTAATTAATTATGGTCTAACAATTAGTATGAAAAACGTCAGTCAGCATGCGACTCAGTGGAAGATTGTATTTGCTGACAAGGTCGTTGTATCCTAAAAAAAGGTTGTAGGAGGGGAACATACTTCTTGTGCTGAAATATTAGTGATGTTGATTAGAAATAAAAAGAAAAAGATAATATTATCAATAAAGGGGGATATCAATTATCACAATATGCTAACGATACAAGTACATCTGAACACAGAAACAATTTTTGATACTTATATTGCTAGAACATGTATATTAAATTATGGCTGTGAGTTAAGGAGCATCCATGCTGCAAATATTATAGAAAAAGTACATTTAGAATATATTAAATTGTCTTAAGTGTAAAGAAGAATACAAACACTGCAATGGTATATTTTAAACTGGGAGGCTACCTATGAAAATTAAACGAATGTTTAGAATATTCAAATTTTGGTTCAAATTGTCAGAATTGTAATTTGCAGTCCTGTTACAAAATGCTGTATAATGAGTGTGAATTACCTGCTGAAAATTGGGTTAGTGTAATTAAAAATAAACTTTTTGAACTTGGTCTAGGGCATATATGATATGAGCAAGAATATATACATTATGCAACCTATTTTGCTATAATTAAGCAAATTTTCATTGATCATTTTATTTAACAACTTTTAGAACAGATTAATATAATGGCGTATGCGTATCAGAACCCCATATAGTGTCATTTTTTATACCTTCAATGCCTTTTCTTTTATAAAGTGGGTCTGTGCTCCACATTTTTATCATAGTCTAATTAATGTCTAATGGAAAAAAACAAAACCGTGGAGAGATGACCCACTATACATTAAAAATATCATTTTGTATCCCAACAAATTGAACGTTTTAGAAAAGCAATGCAAGTCCGTAAATTCGTGGCCAAAGTCCCAATTATAGCATTTAAAAACCAAATTAGGTAAAATTAATAGAACAAGGGTTTTTAGGTTGTGAGTTCGATACCACTAAAACTGATTATAGTTAGAAATTGTGTATTATAACATTATCAAATAGATTTAATTTAAAAAAAATTAATTTGAAATTGTATTTTACGACCAAACCCAATGGGCATTTGCGCTATCTTACCCCCCCCCCCCAATCTTCTTTCAGGATTAAAAATTTCAAGGGAAATGTATTTTCTCATCAATATGAAATAAATCTTTTAGTTATCACCACATTTTAGAATACTAGAAGAAACAATACTTTATAGGAAGTTTTTAGAAATATCTTCTTTAACAAAAGTTCCATAGGCCACATCGCTCACCTGGACATTGTTTTACAAAAGAACTTATAACAAAGCCGTAAATTATAATATTTTTAGTCTCATGAAATCTCTTTGATGAACAAAATTTATATAAAACCATTTATCTACAACTATATTGATTTCTATAATTATATTTTACAGCTAATATATTGAATCATTATTTTCATTAGTAAGCATTCATTAATTTGGTCGTAAGTTCTTTTGTAAAACGCAGACCTGAACAATAGTTCCTTGTATCATTCTATTTCGATTTTTTTTAAAATATGAAATTCTTTAAAGAATTTGGAAAACTCCCGTATATTCCTGGATTTGACAATACATTAAATGGGCATGATCACGAATTTTGTCAATTTCCCCCCGTTTTTAGTGTTTACAATGCTACAAATTTTATCATGCAAGCATCCTATTAAAGATAATGTATTTTAAGTGTATATTAAACATATTTCAAGTATACATTGAATCTGTTACAATTGTGTTTTTTCTGAAGTAATACATGATATTTGTGTTACCATATTATGTATCGGAACATCTGATCAAGTATACACTCAACAAAACTTAATATTCTAAGTGTTCACCCAGTAAATGTATTTACTATATGAAATAAGCACAGTTATTTGTCTTATCGTCGGGGTGACTGATTTCCACTTAACTTTCAAATAGTTAAGAACGATGTATTGACCTTGACCTCAGATTGCGACCCGATACCTTGACCTTTGTTTAATATCACAAACACTTCTGGTTTGGTTGAATTTCGCTCAGAGATTTTGGATTGTTTTAAGTTGCTTATTGGAAGGACATTACATTATGAAAGAGAAAAAGTATGTCAAAATAACGTTTCCTTCGGATTGCTTAATATTTAAAACAATGTTGAAGACAGAATAAACATTTAAAACGAGTACAATGTATCGAAAAAAACAATGCAGACACCAATATTCAAACTGCTCTGACTGTTTTTCAAATGATCATTTTGGTCATATTATAAAGTGGTTTTTTTTAACCAACACCAAAGACTAATATCAATCACAAAGAATTGACAATCATGTTAAGCATGCGCAGAAAAATACCAGTTAAATGTTTTGACGTCACGGGTAATTGATTTCAATCATTGTTGTCTTATTTATCTGTGCTATTGATAAAAATACATATCCATTACGAAATGTTAAAATTTCACATTATTTTATTTCCTAATGTTATATTTATCAATTTATCAGGGTGTACACAGTTTTGTTGAGTGTACATGTATAAAAGAGTAGGGAGGAGTGTTACGTTTTGTGCTTTATTTTCATTTGCAGAGTTACTATTATTTAACAGTTACACTGACAAGAGTTTAAAATTAAATTATAACGGGAAATATTAATTGTTTTTAATTTTACATGGCATTTCTGTTGAGAAATCAACTTTTAGAGGATTCATCCATTTCCCGCCAAATATTGGCAATATTCTTTGTTGTAGGGACGCACTGAAAGTCCATCAAATACGACTGTTCCAAAAGGGTGGTGTTGGTGCAATATAATTCACATACGAATTGATGATATTGAAAGTTGCTTCACCTTTCTGCCAATAAATACAAAAAGCAATGTAAAAGTAAACCATCATCTTATGATATTAATCTGTTCAAAGTTTAAACGTAACGTCAAGCGGATTAGTAACTTTTTGACGTTGGTGCATGGTGACGTGTCTTGTGACATGCAAACCAGGTTATACAAATTTAACTAAATTTTCAATCCAATCGAATGCATCGTTACAACCAGAATTAAATTCTATTTGATATAAAATCAAATTGTAACCCTTAAATAGGTTCAATAATTGGAATATATTAAATTGAAGTGGTGTATCCGTACCAAAATCTTCAAATAGTCCCCCCTTTTTTTTAGAACTTCAATGCTATTTTTTAGAACAACAGTTTATAGATTCTTCATTGCCGCAAAATACCTACTATTTTTGTTTAAAAACAGCAGCATATAAGCATGAAACCACAGCATGTAATTATTACAAGAAATTTACATTCACTAGGTAAATTTCCTCTATTTTTTAACAAAATCTATTGTAATTCATGCAGACACTGACAAGATTAAAATCTACGCAATCCTTTTTTTACTTTAATAGTAAGCTTTGCGTATTTTTTCTGCAATCTTAAGTATATGTCAACTACCCTTATACCCGAAAGAAACAACAAAAAAGCATTTTTTTTTTAAATTACAGAATACACAATATCCATAAACATATGTCAGCGACCCACTTTTATACGTTGAATTACAGAAAAAATCTACCATGATTTTAAGCTTTTTAATGAGTGAAAAAGTGACAATTTCTGAATAGCTTTGATCGCTTTATATTTTAATAATCGATAAATTATCAATGATTTTGTAGACCCACTAACAGTCAATTTTTCTGCAATCCTAAGTACATGTAAAATACCATCATACACAAAAGAAACAACAACAGAACACATGTACACTGTAGGTCATTTTTTCTAGTTTAACAATTAAAATATGTTTACGGTCCTTCTTGCACATGAGACTTTATCAATATTATTTATTACCACATTTCTATAAATGACGATAATTCCTTAAGAAATAGAGCTAAATTAAAGACACATGACGTTATATAGGTAGATCTACGTGTATATCTCTTATGACAGTGATATTAATTTTTATTTATTTACGTACTGAAGGGTTTGACTTTTAGCGTTCATCGTATCATAACACAGATGGTTTTGCTGACTAATTGAATAACAAGAATTTGTATTCATAACTGAACGCACGCGTGTTATGATACGAGGGATGTCAAAAGTTTAAATGTCTATAAAGTTAATGTGTTAGTTAAATATCATAGATTTCATTTTTAGTTGTCATGAATTTCTATGGTGACCTAGTTTGATCGTTCTCGTCCGTCATCAGTCGGTCGTAAACATTTGAACATTTTCAGCTTCTTTTCTTTCTTTTTATTTTAAGACCAATCTTGACCATATATCGTAGGTTAATTGAGTAACATTTGAAATAGAATGGGTACTGAATTTGCGAAAAATGCGAAAAATATAGGGGAGGGGTCAATATTTGGGTAAAAGAAGATGGGGGATAAGATAGCGCAAATGCCCATTCGGTTTAGTCGTGAAATACAATTTTGATTTTATTTCCAATTAAATCTATTCAAATATTTTATAATACAAGTTTGCAAAAGCACAATTTCTAACTAAATTCAGTTTTTAATATATCTAACAAACGATAGGGAAAAAAACCTTGCCTTAAATTTTGGTGGTATCGAACCCACAACATAAAAACCCTAGTTACAAATGTATATAAGGTTAGCTTGTGTCTGGTGCTCTAACCACTGAGCCATTTCAGACACAATGAAGTGTCCTGTTTAAATACAATGTGTGACTTTGGCCACAAATTTACTTTACAGACTTTTTCAAAACGTTCAATTGTTGGAATACAAAATGATATTTCTAATGTATAGTGGGTAATCTCTCCACGTTTTTGTTGATTGAAATCGGTTTGTTTTCCATTAGACCTTATAGGCTTTTTACATGCCTTATCCATCCATCTTCTTGATGAACTTCTTGGCTGTAAAAGCAGGGCTCATGGTTATAATAGGCTTTAAACAAGAGGCCCATGGGCCACATCGCTCACCCGAAAACAGTTTCTTACAACGTTCTATTTCGTAGCACATGCTATTTCTATTTTAATCTTTGAACCATCTTTGGGCCCCAGTATTGGTCCTTGTTTTATGGTTGGCTTTAACAATTTAGAATCTACACTAGTTCTGTTTGAGGATTCTTGCATAGTAATCTCACAAACTGTAGCATTTTAGTTCTCGAGAAATTTTTTTAAACATTTTCCATATATATTCCTATGTTTAACTTTGTATTAATTTAGAATCTACATTGTTTAAGAATAATCTCACAAATTGAAGCATTGTGGTTCTCCAGAAGAAGATTTTTAGAATTTTCCGTATATATTTTTATGTTAAACATTGAACCCAATTCTGTGGCCCTAGTATTAGATCGAGGGGCATGGCTTTAATATTTTAGAATCTACACTATTTGAGGATGCTTACGTAGTAATCTGAAAAATTGAAGCATTGTAGTTCTCAAGAAGATTTTTGAACATTTTCCATATATACTTCTACGTTAAACTTTGAACCCGTCTTGGGTCCCCAGCATTATTTCAGTGGTAACTATTTTAAAAATATTGCATCTACATTATCCAAGGTTGCATGCAACAAATTGTAGCATTGTAGTTCTCGAGAGATTTTTAAATATTTTTCCAGTGTATTTCTATGTTAAACTTTGAACCCCTTCTGGGGCCCTAGTTTTTGTCCGGGAGTCACAATTTTGAAAATTTAGGATCTTCACTATATAAACAAGCTTTTATATAAATATTGGCATTTCCGGTGCAGTGGTTCTTTGAAGAAGATTTTTAAACATTTTTCCTATATTTTTCTATGTTAAACTTTTTTTTTTCTTTTTAATAAATTCTATTGTCCCAGACCTATTACAATAACAATATTTTACCCTACTCTAATCATAAAGGGACCTAGACACGATTTTAGATGAAATTTTTTATTTTTTATTTTTACGTATTAAATAGTTAACTTGTGTATTTTGAATGATTTACCAAAATTTGAATGTTAGAAGTCGTGTTACAACCAAGATACAGTGGAAAGAAGTCGTTGTTATGTAAACAAAGCTCGAGTCTTATATTTGTTTACAAATAATTTTAAGTAAAGAAATTACCATTTCTTTGACAAAATAACTTGTGGAAATGAGATAAACTCATTCAAAGTGTTCATAAATAATTTTATCAACAAAAAAAAAAAGCAACATTAGATTGAAATTTATACCAATACAAGACATATGTAAACAATAACAGGACTCGAGCTTTGTTTACAAAACAAAGAATTCTAACCGCTGTAACTCGCTTGTAACTCGATATTTGACTTTCAAATTTTGACAAAGCATTAGAAACATCCATATTGACCATTATAGACATTAAAAATGAAAAAATAAATTTTGAAAAATTTGAGCTCAAATCATGTCATAGTTAATAAAGTCCCTTTAATGGCAACTGTCAGGAATGGGGCCCTGACTAAGTTTCAACCTAATATAGAAAAGTAATAGTTTGTCTATATCATCTCGCAGGATGACACATTCAATGTATTTATAATGATAACAATAGTACAAAGAGAAAGATATAAATTGTATGACATTGTTAGTATATTTGAAATACATAAAATAGAAAATATATATGTACACGTACATGTATGTAACCGAAAAGACAATATAAAGATATTAATTCTTTAAAAATCTTCTTCTTTTCCCCCTTGACATTAAGAAGAAAATCAAGTACATGTTAAGATTCACAGACATCTGAGGTAAAGATCCTCCCGCATTCGTTTCACCGACAGCACAAAACAAACATAGTTAATCACAGATTACAAAGCTCACCGAGACGAGGCATCCCCTTTATGAGGAATCACCTTTATGAGACCACCTTTATCATATTATATGAAAATCATAGTTAATAATGATCTTGGATATACATGGATACTGTTTTGACACAATATCGTACAACTATATCATATGTTAAAAAATTGTATAATAAACATATGTTCATTTCATACGGTATTATATGATACAATGTTTATCAATACAATAATATAAAATACAATATTGCATCCTATTATACTTACTATATCATATAATACAATAAAATACTGTAATAAATAATGATGAAATATGATATTGTAACAAATATGATATGACATTGTATCGTGTTATACATTATTGTATTTGATCACATAATACAATATCATAATATATAATATATGATACAATATAGTATTATATGATACAATATCATATCACATAATACATCACAATATTGTAACATATGATATTATATTGTATAATATTATAGTATGATATTGTATTGTATAATATTGTATCATATTTGATACATAATAGGATATTGTATCATATGATACAATATAATTAGATACAACATTGTATCATATCAATTGGTACAATATAATGTGATATAGTACTATATTATATCATAGAATATCATATTATACTATATTGTATTATATGCTACAATATCATATTATACAATAACAAATAATACATTTCATGTGATATAATAATTTATTATATAAACCAATATCATATTATACAATATCGTATCATATGATACGGATACGGTACATATTTTACAATATCACATCATATGATACAATATTATATGTTGCAATATCATATGAAACAATAGCATGTGATAAAATAGTATATAATACAATATCGTATTATACAATATTGTATCATAATATACAATACTATACATAACAATATCATAATACAATATCATATCATAATGTACAAAAAAATTGATACAATATCATATCGTACTTTTTACAATATAATATATGATATAATATAATATTGTATCATATAAAACAATAGTGTATCATATCATACAGTGAGGTAGGAGATTTTTTTTAGCATCATTGATAATGGAGATCAGGCTCTGCATCTGAAGCTACCTCTGCGGTTCATTAATGTTATAGTTAAATCACTTATGCAAGCTATTATCTATAAAATATGTGACCTGTTCCAAAAAACCAAATCTCATCCAGCATCCGAAACCTATGGCTCAGATTCAGCATTCAAGCCTGCATCAAGGTGCATCAGTATCATAAGACGCATCATCCATGCATGTTTTATGAAGTTAGAACCAGTATTAACTAAGATATAATCATCAGAGGGCACCTGCTCCAAAAACTTTAACCAGCTCTTAAAGCCTTAACCTCCCTCCAGCATCCGAAACCTATGGATCAAATTCAGCATTCATTCCTGTCAGGTGCATCAGTATCATAAGACGCACCATCCATGCAAGTTTAGTAAAGTTAGGACCAGTAATAACTAAGATATATCTTTTAGCATCCTTGATAATGGATATCAGGCTCTGCATCTGAAGCTACCTCTGCGATTCCATTATATTATAGTTCAATCAACTATGCAAGTTTGAAATAGTACTAATATTTATTAAACATGTGACCTGTTCCAAAAAACTTTACCTAATCCAGCATCCGAAATCTATGGCTCGGATTCAGCATTCAAACCTGTCAGGTGCATCAATATCATACGACGCATCATCCATGCATGTTTTATGAAGTTAGAACCAGTATTAACTAAGATATCATCACCAAAGGGCACCTGCTCCAAAAACTTTAACCAGCTCTAAAAACTTTAACCTCATCCAGCATCCGAAACCTATGGCCCAGATTCAGCATTCCTGCCTGTCAGATGCATCAGTATTATAAGACGCACCATCCATGCAAGTTTGGTGAAGTTAAGACCAGTAATAACTAAGATATCATCACCAAAGGGCACCTGCTCAAAAAACTTAAACCTGCTCCAAAAACCTTAACCTCATCCAGCATCCGAAACCTATGGCTCAGATTCAGCATTCATGCCTGTCAGGTGCATCAGTATCATTAGACACACCATCCATGCAAGTTTGGTGAAGGTAGGACCAGTAATAACTAAGATATAATCATCAAAGGGCACCTGCGCAAAAAACTTTAACCAGCTCTAAAAACCTTAACCTCATCCAGCATCCGAAACCTATGGCTCAGGTTCAGCATTAAAGCATGTCTGGTGCATCAAAATCATAAGATGCACCATCCATGCAAGTTTGGTAAAGTTAGGACCAGTAGTAACTTAGAAATTGCTATCAAAGGGCACCTTCACCAAAAACTTTAACCTGCTCCAAAAACTTGAACCTAACTAAGATATAATCATCAAAGGGCACCTGCGCAAAAAACTTAAACCTGCTCCAAAAACCTTAACCTCATCCAGCATCCGAAACCTATGGCTCAGATTCAGCATTCATGCCTGTCAGGTGCATCAGTATCATTAGACACACCATCCATGCAAGTTTGGTGAAGGTAGGACCAGTAATAACTAAGATATAATCATCAAAGGGCACCTGCGCAAAAAACTTTAACCAGCTCTAAAAACCTTAACCTCATCCAGCATCCGAAACCTATGGCTCAGATTCAGCATTAAAGCATGTCTGGTGCATCAGAATCATAAGATGCACCATCCATGCAAGTTTGGTAAAGTTAGGACCAGTAGTAACTTAGAAATTGCTATCAAAGGGCACCTTCACCAAAAACTTTAACCTGCTCCAAAAACTTGAACCTAACTAAGATATAATCATCAAAGGGCACCTGCGCAAAAAACTTTAACCAGCTCTAAAAACCTTAACCTCATCCAGCATCTGAAACTCATGGCCCTGATTCAGCATCCAAGTCTTTCAAGTCCATAAGTAGGTCAAGATGCATCATCCATGCAAGTTTGGTGAAGATAGGACAAGTAATAACAGTACCTGCAACAAAAACCTTAACCAGGTCCGGACGCCGACGCCGGGGGTATAGCATAAGCTCCCCCCGACTTCCGTCTCGGTGAGCTAAAAAGGGAGGCCGGATAGTGATTATTCTGCATGGCATTTTTAAAATAGTCTCGGGATTTTTCATTGTGGTAAATTCTGACTGCAATAAAAAAAAAATCAAGCCCCAGATTGCAAACAGTAAAAAAATAACCACCCCCCCAAAAAAACAAACAACTTGTTGGTAGGGAAAACTATGTTTTTTATGCGTAGACAATATAAAAACACATAGGCCTAAAACAGAATATATGTGCATTCTGTTTTTAAGTAAGAAAATGTCGTTGACGCAAACCTCTTTGTACATGTGGATGTTTCTCCAGCAAAGACGATTCGAAAGGCTAACATGTGCTATGACGCGGGAACTCCCTGTCTGCTTCATATCTTGGGTATTTATCATACCACTGTAATGTCAATGTCTGAAAGGTGAACAAAAGATAAAAATCCATATGATTACATCAATAAAAGTATACCTAGAGGCCCATGGACGACATCGCTCACCTGAGCAACAATTCGCCATTAATAAAGTTGTGGAGTCATATAAAATATCAGGACAATGTAGTAAAATAATATCCTGTTAAAAAGATTTCCCAAATTTTCTCCAGATATTCGTATGTTAAACATTGAGTCCCTTTTGTAACTGGTTGATTTCATAGTCATATCACATACTAAACATTAAAGTTCCTCAAGAAAATCAGCTATTCACATAAATATAAACCTACATTAAACTTTGTATCACTTTGTGGCACAATAATTGTTCAGGGGCCATAGTTTAAACAAAGAGATTCAACAAATATCAAGATGCTGGTATAATAACATTTAAGATTTTTTTTTATATATATTCCTTTGTAAGCATTTGACCCTACTATTGTGGCCCCATACTACCCCCGGGAATCATGATATGAACAAATTTGAATCTACATTACCTTAGGATGCTTACACACAAAATATAGCTTTCCTAACCAATTGGTTTTAAAGAGGTTCGCTCCTTAGGTTTTGGGTAGCCATTTTGGGTCACCTCTAGTCTGAAAATTCTGCATCACATATTAATTCTAGTAGTATATTTATATTTTACAATGCCAAATAAACTATATTAAATAAACTTGTTTTTTAAAAAATACATTTTTACAGAGTTTAGTAAGGGACTATATTTGTGGCGGAAGGTTTTCAAGAAGGAAATGAACAATTTTCATAACTCACTAGTTTTAGAGTACTGTTACTTTAGCTTCCTAATTTTCAGCGCAGACCAAACTTCTAGATAGTTTGTGTATTACGATATATTCATGATGTTCTAAAAAACATATTTAAACAATATTTTGATATTTCTATCGATATATTTTGGCATATTTAGCTTATATTTCATAGAAGTTAACAAAAAAATTAACTTCAATTTTGGCCTAAAATAAGCTTATTTCATGCTATATCTCAAATTTTTTAGATGTGACCCCTACTTGTTTTACTTTTAAATGAGACATAAGTGTATGTCTATTTTTATGCAAAGTTTTAGAAAGATGACATTACTATAATTTTCTTTATTTGCGTTATAATTTGATTACTCCAAAATTTTGTAACATCTGTTGTTGTGTTCATTATGTACTGGCCTTTGAAGCCACCAGTAAAGCAAGAAATTTTAAACTTTGACTTAATAGATTTTACTTTTATAGTCACTACATGTGTTCAACTTCATACTGTATTAAAATCATATTAAATAATAGTTCAAACTATAAATATTTGTTTGATTTCTTCAAATTATCAAAAATTAGACTCGAGCTTTGTTTACATTACAATGAATTCTTACCTATAACTTGACTTCTAACATTCACATTTTGATCATTCATTCGAATTGCAAAAGTTAACTTTTTCATACATAAAAATTAAATTTTGATCTCAAATCGTGTCTAGGTCCCTCTAAAGAAGATGAGTGGATAAGACGTGTAAAATGTCTATATATAATGGATGGATAAGATACTGTAAAATTATCGATAAAATATCAATGGCAATTTTTCCAAAAATCATTCAAAACAATATATATTTAACATAACATCTATTTGTAACCCTTAAAAACATTTAATACTTGGACTGTGTTTATTAAACGTATGCGTTTGAAAACCTCCAAATAGTGTCATTTTTTAGAACTTCGATGCCTTTTATTTACTGCACTGGGTCTGTGCTCCACATTTTTGTCAAAGTCTAAATAAGGTCTAATGGAAAACAAACCGATTTCAATCAACAAAATCGTGGAGAGATGATCCACTATTGATTAAATATATTTTTTTGTATCTCAACAATTGAACGTTAAAATAGAAAAATAATAGAAGTCCATATTGCATTTAAACAGTGCACTTTTATTGTGACTAAAATTTAAAATTTAAATTTGAACTTGTATTTTACGACAAAACCAAATGTGCAATTGCGCCCCCACCCCCCATCGTCTTAAAAAATTTAAAACTATAAAGATATGTGTCTATAAATATAACTTTAATGTAACACTTACATTGTAGGTAATAGATCGATTAATCACGAAATAGTCCATGCATAGTAAACCTTAACAAGTTATAAATCAGACATCATTTAAAATTGTACATACATGTATTTATGAACGGTACATGAAAATTGGAGTGAATATACAAAATGCTCAAACAACCGCAATGAGACACATAAAATGAGTTGTAAACATTTCAAGAAATGTGTTTTTTCATACGCAACCGATAAAGTTTACAATGTTTTAAAAACGTAATTTGAATTTCCTCAGTAGGAATACAATCGAATTTTAAGAAATAGAGGAAAAATATCAATGGATGTACATGTAAGTCATTTAATACACGTATATACCGTGACAGAGCAGTTTGTTACATCAATGATATCAAAGGACAGAGGGGTACAGTGCTTGCCAATTCCTCTGCACTCAGGATGACAAACGACTTACGTACAAGTCTTACAAAGAAATCTTTACATTTGAAGGTCTAAATCAGTACATGTATAATAAAGTACTATATTCTCCGATATACAATGTAAAAACAAAGATAAATATATGTGCTTACTTTTATCATCTGGTTCATCTCTTATTTTTCTAAACATTACAACATGATCTCATTCGATGTAGGTGAAAGCGCTTTTGATTTTGCAGGATATGGACATTATGTACTTTTAGTCGTTGTATGTATGGTTTTAGATATTTTCCAAAAATAGTTCTATTAAATATAAAGAAATAAAAATAAGGGGAAAAAACCCAAGGAAGTACAAGGAAAACGATCGTCATGAGTCGAAACACCTTCTCTGCCGAGAAGAATTGTCTCTTAACACGCTGCGCTACGCATAGATGTTAAACAAAAGGGGAATAACATTAAATTTATAGTTTTACACTTATAAGTGAGGTAAAACTTTTTGGAAAACATGAATTTTGACCCACAATGGGTCTAGACTCCAGTATAATAAATCAATAATTAAAATGATTATAAACTTCTGCTTCAAATTAAAGTATTTTTGGAATGGAGTCTTGACACATTCATACCTAAAAATTTGCAATTTAGCACAGTAAAAGATCAAGATTTAGACATATAACGCTTTGTTGCTTAATTTAGAATCCTATTTCTGTTATGTTTACAAAATAAACGCGCAATATTTGTTTTGCATTATCAAAATACTATAAACAATGTATACAAGCCAAAATAGAATATTATAACTACATTCGAAAAAAGTTTGTCCTTATATAATAATATTTACATTTTCAACTGTCTTTGTCCGTGATAACATTACGAATCAATTTTGAAGCCTATAACCCAATAATTTCATAAAAAGCTAAGCGACACAAAATTGCCGTGTCTTATAGCATAACCGTAACACGGTATTGGCTGCGCTGCGTAGTAATACATAGCATGTGCTACATGTAAAATATAGTGATTTTAAAATGATGTTTTATACTTCGGGCTTTATTGGATTTGACCACGCCCCGACCGAAATTATAACCTCATAATTCTAAAAGAATGATTCCTTATTCCTAAAACATAATAAAATAATGCTAATGTCAGATAGCCTACGTCTTGTCTTTAAGGAGGTTGGCACCTGAAATAATAGTAATGTCAATCATCCGAAAACCACTTGGATATAAAGATGGGGACCTAAAATGTTGATTTATTTTATTTGTGACCCACGTCACATGCCATTTTTTGTAAATATTGGGCTTCAAACAGAAATGATAATTTTCCTGAAATATTTGCTAAAATTTGACATGGAAATTGATAATTTGAAGAAATCAATCAAATATTTATAGTTTGAACTATTATTTAGTTATGATTTTTATACAGTATGAGGTTGAACACATGTAGTGACTATAAAAGTAAAATCTAAGTCAGAGTTTAAAAATTCTTGCTCTACTGGTGGTCTCAAAGGCCAGTACATAAAGAACACACAACAGATGTTACAAAATTTTGGAGTAATCAAATTATAACGCAAATAAAAAAAATTATAGTAATGTCATCTTTCCAAAACTTTGCATAGAAATAGATATACATTTATTGTCTCATTTAAAAGTAAAACAAGTAGGGGTCACATCTAAAAAACTTGAGATATAGCATGAAATAAACTAATTTCAGGCCAAAATTGGAGTTCATTTTTTCTTAACTTCTATGAAATATAAGCTAAATATGCCAAAATATATCGATAGAAATATTAAAATAAGGTTTAAATATGTTTATTAGAACTTCATGAATATATCATAATACACAAACTATCCAGAAGTTTGGTCTGTGCTGAAAATTAGAAAGCTTAAGTAACAGTACTCTAAAACTAATGAGTTATGAAAATTGTTCATTTCTTTCTTGAAAACCTTCCGCCACAAAATATAGTCCCTTACTAAACTCTGTAAAAATGAATTTTTTTTTAAACGATTTTATTCAATTAAGTTTATTTGGCATTGTAAAATATAAATATACTACTAGAATTAATATGTGATGCAGAATTTTCAAACTAGAGGTGACCCAAAATAGCTACCCAAAACCTGAGGAGCGAACCTCTTTAAGTCAAAACCATTAAAAAACTCATAATTATATGTAGTAAATGAATTTAATTTAAAATAAATGGAAAAGTTTTAAAATATCCGTTCGTAAATGTCCTGACTTTTCCCATTTTATTGTAACGCTTGTGTAACTCAAACGTGCCTTGTTCCATGCTAAGTCATTGTCCCGTCCTTATTCAACAATTAATGATAATGAGTAAAAAAAACCCAAACACACTGAGATAAATATTGTTATCATTCGAGTTTTAATTAATATTAACAAAATGTTTCACATTCTATTCATATAACCAGTAATCGACTAGGAAAATTTTTAGTCGATGATCTTCTTGACCGAGCGATAGTCGAGTACTTGTATACTGGAATACTCGTTGACATCACTAATTTAATTCTCTACGGCCCACATTTGTTTATAGACTATAGTTATTGGAAAGGAGATCAAAATGTTAAATGTGACGTATAATGACGAACAATGGTGGACAAATATAGAAATCCAATATGATAGATATACAAATATAAAGTAAAAGTGAAAAATAAAACAAAGTAATGTAACAAACAACAATGACCTCCTTTCTTACATAAATAAATTAAAATCACAATCAACAATATTCACAAAAGACTCCTTTAACAGAGTTCATAAACGAAATCATGGTAAAAACTCAATATAATCAATGTTTCGTGCTGGAAGGCACAGGGCCCTTGAAGCAGCTAAGTAGCTAACGCACCACCAAATTTTCAGATTCAAATTTTTCAAAATAGATTTTATTAAGCAAAAACCATTATTCCAACAATAAAAAGCCAATGAGACAGCACCTGGAATAAATATTTGTAAATGGATTTCATTACGCGAGATACAAACAGTACAAAAGTCACCAAGGCCAAGCGACAAAGCCATCATGATACGACTTTTTAAAGAAAAATATTAATTACATCTCAGACCATTTTCAAATTAAGATAATTATGCTTAAATGTCACCATAGTATGTTAAGTAATTTTTTTTATAAACATGTTATTATAATGAGGTATAATTTTGTTTGGGGGAGGGGAGATCTCGAGCCCCCCACGAAATCCGCACTTGAATAATCAATCATGGTCTCTAAATAGCTATTTTCACCAAATGACTTTAAACAAAAGTTTACAAACCAAAAAGCTTTTTTGTCTTACCAGAATGAAATTACAATTTTTCAACAGAAATTTCCAACATGAAAACTGCAAATCTGTTACAACACACTTTTAAAAAATTACGCACTTTGATGACAATTTATTTCAAAGTGCGTTAATTTTGTGACCAAGTCAACGCAATCTGAAATAAATTATTTTATTTTAAAGTGCGTTGATATCGTCGATATTAACGCACTTTGAAAAAAACCCTGAAGGGTTTGAACGAAAGACTTGACATTTTAAAATACAAGAAATGATTAATTTAACCTTGTTTAGTTCACATACATGTATACACCTGTGTTTAAAAGAAAACCCATGGAATTTTCAGCAAACATTACCATGGAACATTTCAGCAAACTTTTTCTAGATTAATAAGTTTTCTCATCTATAAGCACACGTAGCTCAACAATTTACACATTTAAAACAACAACTCGTGAGACATGTATTATCCAAATAAGACATAAACTGCATTGCCTAGCAACTGCCCTTCCTTTCTTTCACCTTTTTACCTTGTGAATATGCAGCAAATTTACTTCTTTAAAAGGTATCTTTCACTGAGCCATAATAAAAACGATTTACATTATGGAGATATGTTTAGACACCTTCAGATACTAGTACCACGGAAGAAATTATTGTTTGACCAGCTCGGTTTTTTTTAAACCAATATCACTGTACTTGATTTACAGCAAAGCTTATCCCTTATTCCGATCTTATACAGATGAATATCATTATGTTTGGGAAGGAAAGGTGAGGGGTAGGGGACCTTCTTCATGTAATCAATTTGAATGGTGAATGGTAATTGAACGGTATCTTTGGTTGTCATCTCCCCGTTATCAAAGATGGTAAATCATATTCATTTGTGTTTGCAGTCACCATACTATCAACTAATTAAAAACCCCAGAATTTGTTAATTGTCATAATTTTCAAAGTGTGTTAAACGTCTCGATAATAAAAAAAAAGTTGATCTACCTTACAACGCACCTTGACATTTTTTTTAAAGTGCGTTGACTTGGACCCAGATTTAACGCACTTTAATTTTTTTTTTCAAAGTGGGTTCATTTGGTCCCAATTTAACGCACTTTGAACATTTTTTAATTTGCGTAAATTTTTCAAAGTGGGTTGATTTGGTCCCAAATAACGCAAATAACATGCCACATTGTGACAATGAGCACACGGCGGGTGCGACCGGTCAACAGGGGATGCTTACTCCTCCTAGGCACCTGATCCCACCTCTATATTTTATGTGGTCCCTGTTGCTCCGCTTTAAATTCGTATTTCGCTATATGGATTTTTGAGATGTTTGACAGTTTGTTGTTGTCATTTTTTATTTGAAAAATATTTTTATTAAAGTGCGTTATTTTTTCAAAGTGCGTTGCCACACATCTCATTTTGCTTTATTACATTAATACAGTCGATAGGAATAAACACCCACTAACTGGGCAATACAGACCACTTACTACTTGTGACTTGTGTTACTACTTGGACCACTTGTGTTGTCTTTATTGAAAATATCAATACTCTTACTTATTTTAGGGGAAATGTCATCATATATTGTGTGAAATAACATATCAATACATATGTCCTCTTCCACGATATTTTCCTGGATCTACCACCAATATCGTCTTAATCATCTAATTATTTCACCCTCTTCAGCTGTTCATAAGTCATCCATCACCCGGTGTGAATTGTCTTATTTTACCTTCACCCTTCTTCAGGCGGTGTAAATCACCTTATTTTACCCTCTTCATTTCACCTTCTTCAGTTGTTCATAAGTCATAAAGAACTGATAAAGTGGCTAAGAAAAAGAAATTTTTGAAACAGAAAACATTTGGCCAATAATCCTGTTCTAAAATGAGGTAAATAGTTGGCTCATGTTTGGGTTTTGGGTTTTTTTTATAATGCCCCTCATATAAAATATTCTGATGTTTTATGTGGAACAGTTTGAAGAAGTGTTAAATGGAATAGTTTACTCAGTTGTGAATTACTTTATATACAATCATAAGAGTAATACATAACAATACATAATACATTACAGCTTTTCTGATTTTAAAATTGCCTATGTAAACAAAATTGACCCCCCCCCCCCCCCCGGAATCAAGATTTAAACAAATTAATATCTAATTTACTTTAAGGACCCACCCTACCCCCAGGATATCAATTAGAGAAACTTGAATCTCCACTAACTTCCACACAAATTTAAGCTTTTCTGGCCAAATGGTTTAAAAAATACTAACAAATTTTCGATAATTCAACATTATTTCCCCTTTTAAGAGGGTGTGGCCCTTCATTTAAACAAACTTGAATCCCCTTCACCCAATAAAGCTTTGTGCCAAGTTTGGTTGAAATTGGCCCATTGGTTTTGGAGAAAAAGATGAAAATGTGAAAAGTTTACAACAAATTTTGATCAGAAAAGCTCATTTGAGCCTTTGGCTCAGGTGAGCTAAAAATGACCTACTTTGTATCATCATTTAAAACATAAGAAATTTGAAAATTCAATTGAGTCTCTAAGAGGTCGATCAGACATTGGGTCAACTGTTTAACAATTCTTAAGTTAATTACCCTATTACATCCCTTTTCTTTATTTAAAGAATAAATTTCATTTCCACTTATTTTATACATAACATGTACTATTAAACATATTTTGGGGTGTACATAAACTGTGAAGTAGTTTATATAAAAAGTGCCTATCATTATGTTATACTCGCTGCTACCAGAAAATAGGAGTTATTTTAACCCTGTGGGTTTTTTTCTGCCCTTCTATACTTGCAATAGGTTTTGCCTCATCTTGAATTCACACAGGCCCAATAAGAAATGAATATTCTTTCTAATAAATTGTGTTATTTAAAATTTGTTTTGAATTTTCCCAGTCTAAAATTCACACGGAGACAATGAAGCCTAAAGGGCGAAAACTAAACGTGGCAAACAGACATTTTACAGTCAACAATTTCCACGGCTTCAAAGTTGAAAGTAGGTATCAAGGATACAATAATATTCCAGGGTCCTAGTCTCACCCAGATAGGAATGAACCCCTTGTATAGAGCCATAATTCCCTCAGTCTTAATCGTCTGTAATGAGATAACAAAAGAAATTGTAAAGAACCAATTCAGCTAACAATTTCACTACAAAGCCAAATTGTTTTAATAAAATTTTAATGAAAAATGTTATATAGGTATGAGATACATACATGTATTATCTAAAAGTACTATGGAATCATTTAAATTCGTTTGGGCCAATTTTCAATTTTCAATATTTTTTTTTAAAGATTCGTTGGGATATAATTTTATGTGTTTTTATCTATGAACATTAGATGAAACACTGCATTACATAATTCATCTGAATTGTTAATTCCTGGTAAAGGGTATCGACGAATCCAATGAAAATTGAGCCTGCATGTACCATGAATATAAATGATTCCACAATCAGCTCTCACCCGTAAGGCACAATCCATGGAAGAAGAGTAGATCTGGGAAGATGAAGATTTCTCTATCAAATTTCTTTGGTTCATCATTCTTGTCTGTGAAGGTAAGTGTATTACATACATTATAATGATCAATGTATGTATAAATACCTGAAATCTGTGATAGTTTAAAAAAAAATTATTTTCAGGAAGGCTCCATTTCATTGAGAAAAATATTGCACAATCTGATATTTCACAAGGTTTTGATAATACATAATGTATGTGACTTAGATGACCAGGAACCTTCTTCACATTGTTTTTAAAAGGTTTGAAAAAATTATATAAAATATGTATATTTTGAGTTCAATTATTTCTTTCTGTTTCAACAAAAGGTACGTGCCATTTTTTATGCTGGAACAGTTAACCAGGAAATATCTTTAAAAACAACAAGTACAGATGAATGAAAATTCAGTTTACTCACAACAGTGGAGAGAATGTGTGCAAATCCTACTTAACCTTCATCTAATCTAAAGTTTAGAATATTTGAATTGACTGCAAAATATGACATTCACTGTAGACTACAGGGGTTTTTTCCATTCACACATTAAATGGTTAATCACTCAAGCCATTCCAAAATACCTTGATATCAGTGTGCAGTGTATAGAGAGTCCTTAATTAATAATCAATTTTGCTTCTGTTATTCATACATGTAATCACAAACCTTAATAACATCAACTGGTGTTGAAAAGATTGCACCTCCTAGTCCGGCAAAAAAGCTAGATCTAAAATAAAAGAACAAAAAACAGAATTCATTCATTGGACAAAATCTTCATTTCAGTTTCCCCAGCCCAATTTACTTGCATGGTCATTTGGAGCACAGTAAAGGAAAAAAGCTAGGTTCATTCTAATGTTGGAACCAGTAAATGACCAGTTGGTTCAAAATGTGGTTTCAATTCTGAGGTGAAAAATTTGATAGACCCTTGGTTGTCTAAATGTTGGACCAAAATTGTATTGGTATAATTAAACTATAAAATCAAAATCAACTTAAAAGTTAAGACCTTGCACTCTTCAAATTCCAAAAGGCCTTAAGGGCTGAACTATGGACAAACATCCAAGGTCTTTTGCTGTCTCAAATCTCTTCACCAGTTGAATATGCATGATCATCATCACAATGCCAGACAAGGTATAATACACAGGACAAGCAAATGAATGTCAATCATTTTCCAACACCCAGTCTGAGACCTCAATTCAGTTGATCGACAGGGGTAGACAAACCAGGTAAATTTGAAGGCGGTGCTTATTTCCTCGGTCATTATTGGGACATGCAACATCTAACAGTCAATTCCATCGACGGTTACCATTGACACAGCGATGTTTGAACAAATGGTTATTTCATCCGCAGATCTAGAGGGTGGTCCCAGGCGATATTTTTTTTCCTTTGTGTATTATTTATGCCCACATTTAAGATTGTGTGCATATGCTTTAAGTATATCCATAAAAATAATGGTAGGCAGTCTCTGCTCATACGTGTGATAGGTCGAAGACCCTAAAACTGTATAGGCCTAGCCGATCTCGAGCCTCAAAAATACTGAAGTTTGGGTGGAAAAAAATGCCAGTTATACAGCTATCATTTAAAGTTTACACATCATTGTTATATTTAAATAATCTGCATATAAATGTAATTATAAACACATAATTTATACTATAAAAACAAATGATGCCCCCAAAGATTGAAGATCAAGGACACAATGTATTTGTCCTGTCCGCCCTTTTGTCTGTCTGTTTGCAATTAATTATACTCTGTACTTTCCTTTATCATTTTAATTTTATTTCAATGCAACAGATAACTTTTTATCAAGTTTGGCATGCAAATATTCACATATTTATGACCTACTGACAGTCTCAATCTGAAATTTTTTTTCTGTGGGGGGTCAGAGTTATATTTATTGTTTCCGCAAGGGGGGGGGGGGGGTCTGAGGCCTGTTTTCTGAAATTTTAACTATGTGAAATTAATATATTAGAATTTTTCAAGGGAGGTCCTGACCCCCCCCCCCCCCACCTCCCCTCTAGATCCATGTATGCAATCATGATAAGTTTTTGTCCTCAGTATATATTATCTAATTCACAGATGTTTATTCAGATCACAATTTAGCTATCAATATTTGGGACAATAAAAACAAGAGGTTTAGTTACCTGAATTAAGAATCCTTACTTGTTAGAACTGTTCATTATCATATACATGCAAGAAAATGAAACTTAGTGTTTTTTAATTGTTTGTTATTAGGTTCGATAGGGTTAAGAGTATTGAATTACTAAAAATGGTTTTCTTTGGTATTAGTGCCTAACTCAGTATCAATTTGCTCATGGCAAGTTCAATCTAAAAGTATCATAATTTCTGCAAAATACATGTACAAAACTTGAATTGTCAACAGTGAATGGAAGTTTTAATAAGCCAACAATGTAACTCAACATTTCTTTTGATTTTTGATTTTTTTTTATTTTTTTTTGGGGGGGGGGGGAGGGGGGGGGAGGGGGCCTGGATACTAGCTGAAATAATCATAACCCTACCCAAAGGTGGTCATGATTTAAACAAACTTCAATCTACACTTCAATTTGACCTATCATGACTGTTGTTCTTGAGATTAAGATTTTATATAAAAATAAATGTCATATATTTTTATGTAAATGAAAGAATTGTCCCATCCCAATTACATGTATTACAAATTGAACAAACTTAAAACTACACCTTATAATGATAAAAGCTTTCACAAAACATAACTTACCAATCAGAAATAACATCCATTGAAAATACAACTTAAAAATAATGCAATCGCATAAATAAAGATTAATGAATATAATATGGACATAGCGGTGATCAAAGCTATCATAAAGCCCTTTGGGTTTTATTGGATTTCATCACGCCCCAACCAAAATTATCCCCTCAGAATACTCAAAGAATGATTCCTTATTCCTCAAATTAAATAGCTAAAAAAGGACCATTAAAGCAGCTTGTATGAGCACACATGGAAGTCATGGGTATAGAATCATGTCTATTGCAAATTAGAGACATGGTGATGGCACAACCAATAATCTATGAAGGATATATTACTTTTTACATGATAACTATTGTTACATGTTCTAATATGTAAATACAAACTTAGAATTTAAGTTGACCAATGAACCTGTAGATTTAATGCAAAATGAATGTTTCTGATTTCTGAGAAATTCTTAAATTTGAAAAAAATTCTTTGAAGAAGTATAAATAACCTTTTGTTAGATAGATTATAAATGTATGGGGCTTTGTTAGCTTTCCTTCAAGCTGTACGCCATCAAGACACGTTTTTCATATCCGACCAGTGATGAAAATTTGTAATATAAAGGTATTTACAGCAAAACATGGTAATACAACAAACACACGAATTAACTGTTACAGCAAAGGGAAAGCAGTTTATTTCCTCTAATTATTAAGTGCATTATAAACTAAGTGGATTTACATGTATATACCACATTACATTTACGTCAGGAATAATAATAGCTCCTCCTTGGCACTTCTCTTTAACCATTTACATTAATTTTTACTTTATACATGTACATGTATACTGTAAATCAATTTTTTATTCGCGAGCGAGAAATTTTTTGCGAGGTTTGCGGAAGCCTCAATATTGCGAATATTTCTCAACGCAAACCAGTCCTTGTGGCAGACAGATGTAAATACATGTAACGTTCGGATGTGGTTAAGGCTTAAACACAAGCTTTTTATTTGTCGCAAACCAGTTTATCTCCCATAACACGCGAAATAAGGTTGTCGCAAATAAAAGTTGGTTTACTGTTAAGGATCTTACATGAAGTGCGTTCCTATATTATCCTCTAGATATCCAGATTTCAGTATCCAGTACTTGGAGAAGTCGTACACAGGAAGTTCCACCCCTGCAATAATAGCTGCCCTCTGGGCTGTGGGGACCACTCCCTGTCATTAGAAAAACAAACAGAAAATACTGTATACAGGTTTTTATTCGCCCCCATTTTATTCTCGCCCTTATTGTCAGCGGGCGAATTTAAGACTGGGAAAATTCCAATGTCTCAAACTATCTGTCTTTAAGCACAACTGTGTCTGGGCAAAATCAAGATAAAGATAAAGGAAACTATTCTATTTTTAAAGTGAAAATATTTGGAATTTTTTCTGAATTTGTAATTGCTTAAAAAAACCATAACTAAAATTTTAAGGTAGATCTTATGGATATTTTGTTGACTACAGGTATCCATCCTCTTTAATGTGTAATATCAATGTCATCTCTATACCATCAATATACTGTTAACCAACTTTTATTCGAGGCAAGAAATTTTCGTGAGGTTCGCGAGGGCATCGTCGTCGCGAATATTTTTCACTGCGAATTAACCAATCATTGTTGTATGGTTGTTATAACAAGATGGGTCTTGATAAGGCTTGGTCGCAAACATTAGTCGTTGCAAACCAGTTTATCAAAAGTAAATCACGAAATAAAGTCATCGCAAATAAAAGTTGGTTTACAGACTACTCTCGTTCTCAAAAGGATTTCACCAGATCTGTATTTTTGGACTAAGACATTTAATTTGACATTTTTCTACCATCTTTAAAAATGTTTTACATTTTGCTTTTAGAACTCTAACTTTCATAAACTTGTCAGGCTATTTAGCATCATTATAATGGTGTAAATGGGTCATACAAATGTTATAGTCTGTCCCAAGATATTTATGCAGCACATTTGGATGATTTTTGATAAAAATACACATACCTGTCTGGCTGGGAAAGAAGTGCAATTGAAATCAATGAAAGGTAAAATATCCAATATATCTTCACTGACACATTATGTATTTCACTCGAAAAAATTCACAGGGACGAAAACAGATTTCTTACAGAGATGCATAATGGGAAATGTTGACATCTTCTCTCTATTCGGAAGTCACTCGGAATACCTCGCACAATTTTTCAACGTTATCATCTGGGTACTTTCATCTCGCTTGCAATGCAAAATCCCGGTAGACTTTTTATTTTTAGCCGTGTATTCAAACCTGACAAGCTAGAGGAGGCGTTTCAATGGAGAAATCTTGGTATTTTTTGATACTATCAAATGAACATCATTGGAACCCTGAGGTATTTATAAATATTGAATAGTTTAAGAAAATGTTCTACATAAATATCTTGGGAGAGAGTATAGTAGTTGTTTGTTAAAGTGAACGCATTGGTCTGTATGGATTAATAGGTGAAAAAGAACAAATTAAAGATACATTCATCAAGGATTTTTTTTTTTTACTCCATTATGGAATCTCTTTGCTCCCAGTGGTTAGGAGTATCTCAGAGGCTTTATTCAAATACCAGAGTTCATTCTACATCCTTTAAATTTTTTTCAAGGGATCAAGGATGTACCGTGGTAGCATCAGCCCCCCCCCCCTTTTCTCACTTTTTTTCGAACACACACACACATACACACAATGTAGTTTTTTTTTTGTTCGAGATCTGGGATAGGTCTGCCCCCTTTAAAAGAGGATGCTACATGCCAGTTTATAGCTGTGATATATCACGTTACACTGGAAGTTTGTTGCATTTAATTGCCAGGTTAAATTTAATACATGTAGGTGGATGAAGCTTTCTTAATAAATACTTCAGATTCCTAATTAAAAGTGAGGAATAAATTTCTACGTTAAATTGTGAGAAGAAACTCTCGCTGATTTTAAAATCTCGTTTTTAATTTTCAGACACTTTTGAACTATAGGAAATTAGAACAAAGAATTAAGTAAACGCAATTTCTTATTCTTGCGATTTGATACAAAACAGCGGAATCGCTGAACTAAGTACTCGTGTAAAATAAGGAATTTACAGTATGATAAACTGTGAGTTACCTGTACTTTAATTTTGTTTTCAGTGTAGAATAAACCCATCCTTGGCTGCAGATAATTTATATTTCAAGTTGTCAATGAGACAAAATTCTATCTTTATGTAGTGCATTTTTGACAGTGCTTGCTCTAACTTTAGCACTGTAATTACATTGTTCTTCTAATTGTCATCATTACTTTAAAGGGGCATGGTCACGATTTTGGTCAAATTATAATTTTCGGTTTTAATCATTTTTAATGCTTTAAAAATGCGTTTTTAATGATGAAGTGAAATTTGAGAGTCATTCATGGAATTATAAGAAAGATATAGAGCTTACAACTCCTTGTCATGTAAACAAGGCTCGTGCCCAGTTTTTGTTTACATAGGTTTAATTTACCAGTTAAAAATATTTTTCAAGCTTATTTTTCTATCTTTTTATTCATTTTAATCATAGATAAACAGTTCCTAATGTTTAACACATTCATTTTTGGTCTAAAACTGGAATTTTCACTTCAACATTCAAAATGTAAACAAACGCTTTGTTTACATAGTAAAGAATTCTAAGCTCTGTAACTCGTTTATAACTCAACGAATGACACTTAAATTTTTATTGACTATTAGGAATGCCTTACTGAAGCATTGTAAACATTAAAATCGGAAAAATAATTTTTGACCAAAATCGTGACCATGCCCCTTTAAAATATCAAAAGATTGTGGTGTAATATTGTGTCAGTGTAGATGTACATATAAGTCTGCACATTTAGTCTGGTGCTCTCTACAGATAATGGAATCAATTAGCCGAAAAGTTCTTGCAGTGTATAAATTGTTACATTTGACTTTCATCAATTAAAAAATTACACAGTAAAACTACAGGTAAATATCGGTATCTCGAACATGGGATATCTCGAATACCCCGCTTATGTCGAAGTCTTCCGACGGTCCCGGCCGTTTTCTCTATATAAATGATTTAAAAAACTCCTGATATCTCGAATACGGTAATCTCGAATACCCCGCTTATGTCGAAGTGTTTTAAAAGGCCAAAGCCCCAATTTTACCTGGTTTATCTCGAAGTAGAGTCATTTTCCCGGTCAGTTGAACATAATTGGTGTCATTACTTCACACATTTCTGCCCTCGGCAATTTTCCCACCTTTCAAAACTAGGGGTATATCAAACTGCACGATGTAACTTAATTAGGATAGTAGCTTGGGTGTTTTTACATTTAGTACCTTTTTATACAATTCAAATCAAAACACAGCCATGATTACCAATAATGTGTTTAGTAAAAAACACTGTGTACGGAGATTCGATCAAGCATTGATTACTGTCAATTTTATAAAAACGATTAATTACGGAATCGAGTTGTTTTTTGTTTTTGTTTTTTGTACTCTCCAATAAAAATGAAGCCTGGTTGGAAAACGAAGATTTATAAGAAAACTTATTTAAATTTAACAGAACCAGTCCATGTATTGAACACGCAGGGTGTAAAGTGACTTCCGGTTCATCGTACACGGGTTGTTTCCAATATGAGTACTAAAGCTGTGAGCGTAATGAGTTAATATAAGATACGTTAGTTCACAAACAATAATGAAATAAAAACATGTGAATTCTAATTCTTGATTATTGGTGTTTTTTTTTAAAATTTTCAAATCCGTATTTTTCGTTTCCTATGTGATAAATTTCAAACGTTATATTGAAAGTGCTTCTTCCAAGTTCTGAACGTCGATAGTGAGAGGATGTGAAGTCGTATTATTTACGTAATATTGATATTATAATTTGATTGCTTTTACAAATATTGATTATATTTCACAAATAAAAACATACAAACTAAATATATTTAATCAAATGGTTGATTATTCGTTTATGAGTAATAGAAAAGTTCACTATATACCGGTACTAATACACGTGTTGATATAAGAACATCACGGACTTAGAATTGGAAAGCCACTTCGGATATCTCGAACCCCCGGATATCTCGAAGTTTTCTTGAGGTCCCCCCAAGTTCGAGATACCGATATTTAACTGTAGTTTTGAAAAAAAAAAATACAATGTCAGCTTGAACATTTCTTGCTTTTGGAAGTTATGTAATAATATAGATAAGGCTACCCTTTTTTTAAGTACTGGGTATAAATGTAAACTTTCATTCTGTTATTTAAATCTTCTCATTTGATGTTTTCAGCAAAAAAAGTGTACAAAAATGTATTGAGAATTTCTTTAACAACTGTTATTATAATAGCTCAAAAACACAGAGTTTTGACACAGTCTGTGCAAAAAAAAATTGTATATATAGTATAATAGGGGAGGTCCTAAAGTACATTTCAATTACCAAACCTACAAATTTATTTCTTATATTAATTGTTCTAACTATGACAAATGTTGAATTCAAGACATTTCCTATCCTAATCTTTCTTCTACAGATCCACTTTAATGAAACAATGTACTGTAAAAGTGGTTATTTACGCTGGTGGTAAAGTACGCATTTTCTGTAGTCAAACAATATGCGTGGATATAAAATACGCGTTTGCATGATTTACCACTCTAATTTTTTATTTTTGTAACCTTATGCGTGTGAAGTATATTACGTGGTTTTATTCTCATCGCGTAACTTGGGGAAAATTTCCCCCACATGTAAATTACCACTTTTACAGTATTCTTTCAAAATATCCATAAAAATATACCCTCCACAATCCTTTAATGCCCTCTTCCATGTATATTCTTTTAAAGGCTTGAGTCATGGATTCTTTGTTTTTTATCTCAGTCATTGCTTGCAACCGCACCTGAAAGAAACACAACTAAAAATCTTCAAACAATCTTGTTCTGACAAGTCCATAAAACTCTCATTCTCATGTCTTTAAATTTTAAAAAAAGTTTTATTTCACACATTTTAAACACATACACGATAATATAATTCACAAAAGAATTTTTATTTATAAACCCACAGAAATGCTCTTTTTTTTTAGATTTGAAAGAGAGAGACAGACACAGAGAGAGAGAGAGAGAGAGAGAGAGAGAGAGAGAGAGAGAGAGAGAGAGAAAGAGATTGTTGATTTAAATAAAAATTAGATTCCATCCATTCTAGTGAGCATCAAAATTCTCATTATCACCATTGTTATAAAATTTAAATTTCTGTGTTTCATAAAAGAAATGTCAGGACGACTTTGGAAAATGAACACTTAATTATCTGTTTCTTAGTACACCTAAAAAAATTATACATGTATTTAGGATATTCTAACTTGCTTTTATCAAGGATGCAAAGGATAAAAGTTTTTTTTGTAAATGTAATATGAAATTTGATTTTTTTCTCCTATCTCATACATTTATTATCAAATTGAGATATGACTTTTCATTATGGTATAAAATTAAGACTTTGTCTTAGCTATTAAACAATAATGAACAACTTGGTCAGTTTTTGGTCAGTCGTATTAGCCTTGTGACGATGAAGCTCACCTTGAGAACATCTGTGGGATTAGCCAGTGAACTCGACACGATTCCTGCAACTACACCACAGCAGACATTGATAAACAGCGTGGACTCTGAAAGACAATTGTCAAGAGAATCTGATCACTTTTCATCATTGATACAATTATAGCATTGATCATCGACTCAAATGTTTAAAACAACTATTTAATAACATTTTGCATCATTATTACATATCAGAATGTAATACAGTCAAACCTCGTTATCTCGAATTAGATGGGACTGGTTAAAAACTTTGATATATCCAAGTATTCAAGATATCAAGGTTAAAATACTTAAAAAATAAGTGGTTGGGACTTACAAATCACTTTGACATAATCATTGTATTCGAGATATCAGTGTTCGAGATATCGGAGTTCAACTGTAGTTATTATAACTGTAGAATGAACAAAATTACCAAATTTTGTCCAAAATGCTGATAAAATTTCCCAATATAACAAAACCAGAACCTTGTAGCACAGAATGTTAATCGTACTGTGCAGCACTACAGCATCTATAGCTTACAGCGATGTCAGTTTCATCCCCCCCTAACGATTTATAAACAAATCAGATATAACAAATTTACATTTATAATGACTCGAAAAAGAACAGCCCTGGCCCTTCACTTTAAGCATGTTTAACTCTAAATTGTTTATCTTACCAAAACAACTCATTCAGTTCAGCTGTACTAATGACATCAAGCCTCAACATTTATTTAACTTCAATGACATCATTCATTGTAGGTTAGTTTGACTATATTCATTATAACAAGCAGATTTTCCTACAAAACATTCGCTCTATTTTGGCAAGGTATGCTACATAAATGAGTATTGAATACATACTGACAAACTGACAGGAAGCATAATACATGTAATATGAAATAGCTCCTTAATGTAGTACAGATGGTTCCGCTTAAACTGATGGTCAATTTGTCAGAGAAAAATTATCAGATTAACCGATTATTAAATTAACTGATTTAGTATTTCTTATGGTCTTTGATTTTGGTATAGAATAAAAATAGCTTGTTTCAAGACATAATTTATCAATGATAAGATATAATCTGTTAATGTCAATTTTAGTCTTTATTTTGTTTGTAAATGCTCAAAAGACTAGACTCTTGTTGCTATAGCGACAAAAAGGTCTTCCGTTCTCATAAATATTTATTAATGTGTAAGAAATTGTATTTTTCATGTAGAAAAATATAATGGATATAATATACACTGTAAAGGAAATTCCCAAAGCTTACTTGATGCAAAAAAAAACCTCCAGTTTTTGAGCTACTTTCTGTGACGACAAAAAATAAAGACGGTTATAACAAATATAAAACTTCTTAAACACATCTTCAATCTTATGTCCATTATCGATATAAGTTTTGGATCTTACACTAACAGTTTCTGAGATCTTGCACTACAAAATTTGTTAAAAAGATAGCTACCTGAGATATTTGAGATAACTCACCGGAAGTATATTTTTTTTTGTTTATTTAACATTGTATAGATGACTTATAAAAGGTTCTACACTACTGTATTCATGCCATGTAAAATTCAATCTGATTAAAATAAGATCTTTGATCCGCTCTGACAAATTCGATGTCACTACACAAAGGATCTTTGTGTAGCGACATCGAATTTGTCAGAGCGGATCAAAGATCTTATTTTAATCAGATTGTGTAAAATTTAAAAAAAATCGTTAAAAAAATCAATTTTTGAGGAACTTTCTGAGCCAACCGGAAGTTATGACGAACAAACAAAATAGTTTTAACATATCTACAAATATAGGTCTATCATCCTACAAAGTTTGGATGTTCAAGTTTTTACCGTCTTTGAGATCTCGAGGAGACAAGATTTCTAGCTATGAGACAGGAAACGGACGAACAGAAGTGCTCAATGAAAATTAAAGTAAGCATTTCCTATTTATTTTTTAAATGTACATGACTATCAATCAAAGTAAAATAGTCAAAGAAAAACAGAAAAACTTAATAACCATATGATTTGCTTGAACCCTTCCGTTGAGGACAGGAAGTAACGTAAGACAAAATAAAACCCGTTAAGCATATCTTCATTTAAATGTCTATCATCTACAAAAACTTTTGTGTCTTGATCACTAGCAGTTTCAGAGATCTCGTGGAGAAATTTTTTTTTCCAAAAAAGTAACCCGAGATAATTTGAGATATCTCACTGGAAGTGGTATGATTTTCTTTATTTAACATCGCATTGATGACATATGTTAGGATTTATACTGATATATTCATTCTATGCAAAATACCTGGTAATATAAATACGAAAAAAAAAATTTTTATGAAGAACTTCAAGTGACGACCGAAAGTTACGACGAACAAAACAAAATAGTTTAAACACATCAACAAACATAGATCTTTCATCCCATAATTGTTCAAGTGTTTACCGTTTTTGAGATCTCGGAGAGACAAGGTTTTTTCACGGGACAGGAAACGGACAAACAGAAGTGCTCAATGAAAACTAAATTTAATATTTCTTGTATACTTGCCTATCGTACATTATTTTTTAATTGAGCTAACTAAAACTATCAAAGAAAAACAGTAAAACTGATCAACAGCTTGATTTGTTTGAACTCTTCCGGTGTGGACCGGAAGTGACAGTCGACAAAATGAAACCATTTAAACACATCTTCAATCCAATGTCTATTATCAATTAAAGTTTCGTGTCTTGATCACTTACAGTTTCTGAGATCTCACGGGTACAAAATTTGTTTAAAAAAAGCTACCTGAGATAATTGAGATATCTCATCGGAAGTAGAATGTTTTTGTTTAACATCGCATAGATGACATATGTAAGGATTTATACTAATATATTCATTCTATGTAAAATAAATTAAATATGTTATGTAAAATAAATATTTTTTGAAGTGCTTCCGGTGAAGACCGGAAGTTACGACGAACAAAAAAAAATAGTTTGAACACATCTACAGCTATAGGTCTTTCATTCTACTAAGTCTAGATGCTCAAGTCTTTATCATTTTTGAGATCTCAAGGTGACAAGCTTTTCGTCACAGGACAGGAAGCGGACAACCGGAAACGAATTTTGAAAAAATGAAAAAATAGCCTCGAGATATTATCATTCTCTATCATCCCTGAAAATTTCAAGAAAATCTACCTAGCCATCTCTGAGAAATCTTGTAGACAAAAAAGGGAAAAAAAAATAATAATACGAAAAAAAGAAAATACACTACAATCACTATAAGGTCTTCCGTTGGAAATGGAAGACCTTAAAATGTTTCTCATTACGATGGTTTCAAAGTGGCCGCCATTTTGAAAGGAAGTAATAAGAGAAAATGGCTCATTGTGAATAATTTTTGCAAGGGGGTACACATTTTTGAGAGGTGATAACAAAATAACTAATATGTAAACATAATTTTTCTAGTGTTTATGTATTGTTAGAATGCATATCTATAATTTAAAGCTATTAAGGTTTTCCATGCTTGAGCCCATTTAGTGCTGAGTAAAGGACTATACCTTAAACCAAAATCATTCAAAATAAAATCATGCAATATCAAATTCACCTTATAAGTCTTCTCTGAGTAAATTATTTCTGCATTCTCATGTAATTTACCGTATGTCTACATCACACTATTACATGTAATTGGTTTGATTTGACACAGCGTATGTTTTTAAAGACCACTTCTTTGTTTTGATTTTAAGTTAAACTGTGAGGGTAGATACATGCATGCATGTACATGTATTTAATAGAAAAAAGTTATGCCTCCAACACCCTTATAAAGGAATTTCTTTTAAATTAATTTAAGAATCTTTAAAGTAATCATGTAGTTTTTAAAGTGATATTCCTCTTTTGTAATAATTTAAGGTTACTGGGTATATAAAGATAGAATTTTTCTTTTTAGTGAAATAGTATTTGATAAATTTATCTTTGATACATATTTTAGATTCATTCATTTTTTGATGCTTTTTTTGTTTGTTTTGTTTTGGGGTTTTTGTTTTTGTTTTTGCACAATGTTTATACTGTCAAGTAAAGCAAATATCTTATAAAATCATTATAATGAAGGATATAAACCCAATGTTAAATCATGTGTCAATGTGGCACCCACACACATGAACTGTTTTAATGTCTAATTACATGTACATGTACCAGTAACACATGCTACAGTTGATAACACTGTCTGGTATGGCCAGCCAGACTTTAGTTGTTAATAGTCGTGTGTGGAAAACAAGGGAATTATAAAGAGTGCTTAATTACAAATCATTTCACCATGTATTGCATTCTAAAATGATACTGGAGAAAGGTCCTGTACTATTATAGTCTGTCCCAAGTTATTTTTGATGCACATTTTCTTAAATTATTCTATATTTATAAATACCTCTTGGTTCAGATGATGTTCATTCAATAGTATGAAAAAATCCCAAGATTTCCTCTTTGAAATGCCCCCTCTAGCTTGTCGGGTATCAATACACGGCTAAAAATAAAAAGTCTACAGGTTTTCCCATTGCCAAGGAGATAAAGACGCCCGGATGATAACGTTGAAAAATTGCGCGAGGTGTCCCGAGTACTTCCGAATGGAGAAAAAATGTCAACATTCTCCATTATAAATCTCCGTAGGAAATCTGTTTTCGTTCCTGTGAATTTTTACGAGGGAAAAATGATAACGTGTGAATGAAGTTATCTTGGAAATTTTCCCTTTCATCGATTTCAGTTGCATCTCTTTCACTGGTACGTGTATTTTTATTAAAAATGTCAAAATGTGCAGCATAAATATCTTGGGACAGACTATAAAAATGTATTCTTTATATAAGGCAAATATTATCAAACTTGTAATTTATAAACTGGGTTTCACTGCCAATTCAAATTAAGCAAAATAAATTTTTTGTGTTTACCCTAGATGTCAGCATGCAGTGATGGTTCAATATTGAACAATTTAAGACTTGATATAAAAGTGACACCATATTTGCTCCTTGTATGGTACCATACAAACAAAATAATAGTTAAATTTCTGAACACAGCAACACAAGTTGTAATTGCAAAGTGGCAGTAATAGAAATAATAAATTTAAATGATTGCAAATGCATTACCATTGTAAAATAAGGTATCTAACAATTTTTTTTTTTTATATTGACATTTCATGAGAGAAAACATCGTTTACGAACGTCGTTTACACAAATCTCCCCCTTAGCCAAGTTGGTAAGGGGGAGATTCTCCCATATAGCAGCTTTAAAAGGTTAACAGGTATGTAATATATATACATTCAGTTATTTGTATTGCTTACAATGCTTTAGTAATGCATTTCTTATGATCAACCAAAATGTGAGTGTCAATGGAGTTATAAGCAAGATACAGAGCCAACTCTTGTAATTTTTTTATCTTGCATTTTAAAACACAGGAAATCCTATCAAGCGAGTGAGAATTATGGGGGAAAAGTGGCATTAATTGTTTCCATGAACACGGTTGAGAAAAAAAATCTGGTACGATTTGCATATTCTGCCTATATACATGTATGTCACAAGTATATACATTTATCTGTGAACAAATTTAACTATTCTCAGACATATTTTACTTTTTGACTTGTGCCAATTAAAGCCCAAATATATACACAGTGCAGTATACTAGATAAGAAGTAGATGCGCATGAATTTGAATGATAAAGTGGCATGCTAAAAGAAGGATACTCTATTTTGTGTTAATATTAAAGGAATAAGGAATCATTCTTTGAGTATTATGAGGTGATAATTTCGGTCGGGGTGTGGTCAAATCCAATAAAGCCTGAAGGGCTTTATGATAGATTTGACCACGCTCCGACCGAAATTATCACCTCATAATATTCAAAGAATGATTCCTTATCTGTATCATTTCCAATTTGTACACTTTAAAACAACATTATTTTTAAACCACTATTTTTTATGTAGCACATGGTATGTATTACTACGCAGCGCAGCTAATATTGTTTCTCTGTTATGCTATAAGACAGACCCATTTTGTGTCACTCATGTTTTATGAAGTTATTGGGTTTTAGGGTTCAAAATTGATTCATAATGTTATCACAGACAAAGACAGTTGAAAATGTAAATGTTATCATATATACCTTGTGGGTTTTCTACTACCATGGATTTCAGTGTCTGATAAACTCCTATTTTGATGGTACCATATGTAGCCTGTCTCAGTATAGCTGGAGATATTCTATCAACAAAATATCAATATTAGCAATTCATGCATATTTCCTCTTCAAATTCCCCAGGCCATAAGTTTATTTTGCCTAATGTCCATTGAAACGAGTACATGCATGGCTATACCTTTACCATAGGTATGCCGATTAATTACCCGTAGATAAACCGCCACCGAACATTTCTGTTTGCAATAATCCATGCTGGGACCTACATGCTTCACACTTATTCATAAATATTTATCCAGAATACACACAAATTCATAAAAATTTACCCAGAATACAGGGCTGCCAGTCCCTCCTCCCGAAATATTCTCAACATAGCATGGGTCATCCCCCTGTATCGTAGCTCAGAGAGACGAGCATCAATTCTCTGGCCCTGTATCTGTAACCGAGTCTTTGTTGTGTCAATGGGAAAAGTACCTATATTAATATAAGTTCATTAGGTCATTATTCATATGAAATTTGCTGTTAATCTCTTTCCTCTTTTAATATACAGTTGAACTTCGATATCTCGAACACCAATATCTCGAATACAATGGATATGTTGATGTGATTTGTAAGTCCCAATCACTTATTTTTAAGTATTTTACCCTCGATATCTCGAATACTCGGATATCTCGAAGTTTATAAACAGTCCTATCTAGTTCGAGATAACGAAGTTTGACTGTATGTTCAATAATGATTTAATGCTTATATCCAAACGCATATGATTTCCCTATCATGATCAAATTAAACTTTAATTATTGTTGCAAGATACACATACCTACTTGTTGATGCAATTGAACTGATAAATTTGTTTACAGTCATAAAAAACAAACACAAACATGGCACAACTTTCTCGAAAGCAACAGTAAACAAACAAGTTAGAGGTGTTAGTGAAACACTTAATTTAAACCAACTTTTATTCGCATGCGAGAAATGTTCGCAAGGTTTGCAATAGCCTTGTCGTCGCGAATATTTCTCATCGCGAACCAGTCCTCAACTGTATCTGATAGTATAATTTCAGGATAATCTTCATTTGATCACAAATATTAATTGCTGCGAACGAGTTTATCTACCGTTAATCGCGAAATAAAGTTGTCGCAAATAAATGTTGTTTTACAGAATGCCTCCTCCTTTGAAGACCTCTGCAAAGAAAATGAACAGAAACTGCAAATAATTGGAACTTTTCTAAGTTCAAGGTGCATAACTCTGTCAAAAATTGCTCGATCATACTCAAAAGCGAACATGACCTAGATATTCTTAAAATAAATCTTTATACTAAATTTCATTTCAGTATGTGCAACCTCTGCAAAAAAATGAATGGAAACTGTTGGTGGACCAACAGACAGGTAGCAGCAAAACAATATGCCCTCCCTTCTTTGAACCCCACCCAAACCTCGGGTGTTATTTCTGTCTGCTCAGGGTCTGCTATGGCAGTCCCAGAGCTGACCCCAGGCTGACCCAGCTGATTTAATACTGGTTAATTTTTATATGATGTACTTGATACTTTATCCACTTTTTAAGTAAAATATCTCACAGTGTCCCTTAGTACCTTAATTTGGCTGCAGTAAACTAAAAACTTTACACAGATTTTGATTTTAGCTGATGTTGATCTATGCACCTTACCTATCTCTGCTGTGATGGAAGCCAGTCCTCCATAGACAAATGGCCGCCAGTCACCCATAGCTTCGTCTTCGTTCTATTCAATCGTTCATTTGTAGGAATGTATGGCGGTATACAGAATGAATCAGAGACACTCTGAAATTTAAAAATAAATATATATTATTAAAAACTCAATAAACAAAATTATTATTCTTGTAATTTATTAACACATTATTTCTCGTCAGTTGACCCATATAATTCTTTGTTTGTATCGTAAACAAGGCTAGTGCGTTTTTGTTTGCGTATAAATTGCTAAATAAAAAATATCATATTCAAAACAAAATGTAATAAATATTTAAGAAACTTATACCATACAATGTTCTTAGTTAACTTGCAAATGGAAAAAAATCTGATTTACCCAAACAAAATTCTACCTTTCTAACATACAACCTTTGCAGTAAAAAAAAACATGGCACATTGTGACCAAACATTTCACCTCTGTTCAATTTCATCCATTTGTCCTTGCAGCTTTAGAGCTAATTAATAGTAAATTCAGACAATTAGTGAGTTTTAAGATGGAATGATGAGATGAATTCAGAAGAAAATAGTAAAATAGGGAGTGAGTCTTTCCAAAAACTTCAAGTTTTGAAAACTTAACAAATTGAACTATCAAAACTAGTATATAGCACAAACTTTCTTAAATATGGTGGATTTATTGTTGCTCAAAATATGACCTCTGGGAAATTTGGCTACATGTATATACACAAAGTGAAAATACTAAAATATTCAGGAAGCTTCAGATGAAGAACATACAGACTTAGTCTACAATTTATGAAATAACTGCCAATTTAATATAATATATAAATAAAAATAATGAGGGTTTTTTTAAGATAGGTTTCATATTTTGTTCATAAAATGACTTCAAGGGTGTAAATGAATTGAGGCCACATTCCAGTGGTAGCTAAATTTATTTGGGCAGATTTAAAATTAATCAATTATTTATTATACAAAAAAATTTGTTTATTACTTTCAAATACATATAGTTTCAAATTTACAATATCTACTTATGAATTAAGGTACGCTAGTTCTTGTGAGCAGGTGGATTGAGCTGGTGAACACTTTCTTTACTCTTCCATTGGCCATTGTTCCCATTGGTTACTATTATCAAATCATATCATTTCTATTGTGTCATATAATATTTTGAACCCCGCGATATATTGAACCCGGGTTCAAAATATTGCTGCGATATATTGAACAAAATATTGGGCCATAATATGTTGAACACCGGGTTCAATATATTATGGCCCAATATTTTGACCCCCCCCCCCACCCCTCTAATTTGAATTTGAACCCCCTCTAATTTTCAGTGTTATTGGAGAGGGGGTTCAAAATATTATGGCCGCGATATATTGAACCCCCTACCTATTTCCAATTCCATTTAGAGAGGGGGTTCAAAATATTATGGTCGCGATATTTTGAACCCCCCCCCCCTTCAAATGTTTATACACTGTGCTCTATTTTGTATATCCAGTGCTAATTTCCCAAAAATTTGTAATTATATTAAGGAAAAACAGATGTCTGGCAAATTTCATCATTGTCAAAAAATTTTCACAAGGGGGTACACCTGTCTTAGAGGTCATAACAAAAAAAAAACTAGCATGTAAACATATATATTTTCTTATGTACATGTATTGCTAGAGTGTATATCTATCATTTAAAGCTAAGCTTTTAATGATTGACCCCATTTAGTGCCAAGTATAGAATTACCTTCAATCAAACGCAAGGATACTGAAACAAGAGGCCCATGGGCCACATCGCTCACCTGAGGAACAATAGGTATGATAAAATCAGCTTAATGGAGTCATAATAAAAACTATCTGGACAATCTATACTACTATATTAAAATAATAGACTCGAATTTTTGGGCTTTAATACCGAGAAATCGGAAGAGTATTGTCTTTTGTTTTATATATTTTAAACATCATTGGTACTTGAAGATTACCAATTTGTTTTTATTTTTTCTCAATCAAGCTTCGCTAATTAATAATCAACAAAAATTCCTTTTAAAAATCCGGAAATCATCTGGATTTTTTGGATTTTACAATCTTGCGCATGCGCATTACATTCACGCTAAATCACGGGAGGCTCTTTAGTTTATGTTTCCACAATATCACATTTGCATGGATAAACTCAGAAACGATAATACAAATACGTGTAAATTTTCATTGAAAGTTTGCTACATGTATATATTCTGTTCATCAAAGAAACTACGGGAGATAACTCTAACTCAGTGCATTTGATATGAAAAATCCCGAGAGTTCGAATGTCTACATGGTGTGTAAATTTGAAGCGAGTAAAAACCGTTGGTGAAAAAGTGTTAATTCGTTAATATGAATTAAATTTTTAGATGAAACGTATTTACAGCCTCAAAATGGTTTGTTATGAATAATTTGACATATTTTCAATAAAACTTCATTAATTTTCTCAAAATCGGAGCGATTCTGCAGTTTTTTGCTACAGTACGGGTATATGGGAGGCATTTTAACCGTGTTGAATGCCTGTCCCGAGACACAGATTATTCTATTAGAATAATATTAAATTATTTCGATATCATATGCAATGTCAACCCGTGCACGCACGGGTCAAAGTCTAGTGTAGTATAATACATGTAGATCCTGTATAAATAAAAATCAATTTTTTCCACTGGATATTCTTATGTTTATTATCATTAGTCCCTTTTCTAACACGATGATTTTATAGGAATATCACATGTTGAGCATTGCAGCTCTCAAAAAGATCCTAAACAATTGTTTATAAATGGGATATAAACCTACATCAAACTCTGAGCCCCTTGTGAGACCCAATCGTCCAGGAATCACCCAGAAGCCAAAATCTAAACAATATTAAATAATCACCTGGCTGATTAGTTTCTGAGAAGAAGATTATTAAAGATTTACTCTTAATATTCCTATGTAAAAATTCCACCCCCATTGTGGCCCCACTCTACCCCCAGGAATCATGATTTTTACAACTTTGAATCTACACTACCTGAGGATGCTTCCAAACAAGTTTCAGCTTTCCTAGCTTATTAGTTTCTGAGAAGAGTATTTTTAAAGATTTACTATATATATTCCAATGAAGAAATTCGATCCCCAATTGTGGCCCCACTCTACCCCTGGGGGAAATGATTTTCACAACTTTAAATATACACTACCTGAGAATGCTTCCACACAAGTTTCAGCTTTCCTGGCTAATTAGTTTCTGAGAAGAAGATTTTTAAGGATTTACTCTATATATTCCTATGTAAAAAGTTGACCCCCCCCCCATTGTGGCCCCACCCTACTCTCGGGAGTCATGATTTTCACAACTCTGAATCTACACTACCTTAGGATGCCTCCACACAAGTTTCAGCTTTCCTGGCCAAATGGTTCTTGAGAAGAAGATTTTTAAAGATTTACTCTATATATTCCTATGTTAAAAAACGACCCTCCCCAATGTGGCCCTACCCTACCCCCCAACGGTCATGATTTTCACAACTTTGAATCTACACTACCTGAGGATGCTTCCACATAAGTTTCAGCTTTCCTGGCCAAATGGTTCTTGAGAAGAAGATTTTTAAAGATTTACTCTATGTATTCCTATGTTAAAAATCGACCCTCCCCAATGTGGCCCTACCCTACCCCCCAACGGTCATGATTTTCACAACTTTGAATCTACTCTACCTGAGGATGCTTCCATATTAGTTTCAGCTTTTCTGACCAAATGGTTCTTCTTCAGAAGATTTTTAAAGATTTACTCTATATATTCCTTTGTAAAAAGTCGACCCCCCATTATGGTCCCACCCTACCCCCGGAGGTCATGATTTTCATAACTTTGAATCTACACTACCTGAGGATGCTTCCACATAAGTTTCAGCTTTCCTGGCCTAATGGTTTTTGAGAAGAAGATTTTTAAAGATTTACTCTATATATTCCTATATAAAAAGTCGACCCCCCATTGAGGCCCCACCCTACCCTCGGGGGTCATGATTTTCACAACTTTGAATCTACACTACCAGAGGATGCTTCCACACAAGTTTCAGCTTTCCTGGCCAAATGGTTCTTGAGAAGAAGATTTTTGAAAATTTCTCGAAATTTTTCATTAATTCCTAATTATCTCCCCTTGTAAGAGGGCTTGGTCCTTAATTTTCACAACTTTGAATCCCCTTTGCCTAAGAGTGCTTTGTGCCAAGTTTGGTTGAAATTGGCCCAGTGGTTCTGGAGAAGATGTTGAAAATGTGAAAAGTTTACAGACAGACAGACAGACAGACAGACAGACGACAAACAAAATGTGATCAGAAAAGCTCACTTGAGCTTTCAGCTCAGGTGAGCTAAAAATTAAAGAAAAAAAATTAACATAAGTCTTGTAGCACTTTTAGATTTTATGAAATATATTCAACGAATTAAATAAATCAACTTGAAGATCGATACATGTAATTTTCAAAAAAGAATGTATGGAATTCAATATAAATACACAATTCTGTTTTCCTCCTTTATATGCATGCACTAAAAAGTGTGAATGAATAGGCTATGGCAAAATTCAAGAAAAGTATGTGTAACATTGTATCATCAGGTATTAAACAAATCAGTTTCAATACATGTAATTCTAAGTATTGGATAATTTATAAAACAAAAATTGTCAATTTAGTCGTGGGAACTGAAGTGAAAAATGTGTATTACTTCAGTGATTTATTACCATAAAAGCATTAAGATGTTGTAATTGATGTTTGTGTCACAGTTAGAACTGATACATACCTGTAAGAGTAAGCATTGTTGTTCAAGTGAACATTCACAGTGGCCGCCCAGCCATGAGCTAAAAAATTTCATATATTTAACCCCCCCCCCCCAAACTAAAATAAACACAGAGATATCAGATATATAAGAAAACTACTAGTACACGTTATTAAGACCTACATGTATGATTTGCAAATAGTCATGACATTTTGAAAGGTTTCATAATGCGTCATCTGATGAAGTTGTTTACTTATTAGAAAACATATCCCCCAAAGTTCAGCCAATATCCATCTCTGCAAACTGTAAAGATCTCCCGAGTTTCACGTGTTAAAACATGTAGTTCTTTTATAGCTTGAACTCTACTGGTAGCTGTACAAGTTATCAGCTAAGATCAGACTATCTGAGATTTTTTATATCAGTCCTTTGTTTTCAATAAATAAAAGTAAGTTTGCATGTATACTTTCTTAAATATGTTTTAAAAATGAACTTAAACGATCATTGTTTACTGCTGATTTACATCTTTGCACTTTCAACAGAGAGGGAAGTGACGTAATAAGTTAAAAATAGAATATAACCCCTTTGTGATACATTATCATATCCCTTCTTTGATTTGACATATAATATCACTACATATAACATGTAGAAACAACAGGAACAAGATGTAATTATAATCAAGGCGATTATAAAGTCTCCCAAACGAACGAGGCTATCATATAGAGTAGGGATGACCCACAAAGTTTCATAATGTTCCCAGGGGTCCTTTACTATATATCAAGTGAACTAACATGACCCAAGGAACAAGAATATATATGGTTTAGGGGTAGGGATATTAACCGTTTTCAAGATATTCGGGCACTACCTGTTTGAGGGGGGTCAGGACCACCCCAAGGGCCCATGACCTACACACCATATGATGCCCCTTGACACAAGGAACAAGAATATATTTGGTTTAGGGGTGGGGATCTCAACCGTTTTCAAGTTATTTGTGCACTTCCTGTTTGAGGGGGGTCAGGACCATCCCCGGGGCCCATGACCTACATACAATATGATGCCCCTTGACACAAGGAACAAGAATATATATGGTTTAGGGGTGGGGTTCTTAACCGTTTTCAAGATATTTGGGCCCTTCCTGTTTGAGGGGGGTCAGGACCACCCTTGAGGCCCATGACCTACATACCATTTGATGGCCCTTAACACAAGGAACAAGAATATATATGGTTTAGGGGTGGGGATCTCAACTGTTTTCAAGATATTTGTGCACTTCCTGTTTGAGAGGGGGTCAAGACCAGCCCCAGGGCCCATGACCTTCATACCATTTGATGGCCCTTAACACAGGGAACAAGAATATATATGGTTTAGGGTTAGGGTTCTTAACCGTTTTCAAGATATTCTGGCACTTCCTGTTTGAGGTGGGACAGGACCACCCCCGGGGCCCATGACCTACATACTATTTGATGCCACTTAACACAAGGAACAAGAATATATATTGTTTAGGGGTTGGGATCTTGACCGTTTTCAAGATATTTTGGCCCTTCCAGTTTGAGGGGGTCAGGACCACCCCCCGGGGCCCATGACCTACATACCATTTGATGGCTCTTTAACACATTAAACAAGAATATATAAGGTTTAGGGGTCAGGATTCTAAAAGTTTCTGAGATATATGGTCATTTTCAATTCCCGGGGGGTGGGGATGACCCCAGGGGTCAGATCTTATAAACCCTAATTATTGCCTGTAGCAGTCAATATATGATTCTGAGAACCCTATATTATTATCTTTGTCCGTTTTTAAGTTATAACCATTTACAATAGAGTCGTCGATTTTTCCCATAAGGTTCAATGTTAGACCCCACACCCTTTTGACCCCCCAGAAAAGTGGTTGACCAACCCCAAATGAGAAAATTCAAACCAGCGTGCACATCTAGATATGCAGGCCTATTGTATCCAAGAGTTTTGTACAATTCTGTTCAGCCATCTCTGAGAAACACGACGGACAAGTTCAGAGCGAGAAAGAAGAAGAAGAACCTTACAAAAACAATAAATCTCCAAACTTTGTTTGGGAGACTTAATCACTAAATTCTGAGAGATTCATAGCGCAGTCGAACGCCTGATTGCACAATATTATGCATTGAATAGTCTACGATTTTGTGTAATACCGTATGATAACAAACGAATAATTTTATAAGTTTTGTTCATGTATCATAACCCCTATGACCTTAAGTTTGACCCCAAAAGAGAAATAATTCAAATTACATTTTCAGAGTATCAAATCAACATGTTCAGGGATTTTACTTTGTGATAACTGGTACAGTAAATCGTAAAATCTCGGCAAATTCGGGGCGTGCTAAAAAGCACAAAAACAAAATGTTTTGGGTTCTATATGATAATTTAACCTAACAGGTGCATAAACAAGAAGTTCACCATTTAAAGTACACAGTACAGTTAAGGCGGCCAATAAAAATATCGACGAATTTTTGTAATGAAAACACGTATACTTTAGTTCATCGGACATGTCCTTTTTAAAATCAATAACAGTCGCTCAAATGCAATATATTTCTGAAATATATATATAATAGTACAATATTTTATGTTCATAGTGGTCACGTGATATGGCAGTCGCATGGTACAAGCAGATGTATTTGTGGTTTTGAGGTCATTTAAAAATGTGAATATTGCAAGGGCATAATCATGTCAAAATTCACAACTGAATTATAAGATAACTTGATGTTATATAGTAGATTTTAAAAAATGCTGTGAACTTTGTAAGATAATATTATTTGTTAGAAAAAACCATAATTTATAATGCATATGTTGAATAATTTTGAAGGTCACAGTATTAATTTCATTAAAAAATAATTAATTTGTGAGATTTCACAAGGATCTTAGAAGTTTTTAAATTACATAGCATATTTCAAATTAACATGTAAAAGTTTGTCATGATCAGATAAGTGTATGCCCTTGCAATAAAGTGATTTATTTAGGCACCCAGCTTTAAAATATACGATATTTTATACAAAACCGAGGTTGCCTCTTAATACGATGCATAATTATAACAAATTGAAAATAAGACTATATAGGTAGCATTCTACTAATAATAATGTTAAACAAAATATTCATTTATAAATTTCCGTTAATCTATGGAATTTATTTTTCATCGCTAAAAATCCGCATGATAGCCTTCAATGACTTAACTGCGTCATTTTGAAGCATATGACGTCATATTTTGTAGTACAGAGAGAACGACATCTCGCTTATTTTTCAGTGTGTACGATATAACAGACAGCTAAATCGTAAGTAAAAGCATTCGTTGTTCTTAATTAAAAGAATAGTATAAATTAATTTTGCTAATAAATGAATTAATTAGTACTTTCGAGGTTTGTAATATTCTGTGATGTCATAATGCACATTTCCAGTACTTTTTGTCTGAACGGAATGTATTGACAGCCTTAACTGTGCTGCGATGTCAAGTTTTATTAAAAATATCAAGACAAAATGAAATATGAAAAGAAAACATTAAATTTTAGCCGATAACTGGTACAGTGCCATTATGATTCAAAAGATGGTCATGTTAGGTTACTTTTGGAATTTTTTAACATCTATGTCTAGAATCTAGTTGTAAATAACAGCCTCACATTTTATGATTTCTATCAATGAAACATACATTGTACAAATGCATAATGAACTTGTAGTTTATGATAAACTTGTAGTTCATGGTAAACTTGTAGTTCATGATAAACAAGAATTTCATAATAAACAAGAATTTCATAATAAACCTGTAGTTAATGATGAACTTGCAGTTCATGATGAACTTGTAGTTCATAATAAACTTGTAGTTTATGGAACTTGTAGTTCATGATAAACCTGTAGTTTTTGTTAAACTTGTAGTTCATGGTAAACTTGTAGTTCATGAAAAATTACAAGTTAATGATAAACTTGTAGTTCATGATCAACTAGTAGTTCATGGTAAACTTGTAGTTCATGGTAAACTTGTAGTTCATAATAAACTTGTAGTTCATGATGAACTTGTAGTTTATTATAAACCTGTAGTTCATGATAAACCTTTAGTTTTTGTTAAACTTGTATTTCATGATGAACTTGTAGTTCATGGTAAACTTGTAGTTCATGGTAATTAAACCTGTAGTTCTTGTTAAACTTGTAGTTCATGATGAACTTGTAGTTCATGGTAACTTGTAGTTCATGATAAACCTGTAGTTCTTGATAAACCTATAGTTTCTGTTAAACTTGTAGTTCATGATCAACTTGTAGTTCAAGGTAAACTTGTAGTTCATGATAAACTACAAGTTCATGATGAACTACAAGTTCATGATTAACTTGTAGTTCATGGGTGTATCCTGTGATGCCCAAAACAAGCAATTTTTTTGGCATATGGCATAATCAATGGTAAACAACTATCTCTAAATAAACTAATAATCAAACCATCTCAACCTGAAAATTGTTAATTAAAATACTTTACAAGCATAAAAAAAATCCATATTCATCTATTAATCTATTAATGAGAGAGCCATTTTATCAAGAGCTTGGACTTTCAGTAGGATGTAACTATTTACTTTGCTTTAAAAACAAGCTGTCAATTTCTGTCTGACCTACTTTCTGATTGGTTAAGAAAACTAGCTTATATCATTGTGTAACAATGTACAAGGAAGTCTATTTTTTCACGCAATATCTCAGCAGTCACGTGATGAGGCTTACAAACCCTATATTCAAAGACTGATGAAATTGGAAAGATAGTAGCCTAAGCAATGCAAAACACAAACTCATCACAGGCAACGTACATTTCTGGTTAAATGGTTATTTGGAGAAGAGGATTTTCAAAATATGCCAAAAATTGCAACAAAAAAAATTTTACAATGATCCTCAACTATCTCTGCATGAAAGAGGGCTTGGCCCTTCATTTTAACAAACTTGTGAATCCTTTACCTAAGGGTACTTAGTGCTAGGTTTGGTTGAAATTGGCTTAGGGGTTCTTTGAAAGAAGTACAAAATATTTACAGACAGATGGACAGAAGGAATCCAGACAAAAAAAATGATCAAAAGATTTACTTGGATGCAAAAGTTTACAGACAGACAGACGGACGCCGGACAACAGGTGATCATGCAGAAAAGCTCACTTGAACCATTTGGTTCAGGTGAGCTAAAAGAGTACCAATATGACTATAAACTTGAATATTCTGTTAGTTTTGTGTCCATATAAAGAAGTCATTAAAGACCTTTATTTAAAATCTTGGCCTGTAATTCTTTAACAAGAGGCCCATGGGCCACATCGCTCACCTGAGGAACAACAGGTATGATCAAATCAGCTTAATGGAGTCATAATACAAACTATCTGGACAATGTAGTATAATACATGTAGATCCTGTATAAATGAAAATTCATTTTTCCCCTTGATATTCTTATCTTTTTTATCATTAGTCCCTTTTCTAACAGGATGATTTAATAGTCATAACACATATTGAGCATTGCAGCTCTCAAAAAGATCCTAAACAATTGTTTATGCATGTGATATAAACCTACATCAAACTCTGAACCCCTTGTGAGGCTTAAGAATCACCTGGCTGATTAGTTTCTACGAAAGAAGATGATTTTTAAAAATTTACTCTATAGATTCCTATGTAAAAATTCGACCCCCATTGTGGCACCACCCTACCCCCAGGGGGCATGATTTTCACAACTTTGAACCTACACTACCAGAGGATGCTTCCACACAGGTTTCAGCTTTCCCGGCTAATTAGTTTCTAAGAAGAAGATTTTTAAAGAAATACTCTATAGATTCCTATGTAAAAATTTGACCCCCCATTGTGGCCTCACCCTACCCCCGGGGGTCATGATTTTCACAACTTTGAATCTACACTACCTGAGGATGCTTCCACACAAGTTTCAGCTTTCCTGGCCAAATGGTTCTTCAGAAGAAGATTTTTGAAAATTTCTCAAAATTTTTCAATTTTTCCTAATTAACTCCCCTTGAAAAAGGGTGTGGTCCTTAATTTTAACAACTTTGAATCCCCTTTGCCTAAGGGTGCTTTGTGCCAAGTTTGGTTGAAATTGACCCTGTAGTTCTTGAGAAGATGTCGAAAATGTGAAAAGTTTACGGACAGACAGACAGACGAACAGACAGACAGACGGACGATAGACAAAATGTGATCAGAAAAGCTCACTTGAGCTTTCAGCTCAAGTGAGCTAAAAAAGTTTGGAAAATCTTTCGAACAGATTGCACTGCCTTTCGCCTGCATCCTATATGATATTAGATACAAACTTCGAAAGCAGCTCCAGTCCCTTACTTTGTTTAGCATTTTTAACTTATTTTGAATATCATACACATGTACTGCGGTGTGTTGTTTATTTCGGCAATTGCTTGCCAGGCCTATAGACCCCTTCACGATAACTGCGGTACTGCTCTCTTGCAGGGCAAATTGATATACTTTGCCGAAATTTTAGTAGGTAGATAATTAAATGACGTAAATGAAACAATTGACGTTATGTCATATTTCACCAAATTATGTCATTTTGCCCTGCAAAAGAGCAGTACCGCAGTTACCGTGAAGGGGCTAATTGAATTTATTTTTTTAAATATTTTTATTGTTTTTTTATTATATTTACTCAATTCATAAATATTATTAAAATCTTTCAATAATTGAAAGTACTTAAAATTAAGTTTTTATAACACTGTAAATCCATATTGTCAAGAATATCTAACAATATATCACAGGTGATTTTTATACAGGTAGTTCACATTTAAAAATTAAGCAATGTATGAATATGTGTATTAATTTCTTGGTTCGTCTTTCTTTATTATCACAATACATTGCCATTAATTAATCTTGTGATACATCATAAATCAGCGGGGAGGGGGGGGGGGGTGCTTGAAAAAAGTGTTTGAACAGCTGATCAACAAAAGATATCGTAAAAAGGGGGGGGTCCTTTCAATTTTTTTTTTTTTAATGTTAATCTACGAAATATATCGAAGTGGCATATCAACAATACCATATCAAATACTTATCAAAGATTTGGCGATATTAATGGCATTTATGTATCATTGGGTTCAACCTCCACGTTGAACGTGTAAAATCTATGGCGATCGAATTTCCTCGACAAAAAAACGGGAGAAATGGTATAACTTTCGGTATCACGATGACTGCAATATTGATACATATGTGAATGTGGTATCAATGTTTAGAACAAGTACTTACGTTCGAGCTCTTTGTAAACTTAGCTATTCTCTAAGTGAATATACGCTGATCATCGACCCACATGAACATGTTATCGTCGTACGCAATGAACGACAACTCTTGTATCTTTTAATCAAATGGCTAGGCCTACCTAAAATGAAAATTCCGCTGGCTGACTTTCTTAGCTTTTTAAAAAGCTAACCTTGTTTGTTGTAATATGGAATATGTCTGGGCATATTGTATGTTTTTTGAACTTGGGTTTACTTTTTTTAAGAAAACCATTTAAAAACTTCAGAACACAAAAAGGTTCAGGATCTTTTTTTAAATAAATACACAATGCCCTTTTAGATAGAGGTTTAGTGGGGGGGGGGGGTCAATAGTATATAAATTATGTTTGTTTTCATGTTTCCATAGAAATAAGGAAGATAGCTAAGGTATTTGAAAACACAGATTGAATATTGTCTTGAGATAATAGAAGAATCATACCAAATTGCACTGCTTCGCGGAAATCCGATTTTGATTATGATTTAATCTTATATGATTATAAATAGGCCTATACAAAATCTTTTATATATATATATATATATATATATATATATATATATATATATATATATATATATATATATATATATATATATATATATATGGATTTTTAAAATCATCTGTACTTATGGGTTCTCTTTAATTCCGTACACAGGCAGGGACGTATATATATGCGTCCCTGTTTACAGACTTGAATGTTATTTTGTATTTAAACTTTATCATGTTTATATTTTCGCAAAATTAGATCTATATACTTTTCAATTTTCAGTTTTCAAATGACATAAATATACTATATTAATATTTGCACCCGAGCCATTTCCTCGATAGAGTGTGTTTTATGTTCATGTCTTATACCCATGCTCATTGGGGAAGAGTGGCTATATTATAGTGATGGCTATATTATATTGACTCTAGATCTTCCACCGAACCAACCATTAGGCCTTACTGGGTTCTCTCCTATAGGATTTTATCTACAAAATTTCATGAAAAACTACCGGTATATGAAAATATGTTTATTCGCCAATCAAGGCCCCTCAGGTGGCATTTGCATTAAAAAAAGCCATAATATAATCATGATTATAACAAATTGATATTGATTATAATTAATTTAATTAATTAATTAAACAATTATATCATACAAAAAAGAGGAATCTTATCGGTTTGTTCCCCGAACGGCTACTCACCAATTAGGCAATTAGACAATCATGGGGTCCTCTAATGGGCACAGGTATAGAGTATACCTATGTTCACCTGGATAGTACAAGAGTTGATTATTCGTCATATGTTGGATTTATTTTATTTCATTGTAATAAGTTAAGGAATGGTAGATTATTTAATTGAAAACCTTGAGCGCAAAATATTTTCAAAATCAGGGGTATCATTTTTAATTTTGTTCATAATGAAATTTAATCTATCCTTACTTATCATGATATTAAATATAAAAAAAAAACAAAAACTAAACAAATGTTTTGCCTTTGTTTTAAATCTTAATGTAAGAGATAGAAATGCATTAAATTCCCTTTAAAAGATATTTCTTTCAACAATAATTTATAAAATCTATATTTAAGTTTATTTTAATTGATACTTGTATATCTTAACTTCTCTCTGAATTTTCTTTGAAAATATTTATTTAGGGGATATCTGGGTGATTTCAGACAGTTATTAGTGCAATTTACATGTACAAATATTTTAAACAAAAATTGACTAGCTAGTATTTTTTTTCTTCTCCTGTACATATGTCAAATTGCGTATGTTATTCTTCTTAAGGCAAGGTTACATATTATTTTTCTCAAGATTTTATTTTATTAACTAACAAAACAAAAGAACTTTCACTGAGAAGGGTATTAAAAAAATATTTCAGGACACATAGCTGGTAATTTCGGACAGTGTTAGAAATGTATAATATACGGAACGGAGCAAAATTCCGTTAGGAGTTCCAAATAAGCCGTACTTATCCCGTAAAGTTGCTTTTTAGTGATCAAATTAATTAAATGTTACACATGGAGAGAGACATGTCACGAGAAAGCATGGAAACACCAGAAGAGAGAGAGAGAGAGAGAGAGAGAGAGAGAGAGAGAGAGAGAGAGAGAGAGAGAGAGAAAACAGATTACATGTAATGGTTCGGACTGGGGTGGTGGGGTTGATTATGGGTGCTGATTCTGATATGTTAATCAAAGTAACATAAATTATTAAATATACATGGATAAATAAAAAGATAAATTGATTGTTATCCTTCACATTGGGACATAAAATTGAGTCTTTCCTATATAAAAAGGTACTAAATTATAGCATACTAGTATATATACATGTTGTTGAAAAGTAACAGAATAAAAAAAAAATGACTGAAAACTGCAACATTGATTTAGGTTTTAAAAAATGTGTATTACTACATTTATAGAAACATGCATTTATTTCTTCTGAATTTATGCTAATTTAACTGATTAGGGGAATCCAGGTGGACACAGGTGTATTCTACCTGTGCCCCCTTAGAGGACCCCTTAATTGCCTAAAATAATTAGGTGTTTGTTTTGGCGAGTAGCCGTTCGGGGAATAAACCATTTCACCAGACTTAAAATCAGACTTAAAATCAATCTTAACTCCGGCTAAGGGGGGGGGGGGTCTTCCTCTCTATCGTGATCTATAATCATGGTAATACAGTTCGATTAAAAAGTACATTTTTTTGTGTACCGTAAATAGTACAGAAAGGGGTCGAGGTTCTTTATGTAAATAGTATAGAAAGAGGTCGACAGACAAAAAAAAGGGGGGGGGTGAGAACCTACATAACCTACACAGTCTAATTAAAACCACCCCGGCCCTTCTGGAGACCCTGACGAGCGGAAGGAGAAGGGGGATGATTTAATCAGACTGTACCCTACACAAACTCCATTAATTAATTTAGCTGTATATACTATCCTCCAAAAACTAACGTGTAAGGATCCCCCACCTCGGAAAACTGGCTGTATATTACATGTATATAGTGACCCCCAAGCCACCCCCTACCGAAAGGGTAGCTGTATAAAGAGATTTATTATGATTACTTTACAGCCGAGGACTTCAAAAGGAGAGGGGGGGGGGTATTCACCATCAAAACACGTATCAATATTGTGATATTTTCAATGATAAATTATACTGTTGTATTGATCCTATAAAAGAAATTGTTAATCCATGTGACTATATTACTACAAAACATATATGTATCTACTTAGATAAATGCTTTATGCAGAGAAAACACTTCCAGGGACTATGAAGTATTGTATAGAACTATTTTGCATGCTATAGCCTTTGTGTAATAATATTCTTTTGCCTGTCATTTGATTTCATTTTGACTGTATGCCAACATGGTGATGTCAATAAACCATTGAATTGAATTTAATTGAAATTATGCAAGACTTACGAACACTTTACAGAGCTCTTATTCTTATTGTTAAAAAAGCTATATATACTTGCGAAGTTGGTAACCGTTTTTGAACATTTTTACCCACCTATTAGTGTATATTGAAGATTTGAACTGTGCACATAACAATCTATATGTTGCTAAATTTCCCTCTCACGTAAGAGTCAATCCAAAGAAATCATTAATTCAAACTTTTCTTATTCAGAAATGCGATTGCAAAAGTCAAAAGTAATTGTCATAGCATTTCATAGTATGTCATAGCATATCATTTAAAATTTTTACCGACCCTTACGCACTGTTCTATTTTCTAACACAAGACTTGGCCGAACCTTTCGTTTTGGCCAATAAAAAAAAAATCCCGTTCACCTATGTGAAAAAATACCATCAAAAACCATACATGTAGGTAGATTGGAGCGATCACATTATTATCTACAGAGATACCCGTGGTTGCATGCTATTTTAACGCACGAGGTAGGTTAAATCCACAGTCACCAATGGATTCTATTACCCCAAAAACCCATTTTTTGAATTGTCCATCATATCCACATTTCGAATAATGTAATCATTTTACACTTGTGTCAGGTTTTAGAGATTGGTCACAGTTCCAAGAATTTCATTATTTCTGCAAATAAAAATATCAGAAAGGGGGAGGGGGGGAGGGGGGGGTAGTGGTACTTCTAGTATCTGTGTCAAAGTCGGTTTATATCCATGTGTTCTATAGATCTACCGGTCTATGACACTAAATCAACAGACCTGCTGAATAATAACATACAGACCCACTGAACAATAACATACAGACCTACTAAATAAGAACATACAGACCTACTGAACAATAACACACAGACCTACTAAATAAGAACATACAGACCTACTGAACAATAACATACAGACCTACTGAATAAGAACATACAGACCTACTGAACAATAACAAACAGACCCACTAAATAATAACATATACCCTCTTTCTCGTCCAACATGAAATTAAATTGTACCTTCATATAACCATTTTTAGAACTGAGCTAGGCTGAGACGTCGATCAACAATATTTGTTGACTCACAACAGGCTTTACCAGAATTAATTTATGTTAAAGGGACTTGGACACGATTTTATATCAAAATTTTAGTTTTCATTATTTATGTATAAATTGGTTAACTTGCACATTTTGAATGATAGACCAATATTTGAATGTTAAAAGTCAAGTTATAAGAGAGATACTGAGGTGAGAAATCATTGTTATGTAAACAAAGCTCGAGTCTTATATTTGTTTACAAATAATGTAAAGTATGGAATTGCCATTTCTTTGACAAAATAACTCGTGGCAAACAAGGTAAACTGGTTTAATTTGTTCATAAATAATATTATCAACAGAAAAAAGCAACATTTGATTGAAACTTATACCAATAAAACACATGTGTAAACAATAACAAGGCTCGAACTTTGTTTACAAAACAAAGAATTTCAAACTCTGTATCTTGCATATAACTCAATATTTGACTTTCAAATTTTGACAATGCATTAATAATACCCATATTAACTACTCCAAACATTTAAATTGGAAAAATAAAATTTAAAATTTTGAGCTCAAATCGTGTCTAAGTCCCTAACAAGAAAATGCTAAAATGGTCCTTATTGACTCATATTAATTAGATCCGCTCCTTTTCAACATAGATCACTTTAGGTAAGCTATAAACAGCAGATCAAACATCTAATTGTAATTCGTTTGTAAATAATCCATTAATTCGATTGCAGATGACTCGTGATAATCCGTCAAAACATGTTCAATGTAGGCTAGTCATGTCTAAAATCGAGATTTGGAACAGAGCCAACTATATACGCACTATAAAAACATTTGGCGGCAGGCCCAAGGGATATTTCCATTTTCTTTTATCACCGTTTAAAGTAAAGTGTAATGGAAAGAAAGAAAGAAATAATTGTGAAAGCATTTATGTAGCTTTCGATCTTATGATTATTTTAAATCGCCTAGATAATTCTAATTTTAACTGATTCCAATGTATTTTCATCATTTATGGCCGTTTAATTCATTAAGATGAAATTCGGTCAAAAACACAGTGTTTTGTATTTTATAAATCAGACTGAAATATATTTCACACTTTCCTATAACAGTTTCTTTTGATTTATAATTGATTGCTGTTCTATGAATAGACTTTTTTTCATATATTTATTTTATTTTCTCCTCTATTCTTTAAGCAACTCAATTGTGATTTATAACTCAATAGAAACTGACAAGAATGAAATCTACATGATCCAGTTGTAACCAGTTTATCCATCGGTCGAAAACATTCAGCATCCTAGAAAAAAAATTCCCATACTCGTCACTGCACGATATAATAACGATGATGTTAGACTCGAATTTCCATATAAGAACAATCAGCTATTTTTTCTATCAAACGCAGTGGCGGATCCAGAGGTCGATGTGGGGTTTTGAGAACTAAAGGGGGAGATATATCTCTCCATTTTTGGGGGGGGGGGGTGTGGTCCGGGGGCGTCACCCGTAAATGTTTTCAAAATAATGATTCATATGGTACATTTTTACATCGATATAAACTATAATCTATAGATTTTATTTAACTAAAAAAAACTTAATTTTTTTTTTAATTTAAATATTTCATTTTAAAAATATATTTAAAAATTTTTCTTTTAACTTAACTTTTCTTTGGTTTGACAGGCCTTTATATACATGTATATAAACAACACTAGTAAATTGCTTCTTTATGCTATGCTGATGATATTTTTTTTTTTTTTTTTTACATTTGAAATCAACAAAATATATCACTGAAGTCTGAAAGTTAATAATATTTCAAGATGGGTCTAGTCATCCAAAAAGTATTCATTGCATGTTCACTGTCTGAAGATTTGATAATTATTTATGAAACATTATATTTACTTCCATTTGAACAAAATAGCAGAAAAATGTCCTTATTAATGTTATTCTATATATATTTTGTGTACATTTTTTTAAAAACTGAAGTATCTGCATTTAGAATTTGAAATACTAGTGAAGTGCATATTAATTACTACCGATTATTATCAAATATTTCAACACAACATTCATTGCGTAGTTCAAAGAATAGAACATGAACATTAAAAAGTACAATTTATTCATTTAAAAAATATATAAAATATTAATTTGTTTGCATGTACAACTTAGAGCAAGATTTACTGTAAACAAAAAAAATGCGTTTGTTAACAGTTAACATGCTGAAGCACTGAATGGCCATAAGTAGTGTCATCAGCAGCTCAGGAAGCTGCACAGACTTAGTACTATCCCGCCTACTGACCATCTATCTGGACTACTGCTATTGTGTGCGTTCAAGCGGAAAATGATTACCTGTCCGTCATCAAAGTTTTGGTACATCGTGTACATAATATTGACACTTGTAACTAAAACTCTAAGGGTGGGGGGGGGGGCCACCCCACCCCCCACCCCCCTGAATCCGCCACTGTAACGTTCTGATGAACATTGACAATAATTTAGTTACTTTTGCTTACTCTTTATGATTGATTACAAAAATATATTTAAATCATGATATATTTTTTGTGATTTTTTTTTCTGCAATGACGCTACCTTCATCATATCCGCATGAATCATCAAAGAAAGCATTTTATTGTTTACTAATTACATTCAGTGTATCAGGGAAAGTTACTTTAACTGAAATCCTATCCTTTTAAAACATAAACAACAGAAATTTAATATTGCGCACAAAGTTACATGTATTTACGCAATGTGAGCAAAACAGGCACGAATGGAATTTTACCGGGAAACAAGCACTCCGTTATGCGCATGCTCTCAGGTAGAGGGCACTATAGTCGCGCCGACATCAACATTTCATTATTGTACACGTCTGGGAAAGGAAGTTTGAATTCACCCATTAGAAAACAGTTTTGGTAAGTAATTTTATGACATATGTGTGTGTTATATGTCATTAGGGTGATTTCTGAATAAATATTCGCAGACCCAAAGTGCTTGAAAAGAAAAATCACGAAACATGCATGATCACGCGCATCGACCATGGTAGCCACATGCCAAGGTCAAAACTAAAGAAAATGTAAACACGGACTTCTAGTTTATTTACAATGTATTACTATGTGTGTAACGAATCTAAACAATACTGATGATAAGTATGCCTTGTAAGGAATTGCACGTTTGTATTTTATGTAAAATGTGTTCATGTTCGCGATTCGATACTTGGCGACATGCCAAATGTATGCACATTAAACTGCCGGTTTTCCAGACACGGCGAGACATTTTTCGCTGGTTATGAAATGTTTACAGTTTTAGCTATAGATTACGGAAGAATACTTTGTCGTGTTGTATTGAAACCTAATAAGGGATTTTCATAAATTAGTACATTTCATTAACATAATTATGTAAGTTTTTTTTAAAACACTGTAAATTATTTTATTGTTATATACCATGTAATGGTTTAGTTATGTTTACAAACGTTATAAAAGGAATTTGTTATTGATTTGCTTGTTTTGGAATTGGCAAGAATCAATCTTTCTTTGAAAGAAATTCCTTTGAAAGAAATCTTATGAATAGTTTAAAGGCATTGAAAAATTTTGAATTTTGAATGAATTCCAAACTCTGCATTGTTAGAGAGGTCCTTTAATTTTGTGTTTTTTATTTCAAACATAATAAAAATTTAACACAGTGACACAGATCTCTATTTAAACTTAGGGGATATTGACATTGTGACATTTTTGTATGAGGATCAAAAGAGTTATTAATTTGATAGTTGAAATGGCATTTTTGGCAACCTAGTAAGAAAAAAAACCCCTAGACAATATTTCTGTGTGCAACAATACATTATACAAATATCTTGCATCCTTGACCTAATCTCAATGTTTTGGGTGAAATATATGTACTGTGTGAATATTTTGGCAAAAAATCAAATTATATAGTGATAAACACTATTTGTTAGTAAGTGTTCCAGGATGTACTCGTGATTCAGCTGTTCACTTCAACAGAATTTTATTACTTTTTCCTTTGGAAATAGGTATAATTTAAGATTAAGCAATTAAAAAGTAATGGCAGGGCTTAAAGGTGTATCATTTAATTTCCTTTCAATTTGTGATCTGATGCATGATTGAAATTTTTATGTACTTTGGGATGAAATGCCTAACCAACCAGAAAAAAAATCACTTTAAATGTTGCAAAGAATCTACCAATCAAATGTGTTTGTTTACTGTAGTTAAATAATTGTTAATGGTAGACTTAGTGTTTCATGCCCTTCAGATACCATGCTAACACTTGTGAAACTTGCCTGATAATTTGTGTGTTCAAATATAAGGTGAATATCTAGACTTGTCAGATTAGGCGTACTACAGACTGAAGGTTCAGTCGTGATCTAATCCTGGCAAATTCCAGGGGAGTGTTACGTGTGTACTGTTCTGCGTATTTTTCCTTTACACTCCCACTAGGTAAATAACCTCTGACCCCACACCAGGTAACCTGGTCAGTTGGTCAACGGCTATTTAAAGGTAAACAGTACGTTAGGCCGAGTTATTTTCGGCTGCTAAATAGGCCAGACGGATCAAACAGCATTTTTTACTTTTCTATCATTTTATGAATTACATTTTCAGATCCATTGAAAATTTCCCCCCTTTTTCGCTCCAAGATTGAAGAAGAGAATACTCTCCCAGTTAGTTTCATAGCTCATAAAGGAATGAACGATTGGCGTCCCTTTATTTATGGAGGAATTGCATCTGTTGCTGCTGAAAGTGGTAAAATCATATTTTAAGGGTTTTTTTCTTATGTTTTGAAAATTTACCATTCACCATGAGGGATTGGATTTTCTTTTTTTTGATTTTGATAAAATAAAAAAAGATGCAACTTCAGAGAGTGAAAATCAGAAAAAATCCATTTTTTCTGTGAATGTTCATTTGGCTGATTGCCAATTTTTTTTCTCCACAGGAACATTTCCTATTGATACAACAAAAACTCGTCTCCAAGTGCAAGGACAAACCATCGATGCCCGTCTTAAGGAGATTAAGTATCGGGGCATGATCCATGCTCTGAAACGTATATATGCGGAGGAAGGAGTCCGGGCATTATATTCAGGGTAAGGGACAAAATGTTACAACAGTCTATTTACATGTTATTAACCTTAAACAGTCCCATATAAAGGATACAAGGAAATTTTTAACAAGCTAAATAATTGGGTCATTCTGGTACATAGCTATTTTTGTCTGTTGCCATGTCAGAGATTTAATGAGCACATTTATAATTCTTTGCCCTTTTAAAACCTGACTTGGAACGACATTCTTCAATGGTTGAATGTGAATTAATATGTAATTTTGGCTCTAGTCCATGGAAAATGTGTTTGCGTTTAGACAATATGTTCCATTCATGTTTTGGCAACTTGCCAACGATCAATGAAAATCAGTTTTAGCTAACCAGTGGCAGTGTTGTCAAACGGTGTTAGTAGTGAAAAATGTTTGAAGAGAAAATTCATGCTTACGATAAAATTCTTAATCTTGAATCAAAATTTGATGGAGCCAAAGATCTTATGGAGGAAAATTTCAATAAAAGTGAAATTCAGTTTGTTGTTTTTTTTATATAAAGGGTTATTACGGTTGGCATATTTTTAGTAAATAGTATGTTTATTTTTTACAGATTAGTACCTGCTCTCCTGAGACAGTCAGCTTATGGAACTATAAAGATTGGTGTTTACTATACATTGAAAGGCATTATCGTTCCAAATCCAGATGGTAAACTTTACAAATTGTTATAAAATTACTAAATACAAATTAAAGATAATTGCATTTATTTCATGGTTTTCAATAAAGAATATGTTGATTAATATTAGAGAAACAGAAAAAAATGGAAAAGAAAAATATGGGGATTTGGATGTAAGAAGATAAATGTCATTGCAATTGTAAAGATTTGCTGCTGTTTTGTTATAGATGAGACTTTACCCATCAACGTGTTTTGCGGGGTGGTTGCCGGAGTCGTGGGAAGTGTTATATCCAACCCAACAGATGTGCTCAAGGTACGCTCCCTCTCTAGGCGGAAGTTCAAATCCAAAGATAATTTATTCATCAGGCATGATAAAAATAACAAAAGTACATGTCAAATATGATAATTAAGTTTAAAGTTATTAAGAGTTAAGTGGTGTGAAATAACTTTTTTAAAAACTGTCCTGTAGGGTATTATGGAAAGACTTGTTACAAACATAGTTAATTTATATTATTCAGACCGACAGGATGTATAGAAAGTACTGTAGATTCATATCCTGTTTTCCTATATGTACAGGTGCGCATGCAGGCTCAGAAAGAGAATGGAGGAAGAGAAACCTTTACTCAGGCTTTTGTTAAGATTTACAAACAGGAAGGAGTACCAGGCCTGTGGAGGGTAAATAAAGCTTCTCTGTTTGTTTTTCTTTAGTTTAAGTGATGACTTCATTCAAAACCAACAAGTTTTAGTGGATTAAGCTAATTTTTCTCAGTTTGCTAAGTGGTAGAGCATTCATAAATGTTTTAAAAATAAAAGTTAATCCTTTCAATACTGGAAATTATAAGAAAATAGGTACAGAGTTATCAGCTGTTGTGAATAAGAGCTTTATGTTTCAATAGATAATTTCTTGTCTTTTAAAGTATGCAAATTTATTTACATATTGACAACCAGTTTAGTTATCCTATGTCAATAAAAAGTGCAAAGATGATTGGAATGAAATGACATAGGCATGTTTGTGTGTTTCTGACAATAATGGCAAGCAGTTAGGTTTCCCTATGTTGCGTGGAATGGAATGACATGGTAATTTTTGTGTGTGTTTTTGACAGGGTGTCAGTCCCACTGCACAGAGGGCGGCCACCGTAGCCGGCGTGATCCTGCCAGCCTATGACATCTGTAAGTTTCAGCTCCGACACAACCTGCAACTTGAGGACAGCATGTCCACACATTTCATGTAAGTAGGACACACCGTGACAGGGTAATCAGACAAGGACATTCTGTGGTTGATCTGTTTAAGGGGAAATATTAAATTATTAGTCCAAGGTTTTAAACAAAAGCTTTTCATTTAGTGTTGAACTTTGATTATCTCAAACATGGAATTCATAAAGAACTTGGATTTGTCTGAAGTGAGTTAGATTGGACAGATTTGACAACACCTTTTCTTTGTGGACATGCATTTTAACTTTAATATCTTGAAGCCTCAGAGCCTCCCCCCCCCCCCCCCCCCCCCAAAAAAAATAAATTATCAGCTCAATCAAGTTATAGCTATAGATAAACAAGGCTTTGACGCTTTGTAGGTAAGGGATTTCAAAAGGCACTGATTTTCAAAATATAATTTTCTTTTTTGTAGGGCAAGTTTCGCTGCAGGTCTTGTAGGAGCTGTGTTTTCCACACCCATCGACGTTGTTAAGGTAATACTTTTGGAAATAACAGCAGCTTTTTTTAACCATCATCCACTTTCTTTTGCCCGCCAAGGTCCACATAATGTCTAGATGATACACTAATATCAAGAATACAATGACTCAACAGGTGATTTATTTGGGAAAAAAATTTAATACTTCAAAGGTCTTTGTCGATGATATTGATAATGAAAAAAAACTTAAAGACAATTTTTTCCTTTTGAGATTCAATGTTTATGTGATAAATTTTTGTCAACAAGTTAAATGGGAAAACAATGCGGAACATCTGTGAAAAAAAATATTATTTAAGATAAGAAAAATATCACAAATTGCATTTTAAAAAACCAAAAATACCTGAGCTTGATTGTGTATCAACAAGACATTTATTGCCCCTGCAGTGCTAATGAACAGGTCTAATATTATCACAAATTATGAGATAGGTAATTTTGATTTGTATATGGTGAAAAACTTGTCCACACGGCAGCAAACAAGTCACAGTGGGGTTGTCTTCTCCTACCAAATGCTGGAATCAACAGAATACCAACAGCTTATTTTTTTACGGAGATTCTCAGCAATGCAATTTTCTATGATTCGTATCGGTATTCTCAAAGTGGAAACTAAAGGGCTTAAATGGCTTGAGGAAAAAGATTTGATTTTCAATTGCATTGTAATTCATTTTCAAGAATACATGTATATATATATCTTGCCTGTCATTTTGAGTTTTGGTTTAAAAGTCTTGATATCAGTATTTCTCAAGTCTGTTAGTACTTCAAGATTAAAAGGACTTCACAAGAATTCCAAGATGTGGATTTTAATTGTGATTTTTTTTGCGAAAGTAGGAGATACTTGTCTTGCCAAGGGTCCGATGGACATAGGTGAATCTACGAGCTTTGGGATTGGCATAGCCTCTTCTATTACCTGTCCCTAAAGGTTGGATTTGCCTAATCTGTAGGATACTAGGAGTTTTCCAAGATGTTTTTTTGTCAACACAGTTCAGTTTGTTGTTGGCGTGCTGGACACATTTTTCACCATCTTTAAATTTGTTCTTTTTTAGCTGATAAAAAATTCTCCCAGAATTTATATTATGAAAGATAATTACCATATGTATAATTTTTCTGAAGACTTTTAATTGTTTTGTAATGAGTAGGACAATGTTTAGATAAAATTTTTGATGAAAAGTTTTATCAGTATGTCTATGTGAAATTAAACATCAAACACTGAGATGAGAAAATCTTAAAAATCAGTGTCTAGAGTGTATTTTTATAATAATTATAACAGTTTGAACTAATGTAGCTTAAAAGATAATATCAAGTGTTGCTGAACTCATCTTTACTTTGTGTTTTGCTTTCTTTCACATAAACATGTTGATTCAAATGTCACAAAAATATTGATATTACACTTGATATAATTATGTTAGAACTTGATAGGAGTTCTAATGCACTGCAGTGGAGCCCCTCCCAACTTGATGTCTCCTGTGTGAATCAAAAATTCATTGGATAAAATTTGACCATTTACTATAGAAAATTATGTTTTGAATGTCCTCTTAAAAAAAAAAAATAATAGACAAAATTTAACTTAAATTCTGAGAGAATTATACATAAGGAGACATCAATTGCATACGAATATGGTGTTGCATACCAAACCAAAAAAAAAATGTACCAGAAAAAAATTACACACTGGAAAAATTGTTATGTGTTTGTGCATGTGGTCTAGTGAGCTAGGCCACATATATCTACTCATCTAGCTGGATGGTTCATTGTTTTCAAGGTGCTCTAAGCTTCAACATAAGACCGATGCAGAGTGTCGACTAAATGGACGACATCAAGGCAGATTGTCCCACTGTACGCGGAAGAAGCAGGGTGAAGGAGGGGCACAATGAGCGTTGCCGCCCTTTCCCACCCTCACTTTCATTACATAGTGGGTTTACATAAGTCATGCGTATGTCATCCTAACCATTATTTCCGAGAACTATTGAATGTGTTCGAAAAATTTTACATAGTTGTATGAATTAGAATTTAAATAGAAAAGAAAATGATTTGAATTTTCCCCCCCTCAAATTCATGAATTGTTAAATTAGTAGCATCTATGGAATCGTACTGAGTGAGCATTTGTTTGGCGTGTAGGAAATGGAGATTTGAAACATGGTGGTTCTCGTTAGTGATATTTTATAGAAAATTATAATTAAAGTTCCTCTGAAAAATAAAGTTCCTCTGAAAAATAATCTGGGTTATAATTGGAAGTGAATTTTAGCCTCAGAAATGTTAAATGTTAGTTTAAAAATTCTAATGTTAAAAGTACAATTTTAAAGAAAATGAAAAAATAGAATGAGGCAATTTATATGCCTCGACTTCAATTTCTTGATTCAATGAAATGATCTCTGAACTGAAAATTAAAATATATGAATAAATGTAGTAAAGTTACGTTGGTTAAAAACTTATGTTAATTATCAAACTATTATTAATTGTCAGTCTTTTTGGAATGTTAGATTTTTATTGGGGACTATATCAGAAATTTATCAAAAACATAGGGAAGGGGATTTTCATTTCTATTCCTGCTTAGAAAAGTTAGATTATTTGCATATATAGGGAAATCACAAGTGCTCATTTGGTACTTTGAAAAACGAGGAAGTAGTGTATATTTGATATGATGTGTAGGAATCAGAGATGTATATAAAATGTAATTCAGATAAATATGTATATAAAACAATTTCCTTCCTAAAACTGTATATTTGAATTCTTGCTGTTAACTACATTGTTTGTGTACACATGTGCATCACACTTCTTTCTTTGATGTAAAAATATACAGATGTATAGTATATCCATTGTGTGTTGTGATTAACAAGGGAGATTTGACCATATTTGTTCAACCTGCCATTTCTTTTTCAGACAAGAATGATGAACCAGAAAAGATACAAGCCATCTCTTCTGAAATCGGGTGGTGTCGAGGCTGCACCCATCTACAAATCTTCCGTAGACTGTCTAATACAGGTAGTGTCTCGTTCAGTTATTTGATCCGTCAATTATTCTGACTTTGTTACATATGTGATTTCTTTTAGCGGTGATTATGTCCTGGATTCTTACCCATTTCATGCGCGGATCCAGAAAATTTTTCCAGGGGGGGGGGGGTCCGAAGGATAATTGTGTTTACCGGGGGGGTCTGAGGCATATTTTCGATAATTTTACTATGTAAAATTAATAAATTTTCATTTTCCAGGGGGGAGGGGGGAGGGACCCCTGACCCCCCCCCTCTAGATCCGCACATGCATTTCTTTTAATAATGGCACTTCAGTTAAATAAAATGATGAAGATGATTGCAAAGATATAGATAAAAATAGTTATAAATTACAGTGTGCATTGCTTTTTCAATTCATTACATTTTGTTTGACTTTGAACTTTGTATTTCAGACTGTTAAATCAGAGGGACCATGTGCATTATACAAGGGATTTTGCCCAACCTGGGTTCGACTGGGACCATGGAATATCATCGTATCCTTTCTTATTGTCCAAAATTTCTATCTTGTTTTCATTTACATGTATGTTGGTAAAAAAATTCTTGTACATGTATATTGATTTGCATTTTAATGGACCTTGACCAGCACTTAGTTTTTCATGATGTATGAGCAGCTCAAGAAGGTGTACTGATTGCTCAGTCAAACAACTGTGATACTCATCCACATGCCAAGCTGTCCTCGGCCCCAGGCTTCAATCAAAATTTGATTGTTTGTTGCTTTAGCTCGCTGTCCCATTGGCTCCAATTTATAGCTCACCAGGAAGCAAGAGAGGAAATTCCAAATCCAAAAGTCAGCAGTAACTCTAGAGCAAGGCCTGACCCAGTCGAAGCAAAAGATCCCAACGAAGCTGGACTTCAACATCTAAAGCAAATACATTGAGCAAGTTCTTGTTTTCTGACATTTTCTAGTGATGCACGCTCAAAACGCCCCAATTTTGCATAATATCAGGAAATATTATTCAATCAGTCTGCATGCGAGAAATTAATTTTGGATTCATAATTTTTTTTTTCTTGGTCATATGAATGTTAATTCTACTTACCCAAGAGACTTGGTATCATGTAAAAATTTGTACATACAAAGTTATACTAGATTATTGCTTTTGTTTGCAAATAATTACATTACCAATTACCAAGACCCCTTGATGTGCTTTTTAGCATGCTGTACAGTATATTGTTATTACCAAAGTCTCATGATTTTGTCTTATAATTTATATATTTATTTTTTTACCTTTGTAATAAATGCTATGCAGGGTAGTTGTTAATCCTACGTGTTTCTAATGTGGATTATTTATGTTTCATTGAGCATTCAAACTAGTGCTCAACAAAGTTATCTGAAAATTGTCAACAAGACTTATTTTAATAAAGGCGTTTGTCAGAAGACATTGTGTTACTTTTAACATTTGTGGCATTTCATTAAATGGAGTATCTGTAGAGAAAGTAAATTATTGATCATCCTCAAGTAAAATAAATGTGGTACAATGTAGTATCAAACAGAATTTTTAATGAGTCGATCAAATGACTAAAAAATGGAGTTGAAAGATGCAACTAATGTCACAGTACATTTATATAATTGAGACATTCAAGTCTATTATTGGAGGTGCAGTTTGTCTGAGGGTAGTGGAGTGAAAGTAACTTGCCTGGCTTGAATTGCCAGTATACACCCTCTAAAGAATGAAATATCATGGATGAGAACAAATTTGGGTATAGTAGTTTTTGAGACCCATGGAAGAACAAGATGTTGATAATTTGGATCTGGTCTGACCACTTTAAAATTCCTTTACAGCTTTACATATACCAGTAGTACTGTATTTAAACTTAATTGCAACAGAAAGTAAAGCATAGTTATTCGGGCATAAAACTGCTGAATACTCTGCTACAAGTTCACCAGTCTAAATATTCGTTTGTATTTTAATAAACATCTACATTAAATGTCAAGTGAAATGACGAAAACACGTATTATCGATAAAGGGCGATAATTGTTTTGACATGCGTTAGCATCTAATATAGAAAGGTTTCAAGTGATTTTAATTTTCTAAACAGAAAAAAACCGTATAATTTTTGTTGCATAATTTGATGCAAATATTTATAAAATTAGTGGTTCATGCTGAGTTTATCAATTTCATAAATTAATCTGGAAGATTTAATTTGGTCAGAATTCAAAATACTAGTATACAGGTTAATTCTTCATGCGCATTCAATCGTCTAATTTTTAGGTTGATAAAAAAGTGTGTAAAACTTAGGAAAATTCATTTTGGAGCTATTACATGTAGTTTGAATTGGGTTTCTCCATTGTTTCATTCTTCAAAACCATTGGAATAGTCTGCACTCGACAGATTTTTGCCAAAACCCAGTGGTAAATCAAAGATCACAAAATTTACTACAGCTCTGTGGATCAGTCTCAAACTTGACAATAATCAATTTTTACTCGGATTAGTAGTTTTTTTTAAAGCTATTAAAACTACACGTTTCAACTCAAAACACTAATAAAAGAAAAATTGCTGAAAATCAAATGAAACTACCGGTAACTGCTCAACTGATAGCTTCATATGGATTATATAAAAAACACATCTTGTCCAATTCATCATTATTAGTTAACTATTACCAACAATTTTTTCTGCTGATCAAAATTTTTATGTATTGATTAAAAACGTTAAAAATATTTTGGGGGATTTCTTTGATTACTGAGAATGATGGTAAACATTTTTTGGGGGGATTGGTTTTTTTTTCTCGACGAAAACAAAATCTGGCCAAAAGTATCGTCCCAAAGAAAAATATCTCTATACAGTATTGTCATATTATGTATTCGAGTCAGTCTCAAATGTATAATTTTAATTTTCTTTATTATTTAGGAATCCAGTAATCTAATTTTGCTTTAAGTAATAGAAATATCCGTAAGGATCTCAAATATCTCCCAGTCACTGATATCTATCATTGTTCTTAATATAGTGATATATCCTAGTCACTGATATCTAGCATTGTTCTTAATATAGTGATATCTCCCAGTCACTGTTATCAAGCATTGTTCTTAATATACCCGGTAGTGATATCACCCAGTCACTGATATCAAGCATTGTTTTTAATATACCTGGTAGTGATATCCCCCAGTCACTGATATCTAGTATTGTTTTTGATATAGTGATATCTCCCAGTCACTGATATTTAGCATTGTTCTAAATATAGGGATATTTACCAGTTACTGAAATCTATCATTGTTTTTAATATAGTGATATCTCTCAGTCACTGATATCTAGCATTGTTTTTAATAAGTTGATTTCTCCCAGTCACTAAAAACTACCACAGTTCTTAATAAAGTGATATATCCCAGTCACTGATATCTATCACTGTTCTTAATATAGTGATATCTCCCAGTCACTAATATGTAGCATTAATTTTAATATAGTGATTTCTCCCAGTCACTGATATCTAGCATTGTTTTTAATATAGTGATATCTGCCAGTCATTGATATCTTGCATTGTTTTTATATACCCGGTAGTGTTATCCCCAAGTCACTGATATCTATCATTGTTTTTAATATAGTGATATATCCTAGTCACTGATATCTAGTATTGTTTTTAATAGTGATATCTCCCAGTCACTGATATCTAGCATTGTTCTTAATATAGTGATATCCCTCAGTCACTGATATCTATCATTGTTTTTAATATAGTGATATTTCCTATTCACTGATATCTATCATTGTTTTTAATATAGTGATATCTCCCAGTCACTGATATCTAGTATTGCTTTTAATAGTGATATCTCCCAGTCACTGATATCTAACATTGTTCTTAATATAGTGATATCCCTCAGTCACTGATATCTATCATTGTTTTTAATATAGTGATATTTCCTATTCACTGATATCTATCATTGTTTTTAATATAGTGATATCTCCCAGTCACTGATATCTAGTATTGCTTTTAATAGTGATATCTCCCAGTCACTGATATCTAACATTGTTCTTAATATAGTGATATCCCTCAGTCACTGCTATCTATCATTGTTTTTAATATAGTGATATTTCCTATTCACTGATATCTATCATTGTTTTTAATATAGTGATATCTCCCAGTCACTGCTATCTAGCATTGTTTTTAATAAGTTGATAGCTAGCATTGTTTTAAATATAGTGATATCCCCACGTCACTGATATCTAGCATTGTTCTTAATATAGTGATATCTCCCAGTCATATATCTATTCCCAAATCACTGATATCTAGCATTGTGTTATAGCGATAGTGAGTACCTTACTGATTTTTGTTGTATCTACTGTAAAAATAATATATTTGGCTGTGTATTCTACATGTATTTCCGTCAAATCATGTCAAACATATATAAAGATCCACGCTAACCTTTTGAAAAATTATTTTTGGCCAATTATCGTATATTGTGTATGGCATGGCATTGATTGCAAAATCTAATTTGTTTTTCAGCCTCTATGCATATACATGTACATGTATTCAATAAATTATACTGTGGAATCATTAGATTTCATGGTGGTTCAATTTTTGTAGAATTCGTGGGTACCTCTCATCCACGAATTTACATCCTCCAGGAATTAATAAATTAGAGAAAGTCGTATTTCTTTTTATATGTAAGAGAATACATGAAATTACGTCCCCACGAACATATGAAATTAAGCAATCAACGAAAATTGACCCCCAAGAATTTTAATGATTCCACAGTATGTTAAATGCACTTGCAACAAGTAAAAGTTGGTTTAATGTATTAAACATCACCAGCATGTTTCAGATCAGTCCTCTAAAGCAATAACAAGAGGCCCATGGGCCTTAACGGTCACCTGAGTACCATAGCCCATACACAAAATTGTCGAGGAGTCTCATAAATGCATTTAATTGAGTTTCATAATGGATTAGAAGATTATAATAATGTAATGACATACACCTCCCTACCTGAAATCTTTTGGAAAGGACTCTTAACCTTATAGTTTAGCACAAGACTTGAAGCTCTTAACAGAGTGTATGACATACTATAAAAGAGGTGCCCAGATTCCATTCAATTTATTTATCCCACGTATGTTATCGTACAAAACAGGTTTTAAACTAAAACAAGGTGGCTTGTATACTACTTATTACTTTACTATTAACAAGTCTATTTGTTTATCTTAAAAAATTTAAAAACTGTTTTTGTTTCAAATGATCAAAATATTTGCATAACTATTTGGATCATACAACTTTATAATTACATTCTATTTAATGATTTATTACTAAATATGAACAAGCCAAGGAAGGTAACTCCATTATGAAGAAGCAAGGGAAGATAACTCCATTAACTGTTATAATCCTCTTCCCTGAACTCTTTTCAAATGCTTTCACAATATCTTATCAATAACTTTGATGGACAGCTTCATTATTTTTCTATATTCAATGATTAATTACTAAATATGAACAAGCTAAGGAAGATAACTCCATTAGGAAGAAGCAAGGGAGAATACCTCCATTAACTGTTTACCCCCCCCCCCCCCCCACCTTTCAACTCTTTCCAAATGCTCTCCAAATGCTAGGTCCTGAACCCTGACTTAGGGATAATGAATTTCACAATTTAGGTAGAGGAGTTCATAACCATGCATTCAGTTTTTTGCCCACATGTGTGGGAGTAAAGATTTTCAAGATTTAATACATTTTTACTATATGGCTATATTGGCCCCACCCTAGGGCCTAAACCCGTCCCAGGGGTCATGAATTTCAAAATTTAGATAGAAGATTTCATGGACATCATATCCATGCATTTACTTTTTCACAAATATATATGGGAGTATAGAAGAAGATTTTCTAAGATTTAATACATTTTTACTATATGGCCATTTTGGCCCCACCCTTGAGCCTGAACCCCTGACCCAGGGACCATAAATTTCACAATTTAGGTAGAAGACTTCATGGACATCATATCCATGCATTTACTTTTTCACAAATATATATGGGAGTAGAGAAGAAGATTTTCTAAAATTTAATACATTTTTACTATATGGCCATTTTGGCCCCACCCTTGAGCCTGAACCCCTGACCCAGGGACCATAAATTTCACAACTTTGGTAGAGGGCTTCATGGACATCATATCCATGCATTTAGTTTTTAACAAATATATATGGGAGTAGAGAAGAAGATTTTCTAAGATTTAATACATTTTTACTATATGGCCATATTGGCCCCACCCTAGAGCCTGAACCCCTGACCCAGAGACCATAAATTTCACAATTTTGGTAGAGGGCTTCATGGACATCATAACCATGTATTTAGTTTTTAACAAATATCTATGGGAGTAGAGAAGAAGATTTTCTAAGATTTAATACATTTTTACTATATGGCCATATTGGCCCCACCCTAGAGCCTGAACCCCTGACCCAGGGGCCATGAATTTCACAATTTTGGTAGAGGGCTTCATGGACATCATAACCATGCAATCAGTTTTTTCCTCACATGTGTGGGAGTAGAGAAGAAGATTTTTGAAAATTTGGCTGTTTTTTGCATATTTGGCCCCACCTGTGGCACCCTGGGGGTGGTAGAGCCACCAATTTCACAATTTACATTCCTCTTACCATAGAGATGCTTCACACCAAAAATGGAAACAATTGGCCTTGTAGTTTTTAAGAAGTTAAAAATGTAAATTGTTAACGCACGACGCACCACGCACAACGCACGACGACGTACGAAAACAGATAGTTTACTCAGGTGACCTAAAAAGAGAAATGCATAAAATCAAATGTGATGGCCTAGTGAACAGCTTAGCAGTAATTCCTTCCAACTTCACTTATTTAAAGCATACAAAACTCATCTTTCTCTTCAGACATGGACCCTCTCACAATTTCATGACTGAAGTACTGTACAGCTCTTTTACAGAGCAAATTAAGTTTGGTAAAGCTTTCGTCGGAAGATAATAAATGGCATTGTGGCAACGCACTTTGAAAAAAATTACACACTTTGAAATTTTTTTTCAAAGTGCTTAAATTTGGGACCAAATCAAAGCACTTTGAATTTTTGTTTCAAAGTGCGTAAAATTTGGAACCAAGTTAACGCACTTTGAAAATGATTTTCAAACTGTGTTAAGAAGGTACATCAACAATTTTTATTATCGAGACACTTAACGCACTTTGAAAAATATGTGTAAATCACAAATTCTGGAATTGAATTTCTAAACTGTTGATTGTGTGATTTTTTGTTAACACTAGCAATTCTCATTTACCGTGTTTGAGAACAGGGGTGCGCACGTGAGTGGGGGTCAATTTCCAGTACATCATTTAGTTGATTACAGGAAGAAGGTTCCCTTCCCCTCATCTTTCCTTCCAAAACATGATATTCAGCAAACTTGGAGTAACGTTGAAGAATGGGGAAAAATACGCTTTCTTGTAAATTAAGTACAGTGATATTGAAAAAAAACATGAGCTGGCCAAACAATAATTTCTCCAACGGTATGCTGAAGAATCTGTAAGTGTTTCAACATAAACCTTCTTTTCAAATTTAAAATCAAATAATTCACTGCATTATTAAAAAAAGTTACATAAAAACCATTAAATTATCATCTACTAAAAAATAAGCATTAGGGTGTGACATTTTTTTCTCTCTCACAATGATGTTCTAAAAGATCTAATTGTTTGTTATATACATGAATATGTTTATAAGCACATGTAATTGAGACCATTGAAATATGTTATGCATTGATCTCAGAAATCAATATATATCAATCGTTTTCGGCTCTGGTGTATCCCAATGTACCAGATAAGAAGTAACTTTGCTGCATACACAAAACAGGAAAAGATAGTTTCTAAGCGATGCAGTTTATGTCATATTTGGATAATTCAAATCTCCTGAGTTGTTTTTATGTGTAAATTGTCAAACTACATAAGCATTTGGGAAAAGAAAAAATTCTAATTGAGAAACTGTGTATCAAGTTAGCTGAGAATTCCTTGGGTTCTTTTTTAAATATATCCCATTGAGCTAAACAAGGTTGAAACAATCGTTTATTGTACATACTGGTAAAAGTATCCGTTATTTTGACCAAACTCTGAACATTTTTTTTCAAAGTGCGTTGTGTCGACGATATCAACGCACTTAAAAATTTTTTTTTTTTCAAAGTGCATTGAACTGGTCCCAAAATGAACGCACTTTGAAAATTTTTTTTCAAAGTGCTGAATTTTTCAAAGTACGTTGTAACATGACATAGATAAAAAAAAATGCAATTACAACATATTTCACCAAACTTTATCAATTTGCCTTGCAAAAGAGCAGTACCGCAGTTGAAGGGGTCTATTGTAAAATCAGTATTCATATGTGATGTTCCCGAATCAAATATAATACGTATATTCTGTACTTTGCATCTTCATTAAAAGTAGACAAAACTACCAAACATCACACTCGCTATGGTAAGGAGATTTTTATTTTCTTTAAAATATATGTACAAATCACATTCAAAAAGGGGGACAAATACAAAATACTAAGACCATACACTAACAAATTTGATGTATATAAAAAAAAAAAAAAATGGCGAATAAATAACAACCAAAAAAAAAATCATGTGTGTACTCTATGAATGAAAATACACAGTGAATATCAGCACCCAGACAAAAGATAAATACAGTAATGCCTTAATATACAGGTAACTGAACTTAGAATGCAATCACAACTTCTTGAATCCTAATATATTAATTTTTTAATGCTCTTGAGGGCTTGATAAAAAACTACAAAATGTAGAAAAAAAATTAAAAAAAAAAAAATTAAAAAGTTTAATAAACTTCCTTTTGCCCCTTTAAATCCAAGTTTATCAGATAAATCAGTCCCTGAGTAAAATACATCAAAATTGTCATTCCAAATGGCTTGCCACCAATGTCTTTTGTTTTGATAAAATTAGAAAAGTTTGTCACCATATGAAAAATTTTGGTAGTACAGCAGGTCAATGTTAAGTTTTTAAAATTATGTGCACATTTTCTCCCCTCCTACCCAAGGATCAAGTCATTTAGAATCCGATTTTGTCAATTCACAGTTCACAACAGCTTTAAGTTACATGTTACTTTCGGTATTCAGCAGTCAAAATGTGAACACCTCCCTTGCCATAAAATGAATGTCGGACAAATAATATTGATGAAAAATGACCCTCTCACAATCTGAACAACAACATTACATGCAATATAAAACAACCTCGTATAAAAAGAAAATGCACTGAATTCTGGCTGTGATGTTAAACAACATAGACAACTGATTTGATTTCTATGCCACATTCATTAAAGCTATCAAAATTATATTCATTGATGTAAAAAAAAAAATAATAAGAATACTGGAATTGCACTGATACAGCAAGACGTATTTTAAAAAATACACAATTTCACAATAATTTAACCATAAATAGACACAGCTACACACTAGTTTCTTTCTTGCGTTTTAGCTTGCGCTGGTTTTGTAGCACCCACACATTGTGATCAAAGCAAGCCTCATCCCCTGAGGACGAGGTTGAATCCTCCTCCATGCTTGGAGATCCCCAGTAATTTTTGGCCTCCATTGAACTCTGAGAGTTCAGCTTCTGTCTCACCCTTTCTGCATAGTTATGATTCACATAGGCATAAGGAATAGACTTGGCTTTGGAATTATTTTTTTCCCACTCTAACCTCGATCTTGGATTCCCCCGGGCGTGACGAGAGTTGCGATGGTGGTCGTGCCCTTTTGGCCTTCGTCGATGATGTGAAGTGCTGGGCTCTGAATTGTGATCAGAGTCATTTGCACGTATTCTCTTGTTATTAATCCCACTATCACTATCCGGTGGAGAGAGTTTACTATTAACAGACTGATTCCCAACATCCAGGTTGGGGCTCAGATAATTGCTGCTTTGTGACTGGTTCATAAATCGGATTGGAGACCGACACTGGTTGGTCATTTGAGTTTCTGGATTCGGAATCCTCTGTTGCACCTCCTGAATAAAATTGTTGTCCCTTTTCCTTCGGCCTTTTGCACTGGCGTCCGAACTGTATCCCCCTGAATGGGACCGGGCTCTCTGGGCTCGTTGGGGCTCACTGGTTATGTGGTCATCCACTGACCCATATTGTTTATATGTACAGCCCTCTTGGGCACTGAGGGGCCCGGGAGGGGGAAACATTAAATGAGGCTCATTGTGTAAACTGTGGTCTCTTGGGCTTTGACAACGAGCATCGCTCATTTGACTCTGGCCGTCAAAGTCCCGAATTCTTGTAAGGGAGCCATTCATTATCACACAGTCGTAAGCTGGAGGTGATGACTGGGAGCAGTTCCCATTAGAAGTCTTATGAGGTTTAGGTAGAGTGTTATTTTTTTGTGGCACTGGAGTGAAGGCACTGGGATGTGACCTTGACCCGAGAGAACATGAGCTTGGTGACCTTGTGTGTTGTGACACGGCCTGTGAGTCACAGCAGGACACAGTACTGCAGTAGGTACTAGTGGCCAGGACAGATCCTGAGCCACCCACTGGGGGGATGTGGTTCCTATCAAGCGGCACCATAGAAAACACAGGGGTGTGGTGGCCAGGCACTCCATTGTGGGGAACCACCACAGGGCTGTTAAACTGGGGAGGGAGGGGTGATCTGGTGTTAAGTGAGTGGTTTGGCAGCCCCTTGGGCTGGATCTGAATTTCTATGCTGAGATGGGATCGTCCATCACTGTGGTTCCCTGTGTTCTGGATCCGATTATTTGCCTCTGATCCCGAAAACGATGTGATACTTCCATTGAATTCTTTGGTTGCATCTCTGCTAATGTATCGGGAATTGTGTCTTTGTTTTTCCCAAAATTTTTTGGCCACTCCGTTTTGCTTTGGGTTGTAGAATACTTTCATATTTCCATCATGAGCACCATCATTTATTGAATCTTCTATTAAAGAACTAGAATTGGCAGGGACTAGATTGATATTGGATTGCTTTGCGCTTTCGTTCGGCATCTCTTGCGTAATATTGTACGATTTCACAGCTGGATCTAAGTTACCATTTGCCTGGATCACATGACCATTGCTCAGGGCACTGTGATCGGTTACCTCATAAGACATGTCATACAGCGGATGTTTTTCACACAAAAAGAAGCGTTTCCAACTGGAACATGAATCCTTTCTGGATAAACAGAAATAACACAACATGAAAATTCCAAATATGGCACAGGTCAATCCGTAGAGATAACTGAATATTAATTCCTGCATAGGAATAATGGATTTAAAAGGTTCCGCAACAGCCACTGCCCCGCAGACCCAGAAAACGATAAATAAAAACAGAATGGATATCACTGCGTATAGCTGTGACTGAGGTCTCTTCTCCTGGTCGGCCACACTCGACACCAACGATCTCGTCTCCGAGTCGTCACCGAGCGATGGCTCGACGTTCCTCTGGTTGTTAGTCTGAGTGAGCGCCTGAATCTCGGTGTTGTTATCGTCCCCATTGTGAGCTAACTCCAGCTCATTAATGTCCTCTGTGTGATTAGATTCATTGAGATTGTTTGTGCTCCCTTGGATGATGCAAGATATCCGCAGGAAGAACACTAGGTTGAAGATGACCAGTAATCCGACAGGGCCATAGAACGCACCAAGGCTGGGATCCCAGGCCAGGAAGCAACTACAACGACAAGACAACTATTAAGCACTGGTATTTTATTTTCATCTTCCCAATACTATTTTCTTCATTCAAAACTGATTAATAAATGCCGGTTAGTTAATACATGTAGTTAATACCAAACACAATGAATTTTCTGGTACTGCCAAATCAAAAATTCTTAAAAATATATAATTTCCTGCAGTTTTATAGAACACATATCAAAATATACTAAAGATAGTATTCTTGAAATCATTATTGTTAGATATAATACTAACTACATGTACACATGTAAATAAGACTTGTCAGGAAGAACTTACTAGTCAGGTTCTGAGTAATGATCCAGACTGACAGCGGCCGTGATCCCACAGATAATGGTGGGCACCCCCCAGCCCAGCAGGTAGAAACGGATCATCGGTTTGGGGGGAAGAGGCATGCCTGGCATATCAGGGGGAGGGGCAGGGGGCTTGTTTGCCTTGGAAAACTTCTTCAGCATATTGCTAAAAAAAAATGAAACATTAAAAAATGAGACATTTCAGTTTTGCTAAATACTCGTGGTATACTTTCACATGACAAGAGAGATAACTCTAGAGATAAATTCTTATATACACCTTTATACTTCACTGCCAATACTATTTAGCCAATAATTTATAGCATGACATAATGTAAACTGATTCGAAAGTATGTGTATTTCAGTTACATAATTCTTTAGATTAATTCAATCACAAAAGCAACATTCTCTATCATTCAGTTTTAAATTTAGGAAATGTTCCTTTATTCAGTTTCTTTATTTCATTCAAAAAATATGTATTATACACAAAGTGTGTCCCTTATACATAAACCTACTATGAGGTGATGGTTATCCAGAAAATGGCACAGAGTGTAAGGTAATGCAGGGAGATGCCGACGATCTGACAGGCCAACAGGTGATCTGTGCGTTTGACTCCCATGGCGAAGCCAATGATGAGCATTAAGACACACACGCTGATATTGATCACAGAGTGCTTCATCTTCTTGGGTACGTTGATGAACCTGTACGAAAAATATTCAACAGATTCTGTGACTTCAGTATCTTAGAGGAAGAAAGTTTTATCAGTCAGCAGCTACCAACTAACCATAAAGAATTATTTTGAAAGTTAATATTTTTTAATCTCTTGAGATAATTTTTGGTCTAGAATACCCTACATATGTTAGACAAATTAAATCGTCAAAAAAATCTTCCATTTCCTGGTTTTTAATTTTGATCTTTCCATTAAAATCAGTCTTTGTATACAAAGTTTTCACTTCTAATGTGTTTCCAATTAGAATCTTCCATAAACTCTTATGTGCATGGTTTATGTTACTGCATGAAGATTCAATATTTCGCAGTATCAAAATATTACTGTAAATGACACCATAAGGGCAAGTCAAGATTTCACCAGGGGAAAAACAATCCCATAAACTTATGACCCATGATTGTCACATACCTAAAACACGACACATAAGTGATGATGACGGCCATCAGACACAGGAGACAAATGCAGCTTCCAACGTAAACTGCAATGTGCATCAGTTGGAACATTTTCAGAGGAAGAGCCTCGGCACCCAAAGAAGTCTACATAGAGAAATTACAATTTTCTTCAGGATATTCAATGCTATTGATAACAGTCTGATTTTGCAAATGTCATTTCAAAGTGCAAGTACCGGTATTATATGTATTCTCATCCACCCTATTTGTCTTAATCTCTATACTTATTTCTCTTGAGTATCTTTTTTATTTAATAGTGAAGAAAACTTCCAGAATTTATCATTACCAGTACTCCTGAAGACATTCGCAACATTTCAAAAAGATATGAGAAAAGAGAAGTAAAAATCAATATTTTTTGTGTATTTTCATCTAAAACTTGATAAGATCTAACTAGACATATATAAAAAATTTCCTCATTGTTCTTTTGAGAAACCAATGCTGAAACTATTATCTGCAGTGTTACCTCAATGATGGCAAATATGGAGAGATGGGAGCAGTGCACAGTGGTGAAATTCCTGAAGACCCCAGTGATGTGACAGCCATCAGTCCTCCAGTCTCCTAGACCCCCTAGTCAAAACAAAGTCAGTCACTTCTTAAAATCATGCTTTCCTTGTTCAATAGAAAAAAAAATCAACAAGCATCAACCCCACCCACCCTAACCATCCCAAGATTGTCATTTCCCCCCGATTTATCACTTCTCCTCAATAGCACAAGAAAATTGACTAACACTAGGTTTGAATTTTAAAATGCTATTTTTGCTTTCAGCCCTTTAAACATGGCAGTCATTTTGAAATATTTAGCTACCCTTCCCATGAAATATTATTCAATTGATAATACTTGCATATGCATTTTTAAAAAATCTGGCTACTTGTTTTTTAAAGTCTCATCTTGCACATCTCTGCTTAATCCAATTTACATACCAATTTAAGGGGGAAAACCACTAACACAATGAATTGGCACACAATTGTATCTCCTCTTTATCTACATAGCCAAATCTCCTTAATGAGAGCTGTTCTTCAATATTTTTCCACCCCAAAAATACTCCTTCCAATTTGAACACAAAACAATTAACTCTGTAGCTTTCTCTCGGTCTCTCACATTCGCATAAATAAAGGATCCCTTGAAATATCCAAGTTCTAAAACTCTAAGCACAAGGATTATAGAGTTCCTCATGAATCGTGTCTATGAGCTCTAGCTGCCAAACTTTTTCCAGTGAATGATCTAAGTTATTGCCTTAGGAAGTCAACAAACATTTTTAGAAACCCAGTATTTATTTATATATCCTCAAGATACACATTTCAAATATTTTTAGAATACTTTAGAATACTTTCCCCTACTTTTAAATGCTGGAGTATTTACTGAGGGTATCAGCAAGTTTTCCCTCTTTCTTTAACCTCATTCCTACTGAGGGAAAAGATTATGATAATTTTAAACCAAATGAATAGGCATTCACTATAGACAATATTTATGAAGTTTTTAAAATTTCCTTGTAATTGCTCCAGTGTCTGTGACCCAGCTAATAATGGGGTCTACATGACACAAAGAGGCTAATTTATAAAATGTTAATCACTTGTTTGTATTTCATCCACCTTTGCATTCCTGCCAACATTTTGCAACTGGTATCTTCTCTTATCAACTGATGCTCTGATTTGTAAACGATATCAATGATATCTCCCTTCAAAGCTCAAACTGTACCAAGATTATTTCTCAACGCATTGAAATTTGATTCTTTCTTGGATCTTTATTTTATTACAACACTTTTTATCTCAGCCTCGGAAACACAAGCAGAGAGAGAGAGAGAGAGAGAGAGAGAGAGAGAGAGAGAGAGAGACTGACTTTTAAGTCAACAATACTGACAGAAATAATGAAAGAACATTCTTACCATTAGCAAGAGGATCCCAGTAAGCTGCCAACAAGTTCTCAGAAATGGCCTTGACCTTGAAGGTCAAGGTTATCGGGCTTGTTAGGTTGACAACTACAGGAGCTGTAAAGAGAGACAAAAAGCACATGAGACCTCGTTAAGTACAATTAAGGCATGACCTCGTTTTTAACTCAGATTAATGAAGACATTTACAAAAAAAAAAAGAAAAAGAAATAATGCTACTGTCAACCCAGTTCCTGATTACACAGAGGGTGAATCCCAATGTTAAAAGGGACATTGAGTCATGTAAACTGAAATTAATCAACTTGTAACATGCCTAGACAATAAAAAGTAAAGGTCACATGCCAAAGTCATTAGAATGTCACTTATTCTAAAAATTCCCTGAAAAGATGTACCAAAAAGACTTGAATCCTTTCCCCAAAAAGAAAAATTATATTACCATTAAGTCAATAAATTATAAAGACTCTCTTCTCAAGTAGACAGTGAAATTTTGTGATAAAAATGTCAAATCATATACATAATAAAATTCAATTACCATAACTCTGTAATATTTTAATTGCTATTGTCAAAAATTTGACATTCTTTTTTTTTTTCTATACGAAATCATACTAGATTTCAATTTCAAATTTCATTTCAAATTTCAATTACCTGTCCACCTTCAATTTTTTTTTTAAGTGAATGGTTTCAAATTGAAGGAAGAAACTATATTATACTTCCATTGGATATGGTTTGTGTATTACATGTACAATTAAATGATATTCTCTAACTAAAAGTTATTATTGATGAACAGTTACTGAATAAACAGCTAGGCCCCTGGACACAATTAAGGAATAGTTTCTACTTCCACACATTATATTACCCCTGTAGGGCACACTTGCAAAATAGACACAGGTTTCTTTCACTCTAAATGGTCAACACTTACTGCCCATTATCCTGATATTATTATTTAATTACTTAACATTTCTTCCTACAATCCCCCCTTTCAAAACAGAACAAGAAGATGATGGACCACATTGCTCAACAAGTAACGGCTACTTTTAAGGAAAGAGAAAGTTCTGTTGTCACAGTTGATATAACCCTAAAATTTTTACATTAAATTTAATCTACCAGCATATTTGAAATTTCTTTAAAATCTCATAAATTTTCCTTATATTTCATTTCAATTAAAGGTTACATAAATTTGCTGCTATTTATATCAAGTGTATTATGATAATTCATCATTGAAATATTTCTACACAACATACATCAAATGATTTGTAATTAGCATAGTAAATACATTAAATACTTCAGCTTATTACACTAAGTAGCATTAATTATCAAGAGAATTTTATAGTGTACGTAAAAAGTCCTACATATATCTTTTGAGAACTCTTAATAATCTAACACTTAAAAAAAAAACAAGTCATTTTAACTCTAACCTCAAGTGACCTATCATATTTCCCTTAAATTCCTTGCATGATAACTAACCCCTCTAATTTTCCTATTATCAGGTTCTCATTAAATGATCCCCTTTTCCATTATCTTCCACCCCTCAAAAGACCTCAACTTTCAGTCTTCAGTTTCCATAGCCCTTAAATTACCGGTACCCAGTTCTCTTGATCCTTTCCCCAGCATCAACGTATCATCAATACTAATCCTACACCCCTCTACATTTTTGAAAATTATCACCCTTATTTCATCAAGCTTGTACCCTTTAATCATGAACAATTTGGTTCCTTTGACTCCCCTCTCTATTTCCAGTACCCAAAATCCCTGTTCATCAATTCTGTTCACCATTAATCCCATTCCCATCTCCATGCTTTCTCTACTTTATCCTGCCAGAATCTTAAGAAGGCAGGGTGTTCAACAAATTACTGATCAGATCTACCTGGAATTTTGAAGATATTTATTTATATTTTCAGCCATTATTTAGATAAGGAAAGTTCCATATATTTTAGCATCAAAATTTGAAAATTACCGTAATTTTCCTATATCTTTATATTGAGCTTTTCTGAAGGTACTAAGTCTAACAATGGCCATAACCATTCAGCTCTCTTAAGGCTTCATCCTCTACATGCAAGAATTAACACTAAATAACACTAAATATAACAACATCCTCCAACCATTAACGTGCCATCTCCATTCATTTTCCACTTCATCCTACCATAACCCTTAACCTTAAGCCTCAACATACAAGAAACAACACTAAAATTTACCACCTAGCAATCTCCTCAACAAATCAATACTTACAGACACCCACGGACAAGATGGCAGACACCACAGAGACTGTTTTGGTTCCGATCTGAGGGTCATCATGGATGGTGGTCAGGGAAGGAAACAGCTTAGCATTCCTGTAGAGAATGAACTGAAGATTGGCTCTGCTGTCACTAGAGGAGTTCTGGGCGAGTTCTTCTGAGGAGTTGTACAGGGATGCAGGCAGGCGGACTGTCCCTACTAGATTCTGCAAAGACGCATCAAAAAATCACTATCACAGCAAAATCCATAACACAAAGGCAATAACACCTTACATATATCAAAAGAAGGGGGCTTGCTGAATATTGAAAATTAATACACATTTTATTTAGACTCTGGTTATGAATTATGCATAAAATGAGGTCCACCTCATTTATTTCTTTTTAATGCATTTATAATGGGCTGGACTCGGCACAGAACTTCAGAGATTTTTATTTCTTTCTTTAATGTATGTTTATAATATTCCGGCCTTCACATTTCAAACTTCTTTATGCTGTTCAACTCCAAAGGGAGTTAATGAATTCAGAGCTCCTGTTACAAAGTGGAATTTATTAATTTGACGTTAATAATTCTTGTTCTGTCTTTTTGTGTGCCAGGTATTAAGAAGAAAGAAAAAGAGACACAAAAAAAAAAAGACCACAAGTTTCTTCGATTTCTCTGTTACTTAACACAGGTATGAAAACACTTAAGAAAACCGAGAAGAGAAATTAAACAGACATCTCATTTAAATCTTTAATCTTTTTCAACAACAACAAAAAGACCCCAAAAATTTTAATACTTTATGCACAACAGATATACAGTAATATAGACACTAAATTAGAGGACCACCCTCCAATAGTGGACCAGTTCTGCATAAAAGCTAGAAGGGAAAAAATTCAATTGGCTTTGAAATAATATATCGGTTAAATATAATGAAAAGCCCATTTTGGTGTATATCAAGTCCCATCATCATGATAAAAGATAAAAAGCCATCAAGTAGCTCGTGTTTAAATTCGAAATAAATCCCTCTTGGATTACATAACATTTCTCGCCACCACTGATTACAGCTAATGACAAACAAGCTATCCGATATCGTGTAAACTTCCTTTAAACCTCCTTTCTGTCTTGGCAATGATCAGGTCTCGCTGCAATTTCTCAAATAATTTTGTAAGCCAACTGCACTTGGAAAAGCTGACTTTTTGAACCATTATTGCAAAGTTTATGTCAGAAATACAATTTTTCATTTATGAATATGTACATATATTAATCCACAATTCTACAAAGGAAATATTTAACTTCAAATAAAGCAATTTTTCTGACATATTGGTATTCAGGGGGCTAAATCTTTAAAGTACAGAATATTACAATATTTTATTATCCTGTCACCACCTAATGTCACCTTGGGGCTATTGCAGTACTGTGATGCTGGAGTCTCATTGGTAATTATCATCTTTCCCGCATTTTGAACTCGCTAGCAAAATTTATCTTTCTTTATGGTAAATGGTAAGAAGTAAAAAGGGGGGGGGGGGAATAAATGTGAGGTTAAAATCAACATTCACCCTCATTAATTCAGAAAAGTCCAGATTAATTAACAAGTTACAAGCCACTGTACAGATGCCATCTTTTGACAATGCTCTCCAGCCCTTTGCTAGAAGTCTTGTCTTACAAACCTTAACTGGACAAATTATGATGTCATTTCAAATGAATATTTTCATCTAAAAGCATCATCTCTCACCTTCACATACTTACGACATTTAGCTCTTGGCTACTTGCTCGAATTTGACCGTGAATCTTGGCATGATCTCCAATACACATGTACTATTAGCAGGTACATACCTGTATGGCATTGGGCCTAGGGAAGACCTCTAGGCACTTAGAGAAGAAATAACATTATCCGTTACATTTATCAGTTTGTTCATATCTAATTTCTTGGCTATGTTTTAACACATGTCAAAGCCACCTATATAAAGAATAAACCTGTATGCTCCCTTATCTCAACCTTGCTTTTCTTATTCCTGACAATCATAAAATTGAGATTGTCTACAACCTGAGATGGCATTTCTTGTGACCAATAGATCTTTAAAACTTTTGATATTTGGCATACATTTTTAACCTGCAGTTGCGATATACCACTGTCATTTTCTGCCAAGTTGCTGACTATGAATTCAAAAGAATGCATTTTACACAAAAATTCGGTGAATTTTCTCTTGCAGCTATGTATTACCCTTAAAAACCCTTACCCCATATGTTACTTAGAACTACATTACAAGTATGTTGTTTGCCGAACAAAAACGCCAATAATCGTGATCACAACATCATGCATGACTTAGGTAAAAGCCCAATATTCTAGATCTCGTACAATTCGAACTTGAAGAATTCTGTAACATTACTAAAAAAAATTCTTCACCAATTTTTCTATCCCTATGGTTTACAAAGTACAAACTTCACTCGTTATAGCCTGACATAAGGAAGAAAAACACAACATCTTTTAACAACTGTGAAGGCAATTCATAAAATTTTTGAGATTTGTTTAAAATTCTCCCCTTTTGTCATAAAGATTTCTTATTTAAAGTCATATTAATTGTAAACTTACAAGATATTGAAGAAACACTTAATAATGAATATTATCAGAAGATGCATTAATTTCTTTGATTCCAATAGCCTGAAATAACAAACCAATGTGGCTAAAGGAAAAATTGTTATTTACTGTTTCGTTTATGTCTCAATATATATAGGGACAGTTGGAGCAATGATAACAGAATGGGTTTCCAAAAAAAGTAAATCTCTCTCCCCCTCCAACCCTGTCATAATCAACACACACCACATACAAAAACCAAAAGACCCGAACAAACCTCAGGTTTTTTCTGAGTCAACTTAAAAAAGAAATAAAAATGAAGACAAAACACGCAAAACACGCAACTTAAACACGGCATGCAACCTGCTGAAGGTGTAACATGCAACATCTCAAGTGAACCGGAAACAATCTTCGCCTGTCAGAATAACAAATCTTAATTACCACTATCGAGTTGCAGGCCTGCCATGCCCTTTGACCTCTTGACCCTAGGGTCATTTAACCTTTCTTTCTACTTGTTCTTAGGAATCATTTTTCATTGTTGGTGACAGTCCTATACAGTGATGTAGATGGGCCCCCATGCTTATCTTCTTAAGATGCGCAAACAAAAATATGAAAATTCTGAAGTTATGTTACATCCCTTTAAATCTTTGTTCACAGCCAAATTCTGAGATTTTATCCAGCATATCATTTTAGAGGGTCATAATCTCACATATGATCCCAAAACAAACAAAATTTTTAAAATGAAGATATATAATGCACATATGTTTGATATATTTACAGTCACCATTGTTGCAAGCATTAACCATTAACTTGCATGCAATTAAAGAGACCACAGCAGTCCTGCTCTGTTACACAGCACACCCAAAATCCAAACACCCTCTGGCTTACAGAGATGCATTAATGGGCAATTATGACTTGTACTCAATTTCAGTGACCCCAGGTATTAAAATAAAAAAGAGGAGAGGGTAATTTAGAAATTGTGGCAGATTCGGTATCTCCTTGATGCATATTGGTATTTTATGGAGCATTCATATTTCAAAAAATTAATGTTCCTTAAAAAAAGATGGTAATGGTCCATGACAATAAAGAGCATATGATATTGCAGTATCTGTCAGATCTTGGTTTTATTAAAAGGACAGTGGAATATTATAACATAAAAGCAGGAAATCTATCTGGAAATTTACGTATTAATTTGAAATTGAATTTGACAGACACGGCTCATTGCTGACTTGGTCAAAGTTTATACTGTAGGTTTTCATAAATTAGCAAACATAAAATATACAGTGAAACACGTTCATAACGAAGTGTCAGAGACGGTCGGTTTTACTTCGTTATATACATAATTCGTTATATCTGTCAAGTTTACAGCATGTTATAAACTTATGGGGAATGAATATCACTTCGCTATAAACGTCAATTCATTATAGGCGTGTTCGCTGTAACCGTGTTTTACTGTAGTACAATATATGGCTAAAGAACAGGGGTGTACAAGGCCAGTCAAATTCCATGCATTAAAACAGCAAGAACAAAAGTTGTCTCATAAAGAAATCTTTCAGTACATTACACATATTCCTTGCTGAATGTACGTATATAGCAACACAAATCAACAATTTTTTTCTTCTATATATTTTCTTTCAGCTGCTTTCAACACTTCATGTTATCTTCTCACCTGCACTTCAACTTGTATGCCTGATTTTTGGTCATTATCTATAGGATCCAATATACTTTAAATTCAAACACAGTCCTAGCTATCATTTAAAGAAGTTCTTAAGTGAAAAATGAATGTTTAACTAAAAGAAAACATAAGTACAGAAACCAAATGGACAAAAATGAGATGATCAAGATTTAAGCATTAAATACTGTGTTGCTAAATCTGAAATCATGTATTGGTCATGTTAACACAGTGAGTGAACATTTTTTGATTTGCAGCAAGGAATTTAGATTTTAAACAATCTTTATTTGCCAAAATGGGACATACCTTTTTTCATTTGAAAATATGCCATCTGTATGTCACTCCAAATGGGGGATATAAAATGCCTTATACACTCTTATCCTTCGTTTGCTCAAAAAATAAGATTCCTAATGAATAAAGTACCAATACGGTATTCAGGTACCATTCCCAATACAGCATTCCTACCATATATAACTTGTTTTAGATTAATTTACAATAACATTTCACGAAGAATTAACATAATAACATGAATAAAAGCAGATGGCTTATTCATGTTCCAAAGGATGTACAACTTAAGCTTCTTTTAATAATATATCAATGCAATCATTATAAAAGTCTATCAAAAATTATTTTAAAAGCTATTTTTATAAAATGCAGGCATTCATATATCTTTTTTTTTCTTCAACACTTCAAACTTTGCCTGCGCTGAATCATCGAGCTTTCAAACAGAACACCCACTTGCTATTATCATTCTTTGCAAAAAAAAAAAAATGTTTATGATGAAACCCAGTTTAATCAAGAGCTATATATACACACTGCAGGGCCACATTAGTAAACAACAAGTTCAGATACCACATAACTGATAAAATGATGCGGGGCAAAAAACAAAAGTGAAAGAAAAAAGGGTTATGCAAGTTAATGAGGTATACAACGGAAATTGGCAAAAAATCACATATTTATCAAACAGGTGCTTGCACGAGTACCATGAACTCTGTATGCATTATTAGGAAATGGGGAAGTTGGTTTCTTCGATGCAACAACTGGCCTGGCATGGGCTTAAATTGCTACAGTAGTCCAATCCTGTTCTAATCATCTGAATTTAATATTGTTAACCTCTGTCTGTCCATCCATCCTCTCTCTCTCTTTCTCTGTCTGTCTCTTTCTCTGTCTGTCTCTTTCTCTCTCTCTCTCTCTCTCTCTCTCTCTCTCTCTCTTTCTCTCTCTCTCTCTCCTCCAAATCAAACTGTCCACCATTTGACATAGTCATTTATATTTGCTTCCTCAGTTGAGCTTGATTTGTTTGCAGCTTTTGGAATAAACAGAACTTGATATCTCCTGTAGACAACTTGACATTCCCACCTAGCCTCTGACCACCTCAACAAAAGTATGCGAAATAAAAAGTAACACACTGAAGTGTTATCTATACTTTCCTCCTGTGATATCACTCATAATCGGAGACATTCAATCAATACCCACTGGGACAGATACACATGGAAATGTCACAAAATTTTAAAAATATTTCAGTGGACTAGCATTTAAAAATAAATAAAAACTAATATCCATTCAAACTGAATAAAAAAATGTACAAATTTTATATCCATTTTATGATCTACAGACTGAAGCTAGAAATAAGCATATGACTTGAAAGGACCAGTGAATTTACCAATACAATAATAATGTACCTGTCTAAGAATTTACCTGTCGTCAATCGAATCAAAAGTTTTCTGTCACATGTATGTTTGTTCTCTTCACAATGGATGCAGAAAGTTGTACAAAGAAATGACCAGCTTCTCAGAGGCCTGACAGTCCTCAAGGCTAAACACCGCTTAAATCCAATCAAATCCCCCGCCAGCAATTTACCGCTGAAAGAATTGCATGGAAATATGACACCTGGTGTACCGTCTTATCAAAACCACTTCTCCCCTCCGCTAGCTAACACGTCCCCCAGAAATCTCTCCCTCCTGCTTTCCCTGATCACAGACTGGCGTAGGTTTACACAGCAACACCACTTTCCTCCCGTCTCATCGCTGTCAAGCTATTTAATAAATCCATTCACCGGCAACAAAAACCTACCACTAGAACTGACTACTTTTCCCGTCCATTATCTTTTGATAAATCTGAACTGCAGTACCCCCGACAGGTAAAACGTCAAACTGAAAGGGATGTTCATGCATGGCTGCTCACATTCTTAACAGAGGGGGCAAACAAAAATAATGTTCCCTAATCCCCCCCTGACTCCCTGCCCCGTCATTAAATAACAATTACCCAAATAATCACTGGACTGGGCTTTTCCTTCTTTTTTTCTTCTTTCATTCAATTTTCCCCCCTCCAAATTGCGATCAATTTTTCATTTACTTCCACAGTAGCGTCCAGGATTCTTGACACTTCCAAGGGGGGTTCTTCAAACACATGCCGTCTACCCAGTCAAAATGTCAGTTTGATTGAAAAATTTGGATGAAATTTTGCAACTCTATTGTCAGGGGTGGGCAAACTACAGCCATTTGTACACCCTGTCATTCAAATTATTGTTTCTTAAATGTTTGTCTTTTGACTGTTGCATAAATACGATTAAATGACTGGTAAGTTTCTTATTCAGACTTCATCTTGAGGTTCATTGTAGGGATAGGAACAACGATTCCCAGCTAGGTGATCCGAGTTTATCTAAATATCCCACAGATCACCTTTCTTTTAATTGCCTTTCAAAAGCCTATTTGTACTGTGTTGTAAAGAAATAAATACTTCAATGCGGTTTTTTTCCCTCAAAAAAAGAACAAATAAGGATCAGCCTGAAGATGACCTGTTTCTTTTTGCTAATCATGAACAATTTCTATCTACAATTACAGCTCATTTGGTAATTTGAGACAATTTTGTTGACAAAATATGAGAATTACACTCTAGAAAAGACTCCATTCAATGGATGGAACACCCCTTTACCAAGATGGACTGGGAATATTAACCAGGCAGTCATTGACAAATAAATGTACCGGTACATTCAATTTGGACTGCCAAAATTTCATCCAAAAATCCAATTAAATCCACAACCTTATCCAACAAAACCACAATATTTACACTAGAGACATATATTCTTTATATAGTAGAGTTTACCAGGTAATCTAGTTCATCATTTAGTATAATAACAAACCGCATTGTACTTATCATAAACACTGCATAAAATTGAAAAAATGACATCAAAAGCTGTATTCCTTTTAATTTTCCTTGGTAAACGCTGGATTATCAGTTGTTTGTATGGTATATGTAGTAAAAGTACTCATGAAATGAGAGATAAATACATCTTTTGATCAATTCATAAAATGTCAATAAATATAAGAATGTTTTTTGTAATGGAATCCATGCAGACAAGGTTTATCATGTCCATCCTGAGCAATAAAAGAAAACTGTGATTCATTTCAAATTTATCAGACATTTAAAAAAAAATCCTTGTTCATAACATAAGTGCTCACTTGAGAAAATAAATCCCTGCATTTTTTGTTTGATCCATTCATGATTATGACGAATTACAGATATAATCTAAGCTTAGACATTAAAATTACAAATCCCTGCAACATCTGAAGAGAAGGATAAAAGTACAGAACATAACTCTGAGGACAAACTTCATCAAAAGGATGAAATCATCAGCTATCAGACTGCAGAAATGATGAAATTTTACAAGTATGAAAATATAAAGTTTTAACCTGCTAGCAATTAGTATGCATGCAGATATCTTCAGATATACCTTCTGCAAGGAACTCTATTGGACTCCTAGTCACACAGACAGGCAAGTTGGTGCTCCAGCTTTGGCGAGAATTTTTCGTTAGAACAAATGGTCTTTACGACTACCCCTGATTCACAATAAATCGCACTTTGCAAAACTTAAACATGTGGCAACTTTAAATACCTGAACTACCCAACTTTCAATAAATGATTGTTTTTAGTTGAGATATGGACTCAACTTCGAGAGGTACAGACCTCCGTCAAAGATACCTATTTCTGTGCATTGAGCTAGATCCCTCGCACAAACATCACATAGAAATACACCACTGATATTGACATAACTAAGCCTGGCTTCCAGAAACGCTATCAGGCTATTGCTGTCTATGAGGATTACACAGGAAAACATGGATTTAAAAGCGGAAAATAGTCCAGTTCTTTAGAGTCTAACTTGACCATAACAATTTGATTTGTTTTTATTTGGACAAGTAATATTGTACCAGACTTGAGCAGTAAAAACCCTCTGGAAATTGCAATCAGTCCCATAAACTCGCAAAAAAATTATCCAAAAGATGAAAACATCATAGAGGGGGTATGAATGAATACGAGTTCAATTTCGGATCATTGGAGCTCAATTTTTCTTCCTCCTGGTATTTAATTGTCGGACAAGATTTGTCTAAGATTAAAATTCTAGGGCCATTTACCTGCAGATAAACCACTGTACTTGTGCAAATATACAAAAAAATTAATGAACAAATATTGCATTGAAAATTACAAAGTGAACACATGGGGACACAAAAAAAGCAGAAAAAGATTTCTATTGCCGATATTGAAAAATTAAGCAAGAGGTGATTTGATGCCACAAATCTTGTAGAGTCAAACGAGTACCTTGCACCACATGCCCCCTTTATTTTTGACTACAAACTTAGGCCTGCTTTTCCACATTGGCGCAAATTAAGGAAATCGCTGGCTAACAAAAATAATTTCATTCATACAGTTTTTCATTCACTGACAAAAAGTGATCAGGATGTTTGGAGCAGAAAAACATGAAATAATTTGCTGAAAACTCACAACACCAAAAACACAGAGCCAGCCAACGTCTGAGTGCATGGCACCCTGGAAAGTGTTGTAATCAAAAGTTTATTACAGAATCTCCTGATAAAACCACATAAAATTCAGGAAGACGAGGGCTCTGGTGTTTTCCTTCGATATCTTTGGCTGTTTTGAGGTTTATTGTGATACAAGCTGGCGTAATAGCAGCGTTCCCTTCTGTGAAGTGTCTAAATCACAACCCCGACTGATACACAATCTTTTTTTTGGTTTTTTTTCTTTGCTTTTTTAAATATAGCTCTAAGTTTAAATCAAGCAAAAATAACTCAACTTATCTCCACTTCTGGGTACCGAGGTACACACTTGGAACAATCCATCTGTGAGAGCAGCATGATCAACAAAAAAAAGGAAAGTTCTCGGCTGTAATTCTTTCAAACTTTGTTTTAAAATTGTCAACATGTGAGTGGAAATTCTCCAAAAAGGATTTGGCAGCCTCTATAGAGAACCCTGCTGGATGAAGATTCAAACTCTTAATATTAAATTTATTGGCTTGGTTGATTCAAAAATAGTACTTAACTTGCCCCATAAAATCTTCAAGTAACCCAGTTTTTAAATTCAGAAGTTTTCCACATGCACTATTGAAATTTTTTTCTCCCACAGTGAAGGGACTTAGGAAGACGATTCCATGCTGTTGAAGAATGAATAGGTAGAATAGGTTGAGGTAGATTGGAAAGTAAAAGACAATGAGGTAAAGTGGAAGTGGCTGAGATGCTAGTATTTAAGGTAATGGGGTGGGGGTTAATGTGTGTAAGTAATAAAAGAGGACACAGTTGATGGTGAGAGAGATAATGGGTGGAGGGGACTGTGTGGATGAGGTGATCATAAAGAGGAGGGAGCCAGATTGAGTGGAAAAGTGGAGGATCAGTCACGTTAGGGGGAAAGGAGGGGGAGGGGGTTTACTGCTGTAAAAATTCCTTTAAATTATAGCTGCTTGAATCATAATTGCACATGAATAAATATTCTCTGCATAGTTTAATTAGAAGTACTTATGTTTAGAAAACTAGGGCAAATTTAAAACAATCCTTGTAACACACTGAAACAGCACACCTGTTGACTTCAAAGAGAATTTAATGCCTTTAACAGTTTGTTGTCCAGGATTGACAATAATTCATTTGACAGCTTCACTCCATTTAGATGACAATTTCATGAACAAGACTTTATATCATATCTATGAAAACGACTTTTCCTAACTAGGCCTGAAATCTAATTTTAAAAATAACACAGCGTCCCCATTATAAGAGAAAGCACATGTAGTTATAAACGCAAATTTTGTTTTATGGCAACTGCATACCTTGACAATAACCTGCCACTTTCGAAAACCAATCATTGCGTTGTTTATGTCTCTGTTTTGAGATTTTAATCTTGTGCATCTTCGAACAAAAGCATTCCCTTCTATCACCACTCATTTCCTTCAGCCTTTGTGAGTCTGAGGGGTAAAATAAGATGACACGTGCTTAATAACAAACCTCTTTAGCTATGGACTGGTTGATGTATCGGTCCTGACAACTGAAAATCTGGGAGTATGCCATACAAGTCACGCCAGGGAAATCTTCGAGGGGTTGTTGCATCGTTTCCATGACAACATTTTCAGTGAACTCTGACATGGGTGCATCCATATGTTTTGGAAGTTCTTCCACTACATTAAGTAACCTGTAAATATCAAAGTACTGAAGTACTGATGGGAGTTGATTTTATCGATTATTATTTATTTTAGAATCAACAATATGTTATTTAGCATGACAAGTGATTTCTAATCTATATTTAAATTACGCACATTTTTATAATATGAATTCTCGGACTTTTCTGACAAGAATTTCAAGAAAACCCCATATGAATCATGTTGTATAATATTTAAAGATATAATTAATTCCATCAAACTATTATCAGTAATCGAAATATTTCTAAAAATTGTACAAGCAATATTGAACTCTAGTATTGTTCAACCAGACGCTCGGCTGTCTCCATTAATCTCCGACTACCAAGAGAGACTCACTGCTTGTCGGAGATTTACGGAGACAGCCGAGCGTCTGGTTGAACGCTCTGGCGTAGGAATACATACGACTACAAAAAATATCTAAATTGTTTGTACTATTTAAAATCTGACTATTTTAAAGGTATTTATAAATACGTTTTCTTGAAAAACAATGGTTCAGCATACATTACACCGCATTTATCTATTATTTCAAGAACTAGCTCTTGTCAGCGGTGATGATTTGTGCTTAAGTCCAAACACTGTTTCACTTTCGGTTTGCCAGAGTAAATGCATAGGAGAGTTGATTAAAATCAACTCCCAAAATTAAGTTGAAAGATTTGCAATTGAAGAATGACAGAGTTCTTTCCCTTTAACCGTTTACTTCAAGTTTTGTTTTTTTAAATTAGAGTTACCCCTCTTTGATCACAGATATAATTCCCTCACCTAGAACAGGTCTTGTCTGTGAGCTGTGCTTCCTCTAACTTTTCATCGTTCATCAGACTGCTGACTAAATGTAGCACTGTGGAAACCTGGATTGATATAAGCAAAAATAAAAAAATATTGCACAATGCTAAACAAAAACATGAAGTAAACAGTTTTTTTGACCTGCTATGTATTCTGTTTTTCATGCTTGAATCATTTCTAGATGGCAAACATCAAAATCTAGAAAGCATTATATACTGATGGATACTTATGTAATTAAAAAAAATCATATTTTTCAATTGGATTGCCTTTTATTTGCATGACAATCATGGCTGGCAATTAAAAAAATTGTCTTTCAAGGTTTCATTAGAGTCCCAAACAAGATAAAATTATTATCCAGTGTATGTTATGAATATCTATATACATGTAATATGTTATACAATTAACATGAAATTTGGGAGTAAATACACAAATTATTGTGATAGATGACAATTTTCTGTGTTTTCTAAAGTCAGTGTGAGAACTCACCTCTCTCTTGTCCTGGATGTTTTTCGCTAGATTCTCCACGATCTGTGCAGACAGGGTGAAGTGGGTCAAATCCTCCATGTTTTCCGATTGAGACATGACGGTCATCAGTTCTGTGGACACCTCCCTGAACTCGGACTGGTTCATCCGCTTCTGAGGAGAGAAAAGGAGAAAAGGAGAGCAATATATAAAACCATACAATTACAGCATTGTAAAACTCTGCATGGTTCATCCCTTCTGGAGAGGGAAAAGGAAAACAATAAGGTAATTAAAACCATTGAATTGCAGTATTTTTAATCAAGCACTGTTAACATACTGACCATTGAGAAATGGTCAACCAAAATCTTCAATGGTTGACATGACACTGTAAGAAGGGAGGTAAACCTATCAACTGTCCTTTGATATTGCACTCCTAACTCGTAGCTATTACGCCTTTTTTGACTTACAGTATCCAAAAAAGATATTAAACGATTTGTTTCCAAAATCATTTCTTAAATATCTGGATTTATGACAAGATCAGAGTTTCGGGGGGAAAAAAACTTGTCTGTACACATGTATACATTACATGCTGCTGAATGTGTTGACAACTAATGTAAATAGTTTTCTCCACCTTAAAATGAGGTCATCAACATCTTTCATCAAGATGGCATCTCCATGTATAAACACACAGATCACATAACTCATTGACTCATGTGGTAAAACATTTTTTTTTAGAAAAATGAAATGTAAAAATGAGTTTTGCGGAATTTTTATCACAAACATGTCAGCGTCATGTGTCTGTAGTGTTCGTCATAGAATTTTTTTTTTGAAAAAGTCTCTTGAGTCTGGTACAAGTGGGTGCCATGCTTCTATCAGAATGTCAGGATATGCTAGATAAATCTGTCTGAATTCACTTTTTGTTTTCCCGTAACAACCTGGCTTTTATTCATATTGCTATCAATAGAATTTGACAGCAGCTATTGCCTTTATTATCAAAAGTGTTTGCAAAGAAAGAAGGGAAGAGATTCTCCCAGCGGAGAGAAATAATATTACCTCCAAAACATCCACTTGACACATAGCATGAACATTTATATCAAATAAAACAAACTCCATACACAATTCAATATCACAATAATGATCCATCATTTTATTGCATCCATTTAGATAGATTCTCACACTGTGCTTTGAAGCAAGTAAAAACTCCCTCCCCCACAAAAGGGAAACTTTTATCCATAAAAACCAAGCATAAGGCTTAGTTTCACTTAAATTTTGTTTGTGAAATCTTTCACTGAGCTACACCCACCTACAAATGAATGCCTATCCATCAGTATATTTGGTACAGTAATTCACAATAGATGTTTGATTATTTCATACCCCATAACTCACGTTTTTCAGGAGAGCGTAGGCTTCCAGTTTCCTGGTCAGATCCTCCAGGTATTCACACCTGTCCACATTCAGCTCCTCCCACATACTGCTCTCGCTGCACCGGTGGGTGGCTGCACCCCGTCCCCTCTTACATGGCTGTTCACTGACCACCCCTGCCACCGTCCGCGGCCATTTATACACCCCTTTCTTGGTCTTCGAGGTTTTGGAGGGGCAAGTGGCAGCTGTGTTGGAGATGACCACAATGGTTATGTCGGTGGAGACGTTACCCTGGGGGGTGGTCACCATGCACTGCCACACCCCTGAGTCTTCCTCCGTCAGATGCTGGAGCATCAGGGTGTGAATCATGGTCGACTTGTCTGGGGTCTCCTCTGTGATGACAAAGATCCCTACGCTGCGATTGGTCGATACGACCTCACCCCGACGTAACCACACCATGCGGGTCTCCCTGTTGATGATGGAGGCGCGGCAGATCAGGGGGATTTTGTCCCCCTCAAACACTACCTGACTCTTGTTGGGGAGAATCTCAAACTCTGGTAATTCTAGGGGACGATCTAAAAAGCAAAAAATCATCAATCAAGTACCGTATTTCAGTTGAAACATTACATGCAATTTTAGAAAATGGTTTTAAGTTTATTCATCAAGCCGGCCAGATTTAAATGAAATGTCTAAGCTCTATTTGAATGATTGACTGTATCACAACTAAACTGAACATGATCTCTCTTATCAGTCTCCTTTTTATATCCTACAATGGTATGTTTTGAAATAAAATTGACATCAACTGCAAATTAGCAAATGGTTTTTCATCCCCATATAACCTAAACAAATGTGTGAAGGCAAACAAAATCTACATCAAACTCCAATTTCAGACAACTCTACACTTTACATGCATATTTATCTATTTTTTCTACCAATTCCTGCAAGACTAGCAAAAAAACCACCCTTTTAGTATTAGTTTACTAATGCACATAAATGTCTCCCACACGTCAAAAAGGCGGATAAGCAGACAAAGGAGGATAGATAGAAACTGGACCGGGACAGCTAATTAGCACCATTCCCAGGTGTCCCTCTCCAGTCGTGAAGCTGGCACTATCTGAGATGCAAGCACAAAGGAAAAAAATCGGGAACAATCTCTTCCAAGTCACTCCCATCAAAATTACCCGGCTAACAGGTCCATAGTAAAACCGTTTAATAATGACTTCTCCCTGCTTCCATTTTCTCACCTATGTGGAACAATTCCACAAATGCTGAGTCATGACAAAGACTCCCCAGGTGACCTACACAGGTAGTACTTTTAAGGGGATGGCTGTTTCTGGGTATTTTTCTTTTTTATAAGCAAAATTGTTAGCAGTATCTTGTAATGGGCAGTATTAGCAAAGTACAACTACTGTGGACAATGAATATTTTTTTTCTGTGGACATTGAATTACCGGGGTATTATGTAAATAAAAGCCAACCCCTATAATTACCCCCACATCTTATGACAAAGTACCAGATATATATTGTTGAAAATCTGGAATTATTTCTCATGTTATTCTTGCAGATAGATTCCTACCTACTGACCAAAAGATCCCTCAATCCCTCCCTTTCTATGAACCCAGATTGGTATAGCATAATATATAATTTATAAGCCTTATAACTACTTCATTAAGTTAGTTTTTTTTCATTCTTTTTCTAAATTAACATCATCATGTGTGCATTAATTACCATTGTTTCAAAATAAAAAAAAAATAAAAATTCATTGATAAGATACCAGTATTCATCATGGCTATCTCCTTGTACATAAAGCAGGGAGATAAAGGAGCATGCTTGGCATGGGATTTTTTGCTTATTGTTTTGAAAGAGATTTTTTTTAAGTAATACTATAATGAAGGGTAATAACTCCTTCATGCAGAGCTGCCAAGGTTAACCAATCCTCCAAACCCAACCCCTGGTCAAAAGTGGAGATAACTCCTTCATCACAGGAAGCTGCCAAATCGTGATCTCTTTTAAACCCCCCTTCCCCTCTCTCCTCAACCCCCCCAAGGAAACAGACCTCCATTTTTTCTCTAGCTGACATGGGCACTGATTGAGATCAACAAATAAACATTGCTAATTTATTCTCCGACAATCTAAAAACAACAGTGTGTGAGGTTTTTTCATTGCAGTGGAAAATCTTAAGTTTGTAGAATCATTTGAAATTAGCTCCTATTTACTTGACTTCTCAATGTGCACTAAGATCAGCATTACGGCCAAATTTGAAGAAAAAAAAATAGAGTTTAATATTCATGAATTGTTTGCCAATAAAACACCCAAGCATCCATCAAAATTAAAAAAAAGAAAAAAGAGCCTTCCATTTTGAAGCCTACATATCGAGATAAATGGGTTACTTCTTTTTCCTTTGATCACTAAACAGAAATTACATTTCAGCAATATAAAGTGCACCATTCATCTTCATCCTATTTCTGCTTAACATGAACTATGAGTACAAAGCTTTCAAAGCAAAAAAAAAAAAAAAATACTATGTCATTTCGTAGAAAATTGAAAAAGATAAAAAAAAAATACAACTTGCACTTATTCCGATCACATGTACACAAAAAATTTCTTTCTCTAGCTTAACTTTTTAATTTAGAAGAATTTTTTTGGATATTTTCTGCCCTAATGATCTGATGTTGTTGTTAAAATGTCTGCTACAATATTGATTGAAGACTGGAAATGAAGTGAGTTTGTGTGTTTCATCTTTATTTATATAGTTTTCTGGCTCATTAATTTCACAATAAACTACCATTTAGAAAAAAAAAAACGTTAACATTTAATTTCATTTTCAGTCGTTAATTTCATTTGACCACCAGGAATATTATCTCCAATGTATTTCGTATCAAGTTCTCTCTGCCAAGTTTCCCTCTAGAGTTCCACGGCTTTCTTTTATTTCTTTTTCTCCCATGAATTCTAATATCCAGAAATATTGCGTAAGGCATCTACATATAAAAGTCTCAATGAAATCTCTTTACTACATTGACGGGAATATAAAAAGCATAAAACTTATATCCAGAATACTGAATAGATTGTTTGCCTGCACACAGCTAAATGAATAATCATTCATTGATAAAAACTACCATTAACTTGAGTACACTTTTCATAATAACTGACCACAGTGGAGGTCCTTCTTTTTGAGGCCCTTGAGGGGCACACCTTTCAGGTCCTTGGGAACCCCGCAGGTTGTGGACTGTTGGATTTTGACGTTTTTGTCGCGCGACCATTTGACGATCCACTGAAGATGACAGTCACACCTCAAGTACTCAGACTGGAAATCACTGAAACCAAAAATAACATACAAAATGTAGATACAAAAGGTTTTGCCTACATGAATATTGCTGCAGATCTTGTAGTTCTACTGGAAAATTTGGGTTGACAACAACGACATGCCAACATGAATTTTCCCATAGAGCTACAAATCTACAGCTAAAATATATATCAATTATGTCCTTATGTATCTGAATTTCCTATTTTTCTTTATTTTTTCCATAAATATTCAGATTGGGGGGGGGGGGGATGACAGCAAAAATTATGCTCTATGTTTTAAGTGAATGAGTAAATTTCACTGGCTCTGATGCTTTCAATTTAAATGCAGTGTGAATTCTTTTATATCGCTCATTTAATCGCAGTAACCATTATATAAAAGATTGAGTTGGTTTTGGGGGTTAAGGAATTATTTAGGTTTGTGATAGTCAGGTTGCATAAAGTCTGAAGACTGAATGCCTAATATATATTCACCATTAATAGTAGAATTCTGATGATTTTTTATATATTTTTAAGGACCTTCACTATCATGGCTACTTCAAGTAAAGTAGAAATGGAGACAAATTAAGAGCCCTTAAGAAATATGAGAATACTTGAGACCTCATTTCACATATTGAGACTATAAAATATCAAGAAAAAAAGGGGAGAGTCCATTCAAGACTGTTGTAATTTAAAAGAGAGAAAAAAAAAATTTTAATTCCAAACATTTATAAATTTTTCATTCAATGATTTAAATTTTCTCGTTATTAAGAGCATTTCTTATTTGTCAACTTTCATGAAATAAATTAATTGTATATCAATTACATTTACCGTTACTTTAAATTCCACACTAATACTCCTTAAATTATTATCAGCATTTAGCAGTTAAAGATTGTACAATAGGTTCTGTGGTAAGATGATCGCCCCTGGAGAACATTTGAAATCCCCATCTACCAGTTATTCTTAAAAGACAGATTACGATGATGAATGACATTTTAATATCCACAATATCTTGGTCTTCTGAAGGTTTAATTACACTGCTTCTTTTCACAGCCAAAAAGAGAAAGCTGAAGTTTCACATATTTTCTCCATAATACTTGGAAGAAAAAAAGAAATTTTGTTTACAAAGCACTGCATACACAAAGGAGTGTTTTGACAGGGTTTCAAATCCTGAACTAATATTTACCTTTCAATTGTCTATGCAATAAAAAACGGCAATGAATTTTCAAAAAAAGGGGGAAAAAAAGGGGGTCCTTTTTGACAAGGTAGATTTTTTTCTCAATATGTCTATTTCTTGAATGGAAGCTTGTCTATTTTGACTTGAAAAAATCTGTATGATTAAAACTCTTGATGGCCTGGCTGTCACAAGAGGACCCCAGTAGACCCCAGGCAGGTAGTGTAATTAAGCACAATGACTGAGTCGTATTTCATGTCTTCCTGTCTAGTTCATCAAAGCCGGGTTTTTATTCTTCGGTAATTGATTGATTGATTGTCTGGTTGATGTTATGATAGGTTTATAAGCCGAACAAGAACTTGGTTAATTGCTCGGTAAATATGGCTGCACTCATGGTTCTAGAATCTGTTGGTGTTTTTTTTTTCTCTCCAATATTCCAATATCTTTTTGTGGAAATAATTATGAGTTTTGTATCCCAGACTTTATCATAAAGGAATTTTCCGAGCAGTTTTGTAAACTATCACTTTTCAAAATCGTCAATTAAATTTTTTAAAAATCAGGAAAAAAAAAACAACAAAAAAGACTTTCATAAAATTGAATTATCTCAAATCAAATTTTTACCATACACAATATTTTTTACGACTATTTTATAATTGAATTTCCAAAACTGTTTAGAATGGTTTATTTTCTTTTCATACATAAAAAAAAGGAAACATGAGAGTGAACTTGAGTGCTGACAAAAATGCATCATAATGTTCTATAATGAATACAATTTTTGTCAGCATCTGTGCCTGATAACCCAAAACAGAAGGTGAGAGCACATGTATCCTCAAGACGTTTTCCATTCTACACACTATCTCGATCACCTCGTTTTTTTATGATTTTGCTCTGAGCAACACAAGTGAACATAGAGCGCATCCTTGTCTCGCTATAATGGTACACACATCACCCCCCCCCCCCCCACCTCTCCCCCACACTGACTTTTAAAAAACTTTTTCCCCCTTTTCCTGAAGTGGCTCCCTGACGATGGGTGGTGAACTGAGAGTACTGGAGGGTCTTAATCCTCTCTCTCCCCCCTCTAACCTGCACAGATTACAGTGCCTTTGATCTCTGTGTTCACTTACATTTTCTTGAGAGCATGCAGATTGTTGAACGTCCCATCTGGAATGGTGTTGATCCTATTGTCGGAGAAATTCCTACAAAAACAAGAAAATTCCATTCGTAAGAAATACATCAGTAAAATATTCTTGCAATCCTTCGCATACCCATCCTTACAAAATCCGTCCTGGGTTACCTCTCTTTAACTCATTCAAGTCCACAATGTACATATTTTTATATAAAAAATTGCTATGTTACACAATTTATTGTTCTTTTTAAAAAATAATGAATATAGTGCTACAACTACCTAGAATGTATATTTGTATCAGTACATGCATTAATTTACTGTCAGTCGTAAAAGTTCATTTATGTTAATGGTCCATGATATACCTGGTAATGGTCAAATGCTGTATGTTTATGTTATTCTAAAATGAGGCATAGCCGTGGATGAAGGCTGTGCCTGTCCTCTAATATGTTCATGTATGACAAGAATCATGTCATTTCAATACCAAAAATCAAAACGAACATGCTGTTTCTGACCACAGAGAGAGAGAGAGAGAGAGAAAGAGAGAATTGTCATGAGAAATAAAATTGAGTTCATAATCACCCCATCACCCCTCCCCACCCCCCTCCTTTATGTAATTTTCTAAATTTATCAGGTCAGTGAATGCCTTCCTTTGTGAAACACAGACCAGACACCCCACAACTCGGGGCAAACTTCTTCTACAAGCAGGCATCTGGCAAACAGTTTGCTGCAGGGGAAAAAAATAAGCCTTCTTTCAACACAGCCAAGTGCTGTCTTCCTCAATGACTCTAGCTGGCTCCTTCTAAAACAATGAAGCTGTGAATGGGATTATGTGATTGCGAAGGGTGGAGGGGGGTAAAAACACATCTGTTATCTGTTTTCACCTGTGTCAGATCTCTCTTCATCTCATTAAGAAACCCTCTCTTGGTTATTTTTTCATCTTTACTCCACTTATGATTCTACCATTTACTTTTGATGGGAGGATCAAAGGTTCTCTTAGGTGTGTACAGGATGAGGCTTTTAAACAACCATTGTTACATTCTCATCAAACGGATGTGTTAATGATCTTTTGATGATATAACCGATGAGATAATCCATTGTGTCAGAGCACAGGGGGATTCAAAAACACATAATTTCTTCCTCCTTTTTTCTTTGATACATTTCCCTCTCCTTTTTTCTCTCTCTTTGATGAGGATCTTATCAAGCAGCCAACATTGATATTGGAAAATTTTTATCCTGCACCTTTTCAAACAGAAAAAAACAAATCTAGCTAGATCACTCTCTATGATTCAGACTTTATATGTTTGCTGCATGTGTGTGTGTTTTCCTCACTTTTAAATCAACACAAGCTAAAACAAAGATAAACCGCTTGTAATCAACACAGATCAAACAGGCTGAACTCATTTTCTTGGCTCAGCTTTATGTTGGTGTGTTCCATGATAACTACAAGCAGTTTAATACCTCCAGCCCCCATCCCACCCCTAAATAGGGCAAGCTTTCTAACCCTCATTACTGTAAATGCATTACATTTTGCTTTTTAATTCTTTCTAGCATTGTTGGTGGAAATCAGCTTCCACTCCCCTCAACAGCAAATGCTATGCATATATATGTGTATGAATAAATATTATAGATTAAAAAATTCTCTAAATTAAATCTATGCAAACTTGTTAAAAATTAAGTCAATTTCCGCCAATAATCAAACAAACTAAATATAATACATTTAAAGCATTTCTGTCCTTGGAATTGGGGGTAAAGAGAGAAGAGGGGTTCGTTAACCTCACAAAAATTCAGCTTGTAGATATCAATGAATGGTGGTCCCGCTATCCTGACCCCCAGCCTTTGTGAAAAATGTCTACATCAATAGTGCCAGTAAGAGTTGGCACACTGGCCTTCCTTAAACCACAAAATGCAGTGTCCCCATCCATCACTAGCACATAAACTTCTCATTTGCGGACCACAAAACCTTGTTGCATATCTGAGCCAAACCAGTAGGTCTATAGCTTCAATGTAGGTAAATTCATCATTTTTTTAAAAAAAAGTTTGATCCAGGTGAGAAAAAAAAAAAATTTATCAAACAAAAAGTGTGTGTATTAAGCTGATAAAAAAAAATTAAAAGATTTATGAAGGTTAGGTACCGGAAATGATATAAATGCAAAAAAATTAATCCATGTTTTTTAAAGCTGAGATTAACTTCTTAAAAATCAATAAAACAGGGGGGAAAAACTACCAGATGTACTTTAAGATGACATAAATCTTGAGTTTGAATTGATTTACATCTAGTTCTGTATCTTATGTTAATTTTTGTACAGTAAACTGCTCTGGAATGTGAATAAAGCATGTGTCCCCTGTTCATACTTAAGGGGAAAAATAACCAAATCCAATTCATATCCACAGATATCATTGTACATAGCTACAAAAACCTGCAGTTTCTATATAACCAGGTAGCATACCTATTTAACAAGCAAATTTTAAGATTTGTTGATATTTTTGGATATATAATAATAGAACATTTACTTTTTAACAGAAATTATTTTGTAGAGATAGAGAGAAAAGACAACCCAAATCTCTAACATAATAAGAACACAAAATTCTCTTTATCTTGGGAGAACACACAAATTTTCTCTATTATAGCTTGGATAAACCAGTTTCTCTTTAGCTTAAATTGGCAAGAAAATTGTTTCTTTGCAGCTTAATGAAAACACACATAGTTTCTCTATAGCTTGGAGAGAACAAACATATTTTCTTTATAGCTTGGTGAAAACACACAAAGTTTCTTGGTAGCTTGATGAGAACCCAAAGTTTCTCTATAGCTTTGCAAGTACACACAGTTTCTCTGTAGCTTAGTGAAAACACACACAGTTCCTCTATAGCTTAGTAAAAAAGCACATAGTTTTTCTATAGCTATTAAGAGAACACACATAGTTTCTCTATAACCAGGTAAAAACACATAGTTTCTCTGTAGCTTGGTGAGAACACACAGTTTCTCTGTAGCTTGGTGAGAACACATACAGTTTCTCTATAACCAGGTAAAAACACATAGTTTCTCTGTAGCTTGGTGAGAACACACAGTTTCTCTGTAGCTTGGTGAGAACACATACAGTTTCTCTACAGCTTTGCAGGAACACACAAAATTTTTCTGTAGCTTGTTGAGAACACACACAGTTTCTCTGTAGCATGTTGATAACACAGTTTCTCTTTAGCTTGATGAGAACAGTTTCTCTATAGCTTGATGAGAATACACAGTTTCTCTGTAGCTTGATGAGAACACACAGTTTCTCTGTAGCTTGATGATTAGAAAATCATGACACAGTTCAATATGATATCACTAATCTGTATCTTAGTATGAAGATTGACAAATGTATCTTAATAAAATATATTTTTTCTTAAACTGAGCTAAACACAACCTATAATTGTCAGAAGGAGGCAAGACAGATGACAGATGAATAAAAACACTGTATGTCCCAGCCATATATATGATGGGGCTTAAATTATAACACTTAAAGTTTCTCTACAGTTTAGTTAGAACACACCAAGTTTCTCTATTTTGTAAAAAAAAAACAAACCACTTACAGTTTCTCTAACTTGGTGAGACCTTCAAACATGGAACTGGTGATGCTTCCAATCTTGTTGTTAGACAGATCTCTGAAAAAATAAATATAATTTAGCATCCTTAATAATTAAATCAAACCTCATAAAATCAAATAAAAAAATTCTAACACGTGAACTGATTGAGAGACAGATGAACAACCAGAATGATGGAAACAGTAAGAAAACTGATAAATTCTTACATGTATCTAAGTAGTTATTAATTCTTGTTCTCATGGTTTTATTTTAACAAACACATTGAAAGAATAATATTCTCTCTCTCTCTCTCTCTCTCTCTCTCTCTCTCTCTCTCTCTCTCATGACAATCACAAACAGACAAAATCACCTCTTGGTGAGAAAAACATTTCAGGGTAGGTGCCAGTCTGCATGGTCAGAAACCTAGAGATCTTCAAAATAAATATTTGCTTCCTTGACAGTTCAATTTAATGAAATTAAAACCAGAATAAATTATATTGTAAATTGAAAATAACAAGCCCACAAAATCAAACTGATTAACATATGGGGATTGTGAAGTATTCGAGAAAAGAACATTCTTGAGTCTTCAGCTATAGGTTGAAATGCACAACATGTAAAAATTTCAATGTAAGTATAAACATATATGAAAATTCATGAAATCCAGTTTTCTTTTTTGGTATACCATACAGTACATCGATTATTTATATAGAGTACCAAATTAATTCTCACATTAAATAATCACATTTTCAAACTGAAGCAATTCTAAGGACCTATAATACCACATATAGAGCATATAAGATATGGATTTTTAAGAATTTTCCTTGGAGGAATGAACATACATAAGATAGGGATTTCTTTATTTTCCTTGGAGGTATGCCCCCAAGAAATTTCAACATTTAATTAAAAAAAAAAAGCCACATAAACCTGTATGAATGAGTGCAATGTATACATTTATCAGTGCTTCTCTTGTGCTTATATCATAGGAATTCACCCCCTCCAACATGTCCAAAACCATTATATCCTTAATTTTACAGTAATTCCACTTTCAATTAAACTGAACAACTAACCACCAAGAGAGACCAATTAAACTGATGTTCGTTATGGGCACATTCTTTGCTTTAAAAAGCCCCCCACTAAAAGTCCAGCCAGTCAGCTCAATGGCTCATTTACAAAGCTGATGATTCAGCCATAACAAAGCCTATAAAATTGTCCAGACCACCTTTCTTTATCTGTCCCATACCATCACACACACAAACATAGCCCTATACCACACAAAAGCCAATCAACTGAAAAAAGCCCCTTACTTCCCTTTGGTTGCCCCCTTATTTCCCTTTCGTGGGCCTCCCTCCACAGGGATGAAGAAGTTCTCATAAATGTCACTCATGTAATGAAAGACCGGGGAGAGAAGAAAGCCACCAGCTCATCTTTTCATTATTATTATCATTTTTTTTCTTTCTAATTAGCAGCATACCAGTCTCTATTTATGCTCCAGTGGTTTTAACCAGGCAGTGAAAAACTCCTTAACTGATATACAATACAGTGCATGAATACATGCAAATTGAAGCCCTGAAAAAAAAATTATATGTACTAGCTTCTCTCTTTTTAGATCTGACATCTCTCCTTATTCTGAGAATGTTGTTGTGATAGATATATGCCTAATGACATTTATTGGATAAAAAATACCTTCTCATCATAAACCAAACGAGACATGAACCTTTATGTACCATCAAAAAATACATCTTTGGTTTGGTTTTAACGTATACATATGCAAAAGAGTTTCGGGACAAGAAACAGATTTTTGAAAATTATTAAGGTTGGGCGGAGATTGACTTGTCAGTAATATTTCTCCAATTTGGCCGCCACTGGAAATAGATCAATATTTGTTTACCCGAGGTAGAATGTCTTGACCCTGCTATAGGCATAATACTTATCTGCGAACAAATTCAACACTTATTTCTCAAATGTAAACCTTGTTCAACTCTTGTTGAAACATGACTCTTAGTCTTGTTTATACTGATTAGAATTCTTTTCATCTTTGTCATAATAATTTTCAACAAACTATATCGCAAAAAACAAAAATGCTAGTCTCATGATTCTATAAACGAATATTCTAGATTCAGAGACAAATAATCTAGATGTCCTGTATCTTTCAGCTCATTGACTCTTTTTATCTGAAAGTGGAATAGCCTGTTTATGTTTGCAGATAAAAGTAACTGACCATCACCGATAAGTAACGTTAGTTTCCAAGGTTGACGAGCGTGTATGAAAAAAATTTCTTAGTAAAGACTAAGGTACATCAATAGGAAAATGCAATATCAAGAATTTCTTGGTTTCAAAATTTCAAAAGTGTGTTAGAAAGTTGAAGAAATAAGACAAAGACTCCACTTGCACCAAAATTGTGTTCATAAAATTGTAAGATTTTTGCATGTATAATAATTCAGTCTTCCTAGTCACAACAGCAAACCAATATAAACTTTTAATAATGAATGCATGCATATATCTTAGTAAATAAGGAAGCACATATTGTCTTTGTTTCGATGGTCCACCTTCATTCAATAACCATAACACTCAACTCTCTCTCTCTTTCTCACATAATATTAAAGAAGCATTTATTTAACACATGCATATACATGCAATTATACTTACAGTTTAACTAGTTCTTTCAATCCAAAGAATGCACCTTTCTTGATTATGGTGATTTTGTTGTGGCTTAGGTCCCTGAAATAAAATAAAAAATATATAAACAACAGCTTATTGACATCACTGTGCCTTTAAACTGAAATTATACAGCACTAATACCATTATATTTAATATTACTAATGCATTATTTCCTGTACTTCACAATAATACGTAACACTTACAATATGGCCAAAGAATAGACCTGAGAAATGCAACTGAATTTTCACTTCCTCATACTGTAACAGATTATTCTCATGACCTTGACCTTAAAACTTGACCTTATAATCAAAATTACAAACAGAAAAACTATGAGTAAAGGACCAGATTAAATCCACTAGGATTTCCTTGACAAAGTTCATCCTCATAGCATCGATACTGTGACCATGAGTGTAAATGACCTTGACTTACCTTGAGAGTATATGACCTTGATTTACCTTTAGTGTAAATGACCTTGATTTAAGAGAATAATAAATTTTCTTAAACTTGTTATTACTAAGCATTGGATAAACATGTACATAATTGAGGGGGATCTCCTGGGGACGGACAGACGTACAGCCAGATGGACATGCAGCCAGATGGACAGAAAGATGGACAGACAGACAGGCCAATGTTAAGTTATTAAGTTACCTGTAGATAACTAATTATACCCTTTCCTGTTAACACTTTTTTTTTGTAAATTAATACAAGGAACATTTTGGAAAAAACTTGCTAAATTAGTTTTACAAGACATTTTTACCTGCAATGCATCATTTATTGAGGGACAGAAAAAAGGCCTACTTATATGAGGTTGACGACTCGTTTCTACATTATTGCATGGTACTTCATTTAAAATCCATTAGTTCTGAACATAATTTTGGGGCCCTCAAAAAATCAATTCAGGAGAATTATAATGAAAAGACCCATGTTACTGACAATAGCAAAATGCATTGTACGCCATCCTTGCTCCAAGGATATTTGCATTTATCTGAAAAATCAGGCGTAATGTCCATAAATTATGATGCCTAATAGGGTGGAAATCGATACATTCTGCGATATGTTCTGTGTTAAGATCAGACAGCTCAATGACATGGCTATAAAAAGAAATGGTTAAAAGAAATTCAGCAAGGGTTTATTTCTACACTATTCCACCTTTTTCTTTTTTTTTAATAAGGGGGGGGGGGTGTTACAGGATAACAGGTTTTTTTATTCAGTGGGTTTTTTTTGGGGGGGGGTGGGGGTTTATATATAAAGGCACTTCCAAATTTTAGACATTGGTCGATCACTTGTAAAGCTTCTCCAAAACTGTTATGATAGTGGTCTGGACCGACAATCATGATTTTTTTTTCCAAACAGGTGTAGATACCTTACATGCCAAAAAGAAAAGCTTGTGACTAGATGTGCCTACATCTATCTTAATTAGCCTATGAAATCATAGAGGTTGTTGAATCAGTGTGTTGATTTAATTGAATAAAAGAAATCATATATATTAAATCAAATTATGCATGTCCTCTTCTATAAAATGCTTTATTTAACGTGTGATTTATGAAATCTCACATAAAAGAGAGAAAAAACAAATCTTAGATTAAAAAAAACCCAACACATATCTGAGATCTTACAAAAAAAATTAAGAAAAAATTTTGATATTTCAGAGAATTCAAAACAAACTTGAAATTCCATTCCACAGATCAAATGATATGATGCATATCAAATTGGATAAACAATTTTTTTGGTTATAAGACTTGATAATTCTCATCAAGAAAGAAAAAAAAATGGCTGTCTGCTGTGTTATAAGGCATTCTGTGGGTGGCCCGTGTCAATCAGCCGATCATTACACTAGCACAAACACCAGGCCGAAGTCAACCTTATTTTACCTATACAATCAGTGCTATTGGTGCAAAGCCTATTCAATGAGAAATATTTCTACTTCGTCATGTGATGTTATCACCGATTCTTTTTAGAGGGGGGATAAGTTTTTGGTGACCTGGCCGATTACAATGCAACAATGAAATCTCTCCCATGTGATAATCGCTTGTTTAATTTTATGAATTAACAAGCCTAACTCATGCAATCCACTTTGAGTGACACAATCTACAAGTCTTGTTAAAAATTATGTTCATAAACATATTCTTGACATTTTTGATTCAGAATTTTTTTTTTACCCTCAAATCAAAATAGAAGATAAAATCTACTTGTCATTTGTGGTTTTATTTAAGCACTTGTATTTATTCCTTCCCTTTAATAATTTTTTTAAGTCTGCATACACTAAAAGAAATGAAAAGAATAAAAAAAAACTTTCTTATAGCGTATACACAAAATGTACATGTTTATAAGCATTTTGACATATTGAATGAAAACAAATAATATATCAACCTTAATTTTCCTATAAATTAATCATTGTACAAGTATCAATGTGTGTCTTTGAATGAAATCCCTCCCAACCTTTTTGAAACTGTAAAACAACCACCTGCACCACCCCCCATCCCCCCTACACAACCGAGCGGTGACCACCTTACTTCTGAATCAGTCATCTCCCACCATGTGTGTCACATAAAAATTTCTCATGGAGAAACATCTCTAGAGAAATACGAGACACAGAAAACTTTGCCGTTTTTGACAGTTATGTATTTTTTGGCGAGCTGTATAGGAAAAGTCTGCCCTTTATTTTCTCGTCCTTTTTTCTTTTTTCGGTGAGGTGGTGCACACTCGCACTAGATCACCTTGGAGCTAGTACAGGTTCCCTAATTACCTATAAATGTCTTCATATTACAGAGTATATATACAGGTACTAATGTATTTTTCTAGGAGCAACCTTAATATATCAACAGTGAGGTATTTCTGTCATTTGTCAAAGGACTACCATCACAAGGAAACAAAGTTTTTTACCTATATCTCAAATAATAAAAGGGGGCCTCTCAAAACAAGAAAAAATATAGTCACAAACCTCTATAATGCATTTTCTTGGTTCAAGAAAATGTTGGGCAATATACATGTCCTACAAATACATGACTTGTATAATGAATAAAAATTGAGGCCCTCATTAATCTAAAATTCTGAAATACAGGGTTTTTTTTTTATTGTTTAATTAATCTTCAAAACACACCTGTTTCATAACAAAAAGATCACGCAATATTGGCTAGTACTGGCATGCATTTTTAATAAAAGATTTTTTTTATTAGTGCACGTTGTGTTTGAACATTTTAAATGGCCTTGTTTAGGTGGGCGGTTGTCCAACGTGCCAGGTGACCCCATCAGCAAGCGGAAATTGTGCAGCATAATGCACACATGCTGCGTATGCCAATTTATTCTTTTCAAGTGCATGTCGATTACATCTAATTATAATTAAAAAGAAAAACATGCTCAATTTAAGATCTCAAAGCAGGATCCGACTTTTTTTTCAATTAGTAATGCATATTATTAAGCTTCAAGGCAAAATGTTCCATGTTTCAATTTAATTTTTAATTATTCCTGCGACTCTGCAATTTGGTCATGCAGACTTCGAGTAAGAACCACACACAAAACGCGGCAAAATCAGTCTGAAAAGCTGAATGGCAACTTCAGACTTGGATGAAATTCAAATGAGTATATTGGTACCTGGTTGATACAAGCACAAGACTGGCATTTGGTAGAGAGAGAAAAAAAACCCACACAGATTTTCAATGGCTCTCAGTTATTCGTTTCCTACACAGCTCAATCTTTGAAGGAGCCATTCAGATTTACAGAGCAAGATAACTTTGCCTGACCGGGTTTCAGGGGATTCAATGTTGTGTGTTTTAAAAAGTAGTACAATGGTGGTATAATTCGGTTTGAGCAATTAATGCCATGATTGAGTAAAAAAAGCCAAAGATTGTGAAAATAATCAGGTTTCTTGATCGAGGGGGAAAATTAGGCAACAGAATGGAGTAAAATAGATTTTCAAGCTGAAACACTCCGGTGGGTCATGATAATGCAAAATACTGCAAATGAAATGAAAAAAAAAATTAATTTTATTTTACTACATCAAATTACTGTTCATAATTCAATATGTCATTTATAAATGTGCAGTCTTTGATGCAGCTAATTCGATAACGAATTCTCGAGTCAGAGTACCGTAAACATAGTTAAACTCACAGGAATCACCAAGAATTTCATAAAATGTATTTCTCAAACAGTGGCAACACTGCTGGATTTTATTCATCATTTTTTTTTAAATACACAAAATATACATGTACCAATTAAAAAGCATTACTAGTACATGCATATCTGTATAACCAAAAGAAGATCAAAGCTTCACAAGTGCTCATAAAAGCCAAACACAATTTTTACTCCCTATGAAATCTTGACGAGATCACTCACTTGACAAGTGTAATTTACACACTTGGGTACCGAATTATCTCATACCCTTCTTTTTTTCAGGCCCCAATTTTAGACACTCGAGTGTCTATGGGACAGAAATTATGGTCACGAGAATAATTCAATGTATTACGGAGAATCCTGCAAAGTGAACAAATATGGAGACGGCTTCCCTGTTTGCTTAGAACTTGAAACTTGCTTAGTAAATTATCTTGATGGGTAGCGAAATGGTCCGAGAGGCATGAAGTCCGAGGCTTGATCGACGGAAATAAAATCATTCACAATGTCCCAGTGAAGGGATCCGTAGGATTTCAAGAGCTTTGCACCAGTTAATGAAGTCTCGAATGAAAATTTATGTAAATCTCTTCAAAACTAATGACATGCAATTTACTCTTGTTATTGGAATTTGGAAAAATTGCAGTACTTGTTGTCAACTTACTACAGGGGGATTATCAAGTTTTTCTTTGAAGTGAATTAATAATGTGGTAGTATCATTGTTCGGATTATATGAGGTACCATAAAACAATCAACTCTCTTTTACAAAGAAAATCCAAAGTTGAAGTTCAAATATTGGGACAGTGGTGGTCCCATTAGTGCAGTAGAAATTCAATCCCAGAAACACAATATCAACACGCGCACTTCATAATACCTCTTTTCTTCAATAGCTTTGCCATGTATCAATACATTCATCTCATTTTGTTGTAAGTATGAACTCCATGATTCACTTGTTTGAAGAGCTGAATGCAGACAAGAATTTGTAGTGTTTGAAGAAACAGGGCTAGGCATGTACTATATTCGACCATGCACCTACTAATGTATCAGTAGTGTTCTCTAGGTAGCAGCACTTGTCCATGATATTATTTCAGATGTATTATTTACACAAGAAGAAAGCACAATAATAAATGTTCTTATTATAAATTTAAAAAAAATATAAAACAAAAACATTGTTTTTTTCGCCCCATTCAACATTTCAGCAAGACTACCCCCACCTCCACCCCCCAACTGGCATTTTATACAAGGTGCTTGCTGCAATCAACCACACAGGGATTTTTTAAAAATTCTTCTAAACAGACTTCAAGAAAAAAAGAGGAAGGCGAATCACTTCAAATACAAGTTGAGCTGAGTAGTAAGGAAGCATTACCATGGCAACCAAAATAGAACTGCTTTTCAGAAGAAAAAAATGATGAAAGGCAACAAGGCAACAATACCAGGTGGTAAAGCGGTCGTCGTAATATGCCAGACAAGTATCTCTATTTGAAGCAAAAAAAACAGCATCGCTTCCATTTTTTCCCCCTACAGCTTTATGTCAAATTATGCATCGATCAATTTAGAAAAAAAATGACAAATGTTTTATTTAAGTTTACACATTTCTTTTGTTTACAACGACAAATAAAAATCATTTTAACAAAATTTGATGGAAAATTCAATAATAAGATTTGACAAGGATAAAATGAGTATTCAAGGCATTTTAATTTTTACCCTCTAATCCCTGGGGGTAGGGCAGAAAAGGCTATTAGGAGAGATAAAAGGCTGCAAAATAGAGATAATTTATCTCCCGGCCAAATCTGCTACCCAGCTCTGAAAAGACAAATTGAAATCCCAGATTTGTTGGCTTCTTGGGAAAGAAACCCAATACGGGACTTTGAAGTCTTCTACTAAAACCCCTACAGGTATGTACATAAAAGTCATTATGTTCCAGTCGTCCTTGACTGGTGTGAAACAGTTATCTTTCACAAGCAGTATCATAGCTCCTGATTCTCTTACGATACCCCAGTATCTTAATCCCTTAGAGGTGGGAGGAGGGTGACCTATGGTAAAAGCCAGAGTTCTGTTAAACTATCATGCAGTCAGTTTCCACCAGACAGGTTTAAAAAGCTTTTCATGTTGTGTAGAAATTGTTGTTTATCCTTTAAAACATTTTTTTCTTCTAAATAAAAAAAAAAAAATAAAATAATGCTGCCCATTAGATTTTTCCCTGACTTTAAAAGAAAACAAGCTTCTCACATAATTCAGACAGTGTCTCCCAAAAAAAAAAAAAAAAATTAAAAACACTCAACTTGCACTTCAAAGAATTCTACAATCTGTGAAGAAAATCTATTCCTTGCAATTTCATAAAAGATGCACTTCATGTATGGTCTGTCTGTTTATGACTTTTTAATAAAACTAAGAACAAAGGCAATTCATGGAGAAGGAAGAGAAAGCAACTGCAGTTTGATTAACCCACATCAAAGATCTTCGAACCCTTAATGGACTTGTATGCATCCGATGGAGTTTATAAACACTAGTGATTCTATTAGTAACTAGATAATTCTTTTCCAATTTCAAAAGCTTAATTCAATAGAGAGATAATACTTCCGACATTATTCTATTGAAAATCTTGATAAATTGCATTTAATTTTTAGCATAACGAGTCCCAAATGATGTTCAATATGATCAGTTAAAATCTACAACTCCCTTGCTGTTTACAATCAGTAACAGAACATGGATACTTCAAGAGATGTTCAATTATCACAACAATTGAATCTCATGTTATTTAAGTAAATGCATTTACCATATGCGTATGAATTTTAACTGATCAATGTTTAGAAATATATGTCCCAGATGACCCCCCCACCCCAAACATACCAACATAAACTCGGGGGGAGTGGGATTTTAGAATAACCTATTCATACTGTATTGTCTGATAGGCAGGGTTGTCTCTAAGACCCATGGGGGGGGGGGGGGGTCCTCCGCCTAACATGATGTAATTACCGTACCTGGCTAATATTGCATTTCAAACACAATCTAGCTATAAGCTAGACCCCCAGACCCCCCCCCCCTTCTACTTTTTTATTTCTTCCTTCTCAGACAACCCTGGATAGGTTTTTTTTTAACTTTTCATTATGGCAGCAAAATTCTCATAAAATTATAAGAATAGAATTGAACTTTGGTATCTGAATCTCTAGTCTTGATATCTAAAATAACATAGATATATTGATGAAGTTTGAAGTCCCAACCACCATTCCCTTTCTAATTCTCCAATCCTTGGTTTGTTTAATATTCCAGCTACACCAGCATCAGTTAGAGATAACAAGATATGACTTACACTGTTACTTTTCTCCTTTAATGACCCCCCCTCATTCCTTTAGCATATACCGGTAATTGTGGTGATGTTTATATATTCATATTGTACATGATAAACCACTGCAGCTCTTCTGCAAATATATTGAAAAATATAGATTTACCACATTTATTAAACATTGTAATCAGAAACCCATTACATTTGAATTCCTGTTGGGGTATATTGTTGCAGTGCAGCCATGGTGACATATAACATATGAAACCACAATGATTTTTTTTTCTTTGAAAGCATTGAATTGACAGAATTCTGTAGCATATGTATGCTTATAATATTTTAATGTTTCCTCTATCTGAAGTGTTGTGTCTGAATATTTAAGCCTCTCTCTCTCTCTCTCTCTCTCTCTCTCTCTCTCTCAATTTGTGTTTATGTAAATATTTTGGGTATTAGAAAGTTTAAATGATGTTATTCAGTGTTTTAATGAATAATATTTTTGAATGATTTAAATAATGACAGCACTGCAGCAAATAGTTTTCTTTTATTTGACATCTTGATTTCTTCTTTTCTGCAAACTAAACTTGAAAAAAAAATGTTAACAAGAACATTAAAATACCTCAGTAACATATCAATCATTTGTCACAAATAAGTTCCTTCACTGGAAAATATATGCAATTAAGCTAAATAAAGCTAGCTTAAAACTCTAATACAGTAAAACACGCTTATAGCAAACACGCTTATTGACACATAGCGAAGTGATTTTCATTCCCCTTAACTTAAAAAATATATTGAACACTTAAGATATAACGAATTAAGCTTAAAATATATTAATGATTGTAAAAATTGTTCGTACCTAGTATGTTGTTATAAGCATGTTTTATTGTAGATTGAGTTATTGAAAAAAGTTAACGACTTTTGAAAAATTTCCCATGAATGAGTTCCTTTTCTTATGATAATTATACAGACCTACTGGTACTTAGTAGATTGTATAGTACTTAATTATTTCAAGGAGTCACACATGCTCTTAAAGTAGCAGACAATTTCCCAACAGTACCATCTAGAGTATCATCATTCATTTTGCAACAGACAAAGTACATTGCAAACCAAAGGACTGTTTTCCAATATTTTATCTGGAAAACTGCAAAAACAAATGTGTGTTCCATCCATGGCATTATTCAACACAAATTCAATATTTTACTGTTACTATGCAATGCTTTGCAAATTATACAGTGTAGTTAACTGTCAAATGAAAAAAAAAAATCAGAAATTTATGTTGCTGTGGAATCCATCTTTATCTATTTGATACACATAAATTCATCTGTTTAACTCTGAAATCAATTTTTTTTTTTTTGTCTGGCAGGAAAAACAGCTGAATACAGTGATTTATTAATAGCACCGAATCTGCTGGCTTCCGCTTCACCCAAAAATTTTAATCTTTCATACAATCATCTTTTTTATGCCAACCAAAAAAAAAAATTCTTGGTACAAGAGGTAAGAAGTTCATGCAGGCATCAGAAGTTGTAAACCTGAATTGCAGAAATCTCCGAACAGGAGAAATCAAGACTTATATAAATATATATTTACCCATGTACAAAGTACGGTTGGATTTACAGTATTTTAATTTAAACATCAAAGCACATGTTTTGGCATTAACCCTAACCTCCAACTTTTGCAGCAACAACTTTACAAGCAAGAACAGATGTGGCAACTGTCAGATCTTAATAAAAATCTAAGCACATACAAACACACATACAGCATATCAATAAGCTATGACATTAGAAGAACAAATTAGGCAGTGCCTGGTTAGAGTTTTCAACTTTGAAGAGAATTGAAATGAGGTCTCTGTAAATTTTTTTTATTGCTACTTCGTTGACCAATAGAATGTATGTGTAGTTAATATAATGTGTGGCATCATTGGTGAGGGAAGGGGGCATGGAATATTATATAAATAGTGCCTGTTTGGGAGGGTACCCGTTGAAATTGACACCCCGAGAAAACCATTGTCAACCGACGCGAAGCGGAGGTCGACAATGGTTTTCGAGGGGTGTCAATTTCAACGGGTACCCTCCCAAACAGGCACTATTTATTTTATTATACTGAATGTCTTAATTTTATAGCAAATTTTACTGCTTTTATATAGAAAAGACGTGAGTTCTATGGCGAACAGTACGCGCATAATTCACGTGCATGTAACAATTTGTTCTATCGGCCCGTTGCCAAGTGTGTTGCTAACGCTGAGGGTATTAGAACGGATTGTCAACCTCGTCTAAACCAATCAGATTTCAGTATTTAACATGAAAGTATAATAAAGCCAAATATATATATATATGCTAACAGACAGCAAAGCTTGTATGGCACACAAACTTATTTAACTATAAACTTGGTACATAAACAGAATCACATATATTGGTGCTTTATTAAGAAGTCAATGGAAACAAAGCATGTCCAAAGCCATAATGTGCAGGGTTTTTAGCCATGATTGATTATCATTAACATCTTAATAGAGCAATTGCTTATAGAGACAGTCAGAAAGTGCTTTGTGGCACTGTTTTTGTGTATTTTATGCAGGACTTGCTCATCAGAGAAGGATTTCCATGAAAAATGCAGCAGACCATAGTGAAATCCCACAATGTACAAACAGTTAATATTATCTAGAGGATAGCATGATGAACAAATTCCCTGATGATTTAAAGAAAAAAATTCAGGCAATCCGAAATCAGAATCCAAATAGCCTGACTTTGCCTCTCTGATCACTGCAAAAAAACTTTTTTTTTATGTAATATAGGATATGTTAGCATGGAAGGGGGGTATATTTCCCCTTTCTTCAAAGTCCTGTAAAATGTATACGGTAGATTTTTTTTTATCTCTTAAAGTTTTTCTAATACTTTCCATTTTACACATTTCACATCAGATTACCAGATCTATATCCCTTTCTATATAAATCTGTAATAGAACCTTATGCTCTATGCACAGTGTGCACTGATCTGCAATGAGCAGCATGTAATATGCACACTAAATTAATCATGCAACATGTAAACTAAACTCACAGCTTCTGTAGGGATGAAATGCGAAAAAAGTCTCCTCCTTCCAACACAGTAATGACATTGCGGCTCAGATCCCTACAATGACATCAAAATAACTTTTTAAATGTTGGGATGACAAACATAGAAAAAAATGCATGTTCACGGGCATTTCTTTACGAGGTGCTGGGCTAGACGTGTTATCCTCAGAGCCTCAAGAGTCCCGAGTCTTGGTCATAGGGCCATGGCCATGAGTGGACTCAGAAACTCTTACGTTGTGAGGATGCCCAATGGGCTATCATTGTCTTTGGCATTCAACATTAATTTACATGCATTGTATAGTTAGCCAGTTACGGTAAATATACAAACTGATTAGGTTTACAATTATACATATATTGAATGCAATTATTTAAATCATATTCAATAAATTATATTATATGCATATATAATTTGTGCATTATTACAGAAATCATTTTTTTTTCTCATTTGTTATTAGGACAGCTGTTTTTGTAACCTCTTATGATTTTCTTTTCTTAAATAAATACATGTAACATCCAATTTGTTGAAAAATCTTGGAATACATTGCTAGACTATCTCAGTCCTTGACAAATGGTCATTATAATACAGAGTCTAAAAAGTCAAGTGGGCTTCAAATAATTAAAGTCAAACATGTCAACTTTTTGTAAGAGCTAGCTAGAATTCAAAAATTTAAACAATATGCACAAACAAATAATCAATAAATAATAATATAACTCTTGATAACTAGTATTTATTTATTTTTCACTAAATCCACCATCCGTCTCAAATGTTGTCCGAATCAATAGATTCTGAATACACACTATATAAAATTAGATTCTCTTAACAACTGGGGAGTGATGAGAGCGTTTAGCAAACAAAACCCCATTCAGTCTTGGGGGAATTTTCATTAGCTTGTCCATTGTGGGCCCTACAGCATTAAAATATCATTGTTTCACCTGTTATGCAGGTAAAAATCAATGCATTGTGTGCCATAAATGAAATCTCTAGTTATATGGACCAGTTTAATACCTGACAATCAATATAAATAGCAACATCAATTCTTGAAAGTTAATAAAAAAACAAACTAACGTTAAATAAGTTTTTCATTGTTCAAAAATGTTTATGTTGCGTGGTTTTTAAGTCTTTTATAATCCTAATTTGCAATATTGCAGTTATGTACTACATGAAAAATATTAAAATTGCTAAATTAGTTTTCCAAAGGTGGTGTATAGTGGGGTATATATATATGTAAGTATCAAGAAAATTAAACAAATTATGATCTTATATCTAAAATTATAAGGAGTTTTAAATTATTAAAAAAATGAGATTAGCTACTCATATTCATGAAGGGAGAACTGAGTCATCTCAGTCTATAGATAGTTAATTAAAACAAATAAAATTGTAGAAATAGTTTTTTTTCATTCAATATCCGACATCTAACTCTTGTCAATTTTTAATATTTAATATTAAAACTTTACAGTAGCTATTCTGTGTGGCCAGGGAGAATTATTGCAGGGTCTATAATGACATATTGATGTAAAATATGACCATGTTATGTTAACACATTCAATTACACCTCATGTCCGTTATCGATAACATTTTCATATTGGTGGTTTTTTCTGCCTATTTTTATTGATAGTTTACAGGTGGTATCCTTACCTTTACTTTTGAGTTTATTAGGTACAGAGTGATATGCCATTTATTTTGATACATGCAACGGTACTTGAATGTACATGTTTACTACATGTATTGAGATTAATGTTGCACAATGCAAATGCAGCTGGCTTTTGTTTTGTTTTTGGGTTTTTTGGACAAGCATGAATTCAAGAATGGCCAGACAACCAAAAAATTGTATTATTGATAATTAATAAACATACATGTAGGTGTATTAGTGCCTGCATGACCAAAAAGGTTAATGGAATTGGCTACTATACGTAAGAGTATGAGTTTGAGTTTTGGTTAAAAATGTACGTGAAATGGGGAAGTTTCAGAAGATTAGGGAAAAGAGATACAAGTACTGATACAAGAGAAATCATCATCAAGCAAAAAAAAAAAACTCCTGTATGTTAGTATGTATGAGGCCAAGGGTGGCCACAAGGTGTATTCCTTATCAACTTTTCAAATAGTATTACATGTACACGTCTCATCTATCAAGACTCTCATGAAAGTAGGATGCTATAAAGTCTTAATTACCCTATTCACCAAAGGTTATGTTAATTTTAATAAAGTTCTTTTCAGCATGTTCAATAGAAAAGCTAAGTACTTAAAAAGCTTGTAATTCAAAATCATGATAAAAGCCGTAACAATTAAAATCAAAATTCATATCCTTCAGTTCAGAGAGCCATGATTTTTTTCAGCATTTTAAGAACTGTATAAATATCAAATGTGCATGATTTAGTTTTCGTTCTACGTGTTCATGTTACACTCACGTACATACTGGTATGTATATGCATTCTAAATTAATTAAATTCTTGAATTCACATGAGCTGTAAGCAATTCGTAGAAACGATAAAATTTAAAATGTTGTTTGTCAAATCTTTTACAAGGATATTTCTTGACAATCCCTTTGCTCATTAAAAAGTGTATATTATGAAAACAATTACTACATTCCAGAACATACAATATATGTATATATCTCTAAATCTATGTCACAAATTGGGAATAGTCAAGCCATTTTTCCATCCCTTGTTTGGACACCCTCTAAGTGCGATTGTCATGTCTGATTAAGTGATATTGATAAGACGCCTTTCTTTGTTGGGCTTTATTTAAAACCAAGAAACAATAAATGTCCCCCTGCCTGTGTCTTGCTTTTTATCTTCTTGGGTGGTGCATTTAATGCTTCTCATTATGGGGAACATCTCAAAAACCAATCTTTTGTTTGTAAATAAGGCAGCATTGCATCTACATCTACTATAATATGTATGTAAAGCCAAATGTGGTCTTTTTCCAGGCCCTATACATGTGCTGAATGTAAAATAGTGAACATATTTAGATATTCATATCCTCTTGGGCCAAATATTGACAAGTGCAAACATAAAACATCTGACATTTAAAAACTGCTTTAAAAGGTATATATACAATTCTCAGGGGGCTTGTATTTGTTTGCTCTCTTAAATACATACATACCAAAACACACAGGAAAAAGAAATCATTCACAAAATTTAAATTATTTAAAGCACCAGCAATTTCTCTTTACATGGTATTAATTTGGTACCTGTTTCTGTTACCAATATAAGCAAGGACTTACAGAATGGTGGTGTCTAAAGGGAGATAGACAGAGATCATAGCTACTGATGCAATGACTGACAGACTCCCAGCGCAGACCACCTTCCTCCCGTTGGATGCCACCTGGGGGCTACTAGTCTTGGACAGACTCCTTTCCTCAGTGGTGCCACCAATTTTGCCGCTCCCCTTGGAGCCATCCCGAGTTTTTCTGGTGGTGCACGTGCATCCCGGGGGACAGGCATCAATGAGGAGAGCAGAAGTCAGCAAGCAGAGGAGAAGAATCCGGGCAAGACGATTAATCCACATTGATCGCTTAGCACCATGCCACATTCTTCACTCCACATGTAGAATCCCACCTTTTAAATCATTGCCTGAATATCCAGCATGTAAAACAGGGCCATATAACTATTTTCCGATAGAATCCCTTGCACGTGTGTCTCACAAAATAATAAACAAATTTTCTTAAAGTTTAATTACCTATCATGACTTAGAATTTGTTTTCCATCACGAATTTAATATCTCTAGTAAAAAGCTAAACATTACGTAGGTAAATCACAAGATGCGAAGCTTATCTCGTACGCGAAGCTCCCCGAACATTACAAGACACTGCCTTCGGGCTGCAGAGATTGTTGTTTTTCTTTCTTTCACATCTTCTGCACCGAAACGCCAAATATTAACACGTCGTTTGATCAATAAACTTCCAAATCATTTAAATAGGATAAATTCCTATGTTTGTTTTCCTTCAGATATGTCATAGACTTTCGATCAAAGGTAAATAACATCCCAAAATTCAACAAATCTTAATCCCTTCACAAACACCCCACAGCTCCGTAGGCCATCTTGGTTTTTTTTTTCTACCGATGATTGTGACGTCACAAATTCTATTTATAACTGCAAGGTGCTTTCTCCTTTATTAAAGGGATTCCTTATGGGGGTTAGCTGTTAGATAGACTTTTCAAGTCAGTTACTACAAAGTACAAAATTGGACACTACTCGTGTTGCTAGATTATTTTTCACTAGCCGGTGAACATTTCTATAAGAACGGATCCACGATGTTCTGGGATGTTCATGTTCTGTACCCACCCACCCCCCCCGAACTAAATATCCTGGAAAACAAAAAAATTATAAGAGAAAACCCTATTTAGTGGGAGGGAGAGGAGTAAAGACTGCAAAACAGCCTACTTCCCTCTTCTCTAACCGACCTTTTAACGAGAGTTTTCCACTAGTCTGATTGCTATATATTGCTATTTACTGCAAATCCCATGAAATTCTTTCCTCCGGATCTGCGCATGATGTGCATGAAATAATGATCTATTCTAATTTTTAATGTTGCTATCTTTTTTCTTTCTTTCTCTTTTTGTATTATTAGTTCTATTAATAAAACTAATACATGAAAACAAAAAATATCGTATATATAAAAAATAAGCTATCAAGTGTATTTCAAAGAAAATAATTCTCAACAAAATTTTACTTATAAATGAATTAACAAAATGTATGATTATGAAAGAGATGGAAGAGAGCAGAGAGTGTATACATCCATGAAGAGAGAGAGAGAGAGAGAGAGAGAGAGAGAGAGAGAGAGAGAGAGAGGGGAAGAGAGGGGAAAGAGAGGTAACTCTCATAAATGAGCCAGACTAGAGAGTGGTAATAGAGGGGAGTATGAAATGAGTCTGTGTGTTCAACTGGCAGAAAATTACAGACAAAACAAGCCATAAAAAAAGAGACCAAATAAAAAAAACACAAAACATTCTCCCTTTTTCGTGAAGGAAAATTCATTAATAAAGGTTTTATATTAAAAAAAAACGGACACGCGTACATTAATTACGATTTTGACAATTTGATTGAAAATAATGTAAATCATTTACATTCGTTAATTAATCTAACTATTTTCATTCTGACGTTGTGACAATCCATCAAAAAAAGATACATTTTATCTATTTTAAGCTTTCAGTTTCTATGTGAAATGGTTTTTCTAGAACGCAATCTTTGATGCTTTAAAACATTGCACAAACAGTTCTGGAAAATTTTAAAGGGTGGGGGGGGGGGGGTTAAGATGATGATCAAACAGTGTATGCAAACTGAACGACAGATTCTGAGTAATCACAAGTACTCGGTCACATTTGGATGTGTTGGATATGGAACATGTATATCTGTATATTGTTTGCACAAAAGATTATCAGTTTTCATGACATTAACACCCGCCCCTTTGTATTTTCTCATTATAGTGTCCGAACATGCCACTCGCTAATTAAATAACAATTGATTTTATTTAACTTGCTCACTTTGAGACCAAATTGACAGCTTGGATTTGCTTTTGTTTGTTTGGTTTATTTGTTTGTTTGTTTTGGGGTTTTTTTGGGGGGTGGGTGGGGGGTGGTGTGGGTGTTATTACTTCACAATTCTTTAGTACTTTAAATTAAATGTTTTTACTAAATCTAAAATATGTACCTCACGCATGTTATGTTATGGTAAAGATGTTTATTATTTTTGATATCACATATAATCGCTGTACATTTTTGTTCAAAATATAACGAGGTTTTCAATTGTTTAATTTTCAATGAATCAGTCTTAAATTTGCTAAAAAAAAATAATGATTGGGTTTCCTAAAAAAAAAAAAATAAAGATTTTAGAATAAATACAAAATCTTGACGAAAATATGTATACTAGTACATTGGCATCTAGTTTATTTAGTATTTGTCATATATACGTTTGGCTTGTTAACGTATTTTACCCACTGTAACTGCATTTATCCTGCAATGAATACATTTTAACTCTAAACAGATTTGCATTATTTGGCGAGAGAGATACCCTTTCCATCCGCAAAATTTCATTCTGCGATTATGACTTCAATTGACTTTCGTACAAGGGGAAGTCTGACCCCGCCCACCCCCACTGGAGTACCTAGAAACGGAGACAAGGGGTCAGAGCACTATCCCTTGATTTTGGCTAATAAGGATAAATATTAGTTGATACATAGTTTTGAAAATAGTGAGACACAAATTTCTACATTGAAAAACAGTTATATATATATATGTTTTTTTTTTTTTAGAGATTTTGGAAATTGATGCCCCCACCCCCCCCCCCCCCAAACAATGAAACTAATACTACAATTTACACAGGTGAAACGGCCATATACTGTTTTTTAATACTATAAAAAGTTAATTTCATGATTTTCTTTTAAACGTATGCTTTCGCACAGGGGTGAAATGGTGGATCAATGGCTTTTCTGCTTTGTGTGAAAATGGTGATTTTTTTTTCTCAAATATCTATTTCATTCATCTTTCAGTAAAAAAATGATACTAAAGAAAAACATGAATATAGGGTTTCACTGAAAGTTTTTCTCTTGATAAAATGAGAAACCTGCTTTTAAATGATCCCGTTGGGGGGAAAGTGGGGGGGGGGGGGGTATAAGTCCATCACTGGTGTTAATTCAAGTTGGTTCTCAAGCTATCCATTTGCTCTGGACACATCATGCGAAATTAAAAAGAAATTTCAAATGAACTTAAACTTGCACCTCGACAAATTATTGCTTATTTATGGGGGGGGGGGGATCATAGATGTTCACCTGTGTGTCACTTATCACAGGTTTCTGATATATAAGAAAAATTAAAAAAACAAACAAGGCCTCAAATAGAACCACACTTTATTTTGTGGAAACAAATCATCAAGTGGAATAAATCTTTCAATAAAAAAATATCTTTTATATTAAAATATAATAAACTGTAGACATAAATGCACAAAAATAATAAATATCACAGTATGACAACTCATTTTGTTGTTGACAGAAACATTGACTAAAATATAAATTAAACTCTCTGTTATCCAATTTCCTTCATATAAAAAATAAATGGCTTCTACATATATTCCTATCATTGTTTTTCATCTCAAAAATCTCCAACCAACTGATCATGCCGAAATAGTGCAAGTTTGACAAAAGGTGAAAGTTCAAAGGTGAACATTACAGTTACAACCTGCAAAATTTAAGTGATCTTTCTGTTACACAACAGTGTAGTGTATGGTATTTAATCTTTTAATATATTTGATTTGGCATCAGTAATAATAAAAGGCACATGTTGTATAAAAAGGAATAAAAGGCAAGAAAATGTGGAAATTGGAAATGATTTTGTATAACTAAAGTAGTGCTACAGGTAAGATTCGTAATCTATCTTTAGTTTTGATTCAACTTAGCAATTTATGTGTTTGTGATAAAAAGGGAGAGAAAAAAGTGAAGAAAATCAGTTTATATCAGATAGTATGCAAAGCAACTTTTACATTTCTGCAAGTAATTTTTCTTCAGAAAGTTGCCATTAACTATACCCCCATGATATGCAGTTACAGTCAAACCTTGTTATCTCAACCTCATTAAGAACAAATATTCGGGATATGAAAGGATCCGAGATAAAGAGGTAAAATTACGTAAAGAAATAACAGTGGGGACTTCAATCTCACTTGCACCAAAATCCAGAATATTTAAGATAATGATGTTTAAGATACCCAAATTTCTACTGAACAGTAGACACATATCAAAATGACTCGTATAAAGGCCTGGTCAAAATAAATTGTTATCCCCAACAACAAGCATCAATTTTTCTATCACATTGATAGCATCCACTAAATTGATAAACAAAAAACTAAAACCAAACTACCACAACAAAACAATTTCAGCAGCATTAATTATCATCATCAAAGACAATATAGAAAAATAAATTAGACACACAGTGGCACAAAGGACTGCACACTTGACCATTTGTTCCAATGATTTCACGTAGACACAATAAAGATTTAATGATTGTTTTAAAATACCAGTATAATGAAATAAAATTTGCATCACTTATTTTACAGCAGTATTAGGTAACATGCATTTACAGAGCATCAAGTCTTGCATCAATGTACACAGGAAAGGACTCATGAAAACTTTGACTAAATATGGTCCTATACATGGAGTTTTTGCCCCAGTGTTGTTCTTTGATCCCATATGGTACAGTGTATCTGAATACCAGTACACAAGTTTATAAGACTGTGCATATGAATACTAGTAAATCAGCAGGATTATGAAATGAATACCTGACCTTTTTTGGTTTAAATTACATAAGTACTTCCTGACTTTGAAATATAACATCTAAAACCGCAAAAACAAATGAAAAAACCCCTTAAAACATGATTACCATAAATACAAACTCATTTACATACTCAAAAAATACTGAATTGAAGAAATGATATGAAATTTCACTCAAGATATGAATTATTGAAAAATACTGAGGTATAATTATACAAGTATATATATTAATGAAACATTTATTAACAATTTTATCCTTATCCTTGTTAACAAACCCTGTGATCAAATTATTTCAACTCGACAGAACTTGAAAATCTGAAGTTACATGTACCGATAGACCGGCCTATTTGCATGCAAGTTAATTACAAATTATATCGTAATTTTTGTTAAAAAGATTTTGTTTGAGCAATAATTTATATTGACTGTACAAATGGCACATGGGTGCTAACAACTATTAGAACATTTACTTTTTTTCTGACTTTAACAAGACTAAAATACATTAACAGTTTAAACAAAGACTAAGCTCAAACCATATTCTACATAAATGACAGACTTGACAATTGAGCAAATATAAATTGACTAAAGTTTTGCTTCTTGTACAATGTACACAAAGGCAACGTTTTACCTATTAATAAAAATAGCTCTCTCTTTTGGTTCGTGAAAATATAAATCGCTGATATTAGATATGATTTTTAAAAGGTTTCATGAGAAGACAAGCATCACAATTACGTATTCACTAATTTCCAACAACTGAAAAAAGACGAATTTAATTCATCTCCTAAAAATAATAAAATTCAAATTCATCTTAGTAATAGTTAGATCATATTAAGTAAAATTTACGCGATTAAGAAGGGGGCGGAGGGAGCGAAGCAACCAAGCCCCTTCTTAATCGCTTAAATTTTACTTAATATGATCTAACTTACTTAGAACATAACACACTTTTTCATTGGCTGATCAAAAGTTATGTGCCAATAAAATATCATCTCTCTTTTGTTTTCGGCTCTCTAAGCTGTCAATCGAAATGTGACGTCGCTGTGAACTTAGAAAAATTCTTAATGATTAAAAACATCACTTAATAGAATATTTAGCGACTGCTCATTGGATGATAAAGTGTGTTATGTTCTAAAGCCCTTTAAACCTCTCTGAAACAAAAAAAAAAAATGGAATGATAGGCTTGAAATAAAAATAAAACAAAAACTAATAAAATTTAAACGAATTAAAAATCAAATTTACAATCATATACAATAACAATAGAAGTTCAAATCGTGATTCATTTAACAAATTTGATGAAATCAAACGAGCATTTTCAACATGATTTGAAAAAAAAGAAAAAAATAATTTAGATATGAATATTGATATAAAACAACATCAGACAAAACTATAATTGTCAACTTTGACCCCAGGGGGTGGGCTCCAGTGTCGTCGCATTTTTTCCGACTGCACTCTCCGCTGTTCCTCTGCATGTGCACCACGTGGTCCTTTAGCACTTTTACTGTTTCCTTTGAAGGGCACCTGAAATTCAATACACAATCTATATTATATCAATTGGTCAAACAACAAATATAACATAAATCGTCATATATGGTTTTTAAATTTTATGTTTTAGTGCATTTAACCAAAACCCTGAGAATCATGCATGTACTTTTAGTATAGTTCTGATTTTTCTTTTTACAGATACATGTACATGTATATGCCAAATCCAAATTCTTTTAAGTAAAGGTAAAAGTGGAAATAATTTATATAAAGTCAAAAATCCCCGGAAAAATATCTTTGTAAAAATTGTTCTACAAACTGCAAAAACAGCTAACACCACTCTATATATTAAGCATAACTCAGTTTGATAACTTATAAGATGGACATTATATATATAAGAATCAAGATGTATATGCAAACATACATGTACAAACACACACAAAATAAAAACATTCTAACAATGAAGTAAAACAACAGAGTTAATACACGTCTACACATCATCAAACTGCATGAAATTGACAGGAAGCAATTCAGTAAAGATGGCAAATTCAAGGAATTTAGAATGAGCTCCAAGTAATTGCTTCATAATCAAAATAACATCTATGTAGAATTCAAGTTGTTCTAAATTAATATAACCTTAATTGAATGCATTCCAATCAAAAAGTTCTTTGAATTCCTATCTTTAAAAAACATGAAAAGAGTACCTTCAGCTTTCTCAACACAAAACAGGCAAAAGCATATATATATCCCCCCCCCCCCCCCCAAACCCCAATCCCCTTCTTTAATGGCCATGCATGCAAGTATCAAAATCGCAAAAACGGCTGAGGACATTTACAGTACATTTTATACCGTATCTCCCCCGGCTGACTCTACGACTAACACTCTCACCTGAAACCAGGAGCACAGTGTTGATACAACGTAATTACCGTACTCAATTACTGTACAGCATATATACCATCTTCACAACGTCAAGGTTTTGTGATTACGGAACTCCACACAAAATGTTTGTGTGGAGTTCCGTAATCACAAAACCTTGACGTTGTGAAGATGCATATATACTGGGTACTATAGAATATAATTAAAATCAAATTCATTAAAAGGTCTAAGCACAGAAACCATGACAAGTTAGGCAAACGTTTTGGGTTTGGGATTGGCTAGATCTTTTGGAAGTCTCTGTTTGTTAGAGTTATTTTAGCAGAACGGTAACAATTTTTTTTTTTTCCTTTTTGGAGGGTGTAGGAGTTCAACCAAGATGAACTTTTTGCATGTGTCTTGTAAAAAGGACCACCCTGTAAATGGAAACCATAAGCTCTTTCTCACAGAGACTTTGAAAATTTGTTATTGAAGGATTTCATTGAGTTTAATATTCAGAATTTAACCCTACATATGCAAGAATTACTGTGGAATTATCATTGTTTGTGGGGGACCAATGTTCGTGGCTTTCGTGGGTAACCCTTGCCCACGAATTTACATCCCCACGAACCTATACACAATAATTTGTTAATAACTTAATATTTATTAAAATTATCCAGATTACAATACCAACGAAATTACGTCCCCACGAACCAGAAAAATTTTGGCTACCCATTCCACAGTAATTCGTAAGACAGATTAAATCCAAATACCTACATGCATCTGTAAAATATGACATCATTAACTTTTTTTTAAGTTCACTGGAACGGGGGCAGAAAATGAAGTCAATCTAATTAGAATTCAAAATCCAATTTTCACAAGTTCCAATAGCAGAGTGGGCACTTTCAGACATTCCCTATCTTCATCAAGGAAATTTTTGCGACCATTCGTTTTGCTAACACAAAACTCTGAAATACAGCCGCAATCAAATCTTGAAGATAAAGAATCTGAGTGAATTAGATTTAGATCAAGATTCAATGAGTGACATTTGAACAATTAAGATTCAAAACAGGTGAATGGAAAATCTGCATGATTACAATCAATAAGAATCGCATGCAAAAACAACTCTCTGGGTCAGTGGAATGTAAAGGTGGATCGTGAAGGGAAATAACTCTTGTATCAAGGGTGATGTATGCATAAAGAACAACACTTCACCTTGCTTGACTGACCTTATTGTACCTGAAAGCACATCAGCACACTATAACCAACTAGTTCTGGATAGAGATCTTAATTAACAGAACTGTAAACCAACATTTATTGTTGTGCGAGATAATTTTCATAAGGTTCGAAGAGTTTCATCTTCGTGATTATTTAAGGAATAAGGAATCATTCTTTGAGTATTATGAGGTGATAATATCACCTCATAATATTCAAAGAATGATTCCTTATTACATATGTACTTATATTTATATAATTTTCAGCAATTCAGCAAAATATAAATAAGCAAACCCCGCTTGCGTCCCAATTATACTTCATTTGAATTTATTGGACTGTATAGTGCAAAATCGATACATAGTGTTATCACAGGCAAAGACACTGAAAAATGTAAATATTTCTTGTTGCAAACCAGTAATCAAATGTCTCTGGTATTTGTTTCCCAAATCTACATCCTAATTGCCAAAATAAATTGCCACAAACCAGTTTATCTTCAGTATTTCACGTAATAAAGTCATCACAAATTAAAGTTGGTTTACAATATTTAATTTCAGATTAATGCCATAAAGTTAAAAAAAAATGATTTTGTTATTCTGGTCTTTCAGAGACTCCCATGCCAGTGAGTATAAGATATGTTAAGATATTCAAGGGTGACAATAATATACAGTTTATACACAGTTCATAGCTTTATATGCAATGGAACTGTTCCATTGTAATTACTGGTATTTACATAAAATGATAACAACTGTTTAGTTAAAAAATTAATTGATTGTGGTATATGCATAAACCAGCATTAATCAAAAAGCTAATTGCATCCCTTCACCAGCAATCTCTCCATCTTGATAAGTTAAAGAAATCAAGGCTAAAAAATGATTTAGAATAAAAAATATTGTTTTGATTGGATGGCAACATTATCCTTAATTATAGCAGTAGTTGACCATCTACCTTTTCAAATCGAACATCTTTGGTAGTCTAAAAATGAATTTATTACATGTAGTATGAAAATTTCACACAATATTTAGTATTTTCTAAAGTGTCGTCACTGATACATTATCAAACATAAATCAAAATTCTTTAAGGCACAAAAATTGGTAAAATTTGAACATATATCTTATTGTTTGTGAACTGATCAGATGCTAGTATCCACAAGAGGATTGGGTTCAATAAAGTTCCGAAAACTTTGAAACATCTTCTCAACTACATAAGTAACTATAATTTATTCTATTTGCAATCAAAAACTTTCCCCCTTAAACTAGACGAGAACTTACATTAATAGTCTGTTTGCCCTTGGTGAGTTCTGGGACTGTGGTTTTCTTGCCCTTGATCTCGGTTGCTGGGGTGGGGCTGTCCTTCCGGGCTCGACGTCCCGATGGGCTGGGACTACGGGACCTTCCTAATTCATTAGAAAAATCAAATGATGAATATTCATGACATCGATTTTCTTCCAAAATAATTGACTTATCAAAATTATGATAGAAAAATTGTTAAGGGAAAAGCTGCAACAAAATATTATTTGTCTTCCTTACGCTTTTATGTTTTATTTCTTTACATTATGCAAATATATTTCAACCTTATTTTTTAAACTGGTACAATTCATGCATATTCTACCACCAAGTGCTAATTTAGTTAAATACCAAACAAGCACAAAACATTTTTTCAAGGCATCAGACCTACACAGTCTAAATAAATTACATGTAATTTAATACCTGCAGTACTTTCATTCTGATATATTCATATTTTTTTTAATAATGCTTTTGCATGGAGTTTTCTTGACTTTCAATTGTATGTACTTTAAAAAAAAAAAGAAAATAAAAAGATAAAACTGAAAATAGATTTTCCTTGAATGACCAAAAAACTTCCTGTACGTGTAAGAATTTTTTTTTCAAATCAATTATATTTCACTAATTGTACACAATTGTATTGTAAAATGCGTATTTTCAATATATACAGATAATTTCACTGTATGTACATTGCTGAAGAGGTGATGTGAAATTTTTTATTAGATAATTTTAAAATCTATAAATCCACACAGTAAATAACACACTTGTTAATAAAATTCCCTGATTAAAGGCTGTTATTAATGTGCAAACAACCAAATGCACCTTCATATAAAGGCCATTGCAATGAATGCATTAGTAACAAACACAAGTGTATATATAGGTGTAGATTGCACTCAAGAAAACACACAGAAGACCTGTAAAAGAACTTTAAAAATATAATGGATGAACTTTGACCTCGAAGTCAATCACACATACTGATAGCTCTTAATTAGAATAGTTGACTTAAAATAATACAATTTTAAGGTATCTGAGAAAAATCAGGAAGAGTTGCAATTATGCCAAGTTTACCATGTAAGAGTGCATAGTCTATGTTGACAAATTATGCCTGTCAGTTACATGTAACATCCTATATTCATTAGAATAACGTTCCCTCCCTTTTTTTGCACACTTAGGCTATCAAATTGCTTTATTAAGGTTCTCCGATCCTCAGTCTCAAAGTATTTTTTTCATCATGAAAGTACCATGTTTTTTTTTTAACTTTATAAACGAAATGAAATAAAATGAAATTTTTAGATGGTTTCTATGCATTTTACAAAGTTATTGCAAATTTGCCTACAATGGATATAATGGAATAAACGAGTTTGAAAAAAAAAAAAGTGCTGGTGCACTGGTGGCTCGAACTCTTTACAAACATGTATTTGATTGTTAGTTTTCCGTGGATCCACTACGCCAAGCATTTAGATGTGTGACTATAGTGGTAATTCCAACAGTAGAATACTAATTAAAATTGTCTATATAAAAGTCAGGATTATGATATAGATAAAAAGAAATCCGTATAATTTAGAGTTATCGAACATTGCTGAGGATCGGAGATCGTCAATTCAACCAAGTAATGCTTAAATTCAGAAGAACAACTTTTCAATTTTTACTTATTTTTTTCCACAATGAAGCAGAATATATTGCAAAAGACTGAAACAGTTGTGGAAAGTGGTAACAACAAAGTGCATTGCAGAAACTGCTCCTTGTTCAAAGCCCTATTAATTGAGACGCGTATCTCAAGATATTAGAAGGTGATACTTTTTTCAAAAGTGCATCTCAATTTAGCATCAGTAACAATGACAAAAGCATTAACTACAGTCATTTTGTCTATTTTGGAGACTACTATAACCACACTTTTTATACGTAGTTTTTTTTTTTGGAATCATCAAAATACATGTATGTAAAAAAAAAAAAAAAAAAGACTCAAAAAAATAATATGATCAACTGCTTGTTACCAACATATTTAAAATTGGAATTTCCCTAATGAACAGAAAACACAGGCAGAAAATCGGAAACTTTTGTCATCTTCAGATGTCTATATTTGTAAGCTCAGACTGGCAAACGTTTGAGTGATTCAGATTGACTTACGCTTGGCCGTCATCATGTTCACGGCTGGGGTTATGATGCCAACTTTTTTCAAGTTGGGCCGGAGTTCTAAATTGACAGGATTAGTAGGAGAACCTATAAGTTTATATTTAACAAGATTTATGAAGTTTGATGAAAGCCAAGCATATGACTCTCGATCAGGATATTTCTTGGACAATATTTGGCATTATAGTTCATGTCACTTGCTGACCTTTGAAAGTTTCATCTGAAACTCAAAAGTATTCATTCACCTGTCACAGACAACAAGCATGTGAAAATTGTAGGGGACCAACTAACCATTGCATATCAATTACAGTCAAACCTCGTTATCTCGAACTAGATGGGACTGGTTAAAAACTTCGAGATATCCAAGTATTCGAAATATCAAGGGTAACGTACTTAAAGTATAAGTGGTTGGGACTTGCAAATCACTTTGACATATCCATTGTATTCGAGATATCGGTGTTCGAGATACTGAAGTTCAACTGTATGTCCTATTACTGCAAAGGGGATCAACAAAATGATTAAAGAATGCTAATTTGTTTTTTGTCAACTGAAAGGACCCACTAAATGAATGATGACTTTTTTTTAATGAGGCTAGCTTTCTTTGAAAATATATCTGTGAATACTCTGAAATAAAACCCCATGAAACTTAATTATGTCACATTGTATATGAACCATAAATTATTCCAGAGCTAGGTACAAATTGCATACATTAGTTCATGGTACAGTAATATGTATATTGCTTTGGAATTATATATCCCTCACTTAGTTTGTACTATATACACATGCAAACACCATAGTCAACTGTATATCTATCAAGTATCAATTGTGACTAAACATTTTACCACCTATTAATATATTTTACTAAATAGCGGCATGCCAATACATTTCTGACATGCAAATGTGAGCACATACTTTTCTTATGCCCCCAAATCCTTTTGCCTGGAAACAAAAAACAACTTATTTGAAATATCTACTCAGAAAATAAAAAAAAATTCCTTCAAAAAAATTGTGTGTCGACTACATCAAGGCAAAACCTCAGTACTGTGCTAAGAGAAAGAAAGATAATGTCTATATAATACATAGAGAAATTAGCATAATGCCAGGTGGTGCAGTAATTTGATACGTAGTGAACGGTCCCCGTAACCACCACTTCACACTTAATAAATACAGCAGAGAGCGGCGTGTGTGTGTGAGACTATATGAATAAATATAAAACAGAAGCAGAAGCTAATAATCTAGAAAGTTAGAGGCGGCCGCCTTGCCTTTGCCGTTAGATGTCACCCAGCAGTTAATTTGAACCTGCGGCTTTGTTCTACCTTCGTCCCATGACAAACATGTACTGTACGCGACACCTGGTAAAGGATTCACAAAGGACATGTACACATGGACATCAAATCAGACATATTGAATATTTGTACATACTGTACGTACACATCTGTGAATGACGCAATACATGTATAAATCTTAGACCCGTGACATGTGTTATTGTAATTCTTTTAATTGAGGTAACTGATTCATTAACATGATATATGATGGAGTATTTATACCAATAGTGGTACCATTAATTATCTGTTACATGTACAGTACGTGTATAAACATTTTCTGATCAATGCAAATTGTTAGTTTTGCTAAAATAGAAGAGGGATGTTGTCATTTTACAAATATATTATATCTTTAAAAAAATAGCTTTTTACCAATTTTGATGGAGCAATGATAAAAAATATTAGCAAGTTAAAATATCAAAATGTATTAAAACTATCCTTTCTTGATCCTGTCATTATAAACAGAGTGAAAGGGATTTTGATAAAGAATTCTATTTGGATTTTGATAAAGAATTCTGATTCTCTCTTGATGTACCTTTAAGAGACTAAATAGCAGTAACCAGCAGAACATTGATGCCCAGATATTGAAATATTGGTTTCTAAATGCACTACCTATTTACAAGCTCTCATTTTCCTTTATGAAGTCCTAAAGAAAATTCTAAATTTGAGAGATTTTTTATAACTATTGCCAAGTAAGCAATTTTCTAAAAATATCTAAACAATGCACTTGAACTAAACAATTAAAATAATAATTTAACAACAAAAATGAAAGACAAAAAAAATAAATAATTGATAAATAATACAACAAATTAACTGGTATTTAAGCGAAGTATTATATATTTTTTAAGGGTCATGACCCTGACCTGTTATACTGACCTCCGACCCTGATGCACTCTTCGCTATGTCTGGCCTTCCAGGCAGCCAGTTTACAGGACTTTCCGCAGTAGTACACTTCTTTACACCTGGTACAGGCAGACAGACGGACACCTACTGACCGACCACATTCATAGCAGTACTTAAACAAAGGCTTCCTGCAAATCAAAAAGTACATCAGAATTAATGATTGGTTTTTGTTAGGGTTTTTTTAATTTCAGAAATATTTGGACATACAAATATACAATGTATTTCAAAAAATGTAAAACATAAAATTGCATTTATAAGCTAGCATATGAAGACAACCAGCTTTGAAATTGATTCTCTAAATTTTTCCTTGCTTTTAATTTGTAACAGTTGCACTGCTAATGAATAAAATGTGAAAAATGTTTATTCTCTGTAATGCAATTCAATTTTTCTGAAATAAATGTTAGAATAAAGATTAATAATTTGAATGAAAAATTCACTCGTGTCACTATTACACCTAATCCAATTAGTAAACTAGCAGAAAATTAGTTTGATTGTTATATTCACGAGTTCAAACATTTAAAAAATTAACATCACATATTATATATCTTTACTTTTCAGGGGAATCAACCCTTTAACATCATTTTAAAAATGACATTACAAAATCAAAGTACTGAAAGTACTATTCTCTAAATCACATACTTTGATTTTGCTGAATCTTGAAAGAGTGAATCTTAAATATTCATTTAACCTTATCAAGATTTTAAGATAAAATTCATTTTCTGACAAATTGACAAAAATTTTACTATGAAAAATGTTTACTTAATTGCATTTTTGACCGACAGTTGACAAACAAAATCCTTGCTTTTTGTACGTACCAACACCTATATATGCATTTAATCTATAATGTTGCAGAATCAAACAAAAAATGGCCAGGTTAATGTAGGAACAAAGTTTGAGCACAGTTTGAGCACGCAAAGACAGTGACACTGAATGACTGGTTAGTCACAGAAAAAGTTACGTGCAGAGGGTTCCAGTGAAAAGAGCTCTGAAGCGAAGTCAATGATCCATGGCGAACAAATTCAAGGCTGCAACAAAATTGGCTGGCTTCTTACAATATAAAGATCAATTTATCAACACTCAAAGGTTATATAAATGCCAATCTTTTCTTCCATGCAATTTCAGCTGTGGAAAAGAAGATGGTTTGGATATGGATAACGCAATGCACAAAAGTACTGAAGCTTGCACAGGTATGAATGGATATAAATTTTCTACATGGCAAAGCAGTTGTAAAGTTTCATAATTCGCTGGGCAAGTGGGAATGAAAATAAAATCACTTTCAACATTGACTGATGTTAGGGCGGGGCTGGGAGGGGGTATAAAGTTGTGACCAATTGAATTTCAAGTTTTATGATGTCTACAGAATGAAAATTAAGTAATAATTATGATATCCCAAACACCTTAATCTAATTCAAAATAGTAGCTAAACTATATATGCAGGACATTGTAACAACTAGTTAGCTATTCTATAGAAAGCCATAAATAGCTATTCTCCCATTTCCAAAAACAAAAATTTCAACAAAGATGAGAAAACCATTACCACTGCAGATCTACCATTCTAAAAAAAAAAACTGGCAACCACAAAAAAAAATTGTGGTTATGAAAATGTAAGGGTGCCTGTCTACCAGTTACTACTCAGTAATGTAAAGTCCCTGTCTTAGCCAGACATCTTCTACCAAACATTATATTCACTTCTTTAATTTATTTTTTTAATTTTATGACAATTTAAACTAACTGCCTCAATTGCATATCATTACATATCTCAATTGCATATCATTACTGGTACATGACATCTATTTGTCTACAGAATGAAAATTTCACTTTGAAACAGAAAGGTTTTAATTCAGGTACCAAAATGCTAAAAAAAAAAAAGATGATAAAACCTGTTTCCATTGTTTCATGCAAAATAATTAATATACTTCTCTCTTTTTTCTTATTTCTCACCCCTCCCTCCCTTCCTTCCCCCCTCTCTCTCTCTCTCTCTCTCTCTCTCTCTCTCCAATTCTGTTGGTGCTGAAATGTTGAAATGTCTACCATATATGAATAATGTCTGGCTAAGGCGGGCCATAGGCCACTCAGTTAAGAGTTTTAATGCCATCAAACCTGACAACAAAGTTATTTTTGGGCTTGAGTCGAGATTGTGTGGCTGCTTTCCTCTGTGCAGAAGCAGTCAAGCGTATCACATCGATTTCCTCAACATGGAAATGGCTAGCATGTGAATGCAAAGCTCTGTGTTAAAATAACGTGCAAAACTGTGGATGTATACATGTATAAATACAATAGGGAAATTGTGAAAAGCTATCAATCAAAAGTGCTCTTGGGTAATACATATATCAAAACATAGCAAACACTGAAGAAAAAGTACAAAATTGTCAAGCATAATTTAATTAAGTTATCATTTGAGGAAACGATACCCATATGTGACAACTCAAAAAACACAATGTGCAGAGTTTTTTTTTCATATCTTTTCGCATTTTTAAACAGGCAATCATGAAAGCTATATTCATGATTGTTTGTCTTGGTATAGGAACTTATCTATTTGTTTTTAATAAAAAAATTAATTCCCATATTTGGTATTGTGAACTAAAAATACATTGGGATACATTACATGTACAAAGGGATTTATATAGACATACCGGTAACTCATTCTGTAAAATGAATCATTTTACCTGGCCGGAAGATTAGCTGGTTCTCTCTCCGGAAACCCTCGTCCTACACTGGGATCGTTGGACTCAAAAGTGACTTTTGACATTTCCCCTGCTCCCATATCCATTCCCTTGAGGGACTTGGGAATCTTGGCATCAGGGGGTAGAGGGGCCCCTGCTCCAATGTAGACAAATCCAGGACTGGGGCTTCTACCTATCAAAATCATCATTGACATATTTATGAAAGTGTTATATTTTCTCATCACACTTTGTACAGTTAAACTCAAGTCTAATACAAAAGCTTTTACAGTTACATCTCTGCATGACCTTATTTTTAAGGTCAGTCATGTCATACCTGTAATTTAATCCTTCACTAAATGTGCAATTCAAAAAATTTGCAAGCAATATTTTCACATAGAAATAAGAATGTGTCCATATGTTACACATGTAGTGCAAGATGTTAATAAAACTGTTTAACATGGAAAATAAAGTGTGGCTATGAAAGTTACCGACGATGACTACCAATATGTCAAATAAATGTAGGTTTCAAATAAATTTATTTTCAATTTTTTCTTTATTTCTGTTGCATGTAAAAAGACACAAAATACAACCAATTATAATGATGTTCAGGATATTTCATCAAATTAATATTTGATTTAATTCAACCATGACTTACTTCGCCTTCCAGAACTGATTTCATCATCCATGCGTGTTTTCTCTCTTTCAACCGCTTTGGTTCTTAAAATGTTACCAATATGTTCCAGCAGTTTCTTCCTAGCCTGGTAAGTAGCCCGCTCACTGTGCGACAGAGCGTGAAAGGGCATGTGCGATATACGACGATCCTAAGTGAAGTGCACAAATCAAATCAAAAAATATATGCATTCAAAATAATACACAATAACAAAAATATAAATTTAAATCCTTAATGTGATTATATAACAAAGTTAACAAACAATTTGCACAAAAAACGACCACATATTCATGTACAAGATAATCATTATAAATCATGCCTCCATTACACATGCTCATTCAAATCATGCCACGAAATTTTAAAGCATAATCAAAAATTCAAACAAACAGAAAAACTTTACCAATGGAGTAATACACTGTGTTAACAAGGATAAAGAAAATAATTTTGATGAATAAATAATTTAAAAAAATACAAAATAGTGCTACACATATGTATGAATCATAAAAAAAAAATATATAAATCTGTGAAATATCATGTGACTTTTCCCACAATACCTTCCTCTGTTGACCTTTGACTTGTAAGCTTACCTGATTGAACATGTAGTAGGCATAGTCTACAGCGGTTCCAATGATTCTCTTGGGTCCAATTGGAATAGGTGACAAAATGTTGGCTCCAGCTTTGATTAACTTGTCAATCTAAAAATAAACAACAAACAAGCATGCAACATACACCTCTATATTTGCTTTTCTCTTTCCTAAAAAGAATAAAGTAGCTTCAATATTAAGGTTGCTTTAACCCCAGTGACTCCTTTTTGATGAAAGTTATAATAGCTAAGTTACAACTTCGAGACCAAAATGTCTTGTTTATGTAATTATTTATAATGACAGATTTATTTGTATAAGTTCATAGCCCGATGGCTATTCCTAATTGCTATTTTTTCTGTCTTTAATTTTCATTTTTGCATGTTCTTTTGTAAGAACATTATAACTTTAAAGATTAAACCAGTATATGCTGATTTGAGAAACTTTTCCTAAATGTGTTGAGAATTAATTCTTCATGTCTACAGAATTCTGAATGTACAAATGCTTACTAGATGCAGTCTTTGATTGATATTTATTCGTCTGTACTCGTATTCTGTTGATGTTGCAGCACACAAGGCACTGCCTACTCCATGGGTCAAAGGTAAACTGGGGTCACAGTTAAAGGTCAAAAGTTCATCAATAGCCTGAAAAACACTCATAGGAATGACACTATATAAGCTTAATTTGCATGTAAGAGAAGATATTTAATATGAATTAAATTTATCTGTAACATATTTTGATAATTGCAATTGGCTTTAAGATTTCCCCATTGGTTCATTACCAGGTCGTTGCCGCTGGCAATGGACAGAGCCAGGGCAGAAAATCCATTACACAGGAGGTTAGGGTTGGCTTGGTGCTCCAACAACAGATGTACCACTCGACAGGCATTCTGTCAAAACAGGATAAAAATCATTTCTTCATTTTTAAATATTTGAATAAAAGTTCAACTTTTCAAAAAGAAATACCATTTCTGAAAATTAATAGCATATTATGATAGATAGAAACTAGATACATGTATTAGCATATCAATTAAGGAACCTTCATTGCAAGCCAAGGGTTTTGTGTCAATTATATGTCCAAAAACTTGGACATTGACTGGATAGAAAACCAATGGCTTGCGACAATGATTAGGGACTTGAGTTGTATATTAGAAACTAATGAGCAACATTTATGACTAATTAAAATACAAGTTTTCTTTGTACATTATGATGTAAGAACCATCTTTGAAACTTTCTTTTATCAGCCAATACAAAAAAACTTAAATTTTTTTGCATCTCAAAATTTAAATAAATCATCTCCTATTGCTTATAAGTATTAAGAAGCAGTGTCCCATTGGTATACATTCAAGAGGTAAACATGTAATCTTCATGTGTTTGGTACCTTATAATTATCGTCTCTGGCACATGCAATCTGTAATGGCGTACGTCCACCTAACAACTCCTGACTCTCTGGCAGAATTACGTCTTTGGACCACTCCTCCTCCTGTGTGAACCAATCAAAGTTCATGTTACATAAAAATATATCAAATATGAAGCTTACGGTAATACAGGTGCAGCCATGAACAGAATTTAATTTTTAATACATGCGTGTGCTGTGTACGTCTCATATGATTTGTAAATGATATGGAGGAATTATCGAATAACTAGGAACACCATCAAGGGCTTCTATGTTTACATATAAATGCTTTTTTTTTAAATTAACTTCAGAAAAAAACATCAAAAGTTGAGATAAGACATTGTGTGTAATGTTTAAGTACCAAAGTCCTGTTGAGAAATGAGTCGTCTTCTGTGGCCATGACGTCAGGGTTCGCACCAACCTCCAGGAGAAGTTCGGTAATCTGTACCCCTTCCTCCCCGGGTATAGCTGCAGCGATGTGTAGAGGGGCGAGACCTCCCTTCTACAAATAACACATCAAAACTTTTAAACATTTAATCTTATCTTATTCCAAGCTAACTTTACATTTTTAACACTTTCAGTTTATCACAAAAAATTATCAAAAATCAAAGTACTGAAACTCCTGATAGGAGCTAATTTTAAAAAGTATGATCTCTCACTTTCTCAGTGAATTATATTTTTCTCTTTCTTAATTCTCTTATGATTATTATCAAGCACAAGAACAGCCAGTTGTGCCATTCTATTGAGGTGTGCACTAACTAACTGCATAGAAAATCTACTGTTTTAAAGTCTAAATTATCAAAAGGAGCAATCAATATTCATATTTTACTCTTCACTATAAGAAATACAGGTTTAAAATGATGTTACCTCTCTAGGAAGTGTGATGGCTGTTGATGCTCCCTTCTCCAGTAGAGTCTTCACCATTTCCACATCAGCTGATTTTATTGCAAAGAAGAGAACTGGCATAGGCACCCCTGAGGCATTGGGATCCGCTCCTCTCTTTAACAATAAATCTAGAGTGCTCTTCATTCTCTCTCTCCTTAAAATTGAAAATTAGAAAAAAAATCAACATAATCCATAGTTATCAGAAATTTTAAAATCAGAATGGAGTTGATAGCAATCTTTGTAATTGTTTTCTGAGGTGACATATGAACTTTACTTTAAAGATCTATCTTTGACCCATTACTAATCAATATCATCAAGTCTGTTGTACAAGTATCTATTGTGTTACAAAAGAGATCAATTATGTTATGCATTGATGTTTTGACCGAAAAGCAAATGTGTGCCTCATATTTAACTTTACTGATTAAAAGATGTCTGACTTAAGCTTTTGACAGATGGTCTATGATTTCAAACCAAAAGTTTCTTACTCATTTTTCATGATTGCAAGATGCCGGACTCTTCCAAGATCAGCACTGTTGTGGGACCGCCTGCCCCCGACAATCTTCTCATTGGTGCTGAGCTGTGTGGCACACCTCTCTATCATCCTCTCTGAAACCTCAATGTGGTAATCATGTAACGTGGCCGTAGAATCGAAATCTGCACTATCTGGGTCATCCTTGCTCCTTGGTTTAGTGTCCTCATTGGCCACATCTGTCTCCTCATTCTGCTCACCTGCCTCCCGAGTCCCGGGCTCCATGATGCGAACCTGGGGCTTGCTTTCGTTTTGAGGGTATCCACCATCAGGGCTGATCCCTCGTTTGTCCTCTGAGGTACTGCGACTAGAAAGAGGCTCACTGAGGGAGGATTTTGTTTTCTGTTTTGTTGGGCTTGCATTTGACTTGCTTCTAGAGGGCGTTGCTTTACTGCGATTCATTGATTTTTTGTCAGGTGATGAAGGTACATCTAAATATCTTTCTGCTATATTATATCTAGAATTCAAACATAACGTTATTTTTATTCATCAATGTTTTAAAATTAGACTAAGGGTCAGAAAATAAAAACCAAAGATGGAATGTCAACAATGAATGAGATAATGACAAATGATCATAATTAAATATAGTTATTAGAATAAAACAAAAAGGAAAATTGGAGAGTCTAATACGTTACCTAAATCCCTCTACAGGGTAGAAGAAAATAGTGCCAGCAGACAAAGCAGAGCATCCCTCATCATTGAGTTGATTTACATTGGCACCATTATTCAGTAACACATTGATGACATCAGTCTGCCAATTTACCTGATAAAAAATAGAGATAACATAGAGAGACAATAGATTTATAGAGATTCTAGCTTGAACCAGTGTCCAAATTTTATATGCTAAACTAAGCATCACAGTTTCTGTGACTTTTCAAAACAAATTTAGTAAAGACAATAACGTCTTTAACATCTTTTACATTACATCTCTCATGTCAATGGATTCAATTTTTGGCTTCTGTGACTTACGCTGGCCCCTATGAGTGCAGTATGGCCGTTTTTGTCTGCGACGTCAGGATGGACTTTTCCAGAAGTCAGAAGATCTTCCACCTTTTTGACATCCCCCTGGGCAGCAGCCATGATGAGTTCTTCGGAAGCTGTCTCCAATGGCCCCCGCTGCTTAAAATCTCCTCCTCTGCTTCCCTTCATCACCTCCTGGACATCAAATGACATGCTTTTCTCTCGGTTCCTATGGCGATGAACATGCTTTTGTATTTCGATCATTCCTGGGGTGCGATTAATAGCTACCACTTTCTCGTCTCCGTCCGATTTCTCTCCGTCCTGTTCTTTGAAGAATTCTCGATTGAACTCCGAACGATTGATGGCCAAACTTCCGGGGTCCAAAGTCTCATTATACATGTCCGTCACTTTGTCAGTCAACTGGTTTTCTGGTAAGTAATCAAATATGTCTGTACTCTTCATCTTGTCCCTTGAGCCAGGTTTTCTATCCTCCTCATTCATGTTAATGTAAAGGGTATGTTCCTCAGGGCTGAACACAAACTCTTTGTGGTCGTGTATGGTAAACGCTCCACTGATTGGGGTGCAGATCTTGACCAGTTTCTCTTTGTGCCACAGACCTATGTCCTGTGTGTTGTCCCCGTATGTCATGACCCCTGGTCCCAGTCTCTCATCATCCTTGTACAACCCCTGTTGATAAGAATAATGCATATAACATCCCCATTGGAAAATAAATTATGTTAATATGATATTCTATATTGGCTAGTATTTAAATTTAGTTATCTTACACATCAAAGAGTAGCTTCAATATTCCATGTAATAAAATTGTGTGCTACATAAGTCATTTAATTCATTGCTATACATGTACATAATATAAATTAAATTCAACACTTCTAAAATTTTGAAAAAGTAAAACATACATCAAAAAGCTATCTGAAATCTTATAAAGAATATTCAAATTCTAGCCTTTCAAAGCTTAACTTCCTACACTGACCTCAAATTTACTTCCATTGGCAAAAACAAACACTCCATATCCTTCCTTTCTGTCCATGAAAAATGTCCCCGAGAATTTTGATCCATCTGGCCAAATGTATTCTCCTTTTCCATGGCGACGATCTTTGTAGAATGTTCCTTTGTATGTCTGCAAAAAAAATTATATCAGTTGGAGTTATTCATTTTATATTGTTTTAATTGATGCAGTATTTTAAAAAAATGCACTTTTCCATGCTTTAAAACTTGGTTTTAGTGCATGTGTCAAGGATAAACTTTCCCTGGGGTCGAAAATTGAAATGATTGGCTGACCTTGACCTTTTGAATAAAAGAGAAGTGTATTCCTCTCTTCTTGTCTATGTAGAACGTTTTAATTAATTGGTCTGTGATTTCTAGAAATTTTTGTTTTTTATCTTTGATGCTTTGTCACTGTGTTACATAAGAAATTTTTGCTTTTTATCTTTGATGCTTTGTCAGTGTGTTACATCTGAATTTTTTTTTTTTTTGATGCTTTGTCACTGTGTTACATTATGCTCTGTCTAGTAATACGGGTGTCTATTTTCCCCCCACTACAAATGATACTGCATTTTAATTTAGGGCTAAACTATAAACTAATAGTATACATAAACAATAGATTTTTTGAGAAGCAAGCAGTTTTGATAATGATTAAACTACTTCTCTTAGTAACCCAGAAAAAACCCTATATATAGCAAAGTCTTAAAACAGCAATGATCTCATCTGCAGGTGATTGTGTTTTAAGTCTTTAAGCCAGTACTTATATAAATAACTCCTTTAATTGACAAGGTCTCTAATGTTTATGCTTGTGAATAAACAATAACTTTGACATTAAAATAAAGCAGGTCGTATAACTGGTCCAACTAGATGAGGGGGATCGTTAACATGGCCACAAACAGCAAAACAGGGCACTAAAATCCCAGACATTATCGATGGGGAGTTTTAATAATAGGTTCCGTGTGTCCAGAACCAATGTCTATACCTGCTGAATAGCAGGAGTACGTTGCACTGAGAGAGATTTTCACATCTATAACGTACCCAACTCTCTTAAGGTTATGACAAAATGATATTTTTTTTAGACAACTTCGGTAAATATCAGTCCGACTGGTTTCTTAAATGGTAAATTAGTTTTGTATATCATTTCTCTCTGGTATATTACAAACACAGTAGGCATTTGTAAAGTTTTGTACATCAAAATTAGTGTGCATGTAAAATTTAAAACTATGCAAGAACTGTGCAATAATTAGATGAATTTAATACTGTCATATATATTTCATCTTCAATTTTTTTTTTTTTTAATTTTAAATCAAAAAAAAATTATTGTTTTCAAGTGTCCCAGGACAACTATTGTATTCAGATTAGCATGCATATGCATAATCATGTTGATTCAACAAATATCTATAAGAAATCTTTTTGACATTTTTCTAGTATAAATAAAAGGTGGTACAAATCAATCATATTTTATACAAAGAAGAATTAATTATTTTATTGTTTTAAAACAATAGTGTAACTTTTTCTGATCAGATTTTTTATAGTCAATTAAAGTCTTGAGCAAAAAGCAATTTTTTTAAATTATTGAATATTATAATTTTTTATACTTTCATGTTAAATACTGAAATCTGATTGGTTTAGACGTAGTTGACAATCCGTTCTCATACCTTCAGCGTTAGCAACACACTTGGCAACGGGCTGATAGAACGAATTGTTACATGCGCGTAAATTATGCGCGTACGGTTCGCCGTAGAACTCACGTCTTTTCTATATAAAAGCAGTAAAATTTGCTATAAAATTAAGACATTCAGTATAATAAAATCAATAGTGCCTGTTTGGGAGGGTACCAGTTGAAATTGACACCCCTCGAAAACCATTGTCAACCGACGCGAAGCGGAGGTTGACAATGGTTTTCAACAGGTACCCTCCCAAACAGGCACTATTTATATAATGTTTATACCCATCTTGAGTAAATTTTCAATAGCATATGCATTTCAAGATTTCAAAAGCTTGTGAGTCTATCTTATACATAGTTATAACCATAATGAATAAATTAGGCCACACCAATATAATTTCTTGTTCATCGGACATCCAATGAAAAAAGGTACGAGCGGGCGAGCGATTAAATAATAAAACTATTATTTTTTGTAACAAAAATTTTTAGGCGGTACATAAATGAATTTATGCTGACGGTTATATTTTTTTCTACTTGTTTCTGATTTATGAATTAAAACTATTTAAAATACGAGCGGAAATAGAACTGAAAACAGCGCAGAATTTCCTGGATGCTGGAAATTAATAATAATATTATTTGTAAAGTTTTATTTAAATACGAGCACGCGGGGTCCAATGAACAAGAAATTATATTGGTGTGGCCTTAGACAAAAGTTACGCATCAATTTTGCTTCATCTTGCTGATTTCATTGTCCCTTAAATGAAATAATTAATTTCCTTACTTTAGTAAGAAAAACATAGTACCAATATTTAAAGAATCCTACCTCTCCATTGCTCCACTTAAGTTCTCCCTCCCCGTGCCTCATGTCATGGAAAAATTCACCCTCATACTGGCCCCCATCTTGCCATATTTGTAAACCTAATAAAGGAAAAATGAAATATATATTTTATCATTACAGTTACACAATTCAACTGACTGTATAAGAAATTATTTTATCATACTGATATTAAGGTAAACCCAGATTGGAAATAAACTGTGTATGGTACATGTTTTCAGGTTTTTTTTAAAAACTTAATTGATAAAAAATATTAGTTTCTAAAAAAAGTAAGGATCGGCTAAAAAATGAGTATCACAAGGCCCCTTATTAATACAGTTAGCATCTCTGTCTCAGTTCCATGCATCTTCTAGCTTCCGCCTTTTCCCACATATATTAATCATTGAGAAGCAATTACCGGTATTCACTAAACCAAAGGGCACATGTGACAATACAAGGAATGGACTGTCACTCTTGATAGGGTTAATCAAGGTATAATCTTGTCTGACATTTCATTCAGCTTGATATTTGGATTGAAGATGGTCTTTCAATGAATTTTGGGACACTCATAATAATTCATGTCTAGAAATTTGGTCCCAATGCATTTGTTCCAGTAAAAATTGATATATCTGTGTCTCTCGCTAGCTTCAATTCTGCAACTCAGACAATCTTCTAATTATTAATTAATTAAATTAAATCTGCATTTTTCCTCCTTACTCGACCAACACTTTCAATTGATTTTTTTGTCCATTTTTGCTCAAAATCATCTGGATGGTTGATGCTGCTGATGCGCAGAGGTACAAAATTGGAAAGCGTTCAAATTATTCAATGGGGACTCTTTTGATTAAAAAGGTATAAAAATTAGCAGCTTAAGTTAAAACAATGCATGCTCAATTGTAGTGAATAATTAGAAGGATGTTTAAGCTTAGTGACAAATATGAAATGGAAGAGTATGTCACAAAATATTCCGATTAGAAGAATTAGGAAGACTTATTTCAAGATTCAATGAAGGTATCAGTCCAAATACTGAGCAAGGCCAATATCAATCGAATCGAGACTACAGAAACGAACAAGAAAATTCATCAAACCTGATCTAAGCAATTTTCACCGGTACTAAAGACCAAAGACTCTAAACGCTCTACATACTTATAACCAATGCATGCACACATGTGCACTACATAAAAAATGCAATGAGAGTAATTAAGCTATGTGGTAGAGTCAGGTATAAGGCTTTCCTATTAGCACTTGCTAGTGTGTAAACTTTTTAGCTAGGTAAAGTGCTGGAATATTGTGAGCCAGAGGAACCAACTGAGTTAGGTAAACCCCATAAGAGGCAATATTTGTCTCCATTACATTTGGGACCTGGAGATTCTCTGGCGGGTATACCCGGTAGATTGTCTCCAGTACTTTGCCCCACTAGTGTTGGCACTCTGAAATGGTCAAAGATGACTATTCCTTGGTGGGGAACAATGTGGTAGAGTACGGTATTTATGGCATTCCTACTAGCTCCATCAGTAGAGCGCTGGATTTGTTAGCCAGAAGACCCCAGTTCAAACCCCAGCAGAGGCAATATTTGTTTCTGTTACAGTTATATAGGGCAACTCAGCACCCTCTCACGGACCAAAAGGGCCTGTGACAGCAAAGCTCTCGAACTGTAGATAACATTTATATTTGAGAATTAAATGACTATTTCAGAGATTACAAAGTTTACCTAATGAACTTGAATATAAGGTTCAATATGGCTGTCCACACTCTTTGCCATTTTGAATCTTACACTGAAATCTTGTTGACAGAGCTTTGTTCAAATCTGATCAAAATTTGAGCATTCAAGACTTTTTTTAAAATCCTGAAAATATACTGTTTAAAGATTAAAAAAAAAAAGTTCTGCAACTATAGTTGTTTAATTCTATTTTCTATTTTTCTTGGCTAGGGAGCATTGTTATTTGACTGAAATGTTGTTGAGTGATGTCTTTTCTGCAAACATATAACATCACAGTGTAGACTGAGGATCGATGCAACCTTTAATGTACGGTAATAAATAAATAGATAGGGGGATCAAACTCTGCACATTTCCAATGAATCTAATATGGAAAATCTAATGTGTTATTGGCTTTGCCCTCAAAAATGGTCGCACCATAACACATATATTATATTAAAGTAATTGATATATGTTTTTATTAATTATACCTTTTCCATTCCTGGCATTCTCCGAATATTGGCCTTCATAACGAGCACCATTGGGCCATTTGAAGACTCCCTGTCCACATCGCAAGTGGTTGCTGACCATTCCTGTGTAGCTGGCGCCACTTTTATAGTGCACCTCCACAGGTTCGGGGTACTTTTCAAACTCTGCATGGCTCAGCTTTGGCAAGTGCTCCGATAAAGTTGACATGATGTAACCAGAGTCCTTCCAAATCTTTCACCTGCTATAGTTTATCAGAATCTGATTCGAACATGTACATATGTTATTATGTATATACAAGTCAAACAGCGAACTATATTGAAAAAAGCTGTAAAAGCATATCTATATATAGTTAAAAAAAACACATTTACAATGATCGAAAATAAATTAGCTTAACGAGTGATGATAGTATACAAAGTTAAGAGGGTTTTTATAAAATTTACCTCCGTTTAAATTAAAAACTACCTGCTTGTCAAATTTATAATATTGTTGTCAGCATGTAAACATTGGCAGCCATGTTGGATCTCGCACAAACTTTCCGCGAAGCGTGTCAACACGTTGCCTAGTGACCAAAAATTAGACAACTCGAACATAAGACATTGTTTCTGCAAGGTGCGAGCTGAAACGATATACGATATAAACATTACACTATGGGATTTTCAAGATTTAATATACATGTAGATAGCAGTAACCTCGATTAGAACTTTAGTAACTTAAAACAATAACAGATAGGTCAATATTTTCCTCATGATATTTTATATCAAAGAAATTAAGAGGTTTTTTTTATGCATCGCACCTTAAAGGTGAGACGATTACCTTTCAGTATTTATAAATCCAAATGGAAAATAATTACTTTCCGTAAGTTCATCTAAGGTAACCCAAACTTAGATACGGGTTTATCAAGAATCATATATAGGATTTTTGAAATTCGAAAGGTATTACATGTATAGATAGAAAAACTACTTTTCCAAATATAATTTTTTTTATGTATTAATTCCTATAATAGAAATTCTGATATTACATGTATGCCATGGAAATAAAATACAAAGTTGATTAACATTGTATAAGATTTTCGATGTTTCATTATAATTACATGTAAAGATGTTAAATACATTCATACTGACAACATATCGATAGATTTGATAATTATGAAGGATATCATCGATCTCGATATTTAAGGTATTCAATGTATAAAGGCCATGTTTTGTAACTAATAAATTAATGGTCCAATATTTTGTTTATCATGGTAGCATTTTGAAGGTGTTATCACATAAAAATACTCCACCAAAGGAATTTACCAAATTTTGATTATTGTTCAATTAATTGCACCTCAAATTTAACATTGAAGTCTATGGGCAGCACCTGTGTAAAAAGTAATTAGAAATTCATACAAACCTCCTGGTGAATACATGCATAAACCCCATCTTTATTAAAATATAAAATAAAATAAATTATTTACCGCAGACATTTTGACGAAATTATTGTTTTCTTCTTTTCATCAAGGGCAGATAACTCTGCATAAACATTTAAGGTGCAAATTGGCGGTCTTATTATATGTTATCAGTCATGTGAATTTGGTTCATTTCACTTCTATTATTATCTAGCAACAATTATTTAACTAGTTTAAAATGATTTAAAATTGTGCAATATCCCTTCATTATACATTGAATACCTTAAAAGATATGGTCATCAAAGCTAAGTCGGTGAACTCCATGGTTTAGTTCATACTATAGGTAACAACCAATTTAATTAGGATCGGTATCGATATCGTCATTGCCGATATTTGGAAGATTGTTGTGGTACAGTGTAATGTCCATATCGATTTCCGTTGCATTTTGTTATTGTATCGTCGATATCGACATCATTGTTTGAACATGCAATTAATTTTTACCAATTATTCATGTGTAATATTTATTTTATTTATTCATTTAGAAATACAACTTTGGGCAATAAACCCATCAGTTTACAATAATTCACATATTATAATATAATGTTAACATTAGACTCTTTGGAGTCTAAAATGGGGGGGGGGGGTGAAACCCCTGATCAAGTTTCTACAGTTCCCACAGTTCCACATATTACGTATATTAAATTAAATGTAAATATGCATATCATACAGATTTGAATATACAATTTTGAGTCAATTAACAATCATTACATCATTACACATAAGTAGAGGCCTAATATAAATGCATAACATATGTTAACATACAAGAGAATATGTTTCTTAAATACATTGAATGAGTTACTTACAGTTTGACAATTAATTATTACGGATTGATAAAGCACATTTGATATATTTAGCAAGACCAACCAAGGTAGATGTATACATGATCTGGACCCAACAACCGAAGTAATTTAAATGTACTTGGAGACTTATAATAGTACTCGCTTATATATTTTTTTTCGTAAATTGTAATATATTGGACAATGAAGAATAAAATTAAATATATACACATGCCGCTGACACTCACCTGATCAACAACAGCCATAATAAAATCAGCTTTATGGAGTCATACACAAAATATCTGGATAATGTAGTATAATAGATCCTGTATAAACATATTTTAATATTGTTCTCTAGATATTCTTATGTAAAACACTGAGCCCTTTTTGTAACAGGATGATTTAATAATCATATCAGTTCTCAAAAAGATCTTAAACAATTGTTTATATATATGTAAACCTACATCAAACTCTAAACCTCTTGTGGGGCCCGAGAATTGTCCCAGGGGCCCACGTCCAAACAACTAAGGATGAACAATATGCCAAGATACTTGCATATAGGTACATTTAATACCATATATTTAACATTTGATTTTTTTTAGAATAATAAATAAACATTTCCTAGGTAAAAATTCGACTCTCCAATGGGGCCCCACCCTACCCCCGAAGATCATAACTGTGACAAACACTATCTGAGGCTGCTTTTACACAAATTACAGCTTCTCTGACAGATTGGTTTTTGAGAGTAAGGTTTTTAAAAGAATTTTCTTTTATATTCCTATGCAAAATTCAAACTCCCATTGTGGCTCCAATCTACCCCTGGGGATCATGATTTGAAGAAACTTAAACTACACAACCTCAGAATGCTTCCGCAAAAGTTACAGCTTTTCTGGCCAATTCGTTTTTGAGAAGAAGATTTTAAAAAGATTTTTCTCTGTATATTCCTATGTAAAACTTCGACCCTCATTGTGGTCCCACCCTACCCCCGGGGATCATGATTCTTACAAACTTGAATCTACACTACTCGAGGATGCTTCCACACAAGTTTAAGCTTTTCTGGCCAATCTATTTATGAGCAGAAGATTTTTCAAAAATACCAACAAATTTCCAACCATTCTCAATTATCTCCCTTTGAGAGAGATAGAGAGCTTGGTCCTTCATTTTTACAAAACCGACTTCCCTTTACCAAAGAATTAAAAGCTTTGTGCCAAGTTTGGTTGAAATTGGCCCTGTGGTTCTGTAGAAGAAGTGGAAAATGTAAAATGTTTACAGACAGACAGACGGACGGACAGACTGACGCTAGACAAAAAGTGATCAGAATAGCTCACTTGAGCTTTTAGCTCAGGTGAGCTAAAACAAAACAAAATGGATCAACATTGTCCAAGCTATGGTCTATCATATACATATAACATATGTGGATTTTAAAGAGACTACACATTAGACGGATGCAAACAGATACTAGTACATGGGCACAGAAAATTACGTTGGGTGTTAATCAAACGCTATAAACTATATTAATATTATTTAAGCCGTTATATTTTTGTATGCTCAAATCTAAATTCAACTAAATCATTGAAATTAAATAATTAAAAGTCATGTGTCAAGATAGTGAAATCAATCGAATAGTTTATATTTTGGAGATATTCAATACCATACCATACTATACAATGTCATTGAAATACTTTACTTCATTTCACTCTACACTACACTACACTACACTACACTACACTACACTACACTACACTACACTACACTATGCTAAACTACACTACCCTACGCTAAGCTACACTTCGCTACACTACACTACACTACACTACACTACACTACACTACACTACACTACACTACACTACACTACACTACACTACACTACACTACACTACACTACACTACACTACACTACTCTTCGCTACACTACACTACACTACACTACACTACACTACACTACACTACACTACACTACACTACACTACACTACACTACACTACACTACACTACACTACACTACACTACACTACACTACACTACTCTATGCTAAGCTACACTTTGCTACACTACACTACCCAACACTATGCTAAACTACACTTCCCTTCGCTAAGCTACACTTCCCTACGCTACGTTACACTACACTACACTATGCTAAACTACACTACTCTACGCTAAGCTACACTTCGCTACGCTACCCTACACTATGCTAAACTACACTACGCTAAGCTACACTTTGCTACGCTACGCTACACTACATCACAATACACCATGATCATTGGTACTAGGGTCAATAGAAATACGAGGACTTTTGCCACTGCTCTTTTTACCTAATGTCATATCATCAACAAATTTGACAGACATAATTAAAGAATGAGTTAAATTTATTTTGATTCTTAAACATAAAAGTATTCCTATATAGTTGAAAATTATTTTTTTTTTAAATTAAAGCTGCAAAAATGAGGCCAGTCTCGGGGGCGTCGGAGCAACTGTCAGATTTTGTGGTATGCGTACAAAATTTACACATGTCCAGATATAAAACAGTAAAAGTATGTTCAAAACTACATTTTCACACCAATTACCAAAATTAGTTCATTACACTATAACAGTATACTAGCTCATAAATATACTATACACATGTACATATTTCCACGCAGTAGCCTGTAACTTTACTTTGACTCATCACTGCTCTAAGTTACAATAACTATTTGCATAATTATGATAGTTTTATACGGCATTCAGAAGTTGGAGTTCTATTCGCTTTTCGCTATTCACTATTCGAATAGGGAATAGAATTCTGAGGTCGGTTCGCTATTCAAATTACCGTAAACATGCTAATAAACTTAAATTCAAAATTCCATATAAACTTTCTTTTATTAATGTAAACAAACAGTTATATATTAAAAATTATATCTTGCTGACCTGATCGGAACATTGACAGAATTAGCTAGCCTGGCGAAAAGGTAAGAAATTCGTCATATTCTGTTGCAATGGTGATATCTTTCAAGGGGCTGGCTAACACCCTGTATCCCATATTTGGGCCTTCATATTTGGAGGAGGCGGGGCCCCGGGAAAGCCCAGTCGACCCTCAAAAGGAATTGGGTTTACACGACCATTAACAGGCTTGGCTAGCCTGGCGAAAATAGGAAATTTCGTATAATACAGTTATAATGGGATATCTTTCAAGGGGCTGGCTAACATCTTGTATCCCATATTTGGGCCTTCATATTTGAAGAAGGCGGGGCCCCGGGAAAGCCCAGTTAATCCTCAAAAGGAATTGGGTTTACACGACCATTAACATGCTTAGCTAGCCTGGCGAAAATAGGAAATTACGTAAATAATACAGTTATAATGGAATATCTTTCAAAAACACCCTGTATCCCATGTTTAGGCCTTCATATTTGGAGGAGGAGGGACTCTGAGAAAGCCCAGTCGACCCTCAAAAGGAATTTGGTTTACACGACCATTAACAGGCTTAGCTAGCCTGGCGAAAATAGGAAATTTCGTATAATACAGTTGTAATGGGATATCTTTCAAGGGGCTGGCTAACACCCTGTATTCCATATTTGGGCCTTCATATTTGGAGGAGGTGGGGCCCCGGGAAAGCCCAGTTGACCCTCAAAAGGAATTGGGTTTACACGACCATTATCAGACTAAGCTAGCTTTTCGAAAATAGAAAATTTCGTATGTTACAGTTATGATTGGATATCCTTCAACTGTATCCCAGATTTGGGCCTTCATATTTGGAGGAGGTAAGACCCCGGAAAAGCCCAGTCGACCATTAAAAAGAATTGGATTTACATGACCATTAATAGGCTTAGCTAGCCTGGCGAAAATAGGAAATTTCGTATAATACAGTTATAATGGGATATTTTTCAAGGGGCTGGCTAACACCCTGTATCCCATATCTGGGCCTTTATATTTGGAGGAGGTTGGGCCCCGGGAAAGTCCTGTCTTTTGTTGATGTAGCGATTAATAAAGAATTAAAAATAAATTATATACACCTTATTTTACACGTCGCTTTGTTATTTGAATTTCTTTTTATATTTTTGTCTTATTATTTCTTCTGTCTTTGCTGAAATACGAGATGCAGTTTTTATAAAATTTGTTTAAACTTGTTAACATGTATGGGAAACATTGATCACGTTCCCTTCGAGTCAGATTTCATGTTCTGTCTCCCCCCTTTCCATTATAAGATCGAAAGTTAAAATTGAGACCACAGTTTCGCATTTTTAGTCCATATCTGATTAAAAGGGCTGATTCTCTCCAAAAAATAAATGAAATAAATATTATAGCAATTTATGCCCCTCAAGTAACCACCCAAGCCTCACATTTACCCCTTTTTGTAAAATTTTACAGGGTCTTTCCAGGGTCTTTCCTGCGAAACTGTCCCATGCCACCTACCAAAGTATCGTATCAGTTTGTTGACATGCAAGTCAAGGTAGCCTTCGATATTTAAAAATAACCTCGCAAGACAAAAAATTGACTTGTCTTGTTTATTTCTTAACAGGTTAATCAACACTAAACATCCAAATAGTTTATAATCAGCAATGACCCCCCCCCACACACACACACACACCTGAAATATGCCTTTGCTTCAATATTTTACTACTTTTCCATGTAAAGGAGGCGATGTGAATATGACTTTGTCCATTGACATTATATTTATATATGTATAGATACCAAAGAAAAAATCAGTGTACCTAGAGTGGGCAACTATATGCGTAGATCTAGATGGAGGGGGTCGGACCCAATCCCGGCAAACAAATTTATATTTCAGCCCCCTCCCTCCTTTTGGATGAATTTTCTTGATCTTGAAGGCACCCCCTCTCTCTCTCTCTCTCTCTCTCTCTCTCTCTCTCTCTCTCTCTCTCTCTGTCTGACTGTCTTTCTCTCTCTCCCTCTCTCATTCTCTCTCTCTCTCTCTCTCTCTCTCTCTCTCTCTCTCTCTCTCTCTCTCTCTCTCTGTTATTATATAAATAGTGCCTGCTTGGGAGGGTACCAGTTGAAATTGACACCCCGAAAAAACCATTGTCAACCGACGCGAAGCGTCGGTTGACAATGGTTTTCTCTTTGCGTCGGTTGACAATGGTTTTCTCGGGGTGTCAATTTCAACTGGTACCCCCCCAAACAGGCACTATTTATTTTATTATACTGAATGCCTTAATTTTATAGCAAATTTTACTGCTTTTATATAGAAAAGACGTGAGTTCTACGGCGAACCGTACGCGCATAATTTACGCGCATGTAACAATTCGTTCTATCGGCCCGTTGCCAAGTGTGTTGCTAACGCTGAGGGTATGAGAACGGATTGTCAACTGCGTCTAAACCAATCAGATTTCAGTATTTAACATGAAAGTATAATAAACCAACATATTAACCATGGATACACAGGTGTGAAATGTCCACTTAGTTTACAGGACGATGCCCGGATTCAGAAAATTTCTCTCGCGAGGGTTGCGGGGGGGGGGGGGGGGTTCTGAGAGATAATTTTGTTTGTCCGGGGTTGGGGGGGTTGGGGGGTTGGGTTGACTCTCTCCTCTAGATCCGCGCATTGAGATGCAAATTTTAGGGTAACGTAGGTTTGTTCTTTGGTAACTATGATAGAAAATTTCGCGCTACGCCAGAAGAAATACTTCCACTCTTTATCGACTTGCAAAATTGTGATAGATTTGGAGAATTGAACATATTCTGGCAGCAAGATATGTCAGATATTGTATAAATATCAATTACTAGTACATGTATGCATTTATTTGTATAAAACAATTTATCGTTTGAAGGAGACAGACAATCCAAGAAAGGAGTGGCTTGATTACTGCTCCCCTCCCCCTTCCTCCTCGTAATCAACATCATTGCCAGATCTGATAGTCTGAATGACTGTAAAGTAGTCTTTAAAATCAATTAACTTATTTGTTCGAACATATAGCAAATTCGTCAGAACTTAAAATATTTTTTCATTTGGTTCTTGGCTTTTTCACACCGCCGTACATACCAAAGCATATTGTGTTTTAAAGAAAAAAATGTGGTGTGCCAATATCTATTTCATGATTTTAATTGATATTGCACTATTTGTTTAAATCAATTTCGTTCGATGTTATAAATCTAAGTTTTTTTTCTACAACCACTACCACCACCTCGCTTGCGAATCAGAGGCACTTGCGTGCATATGCGTATTTATATACTTAATATGTATGTATATTGAAATACTTTAAATGTTTAATTTAAAACAGGGTTAAGATAAATATTGTGATACTGTGGAATCATTAGAATTCGTGGTGGCTTAATTTTCGTGGTATTCGTGGGTACCCCTTGCCCACGAATTTACATCCTCAACGAAAACTAATTATAAAAGATTTAGTTTACCTACTGAAACTGAAAACTGACACATCCACGAAATTACATCCCCACGAATAAACAAAAAACCCACAATCCACGAAAATTGGCCCCCACGAAATTAAATGATTCCACAGTAATTGTATTATATAAATGTCCTTATACATTCACAATAATAACTCCTTTTTAAATGTCAATTGATTTCACCAAGTACGACATCTTAATATGAAAAAATATGAATATGTATGTCACTCCCTATTATAGTATTCCGATTATAATCATTTAGAGGAAATTTATGTCTGTTAGTGGTCATGTTAACCCATTTCCTTTTGAGGGTCGACTGGACAGCCATCGCTTCAATGATATTCCCATTTTAACTGTATAATACCAAATGACTATTTTCAGCAGGCTAGCTATGCTTCTTCGAGGTCGTGTAAACCCAATTCCTTTTGAGGGTCGACTGGACATTCCCGGGGCCCCACCCCCTCAAAATATGAAGGCCTAAACATGGGATACAGGGTGTTAGCCAGCCTACGTGAAAGCAATATTCCCATTATAACCGTATTTAACGAAAATTCCGATTTTCATTAGGCTAGCTAAGCCTGTTAATGGTCGTGTAAACCCAATTCCTTTCAAGGGTCGACTGGGCATTCCCGGGGCCCCATCCTCACTAACATGAAGGCCCAAATATAGGATACACGGTGTTAGCCAGCCCCTTGAAAGATATGACATTATAACTGTATTATACGAAATTTCCTATTTTCGCCAGACTAGCTATGCCTGTTTATGGTCGTGTAAACCCAATTCCTTTTAAAGGTCGACTAGCCTTTCATGAGGCCTCATCTTCACCAAATATGAAGGCCCAAATATATGATACAGCATGTTAGCCAGCCCCTTGAAATATAACCCTTTATAACCGTATTATACCAAATTTCCGATTTTCATTTAGCTAGCTAAGCCTGTCAATGGCCGTGTAAACGCAATTCCTTTTGAAGGTCGACTGAACATTCCAGGGTCCCCATCCCCTCTAAATATGAAGGCCGAAATATGGGATACAGGGTGTTAGCCAGCCCCTGAAATGTATCCTATTATAACTGTATTATACGAAATTTTCAAATTTCGCCAGGCTAGCTAAGCCTGTTAATGGTCGTGTAAATCCTATTCCTTTCAAGGGTCGACTAGGCATTCCCGGGGCCCCATCCTCACTAACATGAAGGCCCAAATTTAGGATACAGGGTGTTAGCCAGCCCCTTGAATGATATTCCATTATAACTGTATTATACGAAATTTCCTATTTTCGCCAGGCTAGCTATGCCTGTCAATGGCCGTGTAAACGCAATTCCTTTTGAAGGTCGACTGAACATTCCAGGGTCCCCATCCCCTCTAAATATGAAGGCCAAAATATGGAATACAGGGTGTTAGCCAGCCCCTTGAAAGCTATTCCCATTATAACCGTATCATACGAAATTTCCTATTTTCGACAAGCTAGCTTCGCCTGTTTACGGTGTTGTAAACTTAATTCATTTTGAGGGTCGACTGGGCTTTCCTGGGGCCTCATCCTCACCAAATATGAAGGCCCAAATATGGGATACAGGGTGTTAGCCAGCCCCTTGAAAGATATCCCATTATAACTGTATTATACGAAATTTCCTATTTTCGCCAGGCTAACTAAACCTGTTAATCGTCGTGTAATCCCAAAACATTTTGAAGGTCAACTGGGCTTTCCCGGAGCCCCATCTACATAAAATATGAAGGCCCAAATATGGGATACAAGGTGTTAGCCAGCCCCTTGAAAGATATCCCATAATTATAACCGTATTATACGAAATTTCCTATTTTCGCCAGGCTAGCCAAGCCTGTTAATGGTCGTGTAAACCCAATTCCTTTTGAGGGTTGACTGGGCTTTCCCGGGGCTCCATTCTCACAAAATATGAAGGACCAAATATGGGATATAGGATGTAAGCCAGCCCCTTGAAAGATATCACCATTGCAACAGAATATGACGAATTTCTTACCTTTTAGTCAGGCTAGCTAATTCTGTCAATGTCCCGATCAGGTCAGCAAGATATAATTTTTAATATATAACTGTTTGTTTACATTTATAAAAGGAAGTTTATATGAAATTTTGAATTTAAGTTTATTAGGATGTTTACGGTAATTTGAATAGCGAACCGACCTCAGAATTCTATTCCCTATTCGAATAGTGAATAGCGAAAAGCGAATAGAACTCCAACTTCTGAATGCCGTTTTATACTCTGGAATACTATAATCATTTTACCTTAAAATTTTATGTTGCTCTACGCCTACATGTATATTATTCTAACAGCTTTCTTTTGCGAGTTGGTAACGAACATTACAATAGCAACTAATTCTTGTGAGCAAGGTCGTAAAGATGAAGAACTATGTTTTCAAAATTAGTAAAGCAAAAAAACCTGTATTTAATTTTCATAACATTTGAATTGGTAAAAGGTAAAATTGTAGAATCATTTTAACAACGGTAGTTTTTAATAGCCAATTTAGCATTTAAACAAAGTATCCTTAGCGATAGATTCTCAACGATCAATTCGATTTATCCTGTTTAAGATTGTATGTAATTAAAAACTATTGTCTTCTTATGAATCCACGTGTGGGGGTATCCAACGTTGAAAATCGATCAGAATGCCCTTATATATATATATACTGATACAGTATATAGAATGCCAGCCAGACCGGATTCCTAGTTTTAACCTTGATATACTCAGGTGAGTTTTATCATAAAAAGCTTCATTAAATAATCAGCGTAATCAGAGAGAATCAGCAAGTATACTGCATTCATTTGATCAAAATATTTTTATCGTAATTTTGTACATTTATTGAATATGTTCTAATTTATTATTATATGTACATTTAATTTGTCTCCTTTTTTTTTTACTATGTATATATTTATTTTTAAATAAATAATTTCTATCCTTTTTTTCTTTTTCTTTCTTTCTTTCTTTCTTTCTTTCTTTCTTTCTTTCTTTCTTTCTCTTTTTTTTTCAGTCAAAAGCTTATATAAGATATTTGGCTTGTAATTCATAGTTTTGATGATTCAAGCTATGTTTAACATAAAATACTATACGTGGTACAGATGTAGATCTGTAGATATTTTCAATTTCTGCCACCACATTTGACTTAGAGGACTCGATGGTTGTAGCCATTTTTAGACTTCATAAACCTCCTTGAGGAAAAGAGCTCTATATAAAGAGATAGGAAACATCCAAATTTTAAAGTTCAATATTTTGATTTTTCCTTTTACTATTTTGATTTTTCCCTTTACTAAACGACAGTTTTTGGTTTAAAGAATGATATCTTTTTTAAGGAAGATCTTATGGATTAATTGTTTACCATCCAACCTCCCAATTTAACGTTTTGTTTTCGCAGATGATGTTTTGACAAAAATGCTTCGTCACTCTGCTGGAATTATCAGCGCATATGATAATGAACAATTATTAAATACGAGGGTCAATCAAAAAATACGAAGACTTTTGCCCTAGCTATGTTATTTAACGTCATATTATTACTTAATTTGGTAGACATAATTTAGCAATTGTTTCAAACAATTTGAAATCAAACAAGTTCATATATACCTTTATATCTGAGAATTTTTAGAATCTTATCCTGTAAAATGAGGTCACGGCGCATGGTCAAACTTTGTTTTCTGTCAACAATAAACCATATTATGTTGAAAGTATATTCTATGTACCGAATAATGACGGGATTTATAGATTTGTTGAACAGATAAGCAGTAACTAAAGACATATAGTCCTCTTTAAAATTGACTAAAAACATTGACGTCGCCGGACGTCACGGCGCAACGAAAAGTATAAACAGTATGGATCTAACTCGGGAAAAACCCGATAAAAACTGAAAATGCTCAATTGTGGAAAAATATAAGTAAAAAATTATTTGCACTTTTTTGTTTAACTCTAACACATTTTGTGGGGGTTGTGGTAAATGTATTTTGAACATCAAACAGAACGAAAGAAAATAGAATATCTGTAAATATATTTGATAAAAAAATAAACAACGTCATCTGACATTTAGGGATTTTCTTACTGTAAACGAAGAGACATGCGGTAAAAAATTAGAAAACTTCGTGGAACTTACTTATGATTTTCGAACAAATGTGAACAAATTAGATGTCAAGTGATATAATGCCGATTTAAAGCAAAATGAGCTGTATTTTTTAGAAAAAATTATTAATTTTTGTCAGAAGAAAGATTTTTCTTCTTTCTTCTCAGGATAAACTACTGAAGTAGTTGTTGATAGCTTGTATGGGGTTTCATTTAAGAGTCTTTACTAGTATTCAGTTTTTTTACTGTGCAAAAAAAAGTCTCAAAGAATATTTTGCTAACCTTGCTTTTAAAAACGAAGGGATGCCTAGGATAAAATTCTTTCTAGTAAAACGAATAATGAAGTATAACTATTAATGAATTGCAAGTTACATATTGCATTTATGGAATTTTATTTTCCTCGTATTTTTTTACGTTAGTATTCTAATCTAAGCGGGAAAATTACATTAGTATTTTTTTTTAATTATTAGCTATTTAAGAAGTTCAATAGTGCGATAGCTATAGCAGTTCAATTTTTGTACCGGACGACAATTATAATTCAATTTTGCTTCAATTAAGGCTTCTTAACGGCTTTCCCACAAAAATAAGGCTAGCCGAAATTTAAAAACCATGATATTTTTTGTAATTTTAGTAGAAAATAACATTTTCGTAAGAAAAAAAAATTCAGCATAAAATTTACAGCTCATATAAGAAATAAACAGCAATTTAAACAGTTCACCGGGATATGAAGTTGGTTGGTCACGTGATCAAATCCTGTGAAGCCCGAATGGCTTCTCAGTAGATTTGATCACGTACCAACCATATCCCGGTGAAATTTTTAACATTGCTCTTTATTACTTATATTTACGTTTGAAAAAGACAAATCGTTTAGAGCTGTTAAAATTACCGAGATTTTATGTTTACAATAACACAAGCGACAAGCGATAAGCGCGTGCTATGATCATTGTGACGTCATGAAAAAGTTCATACAGAATTGAACGTTTTCGCTATTCTATTGGTTCATATAAGGAAACATATTTGCAAATATAAATATATTGCTTTAAATATTGGATATTTCTATTACCTGTGCGTGCGTCATCTTGACGCATGTTTTCAACAAATTGAATACCCTGCGCCGTGGTGACAAAACATGCTGATTTTAAAATCGGGTAACAAAAATACCTTTTCATCAAATGGAATGAAACTTCGTATATCAATAAAATAAGTATTGTTGCATAAATTAACCTGTTATAGTTATGACTTTAATGAAAAAATATATGATAGCCACATTGTTCTTCGTATTTTTAATTGACTCTCGTATATATTTTAATATATTTTAGAATTAAGATATTTTTAAAGGAAAAACCAGGTATTGTAACGTATTTAGTTGGTCAGAAGGAGTCACCACTCGTCATCCATATGTAAATATCAGACTGTAAATTAAAATGAAATCAAGCTTTTTGTTAATGTTAAAATATATCTCTATATATCTTTTACTTAGATCTGCATTGAAAGATGAACAAACATATCTGGTGCGAAATTTCGGTACTGGCTTTGATAGCGTTTCTTGCAACGACCTCAAATGGACTATGTCGAAAATTAGAAAAATTGACAGAGCTTCATATTAGTGGATACAAAGCCCATATCATTCACACAAATGCGTGTATTGAGGTTCGGAAGTCCATTATTGAACCGAACATGTTGGATCTTGAGGTCCCAGGAGGAGAGAGGTTCCGAAGGACCTTCACGACTGATTGCTGCTGCGAGGTGACCTCAAAGACTCTAGAACTGGTAGGTAGACCACTCAAAAACAAACTTTGGTCACGCGCATGTGTATGTATATACCTTAGATTGTTCATACGTGTTCATATATGTTCATATATGTTTATATTTTGTTCATAAGTGTGTATATATATATATATATATATATATATATATATATATATATATATATATATATATATATATATATATATATATATATATATAGTGTGTCCATCCTGTCGATACAGATTTAATACGCGTGCATAATGATACGGATTGGTACAAGTACTTGTAATAAGGAAGGGGGTGGGGTTAAAAAGGAAGTCTAAATTGAAAAACATGTAACTACCAAAATTCATACAATGATTGTCATGCATGAACCCCATCGCTCAACCCCTAATTTAAGGTGGCTGTATGATAAACAATTTATACATCAGATCTTCCTAAAATTTTAGAAATTACACTTTTAGCCATAAACTGTCATCAATAAAGAGGAATTCCATATATTATATCTTTGAAATTTCAATTTTATGCAAAGTTGATTTTCTTATGAAGATTACTATGGTCTAAAAATGGCCGCTACCATTCAGCCCTCTTATTTGAATTCTGATCACTTCCGGGATAGGAAGGGTTTGTAAATTAAAAAGAACTGCCTACATATAATGCATATGACAAACAGTCTAGCACCTTGGTTGAGAAAATTTTTAATATTTCTGTTTGTGTGATACACCTGTATAAATATATTGCTTTCTAACTCGTATTATCGTCATTTTGAAAAATAAGGTTAAGGTGGTATGGAAAGGGCACCCACATTGTGACCTACTTTCTGTTGAAATAAACAATAAAATCAAGTATAACTTTATAATTATATATTTTCTTTTCCAAAATTGTTCCCTAACAGCGTACAGCAATGGGTGAGAGCGTTAATCGAATTCCGCTGGGGCTTTTATTAATTTTTACCTTTCCAAAATTTTTAAAAACATATATTTTTGTTCAAATAATACTATAACTAGTATTGTAAAATACCGGTATGAAAATCATAAACCGGTGAAAGTATTTTGTTTATAATATACTTAAGCTTTGATCCATATTAATATCGACAGCTGTCCCATACCAATACCATACCAGGGGCTAACCAGGCCAAAGCCAATGTTATTGTACTTGGTCAATCATCAACTTTTAGACTAGTATACAGTCATGTTTGGGAGAGGGGGCTTGTCATGATTTTAATTTTAACAGCGTAGTGTTTGATTTCCCAAATGAAACAAAATAAAAAAGTAAATAAATAAAAAAAAACAACCCTTCCCACAAGAAACCCAAACAGACAAATCATTTTAAAGTAAATACAAAAAAGAAAAAAAACCAACCAAAACTCTCTCATTTGATCGAAAGAGATGTTTGATTCTATTTCAAACTGACTAAAAAATCCTGTACATGCATACAGAAGCCGTTAAGTATTGTTGAAAACAGAATCTTGTAATTTTACATGTACGTTACTGCGATAAACTATGTACGTTACTCTGATAAACTATAATTATCTTTTTAAAAAACAATATGATTATCTTGTTAACACGAGGAAATCTGGTAATGTTTTTTCGTTATTGAGTACTTAATTATTATTCCAAAAATTCTTCAAAATAATAATAACTAGGCTCTTGTTGCTATTGCAACAAAAAGGTCTTCCGTTCCTCATGTATTTATCTATTAAAAAATGCATTTACTTTAAAAAAAAAAGAAGGATATAATAGATATTGTGATGGAATTTTCAGAAATTATTTCTATGTGAAACAAAACAAAACGAGAAAAAGTCATTTTGTTTAATATTTGCTCTGACGACCGGAAGTTACGCCGGATCAAACAGAACATGGTAAACATATCTTCATACATTGTTCTATTTTTCCTTAAAGTTTGGATGCTTACGTTATTGTCAGTTATGAGATCTCGTTGAGAAAAGGTTTACGGTCTCGGGACAGGAAACGGACAAACAGAATTGCTTAATGAAAAAAATGTTAATATATCTGTTTAAAAACATTTTCCTCTCGTACATTACTGTTTATCAAGCTTACTGAAACAGTGTAAAAAAAACCCTGTTAAACTTATCAACAATGGTATTTGTTTGAACCCTTCCGGTGAGGACCGGAAGTGACGGCTGACAAAATGAAACACGTAAAACACATCATCTATCAAATGTCTATCACCTACGTAAGTTTTGTGTTTTGATCACTAACAGTTTCTGATTAACGGCGGGTACAAAATTTAGAATAATTGTAATAATAATAAGTGAAATTTTTCTGTTGATTTAACATCGCATAGATGACATATGTATGGATTTGTACTTATATATTTATTGTGTGTAAAACTAATTAAAGAGGTAAAAAAATAATTTTTGAAGTACTTCCGGTGACGACCGGAAGTTACGACGAACAAAACAAAATAGTTTAAACACATCTACAAATATAGGTCTCATCCCACAAAGTTTGGATGCTCAAGTGTTTGCCGATTCTGAGATCTCGAGGGAACAAGGATTTTTGTCGCGGGACAGGAAACGGACCACCTGAAGTGATTTTTGAAAAAATGAAAAAAGCGCCTCGACATATAATTACTCTCTATCATTCCTGAAAATTTCAAGAAAATCTATTCAGCCATCTCTGAGAAATCTTGTGGACAAAAATAAAGGAAAAAAAAATAAGAAGAAACATTACAATCACTATAAGGTCTTCCGTTGTAACGGAAGACCTTAACTAAAGATTATTAAACGTGTGTCGTATACCCTGAACATATCAATAAACTTTAATAATTCAGACTTATCTAAGATTCTGGCTGGTTAACAAACTACCTATCAGATCTACGTATAGCTTAAGTTTTTATACATCATTTTTAAAGCTTTAAAAAATTCAAACTTTAGAGTTGATTTTTCGAACTTTAAAAGTTGGAATTTCCAAATCATATTTGGTAATAATTTGGGGGTACCCTACGGCTTTCCATGCCTTTTCTTTCTGGTAACTAAAATTAATGTTTAAAACAAAAGATCTTTTGTAGTGCCTTTACGAAAATCCCAAATTTTCCCGATTTTTGGACGCATTATTGAACGATCAGCCATATACGAGGGTTGTTAGAAAAGTTCGCGGACAAAGTGATTTACGGCAAAATTACTGTGTACTGTGTAGGATGGCGTAGGTCTTATTAAATGACCACCAATTGAAAATAAGCATGCAAAAATCATATGAATTTGATTTTTTTTTCAAAAGATACAGCGATTTTTACTTTGCATGAACTAGATCTACGGAGCACCATTTTATATTTTCACGACGTCAGGTGACGTCAAACAACTGAAAGTCAAACATGTTACTCTTTTTCAAAGAAAACACCTTTCAGTTCCACACACTGAAAAATTTCAAGTCATTTAATCGATTTATAAAATGTACGTTCATACCATTATTTGTCAAGTTTTTGTATAAAATCTTTTGTGGCATATCCTAGATCATTTAGGTCCAAAAATCCCTGTCCACGCAGTTTCGACTTTAGATGAGGAAAAAAAGCGAAATCCATAGGTGCAAGATCTGGACTGTATGGGGGGGGGGGGGGGGGGTGCTGCAAGAGCTAAAAAAAAATCCGTTCTTCCACTTTTAAACCTCTGTGTTTCTAATTGTAAACACTTGTCCTATAAAAATCGCAGCATCTTGGAACCTTTTGGTCTCCATCGGAGATTTTTCTGCGTGCACACAAATTTAAATTATCGAAGCCCAGTGCTCCAAGATGTCTATTGACGTCAACGTTTTTTTACTCATTTTTCAAGCGTTGTTAGTCGAAATTTGGAGATAAAACGTTCAGCAATTCTTCAATTTAAATGAAACTTTCACAAAATGACCTTCATAAGTTATTGTGATGTCTTATGAAATATCGTTTATTTTATGCGCTTACACGGTTCATTTTCTTAATAAGGAAAATGCGTACAAAATATAAAAAAAAAACACCTGACATGCTCCGTGAGGCATATCCTGTTAAAATAATTAAGCTGTTTCTTAGCTGTTTCGACTTTAAAACTTTGCCTTCGACTTTCGACTTAGGTGGTTACACGGTACGATTCTTCCTCTTAGATTTAATAATGTCAAAGCAAAAACAATTGTCTTTGATTTTTTTTTATCAATGGAATATCCTAGAATATTAATAAGTACAATACACATTTTCAAGGATACGTAAATCCTTGGTGAATTTCTTACTTCGATGCCAATTTTGGATTTTTTGATCAACTCATCACTCAATCCACGAAATCTGGTGCTCATCGAATCAAGATGAAACCATTGTAAAAAAAAAAAACCCATTGTCAATTTGATATTCGCATGTTGGAAGATCAAAGTCTGTTGGAAATTTAAGAAGGCTTGGTGGTCAACAAATTAACCAACAGATCTACCTTTAATTTTTAGATATGGTGTCTTTAGCTATAAACTATTATTAAGTAAAGTAAAAATCCATACATGTATATTTTACCTTTTAAATATGGACGTTTTCGTATATCTTTATATAGAGCTCTACTTTTAAAGGCGATCATTACGGTCAAAAAATGGCCACGACCATCGAACCCTCTGGAATGGTCATTTCACGGCCCCGAAAATGAAAGGAATCAACCATCTTATGAAAGATACAACTCTGTGAAATAATTTGTTAACACCAAAAGATATGCTAATATCATCGTCATATACATTTTAATAGGTTCAATTATCATCAGAGCAACTGTTTGACCTTAGTGTTACGACTTAGAAGAGTTGAATAAAACCTGTGGATAACTATATACTAGTACCTCTATCATTACTATACAGTATTAGTAGGATGCAAAACCCTTCTTTCAAAAAGAACTGAAAAAAGGAGAAGATTAATTCTAGTACATGTATTAAAAATAATGTTTTTATAAAGTTTGATCTAGATTCTTTCTCAAAGCCAAGTCGGTAGGTCATGATAATTTGATAGACTAATATTAACAATTTTATAAATTAAGGGCATTGAAATCGTTGCTTATAACCCCCGCCCCCCCCCCCCCCCATCTACCCCGGTATCCCCCGTTTTTGCAACGAAGTTGAATGTCGGGGTCAGTTGTATAATGCATGGAGAAACAAATTTAAGTCTATAACTTGTAAAAAATCTTCATGTAGAACATTCCATATATTATTTATTTTGAGTACTTCACTGTTTTTTTTTCTTTATTTCAGGTCACTTTAGAGCGTTTTGACAACGGCCCAACCAAAGACGTTTTCTACTTCCGGATAGACGAATGCGGATGTATATTGTGTTCTGAGGTTAGCGTTTCCGGTTCGCCTAATTGACATGCAAGTCAGCTGACTGCAATCACTTGGTGATTTAACGTACCATGTGATAAGTCATGTGATAAAACAGTTTCGGACAAGATGTTCGAATTCTTTATATTTATATCACCGTTAATAATGTTTTTCTTAATACGGAGACAATAACAAAATAGACATTCAGTATTGTACTGTGTGTACCTACAGGAGACGATACATGTATTAATACTATTTTCGCAAGAAAATGTGTAAAAGAAGTACTTGTAAATTTATTATTGTTTTTTTTTCATTATGAGCACGTGTAAAGGTAATTGGAGTAATTTCAAAAGGTGTTTTGTGTGCTAGTATTAAGAAGTACCTGATATATACTTGTTGATTTTTTTTCGATCTCATAATGTTATTTATCAATAAAAATTGTCTTATTACTACAATTTTTGTGAATTTTTAAATTCTAATTCTCCTTTAATTAACCATCACATTTTCTATAAATTGTTAGATATGATTTATTTATCAAAAACTATTAGTTTTTTAGTAAAGAAAAAGTCCATATATTTTAACTTTGAACTTGGAGTATTATATGTATACATGTATAGTGCTCTTTTTCTTGAGGAGATTAATATGCACGCAGTCTTAAAAAAAAATAGGCAACGATTATCCAGCCCTCTTAATTAAGGTGGAATAACACATCATCACAAAATGGATGACCTCTGATCGAAACGACATTTCGTTTTATTAAAAGGATTAGAAGTTTTTTGATATTCATTTTTGATCCCCAATCTGCACATTTTTCGCTTATTTGACATATGTACAGTTTGTTTATCATTATATTTTTCATAATCAAATAATTTACTGTTAATTTGAGTGACTTTTTCCAGGTGTGTTATTCCATCTTAATAAGTGGCTTAATCCTATTGAAATCTATAACTTATTGAATAAAATTTGAAGTGCTTAGAATATGAGGTTTTATTAATGAGCAAAAGTCGTATAGATGGTTAACTTCAATTGTAAATCTGATACTGTCTGAAAAATCGTGACCTGTCTGGCAGATTTCAAAGTTGTAATTGATGCGAAAATTGCCGCCAGGGCTTCAGTAGGTATATTAATTTAGTGGTGAAGAATATTGATGTGGTCGCATCTAAATTCTAAGAAAACCGCGAAAAGAGTGAACTAGATATGTACAGTAATCGAAAATCTTTTGAAACGTTTTTAGACCTTTCGAGAAAAAAAATACTCATGAAAAGAATTTTTTGCGTAATGGGATATCTTTTGATATCGATCGACAACATAAAAAAGAGAAAATATAGAAAAAAGTAAAAAATAGCTATTTTATATGTAGGTGTGCATCTAATCAAAGACTTAAAAGCAGTCAGACAGACGATCATTCGCTTCATTTGGGAAGTAAATCATATTTGCCATATTGTGCCTCATTTGATTTCGAAATAGAATATCCTGTGTGTTTTCTTTCTTTCTCAACTGTCAGGCTAGAAAGATTTACCCTTTAAAAAAAGAAAAATTAATAATTCATACTGATAAAAATAATTCTGAGGATTCTTTAATAGAATACAAGTTTTTCTCTCCGAAATTCATTGATTTCTTGTAAATAGTCGAAATCCTATGGAAATCTTAAGATATAATTCCCATATGAAACATATACTTGTAGTAATTTAAATTCTTACAGGAAATGGATAAATCTAGGCACAAAAGCCTTTTGAGCTTACATTTGTACAAGCCAAAATATAAATAAATTGTTGCGTTATATAACCTGTAACTTTCGCAAATCGACGCAATATTGTGGTTTCCACATTCGTGGATTTAGTTGTTGAGTTAAATGTTTATTGAAGTGCATTTTCTTTTCACATTCTGTTTAGAAAGGATCATTGACCAAGAATTTAAATATCCTTGATACTTTGATTTTTGCGAAATGTACGAAAATATATATCCACGAATATTAATAAAGCCACCGTAGTTGATTAAAAAAATTATTTTAGTTGCACTTGTTTGACTGTATTTCAACACATTTCTAATGCACGTGATGCTTATATAAGGTTTGAATATGAATACCCCAAAACAGAACGTTTGACATTTACACGATTTCCTGTGATTTGGTGTTTAACAACCGATAACCAGATTTTCTCAAAATTCATTACCGAGTGTCTGGCAAACGAGCTAATGGTGGCGACAGATACTTAACCGAATCCGATTTCAGGGTACAATGTGTATATAATTGTGGGTAGAAGTGGCAACCACAATACATAAGGCCCGTGAAGTCTTTGGTACTGCTAGTTCTAATCAGAACGAAAAAGTCCCTTTTTACGTCAAAAGTGACCTTTCTTAACGGAGTCGTACGGATCCCTGAAGCTTGCAATGGTTGTTTTCATCGGAAGTTGATACTTGTTGAGAAAAAGAAGTGTTTGGGCCAAACGAAAAAAAAACAACATTGTAATTTCTTTGAAATTAATCGTTTAAATATGGACGCTTACTGAGGCATCAATGTTAAGCTAATAAACCGGGAACCCGGTGACATGCTTGAGATATTAACGTCAAAGTTAAAAAAAATTGATTGCATGATCTCTACTTTCCTCATTAGATATTTCTTCTGTTTGTTTAATATTTATTTTTAGTCATTTTCTTGCTGTTGTGTTGTTGTTGTTGTTGTTGTTGTTGTTAGCGTTGGTTTAATTTAAGGGACTGTTATGTAAATTCATGTATGCGTTTTTAAACCGGGTAGTTTGCTTATGCAAAATAAATGCATGCAATGTTATACTTTAAAAAATGTTGAAATAAAAGCATTTAACAGTACACAAAACCATACAAAACGAATATCAATGAACCTTTAATAACAATTTACCACAACATCGAAACACACATTTTTCTTAAAATCAAATCAATCGAAATGGGCAGAAATATACTTTATACTCTAATATTAAAAATACTTACCTTTCATGATAAATGCAATGCCCCCCGCCGTTTTGACATAGATTAATTACAATCTATTAGTAGGTTGTTGTTGTAATCGAATGGTTGAACATCCTACATGTACATAAGATTTATATCAAATTTTGAATGTCAGTTATTTAAAGAAAAATGTTGGGCTTGCAATGAACGAAGTGATGCAAAAGCTGTCACAAAATATTGGCTGTTATTTATGTTTGCTTCCTGTTCCTTGAATAATTCTGGTCTGTCCCTGTCTAGTGGAAACCTCTCAAAGTCGCCCCATCACACACAGACGGCAACATTAATATCCGGATATTTAACGGTCTCTTCCTTCACACCACGTGACCAGTCTTCAGTTCACGAAGATAGTTTTATTACCTCCCCTGCTGAAGAGCAGACATTTTATTATGTTGCATGAATCACAAGTTCATAATAATAACTACTCTAGATATAAAACGATTTTATCATTAAATTTTACACTGTATTCCGACGCAGTTTGTTGTCTCAAGACAATTAAATAACCAGTACAAAGGGTTTGCGCGTTATACGCAGCTTCTTCAATTTAATCACATTTTCACTGGAAAATTCACTTGCATTATATCATAAAATTCACCATAGATCAAAGTATTTATATCCGAAATTATTTTCGGGGTCATAAAATACGATCCAATGTGGGTCTAGAAGCTTAAAAACAGAAGTAAACACAAAAACATAAAAATAATCATATTGTACCGGTGTAACTTGCATAGGTGGGAAGGCCTAACAGAAATAAATGTTCGACATCAGTTAGTCAGTCGTTTTCAATTTTTTTTTCAGGACTTTCATTTTTAAACTGTTTCAAAAGTCGCATGGGAGAGGACACTTGCACTTTGAAGTATTAATAAGGATGAAGTACATTTAATACGCAATATAGAATTTTTAGACCGAAAACTGACGCCTTATTATAACCGGAAGTTTATCACGCCGTGTAAAAAAAAAATACCGGATACGAAAGACACTGGGATTACCTTAAAGGCGGAAGATACCCCATCTTTGACACTTTTTTTGTATATAAAGATGGCCATGTTTTATTGTCTTATGTTCTCTGTTTATTCTAGTCACAATAATGTGTTATTTATCTATGTTTTATATATGCAGGATTGTTCCTTTGATTAACAGTATTGTGGGGTTTTTTTGTAGTTTACATCACTTTATGTTGTATTTTGTACTTTGTCATTTGTTATATTATTTAATAAATGACCATTCTTATTCCTTAATCACGGTCTTGTGTTACATTGTGTCAAACGGAGCACCACCATATCAGTTATCCATAAAGGAGATCGCTGGTACTGTTGATATTTAAACAAAATATGCTTTCCTCTATGCTTCATGCGGGTATGAAGGTTATCGGGTTATGTTAATTATTTCTGCAATGCTGCATGTATATATAGCTACCTTTATAGACCCAATAGAGCAGCAAAGAAAGCATTTTATTGTTTATACATGTATTTACATCTATCTTTGAGCCATTTATCAATTAATGTTTTAAAATAATCAGTTAAACCATTTCCTTTTCTTTTGGAAAACGCTATTGGAATGTAATTCTATGCTCTTGGGGAAAAATAGAAGATAACTTCCATTTTTTCCCCCAAACAAAACGTCAGTCATGGCGATCACCAGCCATGGTATACACAAGACGGGTAAACGAATGTCAATCATTTTCTAACATCCAATCTGGGACCTGAATTCAGTTGATTGACAGGAGTGCACTGACCAGGTAAATTTGAAGGCGGTACTTACTTGTTTCGGTCTTTAACAAGCTATATACGCTTTGTCTTTTAAATTATTTGTCTGTATATCAAGTTATCTAAATGTCATATTTTCAAACACTGTCATGCACATACTAATTGTTCAATATTGAACATCACTTTGAGTTATCACTTCTTTTATAGGAAATGGCGTTCTCAGTTTTCAGACCTTGTCCCTAATCCATTTTGCATACACTACTGAGTATCTATCAATAAAATATTTTCAATAATCATTACCATTTAATCCATTTTCCATAAAAGTAAGTAAATGTATGTAAATTATTATGTTTGTCGATTACAAAGTTACACAAAAGAAACAGTCATTTATTCCATAAATGGAATGTATCGTAACTATAGCCTTCTTGGAAGTCTGGGGTCAGTTTCAATGTAGCTTTAGTTTAAATAGATCAAGAAATAATTAAAACAAAGTTAGCAACAAAAGTATAAAGAATACATCAATTGACGATGTAAAAATTATTAATTATAGTTACTTGAGTTAATTAAAGTTTGGGGGGGGGGGGTAAACTTCTCAAAAACACTGACAAGCAAAAAAAATGGTTATGGTTATGTCTAACTTTGGAAAAAAGCCCCCCCCCCCCCAACCCGGTTCCGACACCTATGTAAAAGTGTGGATGGAAGTTAGAGCCGGTATATAGCATAAGTTTGTACGAATCTTGTAAGTTTTAGCAATTTTAGCGCAGAGCGGATAGAGTTGAGAAACAATGATATTCTTTCCCTTTTAATTGCGTCAAGATATAGGGATAATGAACTTCAATATGCATGTGAACAATAGAGTCTTTCTAAATTTCCACTCAAAGCGCCTTCTATAATAAGACTAGGTCTTATGGGAGTTTCTATTCTTTTTTGCACTCATATACAATCAATTCAAAACTATAAAACGCCTTTGTTTTATTCCAATTTTTAAGTTTCAAAAAGATCTAGATTGCCTGTTCTTTGATTTTTTATTTCAATTTGTCAACTATTTCTTTGATGATTTACTGTTACTTTTCTATTAATAAAATGGACCATCTTAGAACGCCGTCAAATTGAGTCCAAGAATATCGTTATCTTATATCAGAATAACAACAGATTAATTCAAGTAAAAATTTTTTTGATATCTATACATTGTATATGAAAAGATCGAAATTCAATGCGCTAGTAAGGTAAAATTTGAAATCATCATCGGTGGCAATTGTGCATGTGAATTATCACTTTCGGGAGAGGAAGTGACGTCTAGCCAACTATACCCCTCTTAAGGATGGATGGTCATGGCCATTTATAGGTTATATTTACCTCCTTTAGACGAAGACTGTGTATAAAGATACAAGAAAATGTTCCAATTTTGGAATTTTTCTTTACAAAACGATAGTTTATGGCCAAACATATAATATTTAAAAGTTTAAGGCAAATCTGATGGTTAATTTGTTGACCACCCAGCCTCCTTAAGGTAGCTCACTACACCTAGACTTATACTTTTTAAGATGGCGATTTAAATGCTTTGTTTAATTGTTTGTATAAATCGGTTTGGTTGTATATCGTCATAGCTCAGTGGTTAAAGTGTGGGGCTTGTGAACCGCAGATCATGAGTCCGAATCCACATGGGGCTTTTGTTCATATTGACTGAATTACAATTTTGAAAAGATAATTTTTTATCCAAAATTGCAATTTTATTCGCCTATTTGACTTTTATTAGGGAAGGCAATCGATTGCAAATTTGCTAATCGGTTAATCGCAATTCGTTCCGGCCGATTAACCGGTTACTCGTATCAAAATATGCAGATTTTTGACATGTTATTATTATTTTTGATAATTGTTATAAATAACACAGAAAACACGATAGGAATATTCTGCTTATGTGTAAAACAAAATATAACATAAACATTATATTCAATAAAAAAATCTTAAACAACGATCAAACAGTAACAAAAAAGTTTCACTGACTTCCCACAACAAAGTCTGCCCATGACAAGTGATAGTAGTACATGTATGTGCCCGCTTTAGACAATTGCATTGTCTTTGTCGTGTAAAAGGAATTAAAAAGGTAAAATTAACATATTGAATGTAGATACGATGATGATAAGTGTAACTGTACTCAAAAGTGATATTAGTATCATTCATTACATTAATGATTTATGGAAAACTGAACAAACAAGGCAGTGGCATGTTGTTTTAATAGTGATTTTAAAATTAACACTTACTATACCTCAAAGAGCTCAGCCCGGGGGTCTTTACGGTCTCCAATTTAACTTGATTAGATAATAGTCTCGAACGACAAAAAATTAAATTTATTTGAAACTGCGTTAAAATATACATTATCGACTACCAGATTACTGATTTTGTAACCGGTTACCATCGTTCCGACCGATTAATCGGTTAACTGGTTAGAGATTGCCATCCCTACATTTTATCCATCATTCTATCCATCATAATCAAATAATTTTCTGCGGATTTAAGACTATTTTAAGGTGTAATGAGCCACCTTAAATAGCCCACATTCAGCCCTACAATAATGGTTTCCATAAAAATTTAAAATTATATATAGATAAATCTTTATCCCCAAATGACGCAAAATTATATGTATCAGAACTGTACAAAGGAAAGATATTAAACAAGTCGTAAATTTAGTTTTTCCTTAAAAAATCTAATGAAAACAATTAGAAGACAAGAGGCCCTCAGGCCTTGACAGTCACCTGAGTACCATAGCCCTTATATTGACATGTCAAACTTAAGAGTCTCATGTTTGCATTTTAAGCTTCATTTTGAAGTCTAAACCATAATCTAAGACTCGTCTGACTGTTACCCCCGCTTTTATTATAGGATGTTTAAAAAACATCATTCATGAAAATGGGGATGTGGGAGGGGGTGGGTGGGGGTTCAAGAGTCGGAGGAATCTCAGATTATCTATATCATAGCTGAAGGGGTCAAACATTGAAAACGTTTGGTAAAAAGAGCCTGAATGTCTTTAATTGTCAATTTTCAATAATATTTACAGTTTCATTTATAATGCACACAACATGCATACAGCTTATTTATACAAGCATACAATGCACAGGAAATTAAAGTAGATTTCCTATTTAATATAATATTGCTATAGTGATAATTTACCTTGTAGTTTTCAAGACGAAGTTAAAATTGTTAATGGGTGACAAACAGCAATTACTCTAAGGAAAATACATGTTTAATTTATACGGCCATATTTGTCTACCCCCCCCCCCCTTAAAAAAAAGAAAAGAAAAGAAAAGAAAAAAGAAATGCCTCAAATTCTGCCCCATGGACAGTGAATTTCACAATTTAAGAACAGGACTTAATGAACATAATAATAAAAATAATGCAATTAGTTTATCCCCACGACTGTGATATTACAGAAGAAAGTTTTATAATTATATCAGTACATTTTCACTATGTGGTCATATTGGCCCTACCCTGTGCTCCTGAACCCCTGTCCCAGTGGTCATGAATTTCACAATTTAGGTAGAGGGCTTCATGAATATCATAACCATGCATTCAATTTATCTCCTACTACTGTGGAAGCGAAAAGATTATTTAAAGATTTAATACATCTCCACTATATGGCCACATTGGCCCCACCCTAGGGCCTGAACACCTAACTAAGTGTGTGCAAACAGAGAATTGTGAGCAAAGCTCTGTATCTTATGGTGTCCGGATAGGGCCATTTGCGTTAGCGCGACATCGCGTTCAGATAAACGAGACATCGCGCTAACACACAACACGCCGTCGCGCTAACGCAACTTTGCACAACACGCCGTCGCGCTATAACACACAACACGCCGTCACGCTAACGCAACTTTGCACAACACGCCGTCGCGCTAACACACAACACGCCGTCGCGCTAACACAACTTTGCACAACACGCCATCGCGCTAACACACAACACACTATCGCGCTAACACAAAACACGCCGTCGCGCTAACACAACTTTGCACAACACGCCGTCGCGCTAACGCAACTTTGCAAGTTTCACAGTCTAGTAGGAAGTCGTGTCCGGAAATATTAGACTGCGCATGCTGAAATTTGTAGGCCTGCATGCAAGCATGGATGAAAAATAAATAAAATGTACTTTGAAATACATATATTATTTTCATTTATCAATACATATGAATAAAAATATAGTTACTAGTATGTCACTGTATAAGAATATGCTATCATGCACAAGATGTACAAGATGGCCGCATATCCCCTTAATTACCGTCTTCCTTGGAAGTATAAAGTATAAAGTATAAAGAGTTGAAATAATTTACAGTCTCCGGGTTGTGCACTTCCTCTTCTTTGTGATTGGTAGAAAATACATGATGTGAAAATTTACATTTATTTCATTGGTTGAAAAGCTGTTCGGCGCAAGGAAAATAATTTTCTGATGATTTTTTTTACGTACGACTTAACAATTTTCGTAGATTTTAAATCTTAAAAAGTGAGAAAACGAAAAAAGCAATAAAATTAGCTATCAATGAAATTCAGACTTCAATTTTTCGGTACAACTAGTTGAAAGCAATGTTCTATAATATCTATTGAAAGTTTTTGTTCTTTTCTTTTTGGATTGTTTTCGCAAGTACAAAAATGTGAAAATTTGATACGGTATGTCTAATATCAGTAAAAACGATACGGTATCGGGTAAAACTAGAAACATTTTAACAGGAGCTTGGACTTTGGATAGTTGCGGCAAACAGCATTGTGACATAGGCCTGTCTATTTCATTGCTGGCCATACAACCATGGCTCTTTGAAAACAACTAGATTTGTCTGGCTTTGGAGCTAAGACTACGCAATCGGTGTATATATATTTTGCTTGAAACCAGCGTCATTTTTAACTTGTTTTGACGCAAGAATAGATAGTTACGTCCTACTGAAAGTCCAAGGTCTTGTTAAAATGGTTCTAATATCAGTAAAACAAGTGCGGAATGCTGTGGTATTAAGTTTGATTTTATTAAAATAAAATAATACGGCCCTTCCTAATATCTCTTTTTCCCTAATAGTCGATCTCAACTCACAAGCACGTGGTACGCACTTCTCAATTTTAGGCGCGCACGCTTAGGTACATTAAAAAGGTTTCAAAAGCCATTGCATGTAGACCTTATATATAAAAAAGAATTGAATTTTCTTTGATAACTTAATTCGGTTTAAAGTTTGCTCTAAAGACGGTAAGCTTTTTTAAAAAGCTAAACTTGTCTTATTTTACATTCTCTCACCAGAGGTCGTGCTACACAAGTTTCGCTTACACTAGAGGTCGTGCTACACAAGTTTCGCTTACACTAGAGGTCGTGCTACACAAGTTTCGCTTACACCTCTGTCAAAGCCGGAAAAATAGTCTGTCACATGATCAAAACAAGCATGGCAAGCACATCGCATTTTTGGTTCGTTTCTTCTGTACAATCAGCTTGAAGGGAAGTCATCGACGGGCGAATGACATTGCTGCTGATTTCTGTAAAATCATCGATGAATCGGTAGCGTAAAGAAAGTAATTTTTCAAACATCTGTCAAACTAGATCATGTGATCATATTTTAATTTTTACATCCGCAAAATAGTTCTCCCAGTAACGTTGAAATAAAAATAAATAAAGGCGTTAATAAAGATTTAAATTTTATTATTTATAATTATATTCATAGATAAAAGGAATAACTACATAGATTTAAATTACATTTTGCCTATCGTTTAAGTTTGTACAAGAATCTTGTACATCGGGTGTTGACAGAGGTGTAAGCGAAACTTGTGTAGCACGACCTTTGCTGAGAGAAAGCTTATTTTAATGGACTTTCCCACGATTAAAAAAATATATAGCTCCTATGTCAGTACATAAATAATTTATAAATCATTATAAGTTAGTTATAAGATTGATTTTATTGTTATAATTTTCCAATTGAATCGCCATTTGGGTTCATTTGGGTCCATTTGGGTAAATCGACGCACCGTGGAATACCGAAACCGAAGTTATAAACTGATTGACCGCTAATATCTCTTTATTATTAGTTACGTAAATTACTCAAATTTGAAACATAATTAGCCCATAATTTTTGAAATTTATATTTTCCTTTCCATAAGGATTATTTTTGCTAAATTACGTTGAATATGACTCCAGCAGTTCTTGAGAAGAAGATTTTTATATTAAAAACGCACCCCTCTTTTTCTAATGTTTCGAGGTTTTCTTCGTTTTGAATAAAGATCTGTCTTTCATTTCTACAATTAAATTATAATCACCTTTTCATAGAAAAGTTTACAGACGGACGGACAAACGGACGACGGACAAACTGTGACCAGAAAAGCTCGCTTGAATTTTCAGCTCAGGTAAGCTAAAAGTGTGATGTTGTAAACGGACGATGCATGATGGACGACGCACGACGACGGACGAAGACCAATTGCATGAGTCACCTGAGTGACTCAGGTGACCTAAAAACCCATGTGCACGTTAATCTTTATATTCCTACAAATGTACATATCTCAAATGTCCCCAATGTTTCCACAGCCCTTACAAGTACTTGAATAGTTTTAGGACTGTGTCAGTAAAAATCAAACACGAAATAATGGAAGGAAATTGATAAGACATGATTATTCAATGAAATCAATTACAAGTATCTAAGAAAGATATTGCGTAAAACACTGTGTAAAGGAGCCAGGCCACTTATTACCAGTAGTGAGCTACATGTACTAGTGTATTTCAGCTTGCTGCTTCGTTTATAAAATTATGCATGTATTTGTCATTTTCATCCACTAAGTATTTTCTCCTCCATTTCATTAGAAAACCGAATGTGATTCATAGCTCTTTAGAGACTGACAGGACTGAAATATACACAGTTCAGTTCTAAGCAGTTTATCGATTGGTTGAAACCTTCAGCAACCTAAAAAAAAAATCACGTACTGTACAAAATACTCAAATTCCCATATATAAGAAGAATTGATAATTTATTTTGCTCCTTTTAAACATCATCAAAGAAACCATGGGTGTAGTAGTTCTTGTTTTGTCGCTTTAACTAACCGCATTGGTGAAATAAAAATGCTCTTAGTTTTGTAATGGAATTTTATCAATTGTCAAAATTCATTACTGTCATGTCTATATTTACATATATTTACGTAACAGACCAAGAAGTTCACACTCTCATTTGAGGTGTTTTTTATATTGTGTAGGTACATTTCCAAGTGTATTCCTTATCAGTAAATTGCCTTGATATGAACCTAATTTTTGTTTTAAAAATATGTTGAGAGTGTATAAAGTTTGATGAATGCCACAGAGAGTTGTCACTCATCTTGGAGGATCAACAGCCTTTAAGTTCTATCATCAAGAAAGTTCACAAAATCATAAATGTTGAAAAATAAAGAACATTTTATTGAGCCAATTTATTATTTAAAAAAATATACAAATTTAGCACATGACTGTGTATGCAAAAGAAAAAATAGAACAAAAAAGTAAAAATTCATAAATATTATTTTTGAAAGTTAATTCATTTTTCTTTTAATGGACAAATAATAAAGAAAATGGCACAGAAATTAAAAAATTAATAAAACTGAGCCTTATTTATATAAGCTGCCTTCAATGAAAACAATTTTGAAAATTTTCTCTATTAAGATGATTAAAACTCTATCATACATTTGCACTCATAGCCAAATTTAAATTTCCAAACATCAATTAAAAAATTCAAATAAAAAACAAAACAGACAAACCAAAATAAAATGGATTAGGTGTACAAGCCCAGCAATTAAAGGGGTAAAAAGTATATACATTCCATTGATTGTGTGAGTTTAATTAATTTACCTCTAATTCTTGTAAAAGCATAATTGTGCTAAATCAGAATTCTTAAACATGAGGAATAAACTCTGTGCACATGTTGATAAACTGAAATTTAATATGCCGAGATCAATTTCTACCATAAAAAGTAAAACATTTTGATTATCAATTAAAAAGATACAATCTAACATTTTCGCAAAGAGAAAACATACTTTTGAAATATTACCAAATGAAATATAATTTGGACTTCTCATACTTTAGAATGAAAAATATTTCATTACAATACTCTTCCTTTTATCCTTGATTTCAGGAATATTATGCATTTAAATTCCTTTTTTTTTTTACACACATACACACTGATACATGTTTTTAAAACTATATAAAAGCGATGACATATCTATTGAAATCAATAGAATATTGGATTGATGCTTAAAGATTACAATAAAAAAAAACTACAAACATACAATATATGAACTGCTACATGATGCTCATTTGCAGGGGGAGGAACATTCATGTAAAATATTTTATAAAAATATTACATCTTCGTAATTGCTAAGTATCAGCATACTTAATTTGAACTGGTAGACACTGCTTTCTTTTAAATTCTGTAAGTCTCTCATATTCAAAAGAAAACAAATAGCCTTAATAATAAAAAAACAAAACAAAAAAAACATATTTTATACATCGTTGAAAAATTCTTGTCCCATAAAAAATAGAAAGAAATTACACATCAAAATATCTTTAATAACATCAAAATTTTAAGTGTACTAAAAAACAACATCCAGGGAACTTTCAAATACATTTAAATCTCTAATCATTTGGTTTCCTTTTAATCTCCTTTCTTTCCACGGGTTGAGCGAGTATTGTACCTGTGGCTAACAGAGGTAGTGGTCACGCTCTCAACGGTTTTGGTTTGCTTGACCTGCTTTGTGAATGGTATTTCCTGCCACGACTGAACAAGCAACAGAGCCGGGATAACAACCCAGATTCCATTGAAAAAGACGAGGTAAACCCACATATACAGGAAGTTGTCAGTCCGCAGATTCTTGCTTCCTGTCAACCATTCTGGACAAAATGTCATCCATCCTAAAATTAAATAATAGAATGACTACAATGTTTTATTATACCTTATTGCCATATGAGAGAGAGAGAGAGAGAGAGAGAGAGAGAGAGAGAGAGAGAGAGAGAGAGAGAGACACACACACACAGAGATGTACACATTAAAAAACATAGGTAATCTCAGATTACAAAGCTCACCGAGACGAGGCATCACCTTTATGAGGAATCATCTTATGAGACCACCTTTATCATATTTTTTGAAAATCATAGTTAATAATGATCTTGGATATACATGGATACTGTTTTGACACAATATCGTATAACAATATCATATGTTAAAAAATTGTATAATAATCATATGTTCATTTCATAGGGTATTATATGATACAATGTTTATCAATACAATAATATAAAATATGATATTGCATCCTATGATACCTACAATATATATCATATAATACAATAAAATACTGTAATAAATAATGATGAATTATGATATTGTAACATATGATATGACATTGTATTTTGTTATACATTATTGTATTTGATCACATAATACAATATCATAATATATTATGATATTGGTATTACATGATACAATATAATAATATATGATACAATATCATATCACATAATACATCACAATATTGTAACATATGATATTATTGTATAATATTATAGTATGATATTGCATTGTATGATATTGTATCATATTTGATACATAATAGGTTATTGTATCATATGATACAATAAAATTAGATACAACATTGTATCATATCAATTGATACAATATCATGTGATATAGTACTATATTATATCATACAATATCATATTATACTATATTGTATTATATGATACAATATCACATTATACAATATCATATTATACTATATTGTATTATATGATACAATATCACATTATACAATATCATATAATACTGTTTCATACAATATTATATGTTGCCATATCATATGCAAGCTATTATCTATAAAATATGTGACCTGTTCCAAAAAAACAAATCTCATCCAGCATCCGAAACCTACGGCTCAGATTCAGCATTCAAGCCTGCCAGGTGCATCAGTATCATAAGATGCATCATCCATGCAAGTTTGGTGAAGTTAGGACCAGTAATAACTAAGATATAATCATAAGAGAGCACCTGCTCCAAAAACACCAGCTCTTATAACCTTAACCTCCCTCCAGCATCCGAAACCTATGGGTCAAATTCAGCATTCATGCCTGTCAGGTGCATCAGTATCATAAGACGCACCATCCATGCAAGTTTAGTAAAGTTAGGACCAGTAATAACTAAGATATATTTTTCAGCATCCTTGATAATGGAGATCAGGCTCTGCATCTAAAGCTACCTCTGCAATTCATTTATATTATAGTTCAATCAACTATGCAAGTTTGAAATAGTACTAATATTCATTAAACATGTGACCTGTTCCAAAAAACTTAACCTAATCCAGCATCCGAATCCTTTGGCTCAGATTCAGCATTCAAGCCTGTCAGGTGCATCAGTATCATAAGACGTATCATCCATGCAAGTTTTATGAAGTTAGGACCAGGAATAACTAAGATATAATCATCAGAGGGCACCTGCTCCAAAAACTTTAACCAGCTTTAAAAACCTTAACCTCCTTCAGCATCCGAAACCTATGGCTCAGATTCAGCATTCATGCCTGTCAGGTGCATCAGTATTATAAGACGCACCATCCATGTAAGTTTGGTGAAGTTAGGACCAGTAATAACCAAGATATAATCATCAAAGGGCACCTGCTCAAAAAACTTTAACCAGCTCTAAAAACCTTAACCTCATCCAGCATCCGAAACCTATGGCTCAGATTCAGCATTCCTGCCTGTCAGAGGCATCAGTATCATAAGACACACCATCCATGCAAGTTTGGTGAAGATAGGACCAGTAGTAACTTAGAAATTGCTATCAAAGGGCACCTGCACCAAAAACTTTAACCTGCTCCAAAAACCTTAACCTCCTCCAGCATCTGAAACTCATGGCCCTGATTCAGCATTCAAGTCTTTCAAGTCCATAAGTAGGTCAAGGTGCATCATCCATGCAAGTTTGGTGAAGATAGGACAAGTAATAACTTAGATACAGGACCTGCAACAAAAACTTTAACCAGGTCCGGATGCCGACGCCGAGGGTATAGCATAAGCTCCCCCCGACTTCGTCTCGGTGAGCTAAAAATTTACTGCTAAATGCAAAATTGAAAGGATATCAGTTTTACAATACATGTATAGTGAATGTCATAGAATATAACAAATTCGTAACTCTTTCTAGAAAAAATTTGTATGACAACATACATCTTCTTTATTTTATCTATCTATTAATTGGAATTTTGTTGATTTCTTTTTTTTTTAATTGGTGTTGATATTTTTGTACATGTATCTCCTTACCACCATAAAGTTCACATACACACAGAAATATCTGTATGAAGTGGCGATAGGATTTGTCTTTCAATATAGCAAAGATTAGCCACACAGCCAAGGGTCCAGTAATGAATACGGTCAGGATTTCCAAGGATACAATTGTTGGATCTGATATACCCCATCTTGTATCAGCCAAGGCATATTCTTTCCCTACATAAAAACAAACATTAATTACCTAAAAAACATCACATATATTTGTAGCACTAAATACTTATTCATTTTGAGTATATGTATAGACAAATATTTCCTGAACTCTTTGATTTTTTTTTCTCTGTGTGCTTTGATAATAATTATATTTTTAAAAAAAAAATACATTCTGCAAATACAAAATATTGTTAAAAATATCTATCAAATTAATTTTGATTGATTTTCTCAAGTCTTACATTTCCTATCTATTTGTGTAAATTCATGACTCAATTTAAAATGAATTTGGGTTCCAATTCATTTTAGTATATATGTACATGTACTTATAATCAGTTTCTTTTTTCATATTGTCTAAGCATCATCAAAGTGTCTGAAAAGTAAATATGCAAAATATTTCCTATTAAGCTGAAATAACACATCATAGAGAGCAAGCACAATTTATAACAAAAAAATCTAGATTTTTGAAGTAAAAATTGATTTGTGATTTTTTTTTACACATACATTTATTCACATTGATCTTGGTAGAAATTTGGTTCAGTTTGATATTTGGACTGACTCCTTCGCCAATTCTCCAGACAGTCCTTTATAATTCATGTCTGGAAATTAAAGGTATATGTGGCGTAATTTTAGTGAATAACAATAATAGGATTTGATTATTTGCTTCATTTCTTTACTAAAAGATAGGACTTTCACACAAATTATGCTTTATAAGTCAATCGCATAACAAAGATACAAGAAATCAAAAAAATATTTTTTAATTTTTACCGGCACGGTAAAAAATACAAAAGATTTGAATAACCCCGCCTTAAATGGGTCACGTGACATCCATCTCCGGTCTATCAAACAACAATGGCGATGACGAGAAAGATAATAGGTATACCATTAAGTTTGACAGATTTGGCAATGAAAGAAAAAAAAGAGACAGACTGACAATGATAGGAACAAAGGGAAGATTGTCATCGGAGACCATGTAGATTGATGGAATAGGAATTAAAGCCGATTTAAACTTAAGTTTCCATCATGAAGTTGTAGGGGTTTTGCTAGTCAGGTTCGTGCTCCATGTGTCCTGTGTCTTTACTTTATAAGTTTTAAACCACAAGTGGATTTTCGTTTAGAGTAATTTTTGAATAAAGCATAAATAAACACTCTCAGTACATGCATCCCTCAGGGAGAGGGGTATTAACTCCGTTTACCGTGTCGATGATGCTAAAATCGTGTTTCATCTTTATTACACATAATAAACAATTTATATCGTTCTACATTAATGAATATCGGAATAATAATGCTTCGAGTATCATCTGATATAAGAATTGTTTAATTTAAGACATGAAAAACGTGATTCTAATTTGTAAACAAACTCTTCTTCCATCGTGTTTTCCCGCACTCATGCGCAGTGGCGTTATAAATGGCTGATTACATTAATATTCATCAGACGTGTTGCAAAGTTTAGAGACAAATAACTTAAGACAGAACATGTTTTATGGGCCTAGAGTTTGTGAAACGTCTAATTATAAGAAGTATGGTGTATATTTTTACTCAAACTCATGTCAAATATTTTACTCCAAATACGCCACATATACCTTTAAGCCCCAACTTTCTTTGCAAAATTGAAGAGGATGAGACACACATTTATTACGATTTTAACCAAAACATGCAACCAAAGTTAGCTTAAATTTCCAAACATGAATTATGAAGGAATGTCCTGGAGATTTAGCAAAGGCGTCAGTCTAAATATCAAGCTGAACTGAATCTCTGCTGGGATCACTGTCTATGTGCACGTCAATATATTTTATAATCAAAATAATCCTTAATATATACTTACAAACTTCAGCAGTGAAATGCGACGACTTTTGGATTGTTGAAACAAGTGACCAATATACAAATGGTCCTTCCTAATAAAAAACAAAATTATTAAATAATACAAACTTATTTTAAATCTAGAATTAGCAGAGCCTTTAAACAAAGTTTAATAAATAAGTCATTGTTTTTTTATCCAGCACAGACAGTGAAAATAAAGAAGGATAAAGATGTTCGTACAAATCTTACCAAGGTAAAATGAATCAATGCATCAAACAGAAGCCAAGCAAGAATCAATTTGTTTATTCTGGTTTGCGATTTTCCCGTGGTGAAAGCAAATATAAATGCTACAACAGCATAAACAGCTGTAACGGCTAAAGACACTATGGAAACTTGAGTTAGCGCCATTTTATCGCTTCTTGTAGTTTTGTAAGTTTGTGTTTTTTCTGCAAAAAAAGTGCAAAGGCAAAGAGAAACTGACGCCTCAATGTAAATAAAGATCTTGTAAATGCTGGTCTATTAAGTTTTAGTATAAAACGCTTGAATGACTAACATAAAAGACAAAGGTAAATCGAGCCAGGCATTTCATTATCCGGAATATGATAAATTTAAAACCTATTCAAGTCCGAGCCGCATTTCACCACGCATACATCTCTCTCTCTCTCTCTCTCTCTCTCTCTCTCTCTCTCTCTCTCTCTCTCTCTCTCCAACGGTTTTTTCTCGGTATATCGCGTACCCGCTTGGATATCAAAGAAAACATTTTATTGTTTAATTAAACTTGTCATATATTTTTTACAAACGTTCTCCCTATCCTGCCATTTTTGAGAGAGAGATATGTACACATTAAAAAAAAAGTTACTGCCAAATGCAAAATTGAAAGGATATCAGTTTTACAATATAGTGAATGTCATAGAATATATTAGATTCATAACTCTTTCTAGAAAAAATTTGTATGACAACATACATCTTCTCTATTTTATCTATCTATTAATTGGAATTTTCTTGATTTCTTTTATTTTTAATTGCTGTTGAAATTTTTGTACATGTATCTCCTTACCACCATAAAGTTCACATACACACAGAAATATCTGTATGAAGTGGCGATAGGATTTGTCATTTCAATATAGCAAAGATTAGCCACACAGCCAAGGGTCCAGTAATGAATACAGTCAGGATTTCCAAGGATACAATTGTTGGATCTGATACACCCCATCTTGTATCAGCCAAGGCATATTCTTTCCCTACATAAAAACAAACATTAATTACCTAAAAAACATCACATATATTTGTAGCACTAAATACTTATTCATTTCGAAAAAATGCATTTGAGATTTGGGTTTTGACAGGGCGTTTTAAACCAGGGCGTGTCGATTTCAGTCCTGTCAGTTTCCTGTCAGTTTCAGCCGCTGTAGATTTCGACCAATCGATAAACGGGGCGTGTAAATTTCAGTCTGGTAGTCTCTATAGAGCCGCTGTGAATTTCGACCAATGGATAAACGGGGCGTGCACATATTTCAGTCTGGCTGTTTCTATAGAGCTATGAATTAACTATAAGTTTCCGTAAGAAATAGGGGGAATCATACTCGGTAGATGTAAATATAATATAATACGCTCATGCAAAAGCCCAATTTAAACTATATAGTGAGTTTCATTATTTTAACAAACACGAAGAAAAAAAAATGCCCCAAGTTTTGATGGTATATCGAACCCTCATCTATAAAAACCCAAAACTTTTTTTCAAAATCTGAGTCATTTCAGTCATGATAAACACATGTATTTATTTGGTCACAATATTATTTTCTAAAAACGTTCCATTGCTGTGGTACAAAAATAATATATTTAATGTATAAGACATAGTGGTCTTCACTTCAAGTGTTTGTTGATTGAAATTGTTTTTTTCTTCTTTTCATTTGACATAAATTAACTTATGACAAAAATATAGAGCACTGATCCACTCTTTAAAATAAAAGGCGGTACCCAATAAAAGGCATTGGAGTTCTTAAAAATAACACTTTTTTTAAATGTAATATTTTTGGTGCGCGCAAACATAAGTCCAAATCAATATGTTCCAAATACTAAACCTATTTAAGGGTTACAAATCGATTAATAAAATATATCGTATGGAACGAATTTTAAAAGAATCATCAGATACTGTATAACATATAAATAAAAGAGATTGACAAATCCATTCTATTAATTCGCCAAGTGCAATGAGTGTGTTTGTATATATTAGAATATAAGCCATCAACACCAATACTGTCTAACAATTTACTTACGTATATATATTATAATTAAAAACAAAATTTCAGTCATAAAAATGCAACTACAACAAATCATAGGCCCTACTGGATTCGCCTTTGCTTCCCCCAACCTTTGGAATTTTTATTAATTAGACATTATACGTATATAAATCTTCATACATGTATTTATTATTTTGCATGGTATTCCTACAATGGTTACTTTTGCCACTATTGCTATTACTTTATACATAGAGGATACTTTAACTGTATCGGCAAGGTCAAAGCACTAGTTTTACCGCGTGCCTCTACCTCTACCGGAAACGAAGGAACGCATGCGCAAATGCCATATTGCTGCTTGCTGAACTTGTGAAGAAAATCGCCAAAGAAAACCATGTCTGAACACTATTTACAGGTCGCAGAGAAAGAGGACGATGAGCCAGTTGAGATACCAAGTGAAGATGACGGTACCCTACTACTGTCCACTCTAGCAGCCCAGTTTCCGGGTGCATGTGGGTTGAAGTACAGAAACCCCCAAACCGGAAATTTCAGAGGCGTGCGACTAAGTGAGGGTTACCTTTATCCCCCAGAAGGATCTAGTTGGGGAGACGTTGTTTATGTTGTTGTGTTTCCTAAGGTGCAGAATGTTGTACAAGAGCAAGAGGAGAACCAGATACACTACATACCCAGTATTTGTGGTAAGACAACAAATAAACACATTGCTTTTTATGAGGGCGCCATTAAACATGTTACAAGAAGGCTGCATTTAATTATAAGTCATGATAAAGTTTTGAATAAAAACAAACTTTGACCAAAACTTATTTTTATTGTGCACATCAATTATCTTATTAGTATTTGGCTAAAGAAACAATTTGTTTGAAACTTTTAATTTATGTAATATCCATTTTATCCCTGCGTAAGCATATATGCTAAATGTCTTATCTCTATTTAATATATAACACTTAAATAAATTTGGGCCATTTTATAGATAACAAACGCAAAGGAGATGACATAGAGAATCCAGGTTCCAAAACTCGACGCATGGACAAGAAGAGATGCGTTGATCTCATTGTTTTGGGCTTGCCGTGGAAAAGTACAGAAGAAGACATGCGCAAATATTTCTCACAGTTTGGTGAACTGTTATTGGTTCAGGTGAATTAATGATTTTAATTAACTTTTTAATTACCCTAAAAATACATGTAGATAGCAAGATTGTATTTTTCCTGCTTGTTATATCAGTTGAAGATATTTATAAAAGCAAAAGAATAATGTAGTATCTGCAAAAGAAACTTGTGTAAACATATCTATCCTGCCTGAGATTAGTATATAAATGCTATTTATTCTTTAGAATATTCCAAGATAATAAGATAAATTCTTTAGAATATTCCAAGATGATTAGATAACTATTAGACTTAGTGAAAACTTTATTGGTGTGTTCCAGGTCAAGCGAGATGGTAAAACAGGACAGTCCAAAGGATTTGGTTTTGTGAGATTTGGTGACTACGAGGCTCAGTCCAAGTGTTTATCTCAGCGGCATATGATTGACGGAAGATGGTGTGAAGTAAACATTCCAGCCTCAAATGTAATTGTTTTATTTCATTGTTGTAAAACAATTTAAATTGATGGTAATTCTCAAACAAAATATCTATAAATCATGGGCAACTCAACTTACTGAAAACTTTTGTAAAGACTGTATAAAGTTCATTTGTATTTTGATTTCAATCAATGAAGTTAGTTCTAAGAACGTTTTCTTCTTACAGGAGCAAAGTGGTCCACCAATGAACAGAAAAGTGTTTATTGCTCGATGTTCTGAAGATATCACAGCTGACGATCTTCACAAATACTTCAGCAAATTTGGTGAGGTGTCAGACGTATTTATCCCCAAACCTTTCCGGGCCTTTGCCTTTGTGACCTTTATGGATGCAGAGATTGCACAAAGCCTTTGTGGAGAAGACCACATCATAAAAGGAACAAGTGTCCATGTCAGCAGTGCCACGCCCAAGTCATTTGGGAAATACGAGGACCAGAGCCAAGGGGGTCGGGAACGAGATGGTAGGCGGGACAGGGACAGGGGTGATTATGATAGGCTAAGGAGGAGGGGGGACAACAATACAACTGTCCGAAATGAGACTGCAATGGATCAAAACATGGGAATGAATTTCCTCAACTCAGCAATGTTGGCAGCAGCACAAGCTGTACTTAGCGGTCAGGGAGGGTGGCCGGGGATGGGAGGGACCCAGCAGCCAGGGGCAAGTCAGGACCAGACCATGGCACAGAGCTATCGGGGTACCAGTCGGCCGGACAGTGGGGGTCAGAGTTACACTGGGTGGGGCTATGATTCTCAGGCCAGTAGCCAGGCAGGTGGGTACAGCGGGTGGAGTGGAAGGGGAGGGGCAGGTGGGTGGAGCTAAAAACTGGGGGAGGAGGAGGGTGGTGAAAGAGTAGTGAGATTTTAATGGTGGAGTTGTGATGGGAATGGTCAAACTGTTCCCAAAAATGGCAGGATAGGGAGAACGTTTGTAAATATCTTACTGTATATTGTTTTCCTCTGAAATTTTTTTCCTCTATTTTTTGAAAGAAAACAAAAGTTAGTGTGCTGTAGTTAGCAGAAGTGAGCAACAAATGTGTGGTCTGTTTAAGATTGGTCAAGAAGATGTAGGAGAGGTGAAATGAGGAAATGACTGGCGTGAGAACTTGTTTTAAAGCGACATTTTGAAAGGAAGAGATTCAACAGATTTCAAGAGAGATGTGAGGACAATATATAAGCGAGATGGTGCTTTGTTTTGAACAGCCGGAAAGTGAGAGTTACCCAGACAATGACAATATATAAGTTTTATATATATAAATGTGAGATCATGTTCTTGTTAAAGAGATGGTGTAAGTGTTGTATAAAGAGTTATGTTTGTTGTTGTGAAGTAAAATAGATACTTGACTGAGAGAAGAATTTGTGAGTTTTATCCAAGAGTTTGACACAAGTGTCAGAGAGAGGATTGATTTTAGAAAAAGGTTCTTGAAAGAGAAGAGAAAGAGAAAATGAATGCCAGTTTGCATTAGGTTTGAGGTAACAGAGTAGAACGATGATCACTGGCAAATAAAATACAATTGCTCCTTTGGTTCTGTCCCCTAGATATGATTTAGATTTCTACAGTGAAAGAATCTGGGGGATTGGACCAAAGAATTCACTTCATCCTGGTAGAGAATAATTTTTTTAAAAAATGGGGCTGGAGCTCTAAGGTACTTCACTCTTCACTCTGTGTCAATGCTGAAAATGTAAATGATTAAGAAATAAGAAATTTGTTACAAAAGCATGTTTTATTACAGCACAGTACATTTCTAGTACAACACATTCTTTCCAAATAACACCAAACAAACAAAATAAACCATTTTCAGCGAGTATGCACTAGTAAAAAGATATCATTTAAAAATTCCCCTGCGATAATGAGTTCTTTTATTTTATTTTATTCATTTTGAGAATCAAAATTCTATGCACTTTACTATGTTGAAAAGAGCTTGGAAGTATTGAAGAAAGTTTTAAAAGAGGATGCTAAATTTTATGTCTTGGTGTGCCTGTCAGGAAGTTGGTATGAGGTCCGTTGGAGAAGGCGCATGGACGAGAGTATACCAAATTTGTAAACTATATACATGTATAGATGTGTACTATTGCCCAAGAAACGAACTCTGGCACCGCGACGTAGCATCAGCCCCCCCCCCCCCCCGACTTTTTCTCGCAGCGAAGATCTTTTCTTAAATTTACATATAAAGAAGTGAATAATGAAGAGACAGCCCCCCCTTTTTTTTGGGGACCATGTGAAAATTGAAGTGAAAATGAGAAAATGACCAATGAAATTAAAGTTAAAAAACACCCCCCCCCGGATTAGGACTCGTGATTTTTTACTTTTCAAGATGTTTTGGATGAGTCTGCCCCCTTCTTTCAAAAATGATGCTAAACATGTGCGTGCCTGGAGCTTGTAAGTGAAAGTCCTTCGTTAGCTTTAAAGATACAGCTGTGTGAGTGTTGGCAAACGCTGCCTTCATGGTGCTTGTGCTGGCATGGAGTGAAATGTTCTGCACTAAAAATGTAGCGAGAACGAATTATATGCATGCATTTCGGATTGTAGAGTTTTAAAAAAAGTTCTGGTTTTAGCAACAATATTTCTTTTTTTAAAGAAAGGTTGCAGGACATAGGTAGAACGAAGGAGGTGTGTATGGTATGTAATGGTCTTTTTGACACTGAAAGATAGAAAGGATGATGGCATTCGAGTATAATGAAGGAAGCTAAGTAAAGAAAAACTTGGTTAATTGTTAAGATTAAATAAGAAAATGCAATTGAAATATTTATGATTTGAATTGAAACAAAAAATCTTTTAAGTTGGTAATTTTTAAATTGGTAAGTTAACAAGACTTGAAAAATTTCGATGAAAGTTCGCGCGAGAAATATTCTTGAGGGGACTTATTGTGAAGTCGTTAATAACTGGAACGACTGGTCTTGGATACAAAGGTAAGGTAAAACTTTCCTGTAAGACAGATCGAGAATCGGAAGAATCGCGATGTAGAAACCAAGGTAAGAGGCAATATTTGGAATCGAAACCTGAGGATTTTGGACAATCGAAACCAATTTGTAACTACATTGTATTTGCATGGTAATCCATCATGTTTACAGTTTAATTAAGATAAATTCACAATTTTGTTATCTTTTAAACGATGAATAGAAATTAATAAAGAAAAAGAAAACCTCAGTTGTCACTTTTCTCTTTTGTAACCACGGTGTGTAAACATGAACTTCCCTTTTCGTTGGTCGGAGCCCGGATCGAACTAAAAGAAGCATACCGCTGTGAATATTAATTATAAATAGATGTATCTCTTCACTTATCTATAAAAATGAGTAAAAGTTAACATAAAGGTTTAAAATTGTATTTTGAATTTTCAAGTTCTACTCTGGATAGTCTTTGATTTATTTAACTTGCTCAAATTTAACTTTTCATGACGAGTTGTTCCCGGATTCAGACAATCACCCATACACGCACAAGTTATTATAAACATCCCTTTTCTTTCATATAATCATAATTAAATTGTTTTGAAACGAGATTTAAGGCAGTCCATCTACTCTATTTTTTTTTAACGCATCTTTTCTCTGTTCACTGTAGATCCCTTTTTTACGCGAGTACTTAATTTCGCGATTCAACCATTTTCCATCAAATCGCAATAATATAAAATTTAAAATGCCAAAATTGTATAATAGTTTCATATAGTTTACATCTGTTTAAAAAATAAAATTGATATTTTAAAAATTCGCGAGATGTGTTTCTTTGCGATTTTACGCGGATATTAGTTCCCCGCGTTTATAATTAGGAATCTACAATATTCAGTATATTAACAGAAGACATTCAAAACGAAACTACATTTATAGCTTAAGGAATTATACTGGGATAATAAACACCACAACAGTACACTGCAATTACATGTACTATAGATGTTCAATGTCCAAATCGTAAGTGTACGTAAATTGTTAAAAATGATAAAAAAGCAAGCTTGTATGAAGGTATTTGAAAATATCTACATCTACCGAGTATGATTCCCTCTATTTCTTACGGATTAATTCATAGCTCTATAGAAACAGCCAGACTGAAATATGTGCACGCCCCGTTTATCCATTGGTCGAAATCTACAGCGGCTGAAACTGACAGGGCTGAAATCGACACGCCCTGTTTATCGATTGCTCGAAACCTACAGCGACCTAAGAAAAATCACGGACTGCACGAAATGATCATGATGATGTCGGACTCAAGTCTCACAGGAGACGACGGCTTTTTCTTTTAGCTAATGTACTTATGTACATGTACATTAAGGAAGATGTGCGGCCATCTTGTACATTTGAGAATAAAAATGTAAACATTTCTTGACATGGCTTGTTTCTGCACAAAACTGGCCAAAACTGTTGTCTAAAGATAAAAAAGCAATACATATGAGGTTATACATGTTGTTTTGTATGCAAATTGTGCATTTAAGAACATAACAATGCTTTTTTAATCACTTAGAACATCTGTAGTACTGCGCAGCTGCAGGCTTATTTTGAAGATTTAAAAAATAATAATATGAAAAAGTAACAGAGGGGTTAATTGTTGGTGTCCTCTCTACAACCATTTGTTGAGAAAAAGGTTGAAATTTGCACATTAATGTAGAAACTCTGCCTCAAAATAGGGTACCCCATTATTATCAGTCGGCATGGGATCTATTTCTAGAACAAGAAAATTCCTGGCTAAACTAAGAACTCTCGTGTCTATGGAGGCACATTGGCGTTATATATTTATCGATAAAAATAAATGTCAACTCAAAACAACCTGGGCTGAATGTGACAGACATCTCTATACCAGTTCCAATTTTTTTGTTTTAGTTCTATAAGTATAACTTAAATTAAATTCTTTTTAGAAGTAGGGTAGGGGTCCAAAAAATCAATTGCCTTAAATAAAAAATAAACATATTTTTCAATAAAAATATAACTTCAATGTACCTCCATAGACACAGACAAAAATATCTCGTGCAAATTGATGGGTTTTGAAACTCATTTTAAGAATAGGGTACCCTCTTTTGAGACAAATTTACAACTTAATAAGCAAGTTTAGTCCTTTTTCTCAACAAATGGTTGTAGAGTGGACACTAATGACATCCTTTCATATTTTTTCGGAATTTTAAATCTTAAATTGAAGTCTGTAGCTGCGCAGTTCTAAGTGATTTAAAAATGCATTGTTCTGCCCTTGTATGCGTAATTTGCATACACAACAACATGTTGAACGTCATATTTATTGCTTTTGTATCTTTTGACAACAGTTTTAGTAAGTTTTGGACAAAAACAAGCCAGTTCAAGAAATGTTTACATTTTTCTTCTCAAATGTAAAAGATAAACAGTAATTTAGTAAATTTTATTTACTTTTTATAATCAATTATTAATTAGTTAAAAGAAAGATGTAAATATGAACAATAAAATGCTTTCTTTGATGATTCATGCGGGTTATGAAGGTAGCGATCATTGCAGAAAAAATTTACATAACCAGCAAAGCGGGTTATGTATTTTTTCTGCAATGTCGCCACCTTCATATCCCGCATGAATCACTAAAGAAAGCATTTTATAGTTAAAATAATTGAGATCATCGCATGCATTGGTCAAAAACATTGGCCCACATTGGGGGTTCGATTGAGTAGGATGAAAATCGTCATCAAAAGAACAAAGGTAGAAGACGTGTGAAATACTTGTAGTTTAAAAGCAGGATAATATGCAATCTGATTAAAACCAGTTCTTCATCTACTCTGACAATTCGATCAAGCACATAGCTTCCGCTTTTGAAAGTGAGTGTGGGGGCAGACTCGCCCAAAAATGTTGACAAGCAACCCCCCCCCAAAAAAAAAACCCAACAAAAAACAACCAAAAAAAAACCCCGGTGACTATACCTTTAACTTCAATTTACTGTTCAATTTCACTGTTAATTTCCTTCTTTTCACTTCACTTTTTTACATGCTCCTAAAAAAGTCGGGGCCAAATTTATGTTGGTTCACTTTTTATATGTAAATTTAAGAAAAATGTTTGCTGCAAGAAAAAGTCCCCCCCCCCGATGCTACGTGTCTGCGGTGTAGCGACATCGGATTGTCGAAACAGATCAAAGCTCGGAGTTTAATCACATGTAATATGTTGCAGTTAAAATTTTGTTTGAATGAGGACATTCGCTCTTCCTTTGGTATTTGGATGAACAAATATTTCTTTAAGGAATAAGGAACGATTTTCTGAGTATTATGAGGTGATAATTTTGGCCGGGGCGTGGTCAAATCCAATAAAGCACGAAGGGCTTTATGATAAGTTTGATCACGCCCCGACCAAAATTATCACCTCATAATATTTATTGAACCATAAATGATTCCTTATTACTTATAATTATATAATTATTATTTTCAGAAATTGTACGATTAAATATTAGAATATTGACATATTTATGTGATTTTCATTTCGTTTAATATCGCAAATCCCGCTTGCGCCACAACAATACGTCACTTGAATTTATTGGACTGTACACTACCAAATCCATTCGTAGAGTAATCAAAAACAAAGACACTGAATTTGTTTTTTTTCCCGCATTACGAAGTATAGTGAAAAATAATTGTCCTGCCGACATGTAAACTATTACGAAAGTGTGGGGCTACTAAATTTCGTTTTTTTTTTTATGTAGGATTCAGCCAATGAAATTTCATTATTGCGTGTACGTGTTCGAATTGATTCATGGGCTGTCAGTAAGGTTCACTTTCTAGCGCACGCTGTCCCGAGCAAGTTGTGTTTTGTTTTTGAAATGGCTTGTTTATGCATCTGGCGTCAACCCGCTCGGTGCGCTTTATTGTAAATAGAGGGTGTTTTTATTATGGTGTAAATGTATTAAATGAAGTGTAGACTGTAAATATACCCGGATAAAGTTTGGGCAGTGTTGCTAACAAAGATAGTACATTACATCGTACGTGCAGTTGACACTTAACCTATGTAATACCGGTATTGCGATTGACAATGTTAACACAAGTTAAGGCATCATACTTTGAATATAAATTGGATCATAATTATATAGTGGCTACCATGCACATGTTATGTACACAAACACTTTGTCAACGACCGACCTTAATCACGAAAGAAAATTATTCTGTGGGTTTTTTTTAAACAGTTCACAAAAAAATGAACACCTGTACAATTTTACAATCACAGTTTATTTACATTTCTTGGACTAACTAACGGCCGTAAATGATATAAGGACATGTTTTTCAATATTTTAAACAATAACTTCTGCAAAAAACAATTTATACAATAACTGTATAAAGACTGTAGCTCTTAATTAATGGTTTACAAAAAAGAAAAATTAGGAATCCGTATAATCATTAAATCATTTTTTGAAATGCAAAAATATATCAAACTTGATTGCATATTCTAGTTAGTGATATAAAATAATGACCGTAAAACTAGATCAAAACAAAGAGATTTGTTTGCTGCTTACATAATTTTTAGTACAAAATAAATAGCAGTAAGTTAAACATTGATGGATGAAGCAGCGAAAACAAATAAGATATCGACAGGATTTTTGATCAGGAAGGAGGATAACTCCGCCATTGATTTGCATTCGTTATAGCCATGATTTACTGTATAATATTATATAAAATTATATGATTGCACCTTTAATCGTCCATTTAAGGACAACTCACATATAGTTATAAACAACACTAAAACATAAATTAGTAAACAGAATTGCACAAACACGGAAAGTTAACATTGCTATGTTATTGCCTATTAAAACAACTGTCTATCGAGGATTCCTGGGAAAGGAGAAAATAAATTATTATAGAATAAATGACAAGTCTACGTGTCTATATAACTTCGTTACCCTTCTAATTTAGACCGGTACAGTCCATGAGCAATGCGATACAAGACATTGTTTTGTTGTCGATAAAAAAAATATCGTTGATTCACTAAACCTTTTGAAACAAAATGCAACGCAAGTTTTGCGACAATGGATACGAAATTGAAATGCATATCATCAGAAAAAACACGACATAAAATTATAAAACGTATTTGAATTGTCAATATTTAAAAATAAATCTCATTAACAGTAACTTGTTCAAGTAATCCGAGTATAATAAGCGCAAAAAATGTCAGTAGAAAATAAAAAACGTTAAGCAGATCTAACAACGTGAGCTACAACAAATGTTGCAACCCGACAACAAAGGTGTCCTCTATAGTTTTTCTTATAACTATCTCCCCGCAGTTGGAACGATCATTAGTCCTCCGGTAGAAGATAATACAGCTTGCATTGTTCCCCGGCTCTTTTTCATGATAGTTTTTGCCTCTTTGGTTATCGCCCGGGGAGGCGGGCGTGGAGATCGCCGGGCTTTGCTGCCTTCGTGCATCAGTCTGGACATGCGCCCACCTTTGTCCAGATTCGCCATTTCTTCCCCTTCCGGTTTTACTCTTGGGGCGTTCGGTACATCTCTGGGATTATTCCCATACTTGTGCAATAGAGAGTCCATACGTCCCCCTTTATGCTGTTCTGCAATTTCTTCCGCCTCTGGTTTAACACGTGGTACTGCACGACTGGACAGAGGTGTTCCGAATCCTCGCAAGTTCTTCATCATCTCCTTACCCTCCATACTAGCTGTTACCGACGCCTCGGGCTTTACCCTTGGTTCTTTTCTAGCCGATGCGGGGATTTGTGTGGGGTCATGCATAAGGTTACGCATATATCCCCCCGAACTCTTCTCGGCGGTTTCGGATGCTTCCGCTTTGACTCTCGGCTCTCTGCGAGCGGAGGTTGGAAGTCTACCGTAGCTATTGAACAACTGACTGGTAGACTTTCCTTTGTGGTGGTCAGCTATCTCTTCTGCTTCTGGTTTTACTCGGGGGCCCGGAGCGGGCTCGGGACGCGGTGTTGCAGAGCCATTCAGAAGTCCGGAAACGGTGCCGTTCTTTCCAAGCTGGAAATTCCTCTTTCCTTCTTCCGTCTGACAACGAGTCTCGCATCTTGGAGTTGGGGGAATCGGCCTCGGGGTACCACTCCCAAACAGTTCCAGAGATCCCTTGTTTTTGCTGGCGAATTCTTCAGCCTCTGGTCTCACACGAGGTGCTTTACGAGGCGTGTAGTAGTTTCCTGTCTGGTCAAAGCCAGGGTAGGGGCCAGAGGGTGCTTGGTCACTTTTGTACAACATGGCTACAAATACAGAAACATTTGACATGATCCTTTGACACTGTAAATGCATTCAATTTTAAGTTAAAAAGCAACGATATTTATAAAACCTTCTCATGAGTAAAAATTGTCAATTTCATTTGAAAACATTTACAATGATTCAAAAGACTTTTTTCAAAAGAAGACTAGTATAATTATGTCATTAAGAAAAAAGTTATGTAGCATTGATGCAATTATCTCATATGTGGCAATAACGAATATTCATATATATCAAGCTTATAAATACCCTATATAAATATATGCCTGTAGAGTGAGTGTAGAATGAGGTCGAGAGAGAGAGAGAGAGAGAGAGAGAGAGAGAGAGAGAGAGAGAGAGAGAGAGAGAGAGGTGGGGGTGGTGATCGTTCTCTAAGTTATCCATTACCTGGCCATGCAAAGAATATTTTTGTGATTTTTTAAAAGAATTGTAATGGCATAGGCCTATTGCTCAATAACTCGATCGTTGTCAAATATCGTTGCATGACGTACTGTAACATAATTGGTGAGCATACATGTAACGTTAAGACATTCGTCAGAGGTGCAAAGCTGTACTATTGAATATGTAACGTAAAATAAAACAAAATTCATATTTACCTTTTAGAGACAAAGTATTATAGACCTAAACCAAATTCATTTTATGAAGGCCGTGACGTATCCACGGTAAACAAGCGAGAACCTGTCTTCCGGTGGTCTCGCTAATGTACGATAAAGAAACGAGTTGCATATTTTTCGAGGAAATATAAAAAAAAATATGCCCATCATAGTTTGTTGATAACCATACTTTTTTTTAAATTTTGCTTTTTTCCCCTAATCTAACCTCTTCTGTTGTTTTATCTGCTATTTTAATTAATTTTATCGGGCTCAAGATTCAAAGCATGAGAGGAAAGAAAACTTCCGGTTTAACCAAAATTGTTGTTTGTTTATTTTAAAATTTTTTAATTTTATGTTATTTGCAGTCTTTTGAAGAAGATGTTGTAAACTTTGAGATGGGTGATGTGGGCGATATTTTAGAAGCGTGCATGCTTTTTGATCAAAAGCTACAAGACATAGATGATACCGAAAAGCGACGTGACGTTATCAGGGAGCACGTCAATTTGGTAGAAAATAAACTTAAAGTTAAATGCCCACAGTTTAAACCAGGTAAAACAATATTTCTATGCATTTATAGGGAATTTATTTGTTTTAACCGTTGTATGCCTTTATAATATGATAAAAAAGACCTCAGGAATATGAGATTGATAAACAATGCAACTGTTCACACTTTGCTGTATTTTGTAAAATCAGGGACGTATATACTGTTATATATGTCTCTGGTAAAATTAATGTATGATTTGTGATGCTGGTCCTCGTTCACACTAGTTATTGTGATGAACAACCCAATTGTATTTGTCAGCAAAGTCGTTTTAGTTCCCATGATCAAATTTGAATCAAAGGCTAATGATCCTGTCGTACCTTTTCTCAGAGCCTCATTTTAGTGGAGACCCAGCCTTCTTCGGAACACTTTATAAATTTACATAACATATATGTAATGTTTTCCAGTCAGTGACATATTCACTCTGATCAGATAAATCAGATGGCCTAGCTTTTAGGGTTCCTGACCTATGTTTGGTGGGCCTGGATTTCCTTTTCTATTTATTTTTCAACATCATAATTGTCTTTTTTGTAAAAATTTAAATTATTTGTACATGTACTTAAACTATAATCACTATTTTGCTATTTTGTATCCCTTTCTTCTGTAGATTTAGAATGGATGAATGTGAGCAGTCCAATAAAACTAGAGCAGCTGCAAGGTAAAGTGGTTATATTGGACTTCTTTACTTACTGCTGCATCAACTGTCTTCACGTTCTTCCAGACCTTGCTGCTTTAGAAGACCAGTTTTCAGTTCAAGACGGTGTAGTTGTCGTCGGCGTTCATTCGGCAAAGTTTGAAAATGAGAAAATCTCTGCTAATATTTTAAGTGCCATTTTACGTTACAACATTGACCATCCTGTGATTAATGATAATGAAGCTACCCTATGGAACGAACTCATGATACAGTGCTGGCCAACTCTTGTAGTTCTAAGTCCGAGCGGGTTTATCCTACAGTTCTATGTAGGAGAAGGTCACAGAAATAGACTGTTGGAGTTTGTCGATGCCTGTGCTTCTTTCTATGGTGACAAAGGTCTGTTGAGCAACCATGATATTCCCTTGGATTTGGAAAAACACAAGAGAGGTAACACCTCCCTAAAATTTCCTGGAAAGATTTGTGTTACAGGAAAGAATATTGTGGTCAGTGATACTGGACACAACCGAGTCCTAGTGTTGTCCAAAGATGGCGTGGTCCAGGTATTTTGGCTTATTATTTATATTCTTACCTTTATCTTTAAAGAGACACGGTGACTCAAAATATATGTTTTACTTTTTGATTATGACAACGGAAATAAGTAGAGCTACTCAAAATTTCATCAAACGAAAGGTTTCACGCATCATAAGTTATCACCTATCAATTTACAAGTCATTAAAACTCATCCGGAAAATGCACATGTAAACAAACCGAGTTCTTTTGGACATTGGTATTGTGTCACGTGTTTGCGATTTCTGTCTAAAAATAGTTACAGTGGGATTGACACACTGAAAAAAGAATTTGAATTTGAAGCTATTCGATGTCTATGGTAAGAAATATGCATTAATAGAAAATGCATCTTCATAAATATTTAGTTCTTGAAGACATCGTGTTTCAATGAGAGGCTTCTGGTTCATGATGTATGCCACGCTGCAGTATTTACATTCCCTTGCGCTTGCGTGGCTATGAAGTGGAAGGAAAACTCAATATTTATGTGTTGGCCCAACGTGTAATTCTATTTTTCTCTTTTTAATTTGATTTTTTTACTTTTGAACATCGTAATTTTTCAAAAGTTCACATTTTCATATGATAAATAAAATATGTGGAAATCGTGTAAAAATTCGATATTTGCTAAATCATGGGTTTGTGCGTCATCATGTCCCTTTAACAAATTTCACTACAGTATATTTGTCTTAAAATTTAAGGTATTGTGCATTCCATGATTTCTGGGTACATAATCATTGATTGATAAAATCATAGTAAACTGCGTGTGATGCAAAGTTTGCCAAGTTTTTAAATCAAATATATTTTTTGTTAAATTCACCAGGCTATTAAATTGAAGATATAGCTTCATTATCTCAGTCAGAAAGTTTTCATATAAAAACTTTTTTTAAATTGAAAAACAAGCTCTTGTCTGCATTAATTTACCTTTTTTACTTTTTTTCAACAGCATTGTGTAGGTGGAAAAGATAGAGGGTTTCAGGGCGGGACCTTCACTCAGTGTCAATTTGATTCTCCTCAAGGTGTGGTCATGAAGGAGAACATAATCTATGTAGCAGATACTGAGAACCATGCCATCAGAAAGGTAAGCTTAAAAAGCAGAATTTTTATACATTAACACATAAAATATTTTATCATTCTCTGATATTGATTGCTATAGATCCTTATATTATGCTTTCATTTGCTTTAAAAGTAGATTTTTATTTCTTTGTAATGTTTATTGGTGAGTATTGAGCATTTTTTTGTTCATATTTCAGATAGATCTGCAGAAACAGGAAGTCACAACAATAGCAGGCACTGGTAAACAAGGAAATGATAAATTTGGAGGGGGAATCGGCACAGAGCAAGAGTTGTCTTCTCCTTGGGATGTTGTGATTGGTCCTTCACCAGGTAATGTTGACTTATTATTTTTTTTTATAATCATTTTAATCTGTGTTTCATTTTAGATTTAATAATGGTTCTTTAAGACAATTATAGAAGAGAAACTGCAGACATTATCCTATTTAGGTACATTATGTACAATTCTTCAATTCTTAAATGTCATTTTGATAAAGTCCTACATGTAGCTCTTAGCATTCATTCTGCCAGGATTTTTTTGATATTTAAAAAAAAATGATATTTAATTTAAAAAAATGAACATGTAGATTTTAGATACTGGTAAGTTGATTATTAAGGCAGTCTTTGAAATGTTCAAATGTTATCACCAGATGGACAGACAGACTCTGTGTTGTACATAGCCATGGCAGGGACACATCAGATCTGGGTGTATTTCCTTACAGATGTAAAGTGGCATAAAGGGAAGTAAGTATGATACAATGCATCAACACTGAGCTTGATTTTTTTTATGAGTTCAATATAACAAGTTAAATAATTTTTTCCTTTTAATTCTTATCTTTTTTTTATGAGATGAAATTTTTATTAACAAAAATTAAAAACATTGAATTCATTAAGTGAATACTGTTAACATACTATATTTAGCTTGTACGATATTTGGCGGAATATGATTTTTCAACAAGTTAGCGTGGATTTGATTTAGCGCATTTCTGAATGTACCTATTTATCTACTTATATATATATATTTTACATTTGGCGATGTACTTGATTTAGAGGATGCCGTTTTCCACCAAAAAAACTAAATAGAATACACGGCAAAATGTAATACGTTTACAGTATGCTTAAAAAACTTTAAACTGAATTATGAATCAAATTTTTGTCATTCAGTCATATCAACAATCAATATGTCCATACTCATACCTCTACAGGGAATACAAGCCAGGATCTTGCATGCGTTTCGCTGGTAGTGGTAACGAAGAGAACCGAAACAACAATTACCCAGAGAAGGCATCCTTTGCCCAGCCCTCAGGTCTGACCCTGGGAAACACCCAGGAGGGGTCCTTTCTGTTTGTAGCGGACAGTGAGAGTTCTACCATTAGGAGTGTGGCCCTGAAGGATGGGGCTGTGAAACATGTTGTCGGGGGAGAGAGGGATCCAATGGTTAGCAAAGCAATATTTACAATGTACAATGTAGAGTAATACCCACCAGTGAATTATACACAGTGTTATCAATAAGGAGTTTGTTTCTAAAGGGTCAAATACTATTTTTTATAGACATTAATAATGATACAAATTGATTTTGTTGAATGATATTTGAAGGAAAACTATCGGCATATTTATTTGATGTACAAGTCTTTTTCAAAATCCTCTGTTTCATTGAGCATGTCAAACATTGTTGAAATTTTTTTACATTCTGGTATTAGTCTAAAATTGTTTGAACCTCTAAAGTTAATAATAATGTAAATGCGTTTTAGAACCTGTTTGCCTATGGGGACAAAGATGGTATTGGGATTGATGCAAAGTTGCAGCATCCTCTTGGTGTTGCCATGGTAACTGATTCTGGTTCTATTCTGGTGGCTGATTCATACAACCACAAGGTCAGTTTATTTGAGAGAGAGAGAGAGAGAGACAGAGAAAGAGAGAGAGAGAGAGAGAGAGAGAGAGAGAGAGAGAGAGAGAGAGAGAGAGTTGTACATGTTAAAAAGTTATCAACAAATTAAAAAGACATCTGTTTTACAATACAAGTACTGGTAAGTAAGTAAGTAATTGTTTATTATAATGACATTGTGAATATATAACATTTTTAATACAAAATATATGAAAATTAATACTGTATACAGGGTTATTTTCGCCCTGTGTTATTTTCGCCCTTCTACACTTTCAAATGGTTTAGCCCCGTCTAAAATTCGCCCAGACACAATGGTGTATTAAAGAGATAATTTGGGACATTGGAATTTGCCCAGTTTTAAATTCACCTGCTGACAACGAGGGCGAAGGGGGCGAAAATAAAATGGGGGCGAATATTTCCCTGTATACAGTAATTTGCCTCTGGTCCCTTAGACCTATAAATCACTTTATACAATTGTAAGTTTATGCATGCATACTTTCAAATTTGTTTTTAGATCTATGTCAACATCTGGACATTGACAAATTACATTTCTGATTCTAAATGTCATAGAATATTATAGTTTTGTTTCTTCTGCATTAGATTTTATACATGTATGTTATTCTGTAATATAATGTACATGTAGGTGATCTCTTGAATTTTAGCTGAAGCTTGTGGACATCAGAAAGAAACAGTGTAACACTGTGTGGGGGACGGACGGGGAGGTCACACTGAACGAGCCCGGGGGTCTGAGTGTGGACAGCAAGCAGGGCCTGGCCTACATAGCAGACACCAATAACCACAGTATCAGGATACTGAGGATCCAAGACAAAGTGATGTCTCAGGTACATAACACCAGACAGTAACGGTTTTCTTGGTAAAAAGAGAGAACCAAAGTTACTCTAGATGTTATTGACTACAGTAAATGATTACCTGGTACAACATTTATTAGTCTTTTGCTGTGATCAAATTGTTTACTGTTTCATAGCAAAAAAACATTGTGGGGGAAGGAAATTCTAGAATATAACGAGCAACTGTATATCGCCACCGACCACTGTTACAATTTTGAGAGGCAACAAATTGTTGTGATATTTAATGTAGAAGCACATATATTCGTTGGGTTAAAATTTCGTTGTTTTTGAATCAAATGAAAATTTGTTGGGATTTAATTTGGTCATATCGTAATCACTTAAATATATCACGTATCAACTCTGTCTTTATGAATACTTATATATTTCTGCTTCTACAGTATGTTTAAAATCTTTATATATAATAAGATCTTTTCAGATTGGTTCACGTTGAGAAATATTTGCAACTTTGAACTTAATTCAAGTTGGTTTACTTTTCAGTGAGCTGTTATGATATTTAGTTCTCTGTGTATCCTTTTCACTTCTTGAGAGAAGTGCAGTGAGATTCTTTGAACATGTGTTTAATTTCGTAAATATTTCTTCCTCCAGCTGCCAGTTATCTTCCCCAGTGACACAGTAGACAGTCCGACTATAAAGTTGTCAGACATCTTGAAACCAGGAAAAGAACCAGAGAAAAATGAGACCATCAGTGTTGCCCCTGGATCAGAGGTCAAGGTTAACCTCCTTCTCAGTTTACCAGAGGGAGGTCATGTTAATGATGAAGCTCCAAGCAAATGGACTGCTGTTATTCAAGGTAATGTAGGCATTTAGAATTAAGTTTACAACATGTAACTTGCATATAATGTCTCTTTGTTGTTATTGGAGTTTCTGCACATACTGTGGAATCATTTAATTTCGTGGGGGCCAATTTTCGTGGATTGTGGATTTTTTGCTTGTTCGTGGGGATGTAATTTCGTGGATGAGTCAGTTTCAGTTTCAGTATGTAAACCAAACCTTTAATAACTAGTTTTCGTTGAGGATGTAAATTCGTGGGCGAGGACTAACCACGAATACCACGAAAATTGAGCCACCACGAATTCTAATGATTCCACAGTATTTGAGATGAAATGTGGCTTGGTTCTGATTACTTGATTAAAGCGTTTTATAAAACTCATTAGATAAAAGATTTATGAAGATTTTTTAGAATGTAAAAAGGTTAGTGGTAAAGGTAGGGGTTTATTGTCTTGCTCGCAAAGTACATTGCCTCACACAACTTCTACATATTACCCCCTGGCAAGACCAGTACAATCCATAGCATCCTCAAATCCCTGGGGAGCATACAAGCAGAGCTGCCAAATTATGGTGCTTATGCTTTACATTCACATAGCCAGCTCATCTCATGTGCCAGGTACCCATTTTAACCCCTGGGTGAAAAGAGTGCACTAACAGACTAAAGTAACTTGCCCAAGGTTACAATGTTACTGCGATAGCGACAGACCAGACTCCAACCCGGAGCCACCGTGTCCAAATTGTTTGACGCTATCAAATGCGCCAACACCTCTTCAAATATATATGAAGTTATTTTGAAGAAAACAAATCAAAATATCGTTAGTTAATATCACATTATATTTTTGAATGTGGCAGCAATATTGTTTTACTTGTAAACATGTACTTAGCTCTAAAACTTTAGGTTAGCTCTCTTACCATAGAAGAATAGAAGCTAGGCTTGTTTATTGTTCAAGATAATAGCTCTACATAACCTTACATAACTGCCATGATCCCACATGCTTCCCAATTTATCCTTAAAAGAATATATATTTATCTTTCTTGATGCAGATTCTTCTTGTGATGGAGCAGGAAATGCACTCTTCTCTCGGACAGGGACAATTCAAGAAAACTCAACTCAGCATCTCTTCTCTTGGAAAATGCCAGATTCGTCTTCCAGTGGAAGATTACGTTTGTACCTAAAGGCCAAAGTGTTTTATTGTGATGAAAGCAAAGCCTGTAGGATGAAGGAGAAAGTCTTTATGCAGGATTTGAATATTGAAAGCAGTGGTGCTAGTAAAGAGGTCCAATTTAAATTCCCAGTTTGATATTGTGTTGCTGAAAGTTTAAGGATTGAATATTTTTAGAATTGTTCATTTACTTTTTAAATGAAATATTTATTTTTAAAAAAATTTAGTTATGGTGCGGTATGTATTTGTACATAAATGCAAAATTCTTAAGAAATATACGTTTTACAATTTTACATTCAGTTATGATGTTGAGATTAAAAAGATGCTTCTTGAAACAATGAATTGTTATGTTGTCATTTGAGTGTGTATGTGTGATGACAGTAAACAACTCTTACTCCTTATAGAAAGGATCAATGACTCTTTGACATAGGCAAAAATTACTTTGAATCAACCCCCTCCCCTCCAAAAAACCCCCCCAAAACTCCCACCCCTAAACGGGTTTATGATAACATTTTCCCTATGCATTTTGTCATTCAGAAGCTTACCAGTATCTACCTGATCTGCTAATTTTCTTCCAGACGACAAAAAGAAAGCCCCAATCCATTGCAAACTGATATGAGTTATATTAGCGATTTACATCTAAATTTACTTGAAAATTGTTGGGATTGAGCAAAGTGTTTAATTCTTTTATTTCATTGATCCCATGTGCTTGAAGATACAGAAAGATGGCACTTTATATTTGAATTACAAGCTGAATGAATGTTTTAAGTTACTGAAGACAGTCAAAGTTGTGAATCTGATAATTTGACGCTTGAGTTTGCGTAATGGTGACATATTATGTATAATTTTATAAAATAATCGTACCGAATGTTGGCTGTAATAGATACATGTACATGTACATGCATTTTAGTGATGTGTACACGTAGAACATCCTAGATGTTCTTTATTGACTGGAATTACAAAACTAATGAGCACTGTCAAGCTATTAAATCATTAATTAACTTTCCATTCAGTACAGTTAAAATTCGTCTATCTCTTTTGCGTTCGATACAACAAAAAAAAAACTTCGCAATGAAATGACAAGGTCCACGAAGCCTCGTAAACAGCTACATCCCAAAATGAAATGAAACTTGACACTACATTATTGTTACTGAACCTATAACTAAATTACCGAATACATGTCCTCTAACTAGAGAATTGGGTTTCATTGATTATAATTTAGAAATCCTGTCCTGATAATTTTAATATTTTGAAACAATTTTTGAATTTTTCTATTTGCACGACCCCCCCCCCCCCCCCCCCCGGCTTGAAAAGTAATTTAAGAAGGCTTTCAGTTGTAACTGGACTAATTCCTTGACGGCTAAAAATCCGACACTGATTCAATTTCAAAAACGTTCCATAGAACTTTTAAAAATAACATACGACACAAACTCTTGTGTTTATTTCGTTTCATCAATAAAAACCAGGATTTTTAACTTTAATCCAAAGTGGACAGTTCAACAACAGAACCCGTCCGTCCCGATTCCAATTTAATGACCAGTAATTGCAGATTCATCCGCTAGACCATGGACTATATTTTTGTTAGGTGTAAATAAATATCAGATAAGATTAACATGAATGGCCTTGCGGAAAATTTGTCTAACTTGGGTACACTTATTATCGGAGAATTAATTTGATTACGAGACCCACGGCGTGATAAACAGGCCCACAGAGGGCAACTGTGTCACCCACGGTCAAGTCGTAATAAATGACTTTTCGGTAGACAAATTAGTTGGACGGTGTATACATATTTTCCTCAATTAAACCTGCATGGTTTATAATGCAGTTTAGTAGTCCACATGAACTGGGACATCGATTTTATCAAAAGTGCATCTATATCAAAATTAAATTTTTACAAGAATGACGCCCTTTTCTTCCTAATATCTAAAAAGTGCATCTCCATCAAAATAAACCCGGCTATGATATCACTATCTTATCAATAACTTAAGTTTTGGCATTTCAGTAAATAAATGACTATAAATTAAAACTACATACATCAGGCCCCAAGATCTAAAAACAGTCTTAGACAAGTCAGAATTTGTGTAATCTGCGAGTTTTCGTATAGGATAGATTTTAGATTATTAAAAAAAAACTGTTTACCAATCATCTTCAAATGTCAGATTCTGGTAAATAAGTAGTTTATAAATGATTGAAATGTTGACTATCTCCTGATCCTAGGCCCAGAATTAACTTTCTTACTACTTTTCTCTTGTAAAAAGAAACCCAAAATCACGAAGTGATAAGCAATAAAGTGCAAAGTCGCCTTTGAAATTGCACAAACAGCAATACAACTTATTTTTTTCTTATTTCTTTATTGTTTTAAAGAATATTATTTTTCTCATCTTATGATAACCAATAGGTACATGTATCTATTTCACAAGTATTTAAATTTAGCAGAATTTGTAACAAACGACTAGTTTACTATAATATCCTGCCTGTGATGCCACAGGATGGGCGCATATTCTACAGAGGACAATATGAAAGTCTTCAAACATTCTGAATTCTGCATTTAGCGGATCTTTTGTAAGCATTCAGATGAAGTTTCGTTTAGGTTTATTCAATTATTAGAAAGGACCAGTAATGGGGCAAAATGAGTGGAAAAAATTAAATACAAACTATAGAAAAATGTTTTTCATATCACATGTTTTCATTGGTATTAAACTCATAGGATCTGATTTTAATCAGATTGATAGAAACATTGGGATCCTTTCTTATATCTATTATAGAGTTTGTCGCGGCCATCGTCGGAAATCTTACATACGCTTACTAAGGGTGAGCAAACTCGCTGAATTTTTCGTTCTCATGAATAATTTATGTTGTATAGATAGTTTTCATTCCCTAAGAGAAAAAAAATCCGAATAGCATAACAAATAAAAAGAAAAGGAAGCTGCGCCAAAATACCAAGTATGGCAAGTTGAAATTGGTTGAATAATTAAGGAATCAAGGCAGTTTGACCCACAACATGGCCACCCAACGGGATGTTTACGTACCTTCTAAGATAAAGAGTTTCGTTTTCTTTATTTGGTGTTGATAATATAACAGATGCAAGTATATTCATAAAAATGACAAACGTTCCATGAGTTGGCCTATGGCCAGTAAGTTTCTGCGATTAACCATGATTTTCCGACGACTAGGTGCGCCAACAATTAGATTTTTTTATGTAAGAAAGCATGCGCACGTGCATCTTTTTTGAGAATTGTTTGTCGGGTGAGCGCTGTGGCCCAAAAGCTTCTTGCCTCTTTATAACATACTACTTATAAATAAATCACATTTCTTGTGGATGGTCTTGTCTATAGCATTTATCAAAGATCTTGTAAGAACTTCAATGTACAGTAATATTAAATCTACTGGTAGATGATTATATATGAAGAAAAAAAAACCCATATAGGAACAACAATGAACTTCAGGATTTTAAAAGATTACAAGAGCAGTATGGCATTATGTTATTTATGAAGAGTATAACATACTGCATAATTTTTAAAAACAAACTTTTATGTCTTTATAATCACAATAAGTTGTATTTGCATTAATGACGATATAGTCTATACAAACATATTGTGCATGGCAATAGAGGATAATAGAAGTTAATTAACTTTTTATTTCGGTTGCTTGTCAATAAGATATGTTTAGTTCTTAACAGTTTTAGTTTTGTTTGTTGATTTTCTTTTCGATGCTTGAACTTTAATCTGCAACAAATTCAAACTTTGATTAGATATAAACACCCAAACCCCACATATAAACTCCTCCTGTGTCTCGCCATCGTATACGATTGAAAATAAATCCTAAAATTGATTAATTCAGTATTTCATTTTTATTGTAATGATCGAAACAGTCAGTAATTAAATTATCAAAAAACAACAAGTTTAAAATGAGAGAGAGAGAGAGAGCGAGAGAGAGAGAGATGGAACTAACGCAAGCAAAATTCTTGAAATTAAATCACTTAAGTAAAAAAAATCTAGCAACATGGTAACCACCATAATATTTTCATGTCCATGGCAATGGCATACAACAAAATTAATTCCGATTCCATTCTTCGACAATCCCTAAAACCGATGACGTCATTACAAGTTATGGAATTATCTTCAAGTGGATTTGTAGTTGAAATCAATAGGGTTCTGTTTCTATTAACATACCAGTGCATCTTTTAAATTGGTGTTTGGTGTCTATTAGCTACACACGGATTACTATACATGTATGTCTCTTTCTCTTTCGTATATAGGAATAGATAATTTTCGTGCTCTGAAAACAAAACACATTAAGCCTTTTCTGGGCGTGAAAACACTCCACGCTAAGATTTTAATCCAAAGGAAAACACTCGGAGATGATAAGTAGTCCCTATCTTGTCATTCATGCGATGTCGTTCACATACCAAGACCAAAAGGTTGTCCTTTTTAACGACATGAGACGTACGCAAGTGCAAGATCAAAACGATTGTTTTGCTTTTAGCCGAACGATCATGCCATTTGTCAAGGTTTTCTTTACGCACTTCGTCTTAAGAAAATACAAAACCCCCTAAAAAATAAACTTTTCACGAGGATGTCATCATGTAATGTTTGTTGACTATTGACATAAAGTAAAGTTGAAACGAAAGTATAAAGTATTGCAAAATGAAATTATTGAAAATTTATTAACTTTAAGGAAAATTGTAAAAACACAGTAATGCCGAAACTTTTTAGGAATACCAAAATTACATAACTTAATTTTTTGTCAGCTCTCATACAAAAAAAATGCCGATATGTAAATACAAAAGAAGCGCACACATACGAAAATATATAGATTGCACATGCGTAATAATTGTCAAAATACAACAGGAATAAACCACATTATTTTCCGAAGCCGAATGTGGCCTTCAGTCGGGATCGTTTGTCGAGCTTGCAGCTGCACCCGACCCTGATGCGTTGTGTGTAGGTCTCCCAGGCATGGGCTAACGTCTTGTTCTGACCAAACGACGTGTCTTGAATGACCATGATGCAGCCATTGAGACTGGGGGTCCGGCGAAGGAAGGTCAGATGGAGGATATTTTCCTGACAAGCACCGTGTGCTAAAAGAAGAATGAAGGATATATTAATTCATTCTTACAAAATGGATAATATAATTTTCAAAACATTTATTAGAAAGAAAAGTTCTTATAAAATCAATGCATGTATATGATTGTCATTTGAATTTTTTATACTCATCCCCCTAAAAAACAAGGGGTGAATTTTTTTTTAAATTGACGGTTATATTAATAACATCGTTTTATTACAGATTCTTATCATCACTATATTGTCTGCAATTACTGTTGAGTTACATTTTGATGTCATATCAATTTCAAGGAAAATGTGAATGGACCAATAAATTCATGTTTTTATAATAGTATTTATACTTACGGTTTGTGTTGATGGTCAAACATGGCTCCACATTGCACACAATCTCGTTGATGTATCGCGGGAACTTCTCGCTCCCGAGATCTGTCATGGTCAAACATGATGTACAAAGATTGATGAAACCAGTATCTGTTTTGTTGCCCCTGTACTGACATACTGGGGTATTGACGTCTGTAAGAAGAAAATGAAATATTTCTAGTACATGTGCTTTTATAATATTCAACTTATACTTTCAGACGTGATAACAAATTGTACAAAGGGAAAACCCATTAATTTTAATTCAAAGAAACAAATACTTATACAAATGCAAATATTTTACCTAATAACCTTATACAAGCTACAGATAATAACACAATCTTATAGATAATCTAGTCATCATGCAAATACTTTATAATTTTGTTATTTAAATAATTTTGCAGAAAAAGAGTTCCTTTAAACCAGAACATTTTTTTTTACCCGCAGATTGCCTTTTCCATCTGCGATCCGGCTTTTTGATCGAGCTGAGGATTTTGGGATGATGGATTATATCATGGTCATTGATGAAGTTTATTATGTCTTCTGGATTAATACCATTTTTTACAATGTAATTTCCCACTTCCGATCCCAAGATATTCATTGCACTCTGTAAATGAAGGCTATAGTCAGGCGACACTGGCTGGGGAATTTTTGGGGCAGACTTGAAGAAGGTATCCCATTTATTTAAATCGTCTAAAAGCTTTTGTTTGGACACTGGTATCTCGACGTTTTTTATATAGGTATCCTGAAGAAAATAATTGTATAAAAAAATAAAATAAATTGTTGACGAAAATGTGAGAAATAAATGCCTTTTGAATCACAAGAAATAAATGCGGCAAAACTATGATGTTGTCGTATTCATTAGAGAAAATAACATAATTATCGTTTTCAAAGTTCAATTTTCAGTACCAATAATCATAATCTCTCTCTCTCTCTCTCTCTCTCTCTCTCTCTCTCTCTCTCTCTCATTTAAAGCGTCATATTGTGTCTTAATAAAGCATAGATCTTGAAGAAGTGAGCAACCTTAATTAAAAATATATTTAAAAACTTGACATAAAATAAATGTTGAGCATAACATTACCTTATCCTGGCCAATTGGTAGAAGGTTAGGAAAATCGGAAAGAGCTCTTTCCTCGTCGATAGCCATCAAAGAAGGCCGGAATTTCCCGCCTTCTCTGACAAACAATTGCATCAGCTGATCCTCAGTGAGGGAGGTACGTCGGGAGTGGCTGTCCGTACACGGGACATGGGAATATTGGAAAGGGAATTGGAACTTCATAAGACCGGGGGTCGGTCTCGTGACGCCAGTGGGTAAGGGAGGGGAGGGATAGGTGGGTAAGTAACGTCTATGTCTGTGTAAAGCATTGTCTGAAAAATAAATGATTGATTATGACAAGTAATGATTCTTTCTTTAAAATTGGGATTGCAATTCAGACAAATGTCGATCAATATTAATAATATAAAAGGGTTACAAAAAAGTAGTGCTCATCCATCAACTCAAAGTTCATACGATAAAATTATATATTGAAGATTAAGATAAGAAAAATAATTATAAAAGTGTATGAAATTACCTTTGTCGTGGACATATCCCGAATTTATAGTCCAAAATATTGAAACAAAACAAAGCACCGTTAGCAAAACCATCATCCGCTCTTAATGATCACAACTATCACACATTTCATTTTCCGCTGTCATGTATCTCCTGAATTTCCAAAAAGTCTTCGCATTATGCAACTGCATAGCGCCTGCACCTTCGTTTTACAACACGCGAGTTTCCAGTAGCTAGCATTACCTATCACCAAGGGGGCTTTCCTTATCGCCCTGACCAAATACCCGTGGTTTGTGTGACGGGGCGATAGCTTTCATCAATCCGTTTTCATTGACTTCAGTGACCTTAGATGGGGGTAAATAATCTTAGAGAACTTTAATTGATATCAAAGATTTATTCACTTTTACATACATATATACTGGTGAACTGAACTGCAAATTCATTTCTGGTAGCTACAGATCGATGTCCATTTTCTGTTTTGAATTGTTTTCCCATTTTACTAGAATAATACTCTCTCTCTCTCTCTCTCTCTCTCTCTCTCTCTCTCTCTCTCTCTCTCTCTCTCTCTCTCTGTATATACATTGGCACTGTATGTGTATGGAAATATGAAAACTAGCTACTCGATTTTTTTAAAGCTGTATTTTGTATTCTTAGGTAAATGGACTATTTGTGCTTAACAAATACCAAAAATGTATTGAAACATGGAAGGTTTGAAAAAGTTGAAAACAAAATGTGTCATAAATTTAAGTAAATTTTTTTATCGATACGAAGAAAGAATGCTAACGAAATTCAAGAAAATAACAGCAAAAATTTCTATCATTTATATATTTTGATTTACAAATAAAATTCATAAAGTACTTTTTATATACATGTACTTGTAATTGATGTCAATCCAAGTGTTTCGAAAACGTCATGAGATTTCTTATATATATACCATTAGAAGTTTGACTCAAGCCCATTGGGTATATGCAGGTTTTTAGATTTTACATTCCGATGGTGTCATTGAGTGTAGTTTTTTTTCTTAAGTTAATTAAGGAGGTTCGATGGTCAACAAATTGATCATCAGATATGTCTTTAACTTTGACATATGATGATTTTTGGAATATTTAGTGAAGAAAAAATACAAATATTTTAGCTTTTAAATTTGAGCATTTATCTATATATCTTTACATTTTCAACTGTCTTTGTCTGTGATAACATTATGAATCAATTTTGAACCCTAAAACCCAATAACTTCGTTAATCATGAGTGACACAAAATGGGCGTGTCTTTTAGCATATTGGCTTCGCCGCGTAGTAATACATAGCATGTGCTAATGAAAAAGATACTGGTTCTAAAATAATGTTGTTTTTAAGTGTACAAATTGGAAATAATATAAGTAATAAGGAATCATTCTTTAAATATTATGAGGTGATAATTTCGGTCGGAGCGTGGTCAAATCTATCATAAAGCCATTCGGGCTTTATTGGATTTGACCACGCCCCGACCGAAATTACTACCTTATTGTACTCAAAGAATGATTCCTTATTCCTTAACTTTATACAGAGCTCTTCTTCATAAAGAGGTAAATATAGCATAAAAATGGCCACGACTAACCATGCAGCCCTTATCTAACACAGTACTTCATTCATGAATCAGATAGATATATCGTGAAATTAATTAAAAGGAGTCAATATGGAACTGTTGTGCTCTAGTTTCAAACTTGTGTACACAGCCTGTCACAGAATGTGACTCTGGTTATGAAATACGAGAACAAATGATTCAATATTGATTAATGGCAACTTACTTAATATTTAAAAAAAAAATGTTTCGTACAGGTACCAAGAGTTTAAAATTTCATAGCCCGGATGACCTAACTGCTCTATAATTATTTAAACAATAAAATTCTTTCTTCGGTGATTTATGCGGGATATGAAGGTGGCGACGCGGGTTATGTATTTTTTTCTGCAATGATCGCCACCTTCATAACCCGCATGAATCATCAAAGAACGCATTTTATTGTTTATATTTACATCTTTCTTTTAACAAATTGATAAATTGATTGTAAAAATTGTTAATGAACATTGATAGTACGTTAGTTTAAAGAAACAGCCAAATCGTCTCCTATGGAAATTTGAGTCTGACATCATCAATGATTATTTTGTGCAATCCGTGATTTTTCTTAGGTCGCTGTAGGTTTCGACCAAACGATAAACAGGGCGTGTCGATTTCAGTCCGGTTAGTTTCTATAGAGCTATGAATTAACTAAAGTTTCCATAAGAAATAGGGGGAATCATACTCGGTAGATGTAAATATATGTATATGAATGTAGGCGTTTCGCTGATTTCTAATTAAACTTTATTTATCGTAACAATAGTTCATGTTCTCTGGATAGGTCCCGTGTGGTATAGATTTAAAACCCAATAATTTTGAACCTTTCGACAATATTTTTCACTTTAAGAGGGCTTGTTGGTCATGGCCATTTTAAAACTATATTGACCATCTTGAAATAATCAAACTTTAAACCTAATATATTTGGAATTTTTCTAACTTACGAACATTACTAAAAATCATAATCAAAATTTTAAAGGGACTTGGACACGATTTTAGATGAAAATTTTATTTTTTATTTTTTATATATAAAATAGTTTACATACACATTTTGAATGATTGACCAAAATTTGAATGTTAGAATTCAAGTTATAAGAGAGATACAGAGGTAAGAATCCGTTGTTATGTAAACAAAGCTCGAGTCTTATTATAGCATTGAATCATGATTTTTTGAAGTATACAGTCTCATAACTGCCGCGATGTGTGCATACAAATTGAGTAACGCGCGTTAGCGCGTTATGAAAATTTGTATGCACACATCGCGGCAGTTATGAGACTGTATACTTCAAAAAATCATGATTTAATGCTTATATTTACATTTTTAAACTTCTTGCCTTGTCTGCAAATGTGATTCATACCTTAAAATTCCTATCTTATCCTAAGGGTAAGTTAACATTAATGGAAGAGCCACAGTAACAGCCACAAGCGTGAACTTTGATTTTCGCTTGTGACGTTGCAGTTTACAGCGTTCAACGTTTGTGACGTCATAATAAAACTCGACATTTTAACCTTTGACTACTTGTTGCATTTAGAGGCATTTGAAGATCACAGAATTTAATGGAAAAACACACTAGAATGTAAATATATTTGTTTACAAATAATGTAAAGTATGGAATTACCATTTCTAAGACGCAATGACTCGTGGAAAACAAGGTTAACTTATTCAATGTGTTTATAAATAATATTATCAACAGGAAAAAGCAACATTAGATTGAAACTTATACCAATAAAACACATACGTTAACAATAACAAGGCTCGAGCTTTGTTTACAAAACAAAGAATTTCAAACTCGAGCTGTATCCTGCTTATAAATCAATATTTTACTTTCAAATTTTGACAAAGCATTACAAATACCCATATTATCCATTCTTAACATTAAAAATGAAAAAATAAATACAAACTTTTGAGCTCAAATCGTGTCTAAGTCCCTTTAAGGCATATTTGATGGTCATTTGTTGAACATCCAGTCTCTTGAAAGCATATATCGGGCATAAGTTGAAGAAGTTAGTGCAGTTCATTTGTGTGCTGTCATAAAAGTACTCAAAGTTGTGAGAATAAAATGATTAAACACCATTTAAAAGTGATAAAATTAAAATGCATGCATACATTTATCTACTCTAGTCACAACAAATGTAATTTCTATCCTCTTCCTGTAATGTCGACGTTGCACAATACCAATTTTCAGCAAAGATATTACATGAGAATTTCTTCCTAACCTTTTACATATGTTCTCATAAAATGAAAGGATAAATACCGGTGTTTTTTTTCCAGAGCGACAATTCATTAATGGTCACATCAGAATTTTCTTTTCCTTTCACGGGCCAAAGTACAATATAACCAAGCACCAGCTTTAGGTACAATTGGCTAAAAAAAAAGTTTCATACCTATACTTACTATGCCATATGATAGTCTATCATTTTTTAAAGTAATCATTTTTGGGGTTTTTTTTTGCATCTCGCATGACAGGAAAAATGTTTACCTTAAGAAAAATTAATAATAATTTCTAGACATAAGTTTTTTTTAAAAAGTATGCCAGTATTTAGAAAATTAAAATATTATGTAGAAATTTTACAATAGGATACTTTTTGGCATATTACAACTGTTTTCAAACTATCCCACTGGCATGAATATCCGAAAGTGTGTTTTAGAAAAGTTTCGATACTTTAAGAATATATTGGGAGTTAATCAAGTTATTTCCATTTTTTGCCTGCACTTTTCGGTAAGATACGTCATATTTCACTTCTGAATAGATTGAAGAAATACTCTTCGTGTAATTCCAGTCTTAATTGAAACCCCAATTGAAAAAAAGAAAAATACATATTTGCTCTTCATGACGTACTGAAGTTTATCACAATTAATTTAAACCTGACAAAATAAGGAACAGTATTTACAAACATAATAATGGACCATACCGGATGACCGGGAGTATTGAGAGGACGACAGATATTTTACCTCCGCGGAAGTGACATGTTTGTATGTCTTGTGCAAACCACTTTAAAAATTGTTGCTTTTAGGACAGATTGTTTAAACGCAACAGTACACTTGACGAAAATCGCTGTTAACTCGAGATCATTTTTACGTGCGTCATTCTTCGTTTTCTTTTTAGCCTCCTTTACAGAAAACGCACTTTTTGGGGGCCAAACATTCTTGCAATTTCGACCGATTATGTAAACTTTTAAAAGGTATGAACCATTACGCATTTGTAATAAATGATATTTATGTGTGCATAAGATAGTACGGACATCGGAGGTTAAAGTAAAATTTACGATGGTAAATTCAAATTGTATGAATTGGATATATAGGCCACTCTATCGGGGGTTGGGTAGCGAATTTGGCGTATTTTTGCGAGTGCATTTGATTACAATATTTTCGCATATATACATTGTAGCTTTTCCCAGCTCTGATATTGCCAAATGCATTGATCTGAAATCACCCAAACCTATGCTTTGATGTACGAGTACACCCTTTCCCAGTGACGTCATGTATTTGGTAATTTGAGAGAGAGAGAGAGAGAGAGAGAGAGAGAGAGAGAGAGAGAGGGGGAGGCATGTCTATAGTAAACGTTTAATTACATTTTGAGCCACATTTTGCAAACACAAACCCATACAATGCTAGCATACTGACACAAAGTGCAGTTTTGAGTAGTATCCGATCAATGCACACTTATGGAAATTAAATCTTAAATAAAATGAATTGTTTAAGGTAGTACAAAACAGTATCCGAAAAACAAACACTTCGGAAATCCTCGCGCAAGTCAAACGTTTACGAGAAACAAATAAATGACGTACGTCACGTTCTTAGTGTCTTATTATGACGTCACGCCGTGCAAGAACTGTTCAAATAATACTTTATATTTACATTCTACTGTGTTTTTCCATTAAATTCTGTGATCTTCAAATGCCTCTAAATGCAACAAGTAGTCAAAGGTTAATTAAAATGTCGAGTTTTATTATGACGTCACAAACGTTGAACGCTGTAAACTGCAACGTCACAAGCGAAAATCAAAGTTCACGCTTGTGGCTGTTACTGTGGCTCTTCCATTAATGTTAACTTACCCTTAGGATAAGATAGGAATTTTAAGGTATAAATCCAATTTGCAGACAAGGCAAGAAGTTTAAAAATGTAAATATAAGCATTAAATCATGATTTTTTGAAGTATACAGTCTCATAACTGCCGCGATGTGTGCATACAAATTTTCATAACGCGCTAACGCGCGTTACTCAATTTGTATGCACACATCGCGGCAGTTATGAGACTGTATACTTCAAAAAATCATGATTCAATGCTATAGTAACAAAGTGGGGAGGGACTGGTTTAAACTTCTTTTTAAGGGGACACAGGACACGTATCACCTGACTATCATTGCAATGATGCTTTGATGTGGTAACTCTATTATGACGTCATAATTGATTTAAATGTATGACGCTTTGATGTTATTTATTCATTATGACGTCATACAGGATTTGACAGATATTTTTCCAGTACCAAAGGCTGTAAAGTAGTCTATGTCAAAACATGAGCTGGTGGAAATTAAACATTTTTAATTTTAGAAATGTAAATATACAAAATCATAAGCGGTTAATATAATGAGATATATATTCTGATAATGATCTGTTCATGACAATTGATAAATCTAAATAATGCAATACTTAATTATGGTTCCAAACAGACTTTGTCACAAAAGGTCATAATTCCAGAATAGGGGGTAGGGGTGATTCCTATTGTAGTATCTCTCTTAAATGCAAAGAAAGTTGCCATGAAAATTTTACAAGTTATAAAGCACATGCTAAGGTTGAAATATGAAATTTTTTTTTAAAAAATTCATTGACAATTTTTTATGTGCCATCACATTTTGTTCAAATTTAGAATAAAAAACTTTAAAATTTGAAGTGCTGATTTCAGCAATATATTGATAAAATTATAATATTGCAATGTAAAAAAGCCAATGTTGTAAACAATTTTGAAATTTGTTTTCATTCACAAAATTAATGAATATGATTTGCGAACAAATTCCTTCAAATAAAATAATTATTGCAGAAAATTGAAATTGTTAAAAAAATTCATAATGCCAGAAAAGGGAGATAATTCCTATCAAAATATCTCCCTTTCAAGGTAAGAAAGCAGTCATGAAAATGATATATGTTGTACTGGACATCTCAATGTAAATGTATTTAAAGAAAGCAAAAAAATTCATTCACAAATAATTTTTCACTGCAACGTCCTGTTCCCCCTTAAAAATATCTAGTGGTGGAATTGTTTTGGTATTTACATAATATTATCTACATATTCCAACAATTTATATGATAGTTTTTCATGGAATTTGAATGATAGGAATTTAAATAAAAAACGGTATTTAGTATGGCGAATAGCTCCAAAATAGGGCCTTCTTGCATATACTTTGAACTGATTTTATTGGTACAAAAAATTATCAAAGTCAATGATTATTATTTTTTAACGTTTAACGTGTCTTAGTCTCTTTGTTAATAAATATTTGCCAAAAAAAAATATTTTGACAATTTTTTTTCTTTTTAATCATGTATTCTGATGAGCCTAGCCCTTTTCTAACAGGGTGTCGGAAGCCATAGTTGTGACCTAGATTACGAGAAAACTAATGGTGGAATTTTTTTAAAAACTTTGTATATATATACAGTTTAATATGATTAACAGTTTGTGCAATTTAAAAAAAAAATGAACTATGGGAAAAATGTTCGCTATCTGTTTTGTACTACCTTAAACCATAAACCCCTGTTTGTACCAGAAATAACGACTGACAACTTTTAGTCCTTTTTAACATTTTATTCTGAAGTAAAACAGATTCAAACAAAAACAGTTCACGTTCATCCTTTTAAAAAATGGCTGTCGGATTTTAAATTACAGGTATTTGAATGCCAAGTTATCAATTTGAAATCATACACAGTGTCATGCAATTAACTTAAACAGTATATACTAGTATCAAATTTACGGTAAAAATAAAGGTATTGCACATCATATTAAAAGAATTTAACGACTCTCGTCGACATTTTCGTAACCCAAAAATAAATAAACTACAGTTTGTGACATTTTGGGCCTCGTGTTAACTGCTTGGACGAAGCTGTGATTTATAGAAGAAGTTGTGGAGCATCCTTGATCTCTTGTCAAATCCGCAGACACACCCTCCTCTAATTTCCTGCGAGTAAGCGTTCCACTGACCTTTCCGTGTATTAGTAGCACCAACTGTCGTGACGTTATCATATCTAAAGAACGTCATATGAATCCAGGATTCCGTACATCCCCCTTGAGCTGTAATATATTGTATATGAATATTAAACATCCTATATTATAATATATGCGCTTCGATATTATGTCAAACATTGTCAATAATGCGAATGTGTAGATCAACTACAGTACTTATATTTTATTTCTTAAATATCGCAAATATTGTCCGTCTTGCAAACTATGAAATCATTGAATTTTTAGACGTTCGCCTTGTGATAACGTAGCTTAGATTTTAGTTTCAATTAGGCCTACAGATATCAAATCAATGTTGGTTAAAATACAAGCTTGTTGCAAGCTTGTTCATGCGCGGATCCAGAAAATTTTTCCAGAGAGGGGGGGGGGGTCCGAATTAAAAGTGGGGGGGGGGGGAAGCTACACAATTCATAAGAAATCTTGACAAGCAAAAAAAAAAAAAAAAGAAAAAGGGTTGATTCCCAAAATCATGAAAATTCCTAATCCGTGGGGGGGGGGGGGGGGGGGGGGGGGGGTGCTGGGAGAGGGGGGGGGGGGGGTCCGAGGCATATTTGCTGTAATTTTACTATGTAAATTTAATAAATTTTCATTTTCATTTCCCGACCCCCCCCCCCCTAGATCCGCGCATGTTGTTGGAGTATGAATACTGGAAACTCCTGGTTTGCAAAACTTAAGAATGGCTATTTACAGTTGAAGGGTATGACGTTATAAGAAATAGGATCTCTGTAATTTTAATTGAATTATTCAAAATTTATAAAATATATTCACATGGCATGATTGGTGGGGGAAAGACTTCTTGTGGATCATTGTGAAGATTCAGACACGTGGTATCTGGTCCGTGGCACGTGATCTCGGTGAAGTATCTCGGCCAATAGTTGACGCCAAGATCTGTCGTGACGACACAGGAAGTGCACATTCTCACTAAACCATCATCTGTTCGACTTCCTTTAGGAAAGCACTGTTGAACTGAAAATAAAGTAAAAGTAGTTAAGGTGAAATTTAACGTGTATATACTTTTTTTTTACTAAATGACTGTTGTGTCAGCCATTTTTAATATAGTAACATGTAGTGATATGCGAGCGGACCACAACGACAAACGAATACAGCAATATGTTCGAGGTCAAACAGCTGATCACGCTAAACACAACAATCAAAGGACCTTCTAACGGACTGACCTTAACATAGTAGTATAAATAAATCCTGCATAAATTGTCCTTGCTAGTCTATTACGTTGTCAATCAAATATCCAACAGACAACAAAGTTCCATGTTCGTCAATAGATATAAGAGGAACTGGTACATCGCTCATTTACTGTGTATGTTGATAATTGCGAATAACCAATTCAACAAATATATTCCTATATGAGCATAATCAACAGATAAACATAAAAATGATATGGTAAAACTTGTCAAATGTTAATTAATGATTTTAACATTTATTATTCCAGAATCAAACTCAATGAATTTCATTTTCGCTTTTAAATCAGCATGTTCCAAAACATACTTGTAGTACTTTGTCGACTTCAACATTTAAAGCTGCTTGGTCCGATTTTATGTCAAATTTTGTGTACGCTTTTAAACGATGGTTATGCTAAGTATGTGTATAATAATAGACATTGCAGTAGTTTTACCGGTCAATTAAGTCAAATTTCATTGGGAAAAAAAATATGTACAAAATTTGTTAACAAAACAAATAGCATAAAAGGGTATCGCGCTATTTCGCCTCATGTTAAAATTCGCCCCTGACGTCGAGACGTACCGGTATGGCTGTATTACGACTTTGACATCGCTATAAATAAAGGTTATAATGTTCAGACAAATCAAAATTAACCTGTGTACATTTTGTTCGCTAATATTTCTGAAGTTTGCTTTGTTTACAATTGATGCATAACATGCGGGTTGAATAAACCCAATCATTCGGGGGACGTAACCAAACGGTTCCCTTTTCTAAACATTCCCTTGAAGCATTTTGGCTTGCTTTTTTCGTTTGCCCAAAAAGAAATTGTTTTATTTACTTTGAATATTTCTGACTTTGAAAGGAGACCGATTCTGCTAGTTTTATTAGGAGAAAAGCCATAACTTTCTAAGATAATTGGTTTTATGGAAAATTATTTGATAGCTGTAATAACCAAAAAATCGGACCAAGCAGCTTTAAGGGGTAAAAACATAACTTACCTTTTTGTAAAACAGGCGCTGCATTTACAAAATTCAGTATGAGAGTAAAAGAAAGTAACTTCATAATTTTTTCCTTCTTGGCTAGTCCAAATTTCAAAAGTAAATATTCTTTTTAAGAATATTTCAGATCAGAAAGAAATCCTCAGCCTTATGCGAATAGGTCTTTAGTGTTGCAAATCTCAAACACATGTCTATCAGCTAGAGCAGCATGGCTTTTAAAAAAGTAAGGTTCCGTTCTCTTACTAAAGCACCCGTGTCTTTATTGACTCTACCTTATCCCGCGATATATACATTGCCAAGTGTTCCGGGTTATCGCCCGTGGGAAGATTCCCCGCTCCCCGTGCAGTAGCATTGCACACAAACAATTGTCGTATAATTGCAAACAAAGGTCACATTTCCGAAGTCTTTTTTTAAAAAAATTTTATTTTGAAACATGTCCATAGAAACTGACACAACAGTTTGGCAGTTTAAATCAAAATCTGCAAAAACTTCCGGGAGATTATCCGTGTTTATTAGTGTGGGAGGGTAAAATAAGAAAACTGTAAATAGTGCTGAAACTAAGAGATATATGGATCACAAGTGCCTCTCTTTTGAAAGCAAACAGTTCCTACAGTTCCAACGTGAGAGTCATGGTCTCACGATTACTATATGTAACGTAAGCACTTACGACACAGGTTAATATCTTGAACGTTTCCAGTAGGAATAATATATACATGTAACAAGGGGATATTGTAATTGACGTCAATCCGACGGACTATAGTAAATTAAAGGAAGGAGAATGGCAGGGAAGGGGATGAAGCGAGGAACGCATTAATTTTCTGCTGCGTTTTTTGTTTTTGTTTTCAATTCCAGATGTCGTCATGGCGAAGAAATTCATTGTTTTGGTGATCAGGACAGTTGCGTTAATGAGAGTGTTCGCGCATTTTTGACATATAACCATTTGCTGAGGGATACTGTTGTTTTCCGGTCCCCGAGCTCTGATATGGTTTGTTGAATGAATACTTTGTGTATGCTATACTGCCAAAAGCTTACAGGTGGTAAGATCGGCACATATATGAACATGTGAGTGGCATATTAGCAGTGAATGTTGATATGAATAAAAAGCCATGACAGTTCCGCCATTATGTGTTTGAGTAATTTTTTACATGTGCAGGTATAAAGGTGGATAATTAAATAGCTAATTTATGATAAAAAAAAGTGTACAATTCTATGTATACTTGTGCAACAGTGGTTCAATATTTATGAATTACGAAGTAACAATGGGACATTGTAAATGACGTCAATCTGACGGGTTAGTATATCAAAGGATGGAGAATGACGGGGAGGGGGCCGGGGGGGGGGTGTGGTGTAGCGGGGAACATATAAAAGTTTTTGTTCAGTTTACCAAGTGCTAATCAAAAAGTTGATGTACATAATGATTTCAGAAGTGTTAAATTCTAATCTTCCGAACAATGGATTAGATTATCATCAATTGCACTGGGGTTTTTTTTGTTCGCAAAGTACTGATTAGTAAAATAATAATGAAAATCACATTCATGATGTTCAACAATGCAGTATTCACTTTACATTTAAGATATGGATACGAATAGTACACATTGGTATAATGAAGGCAGTTGGGCGATTTTTTAAAACTCTCAATGGAAACCACTCACACCGTTGGTGTCACTTTTCTCATTTATTACAAGGTTCTTGCCAGGACCCCGAGGGAAAAATCAATGCCCGCAACTTCTAAAACACCGCTAGTTGTTCTACCTTAAAAATAAATAAATTGCGACGCGTCAATGGTAATCCGCGCTCTATCTCTTGGACACGCCCAAAGGTGTCCGGATCTGAACGATGAATCCCAATAAAAACAATTCCATATTGGTGTTAACAACCGACGAAGACGTTCTGAAATACAATGGTATAGAATTGTACAGATACCAGTTGCTGGGTTTGGTTGTGTTCACATTGTAATTTGCGTGGGTAGAGAGCAAACTACTTTGAATATCAGTTGATTAATGATATCAATTGCATGTAGCATATACACATGTATCTGTCAATTGAAAACTTGTCCTATGAATACAAAAGTTTATTACCGAGGAGACAACAACATCTAACTTTGCAATAAACTTTATTATTTATCATGTTTGTAATTGTTTTGCTAATAGTACATGTAAACCTATATCACAGAATTGTTGTCCATACATAGTTAGACTACCTTAAGAAGTGTATCCAGTGATATGTCAAGAAATGAAAGTCCAATTAGGTTCATGACCGCTTTTATTAACACAAGCTGATAATTTACTTCCTATGGCAATATATGTTTAAGATTGTAATTATTTATAATTATGTCTACATATTTTTGTACAACTTATTTATGTTTATACGTTAAACCTATGATTCGTATGTTCTTGCAATTGGTAATATACAATACAATACAATAAGAAAGTACACCTTTAAGAATATGATTGTACGAAACTTTCATCCTCTGCCATGAAAAATAAAATTTAAAAAAAAGTAAGAAAAAAATAGAGTTCTCTCCCTCAGTGAACTTGCACAGTCCTGTGTGATCTATAATTGCTGTTTGCATACGGGGACTTATAGGCATCCATCCTTAGTGACGGTATAAGATTAGGTCGTGTTTTATCTGCGGGATTCGATCGTCTGCTGTAAGCTGAAACACAGTGATGAAGAAAAAATTGATTGACAAGTTAAACGACCGATATAAATGATTAAATACTGAACGAGTAGATATTAATTTTATGCTTTGAATAAACTCCATTGTTTGTAAAGATTAATAGTTTGTGTTGTGTAAGAACAGATAATTCAATAAATTATAAAATGCATAATACTATCATCACACAACATTTTCTTATTATTATATTAAATTATATAAATCACACAATTACTTTTATAATCATTGCAATTTCCAACACAGACATCAACTGTTCGTTACAATAAGACTTGTTTCAATATACCAATTTTCGTTAATGATGAATTAAAGTACTGCCGAATCAAAACCCTTAATTCTTTATGAGTGAAGCTCAAAGAACTGCGAACGGTAGCATTGTCTAGCCGCCTAACTAAAAATAATTTTTTTAAATAATTGTCTTGTATTAAATTTATTTTTTTAAAATAATGTAAACATTTCTGTATATCTTCATTAAATAAAAATCGCTAAATACATAGAGACCGATTTCATTGAAGAATGTTTTAGACCCCCCCCCCCCCCCCGTAAGCAAAACTTTCGTTTTAAAAAATAATTAATAATTACTTAACTACAAATTTTATTATAATATAAATCAATTAGGAAATGATTATACTTTTTAGAAGAAAACTTTGTTTTTGAATATATGACAGAAATTCCGAAATATTTGGATGTAAAATGTAGGCGGGAAACGGGCGTTAGGGTTGGCAGTTCCTTCATATATAGATGCGTGTCAGCCAAACAATATGCTATTATTCACCATATACAAAATCCAAAATACATGTATATCTTGAACATAATAGAGAATGAGAAATCGACTGTATTCTGTACAATGAACGCATGATTTAAAAAAAAAATCTTAATTATTATCATACCTTTTTATAAAAGAAAGAACATAAAACATGACAAACATCTTGATTTGTCGTCGCTGCTAAAAATGCTATATCAGAATGGTCTTTTTCAGCAAAGGTATAATAATATGTACGTAAAGTCAACTGAGTTCATCATTTTCGATTTAAATGCCTAATACCGACACCAACACGAGACGCTCCAAAATCCATAGAAAAAATACTATTAATTCCCACCTTTTTACTTGGACATTTAATACAAATTTATTTACATTTAATTTAACGGTAGTTTGTTATTTCTTGCTATGTCTGAACCGTTCACACTTGAAAGGAAGCAAGGTTTTTTGATTTAACGTTTTGATATGATTCACGGAGAAGTGGGTACTATTCTAGTTAGCATTTTAAGTGTGTGTGTGGGGGGGGGGGCGTAAATAATAGTTAATTTTTTTTCAATTAAGCTGTAAGTCGTTTATTTTTTCTGAATGAAAAGTTACAATTTTTTGCACAGAATATTCGGTCATTTCTAAAGCATTATCATTGGTAACTTTGTATTTTGGAGAGGGTTTATATATATCTAGGCTTTGCCTGTTGCCTAATCCATTTGATTACTCAATAAAATATGTTTAAATTAAATTGTCATTGGTAACCCCTAACCACAACAAATAGAAAATGAATGTATAGATCAATGGAATTACTATTGATTCAACAGTTAAATGGATCAAAAGTTTACGAGTGTTTACACTTATTCATATATATATTTAAAAATTCACGATTTGCCGACATCTAGAAAGGTTAATTGTCTTTACTTTACCGCTTGACTATCAAGTTTATTAAAAACGATTTGTAGAGATTACGATAAAAACAAAGGTTTTTGTGTCATTGCGTGAAAAGGAAAGTTTGTTTATTATTATGAATATAATACATATATACCGGTTCAAATTATTGGAGAAGCCCTCTTCTATTGTTTTTGGGTTTTTTTTGTTTCGTGGTATAAAACAAGATTATACCTTCTAGAAATAATGAGCTTTTAAAAAAAACCGAACAAGTATATTTATTTATTTATGCATTTGATTTTTTGTATACAAACCTGTTTAGAATATTTTGTTTTTGTGTCCATGCATGTCTAAAATCAGTCAATTTATCTTCAACATGAACTATTGGGTTAATTTTCTTAGTTAATGATCAAAATATGATCACGCAAGAAGGACATTGATATTTCGGCTCTATCGAATACGCACTTAGTAATTATAATCTGTTGTAAAATTGGTTAAAACATGTGTTTAACATGTTTAACCTTTGTCTATTTGCCTTAAGCTGCAGGTCATAGACTTGCAGCTACATGTACGTTTGTATTTATCTTTTGTTTCTATCCTTTTTGTATTTGTAATGTTCAAATATATTTGATAGCTAAAAACTGCTTTTATCTACCAATAAAAATTAATTAAATTACACGTTTGAGGTTATCCACGCCCTAATTAATTGCCCTTCTGCAACAATTTTTGCAATATTCTTTGAACCCCAACTTTAATTATACAATTAAAACTGAGCATATAACTTAATTTTTTTTTCATTCCTACCAATTGCGAGACTGGCGTTCCCCTCCTTGGTCCAATCCTTGATCCGACTGTTGCCAGGGAGACAATAAATTTTATACAGTTCCTGGTAATTTTTCTGACGACTCGGAGAACGGTCATGTGACCTTCGAGGTGAGTTGGTTTTGGCCTGTTGAGATTTCTCGTCCGTTTTGAGTCCGTATTTTGTACTCGGGGGAACTTGTGAGTGTTTCTGAGTTGTCTTTGAGGAGTTTGATAAGAATGGTTTCTTTTTTACTTTGGGGTAATCAACGTCGATCAATAGATTCTGTGGAAGGCCGTAACTGTTTCTACGGTCCTTTTCGTATTCCAAAACCTTTGGCGTAACAAACTGTTGATCTACACGCTTATAATTCTTTATAGCAAACTCCCTCCTTCTTTGCTTCAAGTCCTTCATAAACTTCTCACGTGCCTCTCTATTTTTGCGTTCGCGTTCTCTCTTATCCCTCTCAGCTTCTCTATCGAATTTGGAGGTGATTGAAACCAATTTCTTCACTAGATTATTGGCTCGCAAATTTCTTTGACTGACGGTGTCATACGCGGCCTCCGTATCCCTCCGCCATTCCGAGATCCGTGAATTGCTGCTAGGGGGTCGGGAGGTCCGGGCTTTTCCCATGGATAACGAGCTCTCCGGGCGATAAGGAGTAACAAGCCTTGGCTTGGCGTTGTAGATGGTCCACACATCCTGCTGTGTCGTCGTTTGAGGCTTAAATAGATCGGGATTTCTATGTGTGTTTCTCGATTGTTTTTTCCTGCTGTCGTCTGTTGAGGGCTCCAGACTCCTTGGCCGCTTATGCCATCCAGCAACCCGTCTATCTGACCGCGGTGTTCTCTCTGTCTTAATGGGTGGTAAACTCACCGATCGCCTACCCGGCTTTATAGTTTCTCCATTTTCTTTTCTAACCGATACTTTTCCCGGGTCTTTCGACGTTCTTCCAGATTTCCTTTTCGAATCTGACATGTTGTTCTCGTTAACTCAACGCCTCAGTTATGTTTCACCCGTATCACCAGCTTAATGAAGAGTTAGTGGTTAACTTTCCGTAATTCTTTCTATTTAATTAAGAATTGCATAAAACCTACTCAACAGGATTTCCAACTTTTATCCCACACTTTCAAGAACGTCTGCCCGTTTCAAACTGTATTATCTTACGTGTACAAAACATTCTCTCCCTGGATTTTAATTGAGAAAATATTTAAACCTCTGGGGGAGAAAGAGAGTTTGAGAGAGCACGCTTCATATAGATCACATCACTGATCATGCATGGCTGGTGATTATCAATAAAAGAGTTTAAAAATTTAAAGTACAAGTAAAATGTCTTGGTGAGAAACTTTAATTTCTTTGGAGAGACATTTAAAGTCTTTTTTATGTCAACCGCTAAAGCTGGTTTTTATAACAACTTACAAACAAACAACAAAACAAGATGACGCTAGCATACATAATAAAGCCAATTAACTTTGTTCAATTGTTGTAATAAGCGGCTCATCTTAATTGGATACTATTGTCTAGACTCGTCTAATATTATTGATTACATCACGAATGAGATCGGACGACGTATTCTCGTTTTGCGCTCATTTGATAATTTGGCACGGGATAATTAGGTGTGAAATATGTTTGGACTAGTACTGCAACTTTCGATTAGGATAAAAAAAAATTATGATCATTTATTAGATAACTTGAATTCAAATTTCAACAATTTTTACATTATTCTTAAGCCACGAATTTTCCATCCACCCTATTTTACGTCTTTGGGGGGGGGGTCATTTGCTCACAAGTTGTGATTTCGGGGCACGCTACCTTACTGTCAGTTGAGAACGAAAGAGTAATAAAAGTTTTAATTTGAAGATTTATAAATAATTATTTATGAAATATTGTATCTTTTGCTGTTTAGGTATTTTTTTCTGATTTGGTTTTATGATAATACTTTATAGTTAAAAATACTGTATGTGAATTTTAAACAGGATATATGTAATCTGGTAGAGGCTGGCGTATATAACAATACATTTATTAAAGATAACGTTTAATGTAACAAATAAATACAAAATATACCTCTATTAAATAAATCTGTGTAAAGCAGTCCACCACATCTCTATTTAAACAATTTGAAAATTAAGGGAAAATAAACGCCCCCCTCTTTGTACATGAAAAGAAGAAAGGAACGTTTACCATTCCAATTTTTTTTTTAAATTACTACTCTTGATCATATCAGAACCACCCAACCCACCCCCCTCACCGGAAAAAAACCCCAAAACACAACAACAACAACAACAACAACAAAAAACCCCAACAAAACAAAAAAAACCCCTAAAACATAATTTATCCAACAAGCACGGGTTTGATATTATCGCAACAGAGTAGACATATACACACAATGTACATGCATGTATCATTCTCCTTCTCATCATGCTTTTATAATGATTATGCGCTCTTCTATATTATCCTTCTAAACCATGTCATACGAGATGCATGGCGAACTTTTTACAAAGACTTTAACGGAAGTAAAACCTCTTTCGGTTACTGTGGTACAATAGATTGTGGTACGATAGCTATTGAGAAAATAACTCAATTGTATTGCCACAAATAGAGAATCATAAGATGTTATCGTACAGTAAAGGGGCATGGTCACGATTTTGGTCAAATTCTGTTTTTCTGTTTTTCTTATTTACAATGCTTTAGAAATGCATTTCAAATGATCAAATAAAATTTGAGAGTCAGTCGTTGAGTTATAAGCAAGATACAGCGCTCACAATTCTTTGTCATGTAAACAACGCTCATGCATTGTACATGTATTTGTTTGCATAGGTTCAATATACCAGTAAAAATCTTTTTCAAGCTGATTTGTCTATCATCTTATTCATTTTAAGCATAAAGAAACAGTTCTTAACGTTTAGCACATTCATTTTAGGTCTAAAACTGGAATTTTCACTTCAATAGCGAAGAATTGTAAGCTCGATCTGTAACTTGCTTATAACTCAACGAATGGCACTCAAATTTTGGTTCATATAAAAATGCCTTACTGAAGCATTGTAAACATTAAAATCGGAAAAATAATTATGACCAAAATCGTGACCATGCCCCTTTAAGTCATTAATTTGGATCCTCTAACACCCGTGCTTTAAATAGGGAAACTTATCTTCTCGGATTCGGCCATCAGTTATCAAGAACTTGACGCATCGAAGGGGTAAATGAAAAATTATCACCCGTCGAAAAAATCCTTTATAGTCGGACTAGACGACGACAGACGGTCTACAAGTAGTTGTCCTAAAAACCTATTCATGCATCAAAACCACTAACAGCTGGTCATTTTCGAAATTTTTCATGTATTTAAAAAAAAGAAGTCTTACTGCACAATTCATAATAGAACCATTTTAACAAGAGCTTGGACTTTGGGTAGTTGTGTCAAATAGCAATGTGACGTAGGCCTGTCTATTTCATTGCTGGCCACTCAGCGATAACTCATTGAAATCAACATGATTTGTCTGGCTTTTGAGCTAAGACTACGCAATCGGTGCATATTTCACTTGAATCCAGCGTCGTTTTAACATGTTTTGACGCAAGAAATAGATAGCTACGCCCTACCGAAAGTCCAAGGCCTTGTTAAAATGGTTCTACTTTAGTTAATGGTTTGACATCTGGATAGTACTTTTTATTTGTAACGTGTACGTGTAATATGGGTTCATGATCTTGATTGATGTCCTCAGAAAGAAACCCCATTTAGCTCATGTTAGGATGATAGTTGTTAAAATATATATACAGTATGACATGTAACATTCTGTCTCCGTAGCTTTGACAAACGCACTGAAGATGCACCTTTACATGGATTTTTTTTTGCAACAGACTTCCCTCTCTAGGGGGTAGAGACTTCAAGGATACAATCCATTCAAATATGATGAGGTTTATCTTATATTGAAGCAGCTTATTGACAAATAACAATACACCCGAGACACGGTGTACAGCCCACGCACTCACAGAATCCAACCGCGCAAGTTTTATGCACCTTAGAGTTCGGTTTAATGGCTTTGAAAGGCTAAACTGTTTCCATGCAACATTAGATTTTAGCAATTTGTGCACGCAATATATTAAGTACACCAGCCACTCTCTAATGATCACATATGATCTTATGAATAATTGAACACCATGCAATTCAATACATGAATGTATAAAAAAAAGGAGAGCATTAACCGTCATTTTTTATCGGGTTCATTTTTGTTTACAGCTTATTTGAACTAGTTTAAAAAGACCCCCTTTCAATTCACTAACCTATAATTCAATTTAATAGATAATTTATATGTACAGTAGATTTTTTGGCATATATACCAAATGACATATTAACAATGATTACACAGAAAGGTCGACTTACTAGTACATACATGTACCTAGCACCTCTGTGCTAGAAAGAAGTCAAGTTTCCTACGGAACAAGATACCTATTGTTAAACTCGTGTCCGAAAAGGAGTTTCAAGTTTTGTTTAAATGAAAAATACCACAATAATTTCTGTAATCGAACTGTCTCCAACGTGGAAATAAGCCCCAAAACAATAACCATAAGATCGCGTTTAGTAAAGTAAATATGGGTCGTCTTTTGATGAAATTGCATGGTGGACATATTTTTTCTCATAATCAAAGTAACCGTTAATCTGTTGTATAGACGACACATGCATTCCAGTTCATTATCCAACAATAGGAGGGCTTTCCAATCTTACATCTAACGCTAGATAAATTCTTTTAACAGTCTTATTTCGAGGTCGTTATGTAATTTCCATGTTGTTGAAATCAGACATTTTTATACTGAATAGTTATGGTTTTGTTTAAAAACTGACAGTAAAAAATAATTATCTGTATACGAAATTTCGTTAACTTCTTAAAAACCCGGGTTTTTTTTTGCTACAAATATGCACACATGAAACCGTAGTTACGAATTCTCAGCCCCCCAAACAAAAACAATTTAATGGTAAACATGCGGTTGCCAAACATGCGCGGATCCAGAAATTGTGTATGCCATGGGGGGTCCAAGGCATATTTGCGATAATTTTACTATGTAGATTTAATAAATTTTCATTTTCCAGGGGGGTCGGGACCCCACCGACCCCCTCTAGATCCGCTCATGGTATATACACAAATCATTTTAATATAAAGGATATACATGTATGTGTGCGCAGTGTATTACAGTATGATTCTTTGGTTTGATACTATGACAAAGCCTTATTCTCTGAGCTGAAGTAAAATTCCATGCTATTAATATTTTTTTCATCTTGCATCTTGATGCTCACATAAGTCAGCTTGTTTATAGAATAGACAAATTCTCTTTTAAAAGAGCAATTCCAAAATATTAGATATAGTTTTTTCTAAAACCTATATACATGTATCATGGTTCATCTTAGCAAATATAAAACGTAAAAAAATGAATGAAATTCTACATTTGCTATTTTTTGTTGTTGTAAAAGATTGATATGATTTCTGGATAATAATCTACATAATTTGTACATTTGTCTCGAAACTCCACTATTGACATGTGTATCTCATGACAGAATAAAACAAATTACAATCGTATATGTGCCGTGTTAAACAATATATTTTCTCGCTATCTGTACAATATTGACTATTATCTATTTCAATTCACCCTTGCAGTCCTTTTCCCCGTCGACTCTCCGCGGATGTTATTTGGCCTTTCTAATGAATAATGAGCAGGCACACGTTTTCCGGAACTTCTTGTTTTTGGGCTTTTCCCATATATGGTTTTGTTTTTCAAAGCCTCTATTTCCCGATTATCTCTGATGTTGTTACTAGAATTCTTCTCTTTAAACTGATTTTGACAGCTTTTTTCTACAACATAAAAATCATGTAAACATAGTTTACAATTTGCTGCATGTACACAAGCAAACCTTAAACACTTAGTAAATTATTAGTAAAATGTTAAGCGCAACTTCTTGTAATTGTAATTGATTGTTAGTGATATTTAATACAATTTCATTCCTATTTTCATACGCCAGCAAATATTCTTGTTACTTGATGCCGTGATAATTGCATATCATCTATTTTACATAAGCATTTTAAAAATTTCGTAAATAAAAGTTTGTATCGATTGATTTACAAGTAAATGTGATAATAATTTACCCGTTTTCCGTTTGTTTTTCCAACTGAAAGCGGGAGGCTTAAACCGAGGCTCAACTGTCGGGTAATTTATGCCATAAATATTTGGAACGGTTTGCACTGATTTATTCTGGTACCGCGAAGTTTCTTTGGGAATGTGTTGGTTGATCGTCACAATTCTCTTAGGTTTCCTTTTCTTTGGAAAGAAATCTGCTTGGACGTTTAGCGGAAGTCCATACAATTCACGGTCCATCCGCTCGTGCTCCAAAACTCTGGTTGTGACGTACTGGCATCGTACCCGCCACTCCTTCTCTCGTTGAAACTCTCTCCTCATCTTTTTAAGCTGACTTAAGATTTGATTCTCTTTTTCTACCCTTTGCCTCTCAGCCTCACGCTGTTCTCTTAGTTGCTCCTGAGTATATCGGGATCGGGATGTCGAATATTTTAATACCAATTCTCTTTGACGCATTTTTTGTACTCGGTCCACATCATACACTTTCTGTGCTTCGATAAAATGTTTCTTCTGTCTTCCGTCCATTGACAAATCTACACTCCCCATTAAAGACGCCACTTGTCGTCCTCTAGATGGCGTTACTGATCTGTTGCGTCCGCTATTTAGACGTCGAATCTTCTTTACATCATTCGAAGTCTCGTACACGGCGTTAAAATCTAAAGGGGTATTGGTTCGCGGAAAATGCGTTCGCATATGCATCGCCCTTTGAACATCCGATTCCACGATTTCAGTCGATGTTGATAAATTATCGAAGACATTTGTTTCCGAAGTCATAGACCGAGGTCGGTTCTGCCATTTTGGTTTGGTTCGCTTAACACTTTTGGATTTGAGGTCCCCATCTGACTTCGACACATGTGAACTCACGGAGGTATGGCGATTTTTGTCATTCTTCCAGAATGGTTGGTTATAGGTTAACTTTGTTTCCATAATTAAAAATTTATGGAATTTCTATGAGAGAAAAAAAAACCAGACATGGTATGCTGAATTCATTAGGGAATTTATTGAGCATTAGTTATACATATATAGGTAGCCCGTTCTAGATTCGGCTCATAATACTGCTCGATATCGAAGAAAATATATATAACCTTTTCCGTAAATTGACAAACTATAAAAAAAACAAGAGGCCCATGGGGCCACATCGCTCACCTGAGCAACAATGGGCGTTCAAAAGATATTGTGCCATATGGCCCCTCAGTAGAATAACAAAAAATAAATATTGTAAAGTATTCGAATTTTACACTTATTTTTGCATACACGTAATCTTTGACATTGTATCTTTATGGAATACTTTTTTTACGCAGAATAAGAAAATCCTACGCAAGATATAAAACTAACATTTGGTAGGGGTACACTGTTAACTTCCAATTCCCTATATTTTCGTTCTGCCCCCACCCCCTTCCCCCACTTTATAAAGCGATCAAAATATATGAGAACATATAGGTACATTTTCTTCCTCAACTACTTACTAGTTATTGTATTTTTTTTAAAATATCATATAATAGTTATTGCATTTTATTAAATATCCTATAGATGTGAAGAAGAAAATTGTACTCCAATCCGCTCAATTCCTCAAATTAAAAACATTCAAAAATTTAATATGTCTTCTCCATTATAATTAAATGACTGTTGTTTACCTGGCGTAAACTCGTGTGACTTTTATAACTTTACTCACATTTGAGTGATGAATACACTGGAATGAAAATTGTTGTCACGTGACATGTTAAAGAACTATAAAAATCAATGTTACAGTATTGACAGGCACATCACTCTATTTTACTAAGGCACACCCATTATTTTCATCTTTATTCAAAAATAAAAATGGCTACAGACCAGGATAATTTTCCGCTGTAATATTTTCTTAGGAATAGCGATAATTCCTTTATCCCCGCAACAGAAATGTGTCAGAACTATAGAAATTGTTTAACGGTGTCGTTTTTATTTACTCGTGTCTGAAAAACTCAAAATTGATGTAGACTACACATTATTCATTGTATAAAGAGGGAGCCCCAGAGAGTAGTTATATACAGCATATCATCCGTTAATTTTTTTGTACAAGTATTTAACATTTAGCGAGACATTTCTAATGATCAACCAAAATTTCAGCGTCAATCGTAGAATTATAAGCAAGATACAGAGCTCACAATTCTGCTAGGTTTGAGTCATATTTTGTTCACATGAGTTAAAAATTATTACATTCAGCTTAAGATTTTTAACTTGGTATTTCCTATTCAGCATTTAAAGTGGGAAAAAAGAATGGCCTCAGATCTGTGTACATAGAATTGTGAGCAAATCTCTGTATCTTGCTTATAATTCGAAGCTTAACACTCAAATATGGTTAGTAAATAGAAATTGTAAACAATTAAACATAAGAAACATGCACTATAACAAATAAAGTGCACAATTTATTTTTCAAAATGAATCATATACATGTATATACCTACATATTTCCGTCAGCGATATTAAACTCTATTTAAATTTATGAATAAACTCGAGAAAATGCTAAGCATCTCAACAAAACACATTGCATTAATTTAATATTACGCAAAAGATCATACCGAATTACCGATAGAATGAATAGTATTTTAGTACTTTTTAATACATCAGATTTTGCTTAATTTGCGCAGGTAAACAGTTAACTGGCTGATTTACCGAAGTCTCTGTTTGATTTAATACGTAAAAATTTACAAAATACAGGCGATAGTTCCCAGGTTACAAAGCATAGATAATGAAAACGAAACGAAAATCAAAACAAGCTAACACCACCGTCATATGTGAAAACTGTCAACGCATTGAAATATTTCACCTCAATTTACTTCACAAAATCGGCACCAATGTATTTTGCATGTTTCAAAGACCCCCTTCGTACGCGAACTGTTGCACAACAAACTAATTCATCATTGTCAGATCGACCCGTTTATCTTAAACACGAGTCTTGGTAAAATGGGTGGGCAAACCCGGGCCGGGGCAAAATAAAAGCCGGGGCAGATCGGCAATCGTCAATTCCATAATACGCATTGTTTTGCAGCAATATTTACAGCGAATACAAATATACTGGTCCGTAACATATCCTCAAAATTTTAATGAGATTGGCATATTAATAACTGCCAATCTTTTGTTTTGCCCCGGCCCGCGTTTGCCTACCTATTTTACCATGACTCATCATGCTCATGGAATACCGAACCCAAAGCTATAAACTGATTGAAACACGCCTTTCCTTTATTATTATTTTCGTAATAACTCAGATTTGAAACAGAATTACCCCATAATTTTTGCAATTTATATTTTCCTTTCCATAAGGATTATTTATGCTAAATTACATTGAATTTGACTCGGTAGTTCTTGAGAAGAAGATTTTTAAAAATGCACCCCCCTTTTTCTACAGTTTCGAGGTTTTCTCCGCTTTGAATAAAGATCGGTCTTTCATTTTTGCAATTTATATTAACCTTCCCATAAGAATGCTTTGTGCCAAATTTGGTTGAAATTGGCCGAGCGGTTTTAGAGAAGAAGTTCAAAATGTTAAAAGTTTACAGACGGACAGACAGACAGACGGACAGACGGACGACGGACAAAAGGTGATCAGAATAGCTCCATTGAGCTTTCAGCTCAGGTGAGCTAAAAAACCAAAACTTATATCGAATCTTTCTCTTGACATTACTCGCATTATTAAAATTTTGATTTTGACGTTGATAAATCGAAACCTTTGTCCAATGCCATTACGAAGCATTTTAATATTGATTTTAATTGGAAAAATTCAGAAACAAGCAAGCATCGAATGATGGATATAGTGAAGTCGATCTCTTCAATTTGCATAATGAAAGAAAAAAAGCCGACTGGGGGGAGTAATAAATCAATTTATTGTACAGAACTAGGTTTCGATTACATACTATTAAGTTTCTTTGGCCTAACCGACACTTTAGTTAATGGATCCCAAACACATACACAGTATCCTTAGACCGTTTGGTACCCATGACAAATATGGTTATTAAATAAAATCAATCATTGTTTTTTTCTGTATCATTTACTATCTGACCGTCCGATTACTTTCAGTGAAATGTTTCAAAATCAATACATTAAAAACTGCTACACAAAAAGTACTATTGTCCTTTACAAAAAATTAGATTACATTTGCCATGTACTGATTTTTGCAAAGGACAACAAAATAAAACAGAAGCAAACGGGGGAAAAAAATCATATTCCTTTCTTACCTAAACGGAGACCTTCTCGCAAGTTGATGACCTATAATTATTGAACTCTCCACAATGTTTTGTAACAAAAGACAAATTACAAAAACAACAACAACACTGAAATGATATACCATAAAACAACCTCAATGTCCATCAATCTAAGAATTATCGAATAGTCGCCATGTTTTGTTTTGAGACTAGATTAACAAAGCTTCTTATAAAACGGATATATCTACAAACAATAATGTCGAGTTGTTTTGTTAGCAAGTTGTTGTTGCTGTTATTGGCGTCTGTTGTACAATCGCAAAATCAACCATCTTATTTCAATATGTACTCTGAATGAATTTCATCTAATCAAAACAAATAGGACGAAAATCGGCGAAACGAAAACATGAATGTCAAATGAATTGGATTGAGCCTATTGTTGGGATCTATGTCTTTTTAAAATCTCCACGAAACACATTCAAATGATAGGAAAACGTTTGCCCCGAAGCTTTCATTTTCTTTCAATACAAATTCGCTAAAATGGCTTGAAGTTAAATGACGGTGTAAATGTAAAAAAAAAATGATAAAGAAATAGAATGGTGTTTTTGAGTAATGTTTTGTAACCAAAAATTGTGTAATTTATGAGTAAAAATTACCGTAGCTTCCAAGAAACTCTTCAGAAATCATAAGTTCATGACCTAGAGAACTAGTGAAGTCGTCTTGTGCGTGCAAGTGCATAGTAAATGTTGCATCTTTATGACTGTCGCAAGCTCATTTTTGTTAATAGAGAACAACGCAAAATATGCACCAGTGCTAGTGTAAAATAAATTATTTTTTACAATCCTTTTTCTGAATCTTGATATCAGATAAGGGTAGAAATGTTGTAGGTCTAAAAAAAATTTATTACATTGATAGAAATTCAGATTTCCCCAAAAATTCAACGGTATCAAACATTTGGAACGAACCAGAAGAGCTATAAATATAAATTAAATAAACTGGTCATCTTGCCAGAATGTCGTCGGGAATAAACACGAAATTGTAAAAAAAAAAAAAATAATAATAATACATAAAGACCTTGGTATTGTGTTTTGTTAACTTGTGTAAATTTATAGTTTTGAAATTGTTTAGTAATTCTGGCAATGTGTCCTTTCAAAAAAAAAAAGAAGAAATACTTTGAAATTCCCTTTGAGGAATTACAAATACAATTAAATAGAATTTCTTATTAAGTTAACACTTTTAGATATTAGATGGTTGAATAACTTATTATAATTGCTTAGTTAAGTCAAGCATGTTTGTTTATCGGTTTTTGTTGGATAAGTTTCAAACCTCGATCAAAACTACTGTAAACACATTTTGTTGAAAGAGGAAATTGGTTTAGATATAAATTCAAAAACCCGTAAAGTAATTGATTCTTCAACCTCAAGGCTAAAGATATTAAAATATTTTTTTTTATCGCTGACGTGGAATCCCAATCTTTAAAACAGGTTAATATACAGTATTTTATATCAAAATAAGATTGCATGATAAGTGATAGGATAAATGGAAACTGTCCTTGACCGCTCGCTTTATTATTTTGACAAGTGCGATTCTGTGTATACATAAGGCCATTTTTTTTTTGTTTAAACATTCGTTGTTTTTCAAGACTTACCGATCCAAATTTTTGGAAAAAAAAATGTTTCTGGTGTCAAGTGAAATTGAATTTTATCCAAACCATGATATCCACTGTGCCCCGTTGTTAGCAGACCTATTTTTGTATTCTTATGAAGCAGAATTTATTCAAAAACTTGTACGTGAAAAAAAATAAATCACTCGCTGTGGCCTTCAACTCAACATTTAGGTATATCGACGACGTATTATCAATTAACAATTGTTATTTCCATACTTACGTCGACTCGATATATCCCAGTGAACTTGAAATAAAAGATACCACAGAGTCGGGTCATCTGTTTCATATTTGTATATTTTACTGGAAATGGACATTGATGGTAACCTAACAACAAAACTTTATGATAAAAGCGATGACTTCAATTTTTCTATAGTCAACTTTCCTTACTTATGTAGCAATATACCTTCATCACCTGCATATGGTGTTTTTGTCTCTCAGTTAATTCGATACGCAAGGGCATGCTCTTCGTATGAACAGTTTCTAAGACGAGGCAAGCTACTGACAAACAAGTTGATAAAACAGGACTATCAACAGTCTCGTTTAAAGTCATCTTTTCGTAAGTTCTTTGGTCGATACAACGACCTTGTCAGCAAATACAATCTTCCACTGAGTCGCATGCTGACTGACGTTTTTCATACCAATTGTTAGACCATAATTAATTACCTAATTGTCTACGGACTTTTGCGGTTTTTATTTTCCCGATTACGACAAAGAGCACACGGCGGATGTGACCGGTCAGCAGAGGATGCTCACTCCTCCATGGCATCTGATCCTGCCTCTGAGGTTTTCCAGAGGTCCGTGATTGCTCTGCTTTGGACTATTAATTGAATACCTAATTGTCCACGGATTTTTCTCCGTTTTTCCCGATCATGATATTTTTCCCAAATTACGACATTTTCCTCGATAATGACATTTTTACCGATATGACATTGGGCGCACGGCGGGTGTGACCGGTCGGCAGAGGATGCTTACTCCTCCATGGCACCTGATCCTACCTCTATCTTGGAGGTCCGTGTTGCTCTGCTTTGAATTTGTATTTCGTTTTATGGATTTTTGAGATGGTTGACGGTTTGTTATTGTCATTTTTTTCATCAACTAGAAAATTCAGCATATATAAAATGAGATTTAAACAAGTTTTTAAAATGGAGATGTACATCCATTTGGATATGTTGTCAATCTTTTTGAGTGTTGGATGCGTATGGGTTGTAATATAACTCTAACATTAATAGATTTTTTTTGTGTCATTTTTTTAATTTTGAACAAACAATCCAATTAGGGGGGGGAGTCTTGAAAAAAAAAACCAACTACTAAATAATTGCCTAAGGGAAAAGAGTGAGGCGGTTGCACCAAGCTTTCTTTGTGATATCATGGTCAGAAAAAACTCCAAAAACATTGCCTTTTTTCTTTTCATATATTGAAAACTTTTGAAAAAAAAAGTCGCCATTTAACGCCTCATCTGACATCGTTCGTCTCATATTGCCTTTAATTTCAAGTCTTTTATACAGTATTTCAAAATCAAGACTGGAATCTTTGAAATTGATTTATTCTTTGATTCTATCGAATGAGCTTGTGTTTTAACTGCCTCAAGATATATGAATAAAATAAAATAAAATGTGATAATGGAATGTACTGCTTTATTGCTAGTATTTGAGAATCTTTGTCTTTTTACGTCGATACTTCTTCGTTACATGGAGATAAATATACTTTGATTGTAAAATTGATACATTGATACATTAATTGATACGTGCAATAACTTAATCATAATTTGCTAACATTTTTTAATCACATTGCTTTGGCAATATACGGTGATCATCTGTTACTAAGTTGCTAAATGCTGATATTTATTCATTAAAACATTTTTGTTCTTTATTCATTTTTTTTTTTTTTTTGCTTTTATACATGATAAAATACTTCTAAATTTAAAAACAATCGTATAAGTTACTTAAAAATAATGGATAGAAAACTGTATATTCTTAAAAATAATGGACAGAGACAGACAAAATCAAAATACTGAAAGTACTGTTAGACGGTGGCGTCGTTTGAATGTGGCATATTACATGTATAATAATTATTGTTTTCGAAAACCCGTGACCAGTATCGCGTACATGTACTAATACTTAACGCTTACATGCACAAATAGATAATTATGTGGAAATCGTAGTTGTGATCTCAATCCAAACTTTACAAAATCTATGTCTCTTGGCCGTCGTCATCTTTGGGGAAAAAAAACGTAGATTTATCACAGTAGTCTTTGTAGTATAGAAGTTTGTATCTATATGTTTGTATCTATATCATTTGACATTAAAATCCGTTTTCGGTGTATATTTTGTTTGGTCCAGAATGCCCATTCAATATGTGGCATGGGTTGACACCACATAGTGAATGAATAAATAAAATTCAAAGCGATTTCATCACAATACGCCCAAATATTTGATTTTATAAAGAAGGGAAATTTGGATTTTTTCCCCTTTTGACTTTGGGTTGACCCCGCAAAGGGAAACAACTTTTGAAAATGTGTGGATTGGACTATTGTGCTTTAAAGATTTTGTAGATTTTTCAAAGTAACGAGAACAAATAAAGCTTTGGTATGATAAAATACTTGTCAGGTTTTTACTAACTATTTGGGCAAACATGTAGTATGTCACATACATGTAGTATTGTCACTCTCGACAGCATTTTTCCTCAATTTCTTCACGGGGAAAAAGTTGCAGTCTCGTGGGCCTACACACTTGCTTATGTCCTCATAGCCAGTTAATACATGTAGGTGTATAGAAAACAGAATGACTTTACAAGAACCTGTTTGATAAAACCGGAAAATGCTTTTGGAATGCACGTCATCATGAAACCGCAGAGTCAATCAATATATAATTGGTGCATAAATTATCAAATGAATACCGCGTAAGCAGACAGGAAAACGGCTCATTAAAAATAAAACACAATTTCATAAATTATTTAAATGTATGTACAAAATAATTAGCAGCTATAATGCTTGAAATATCTGATAAGATGTAAATTAGTTCTCAAACCGACATCGACCCATAGGTAAAACATTGCCTGTAACACTGCATACCTAACAGAGTTATCGTTCCTTATCCGCTATCGTACGAAAGATGTATATCGCGCATTGCCAGTCTACCGGCCAGGACGATAGCAATAGACTGTGGCTATGGCCACCGTCTAAAAACTGTTAACTTGTTGGGCTGCTACAGGTAAGTTGGAAACAAGAATAAAGGCATCACATTTGCAAATAAAGAAACAGATTTAATGTTTAACATCTGGAGAATGAGACAAGTACTAGCATGATACAGTGAAGAAACACTAAAAACTAGACTAGTAAATATTATCCAGTATGATATATATACTAGCGGAAAAAAGAAACTGTGCATTATAAAATTTAGTATAATTTTTCTATTGTTTGTATTTATAAAATTTAAACAATCGATAATGGTATTGTTTTTGACAATATCGGATGGTAACCGTCCGGGTGCACGGACTTTTTCATGGTTAGTGAGCACCTGTTGTTTATTGAAGAATTTGTACGCACGAGTTTTACGGGCCAATACTGTTTGGAATAAGAACTGTAAAGGATTTGTTTAAACTTTTTTTGTTAAGGAAATCACTTTTGTTTCCACAAAATTAACCCCTATGTCATGCCACGACTCAACGAAAACCAACGTAATCGTGCTGTTGGGATGCTGCAAGCTGGAATGGCACAAAATACCGTAGCAAGACACTTTGGAGTTCATCGGAACACCATCCAGTCATTATGGAGACGTTTTCAACAATCTGGCAACACCCAGGATCGACCGCGCTCTGGGCGACCTCGTGTGACGTCACGTCAACAGGACAACCTCATTAGACTTGTGCATCTGAGAAATCGTTTCCAGACAGCAAGTTTGATTGCCCGTAGCATTCCAGGGCTTCGACCAATTAGTCCAAGAACTGTGCGTAATCGTCTGCGCGAGCAAAACATCAGACCAAGACGTCCAGCGGTGCGCCCGGCACTGCTTCAACGTCATCGTATCGCCAGACTAGCGTGGTGCACACGACATCTGCGATTCAGAATACAGGACTGGGCCAATATTCTGTTCACTGATGAATCCAGATTTCATTTGGATAGCAGTGACGGCCGTTGTAGGGTGTATCGTCGCGTTGGGGAGCGTTACCAGGACGCTTGTGTTGTGCAACGTCGACAATTTGGTGGAGGTAGCGTTATGGTGTGGGTGGAATATCAGCACGTGGAAGGACCCCTCTACAAATTGTCAATGGAAATCTCACCGGCGTACGCTATCGAGATGAAATTATTCAGCGTCATGTGATACCCTTCATACAGAGACAACACAATCACATCACTCTGCAGCAAGACAACGCAAGGCCACACGTTGCACGTGTAGTCAGGGACTTGTTTGTTCAACAGAATGTCGATGTCTTGCCTTGGCCAGCTGTTTCCCCCGATTTGTCGCCGATCGAGCACGTCTGGAATGAAATGAAAAGACGTTTACGCCGTTTACCAAATCAGCCAGTGACATTGGCTGATTTAGGCCAGGCTTTAACCAACATCTGGAAAAACATCCCTCAAGCATTTCTGAACACTTTAGTGGCATCAATGAGGCGTCGCTGTCAAGCATGCGTGAACGCAAATGGTGGTCACACGCGCTATTAATTTTGTTAATTCAATTTCAAATAACAGTGACTTTCGAGTGTGCTGAAATTGACGTTATTCGACGTTGACATTAATGTGTTATGAGATGTTGTTACGAATACATGTGTTAACAGTATTACAAAAAAATAAAATTTGTTCATTGTAATTTTTAAATGTTTTTTCATATATTAATTATGCACAGTTTCTTTTTTCCGCTAGTATAGATACTCCAATTTTTCAGAATCACGAATCAAAATTAATCCACTTTATCATATTACATGTAATAACTTGTGACCACAAATCACATCAGATATGATCAGAACGTAGACTGAAACAGTCTATATGAAATAATCGTATGAAAGAAGGGCGCTTCTTTTTTTCACATTATTATTTGTATTTTTACTCAATGATACTTTGATAATAACATATACTTTTTAAACAACACAAATGAATTATGAAATCACAAACGAAGTATCAACATGTTAAACGAATTAATCGCTTATAATTACAACTGATACGTGTAAACGAGGAAACAGTAGTAGTTACTATGTTTAGTTACATGTACTATGTTTAGTTACATTTACTATGTTTAGTTACATGTAAAGTGAATGATTAGTTGAGGCCATCCGTTATGTTTGATAGGGCACCTAATCACGCTTTGGAGGAATGAATGGTAAACGCCGGAACAGTTTTGATTCTTTCAAAAATCGTGGGAGAGGGATGTCATAGATCGTGACGTCACCATCAAATTCTTCCGTATCTTCTGCTTTGTCGTCGATCATTTTCTGCCATGCCTCAATTCCTCTTTCTTTCAAAGTACCTAAAACAGACAATTTGAAATATATTCTAAACATTGTTACATGTCTAATAACCAAATAGTGATAAAAGCAGAGATGAAAACATCGAACAATACGTCAAGGATTACTTCTTTCATTTGAGGAACATACAAACTTTAAAAAATTTAAAAAAATCAAATTCACTGTTAATTTCCTTCCTTTCTATTCAATATTTTACATGCTCCCCCAAAAGGGGGGAGGGCAAACTCTATCTGAATTTCCTTTTTCATATGCAAATTTAAAAAAAAAAATGTTTGCTGCGAGAATAAGGGGGTGGGGCAGCCCCCCCCCCTTGGTGCTACGTGCCTGTTAAAAAAGTACATCTCATATTGCTTAAAGAGATAATGAAAAAGCAAAAATAACCATACCTCTAACTGTGTTGTCTAGAAAGCAGGCCAAAACTCCCCCACACAAGTTGGGATTGACTAATAGCAATTTGATCACACCATCAGTGGTTGCTGATCCTACAAAAAATTGTATGTTCAATGATTATTATCAACATCCATTACAGGAATACATTATGTATTTTCGAAACATACATGTAAAAGCCAAACTCTAAAAATTGGCACAAAAGCCCAAGGTCTCCTGGCCCCGGGGCCATAAAAGTAAGACGAGCTCACTTTTGATCTCAGTCTCACTTTTAGAAAAGGAATATGTTGTGGAAAAGTGAGACATATCAAAAGTGTGATCGTTTTACTTTTATGGCCTCGGAGCCAGAACTAGGCAAGAACTAAGCATAGACATAGTCTTATTTTTAAACATGCGATAACTTAACAATGCAATAATTTGATAAACTTTTAGCTGTAGTGTTTTTCTCTAAATAATTACATTTTCCAGTGTCTTTGCCTGTGATAACACTACGTTTCGATTTTGTACTATATAACCCATAACTTCAAATGACGCCAAATTGAGGCGCCAGCAGGGTTTGCTTATTTATATTTAAATATTTGATCTTACGATGGCTTAAAATTATATAAATATAAGTAATAAGGAATCATTCTTTGAATATTATGAGGTGATATTTTCGGTCGGGGCGTGATCAAATCTATCATAAAGCCCTTCGGGCTTTATTGGATTTGATCACGCCCCGACCGAAATTATCACCTCATAATACTCAAAGAATGATTCCTTATTCCTTAAATACTACGGCTAGGGAGTTGCATTGAAAAATTAATCACTAATCATAGGTTTAATAAAATACATTTTATATAAAGGTCCATTTTCAGCTCTGTTATTTTTTAATGCTGTTGTCTAGCTAATTACTATCAATTAAAATACTAAATTAAAAAAACCTGTTTGAATAGCATCGGGATTGGTCTCCAGCCAATATGGAATCATGAGACCGAACAAAATAGCTGTTCCCATGATGGCAAGGTTTCTAGATGAGCTAAGGGAGACAACTTGTAGATTTGACAGAACAACACCAATGAACATTCCATACATCACGAAAAGTACCCCACCGAGTACCGGGTAAGGAATGGTAAGGAAAACTGCCGAGACCTTCCCAATGATACCGAATATCAAATATATCACACCAGTTGTTATAAAAACGTCTCTACTGGATACCTGCATGGAAAAACCATAGAGATTTTTTTTCATCTTTTACCATAAAAAACCTTTTGATGTTGATGATTGTTTCTGTAGGAAATTTCGTTTATTAACAGCTAGTTTGTTAAGTATTAAAAAAAACATATAGGCCTAATGAATTTTGTTTATTCTTTTATATGCTTTTAATAGACACATAAGCATTACATGTACATGTACATAGCGATCTACAAATGTAAACTGCTGTCTCATGCTACCCACTCGAGAGGAACGAATGTTCCTCAATCATTTTGATTCATTTCATTCATTCATTTCTTCATGAAAAGATAAATTTGTTAAAACGTTCCTCATATCAAAATGTTTCAAAAAAGAGGAAAAAATATCAATTTTGAAAATATTATTGGATACACATCTTACCAAATCTTACGTAAATAAACTCAACGAAAAGTCTACAAAAGGTCTATTAACGCATATTTTTTTTATAAGTTGTATATACATGTAACAGTCTGTTTGCGGGTCAATGTATTTACCCCTATTAGCCTCAAGCACAAAATGACTTGAACCAAATGTTTGGCTGAAAAAACCCACTTTAATTCAATCTCAAACTATGGACTCCATATCACTTTCTAATAAAACTGTATTTTTAACCTTTGTTACTCCGATTGCACCAATGTTTCCTCCGTATGTTGTCGTAGCATGTCCACATCCCAGGAAACCCGCTATCAGACTACAGAACCCCTCAATGGCTATCCCTCTATTAACACTATGTGCTGGTGGGGGAGGAAGATTGCACATCTTTGCGCATGCGTAGTAGTCCCCAATAGAATCAAGTATAGAGGTAAAAGTTCCTATCAAAAATCCGACAAACACGCTCGTGCTGAATGAAATGGGACCAAATTGACCTAAACAAATCAAAAAAAAAAATCCAGATAAGAAGTTAATGTTATAACAAAGTTTTATGTAAAGTTTGACTCAATCTCACATGATTGTTGTCCATTTCTGACTCTCTGCGCAAAAAAAAATTGAAAATTGTTCATACTCACCTGCTTAAACACCAATTTATTAAATTATAATTAGCATTCAATTCTGAAATGCTTTGTTCTTTGTTTCATGTTTTAAAAACCACTCATACACATGAATACTTTTAGTTCAGGTCAGCTAAAATAAAAGTTTAAGAATTAATTTATTATCAACAAACATTGCAACTAGTGTACCTGGATACGGTATTCGAAACCAATCAGCTTTTCTGATAGCATCCAAGCCAGTGTCTGTTCTCGCCAACTTGTCATCAGGACTAAACGCACCTGCGGCCGTCATTACACCACACACAAACCAACCAACTAGGATCCCAATAAGGATCTGAAAAAAATATCATATTGACCTGGATATGTATTTAAATTTTCTGGTGATTTGAAACAAGTTACATGTACATAAGAATTTTCGTAAGATATTTTATCTAACTGGCTAAACAGTTACATGTATACTCTTGATTTATATAAATATAGTGTGGGAAGGTACAGCATTTTAAACGTAAAATTCTAGTAAGTTATTGCAGATGGTGAGACATTCTGTCCTCGCAAATTTTGGTTTAGTTTTCTGCACTATTTATGATTTTATATATATATATATATATATATATATATATATATATATATATATATATATATATATATATTTTTTTTTTTTTAAAGATACATATACAAATGGTTAGGACACAAGTTCTTACAAGGTACGAGGTATTTATTGCAGAAAGTGAGAAATTCTGTCCTCGGAAATTTTTGTAGCAAACCAACAGAACTGAATTTAGGGTTGTGTGCTCATTTAGATGCAGTATTTAGATTAGAATTCAGATGTATTTCGTGTCATCTGTACTGTACTGTGTACGTCTAACATCATGCATGTAGTCTCAACTACGTACAGAAAAAAACCCTTTGAATTAGCTTCACTGACTCGTTCGGAAAATCAAATAAACAACTATGTACTTAGACGAACAAAATACTTGTTTATCTTGTAATTTAAAATATATTTAATTGGACAATATAAAAAAGAAATCTAACCGAATACACTTGATGAAATGGAAACCACATAATATGAAAACCTTTCTTTCTCGTCCACATTGGAATAGGGGTGTTGCGATGACTCAAATAGATCGACAGTATCAGGGACACGGCTGCTACCCTTCAAATATATCTTCAATGTAAGTTAACTCCTAAGATAAATATAGCAAAAATTAACGTTAACTGATGATATAGTTTACAAGGATTTCAAATTTGTGACTGCTTACTTACATGAATGAAATGCCCCAGTTAACGGAAGCAAATTTAACGCATGCTCTTACGAGAAAAACGCAGCTCAGAAATAGGGTAGGAACGATTGTGATTGGTCCGATGAATTTCAAAAGGAGGCTGACTAGTCCTGTGGCGCCAATAAGAAACTGAAATGTCCCTGCAGCCACCAAACTTCCTTGGAGCTGCGCATGGGTATTAGTGATATAGAGGTGTATCAAGAATTTAATTCTTCTATAGTTCTAAATCTAATTCTAATAGCACAGAGAATAAATCTTACACAGTGAACAGCATCGAAAAATAATTAACAAACTTCGATACAAGATAAGTTAATTGTTAAATAAATTTTATGTATCAGTCAAATTCAACATTTAAAACAGCCATTTTAATGGTCGTGTTTTGTTTGTAATAAAATATTTCAATAAAACATTGATAACTACTCACTTCTTGGATGTTGCTAAGAATAAACTCTCTCTGGTTTACAACTGAAATTCCGGACGAATTAGTAAAAGTTGTTAGGTTTGTATCTACAAATGATAATAAATTGAGAGGGTAAAAGTAATATATACATGTATTTTGAATGGATGTGTAGATATTTGTGGTTAGAAATGTTTGATAATACTGATATTAAGAAGACTGTACTTTTAAACATAGATAATATAGTTTCATAGAGTTGTGTTTTTTGAGAAACATATGAACGATATAAAATACTGAAATATTTGTAGTTACAAAATCAAATAACTTCAGATTCAGTATAATCTCTTTTATGGAGAAGAAAACGAATTTCATTAATAGATTGTATCCAAATCAAAACTTTTTGATTAAGATTAACTCATATCAATACAATTTTTTAAAAATTTCTTTCTTAGATCACATGAGTTTACCCAGGTGACCTAATGCAATTGGTCTTCATGGTCGTCGTGCGTTAACAATTTTCCCTATATCCTTGTTTTGAAAAATACCTTAAACATCTACCACTACTGAGTTGTATTAATTTTATTAAATCATGTGTGTATTTGTTTATACCTGTGTCAGAAGTCTGTATAAGATCACACCTTGTTTTATCCAAAGCCTGCATTGCAAGCAATGGAACCAAAAAATCGCTAGCTGCTCCTTGAAACAGAGGTAGTCTGTAATATATAATAACGTATCCGCTTTACAATTTGAGGGATATAGAAGTAGATAAAAAAAACTCAATATACTAAAGTATTGAGATAATTACCTGGAGCCGATTAAACTCATCATAATTGTACAGATACCAGACATCAGCAAAGAGGAACTAAGAAGAGTCGACTTAATGTCGTCATCTAGATTTGCACATGTGACGTCAGAGACTAACAAAGAGACGGCCATTACACCGGAAATCGAGATCAAAGTGTGCTAAAAGACATTCAAAAACAGCTGAGTCAGTTTTGCTAAAAAATCGTTTTTCCCATCATCACGCTCTTTGCCATTGAACGAAGGTGCAACTGCTGCAATACATGTAGTTTGTGTTTAAATCCAATTGTACCGTATACGCTGTCTATTCTACCCCCCCCCCCCCCCGGAATCTGCGTTCGGCCCAACGGTCACACCGTTTACATATTAAATACTTCTGAGTTCAAAAGATGTTCATTCAATAGTATGAAAAAATCCCAAGATTTCCCCCTTAGAAGCCCCTTCTAGCATGTCTGGTTTTAATACAAGGCTCAAAATAAAAAGTCTACGGGGATTTTGCATTGCAAAATAGATGAAAGCACCCGGAAAATAATGTTGAAAAATTGTGCGAGTGACTTCCGAATATCGAAAAGATGTAAAAATTTCCCATTAAAAATCTCCGTAAGAAATCTTATTTCGTTTTTGAGAAGTTTTCCAAGTGAATGGGTCAATGAAGGTATCTAGGATGTTTTCGCTTTCATCAATTTCAATTGCACATCTATGCATTAAAAATCTTCCAAATGTGCTGCATAAATATCTTGAGTAAAGTTGAAGCAATATGTAAGTTTTTCCACATGAAAATAAAAATCATGACATTGCATTTTTATATTGCATCCCATATTCGCCTTCAGTCGCTGTATACCAGCCCCCGAGCCTGACGGATGCGAAATTAACAAGTCCGTGTAATACCGAGCGCAGCGAGAGGCGGGCGAAGCCCGCCTCGCGAAGCGAGGATTAATGGTAACACGTATATTTAAGAAAATCATCGAAAAATGAGAGTTGAATCAGCGGTACTAAGGGCCAAAAAATTTCCTTCCAGCCATGGGCGCCGCCATATTGGCCGCCATTTTGTTAAAAAAATGTTAACTCGATCATTAATTGACTGCCGCTTTTCGATGTTTTTGCCCCGCAACTCGATCAAAAACTTTCCAATGTTTAATTGAAAGTAATTATGATGAAAATAATTGACTGTGCAAACTATACAACTTTTAACAGTGCTTTAATCAAGAAATACGACTAGTTTCACGTATGTCTTATCAAATCATTAGATGGAAAATAAAATCATCAACATCAAGGAATCGATCTTTTAGAGACTGAATAAAGTAAAAAAAAAACCACAATTCATTAACTTTGGAAAGTTATAAGCATAGAAAGAAGAAATAAAAAATTTTCGGAGTCAAGAACTTTTCGTCGGCTATTTCCGTAGACAAAACGTTTACGTTTTACTTATGAAACATGACGTCATAATGAAGACTGAGCACGCGACGTTTAGTTTAACTTTGGCTTATGATTTGAGTAGATATATAGGCGGATCCTACTGTGTGCGTTTCAAATAAATTTTGTTCTACAAAAAAATCAAACTGCACTGTGTTAAATCTACGCTCGGTCCAACGGTCACACCGTTTACATATTAATCTATTTATGTTATGTTTGATATTAAGGTAGTACAAAACAGATAGCGAAAATTTTTCCCATACTTCATTTTTTTTAAAAATTGCACCAAATGTTAATCATATTAAACTGTATACATATACAAAGTTTTGAAAAAATTCCACTATTAGCGAGCGCAGCTCGCCGGCGCGCAGCGCCGGCGCGAAGCGAGCTCTAACGGCAAGGCGTGTGTGAATAGAAAATTCGGACCAGTTGCACATTCATTCAACGGATTTTTTTGGCGTCAGTAAATCGGACCAGTAATGCATAGTTTTAATCGTCCCAGTAGTTCCCTGTAATCATGGCAATTTTTATCACTTCACACTCTCACGAGAATCAGCAAGACAATAAAAACAATAACGATGTATACGACATACAGTCAGTTACCTCTAAAGTTCACCTCAGTACACTCTCAATCAAAAAAGAAAATAATCGAGTGACGTCATAAAGGTTTGCACATTGATCCGATAGATTTTTTCGGCGTCAGTAAATGTGGACCCACAATTCATAGTACCAATGGTTTCCAAGTCCTCACGTTCTCGCGAGAATCAAAGTAAAACTTTTGAGAAGCATATAAGATGTGTAATTTTAAGAACATCATGCTTTTTAAGTAAATAAATCAGTATACTTCGCTTATTTTTATTTCAAAGAGTCAGACGACACTTAAACGTGAACGTTGACGTCACAATAAGGGGAAATTACTCTAACTGAAGTTATTACCAAAATCCTCTCAAAATCTTGCAAAGCTAAAGAATGAGGACATTTCTTCAGATATAGGAAACAGTTGTAACTTGCACTCATTCGGATGAATGCTCACATTTATTTTATTCACTATACTTACGGTAATTTCCAGGAACGTACGCTTAGCATCGGGTTTTTTTAAAAGGGGGGGGGGTGGATGACAGCCTCATCCAAAAAATCTTTACAAGCAAAAAGAAAAAAAAAAGATAATTCTCAAAATTCTGAAAATTCTAATCCTTCAGCTCTTTAGCAGTTCAATGGTTTCTTTATTTTCACTTCCATCTATTAGATGCTCCCAATCCCAAGTGGGGAGGGGGGGGGGGGTGACTCCATGTTCCTTTAATATGATAAGCAAATATTTTTAAGCGTAAATTGAAAAAAAAAATTAATAACAAAAAATGTCGACTGCAAAAAAGGGGATGAACTGACGTTACAATTACTTTAAAAGAGGAGATACAGTGCAATGAACATTTATATTAAAATCTTAATTATTCAACAACATGGTTCTACTTTAAGTACTTATAAATAAATAAATAACAAATCTTACATGTATAACATATGAAATCTTATAAACTATGGATAATGGAAAATTTACTGAAAAATAGGTATGTTTTATTTTATTTTGCAATCAAATTTATTTACATTGTTAATTTTATTAATTTTTTATTGATTTATCATAATATTCATTGTTTGATTTACATGCTGCGCTCGCCCCAACGGTCGCACCGTAAAACATATTAGTTTTCTCGTAATCTAGGTCACAACTATGGTTTCCGACACCATGTCAGAAAAGGGCTAGGCTCATCAGAATACATGATTTAAAAGAAAAAAATTGTCAAAATATTTTTTTTTTGGCAAAAATCTATTAACAAAGAGACTAAGACACGTTAAACGTTAAAAAAATATCATTGACTTTGATAATTTTTTGTACCAATAAAATCAGTCCAAAGTATATGCAAGAAGGCCCTTTTTTGGAGCTATTCGCCATACTAAATACCGTTTTTATTTAAATTCCTATCATTCAAATTCCACGAGAAACTATCATATTAATTGTTGGAATATGTAGATAATATTATGTAAATACCAAAACAATTCCACCACTAGATATTTTTAAAAAGGATTTTAAACCAGTCCCTTCCCACTTTATTACAAATTATTATTTGAACAGTTCTTGCATAGCGTGACGTCATAATAAAACACTTAGAACGTGACGAACGTCATTTATTTGTTTCTCGTAAATGTTTGACTTGCGCGAGGATTTGCGTGTTTGTTTTTCGGATACTGTTTTGTACTACCTTAAACATAATAACTACATAAAAACTACATAAATGTTTATTTAAAAAATTGTGATGAAAAGCAAATATTCATGACAAATATTTATAGTCAAAGTTCAAACTGCAAAAAATTGCTACGAAACAAAAGTACAAAGATATTCTTTAAGGTGTAATAAGGGTGTGATATGAGGGTGTGATGAATTAAAGGACAATGATACAGGGGATGTGATGAAGCAAACCGTCGCATTGCCCGTCCGTTATTTATTGGCCTTAACTGGTTGTCTATTATGACGTCACCGTCAACGAACCTACCAATCAGACACGGTTGATTGAAATGGTGGGAATATTCTCACGATGTTATTCCTAGCTGGTCAATATTGAAAAAAAATATTGACTGGTCAATGATTTTCAGACGAACTTATAGCGGAGGTTGACAATGGTTTTCTCGGGGTGTCAATTTCAACTGGTACCCTCCCAAACAGGCACTATTTATTTTATTATACTGAATGTCCTAATTTTAGAGAACATTTTACTGCTTTTATATAGAAATGACGTGAATTTAACGGCGAACCGTACGCGCATAATTTACGCGCATGTAACAATTCGTTCTGTCGGCCCGTTGCCAAGCGTGTTGCTAACGCTGAGGGTAAGAGAACGGATTGTCAACTGCGTCTAAACCAATCAGATTTCAGTATTTAACATGAAAGTATAATAATAAATTTTATCACACTCCCTAGAGGTTATTACACAGGGCTAGACGGATTTTTTGGTTTATATTGCACAGGTCGGAAAATGGTATGTTTCAATAAGTAAACGTTGATAATATATCATTATACATCATTTTTGTTAAGAATAACCCATTTAATATAAAAAGAAAAAGATATCAGTCATTTCATTGCAAAGATTATACAATATATTTTTTTTACCTGAAACCCAAAGAAAATGGTCAAATAAATTGGTGGATGATCCCCGGCCGAGTACAAGATATGTTGCTTTGGATCTGTTTCAACATCAACAAGGAGATCGCCTTTCTCTGCATCATCAAACAAAGCTGCATCTTGAACGTTATTGTCTTTTTCACACTTTAATTTGTACCCAGCATCTTCAGAAGAGCCCATTTTGTTTCTTGAAGTTTCGACAAGATTTCAAAAGCTTGTTTTCCTTCGATGATATATTTAAAATTATTTGGTATTATATTTTATTCTTTAGACGTTGGCCGGGTGTGGAACTTCAGTCAGTTGAATCAAATGTAGACTTAGACGTAAAATATTCTGATAGGAATCCTTCATACATTAAAATATGCCTTCATGAACTCCATATGACCTCGATTTACAAATTGCAACATCCGCGACTGTACTCAGCAATGCTGGTACCGGACATCCATGACTGTACCTGCACGCTAATGTTAAAGTTGGAATATCCGGATTGTTTTGTCGTATAAGATATGTTTCTATCTATAGACTGTAATTGTAGAAAATATATCTGATGAATATTTATACAAAGAATCCTGTAGAGTTATCTTATCTGCTGTATGGAACACCGTTAACGCAAAAAGGGAAACATTACCAGTGTAACGCTAATTATAGCAAATGTAAAGAATATATTGAAAATCACAGAAAATTTTCAGCGTACGAAATCATTTTTAGAAACAATATTATTTCTAATAAAAACAAATAAAGTAATTAAATTACCAAGATAAACCATATTTTTTATGAATATAATAAACTTTAAGGTTTAGGAATTAAGGCTTTAATAGGTGGTGCCTGCTGCCAAATTCAATTCAATATATAATGTTATGGAATAAAATATAATTGGAAATAAAAAAAACCTCCTAAGGTTTGTTAATAAATGGACCGACGAACAAATTTAAATATTTGAGCAAACAGCATCAATGTCTCTATTTACCTCGAACTACAATAAAAAATAAGTATAATTATACCTCAGTTAGTATACAGTGAAAGTGTGTCTCATTTACACAACAAGAAGCAAAAGTTTATAATTTAAAAAAATATCCTTTATTCACATCTGCAGATAAATATGCGCCCAATATATAACAATTGTACCTGTCCTAAAATACACCATATTTCAGTAATATTTATTACCGTGCATGTGCCTAATTAACAACATCCATAACTGTACCTCTCTTATAAATGCAATATACATGTAACTTACATCCATGTCTGTACCTGTGCCTGATAAACAACATCTATGACCGTACCTGTCCTATAAATGCATTATAACGTACATTCAAGACTGTACCTGTGCTTGATTAACAACATCCATGAGTGTTTCTGTCATATAAATACATTACAGCTTACATCCACGACAGTACCTGTGCCTGATTCACAACATCCATGAGTGTACCTGTCCTATAAATGCTTTATTACTTACATCCACGACAGTACCTGTGCTTGATTAACAACATCCATGACTGTACCTGTCCTATAAATGCATTATTACTTACATCCACGACCGTACCTGTGCCTGGTTAACAACATCCATGAGTGTACCTGTCCTATAAATGCTTTATTACTTACATCCACGACAGTACCTGTGCTTGATTAACAACATCCCTGACTGAACCTGCCGTATAAATGCATAATAACGTACATCCATGACTGTAACTGTGCCTGATTAACAACATCCATGACTGTACCTGCCGTATAAATGCATTATAACTTACATCCATGACTGTACCTGCCGTATAAATGCATTATAACTTACATCCACGACTGTACGTGTGCCTGATTAACAACATCCATGACTATACCTGTCTTATAAATGCATTACAGCTCAATTCCACGACTGTGCCTGATTAACAACATCCATGACTGTAACTGTCTACGACTGTACCTGTGCCTGATTAACAACTTCCATGACTGTACCTGTTCTATAAATGCATTATAACTTACATCCACGACTGTACCTGTGCCTGATTAACAACATCTATGACTGTACCTGTCCTTTAAATGCATTATAACTTACATCCACGACTTTACCTTTGCCTGATTAACAACATCCATGACTGTTCCTGTCATATATTAAGGTATCACACCGGTAATTGTTTTTACTAAATAACACTATAGAGGAAAAAATTTCTTAAAAATCAGTTTGTATTTCTCATGACAAAATATTCGGAGGAAATGTTATTTGTTACCTATCTCATCAGCTAACACCAAAAAGGGGCACACGATACGGCATTTTCTCAAAATATCTAGCTTCAAACAGGTCTACCCTGAAAACCACGTGTTTTCTGTTTGTATGTAAACAGACTGCACACTCCCAATGAAGCTGCTGCATGTGCCCTGAAAGAAGTAGTCCCTGTGAAAAAGATGATCCTCTAACAAAATACAGGAAATATCCTTTTAACTGGTACAAAAATTTTTAAAACTGAGTAAAGGAAAATGTAAAAATCAAGGAAAAAATGTTAATTCTGAAGTATATATATGGAGCTACAATTATCATTTTGATTGGTCAATTATCAGTGTGATACCGTAAATACATAACAACTTACATCCACGACTGTACCTGTGCCTGCCTTACAACATCCATGACTCTACCTGTCCTCTAAACGCATTATAACTTACATCCACGACTGTACCTGTGCCTCACTAACAACATCCATGACTCTACCTGTCATATAAATACATTACAGCTTACATCCACGACTGTACCTGTGCCTGATTAACAACGGCTATAATTTGTTTTGTCCTTTACAAAAAAATATACCATATAACATCTTTAACTTTATTTGTTTAATATCAACAATATCCATGACTGAACTTACCCGTTTTTCACTAGTTAGTTTTCCTTCTTAGTAATTCTGACGAAATGCAAATAAGTGTACATATATTTACTTTTTCTATTTGAATTTTTGAATTTGATAGCCTTATTTAATTATTCAGATTTTAGGTATAAAAATTGGTTAGCTAGTTAAAGCAAAGATTGAATCTTTTTTTCATTAGAAAAGAAAAAAAGGAAGTCGTTGAGCTCAAATCCATTTCAAGTTTACTTTCACCAATCAAGATGAAGACGCTTATGACATTGGTTTGAAGATATCTTTACTGCTTGACGTCTACAACGTAGGTTAGCGGCAATCACACGGTTCTGTACAGGTACGTAGAATCGTGTTTAAAAGAAGGCGTGCCTTATCGAAAATCAAGCAAGATAATGTTTAAGATAGACTGAGTACAATATAGCCTTGAGAAGGACAAAAGATAATCTTGCTTAACGCTTACGTTACTTTTGAGTAGAGGTTGCGATTAAATTACGTTGTAAAATTACCTCAACAAAATACTCTGTATGTATAAAGCTAAATGATTTTGGGCCTGTCCATGAGAACTATATGAGTTCAAGATCAATGAAACTTTAAATTAATGTTCATCTTACCCCAAAAATGCAATTCATAACACATTTTAAAAATAATTACCCATGTTGTTTTTAAAAAAAAAAAGTTAAAATGTTCAACTGTTAACGCACGACGATAGACAACATGCTACGACGGACGGTTACAAATTGCAGTATGTTATCTGAAAGCATTGAACTATTGGATTTTGATACAGTTCCTGAAACGTTCTACATCAATTTTGCGTTCGCTTACTGTTCGCTCAGCTTGCGCTCACCGTTCGCTCACCGTGCGTTCACCGTTTTCTGCTCTCCACTCCGCTACATCCGCGCTCACCGTGCGCTTACAGTACGTTCACTATGTGCTCAGCAATCGTTCAGCGTTCGCTCACCGTTCACGTTTAATTCATCTCCACTGCCATTCGGAATTCCGAAGTGGAAAGATCAACAACAAAAGGAGCACATTTTCTTAAAAATGACAAGAAATTTTAGTTTTAATGTCGTTTTGTTTTAATTAGCATAATGACAATCGGTAAATGATGCTTAATGAATTCGATTTGAAATGATTTGTTAAAGTTCTCTTATTTATAAAAACCTCGTCACCTCTTGTTCGATCTGAATTAAAAGATCAAACTTCGCAATGACATTAATAAAAATACACGAAAATAACCAGTTTAAATGAATATACATGTATTTCAAAAATCTAAAGTAAAGGACCGAAAATAATTCAGGAACTACAGGAAACTATATTCTTCATTTGTTAACATTTCAAAACAAAATGGCCAATCACCAAAAGATTAGCTCGACATTTTATTATCACGCGTAAATAAACAAAGAAACTAAATTACAAATAATAAGACCAAAGTACTGAAGTACTGACGGGAGTTGATTTTATCGACGATTATTCATTTTTAAATCAACGATATGTTAGGTTATTTTGCATGGCAAGTAGTTTCATAGACCCCGTTTCCTATATGTATTTGAATTATACACATTTTTTATAATATGAATTCTTCGACAGGAATTTCGTGAAAACCCCATATGAATCATATGTAATATTCAAATAATTAATTCCATGAAACTACGTATCAGTAATCGAAATATTTCTGAGAAATTGTATGGATCCAAGCACTATAGAACTGTAGTCTCGTTCAACCAGACGCTCGTCTGTCTCCTTTTATCTCCGACAAGAAAGAGAAACTCTCTGTCGGAGATTTACGGAGACAACCGAGCGTCTAGTTAAACGAGACTATATTGAACTCTTGCGTAGGAATACATACTACTATAAAAAATATCTAAATTGTTCGTACCATTTAAAATCTGACTATTTACAAGGTATATATAAATAAGTGTCCTTGATAAACTATGCTTTAGAATACATTACATCAAATTTATCGATTATTTTCAAGAACTAAATGTTGTCAGCGGTGTTAATTTGTGCTTAGGTCCAAACACTGTTTCACTTTCGGTTTGCCTGAGTAACTGCATAGGAGAGTTGATTAAAATCAACTCCCAAAAAAGCAGTTAAAATCCACCGCACATGATTTAATATTTCTAACGTACAGGTAAGTAAACTAGTTTGTTCATAAGAATTTCGATTTTTTTTTCTCTCAATAATCAATTCCAAGCTTTATTACAAGCTCTTATTTTTATACATTAATAAATTTATTTTCTATTTTTAAATCAAATAAGATAAATACTAGAACAAGTTTGATAGAATGCAAGATTTGTTGGATTCTTACGGGACACTGAACTACTTGTGACTTCTAAATAAATAAAACTCATTGAGCACATTGATTTATAATGACAACGAAAGGAAATTGAGTTAAAATATTAAAATGCGTTATTTACAAAACAGTAAAACGGAAAAGCACGCGATTCCATGAACTCGGTTAATTAGTTTCATACGTAGAGTGTTGTTAATCAAGCACGGGTACAGTCAAGAATGTAAGCTGTGATGCATTTATAGGACAGGTACAATCATGGATGTTGTTTATCAGGCACAGGTACAGTTGTGAATGTAAGTTATATTGCTTTTATAGGTGTCACTACAGTATTCAATTTAAGTACAACTTGTTGAACTTTTTGTTTCGTTTTGTAGTTTTTATTTAGCGTAAACTTGAGCGAGTGTAACGAATTGAGCTTTCCCCTGAAGTCACCAAATGGATTTCAAGAATTTTAACATTTCAATTTACAGTTTACAATACAAATCAAATACAAGATATGTTCGTGGAAGTTGGGTAGTATTTTAGTAGAAAGCCGAGTGGCATGCTACCGTGCTAGCCGTAACTGATCCAAAGAAAATAGTATCGTTCATTAGAACAGTTTATTATTTTAGTCCATTCCGACGATTACCCGCAGTAAATAAGGTCATGTCAAAATTCGACAAACTTGTAGACTTTACATTTGTCGATTTGTAACATGTCAGATGTGCTATATCCCAGGGTGAAGATACAAATGCAGAAATTATGGATTTAAAATGTGCAAAGTTGAAGGTTAAATTAACTAACAAAAACAATTAAGCACCAAAATGTGCATCATACGAAGGAACAGAGTCAAATCTTAAAGTGTTTATGCTTGAAATTTTATAGGCTACACGATCAGAATCACATACATTTATACTCAGACTTACACAGCAATACGATTGCATATTTGAATTTACAAGTGTACAGGTCTGGATTTTTGAACACGATTACCCTCCATACTTCGCTAGCCAAGGGTGTCGAACCACGGTTTTCTCTATTCAGAATAGAGAAACACCGTTGATCGTCACCCTTGGCTAGCGAATATGGCTGAAGGACAGACAACGCGGTTTCTGTATTTAACTAAGCTACCCTTGCGGATGCAGCCGTGTCTGTCAGCTTACATCCAATTTTGTTATTAATGTGTCTTACCTGACAGATGAGATATTTACCATTAGAAATTAATACTTGTGGAAAATAATGATTCCCATAAGAGAAATAATTTTCCTACAAGAAATATTGAAAATCCTTTAGGATTTGCTGAAAATTCAACAGGATTTTTACTTCCTATAGGAGAAAAGATTTTCCTGCAGGAATTTGATTCCGACGGGTAGTTTTCCCATAGGAAATAAAGATATCCTATCGGATTTTAGAATCCCATTGGAGTTTTGTTTAAATCCTATCGGAATTTAATTCCTATAGGAAGTTCTTTCATTCCGATAAGAAATTCCAAATACCCTTTAGGAAAACTGTTTTTCTCCAAGGAAAAATTATTTTCCTGAAAGAATATAATTTTTTAAAGGTAAATATCTCATCTGACAGGTGAGACATATGAATAAAAAAGGTGGTTATAAACTCTTTAAGCAATTGTCTATCATATGGCTTACATGTATTTACATTTCTTGATACATGCAGCTAAGACGGGTGCAAACATGCCACCTTAGCACTGGCATAATAATCCGACACAATGTTTATGATGAGAGACAACTAATTCAGTTGATACAAACAATTTAAAAAACATTAAAACCGCCATCATCTTGTGCCGTAGTGTCTTAAAAACTATGTCTGGGTGCAATGAGGTACCTTAATTAAGCGTGCTGCAGTTTGGACCTCGGGATTTGCAAAAGTTACAGGATCCGTCTGTGCATATCAAAATGTTGTTGTTGAACATTTAAACATCCTCGTAGTTTTACACCTGGTACACTTGTTCCAATGTGAATATTTTAATTCCTGCCTTTCTGGACAATAAAAACTAGGGACACCAATATCGGGTAATATCGGGTAATAATGTCTGCTTAAAAATAACATTATCGGTATTTAAAACTTGTTAATATCTTTTTAATGCAAATGCGATACGTTTGAAAAATTTAATTGCATATAATTACAATGATTTTAAGTTATAAAATCATGAAGGTAAACATATTTGAATGTAAGGACGAAAAATATATATAAAAAAACCCATTTACAACGTCAATAATACTACACCGAGACACAATTTTATAAACTCTTTGAAAAATAAATAAAACTGACTCTGAACTGACTTACATATTTTATGCTTTGGTGATAGGTTGATTTTTACTTAAAATAATAATGGTAAACACGGTACAAAAAATTTAAAACCTCACAAAACGACAAAATGTATTTCAAAATATAATAAATAATACTATAATTATATTGAATCGTATTAAATACTTTTATTATAATAATTACAAACGAGAACAAATTTGGTTTCATGTTTGAAGCTTGCATTTGTATGCAGTTCTAACACACTTTGCTCAACATATTGCCACTTAAAACTGATTTACAAGAGAAAACGAGCCGATTTTGAGAGAGTAAATGAAACTTGAACTTTCTTTTATCTTAATTTCGACAATTACTTGTGGAAATGTGTTTTTACCCAGTCAGATTTTTTGAACCAAAATGATCTTTTATGAGAGTTTGTTGATTCAAATTTTGAAACACCTGTTATTTTTTTAAACGGATTAAAAACCATTTCTGAAAACATACAAATAATTTGTACTTGTCTAAAATAATTTGTTGAATTGTAGTTTATGCTTTGATAACTTTATCAATGCAGAAGATAGATAGATAGTTAGATGATAAAGGTATATGTGGCGTAATTTTAGTGAATAACAATAATAAGATCTAATTATTTGCTTCATTTCTTTACTTAAAGATATGACTTTCACATAAATTACGCTGTATAAGTCAATCGTATAACAAAGATACAAGAAATAAAAAAAAAATTAAAAAATACAAAAGATTTAAATACCTCACTTTTAATTTAGACCATCTCGATCTGTCAACAACAATGGCGACGACGAGGAAGAGGGGGTAGACCGTTAAGTTTGACAGATTTTGCAACAAAAAAAAAAAAGAGATATACTGACAATGAAAGGAACAATGGGAAGATCGTCATCGGAGACCATGTAGATTGATGGAATAGGAATTAAAACCGATTTGAACTTAAGTTTCCATCATGAAGTTATAGGGTTTTGCTAGTCAGGTTCGCGTTCCATGTCTTTACTTTATAAGTTATAAACCACAAGTGGATTTTCGTTTAGAGAAATTTTTGAATAAAGAATAAATAAACACTCTCAGTACATGCATCTCTCAGGGAGAGGGGTATTTACTCCGTTTAGCGTGTCGATGATGTTAAAATCGTGTTTCACCTTTATTACACATAATTAACCATTTATATTTTTTTACATTGATGCATATCGAAATAATAATGCTTCGAGTGTCATCTGATATAAGAATTATCTAATTTAAGACATGAAAAATGTGATTCTATGTTGTAAACAAACTGTTCTTGCATCGTGTTTTTCAATGCTGGGTTTTCTCGCAGTCATGCGCAGTGGCGTTATAAAAGGCGGATCACAATGTATTCATCAGACGTGTAGCAAAGTTTAGAGACAAATAACTACAGACAGAACATGTTTTTTGGGCCTAGAGTTTGTGAAACGTCTAATTATAAGAAGCATGATGTATATTTATTATTTATACTCAAATTCACGTCAAACTTTTTCTCCAAATACGCCACATATACATTTAAATAATTTATAAATCCGATTATTTAAAAAAGAAAAAGAAAAAGTAGTTTCTATACATCCCATGCAGTTCAAATTATCGTGAAGATGTCTTTCAAAACAGCAACTATTAGAAGTATTTAGAGTTGCTCAAACCTTGATTTATCGCTGAAATGACACCCGTGCTTATATGAAGAAAAATCGAAAGATAACCTTTTTGATGAGTATGTTATGCGAGAATAAGGTATCTAGCCAAATAGTCATCTCTATATGTTTAAAAACCTTCATAGAATTACGAATTGTAAAAGCCAGTGTTCCGTAGAAAAGCGCACTTAATGCAGCATGCCTCTTTTTTCGTTAAACACATGTAATTATGTATACATATAATATTATGTTACATAGATAACGATCTCAACTATTAATCGATTCTATTCTTCAATAAAGAATATGACATTCGTATAAATAAGTCGCGGACGTGGGCCTTTTGATTTTTTAAGATGCGAGCTTAATTTTAACCACCCCCCCCAACCACCACACACACACATACTAGTGCTATCTCGTTTATAACAATCATAAAACACAGCTTATTAAAATTAATTTATTCTTTGATACTGACGACAAAGGATCATTAAACTAAGACAATGATTGAAGTTTCACTAAATAAGAATATCAATCCCGTACAGGAGGAATAAATGGTAAACGTCGAAACAGTTTGGATCTTTTGAGGAATTGTGGGAGAGGAATGTCATAAATCGTGACGTCACCATCAAATTCTTCCATATCGTCTGCTTTTTCGTCAATCATTTTCTGCCATGCCTCGATTCCTCTTTCTTTTAAGGTACCTGAATTTGAGGCATTGTAGGAAAAAACATGTTCATTATATATTTTCAAAAATTAAACGTTATTATTATAAAAAAATAATACACATTCATTTGTATAACCATAAGAAAAGTAACTATTTTACCAGTGTTTTATAAAGTTAACCGTAGTTGAAGTTTTTGTGTTAAATGTGCTAATAAATAACGAATGGTTGTCAATGTATTAATATGCTTATAGTAGTTAAAAGCACTGTTTGTCTTTTTTTTTCCAAAGGTGAATTTTAACGAATGTTGCTGCCAATATTTATTCAAAATACCATTATTACGTTTTAACATTGATGGTATTGAATCTTTTGAAATCATTTCACATTGAACAACCCAAACGAAAATGGTTTGCAGATATCAAAATTATTAGACGTTAGTGCATTAATAAAAAATATCAATTAAAATTAAAAAAAAAAAAAGCATGTTTAAAATTAGACATCATATCCACGAACATCTGCATACCAATAGATACAAAAGTGTCAAAGTCTGATCTACATGTATGAAATACTGTGAAATTACAAAAAAACTACCTCTCACTGTATTGTCCAAAAAGCAAGCAACAACACCTCCGCACAGGTTGGGATTCACCAGAAGCATTTTTATCACGCCATCACTTGCTGCTGAACCTAACAATAAATTTGTTTCATTAAATTAATGTTAAATGGAACGTAAATTTTAAGTATAAATTTCACGAATATATAACAGTGCTTCTATTCTGGCCAAACCTATTGCAATCAGAATACCTTCAAAACCAGACGAGATTTGATAACTACATTAAATACATTTTCAAGGATACTTTTGTATCATATTAGGTCGAAACGGCTTCTGTTTGTTTATTATCAAAGAAAAGAAACCTGTTTGAATAGCATCAGGATTGGTCTCCAACCAATATGGTATCATGAGACCAAACAAGATGGAGGTTCCAATGATTGCGAGATTTCTGGTTGAGCTAAGGGAGACAACTTGTAAGTTTGATAGAACGACACCGTTGAACATTCCAAACATCACAATGAGCGCTCCGCCTAATACTGGATAAGGAATGGTAAGGAAAACGGCTGAGATCTTCCCAATGATACCGAATATAAAATAAATCACACCAGTTGTTATAAACACATCTCTACTTGCTACCTAGAAAGAAGATGAGAGATCATTTAAGTTAATAAAGTTTACTTGTCAAGCAGTTGTTCTTTAAAAAAACACAACCCACCTATTTTACATCCATTGTTAAACTATTGTGAAGACATAATAAGCTGATAAGAAAGAAACTTTGCAAGTATAAATCCCTAAATACTATCTATAATGTATGATATAATCAATTTTTTAACCTTTGTTACACCGATTGCACCAATGTTTCCTCCGTACGTTGTTGTAGCATGTCCACATCCCAGGAAACCCGCTATCAAACTACAAAACCCCTCAATAGCTATCCCTCGATTAACACTATGTGCTGGTGGGGGAGGAAGATTGCACATCTTTGCGCATGCGTAGTAGTCCCCAATAGAATCAAGTATAGATGTAACAGTTCCTATCAAAAATCCGACAAACACGCTCGTGCTGAACGAAATGGAACCAAACTGACCTGAAAAATTTGCAGATATCACTCAATTATTTGATGCAATGTAAAACATTTTTTTATGAAATGTAAATCATGAACAAATGCTTGGTGGCTTAAACTGTTTTATATTATAGTTTAACTTTACAAGCAGAAATTTACACCTGACCTGGGTATGGTAGCCGAAACCAATCAGCTTTTCTAATGGCGTCCAAGCCAGTGTCTGTTCTCGCCAACTTGTCATCAGGACTAAACGCACCTGCTGCTGTCATTACACCACACACAAACCAACCAACTAGGATCCCAATAAGGATCTGCATATAAACATAAGTATAGGTACATGTACAAGAGTGTGAGCAATGCTGTTTACGTAACACACGATGTGATTTGTGTTTTTGACTTTTTAGTTGCAGTAGTTTGACACTACACCAAAATAATCTAAGTGACACAATGGAGACGATTTAAAGTAACAGGTAAACCATGAAATAAATTAATTGTTTTTCTTAGTTATTTTCCGCTTTTCAAGGCTCGTCAGTACAAAAATGTGAACTCATCGGTAAACTCTTTTTCTATCAATGTTTTTGAAAATCATCTGTCTATACATACCGAATATACTTGGTGTAATGGAAACCACATGATATGAAAACCTTTCTTTCTCGTCCACATTGGAATTGGGGTGTTGTGATGGCTGAGATAGAGCGACAATATCAAGGATACGGCTGTTACCCTTCAACGATATAACATTTTTAGCCAGCGATTTTCTAGTATTAATCAAACAAAATTAATGGTTGTGTAATCGTCAACTGATTTACAAAATCATCTAAAAATTGTATTTTTTTTCTACTTACATTAACGCTATGCCCCAATTAACGGAAGCAAATTTAACGCATGCTCTGACGATAAAAACACAGCTTAGAAAAAGTGTTGGAACGATTGTGATTGGTCCGATGAATTTCAGAAGGAGGCTGACTAATCCCGTGGCTCCAATAAGAAACTGGAAAGTCCCCGCAGCTATTAAGCTGCCTTGAAGCTGAAGTTGATACAAGTGAAACAGTAAACATTCTTTGTTTTTGAATGGAAAAATAGTGAATACGTGTACATATTTTCATCATGCCTTATCTTCACATACAAGTCGTATGTGCTCGAAAGATAAGATGATTTTAACAGATAATCGTAAATCAAAAGACGTGCAAAACTCAATCTAATTAAAATTAGATGTTAGATCCGCTCGCTTACTCGCTTTATGTAGCGAGTAACAAATTCATTTGAAATGAATTATTTCTATATTTATAACCGTGTTTTAATTTCATCTCGAATTAAGTACATGTACATACACATTTGTTAACAGCTTACCTCTTGAATGTTGTTTAATACAAACTGCTTTTGGTTTGCAAGAGGTGCTAGTATATTGGAAGAATTCGTAATTGTAGAGTTTGTGTCTAGAAAATAATCGACAACATGAAATATTACTGATGTAAACGTACACATTCTTTTGTGAAAAGTTTTTATTTTGGGGGTTATAACTATTTTCGATCAAACAATAGATATAACATAAATTTAATTTAATGAATATGTTTAAATACAAAAGTAAAAGAAAAAAAGAAAACTATCAATTATATATAATACTTGTATTTATGTTTAGAAGCATAGTTTAACCTGTATCCAAAATTTGTTTAAAATCACACTTTGATTTATCCAAAACCTGCATTGCAAGCAAAGGAATCAGAAAATCTCCTGCAGCTCCTTGAAACAGGGGAAGTCTGCAAAATTATAAATGAGATCTTTATCACGTTATTGTGTGTGTGTGTGTGTGTGTGTGTGTGTGTGTGTGTGTGTGTGTGTGAGAGAGAGAGAGAGAGAGAGAGAGAGAGAGATTTACCTTGATCCCATAAGGCTCATCATAATTGTACAAACACCTGACATCAGCAAAGTGGAGCTAAGAAGGGTCGACTTAATGTCGTCATCCAGATTTGCACAAGTGACATCAGAGACCAAAAGAGAAACTGCCATCACACCGGAAAGCGAGACAAGAGTGTGCTGTGGGACAATATAAAGTTAATATCTTATGTTTACAGTGTATTTTTATAAAATACTAGATGATAACCCGCACAAGCGCGGGATTAATGTTACAATAAAGTTTTAAAATTCAGAGAAATTAAAACTATCTATAACATTTCAAATTGTTATAGATAGTTTTAAATTCTCTGAATTTTAAAACTTTAATCTAACAATTAACACTTTACACATTGAAATTATACAATGGTTACATGTAATACGTAGCACCATATTTATTGTTCACTTTTGTATATACTATGTTCAATTTGTTTCTTAATTTCTTTTTTAACATTGAAATATAAATCAACAGGGCTGGATATTAAGAGGACCGGGCATGGATGAAAAATATCAACTGAAATGGATGATATTTATATGAACGCGTTGCAGCTGACTGGGACAAATAGCAAATTTTTAATTTTATTGATGTCAAACCAGTGAGTCGGTATTTAGTGCGTCGTATTCCTAAATTTCTTTCTTAAACTCAGATTTCACTATAACTTTTGTCACTGTTTAAAAAAAAGCAGATAAAAGACTATTTTGAAGAAAACATATTGCCGTTCCCAATTCAACTTCCCCGTTTTATGCATACATCATTTATTAATATAGACGTACATGTATACTGAGAACACAAAATATGTTCATTATTTATAAATAAATGTTTAAGGTTTAATATACATATTCTTCGTGTTGAAATATTTGTAAAATTAAAAACCCGCTAGTGTATGCATATTTGTTTGCATATTTTAAACCAAAATTGTCAAATTTAAAGTATCTGCTCAATGGTAAACTCGCCCTTCACTTTCCGCTATGACGTGAGTTAGTCTAACCGCGTTTCTCAGCATCCGTTCAGAAAAAAAAATCTTTTCATCAAAACTAATATCGTATCAGATTAATCCATTTTATCTATTAAGTTTTTTTTAATTAACCATAGATTGCTAATCCAAAAGGTATCGTCCTGTGATGCACTGGACGAACTTGTCCTGTCAACCCGCTTCCCTGGTTACCCCGTACTAGAAAGTTCTATCTGATTTTTTCACCAGAGGTCGTGCTTTGCAAGCGTCGATCCAGCAAAAACTAAAATCATTCAAGAAACGAATTGACTCATTTTATTTATTCAACATATGTCAAATCTTAATTTATACCCTAAATAAGTTCCCAGTAAATATATTCACTCTTTACGTTATCATTCATTATTATTTCATTGCAAGTATATATTTTGATGCAATCTCTTACTGACTTGGATCCGCCAAAGCGTGTCCACCACCTTACTCTCATTTTTGCTAATTCGGAGTTGTTTATCGAAAATGAAAATAGGTTTTTAAATTTATTTCCCAAATATTATCTATCAAGTATACGGATATCATATCACACGTGTTGAAATACCAAAGGTATAAGCAGTTACTCTGGTGCAAGCGTTTTGTAGTTTATTTGCGAAATGTTGTAATTTATAATTAAATAATTATTAAAGTATAGATTTGTGAAGAGTATACTTTTCTGCAAGTTAGTTGTCTTTCTTTTTAAGCGATCTCAAAATTTTAATCAATGCTTAAAGCCACTTAAATCAAAACCAAAGACTCTTTTATACCAATACCTCAAGTTAGCAGGCATTTTTTAGTTGTTTTTTAAATTCTTTTTTGTTCTGCAAATTTTATGGTGGATATTATAAAGACCCCCCAAAAATAGAATTTTATAATCGTATTTTACGCATATTTTGTTAAATCTTATAAGTGTTCATTGTCTAAAATGGGGTACAATTGATGACAATGTTAGTTTTTGAATTCTATCTGTTGTGTCTGTATCCTAATTTTTTAATGAATTGTCACGTTCAGTATTCGTTTGACATAAAACCAAGCAGACAATTTTAAGATTTATTATATTGAGTCCACGAATTTAACGGGTCTCCTGATAACTATTACATGTATATGTATTTGACTAATTCTGAGAATTAAATGTTTTTTTAAAGATTTAAAATCAATCTACAAAACTACAATTTCATACATAAAATTTAATGTTACTATACATTGGTGCTTATATACCATTATTTCCTATGTCGCTTATTATAATTATAACGCTTTCCCGTACTACCTGCTGCAGCCGGGTGTAAATAAAATGTGACGTCATAATGCACTTTTTATTTTCAAGTACACCTATAGATCTTTGCGCAAAATAATGTAACTTTAAATGAAATAAATGAATAAATAATTTGTCAAAACCCATATTTCTAAATATTCTATTGGTATGAATTAATGATTTTCAGCACAGTTTCAAATATTAATTACTTCTGCTTCTTTGTATCGAACTTATTTCACTGGTAAAACAATATAATATAATGGAATACAACCCGGGGTAAATCCCCGTACTCACTTGATTGGCCCTGGATAACTAATAATTCCTCTTAACAATGTACAAGAACTAAATGATACAGATAACGGGAAACCATAAGAGAAAAATTACCTGAAAACCACAGAAAATGGTTAGATAAATCGGTGGGTGATCCGCGGCCTTATACAATATATGCTGCTTAGGATCTGTTTCAATCTCAACAACCAGATTAGTTTTTTCTTTGTCTTTAATCATGTTCCCTGTTTCAAACCCAGTTCCATTCCCAACGCAATATTCCCGCTCAAGTCCATTGTCTTCTACGGAACCCATTTTTCTTTTTAATTCACGACAATATCTAAAGCTTGATTTTTCTTCGATGATACATTCAACATCGAGTGATCGTATCTTTTAAAAGTCGGTCTGATATGGAAGAAGTATGAGCTCCTCCATGTTTAATGCATAGGCATGAAATGTTGTAGATCGGTTACAGAAACGTTGGACTACCTGTAGTCTATCTATATGTATACCCACATTCACATAGTATAATATTGTATCAAATTATGTCCACTCTAGAAAGATTTAGACACCTAATTTTAGGGTTAGAAAGCAACAATAGAATACTGCGGTCCATCAATGTATTAAGAATAAATACAACTTCTATAGAACATATGAAGACTAGGAAGATAGCGAGGGCAGGTTTAGCTGGATTCATAACATGAAAAAGTTTTTTTTCATTTACTTTAAAACAAATGTTGAAGAAATTTCAAAATATGAAATCAATCTCCTCACATCGCATTCTTTTTCTAAAATACTATTTGCAGTGGCACACAAAACTCACAATACAGTATCAAACCAAAAAGAATATCCGGAGGTTGGGGTCAGATGTAAAGACCATCTAACCCAGGAAAATGACACTATTTTCTATGAGCTCTAATGGAAAACTCTTTTGGAGAGAATAGGTGGTAAAAAAAACCCTTGGTTGTTGCAATACTTTAACAATCTTTTTTCAAAATTCTGTTCATCAAAATTCATCAACATCTGTGTGCACGTGTTAAATCTAGTATTGTCTGATTTTTGCAAAAAACAAATTAATTTAATTAAAATTGCGTTTAAATTCGCAACATTAAAATAAATATTTCTTCATATAGAGGTAAAAAATTGGTTTGAAAAATAGCCTAATATGTGCAATATCAACTGTGTCCTAAGCATGGATAAATGATTTTATTACTATGAATTCATTTAGGTTATTTTGTGAAAGGGGTTATCTTTCCTACAAGAAATACTTTATTACTTTGATATATATGGTTATATACATGACATATCTGAAAAGCACCCTTTTCTTTAAGGTACACGCTGATTGTTTTTGAAGTAAATAAATGGCAATTACCTTCTTTAGAGTTTTAATGCATTCATTTATCGCATCGTTTCAGGGCGATTCAGAATAAACTAATTTTCAAAATTCAAACTGATTTTAGAGCAAAAATACATTTACAGCTGATTAAGATACCTTACTACACCAAGACTTATATACTTTTAAGACACTACGTCACAAAATGGTGATTAAAATGTTTTGTTAAAATGTTTGTACTAATCGATTTGGATGAATGTCGTGAACGTTGGATTAATGTTGCTCAGTGGTTAAAGTATATGTCTTGTGAACCGCAGATCATGAGTTCGAATCCGCCTGGGGCTTTTGTTTACATTTACTGAATTAATTTTTTTTAAATATAATTTTATACGAAATTGCACATATTTTCATCTATTTGACTTATATAATTGTTATCCATCATGCTATCTATCATAATCCAAAAAAAATTCTGCTGATTTAATAAACTATTTGAAGATAATGTGAGCCGTTTAAGGTAGTCTTGGTAGTTAACAATTTTAGTTTCAGTATATGAACAGGTTAGCTTGAATAAAAGTCTTTTCTAAAACTGTATCCTATATTTTTTTAAAATCCCAAACAACGCATTATACAGATCATTTCTATTTTTTTTTCAAAATAGTAATCTCTGTGTAAATAAATTTCAACAGTAAGGCCTAGATCATTAATATGCAATTACACTTGTTCACTTATGACAATAATAAATATGTAGACAAAAACAATGCTAAAAATATGAAATGGCATTTATTCACGAACAGGAGGAATAAATGGTAAACGCCGGAAGAGTTTAGATTTTTTCAGAAATCGTGGGAGTGGGATATCATAAATCGTGACGTCACCATCGAATTCTTCCATATTGTCTGCTTTTTCGTCGATCATTTTCTGCCATGCCTCGATTCCTCTTTCTTTTAAGGTACCTGAATTTGAGGCATTGTAGGAAAAAAATGTTCATTAAATATTTTTTAAAAGTAAACGTTATTGTTATAACAAAAAAAATACACATTGTATTACGGTAACCATAAGAAAAGTAACTATTTTACCAGTGTTTTATAAAGTTAACCGTAGTTGAAGTTTTTGTGTTAAATGTGCTAATAAATAACGAATGGTTGTCAATGTATTAATATGCTTATAGTAGTTAAAAGCATTGCTTGCTTTTTTTTTCAAAGGTGAATTTTAACGAATGTTGCTGCCAATATTAATTCAAAATACCATCATAACGTTTTAGCATTGATAGTATTGAATCTCTTGAAATTATTTCACATCGAACAACTCAAACGAAAATGATGTGCATATATCAATATTATTAGACGTTAGTGCATTGAAAAAAAAAGAATTAAAATAAAAAAAACATGTTTAAAATTAAGCATCATATCCACAAACATCTGCATACCAATAGATGTAAAAGTGTCAAAGTCTGATTTATGAAATACTGTGAAATTACAAAAAAAATTACCTCTCACTGTATTGTCCAAAAAGCAAGCAACAACACCTCCGCACAGGTTGGGATTCACCAGTAGCATTTTTATTACACCATCACTTGCTGCTGAACCTAACAATAAATTTGTTTCATAAAATTAATGTTAAATAAAACGTAAATCTTAAGTATAAATTGCGCATTTCACGAATATATAACACTGCTTTTATTCTTGCCAAACTTATTGCAATCTAAGACATCCAAAACCAGACGAGATTTGATAACTACATTAAATACATTTTCAAGGATACTTTTGTATCCTACATTCGTCATATTTGGTAGAAACGGCTTTTGTTTGTTTATTATCAAAAGGAAAGAAACCTGTTTGAATAGCATCAGGATTGGTCTCCAACCAATATGGTATCATGAGACCAAACAAGATGGCGGTTCCTATGATTGCGAGATTTCTGGTTGAGCTAAGGGAGACAACTTGTAAGTTTGATAGAACGACGCCGTTAAACATTCCAAACATCACAATGAGCGCTCCGCCTAATACTGGATAAGGAATGGTAAGGAAAACGGCTGAGATCTTCCCAATGATACCGAATATAAAATAAATCACACCAGTTGTTATAAACACATCTCTACTTGCTACCTAGAAAGAAGATGAGAGATCATTTAAGTTATTAAAGATTACTTGTCAAGCAGTTGTTATTCCAAAATAAACCCCATTTTACATCCATTGTAAAACCATCCATACCGTAGTTTTAATATCATTTACTGTTAGGACATAATAAGCTGATAAGGAAGAAACTTTGCAAGTATAAATCCCTAAATACTATCTATAATGCATGATATAATCAATTTGTTACCTTTGTTACACCGATTGCACCAATGTTTCCTCCATACGTTGACGTAGCATGTCCACATCCCAGGAAACCCGCTATCAGACTACAAAACCCCTCAATAGCTATCCCTCGATTAACACTATGTGCTGGTGGGGGAGGAAGATTGCACATCTTTGCGCATGCATAGTAGTCCCCAATAGAGTCAAGTATAGATGTAACAGTTCCTATCAAAAATCCGACAAACACGCTCGTGCTAAATGAAATAGAACCAAACTGACCTGAAAAATTTGCAGATATCACTCAATTATCTGTTGCAATGTAAAAGAGGTTTTTTTTATCAAATGTGAATAATGAACAAATGCTTGATGGCTTAAACTGTTTAATAACTTTATTAGCAGAAATTTACACCTGGGTATGGTAGCCGAAACCAATCAGCTTTTCTAATGGCGTCCAAGCCAGTGTCTGTTCTCGCCAACTTATCATCAGGACTAAACGCACCTGCTGCTGTCATTACACCACACACAAACCAACCAACTAGGATCCCAATAAGGATCTGTATAGGTACATGTACAAGAGTGTGAGTAATGCTGTTTACGTAACACACGATGTGATTGGTGTGTTTGACTTTTTAGTTGTAGTAGTTTGACACTACATCAAAATAATCTAAGTGACACAACGAACTGAGACGATTTAAAGTAACATGTAAATCATGAGATAAATTAATTTTTTTTTTAGTTATTTTCCGCTCTCTAAGGCTCGTCGATTCAAAAATGTGAACTCATCAGTGACCTTTTTTTCCATCAATGTTTTTGAAAATAATGTAGTGGTTCATGTAAATCTATCTATACATACCGAATATACTTGGTGTAATGGAAACCACAGGATATGAAAACCTTTCTTTCTCGTCCACATTGGAATTGGGGTGTTGTGATGGCTGAGATAGAGCGACAATATCAAGGATACGGCTGTTACCCTTCAATGATAAAACATTTGTAGCCAGGGACTTTCTAGTATTAATCAAACAAAATTAAAAGCCGTGTAATCGTCAATTGATTTACGAAATCATATAAAAATTGTATTTTGTTTCTACTTACATTAACGCTATGCCCCAATTAACGGAAGCAAATTTAACGCATGCTCTGACAATAAAAACACAGCTTAGAAAAAGTGTTGGAACGATTGTGATTGGTCCGATGAATTTCAGAAGGATGCTGACTAATCCCGTGGCTCCAATAAGAAACTGGAAAGTCCCCGCAGCTATTAAGCTGCCTTGAAGCTGAAGTTGATACAAGTGAAACCGTAAACATTCTTTGTTTTTTAATTGAACAGTAGTGAAAACGTGTACATATTTTCATCATGCCTTATCTTCACATACAAGTCGTACGTTCTCGAAAGATAAAATGATTTTAACAGATAATTGTAAATCAAAAGATGTGCAAAACTCAACCTAATTAAAATTAGATGTTAGATCCGCTCGCTTACTCGCTTTGTGTAGCGAGTAAGCGAGTGGATCTAACATCTAATTTTAATTAGATTGTGCAAAACTTAACAAATTCATTTGAAATGAATTATTTCAACATTTATAACCGTGTTTTAATTTAATCTCGAATTAAGTACATACACGTTTGATAACTGCTTACCTCTCGAATGTTGTTTAAAACAAACTGTTTTTGGCTTGCAAGAGGTACTAGTATATGTATATCGGAAGAATTCGTAATTGTAGAGTTTGTGTCTAGAAAATAATCAACAACAAGAAATATAACTGATGTAAACGTACAAAGTCTTTTGTGAGAAGTTTTATTTGAGGGTTATGAATATTTTTGATTAAACAATAGATACCACATACATGTAATGAATATGTTTAAATACAAAAGTGAAAGAAAAAAAAAATAAAACGATCAATTAAATATAATACTTGTAATTATGTTTAGAAGCATAGTTTAACCTGTATCAAAACTTTGTGGGAAATCACACTTTGATTTATCCAAAACCTGCATAGCAAGCAAAGGAATCAGAAAATCTCCTGCAGCTCCTTGAAACAGGGGAAGTCTGCAAAATTATAAATGAGATCTTTTTCACGTTATTGTGTTTGTGTGTGTGTGTGTGTGTGTGTGTGAGAGAGAGAGAGAGAGAGAGAGAGAGAGAGAGAGAGAGAGAGAGAAAGAGAGAGAGATATTTATTTACCTTGATCCAATAAGATTCATCATAATTGTACAAACACCTGACATCAGCAATGTGGAGCTAAGAAGGGTCGACTTAATGTCGTCATCCAAATTTGCACAAGTGACGTCAGAGACCAAAAGAGAAACTGCCATCACACCGGAAAGCGAGACAAGAGTGTGCTGTATGACAATATAAAGTTAATATCTTATGTTTACAGTGATTTTTTTTTATAAAATACTAGATGATAATCCGCACAAGCGCGGAAATTATGTTACATTAAAGTTTTAAAATGAAGAGAATTTAAAACAATCTATATCTATAACATTTCAAATTGTTATAGATAGTTTTAAATTCTCTGAATTTTAAAACTTTAATGTTTCAATTAACACTTTAAACAGTGAAAATAATTATACAGTGGTTAATACGTAGCACCATATGTATTGTTCACTTTTGTATATACTATGTTCAATTTGTTTCTTAATTTCTTTTTTAACATATTTTTTTAAAAATTGAATAACTAAATCAGCATGGCTGGATATTTAGAGAACCGGGCATGGATGAAAAATATAAACTGAAATGGATGATATTTACATGTACGTGTTGCAGCTGACTGGGAAAAATAGCAAAAATTTTAATTTTATTGATGTCAAACCAGTGAGTCGGTATTTAGTGCGTCGTATTCCTAAATTTTGTTCTTAAACTCAGATTTCACTATAACTTTTGTCACTGTTTAAAAAAAAAACAGATAAAAGACTGTTTTGAAGAAAACATATTGCCGTTCCCAATTCAACCTTCCCGTTTTATGCATACATCATTTATTAATATAGACGTATACTGAGAACACAAAATATGTTCATTATTTATAAATTAATGTTTAAGGTTTAATATACATATCTGTCGTGTTAAAAATATTGTAAAATTTAAAAAAACCGCTACTGTATGCATGTTTATTTGGATTGTTTAAACCAAAGTTATCAAATATAAAGTATCTGCTCAATGATTAGCTCGCCCCTCACTTTCCGTTAGGACGTGAATTAGTGTAACCGCGTTCCGAAAACATTATTTTCATCAAAACTAATATCGTATCAAATTAATCCATTTTATTTATTAAGTTTTTTTTTAATTAACCATAGATTGCTAATCCAAGGTATCATCCTGTGATACACTGGACGAACTTTTCCTGTCAACCCGCTTCCTTTGTTTCCCCGTTCTAGAAAGTTCTATCCGAATTTCACACCAGATGTCGTACTTTGCAAGCGTGCATCCATCAAAAACTAAAATCATTCTGGAAACGAATTGACTCATTTATTCAATATTTGTCAAATCTTAATTTCTATGTATACCCTAAATAAGATCCCAGTAAATATATGCACTCTTTTCGTAATCATTCATTATTATTTCATTGCAAATATATATTTTGATGCCACCTTTCTCTCATTTTTGCTAATTCAGACTTGTTTATCGAAAATGAAAGGTTTTTAATTTATTTCTCAAATATTATCCATCAAGTAAAATTTAATTATAGCTTACGGATATCATATCACACGTGTTGAAATACCAAAGGTATAAGCAGTTATTATGGTGCAGGCGTTTTGTAGTTTATTGGCGAAATGTCTTTATATATAAATAAAGATTTGCGAAGAGTATAATTTTCTGTAAATTAATTATCTTTCTTTTTAAGCGATCTCACAATTTAAATCAATGCTTAAAGCCATTAAAGCCACTTAAATCACCCAAGAGACTCTTTATACTAGAACCTCAAGTTAGCAGGCATTTTTAGGTTGTTTTTTAAGGTCTTTTTTGGGTGTTTTTTTTGCAAATTTTATGGTAGATATTATAAAGACCCCCAAAGAATAGAATTTTATCATCGTATTTCACGCATATTTTGTTAACTCTTATAAGTGTTCATTGTCTAAAATGGGGTCCAATTGATGACAATGTTAGTTTTTGAATTCTATCTGCTGTGTCTGTATCCTAATTTATGAATAAATCGTGACGTTTACGGCATTCGTTTGACATAAAACCAAGCTGACAATTTTAAGATTTATTATATTGAGTACACAAATTTGTCGAAGGGGTCACTTGATCACTACATATAGATAATAACGTACACTTTATTCATGAGCTAAATTCCACGTGACACTTCACATTAATATTCATGTCTATAATATTATCTCCCCTACGAATGAAAATTACATACCTTTCATGTGTGAAATTGGTGTTATTACGTCAAAACTTTCATTTTTTTTAAATAAGAACACCTGTTAGAGCAATGCATTGATTATCTTTGTATGTTTTTGTCACCACAATCAGTGATTCACACTTCAAATTCACTTTAAATGCCGTCCTATTCAACCATTAGATTATCTAAATATAGGACTATACTGGCTAAAATGAGTAAATAAATAAATAAACAGTTGAAAAAATCAGCTTTGAACTAAATAAAATTATAACCTGAAACATCTCATTCAACTTATTCTGATAATTCTTATAGAAATATGCAATAATGATTCAATATAAAGTCTAAATGCCTAGTTGCAAGTCCGATAGCTTACTGAAAAAATCTTTAAAAATGCTAATTTGAAAGTAAAAAGGAACCAACAAGACTTTTTTAATTTGAGTCAAGATTTCTGACACAATTAGTTTGCAATATAAACTTTGTAAATATATGAGGAACAACCTTACTTATGAATGGCAAGTTTTTCAAAAATAATTCCAAAATCTCTTCATGACGTCTTTCATCACTAAAACACACTATATTCCTACACCGCCCCGCTTCGATTTTTCAGATTCAAAAGGAACCGCCATCTCAACATCTCATGTAAATAAAACAAGCACATTCCGATCCCGGATGTAGTAAATAACAAAACCAAATGAGGAGAAAATATTTCCGAAATACTGTTTTTTTTAATTAGTGATTTTTCTCATTCCTTTCTATATATTTTATTGTACTGAAAATCGCCATTGTGATAACAATATGGCCGCTATGCAAATTAGTAAAATGTGCACCATTTCTCCATATGATTATATGTATTTGCCTCATTCGGAGAATTGAATGTTTAAGATTTAACATCAATCTTCAAAGCAACAATTTCATATATAAAATTTTATGTTAACCGTCCTTATGGAACAGGTCATATTTATTTCCCTGACCTCGCCTACGGCTAATTATATGTCGCAAACTGTTACTATACATTGGTTCTTACATACCATTATTTCCTATGTCGCTTATAACGCGAGATCTGATTGGTTTACAAATTGATTTGTATTAATTGGATTGTAAATTTCCGTACCACCTGCTGAAGCCGAGTGTAAATATAATGTGTCGTCACAATGCACTTTTTGTTTTCAAGTGCACCTATAGATCTTTGCGCAAAATGATGTAACGTTTAATGAAGTAAATGACTAAATAATTTGTCAAAATCCCTATTTTTTAATATTCTACTGGTATGAATAAATGATTTTCAGCACAATTTTTATGAGAAAAATACCAAATCTAAAACAACACAAACAAATATGCAAAAAACATGCAGAAACTCTGTAACAATTTACATTATACCTTATACTCTTGTAACAGAAATACATACATATAATTAGTTATAAGTGTCTTTTTGTTAGATTTTTTTTTCTTGTTTTCGATCTCTTATTTTCCTTTTCTAAACGATCACGCCATAGCATGATAGCTTGTTGGCGTATATGCTACACCTTTGCTTTAAAAATAATTCCAAAATAATACATCATATATGTATTATTTTGTAACAAAAGACTCAGAATTGAAAAGATATAAATAGCGATTTTGAGCCTACTCTGGACATTTTTTTGGTTTGGCGATTTTTTTTTCGATATGTACCTTTTTAGCGCAAAGGTAGATCCTAAATTTTAACATTTTTACAAGTCCATTTTACGGGTGAACCTTTTACTAAACGACACCGGGCAGGTAACATTTTTTGATATGATGGTATTCTTGAGCTGTTCAGACTAAATACAAGTCTCCTTCAAACTCAAATATTTTCAATTTCTGCTTGGACTTAAACTTCTATGTCAACATTGTGACAAGTTTACCTTCTCTACAAAAGAGCGCAACAGGGGAGATAATTCTATAAAAAGTAATGAAACCAAATGTAGTGAATAAGAATTCTATAGGAAAGAGTGATAATAACTATTTTTTTTTTATATAAAACACAAAATTTCAGAAAATGATGAAATTCTTTCTAAAAAATTGACAAATATGAATAATTATCATTTTTTGGCATCTTGCCAATATTTGCGCCCTTGGGTCATCATTGTGTATATAGAAATATGAAATACAATATGCAGCAATCAATGGTAGGATTTTCTTTTTTAAGAATAAAGTCTTCTTTTCTTCAAATGGTGTTTATACATTTCATAATTAGTTACTGAATTTGACAATTTTTTCCTTAAATTTTCTGTATTTAAGAGGCATATTAACCAGAAGGCAAAACTGGCTGTTACTATAAATAGAAACATCCAGTGCAAAAAGAAACATCATATATCTGACTCTAAATATGTATGCTTTAAAGCTATGATAAAATTCTGCTCATTCTTGAGACTTGCTTCCACTGCTTTTTTCCATATTGGCATGGTTTTCTCGTAGACATGCTCTTAATATTAATTAACTATTAATTTTAACATTTGTATGACATAGGAAATAAATTCTAATCGAGGTCCAATCAAGGTGTACGGTGATTTTCCCCGGGTTGTATTCCATACACCCTGAGACCGCAGGGCCAATCAAGGGTATACGGGGATTTACCCCGGGTTGTATTCCGTATACCCTGAGGCCACAGGGCCTCAGGTGCATAGAACACAACCCAGGGTAAATCCCGTACACCCTTGATTGGATCTGGATAGCTAATAATTCCTCTTAACAATGTACAAGAACTAAATAATACAGATAACGGTAAACCATAAGAGAAAAATTACCTGAAAACCACAGAAAATGGTTAGATAAATCGGTGGGTGATCCGCGGCCTTATACAATATATGCTGCTTAGGATCTGTTTCAATCTCAACAACCAGATTAGTTTTTTCTTCGTCTTTAATCATTTTCCCTGTTTCAAACCCAGTTCCATTTTTAACGTAATTTTCCCGCTCAAGTCCATGGTCTTCTACGGAACCCATTATTCTTCTTAATTCACGATAATATCTACTGCTTAATTTTTCTTCGATGATACATTCAACATCGAGTGATGAATGTTTCTTTTAAAACATGGTCTGATATGGAAGAAGTATGAGCTCCTCCATGTTTTATGCATAGGCATGAAATGTTGTAGATCGGTTACAGAAACGTTGGACTACCTGTAGTCTATCTATATGTATACCCACATTCACATTGTATAATATTGTATCAAATTATGTGCACTTTAGAAAGATATAGACACCTAATTTTATGGTTAGAAACCAATGATACAAGAATACTGCAGTCCATCAATATATTAAGAATAAATATAACTTCTATTGAACATATGAAGACTAGGAATATAGCTAGGGCAGGTTTAACTAGAGTCATTTTTCATTTAATTTAAAACAAATAGTAAAGAAGTTTCAAAATATGTATTCAATTTCCTTACACCGCATTCTTTTTCTAAAATACAGTGCAGTGGCGCACAAAACTTACAATACAGTATCAAACCATAGAAAAAGAATATCCGGAGGTTGGGGTGGGATGTACCTGTGAAGACCATCTAAACCAGGGATAGGGCACTATTTTCAATGAGCTCTAATGGAAAAATCTTTTGGAGAAAAGGGTGGTAAAAAACATGGTTATTGCAATACTTTAGCAATCTTTTTTAAAATTCTGTTCATCAAACTTCATCAACATCTGTGTTAAAATCTAGCATTGTCAGATTTTTTCATAAAAAAAATTAATTTTAATTGCGTTTAACTTCGCAACATTCAAATAAATATATCTTCATATAGAGGTAAACATTTAGTTTAAAAAATATTAACCTTATATGTGTAATAGTTACTGTCTCCTGAGCATGGATAAATGATTTTATTACTATATGAATTTATTTTTGAGGGGTTTTTTTGGTGTAGGAGTTATTTTCCCCCTACAAGAAGTACAACTTTGAGATATATAGTTATATACATGTACATGACATATCTGAAAAGCACCTTTTTCTTTTAGGTACACGCTCATTATTTTTGAAGTTATGTCAATTAACTTCTTTAGAGTGTTAATGCACCCATTTATAGCATTGTTTAAGGGCTTTTCAGAGTAAACTAATTTTCAAAATTCAAATTGATTTTATAGCAAACATACATCAACAGCTGATTAAGGTACCTCACTACACTTAGACTTATATACTTTTTAAGACACTACGTCACAAAATGGTGATTTAAATGTTTTGTTAAATTGTTTCGTGAACGTTGGATGAATGTAGCTCAGTGGTTAAAGTATCGGGCTTGTGAACCGCAGATCATGAGTTCGAATCCGCCTGAGGCTTTTGTTTACATTTACTGAATTAATTTTTCAAAGATGACATTGCTCATTTTTTTCAACTATTTGAATTATATGCTTGTTATCCATCATGCTATCCATCATAATCAAATAATTTTTTGCTGATTTAAGAAATTATTTCAAGATGTAGTGAGACACTTTAAGATAGTCAATTACTTTAGTCTTTAGTATATGAACACGTTAGCTTGAATAAAAGTCTTTTCTAAAACATCATCATATATCTATTTAAATTCCAAAACAACGCATTATACATTTCATTTCTATTTTTTTTCAAAACAGTAATCTCTGTGTAAACAGCAAGGCCTAGATCATTAAAGCTGAACACCGCTCGTAAATAGGCCCGGTCACACAAATACATGTACCTGGTATATAAACCCTTCGATTTCGTTAGACCCGATTGCACACCTGAAACTCGTGGCCGACATGTAGTATTGCTTTCGGGGTGTTTGGATTTTATGCATTTAATTTTCATTTTATGTGCATATTCTGTTTGTAAATAATGCTTTGACCAGTTTATTTTATGTTATTATTCTCCCTTTCCTGACCCGAAAAAATTGCGTAAAACTGGATAATTTCATCGCGACTGAGTAACAGGGTGAGCAAATACGAACATCCACCCAGGTGAGACCTCTCAAGCGAAATATTTTAAACTGCTAAGAGGTCTGCCGCTTATATACGGGTTGTAGGGATAGCAGTGATGAAAGAGAAATATGGCGTACATATCCTATTTATGAGCGGTTTTCAGCTTTAAAATGCATTTATACTTTTTCACTTATGACAATAAAATATTTGTAGACAAAAACAATGCTAGAAATATGACATGACATTTATTCACGAACAGGAGGAATGAATGGTAAACGTCGGAACAGTTTGGATTTTTTCAGAAATCGTGGGAGAGGAATGTCATAAATCGTGACGTCACCATCGAATTCTTCCATATCGTCTGCTTTTTCGTCGATCATTTTCTGCCATGCCTCGATTCCTCTTTCTTTCAAAGTACCTGAATTTAGACAATATACAAATAATCATGAAGTGGCCATGCATTCGGATAGAGGTATTGTATAAGAAAAAAATCCTTCAAATTAAGTGATTTCTCTTATAGTTTTAAAAGAAACATAATTATTAACCATACAAAATGCATTGTAATCGTTTTGTAAAACGTACATTAAATAGAGTTTTTGTAAGTGTTGGAGGCGCTTAATATAAAAAACCCATTTTCTAAAAAGTATTCTAAAGCCTTACGTATAGTATTGTTCGCCTATTGAATTTTAATGAATCTAGCTGACAATATTCATTTCATTTACCATTATCATGTTTTAAAACACATGCAGACATAACATACATGTACATTGTTTATATTTAATGCCATTTTATGTATTATTATAATAAAGAATCAAAGTTATATAAAATAGATGATTAAATAAGTAAAAATGCCCTCATAAACAACAGCTACCTTTAAATTATTGCAATAAAATCTATGAAATACTGAGAGTTAAAAAAAACCCTACCTCTCACTGTATTGTCCAGAAAGCATGCCACAACACCACCGCACAAGTTGGGGTTAACAAGTAGCATTTTGATCACGCCATCACTGGTTGCTGATCCTAGGCATATATATGTATCATTTATTAAAGTCAAAACAAAAGTGGAGAATGTGTATAAATCATGTACTTCCGGAATATGATAAGAGAACCAAGCGAAAATTAAGTATAAATTGCTTCCTATGCAGCTGTTGTTGTTTTTGATCGAATTTGTCTTTATACCATTAATATTTACATTTTCAACTGTCTTTGTCTATGATAACATTACAAATCAATTTTGAACCCTATAATCTAATAACTTCATAAAAGTAGCGTGACACAAAATGGGCGTGTCTTATAGCATAACCGAAAAACGATATTGGCTGCGCCGCGTAGTTATATATAGCATGTGCTACATGAAAAAACAAATGTTTTAAAATATTGTTTTGAGAGGTACAAATTGGAATAATATAAATATAAGTAATAAGGAATCATTCTTTAAAAATTTTGAGGTGATAATTTCGGTCGGGGCGTGGTCAAATAAATCTTTAATAAAGCCCTTTGTGCTTTATTGGATTTGACCATGGCCCGAGCGAAATTATCAGCTCATAATACTCAAAGAATGATTCCCTATTCTTTTAATATAATAAAAACTTTAAACCTGTTTGAATAATTGTTTTTAATTGCTGTTGTCTTCTCGTAATTGATTTAAATACTTTGAAAAACATGACACCTGTTTGAATGGCATCAGGATTGATCTCCAACCAATATGGAATCATGAGACCAAACAATATGGAGGTTCCAATGATTGCGAGATTTCTGGTTGAGCTAAGGGAGACAACTTGTAAGTTTGATAGAACGACACCGTTGAACATTCCAAACATCACGATGAGCGCTCCGCCTAATACTGGATAAGGAATGGTAAGGAAAACGGCTGAGATCTTCCCAATGATACCGAATATGAAGTATATCACACCAGTAGCGATAAACACATCTCTACTGGCTACCTACGTAGATGATGAAAAGAGAAATTATGCAAAGACAGGGTAGTTTTTTGGGTTGTCAAGGAATAATATGAACAGAATTTAATACACTTTAATAACAAAAATTTATCGTAAAATCGTTAAAGTAATGACGGAGGCAAATCATTTATTGCGAGGACAAAAGCTGGTTAAGAATGAAAGGTCGTTGACCAAATACAATATACGATGTAATGGTTTTTAACCTTTGTCACGCCAATTGCACCAATGTTTCCGCCATAAGTTGTCGTAGCATGTCCACATCCAAGGAAGCCCGCTATCAGACTACAGAACCCCTCAATGGCTATTCCTCTATTAACACTATGTGCTGGTGGAGGAGGAAGATTGCACATCTTTGCGCATGCGTAGTAGTCCCCAATAGAATCAAGTATAGACATAATAGTTCCTATTAAAAATCCCACAAATATGCTCATACTAAACGAAATGGAACCGAACTGACCTGAAAATATCGTAGAATTTCAATTTAGCAATCAATGATCTAATTCAATGTATACAGTCATTATTTCTTATCAAATGTGGATCATGAAAAGTGCATGTTGGCAAAAATTGTTTTCTGAATAGTTAATTAGCAGAAATACCTGGATATGGTAACCGGAACCAATCAGCTTTTCTGATCGCATCCAAGCCAGTGTCTGTTCTCGCCAATTTGTCATCAGGACTAAACGCACCTGCGGCCGTCATTACACCACACACAAACCAACCAATTAGGATCCCAATAAGGATCTAAATGTCCAGATATAGGTATATTAGCATTGCTTTACGTGAAAAACACAATGTGATGTTTGTTTTAATATTTAAATCATTTACGTGTACCTTGCGCCTAAAATCTCATTTCTTCAATCTGCTTTCATTTTTAAAGTAAGGTTTTAACTTTCTTTTTGAATACCGATTTAACCATGTTCGACGCGACTTGAATTATCCTACGCATACATGTATGCAGTATAATTTACTACTACTATACTACTTACTAGATGACATAAAAATTTGAAGTATGAATTGCTGTTATTGCTAATCATAAGCCTTTCCTAAAAATATCAACAGAAATTATGGATGCATTTTACCGTATATCTATGAGAACATACCGAATATACTTGATGTAATGGAAACCACAGGATATGAAAACCTTTCTTCTTCGTCCACATCGGAATAGGTGTATTGTAATGGCTAAGGTATAGTGACAGTATCAGTGATACTGCTGCTACACTTCAACAACATAAAAGTAGTCAATGACTTCCAATATCGCAATCAGATTGTATGTAATTATATAATTTTTTCTTTTTTTGTCTCAACTTACATTAACGCTATGCCCCAGTTAACAGAAGCAAATTTAACACATGCTCTGACGAGAAAAACGGAAATCAATAAAAGTGTGGGAACGATTGTGATTGGTCCGATGAATTTCAGAAGGAGGCTGACTAATCCCGTGGCTCCAATCAAAAACTGAATTATCCCTGCTGCGACCAAACTTCCTTGGAGCTGCCGAGAACGGGAAGTAGACGTGAAACACTAAAAACTCCGTATTTTGAAACGGAAATAATATACTACAAAACAGTATTGTCGTTTTCATGTATTCATCTAGTTTTTTTTATAAAGTGAATTCTTCCGCGTTCGAAATACAAAATAAGATTTTTTTTCAGGTTAATGGTAGACACCCGTCATGCAAAACTTAATATATTCATTCAAAGTTAATTATTTTTTACAGTTTATAACGTTTATCTAATTTAATCTCGATTTAAGAACATAAACAAATGAAAGATGCTCACCTCTTGAATATTTTTAAGTATCCACTCGCTTTGTTGAACAAGATGTATATTAGACGTGTTTGTTATCGTAGAGTCTGTGTCTAAAATTATACACCGAAAAAAAAGTTGATATTTGCTGGTAATAAATATTTGTCTAAAACATTTACTCCGAAATAAAATTGCTCTGTTAAAATACAATTTTGAAAGAAAAAAAAAACCCAAAACGAATATACACTTCTAGAACATGTTTCTATGATTAGAAGTATATTCATACCTATGTCCATTTTTTGTGGAAAATCACACCTTGATTTATCTAAAACCTGCATTGCAAGCAAAGGAACCAAAAATTCTGATGCCGCGCCTTGGAACAAAGGAAGTCTATGAAAGAATAAATGAAATGAGAGTAAATACTGATACTAAACGCACGTTGTGTGTGTGTGTGTGTGTGTGTGTGTGTGTGTGAAAGAGAGAGAGAGAGAGATAGAGAGAGAGATAGAGATAGATTTTTTACCTGGAGCCTAATAGACACATCATGACTGTGCAAATACCAGACATCAACATTGTGGAGCTAAGAAGGGTCGACTTAATGTCGTCATCCAGATTTGCACAGGTGACATCAGATACCAAAAGAGAAACTGCCATCACACCGGAAAGCGAGACTAAAGTGTGCTGCGGGACAAAATAAATATATTTACAGTCTTTTTGTACATAGATTGTCTTTTAAGAGGTGATCTTAAAATCTGGCTGAAAGGGACCTAGATACAACTTGAGCTAAAATTTCCAATTTTATTTTTCCATTTTTAATGTCTAGAATGGTTTATATAAAATGGGTATTTTTAATACTTCGTCAAAGTTTGAATGTGAAATATTGAGTTACAAGCAAGAAATTGAGTTTGAAATTCTGTTTTGTGAACAAGGCTTGAGTTTTGTTATTGTGTCGTATTGGTTTAAGTTTCAATCAAATGTTGTTGTTGTTTTTGTTGATAATATTTTTTTATGAAAATATTGATTCAGTTTATCTTGTTTGCCATGAGTCATCTTTATTTTACATTATTTGTAAACAAATATAAGACTCGAGCTTTGTTCATATAACAATGAATTATTACCTTCGTATCCCGCTTATAACTTGACTTCTACAATTCAAATTTTGGTCAATCATTCAAAATACACAAATAAACCATTTTATGTATAAAAAATGAAAAATAAAATTTGATCTCAAATCGTGTCTCGGTCCCTTTAATGCTGAAAGTCAATAATCAGCCGTAGCGTTCACCGTACTAAAACTTAAACTTTTTAAATTCTTTGTTCAAAGTCGTTTTTCGTATTTTTTTTTATGATGAATGTTATTAAAACCTCAAAATATCACTTTTTCATTATCGTGTTTTATGCAAATACTGATAACTTTTATTGTCAATAAGTGCTAATTGAACTGAGGTCTAAATTATAACAATGAATAATAAATAAATAATAAACAGCGAAGCGGTTTATAAAAAAATGCAAACTGTTTCAACCCATTTCATATAAGTATAAATTGGGTAGCTATTGAATTCATTCCTTATAATTGAATGTTTTGTTATTACTTGTAAATTAAAACGGTTATTTGACCTTTAAAATTACATTCAATTGTAAAAATTCAACGTAACATCAGGCAAACTGATACGTTTTTGACGTAAGACTTCCTGTGACGTAGGCAACATTCTTTGTACGAAATAAAATAATTTTTAGTCAATCAGAAAGCATGATACTACCAGAATTAATTTACCAGTTAATGAATTATGTTCTTATAGTCGGGACGTTCAGTATTGATTTCACTTGACCGAAGACTGGACTCTCATAACAAGTTTTATATTCCCTCTCACGAATTATGCTAAACATTTCTCTGTTGTTATTACTGTAAACGTATTACATTTGGATTTGTATTCTATTTAGCGTTTATGGCGGAATACGGCGTCCCCCAAATGTAAAATATACAAGTAGATAAATAGGTACATTCAGAAATGCGCTAAATCAAATCCGTGCTAACTTATTGAAAAATCATATTCCGCCAAATATCGTACACGCCAAATATAATACGTTTACAGTATAAGTATAAGGTTATGTATTTGTATCATCCTGATAAAAATATAAAAGACTAAAGAACTGAGTACGGTTAGCAGCAAAATTGGTCCTGTTTTCAAAGTTAATGAAATTTCAAATAAAGTACCTGCAGAATTAGCCAGTTTCAAAACAGTTTAAATTTTTGAAAATATCTTTTACGGTTGTCATATGATAGTTATCTAAACATACCGTCGTTTATAGCTATCCAGCTTACCAATAACGTTATGACGTCATGAAATGCATTGACAACATTATTCAAATAATAATTTAGTATAGAAAGGAGGAACTGGTATATCATTTCAAAACAGTTCGAATTTTGAAAATATCTTTTAAGGTTTTCATATGATAGTTATCTAAACATACCGTTTTTTATAGCTATCCAGCTTACCAATAACTTTATGACGTCATGAAATGCATTGACAACGTTATTCAAATAATAATTTAGTATAGAAAGGAGGAACTGGCATATCATTTAAATTGTAGTTTTTTTATGTCCTTACATATTACATTAATGAATTAATTGTGTTTCATGTTTAATAAATCTATTAATCATCGTAATATTTTACATTTTCTCACCAGAGGTCGTGCTAAGTAAGCTTACACCTCTGTCAACGCCGGAAAAACTAAACTCAAAATTGCCAAACTTCCCAGAAAAATAATGGAATCAGAATTTCTTGATTATATGCACATCTACACATTGTGTCCTAAAAAAAATTGTCAACCAAGTTACTCTTTAGATAAACTGATGACACCTTAATGAATAGACGGAGCGCGTAAAATACATGTATGTATACCTAGGAATACTATCGTACCATTCATTTTTTTTCCTGTGAAAAGATAATTTTCAAGTTGAGTATAATTACCCCAACGTGATCGATAACACCAATTTAAACATTTCTAGTAACTTTGTGGCTTATCGTGAATTAGTTTTTACAATATCGTGTATTTAACTTGCCTTCCGAATTGTAAAAAAAAACCTGTTTTGAAATTAATGTAACAGTACAAACTCTCTATCTTTCTCTCGGATATAAAAAAAAGTTTTACATAAAAGTCATCAAAGCTACTTTATGACGTCAATCATTTAAATGTACACATATTACGTCATTTATGTCGATTTTGTCATGTTGTTTCTGTAGGTTTTGTTTGTTTCGTTTTGGTTTCGTTTCGATTTGATTTCGTTTCGGTAGGTTTCGTATCGTTTCGGTCTATTTCGTTTCGTTTCATTTCGTTTCTATTTCGTTTCGCACTTTACAGGTACCCGAATTTTTTAGGTTTTTAAAAGAATATTTCGTCCTTTACTTATAAAATCAATATTGTACAAATTTCATCACACTACACAACGATATTAAACATACTATCTGCAAAATACGCCGTGTCTGGGGACAAATGAACTGAGAAAAAAATACTTGCATTTCCTCATAGATTTATTTAATTTTCTTTAATTTACGCAGATTGTGAACATTTAAGTCGGTTTTATATTCACATATTTATTTGAGCATTACCATAATGACGAAACTCATTTTATTCCGTAGCTAACCGATGAAAACATCCACGTTTCCCTCATCTTAAAAATAGAAAATAATAAAAAAAAAACAAGGAAAGTTGACACAGTCTAAAACATAATGTTTTCGGTTTTTATTTAAATAAGGAGCTTAAAAATGTGCTATTCTGAAATATTGGGGTACTGTAAAACGAGAAAATTTGGCGCATACGTATTTTAGCGCAAACGCAAATGCCAGTACATTGGCGCTATTATATTTTAGCGCACGCACCTTTTCTTTAAAAAAGAATACAAAAATGTTCTTGTTTGATAAACGATCACGCCCAAATTTAGTTCTGTGTTCACTCAAGCACGTGAACACAACGACTTTGATTTCTATCTCGCATGCACGGTAAACTTTCGTTGAGAACAATACACTTACTTTTGTGTAAATCGTCAGTAGATAGATATGAAAACTTCATTTATTGGCGATGATGTGTAATTTTTGTTAGTAAAGAAATTTGAGTTATCGGACTTTGAATTAAACGTGTCGACTTGGATAACACTAGAAGAGTCCCGAAACTAAAAGTGAAATCGAATGCTCCATTTACCATGACTTTCGATCACCATGAGCGAATCTTTTTCACAGTAATTTTACATTAAAATAACACAAAAAAGAGGTATCGTCTTATTATCTTTATATTCACTAATCAGAGATCAAAGAAATTATGATCAATCATGTATTGTCAGCGTTAACGATCGCCACGCTTAATCACATTTTCACCTCGAGGCGCTAAATGGAAGTGGCATGGGGAGAAGCCCAATATTCAAGGTGCTAATGAGAGATATTAAAAAGCAATTAAAATTGAATTAATAAATCCATGTTTAGGCACTGATAACCAATAACCCATACCGTTTACCTATGTAATTGATTAAACAAACAGAATCGATGGCATCTGATATTACGTAAACGAACACTTCTATATAGCATTAAAAATGGACTGACGTTATTGTTTTGCAACTTCAAGAAATTTAAAACATATGGAAAATCGTTAGCGCACTATTAATTTTAGCGCTCAAAGGCAGTTGCGCCAAAGGCGCTAAAATTTGCAGTGCGCCATATTTTCTCGTTTTACAGTATGTACTCGAATGCGGCTTTATAGAAATATTAGATCAAACATGTCAAAAACGCATTAACTTCACAAAGATTCGCATACAAGGTCCGGTTTCTGAGTTAACAATCAACAATCGTTCGTGAATTTTCGCAAACGAAAGTTATTTTCATACATGAAGTGTACTACATGAATAATTCCGCCGAACAGATTAAAGATATCGTGTATTTGGTTTTTCAAATTTTAATAGGGCCGATATGTAATACTTACCCAGTTCATGATGACATTTTTTTTAATATATTTAATACTTTTTTTAATCAAACTCATTGAATGAGACATTTAAAGTTGCAAGATGTTTAAAACACTGGGGCTCGTTTCATAAAGGGGTCGTACGCCCAAACTTAGTGCTACGCCAGCGTAAATAGGGGACTAGCGCGAATATTTGCGTTTCATTAAAGAGCGCATTTTTAGGCCCGACTAAAGTTAAGCCAAATTTTTACGTCCACTCATAGGTAGGCGTAAGTTCGGGCGTAAGAATAAGTAAGTATATATATCATGAAACGGCGAGTGCATTTTATCACTGATCACTGATACGATTTAAGTCATTGCCACACTTACATACTGAGAAAAAAAGCTAAAATTAAAAAAAAATATATATATAATCTCTCAATCTCTCTCTCTCTCTCTCTCTCTCTCTCTCTCTCTCTCTCTCTCTATATATATATATATATATATATATATATATATATATAAATATATATATAATGAAACTATGGTGCCTTTCTCTTTTCTCTTTTTGGGCCTTTTCGACATATCTTTTACAAAAGTATGTTACATGTCATCAAAGGCCTTCATATTAGATTTATATGTGTTGCACTTTTATAAACTTACACAATATATTACACTAAAGTTTTGTTTTTTTGTTTTTTTGTTTTTGGTTTTTTTTTTGCTTTCTACAACATTTAGAATATGTTTACCCCATATTTAGTAATAACTTTACCTTTTAAAAAATTCACTCATAAGAAGATATGCTTCTTGAGAAAACAGCTAATAATTGTAATTTTTATAAAAATTATGAACAGCATATTTATATAACATAAGATGTATGAACATGTAAATGCACTAATATTGAATGCAAATGTAACTGAAAATCGAAGCCAATTAAACTCATCGGTACTGATGCAATATCATAAAAATAAGTTGTGATTCTCTGTTAGAATTTAAGATATATTATTAATACAGTGTTCTTAACTACTTTAATTTTTATAACCGTAATTCAAAGAGATTTGATAAACACACTTCATACATTTTAATCACTGAATATACAGTTGTCCCTTAATGAAATTATAACATGTTATAATATAATAAATAAATATAATTTTTTGCGCTAAACTGCAAAACTTCACAAAATGATAGAAAATAGAGATGCCCAGGTTTTGTTTAAGAACCCTTAAATTCATTTCAATTAAAACGCGCAATGACAAAGGGAAAAAAAGGTTAGAAAATTGTCATATTGTAAATTATGAATATACTGGGTGGATGTAAACACCAAAGAGCACTTAAAAATATATGACAATTTTTAAATTTTGTAAGACAAAAGTAATAAGCTTACGTTTACACATATGTTTCGGACTTCCTAATTAAGGTCTTCCGTTTCCAACGGAAGACCTTTATATTATTGTACAGATTAAGATTATTCTTATTTTTAGGGTCTTCCGTTTCCAACGGAAGACCCTTTTGTTATTCTTCGGTTTCTTTTTATTATTATTATACTTTTTCTTTTTTTTCTGACTCCTTTTCGGCTTCATAACTCAAAATGTTTTCAACCGATTTAAATGAAACTTTCAGAGGTTATGTGCAACTACTATACCTCGAAGATATTAAAGTTTCGATGAGAACGTCACTTCCGTTTTTACGTTACGTCGTTTTTTAAATTTTAAAAAAGTCATTTTGTCCGGGGCATTTCTCAATAACGCTTTAAGATAGAGGCTTGAAATTTTCCGAGGTTATGAATTTGTCGTTTTACCTGTGCAATAAGGCTGGAAATGGAAATCCGTCACTTCCGGTCAAAACCGGAAGTAATTCAATTTTTTCGAAAATTTGAATTTTTTGATCAAATTAAAAATGTATACGTGTTTTATAGAGCTCATTAGGCTGAATCTATCACTGAAATCCGTTTTAAAATTGAACCACGCATATCAGAGATATTTGGGTTCAAAAATTGATTTTTCCGGAAATTTTGATTCCACGGTCAAAATTAAGAAAATAGTGCAAAATTCACACTGAAATTAACTTTTACTGAAAACAATTCGTACTGGTTATAAAACTATGTATAAAACCATAAAGTTGTATGCATATTGTAGAGTTTGCAAAGCTTAATACAAAACTGAAATTCGTTTTAAAATCGGATGATGCATTGCAGAGATATCAGGGTTTAAATATTGATTTTTCCGGAAATTTTGATTCCGCAGTCAAGATTTAGAAAATAGTGCAAAATTCACACTGAAAGTAACTCCTGCTGAAAACAATTCGTACAGGTTATAAAACCGAACTCTTTTTTTTAAATAGTTAATCTTAGTGTTTATTGAAACGATTTCGTTTGATAATTACGTTGAATGTATAAACTTCGTCAACAAAAACAAAGCAGCTGGAATTGAAGACACAGATCCCGATTCTAACAGCGAAAAGCGATCGAAAGTCTTTTCTAAAATTTGGTAAAAGTGTTATTTAAATCGCAATATTAAGCCTAGCCTAATCGTCGCAGATCTTTCAGTTATTGAATAATAGAACAACACTACAATATGTAACGCGTAGATTGGATCACTGATCGAGTTTGTAAAGATTTCAAAAATGAATATATATTCATTGCAATTATTTACTTGAAAAATAAATGCATTAATGTAATGCATGTCAATCTGTGTTCTGCATATTAAACACAAACTTATTAGTTTTAATCGAAATAATTATCGTACGATTCACCATGTCAACTCGCCATGTTTTGACTGCGAACAACAGCTGATAGCTGTGTGTCAACATTTTTAAAAGAAGCATGGCCTGCAAGACGTCGATAGTGGGACATTCAGCTCAACTATCACATGAGAGATTATAAAGGTATGTTTCAATACAAGATATGTCGTGTTGACTTTTTCTTTTCAAAGTATTTGTACTTTTCCATCTAACCCGAGATTCCTCTGACCCTATCCTCCGCTTTTGACGTGCGTCACAGTATTAAAGCGGATGTTAGAGTCAGAGGAATCTCGGAATATTTTCTGTCCCGTGTATTTTCACGTGTATGTTTTGTGCATCACTCTTTCGAATTTCTATTTATTATTTTCCTATGTTTATGTATGTCTTATTGTGTATTGAACAAAACACCATACACTGTAAAACAGTGCAATTAAAAGGGGTGGGGGTCCCAAGGTCCACAAGAGTAGAATGCTGTAATGCATGTTTGCATGATGATAACTTTACCTTAAATATTTGAATATAGCAGATCTTTACCATATTGCCTTTCACTTGATTTATAAATTTAAAAACTCAGACAGGCTTCATCTTCGCTAGCCAAGGGTTTTTGGTCTACTCCGTTCCCCATAAACGGAGAGCGAAGTGGACCAAAAGCTCTTGGCTAGTGAAGATGGACAGGCTTGTGCTTAATTAAAGATATTTGACATGGTAAATATTCAATCTAATTAAAATTAGACTTTTCGTCTGGCTCTCTGTTATATATTGTTATAGCTGGGGAAAGAGCAAGTAAAACAGCAGAGTGCAAGATGAAAAGAACTTCATATTATATCAAGCTCAGATTTTAGGTTAATGTAAATTTATGTTCCCTGATATCTATAAAACATTCATCTCAAGATTTATAATTATTTTACTTTAAATATTGTTTACATACAATGCATATCACATCTACATTGCATGTAAACAATATTTAAAGTAAGATAAATGTAATAATTTTTACTGCATGTGACTCGGATCTCTCTCTCTCTCTCTCTCTCTCTCTCGCTCATGCTTTTAATCTTGGCAAAGCGTCAGAGAGCAACTAAATTTTGTAACAAAAATATCTCTGTCTAGTAAAAGAAATCAACAGTGCATTGAATTTTAAAATGAGCATGTTACTGTGGTTTCATCAATATTCGTGGGTATCAATTTTCGTGGATTTTCTGAAAACCACAGTTTCAAGGATACGTAAATTCGTGGCCAATTACCCTATCAATACAAAATGTTAGGTGATATTGTTCTTCGATGAGCATTTAATTTCGTGGATCAACTTAACAACGAAATCCACGAAAATTGGCATTCAACAAATATTGATGAAACCACAGTATCAATCCCTTATTTTTTGAGTGTGCAACCAAAATCCAAAGCTTTGTAAAATTGTTCATGGATTTTTATGCGCATTATGCATAGTATTGTTTTTAAAACATGCAATTAATAAGAAAAAAAAACTCACTAAATTTATTCGCAAAAAAAAAACTCAGTAGAATTGATAAAACATGGTATAGCAGAAGCTTATACTTTGACGCTGTTTGGATGGGTATAATATTCCTTTGTAGTTTACAAATTGAAATATTGACTGTCGCACAACGAGTAAAACTCTCTCTCTCTCTGTCTTAATTTGATATGTGTCTATACCTGAAAAAAGGGATAAAAAAATTTAATGTTATATTATGACTTGATATGCAAATTTTGTTTTTGTACTGCCTAAATGTCATGTATTGGGATATCTCATACTTATTACACTGCATGGTCAGTGTATTTTTTCCAGAAATACTATGCATATGTTAATGTAAACACAGCTATTATTAGTACATGTATGTTATCACAGCTAATTGACTTTTTGTTTATTTCAGCTCAAAGCGGACTCTTGTTACAACATGGCGGTCACAAGGCACCTGTTGATTCTTGTGGTTTCAGCTATTAAGGTTAACCTTTCACCTGTACCCACATGCATATTCCTTGTGTTCTACAGACTATTTACCGGTAATTCAAATTAAATCGGATAATGCATGAACAATAATGGAACTTTAAGAAAGCATCATGCCTTGTTGTGTTTTATGTTTGATAAGAAATTATGACAAACAAAATTAAGGCTGTTTAAAGAAATTTACAGTTGTTAGTTGTGAAAATTTGTTTTTCAATAAAAGTGTGCAATTATGTTCCTTTATTTTGTATTTTATGATAATATTTAGATGTGTTTACATAATTGAAAAATCCCCCCCTTTTCAATTGTTACCATTAAGATTACATGTAGGATATGTAAATGTACATTTGACCTTAAAATAATATCTGCTATGATAATAACTTTTGAAATGAACAAGAAACAACATATTTTTACCTTTTTTTTAATATGCATAAAAAATTGTAGGAAAACGTGTCAAATTTGAACATTTTTCATGGAATTCTCCTCCGTCTCCAGCTACCTGGGTGTGTTTGAATTAAAATTTAATTTAAGACAGATGTCTAACTTGTAGGTCTTACTGTTTTAGCATGGTTCAAAGGAGACGAGAAACCAGAATAGATAAGATATTCACTAAATATGATTGTTAGCTTACTCTTTTTCATGGAAACAAGAAATCACATGCAGGACGGCATGTCTATTCATTAATTAAAATGCTACAAATCATTCAATAAACAAAAAAAGATCAAATTTTATTATCATTGATACAGTGATTGATGATTGTTTTCAAATATGTGTGAGAAATGACTCAAAGAAATAGCCACAAGTTTCATAAAATTAGGTAAAAAAAACTCAGGTAAAAGATTTCAAACCATGCCTGGTATGAAAATCAAAAGATAGTGGGAGGGTATACATGTAAGGGCATTTCTAAGTAATATGATGATTTTATAATGATAATATCATGTAGATGTATGTTATATTGAATAAGGTTTCTTATTAAAGGAGGTTGAACAACAATTGACCTCTAAAAGGTCGGGTAAAGATGTTTTACTATGAAGAACTCTATGAATCTGTGTTAAATAGAGGAAAGTGGAAATGGTGGGTTCACTTAAATGGCCATATTTTTATTAAACCTCAATGGAATTGGCAATATGTGGTATACTTTTTCTCAGAATTGTATTAGCTTTCTAATTCTAAGACAAAACATCTTTTCATAAAATGTTAGTGTACTAAGTTAAAGGTAGCAAGGGACAGTTTTGGATAAAGTACCCGTTAATATTTTTGTAAAATTGAGAGTTGCTGTACTTGAAGGCTTATGAGTGTTGCTAAAATTCATGAAATGAATATTGATGATTCTCATTAGTTAGAGGGATGTCTCTTGTTGGAATTGGTATGCAATATGAAGGCCCCTAATGTTAAGTACATGAGAAGCAGAAGTAAATTGTGAAACTTGCGACTATGACTGTTGTGTTGACTGTACACTGTGAAATTACAGGTTACAAACGGGACATTATATAACTCGAAATGTAGGTGGATGGGACATTATATACCTATTTACTGGCTTTGAGTAAATAGGTATTTTATTATACCAAAGAAAACTTTATTTGTCGGCGATGCAGAATTTCTTGATGATAAACAAATAAGAGTTATCGGACTTTGAATTTAATGCAGCGATTGGATTACGTCAGAGGTGTTCCGAGTTTAAAAAGGAGGGAAATCAAATGTCGCTGGTGAATAGTTTTGATGACTATTCACCATGGGCAGATAGCACGGAAACAATTTCATGGTTAGATAGTATAGCATGTTTATTCATTGTAATTTTACATAGAAAATATTCACAGAGGTGTAAGTAATTTATACATCAGTAAGTTTCTGACATGTGATGGTGCAACAAGCACACACTCAGGTGACCTATTGCAATTGGTCTTCATCCATCGTCATGCGTCGTGCATCGCTATTACTTGTGAACTACTAGACCAATTTTCATGAAATTTCCAGGACTGAGAGAACATTAAAAGATCTTGATGTTAAGAAATTTTGGGCTGATGATGTCACTTCCGGTTTGAGATCTTGAGGATTTAGTGAATTTTTAAGGACTATTTTGTCCACTTTATCTTTACTCCTCCAAAACTAATTAAGATAAAAACGTGAAACTTTCAGAGATAGTAGATAAATGTCTGTAGATGATCCTTTTTATTTGATAATTTGAAAAATGCGCAAAGCGCCGAAGCTTGCTCGAGCTCGAAAATTTGCAGCAAATTTTTTTACGAAATTTTTTGCCCATTTTCTGAAATAGTTTAGAATGTGTAAATTTTATTTAAAACATGTAACGCAAAAGTTGTTAAGATTTTCATGCTCTTTCATTTGATAGCAGCCAAAAGGGTGTGGCCCCTCAAATATGAGGCTAAGAGGGCTCTAAAGTCTTTTTATAACTCTTTACTGAGCAATAATTTGTTATTACCAGGTAATTATAAAAGCAAAAATGTTCATTGTACAGCTGTTTAGGCCTAAACAGTACCATACTGAAATCACATGTTATGTAATTAGGGGTTTTAAGGGGCCAGAAGTTCAAAGCTTTGATCATTTATATCTGAAAAAGGAGAAATATTTTGAAAAGCAGTGTAGAAGAAAAGTTGCTCAGAATAATGTTGTCAACAACACGCTACCTTTAAACTATTGGTTTTTGGCCCCAGTAAGGAGTTTAAGGGTTGGCCCCTATAACACAGTTGTTCAGATATCTTAAGAACAATCAATAATTCTCGAGCATTTGTTGAATATGTTAATATGTTTATATTTACAAGACCTTTCATTTGATATCAAGAAAAAGGGACTTTTTATTGAACAATAATTTGTTATTCATTATAGAAGCAAAAATGTTCATTGTACAGCTGTTTATCTATACAGTACCATACTTAAATCATATGTTACGTAATTAGGAGTTTCAAGGGGCCATAAATCCGAAACTTTGATCAGTAATATCTAGAAAAGGAGAAATATTTTGAAAACCAGTGTAGAACAAAAGTTGCTCAAAAAATTGTTCTAAACGATATCCTACCAAAGAATTTTTAGTTGGTGGCCCCGGTTAGTGGTTTTAGGGTCGGCTCCTAAAACACAGTTGTTCAGATATCTCTAGAACGGTAAACAAATTTTGAACAATTGTTTAACAAAATATGTTTATATTTAAGAGTCCTTCTATTTGATATAATAAAAGGGGCTGCAATCTCAAATTAGGGGCCAGGAAGGCTTCAAAGTCTTTTTTATAATATCTCTTTACTGAGCGATAATTTTTTATTAATCATAGAAGCAAAAATGAGCTTGTTTAGCTGAACCTAACACTGAAATCCGTTTTAAAATCGGACGATGCATTACATAGATATTGGGTAAAAAAATTGATTTTTCAGGAAATTTTGATTCCGCGTTCTTGGTTTAAAAAATAGTGTTAAGCGCGGATAAAGTAACTCGTACCTCATCTGATTCGGTAATTGCTAAGTCGTATTTGAACACATTCGGATTTTTTGGGGCTAGGTCGTTCTAGAAATCGTTAAGGTTTTTGTTAATTCGTACTCAGAATCATTCGGATTTTGTTAAGTCGTACCGATAAGTATTCAATTTTTTTTGTCTTTTTGATTTAGTTACTCCAGTTATTGGTTTAAGAACGCTGCTTCTTACAGGAACTTCTAGCTTTACTCCCGACATTAACGGAAGACCCACTCGTTGCTTTGCAACGAGCTTTGCTCTAGTTCTTTTTTTTTTTTTTCTTCCTAGACGCGAACTTTGAGGCTTCATATCTTGCTCATTTCTGAACGGTTTTTGCTCAAATGTTCAGGGCATATAGACTTTACAAAACACTATCTAAACCATTTCATAAATTTTAAAAATCCTCTTTCGTTAACGAGTTATTCCCCTTTTTAAAAAAAATTAGGGCCTTTCGTTTCCAGACAAAGGCTCCGAGACTATGATAGCAGGGAATGGGAATCCAACGAATTTGAATAACAGAGACATTGAAGTTTTGCACATCGGTTTTTGTTTTTGGATTACTTTCTTTATTTAGAAAAAGGTAGGGGGTCAAAAAACAGGGTTCCAAAAAGTGCGAAAATTTAGACATATTTTCCTTTGTATCTTTTAAACAAAAAATATTTTGTTAAGACATGTAGAATAAAAGTTGTGCAGACTGTCAAGGACTTGCATTTGACATCAATAAAAAAGGGCTGGCCCCTTAAATTAAGGGCCAAAGGCCCTTGAAAGTTTTTGCTAAATAACTAAAAAACGGCTAGGATTTTGATATAGCTGTCGCTGGAAAAGTTGTTTGTTGAGATCCTATAAATGTCGTTACAATGTTATTTTGTTGGTGAGTTGTGTAGTATGAGTGTAAAAAGCTTTACATCTTAACATGTACCTGTGTTTATTTGGCAAGTTGTGCGTACAACTGACATTAAGTTACGACAGACAGTATGCCTGTTTAAAAAGGAGGCTTTAATTCATAAGAAAAAAATAATTGTTTTAGGATACATGCTTTTATGTGAGGAGTTTAAGTCATCTTCGTAAATTCTGCACAATCCTAAAAAACGAGAAACAGAAAATATAAACATTCTTTTTCTTTTCTAGTAAATCACACAAACTACCGGAAAAAAATAAATCTATGTGATTCATTTTACTTATCATGCTGCGTGCATTTAAAATATATCTGGAATCAGAGCTGTGTGTGTGAACCATTACGTAAGCTATCCCTCGCTTGCGGCCGAGAAAGTCGGTCGCCATGGTCGCGGCTGGACTACCTAGTGGTCAGCGGTTATCTAATACACCGGAGTCACGTCTCTCAATTTATGAGTTCATTTAGCCGAAAACAAGAATTGTTTTAATTTTGATCACACATAGACGTTTATTCTTCTCAAATTGAATTAAATGATAGAGTGTCAATTAAGAAAAAGTTCTGTTAATTAATAAAAGAAATGTCATTCTCAATCGGAAGTAATATCAGGCATAGATCAATTGTGGGTGTTAAGTAAAAAAAAATAATAACTTCTATTTGGTAGATTTTAGTCATTATACTGCAAACATTTCAAATCTTCCTGGGTTCTGAGCTGTGTGTGTTGTAACTTTACGTAACCTATTCCTCGCCCGCGGCCGAGGAGATCGGCCGCGGGTGCACTACCAAGCGGTCAGCGGTTATCTAATACACCAGATTCGCGTCTTTTATGTACTTGTTTTGAGTTTATATAGCCGCAAATACAGGAACTGTTTTAATTTTAAGTTATTAATGTTTTATTTAAAATGTAAATTAAGAAGTCATTCTGAAAATTATAAAATCCGATATTATTCCTAATCCAAAACATCGTCAGACATAAATCAATGGTGGGTTTGTAAGTATAAAATGTTCTAAGAACTGTACTAATAATGTTTTAGATCAACAACAAAAAACCACAAAGATTACCCCTTTAAATGATGATCATCCCTCGCACGCTCGCACATGGCCGAGAAGATCGCGCGCGAGGGGACATCTACATGTACCTTATCACACGTGTATGTTTATTGATATTTTGTACGAACATAAAACTATTTGTTTATTTTATTTTCATTTATATTGGTTGTAGATGAAAGATGAATTTATCTCCCTTATTCAGTTGATTTAGCGTTGATTTAAACGTTAGGGCGAAAAATCTTATAAAAACCTCTCATTAATTGAATAAAAGTAATCTATCAATTCGATTCGAAATATGCAAGGCCGATTGTATAAATAAAAGTTTAAATATAACAAAACTCCGAGATATTTACCGGCATACGTAAAATTGATATGTGTTTAACTTAAGATTAATATACTGCATCGTCGGAACCCACGGGTTTTCTATCCGTTACACTGATTTCAAGCAATGTAACGGATGGAAAACCCGTGGGGTCCGACGATGAATCGACTGTAGTAACTCATGATCATTTCCGTTAATTATTGCTTAGACTTTTTACAGACTTTAACACTTTTAAGACAATATTCAAACTTTGCCTGGCCAACGAGTCGTATATGCACATGGATATATGTATATATACTGGTGTAAGAATTAATATTCGACCAACACAAAAATTAAATAGTGTAGAAAGTAAAATAAGTTTTCTTAAGATTTGTACCAAATTTTAGCAGAGTTTACATAGTAAAAAAAATCATTAATTTTCGAAACGTTCTAGGAAGTTTAAAAACAAAACGAAAATTTCTATGTGTCGAAAATCAATTTTTGGTGACTTCTTATTTGTTAACGTTCTTCCTAATGTGTTTCACTTTGCAATCTGTGTGTTTATTCGGCCAGTCTGCGTGTTAATTCAATCACCCCGTGCGACCGAAAATCTCGTGTCCCTTTAAGACCGAGAAAATAAGCACCGCCTTCAAAGTAACCCTTGTTAATCAACTAAATCGAGGCCCCAGTTTGGATGTTAGAAAATGATTGGCATTTGTTTACTCGTCCTGTGTATACCATGCCCAGCGCTCGCGACGACGGTGCAATTAACTTTTTTCTTTTGATTTGATTGCATACCGTGACGATAAATCGCTATCTTTTAGCACTTTAAACAAAAGAAATATTAAAAGATATAAATTAAAAATTTACTCGTACTTGGTTATGTACCACACTAAATGCGCTGATCACCTATAGTGTGTCAAAATCATGTGGTGCCGATCATGTATCCATGAAAGACGTCGTTTATCAATAAAGATGTTTGTGAATAATTTAGAGTAAATAATTAAATGAAATCAAATATTGCGTTCACGATTTATACCGTTAGTTATCACATTTCTGAGAGAAATTTCACGAGCTGAAACCGGAAGAGAAACAAGTACAGACAGCTCTGGTCCATGCTCAGCTGGTAGAATTATTGTGCACTTTAATTTAGCAGCTGATCGGAAAAGATTTACAAGCATTGGTTGCAAAGTTGCATTAGTATTTGAGTACGGTGGGGTTATTGTATATTTCACAAAACATCAGGATATATTCTCAGTTAATCCCGACAGAAACTTGTTCAATCAAACGAAAGATTTTGCACATGTCGCACGCGGTTTTTCATGCGTTTATATTCATTTCAACGAAGAACAATTTGTTTTATAAGTACATATAAATACGATATTCTTTTTAAATAAACGGAAAAACTCTTTTGAGAGCACTTTAATACTCCGTGTATATAGACATGTAAACACAAGCGAGCGTGTTTCCCTCGGGGTTTCACACCTCTTTCAATATAGGCTCCACCCCCACCTGAACATACCTAAGGTAAACTGACCGGTTAAAAACCTCTGCTTAAGTGCACACAACCCTGGACACAGATAGCCATAGGTAATTTATGGATGCAGATCATCAATTGTTATGTAAATTAAAATACACTTGGAAGTGAGCTATCACTGTAGTGGTCAATTGTTGAATATAAGTTTAAAGTTTTAAGTCAAAGATGTTAAATAATAAATATTTGTTCTCACGTTTAGAAGTTATGAAATACGTTATTCAATGCAGTCGGTCGCCATAGAAATCATCAGAGTACTGCAAGTGTTGCCAGTCTCTTATGTCTTTAAAAGACCTTAGGACATAATTCACTTGACTTACAGACTAGCGACACAGTTGCTTCCCAAAAATGTATGCACTTCTCAAAGTTACAATTAAATGGTATAGATATGTGTTGTTCACCGGATTTTATTAATTGTTGTAAATGTTAAAGTTAGAGAAATCGTATTTTCTGGAGGTTGACATTATGTAGAACTCTTTTGTTTAAAAAACAAAAACAAATTGTTTTGACGTCACACCATCTCTTTTGGTTTGGTTTAAATATACAATGTACACAGTGCTCTGAACAAAACGCTGGTTTATGCCTTTCTGTTACTCAAGTAAAAAACTGAACAAAATTGATTACTTTTAGGTTCACACGTCACACGTTAATACATGTATGCATAAATATATGATTTTTATCAAATAAATAAATTCCAAAATATTATAACTAAAATATGTATATGTGACATGATAGAAATAATTGTAAACCAGAGGTCTCTCTTCCTGTCACACAAAAGTGACAAAAAGGATTTTTGATTCAGTTGGAGTCTGCCCCCACCCCTGCCAACATTTTCTGAAATTTACATTATGGGGTATTGACACCCCCAACCCCACACACTTTCTAAATGAAAATATTGGGATATTTAAAACAAAATCCTATTTGAAAAAAAATGAAGTTAGAGATGCATCACAACCCCTACCACTGCCGCGGATTATGATTTTGAAGATTTGTGAATTTCTTTTACTTGCTTGTGAAGATTTCAGATAAATATGCTCATCCTTTCAAAAACAATACTGAGGCCTGTATGGCCAAACATTATACGGATAGTTATCCCTACCACTGAGCACCTCAGTCTCGTATACTAATAGCGCACCCTCAGATGGGAGAAGGCATTATTGTTTATTTACAATTGGTGTTCTTTTCAATCTCTAATTTTAACACTGCACTTTACATAAACTATTCCATGTTTTAGCGGTAGAGGTTTAAGTATGAATATAGGGAATCTAAATGTTTATGAAACATAACACTTTTTTTCCATGCATCAGCGCAGTGGATTTTGTGTTTATTACACTATGATATAGGCATACCAGTAGTTTGAATCCTGTCATCAGTTGTACATACATGTAAACGTATTTATCGATTTTCTGGTTGGAATAATTAAATACATGTACATATAAGAGATGTGTTTTTTAAGTTATCATAAATTGATATAACCGTGAAATAAGTTAAAAGGAGAGTTTGTCTGGTAGGAAAATAATACTTTGAAAGTGAGCCTCGTTTTCTGAACTTACTATTATCATATTGACAATCCAGTTTAATGATAGCCTACCCTTTTCTCCTTACACTCAACAGGGTCGGATAGGTATCAATAAGAGGTCACCTTTCTATGACCTTTAACTTTGAATACAATCTAAATATATACCCCTAGCTTATCACAGACATGCCTTTGTCTGTTTTATGAGAAGTGTAACTCTTCAATACTATGCAGTCTGGACGTTGCAGTAATATATAGAAATTAGGCATGAATTAATTTTTCTGTCTCCTTTTGAAGAGTTTAAATTGATTTTCTAAAGCCCTGATTGGTCAGAAGTTAAGGTAGTGTGAAGATGACCTCCTATCAATAACTGTCAGACCCTGACAAGTGTAAGAAGAAGAGGGGTTGTTTTATTAAGACTGAATGACAATCCTTTCTTGACTTGCAATCTGATTAAAATTTCTATAGTCGCTATACGATGATTTGAAGAAACCCCACTTGAGGTCACTTCCTGGCGAACTTTGCTTTGACCAATGAAATTGTCGGTTCCATTCCTCAGTTACATGATTTGGAAGTTATGCCAATGCATTCTTTAGATTCCCTAAGGGCGTCTAATATCAACTTATGCTCCATCTCTTACTTGCTGATACCGAAAGATTCACGAACATGTGGCATCATTTCGTCGTACAACTCCATTTTTGTTTGTAACCTGAAATTACCGTTTCTCAAGAGGGGTTTCTTCAGATCCTCTTGTAGCGAAAATAGAAAAACAAGGAGGGGGTCAAAGATATGATTTTAATAAGATTGTCTCGACTTGAAGCTGTAACGGAAGACCTTCTCGTTGCTTGCAACGAGCTCGGCTCTAGTTACATACATTATTATAACAATGATGCCATGGAAAGCACATTACTTCAACCAAAATAGAGAAAATATGATTTTACCATGCTGCATATATTAGCAGTGCATATATAAATATGCACAATTAAGATCAACGATTAAGTAAAAATTATACATGTATTATACGGATAATGCATATAACATTTACATGTGTGTTTGACACAGTAAATATAAACCCTTGCGTTGATATTCCAGACAATCATTTATAGCCATTATTGATTCCGTTGAATGTTTTATTTGTAGTTATAAGTTAATTTTGATACTTACTGTTCGGTGAATTCTCAAAGGAATTCAAATATATTTAACCATGGTATAGTAGTAATGTATGCGTCTTTGTATATACTGAAATAATTCAGAATTTGTCAAATCGTAAAATTTTTGCAATTGCTAGTTCCTCTAAAACTGATTCATGTTTTCACATGCTACATATATCTGTACAACAACGGCGTAAAAGAAACCGTTTTATACATGTGCAGTGCTCCGTTGTCAAGGACTTATGCCAAAGCTATGCTTTAAAGTTTACGCCTCTAGTTACGCCGCTTTATGAAATGCAAAATACGCCCGACTAAGTTTCGGTGTAAGTCCTCGGACTAGACTAAAGTTAGGCCCGAAAATTAGGCCTCTTAATGAAACGAGCCCCTGGTGCCTATATAGACTGGTTTTCCTATACTAGAGACAAAATTATCTGATACCAAAACAACTTTTAATTAGCAAGTGTAAACCAAAAGAGAAAACTTACCTGAAAACCACAGAAAATGGTTAGATAAATCGGTGGGTGATCCGCGGCCTTATACAGGAGATGCTGTTTCGGATCTGTTTCATACTCAACAACCAGATCACTTTTTTCTGCATCTTTATTCATTTTCCCCGTGTCAAACCCAGTTCCATTTTTAGCGAAATTGTCCATCTCATATTTTGCTTTTAGTACATTATTTTCTACAGAACCCATTTTGCTTTTCATTCACGACAGTATACCTTAAGCTTGATTTTCCTTCAATGAGACATTCGACGTTTAACGATAAATGTATATTTTAAAAGACGGTCTTATATGGAGGAAGTATCATACTACGTGTATAACCCTTCGGTCATGCTTCATGCAAAGACATGAAAGGTTATATATACCCGTAGTTTATATATGTATACCCACGTTAAGACCGTATAAATATATCAGAATTCATTCACAGTAGAAGAATATTTGCTTTTGTACCTATACTGTTCTGAAGGATTTCTTCCAAGAACCATACCAGTGCCTCTGCATTGTCTGTGGTGTGTTCACAATGGGTAAGATGGACATATTTTTTAATGGTTTGACTGTGGAATTTTTTAAAAACTTGTTTGAACTCCTTTTTGAAAATTTAAGACCATACAAAGTACATGGAATGTTAAACTGGGAGTATAAAACATTAATAATCAGAAATACAATTTTTCTTTTAAAATACAATATTTAAAGATAGAAACAGAAAACCAACACGAATGCATATTTCTAGTACATGTAATTATGATTACAAGTATAAATTATGACTACAAGTATAAAACATATCTGTATTAATTTTTTGTGGAAAATCACACTTTGATTTATCTAAAACCTTCATTGCAAGCAAAGTAATCAAAACGTCTGAAGCAGCGCTTTGGAATAAAGGAAGTATAAGAGAGAATAAATGAAATGATAGTAAATACTGATACTAATCACAATTACAATCTGAGAGAGAGAGAGAGAGAGAGAGAGAGAGAGAGAGAGATCATAACAGTACAAACACCAGGGGCAGACCTCAACAATGTGGAGCTAAAATGGGCGACTTCATGTCGTCATTGAGATTTGTATATATGACGTCAGAGACCAAAAGAGAAACTGCCATCACATTAGAGAGCGAAACTAGAGTGTGCTAAACCTGTGATGAAATTATTATGATAATTCTGTGATTCTATGACATTTACTAGTATCAGGTACAGTTGAAAATGCTAAAATGGCGCTTAGAATTCGAGGTGGCCATGGATTTTTACTAAGAGTTTTTTAGAGATCAAAAAATCATTACAAGCTTTTTAAATAATTTAATTTGGTTATGAATTAATTTCCCTAATCCAATACATACTGATTTATGCTAAATTTAGAGAGATGGGAGATTGAAAAAAAAAACACTTTTCCTTGACAAAACCAGCAGGCATGTTCACGAAGCTATCTTAGGACTATGGTGGGTCCTAAGTACATCTTAGGATACGTCTTAGTCTTAAGTCTGTCCTAAAATTTAGGAACCGCCATAACTTTGTCCTAACTTTAGGACATCACTTACCTTGTCCTAAGACCATCCTAAGGCTTTAAATTTACGTTTTTGGGGATATTGGGAATGCTGTGAAGGTTTTTCTTAAAACCGGTAGAATAAAGCAATATTTTCTACAGTTTCAGCATTTCCGACAAACTCTAATTCCCAATCCCGGGGGGGGGGGGGGCGTGTTCATATTCATTTATTCTATCATGTATGTTCATTTTAACAAAATTATTTAAAGAGGGATCCCGAAATCACACCACCTTCCCCGTTAATACAAGCCTGCCAGAAGCTGACAAATTAAGCATTTCATTTTTTTTCCCGCAAACAACACTGTCTCTGTTTTGCGAATGAAAATTATTCACTTATTTATAATATCTACATTTTACATTAAGTGAGTTACATTCATTGTTTTGATTACTTTAGGAAATTATTCAAATGTCCTTGGCTAAAAAGTAAATTTACATCGGTTTATATAAGTCATGCGTGATCATTCTTAATTTCTATAACTTCATTCTGAAAAAATAATCTTTAAAAAATTCTTAATGTTAAATAAACTGTATTATTAATGTATTTTCGAGATAAATTACAACTTATTTCTTACTTTAAAAAATGTTCGTGTATTTTATATATTGCGGATTAAAGGGAAATTAATTAATTGTTGTGTTTGTACGTGTGTGATTCTACTTGTAATTTTAAATTCTATGAAAAGTGCGTGTTTATGTATTAAAATTTAATGTGCTTGAATGACAAGATTATCAAATGTTAATCTACACTCAAAGAATGCACAAGTGTTGTTTAAATAATTATTCGCTTGTAAGCCAATTATGTCCTGATACATATTTTCTTTTAAAAAAAATAGCAGTCATTTGAATTTTTGGGGGGAGGGGGTTATTTTTTCTTGTGGTTTGTTTTTTTTTCTTTTCTTTTCTTTTTTTTTTTTTCTTTTTTTTAAATTCAATTGTTTTTGGACACTGATATACATTTAGGTAAATTTATTTTTTTTTAAATGAATACATTAAAATTACTGGTTTAAGGCCTATTGTGTTAACTACCGACACGTACAATTTTTTTGGGCAAAATGTTGAATGGTTAATCCCTACAAAAGTCTCTCAAATTCGATTTGTACGAATAAATGTGAAAAATAAGAATGGTTGTAGAAGGTTAGGATATCCTAACTTAAGATGTTCCTAAGTTACCGTCGAGCTACATCTTAAGACGTGTCCTAAGGTCAGCATATTTTGAATTCACCATATAGTGACTTTTTACAGTAGTTTTATAAATTTCAAAGAAAAGGAAATCCCTAACTTAAAGGCAGAAATGCAACAAATATGGGAAATACTAGAATGGCTAGATAAATCGGTGAGTGATCGGCGGCCTTATACAAGATATGCTACTTTTGGATGTCTTCAATCTTAACAACTATAAAGATCAGGAGGCATGTTCACGAAACTTTCCTAAGTTATGACCTAAGTGTGTTCCTAAGATATGACTTAGGAAAAAATTAGGAACATCCTAAGATCAACTTAGGACACGTCTTAAGATGTAGCTCGACGGTAACTTAGGAACGTCTTAAGTTAGGATATCCTAACATTCTACAACCATTCTTATTTTTCACATTTATTCGTACAGATCAAAATTGAGAGACTTTTATAGGGATTAATCATTAAACATTCTGCCAGAGAAAATTGTACGTGTCGGTAGTTAACACAATGGGCCTAAAACCAGTAATTTTAATGTATACATTTTTAACAATTTAATTTACTTAAATATATATCTGTCCAAAAACAGTTTAGTTTAAAAAACCAAAAACAAAAGAAAAATACCCCCCCCCCCACGAAATCCAAATGACTGCTATTTTTTAAAGAAAATATGTATCCGGACAGAATTGGCTTACAAGCGAATAATTATTTAAACAACACGTGTGCATTCTTTGAGTGTAAATTAACGATTGATAATCTTGTCATTCAAGCACATGTGGGTATATCCCTCTAACTATTTTTAGAATCGGTAGGACAACAAAATAGTGCCTTTAAGTGTATATACATTTATTGGGACATTTTAAATCAGAATGCTTGACACATGTCAGAAAAGAGGATTTGCAATTTTAAAAGCAAGTGTCAAAATTAAATTATCATTTGAAGGAAAGAATTGAAATTGTTTGATGTACACCCTTTCCAAAACTGTGAAATTCCCTACTTTTACTTTCATTTTCAGAGTTTTTCAATACAGACGTATTTTGCCGGAAAACGAATCTGACTTCACACCACGAAATTTTAACAGGAGAGAGACAATTTGATGAGCTTTTATTCAAGAGGTCCCTCGTTGCTGAACGAAAATTAGGGCCGGAGCTATGAACCCGAACGTTAACATTACCGCCTATGGAAAATGCATTAGTGGACTATACCCATGTAATACATAAACACGCGCTTTTCATAGAATCTAAATTTACATGTAGAAACACACACGTATAAACACAATTAATTCCCTTTAATCCGCAATATATAGAATACACAATAATGTTTTAAAATAGGAAATAAGTTGTAATATATCTTTAAAATACATAAATACAGTTTTTTTAATATTAAGAATTTTTTAAAGATTATTTTTTTCGTAATGAAGTTATAGAAATTAAGAATGATCACGCATGACTTATATAAACCGATGTAAATATACTTTTTTGCCAAGGACATTTGAATGATTTCCTAAAGTAATCAAAACAATGAATATAATTCGCTTAATGTAAAATGTAGATATTAAAAATAAGTGAATAATTTTTATTCGCCAAACAGAGACAGTGTTTACGAAAAAAAAATTGCTTAATTTGTCAGCTTCCAGGCAGGCTTGTATTTTCGGGGAAGGTGGTGAGAGTTCGGGATCCCTTTACAAATACATTTTGTTAAAATGAACATACATGATAGAATAAATGACTATGACCCCCCCCCCCCTCCCTCCCGGATTGGGAATTTGAGGTTTGTTGGAAATGCTGGAACTGTAGAAAATATTGCTTTATTCTACCGGTCTTAAGAAAAACCTTCACATCATTCATAATATCCCCTAAAACGTGATTTTACAGCCTTAGGATGGTCTTAGGACAAGGTAGGTGATGTCCTAAAGTTAGGACAAAGTTACGACGGTTCCTAAATTTTAGGAGAGGTTCGAGAAACAGACTTAAGACTAAGACGTATCCTAAGATGTTTTTATGACACACCATAGTCCTAAGATAGCTTCGTGAACATGCCTGCAGTTTCTCTTCATCTTTAATCGCACTTTCCTCGTCTCAAACCCAGTTCCATGTTTAACGTTATTGTCCAGCTCATAATTTGATTTAAGTCCATTTTCTTCTGCAGAACCCATATTTTTAAATTCAAGACAATATTTTTGGAAGCTTGATTTTCTTTCGATGTACATTAAACGTTAAATGATATATTTTTCTATAAAAAGTAAGTCTTATATAGAAGATTAGTGCATATTAGGCATGAAATATAATGGACCCGGTATATGAACGTGGAGCTCCTTGTAGCTTCTTTAGAGCATTATTTTGAACATGAATAAGACGAAAAATGTTCCCATTGATTTGAATGTATAGGACAACATTTTTTTTAAAGTGAAAATCCGTAAACTATCAGTTATATAACATATTTATATTTAAAAAGTATAGTGCAAAACTATATATTTTGTATGTTATATACAGCCCATAAATTTTTTTTTCTTTGGAAAAGCAAAAAAGAAAGAAAATTGTGACATAACTTAAAAAAATAAGCTTTATATAGAAGCATAATCTACATGTACATGTATTGTGTTCATTATAAAATGTATATGAATGTAAGGACCGTTTTATCTTTTTAAAATAACAAATAAACAAGTTTAGCAATGCCAAATAAATAAAATTTGCTTACAGTGAATTACTAGTACATATATATGTACTTCAATTGTTATCAATCGCATTTACTTCCAATAAAATTACTTAAACTATGAAACAAAGACCACATTTAAAAATTGCTATAAAAACACTGTTATTTGAGCATTTATTTGACTTTTAAAATAAAAACCAGACATATAGCCAATATATCTACATAAATTCCAGATAATGCATTTAAATTTGATTAAAATTGCAGATCAAATATAAGCAGAACAAAATTATAAAATATGATCAAACGAATAAAAAAAAAAGAATACAACATAACACAATGCAAGAAAGTAAAGATTCATTACTAAACAAATTTTATGACTAAAAAGCATTGATAATGCAGTTAAAATTGATTAATCTTGAAGCTAAAGGATTCGAAGAAAAAATGAGTACATGTAAGACTAAATAATGAAAATGGAATAAATAAAGTAATTTGCTTGGTTGAATAAACACTTTAATGAAATTGTTCAAGTAGCAAAATACATAAAATTACCACCAAAACCAAGAAAAACGTTTTCAAAATACAATAAATCCGTAGATTTTAGAATATAATATTACGTAAAAGGGTCCGTCTTGCAAAGCGTCGTGAAGCTACATATCTGATAACCCTTTTTCTAGCTTTATGAAAATATGCTCATCACTGGCTCACCGGACACATAGATTTCTGTCATGACATGATCTTTGAGGAATAAACATTACATTCCCCCCCCCCCCCAAAAAAAAAACTCCCAAAAAACAAAACATGAACCGACTGTTGTCTGTCCTTCCCCCATATAAAAAGAAGCAACAGCAACGGTTGACCATCCTCATAACTCCATGTGTCCATAATGCTTTGTGAGTTTCCGTTTCGTTTTTCCTGACAGCTCATTTTTTCTGTAATAGGCAACGAGCTCAGAAAGACTCTGGAAAATAGTTTCTTCCGTAATGTAAATGCCTCCTTGTTCCTAGGGGGAAAAGATAACAGTTTAAAACAAACGAAAATGAATCAACTGAAAGATTGCTAATGCCACATCTCTGAAAGTTAAAGCAGATAAGGATGGTTGACAATCACTAGTACATCCCTTTGATGAGATCAATCAATCAATCAATCAGATATCATTACCAATGTATTGCCACCTATTAATTATTATCAATACGTGTATATATATATATATATATATATATATATATATATATATATATATATATATATATATATATACACGTATTGATAATAATTAATAGGTGGCATATATATATATATTTGTATTCTTTTACCATAGAATAATGATTTTTATTAATGAATTTGTTTTCAACTCAGAATATCATACTGAACAACACAACTGTTTAATGTCGTAAGCTTTCTTTGCAACTGTTCCTTGCATGTAAGTTCCAAATTCATGTCTAGAATATACATATAATTAGAACATAACCCACTTTCTGATCCAATCATCAGTTGCTAAATAGAATATTAAGTAGCCTAATGTTTTTAATCGTTTCTCTAAGTTCACAGTGACGTCACATTTCGATTGACAGCTTAGAGAGCCGTAAAACAAAAGAGAGATAATATTTGATTGGCGCAGAACTTTTGTTCAGCCAATGAAAAAGTGGGTAATGTTCTAAATAAGTTGGATCAAATTAAGTAAAATTAAGTAAAAAGTCGCTTTGCTCCCTCCGCCCCCTTCCTAATCGCGTAAATTTTACTTAATATGATCTACATGTAACTATTATTTAGAATCACGATCACCGTACTACATGTATATAGGAGGAACAATCCATTTTATTTATTTATTTGTACCTTTTTATATATCCTGAACTGCAATTCATCTTCCGGTCCTGATACCACTAAAACCTACAACACAAGGATTATCCTTACTGAAGGAGGCTGAGAGGTCTAAACATTATAATTCAGATCTACATTTACTAGTACATTATTAAAATGACATCGCTGCTGTGTGTGTGTGTGTCTGTCTGTGTGTCCATTTTCAGCTTGTTAGCAAAATTCAAAGAAAATCCTTTAATGAATGTTCATTAGACTTTTTCCTTTACTACTTAGAATAGAACTATTTAATTTAGAAAAGACTTCGACAGATATCGCACACTTATCACCAGAAAAAGTTTTTCATATTAATAGCTATATCCATTCATATGAGTTTACATGTATTACGACAAGCAATTAGAATTGTCCATCAGGGCAGACTATAGATCGCTAGATCTTCAGCTACGTTTCATAATGTATACAAATCGTTTATGTATGCTAATATGATAATCAATGTCACTAAATGAAGCTAAATTATTAAAATTTAAAGCATATGTGTTGAGTTTCTGCTAGGAATAGGAAAACTGTACAACCACGTACATGTAAATGTAACCCACCCCCCCCCCCCCCAAAAAAAAATAAAAAATAAAAAAGTTATACACCACAAAGCTTGGGGATCGGGATAAAAGAGATATTATGAAATTCAATTCAAAGTGGTTTTAAGAATATGAATAATATTACTTGTGTCATATTTATTCTGACCTGATACATTTACATGTATTTTTCTAAATAATGCATTCTCTCCTAAAATAATTCATGTCGTGAGGGGACGGTACGCTTAGTCGTGCCCTTGTTTAGTAAAGAAAATAACTACATATTTTTACTTTAAAATTAAAAAAATCTATCATGAATATTCTTAAATCTTTTCCTATATCTTTATATATTAACATTTTTAACTGTCTTTGTCTATGATAACATTACAAATCAGTATTTGAAGACTATATCCCAATAATTTCATAAAAGATGAGCGACACAAAATGAGCGAGTCTAATAGCATAACTATGTATAAAACTGTATTGGCAGCGCCGCGTAGTAATACATAGCATGTGCTACATGAAAAAATAGTGGTTTTAAAATGTTGTTTGAAGTGTACAAATTGGAAATAATATAAGTAACAAGGGCACCGCTAAGCGGAGCATCCCCTCGCGACATGACTTATTGTACGGGGGAATACGTTATTTAGAAAAATACATGTATATTTATCAGATCAAAATAAATAAAGTATTTCTTTAAACCACTTTGAATACATACATGTAATATCTATTTAATCCCAATCCCCAAGCTTTGTGGTGTATAAATTGGGGGAGGGGGTTTACATAACAGTTTTCCTATTCCTAGCAGAAACTCAACACATATACTTTAAAGTTTAATAATTTAGATTCATTTAGTGACATTCATTTTTATATAAGCATACATAAACGATCCGTATACATTATGAAACGTCTCTGAAAATCAAGCGCTCTGGAGTCTGCTCTGATGGAATTTCTAGTTGCTAGTTCAAAGTTGTCGTATTAAAATTAACCCATAGTATAGTAGATATATATGCAGTTATTATTAATATAAAACAATTTTTGCGTGATAAATGTGCAATATCTGTCAAAGTCTCTACTGAATTTTGGACTAGTTCTATTGTAAGTAATACGGGAAAATTTGTCCGAAAGTCGACTGCTTGTTTCGATGTAAATCGGCAGACTTAAATCTCTTGCCCGCTTCAACTTTTAACTATGGGCACTAGTCTAACACTCAAATGCTACAAAACGTTTTTTTTTTACCTTTACTAGATTTAAATCCCAAAAAATGTCAAGTTGTTGATTTGAACTGTATACGGTAGCGATTAACTTCAAGTCGTACATAAAATTACCGGAAATGTCGATTGTCAAGTCGTACATAAAATTCATGTTTTTAACTTCATTTTTTACGATAATTAAAAAAATACTTAATCAATTGATTTTGAAATCAACAGGGGTTGTCCTTTTACCATGCCAAAGAAGTGTACAAAGTTTGATGGATATTCATGAGAGGGTTTTCTTGGAATTTAGAAAATTGAAATGGAGTACACACACACATACATACATACATACATACATACATACACACATACGAACACACACACGCACAGTAGCGATGCTATATCCCCTTCGCAACAAGTTGCGCGAGGGGATAATAAGGAATTATTCTTTGAGTATTATGAGGTGATAATTTCGGTCGGAGCGTGGTCAAATCTATCATAAAGCCCTTCGGGCTTTATTGGATTTGACATGGCCCGACCAAAATTATCATCTCATAATACTCAAAGAATGATTCCTTATTCCTTAAACAAAGCTTTTCTTCTCAAGAAGATTAACATCGTCTAAAAGTGACCACGACTACACAACTTCTTAAACATCGCAAACCTCAATAAATCATGTACTTGTATATATAAATAATTAATGTGGATCTCATTAGGCTACTTACATATGGAATTCTACTTTCAGATTGGCTTGATTTTCTAATGACAAACGTCCCAACAGCTTCACTACCGATGGCTCTAAAACAAATTACGTACATAAAAAATTTACACATCGCAATTTGATGAACATTGTCTAAATGTTATATCTGAAATTGTGATTATTGTCTAATAAATAACAGTCGATGTTGCAATTTTTCAAAAAAATTAAAAGTGTATGGTCTCCGTTAATATATGTCGAGATTGTTTTTGTTTCACGCATGTATATCAGTGAAAAGACCTCTCTCTCTCTCTCTCTCTCTCTCTCTCTCTCTCTTAAGGTAAACATACGCCTTTGCATCCGCAGAACTTCCTTCAAACAATGGCAAATCGTCAATCTAAAAGTTAAATAGAAACAAGGGTTTCATAAACCTTGAACATTTCTCACAAATAAAATAATAATCAATGTAGACATTTGGAATAAAACCAGGATAAGAAAAGAATCACCAGGAAAAATGATGCATATTAAAACTTCATTTCAGAAAAGTTTGCTATAAAACCTTTGGTTTTTTCAAGTCCATATTGATATACGATTCTCGGTCTGCCGTGGGGCTGGTTTGTATTGGGGCCTGAGGGAGCGGCGGTAGGCTGGCACGCTTTGGTTTTATCTTGGGCTGAGGTTTGCTTCCAACCAAACAGTCGTCATATGATTCGTCTGGCAGTTCTGACTCCGAGTCCAGTTCTGGCTCATCATACGACAGATCCTCCTTTGGAATAGGTGGTAAACTTCGGGTTTTGAATACTTGCGATTTTGGTTTCGCTGAAACTTTATATTTTAAACTATAATTATTATTTTCTATTTAAATGATTTAGTATTTTTATATCATAGTTTTTGCTAGTATCTGCGTTACATTATCCTGCTCTTGGTATGTTTGTATATTTAGTAAATCTCACTAATTAAAAGATTTTAAAGAGACAGTACGGCGCATCTTATTAAAAAACCGACTTGAAAAAATTTTCCGATCGGGTTCGGTATTTTTGTACTACTCATAAATGTATAAACTTTCAGAAAATTACAAATTTCTCCGTGAAATAAATCTAATTATTTCATTAAAATTAATAATTAGGTATAACCTATACATATATACATCGCCACGTGTAACGGGGTTCCACTTTCTATACCATTACGCATGCGTATTTACTATAAACAAACCAGCATGGCGAGTAAGAGACCGGGTAGGCCTGCTTACTTGACTGAATTGGCAAATAAAATAAGGTAATAATTGTTCAAAGTTTTTAAAATAACCACAGTTATTATTTTGTAAGCATGTATTTTGCGTGTTTATTATAGGAGTTGCTACAACCTAAATTCATTTTTGTAAGTGAGGCCCCTTGAGGGATAATTTGACATATTTATGTCTGTTAAATTTAAAATGAATTGAAATTGGTAAACCATTAATAGATTATCGAGAAAGTGATGATGTGTTCCGTTTAGAGAGTCCCTTTTACCTCGTATACCATGATGACCGTAGTCGGGCGAAGATATTGTAGTTTTCAGCACGCGTCAATTACTGTCAATCAAAATCCACGTGGTACAAATAAACGATATAAGATTATTCCGGTTTGTACGACCCTTAAATTTCCGGAAGCTAATAATTACATTAATTAGGTATGTAAAAGAGATTTTTATGTACTTCAACTGTCACAATCAACGTTATTTCGTATTTTCTAACAATACAATGGGTAAATCTGAAGTTATTCACACATGTGTTTTCAGCTGTACTGTCGCTTTAAGGACATAACATTTGTCAAACACTTTAAGGTAATTATCTGGTTTATTTGAAAGAGAATTGTAATTATTTAAAATCGGAATTTCCACAAACAGTCTAAAAATTCAAACAAAATTACAAGGAACATAATAAAAATTTAACCATACTTTATAATGAATTAGGAATTGTTAAATGAGATGTTTCAATATGACACCAATGTTAACGTTGTGCATATTTCATTGTGTATATGTTATCAGATAAGTAAAAGCCTTTTTGACTGATTTGAAGCGCGCAAAATGAACTGTGTATAATCTGTTGTATTCAAAATATGTATTAATGGGGCTAAGACACGATTTGAGATGAAAGTTTTGTTTTTTAATTTTTATGTATAAAATGGATAACTTATGTATTTTGAATCATTAATCACCAAAATTTGAATGTTAGAAGTCAAGTTACAAGTAAGATACAGGGAAAAGAAGTCGTTGTTATGTAAACAAAGCTCGAGTCTTATATTTGTTTACAAGTAATGTAAAGTAAAGAATTACCATTTCTTTGACAATAGAACTTGTGGCAAACAAGATAAACTGATTCAGTATTTTCATAAATAATTTTATCAACAACAAAAAGCAACATTAGATTAAACTTAATACCAATACAACACATATGTAAACAACAGAATTCGAGCTTTGTTTACAAAACAAAGAATTCTAACCTTTGTAACTTGCTTGTAACTTGATATTTGACTTCCAAATTTTATCAAAGCATTGAAAACATCCATATTGACCATTCTAGACATTAAAATAAAAAAATAAATTTTAAAAAAATTTGAGCTCAAATCGTGTCCAAGTCCCTTTAATATAAAGCTGTAAAATTTGGAAAGTATTTTGATTTTGTAGAAGATCGTTGGATTTCAATCCTACGTATGTACGTTCAATTTTACTTTCTGTCATGAATAGATAAATGGATTTTATTTCTTGTTTTTATGTTCTAAATGCTAATTCATGTAAGTTATTGACTTTTTGTAAGAGTTGTCTATCCTACACTAGATGATATGTATATTTTGAATTGACAAAGTTATGACTTATATACTTGGCATGTCTGAGTAGCGCCTTTTAGTATTGGATAGATTCCCTTCATGCTCATCATCTATGTAGTCATAGCGATTACCTCCATTTCGCTTGAATATGTCTTTTGTCCAATCATCTTTGACACTTAAATATAAGAGTAGAAAAGGCATAAGTATAACTGCCATAGTTTTTGCAACATATTTGTCGTGGTATAATTGTAAATTCCGTCTCTATTAGGTGTTTATAATTCATATTTTCGTAACCTGAATAATAGGACTTCCGGGAATAATTTAGTCAACAGAATTTGCCAATCGCAACTTCTAAGGTCTTTCCGGCAAGCTCGGAAAAACACCTCGAATGTATTACATAGACGTCCATGACAACCCCCCTTTTTAAAAATTTTGATATAAATACAATACATTTGACGATCTGTTGAGATGTGAGCTAGACTTCATTAAAGTCAATGATATACCCTAAAATATACCACAGAAGCGACACACAAGGCTGTCTATAGCCGATACTTATTTTAATTGGAAGCGACTCCATTTGTATAAAATTCTAACATCCGGTTAATGTTAATACATTCGAGGTGTTTTTTCGAGCTTGCCGGAAAGGCCCGAGAAGTTGCGATTGCAGAATGTGCAACACGCATTCTCTTACCAGAGGTTGTGCTACACAAGCATCGCTTACACCTCCGTCAACACCCGATGTACAAGATTCTTGTACAAACTGAATCGATGGGCAAAAAGTAATAAAATCGTTGTAGTTACTTTTTTTATCTATAAATATGATTAAAAATAATTAATTATTTAAAAATCTTTAATAACTTTGTAAAATGTTTTTATTCGAAGTTACAGTGAGAACTATTTTGCGGAGGTAAAAATTAAAATCTGATCACATGAACTTGTTTGACAAATGTTTGAAAGTTTTGAAAAATCAGTTTCTGCGGGCTCCCGATTCATCACTGATTTTATACAAATCAGCAGCCACGTTACCTCCTATGATCTTTTAAAACTTTCCCACAAAGTCATCGCACGTTAATTAATATCCTTCTTTCAAATTGATTGTGCAGGAAACTCAAAACAACAATTATGATACCACGTGCTCGCCATGCTTGTTTTGATCATGTGACAATTAAAACTATTTTTCCGATGTAAGCAAACCTTGTGTAGCACGACCTCTGATGAGAGAATGGTGCAACACGAAATTGGTTGTTCTTAAATCATGTTCATGAGAAACAAGGACATTATACACTTGTTACTATTGCCCTTCGTTTTGAACTGTAAAGCTTCTGCACATGACAGTTATTGATAACAAAAACTTGGTGAGTAATTCACAAATTAATAACAAATGACGATTGTAAACTTAGTCAACAAAATTTACTCACACGTCTGAAGGTTCTGGTAGGTCGTTGGCAACATGAAACGCTTTATAAAAGGCGACCAGCCATTCCTATCAAAACATTGAAATGTGGAAAACATTTCGTTTCTACTATTCTAAATATTAATTGATTATAATTAAAAATAATTTTAAAAAATAACTTTAAGTTTTGAAAACGTTGCATATCAGGTGTCGGTTAATTAAGGTAGTTTTACAGGTTGTTGTCATTGGTGTTTTACCTTTCGACTGTTGTCGTCAGATGCAGCGAAACTGTGTTCTTTCATTTCAGTATAGGTGACCCTTGGAAGAAGTTTAAAGCAGTAATCCAAATCTGGTGGCTTTTCGAAACATTCCAATCTGTATAATTCATGTACAATTCAAAGCACATTGTACATTGTACATCAAAGACAAATTAAGACTTGGCCAAAAAATATATATATGTTGAATAGATAATATGTTCTTACTAAACGTTAAATGAAATGAGAGTAAATACTGATACTAAACACACGTTGTGAGAGAGAGAGAGAGAGAGAGAGAGAGAGAGATATATATATATCCCCTTGCCTACAGTAGTTTTCAAAAGAGAATGCTGTTTTGGGTTGCGTTGACTGGTCATTGTCAAAGACATAACAGCAACCATCCCGCAGTACGACAAAAACTTGTCTCCCTGTAAAGTAGATTTACAACTTAGGCCGCCATAAATGGAAAACAGCAGTGAATTTCGTTGCAATTGTTTAAAAAAGAACTAAGAGATATTTAAATCTCCAGATTAAAATCTTCCCTATTGTATTCCTTGTGAAATCTGATTTTATTCATACAGCTACTAAACAAGTGATTTGTTTTAATTTGTATTTATTTTTGAAACTACACGTACATTGTACCCCAAAACCAATTATTTCAATAATGTGCACATATGTATTTTCTTATTATTTAACATTCTAGAAATTGACTTTATACATTTATGAAGATAATTTTGTGGTAGACCAAAATTACCGTAAGCTTCATTTAGAGAACAGTTTCTATCACATGTAGTTGATCAAAGTAGATAAAAAATTTGAGAGGACATATTTATAAAATGGTTTTTTTCAGAGTGGGCAAGAAATATTCTATGTTCATATCTTTCAATTGTTTTAATAAGGAGGAATTATTAATTAATTTTTTTGTCCGCCATAGAAATGACCGGAATGTAAAACAAGAGGCCCATGGGCCACATCAATAGGTACATGTATGATAAAATCAGCTTAATGGATTCATAATACAAACTATCTGGACAATGTACAATAATACACGTAGATCCTGTATATTAAATAAAATCCATTTTACCCCCTGGATATACTTAATATGTTTAAAATCATTAGTCCTTTTTTTTAATAGGATGATTTTATAGTCATATCACAAGTTGAGTATTGCAGTTCTCAAAAAGATTCCTAACAATTGTTTATATATGGGATATAAACCTACATCAAACTCTGAACCCCTTGTGGGGCCGAAAAACTATCCAGGGGCCAGAGTCTAAACAATTATAAAGAATCATCTGGCTGATTAGCTTCCGAGAAGAAGATTTTAAAAGATTTACTCTATATATTCCTATGTAAAACTTTGACCCCCCCCCCATTGTGGCCCCACCCTACCCCCAGGGGTCATGGTTTTCACAACTTTGAATCTACACTACCTGAGGATGCTTCCACACAAGTTTCAGCTTGTCTGGCTGAATAGTTTCTGAGAAGATTATTAAAAGATTTACTCTTTATATTCCTAGATAAAACTTCGACCCCAATTGTGGCCCCACCCTACCCCCGGGGGTTATGATTTTCAGAACTTTGAATCTACACAACCTGAGGATGCTTCCTACATGTAACAAGTTTCAGCTTTCCTAACTGATTAGTTTCTGAGAAAAAGATTTTTAAAGACTTGCTCTATATATTCCCATGTAAAACTTTGACCCCCCCCCATTGTGGCCCCACCCTACCCCCGGGGGTCATGGTTTTCACAACTTTGAATTTTGAATTTATACTACCTGAGAATGCTTTCACACAAGTTTCAGCTTTCCTGGCTTAATGGTTCTTGAGAAGAAGATTTTTGAAAATTTCTCAAAATTTTTCAATTATTTCCAATTATCTCTCCTTAAAAAAGGACGTGGCCCTTGATTTTCACAACTTTGAATCCCCTTTGCCTTAGGGTGATTTGTGCGAAGTTTGGTTGAAATTGGCCCGGTAGTTCTTAAGAAGATGTTGAAAATGTGAAAAGATTACGGACAGACAGACGGACGACAGACAAAATGTGATCAGAAAACCTCACTTGAGCATTCAGCTCAGGTGAGCTAAAAAGGGGGCTACTTTATACATGTGGTAGGATCTCCGTGGGGGTAATTTGGCTATAAAAGGGGGAGTGGGGAAATCCCACTATCCGACAAAAGCCAGCTTTTCGTGGAAAAAAACTACTATATAGCCATTTTTCCGGGGGGGGGGGGGGGTGGGGGTGGCTAGGGGAAAATGCACTATATAACACCGGCAGTAAGGATAATTTACACACTAATACTTGCTATAGTTAGATAAACAAAGGAGATGGAGAACAAGACTAATCGTAAACAGTCAAATGCTGTCTTTGGTGGTTCTGAAGGTAGCAATCATTGCTGAAGAAAAAGGAAATACTTGTAACCCACTGACTCAATGACGTTTTTCTCTGAAGTGTTCACACCTTCATAACCGCTTGAATCACCAAAGAAAGGATTGAGTTTTTATTTGTAATATTTATATAATACATGAAATAGTATTTGATCATATTCAACAAAATACTATATGCATACATGTTACGCCGACAATTTGGCCCAGCAAGCTTCTCTCTAGGCGACCTTCTTTCCGGAGATGGCCACTTTTCTGAAAGTCTAATTTGATGATATCTCGAGCACCTTGAAAAAATAAACAAATGATAAAAAGAATACTTGTTTGAGTAATCAAAAAGTAAGAATGTATTTTCATTGTTTGACAAACAATGCCAAAATCGGAAAATGATATATGTCCATCTGATTTTTAAAATAAAATTGGCGACGAAGAAAATAAATCATTCATTCATTCATTCATTCATTCATTCATTCATTGTAAATTTTTGAAAAAAAACGCCTTTATATTACATGTACAGGTAACAGTTATGTAAACATAATTACGTACAAAACTTGCATAAAAAACAATCGGCGACGATTCGAACATAGAACCCTCCCGGACCATACCGATACAGTCACATATTTTTGTAATAACTTTTTCAGTTTTGCTAAAATGCTATTTCGTAACATATTAACAACAATTTTACAACAGTACAGCTGATACTTATCAAGATATCAAGTTGGCCTACTTGAATGAGCTTTTTAAATCTTACACGTTGCAAATTACCTCTACATGTGAATCACTGAACTGAATAAAAGCAATCATGATTAAATCACAGTTCCTCAAAGAACTTAGTTCTATCGAGCGTCGGAACAATACAGATATAACAGATCAATCTTTAGTTTGCGTCATTTGTCTAGTATATTAAAAAAATGGATAAACATACATCTCTCTCTCTCTCTCTCTCTCTCTCTCTCTCTCTCTCTCTCTCTCTCTCATTTCCTCCTAGGAAACAAAGATAATCCTTTCCCTAAAAATTTTTTTCCTATTATTATTGTGAAAAATAAGTGTATGTTTTTATTAACATAACTATACGCCGTTGATTAAAATTTCATCATCTGTTTAAGACACATGATTTTCATTTTTTCTATCTTACAAACTTTGTTAAGTAAATGTCACATCTGGAAATGAGTCGAGGTATTTGAAATGATTGTCAAATGAGATTGTAATGACAAAATAGATTTCAGTTTCATATCTGGTATAGCATTAAATCGTCAAATATTCGTTTTTTATGACAGAAAAATCGGACAAAAAGTTGAGAGAGAGAGAGAGATAAAGAGAAAGAGATTTTTATTTTTATAAAATATATATTATTAACAGCTCACCTATTGATTTCAAAGGAGTCTTCGACACAGATCCAGGACTGGTCATATCTTATCCTCTTGTCATGCTCCTTTCATGCTCTCATTATGCTGCGTTTATGCTCCTGTGAATACGATCACACCAAGAACACTATTCATCAATTTTTTTACTACAACTTCATACTAAATGATAACATGTATCTCTTGATTTTCTTAAACGTTTGATATCCCAATATGGTGAACCACTCTTTTTATCGAGAGAAATACTAGGTCACGTATAAGCAATTGCAAGACTAGTATTTATTCAACCTATCTCAAATAATCAATACACGATTTGTATTTCAAACAGAATTGTTGGAATGTGTCATTGATAACACATTGAAAGCACTGCTCATTGAGAATACAGTGTTCCCAAGTTAAAATGCAAGTCCTTTTAATTTATTTTTTGTTAAATAAAACGTCAAATTCAATATTCAATAAGACTGGTGTTTCCTCTCATACATAAATGTATTAGTTCATATGACATCACCTACCCTTCACAACCTTTTCTAAAGTTCTCCTTAACGTTGTTAGCCAAATTTGCTTTCGTTTCTCATTCTCATTTAATTAACCAATCGCTTTTCTGAAATGTTTTATCTTGTTCTTTGACAACATAAACATAAGATATCGTAATCGATTCGATCGATAATATTTGCTATTAATCAAATAAATACCTACCGCTTCTGTCTTAAATAAAATGCATTCTTTTGGCGTGAAATTGCGTCTTTTGCAGACCAGGAAGTTAAAAAGAAACGTATTCAAATACCCGACAATATGTCCACGTGGTGTCCCTCGGTACAACACAATGCGCTACTGCAAAGTCAATGTAGCATGTAACCTGTTCTAAGTGCTATTTTTATCAATCCAGTTCATGTTTATTCGGTGTCGCCACATATGCACTCTTCATTCTTACGAAACTTAAAAAGAAAATATTATAATTCCTTATGTGGTTGTGTTCTCCATTGAAGAAAAATGCGAAGTCGTGATTAAGACATTTCATGGGATTTTTTTTTTCCAAATAAACTCGAATTTTTCCCTGGAAATATAATCCTAATAAAGGATGACTGCTCTTAGCGCCGGGTTTTGGGCCCTTTTCGGTCGCTTCTGTTGCGTTTATTTCTTAGCTTAATATAACTTTCATGCGCGGATCTAGAGGGGGGGTCGGGGGGGTCCCGACCCCCCCCCCCCCTGGAAAATGAAAATTTATTAAATTTACATGGTAAAATTATCGCAAATATGCCTCGGACCCCCCCTGGAAAACACAATTACCCTTCGGACCCCCCCTGGAAAAATTTTCTGGATCCGCGCATGACTTTTGTTAAATTTTTTAAAGAGTCTAGTCAATTTCCAACATGAATTAAGATTTTAGACTGTAATACAATAAGCTCTTTCTACGTTTTTCTCCTGACAACTTTCGAAAAAAGGAGAATTTTTGCTTATCTGCCCTTGATCAAACATAAGATTGATACTAATATGCATGAGAGGTGGAGCAGACATTATCAGAATGGTACTAAAATTAGACTAGCATGCTACCTTACACGTCTTGTGATATAATTTTGTATTCACAAAGATACCTGAGGTGAGAAATCACGTGGTGAATTACAATATTCAACATGCATCAACCCTTGGTTACAACAGGTAAAGCGAAAGTAAAAAGAAGCATTTTTTTCTCATTTAAACCATGAGCGCATGTTTGTCTATTAATCTCCCTTTGACATAACTTTGATAATGTAAATATACAACTACTGTTAAACGGAGAACAATAAACAAACATGCGCTGACTATGTATGAAGTCAGTATAAAAGTGGGCGTCCTTATTATCGTATGGAGAATCAAGATATCGCGATGACCCCCGCCTATGAAAACAAATTCGTACTTGGTAACAACATACTGTAATTTAACGCAATTACGTAAAGTTGCAGTTTAGATGTTGACCATTTCTGTAATTGAAAGAAAAATTCTTGTTTTAAAAGTTTTTTTCTTGCAAATATCGCATGCCCTTAAGTGCAGTCATCCTTTCCAATATACAGGTACAGGACTGTACATTTAAAGTTGCAAAAATTCCTTTTTTGCCAATAAATTTTATTTTGAAATTTTTGATCTTATGACATTATGTTTACATGGAACCAATCGGTTATGCTGACGTATAGGACCAACTTTCGGTTTAATCCGAGAGTTCAGGCCCCACCGTCACCAACTTTCCTCAAGTCAATAATCGGCCTTAAGTCTGAGTTTTGACCTCAAATCAATGCACTTTTCAGATTAGGATTTGAGTTGACTGAGTTGAGTGGTCTGAAAATTTTTGTGACGGCGGGGCCGTGTTATACTATTTTAAACACAATTATCTAGGCTTTGCTAAAATAACCACGTTGGCAAAGGATCATCCTAAAAAAAATTAAAATCCGAGATTACTAGTATGAGGCAAACATTGACTTTTCTTAGCATGTTGCTTCGTTTCCATTGTATTTTGCATATTTTGAAAGATATCTAACTGCAAAATATTATTCTTAAATAAAAAAATATACCATCTACCTAATGTTATATTATAAGCTAGGTGGTATATTTTTATATTACAGTATGAGAAAAATTTATAACATCGGGCCATTCAGGTGTCAGTGTTTCTCATTTACCATGGTGCAAATTTGACGAAAAACCGCTCAGATATTTTTTTTTGAGGAATGAAGTTTAACCTTATTTCCCTATTCTATGTCTTGTGTGAGTTCTCTCGCTTGTAGAGAACTCGCTAAGCGACTTGTCAACAGCTGATGGCCTTATTCGGCTCATTTATGTCGGAACGATAAAAAATACCAGAGAACAAAACAAAAACAAGGAAGTGACCTCTAAGATTGTTAGTGCTGGCCGACGTATTAATTCATGAGTAGTTTTTTTTTGTGTGTGTGATAACGACATTTACAATGTAATATACATGTATATGCATATGTGAAATCATTGAAATTCCTCATTCATTATAAATGATAAATTACAATCATATCTTAAATATTATTCATCGTACTTCTCAGCACTGCCATTGGTACAGGGAGAGGAAGAAGCTAACAACTCTGCATGAAGATTCGATTAATTTTTTTTTTAATGAAATATATGTACACACCTTTTAAGGATCCTCCACACACCCGGGGAAAGTTTTGCATACAAGCCCATTCTTCTAAAGTACTTGAAGATATGGATTTTTAGTATGTGTTCGACTTGAAAATGAACACAAAAACTTTCAATTAGGGGGAAAATCAACATTTTAAAATTTTACCGCTCTTCATAAAAAATAAAAATCCCTGTAGTATTCGAACTCGGGACCTGCGTGTTGGTAGACCGACGCTACACACGTTACGCCACAGAGATAGTCACCCAGTTTTGGCGATATAAACTGTTTCTGAATGCGTTGAAATCGCCATTTTGTGACGTACTGTCATAAAAAGTAGAAGTCACGGGGTGTCGAGGATCCTTAATTAAAAGGTAAATGGTAGGGGTTTATAGTCTTGCTCGCAGCTAGAGTAAATTGCCTCGCACGACTTCTACATAATTCCCCCTGGAGAACCCGTACAATCCATAGCATCCTCAAATCCCTGGGGAGCATACAAGCGGAGCTGCTAAATTACGGCGCTAATGCTTTTCATTCACATAGCCGTCTCGTCTCATATTCCAGGTACCCATCTCAACCCCTGAGTGGAGAGAGTGCAATGGTAGAGTAAAGTAACTTGCCCAAGGTTGCAGTGTTACCGCGATAGCGACAGACCAGACTCGAACCCGGGGCCACCGTGTCGAAATCGGTCGACGCTCTCAAATGCGCCAACACCTCTAAACACCTTTAAGGTTTCTAAGTACAGGTGTAATATAGATATAAGGAGGCTGGGTGGTCAACTGGTTAATCAAGCGTTTATAATTATATATGAAAGTTTGAGCCATGTATTATTATTCAGCAAAGAAAACATCAAAATAAGTTAGCTTTAGAAATTTACAGATTTCCTAGCTTTATCTTCTATACAAAGCTCTTCGTCCAAAGGAAGAAAATATGGCTTACACAATGGCAACGACCATCAAGCCCTCTTGACATTCAAATATGGCTGTAAGTGTATAAAAATACCTCTCCACATACCCATGTAATGTACACTGTACGTTGATAACTCGTACAATGCCCGCTACTTTGACGACTTTTTCCGGTCAACTACAAAATAAATAAATATCAGCTGCCGCTGTTTAGAGTTTGTAAACGCCGTATGTACCATTAAGTGGATCTTGGGGGCAAATGTATTATCTAGAAGTGTTCACAAAAGGAAGAAGCGTTACTTCTTGATTTGACATCTGATAGATACATATTAAAATCCCATCTCCCTGATTTTTTGCATTTAGCTGAATACTGAAAAAACGAAAAAAAAATTATGTCGTATGCATTTGGTTCACCACAAACTAAACTTTCAGAAGATCTACTACAAATAAATCAGACTCGCATGAATTAATTAAAAGACTGTCATTCAAATTACGACATTTGTCCAGTGAACAGTATACAGTAGGGGTCTATTGGATCGCAAAAATGACAATGGGGTCTTGGCAAATGGGCCCACCAGCTTCTACACGTGTAGTCGTTGGGGACGTGTGCCAAGTGGTGTGTGACGAAAGGGATTTCTGATTGTCACATCGTAAACATTTGAGAGTGAAAGGCTGGCTGGCTGGTGTTGATTTAATAATGTCGGAAAATATCGAAATTCATGAAAACGGTAATGGTGTGACGAACCCAGGATTTCATCCAGATAACGAAGATGAGAAAAAGGTACTTACTAGTAGTTTAATCTTACTATTATTGTTAACAGTGGCGTATTTACATGTACATGTACATGTACGTGTTGTTTCTGCTAATGGCATTATATGTTCTTGTTTCTGATAGGATAAGCTATGAAGTACATTTTTCATCCTATCCCATATTATGATTTGAATGCAAATGATTGCATATATGATCAGTGCATTTCAAGCAAAAAAAAAATTGTTTTCGATAGGTTATGCAAATAAAATATGATAATAAAATCTTGTTTATCAAAGTATTGCATGAAGATTCTGCAGCCATATAGGCAGTTGAGCACAAATACATGTATTAAATATTCTGAATATTAAATGTTTTAAAAGCTACAAACAGACAGCTTAAATAAGCAAGAAACATTGAAGTACAATACAGACTGCAGAGCTGCCGTTGTTGTTATATTAATGAAATATAAACATAAACACCTGATCTTGATAAAAAAAAAAAAAATAATAAATAAATAAATAAATAAAATAAATTTACATGTCAGAGTTTGCAGTTAAAAAAAGAATTAAAATGGTTTTTTAACCTTAAAAGTATAAAAATGATTGTTCACTTTCGATTTCTATTTCATTGTTCGCAGTTTTGATGCATCTTGATATAATTTTTGTCGCCTCTCAATACAATGTATACCTAGCCCAATATTATGTACATCATGCGGGGATCTAGGGGGGGGGGGGGGGGGGGGGGGGACCCCCCCCCACGCAAATTTGATAAATTTACATAGTAAAATTTTCGCAAATATGCCTCGGACCCCCCCCCCCCCCCGGCAAACACAATTATCTTTCGGACACCCCCCCCCCCGGAAAAATTTTCTGGGTCCGCACATGTTCATGTACTTATTTCGAGAATGCCTCCCAAATAGTATAGATAAATCCCGCTGTGGAAATTAGGTCTTTTTTGTCTTTTATGACTTTACCTCTTTGCTGAAACATGATCATATAATAATACATCCATTTATTATGATATACATGCCTTCACGATTTCTTCCATTGTGCTTGGTCCACGTATGACACGTCCAGTAAATTCTGCCAATTTCATGGTTTACACTGGATGTAGGTGGAATATATGTATGGGAAAATGAATTTTTGTTCTATCGTTTTTTTCCCGGGCTAATTGCCCTATTCGACTATAACCTGTCTTGTTAAGATGACAGGTGAGTGATTGAGTGAAGGTCAGCCATTGAGTGATTGACGGTACTAAACGATTTGTGAATCAAATGCATCATCATGCATGTAACTATACGAATCTAGCCTATAAAATACGAGTCGAAATAGGTTTTAAAAAACAAGTATGATATAATGTACAAACGTAAGGAAAACTTAATTTTATTTCAAGATAATTATGTATTGATTTCATAAATTTATTCTATTTTTCTTCAGAACAATCACAGAGAACGCAAGGTATCGTACAAAGAAGAAGCAGAAAATGGCGGTCCTGGAAATGACGTCACCTTGGATATATCGGAAGACAACACCGATCGTCTGCTCTATAAAACAAGCGAAACTCCACCAATTCATCTACTTCTGTTTTTTGCTCTTCAAGTATGACACTTAACGAAGTTAAGGTCAGACGACACGTTCCTCAAGCATGTTTTTCGTATCTCCTCGTAGTAAAGAGTTCCAATAAAAATAATCCAGATTTTCACTGACATTGGTTAAAAATCATATTTGATTATGCCCACTTCATATATATATATATATATATATATATATATATATATATATATATATATATATATATATATGCCAAACAATTTTATATCAGAAAGTGTATTTTCTCTAATTGCATACTCTAGTATCTTGCACAAATGCCTGATAAGGTATCCTAATTTTTTAAATAAAAGCTTGTCAAAGTAGAAGTAAATCAATAACAAAGTCCTGGAAAAAGTTATATAAAATTGAGGAACGTATCGTCTTGCCTTAAGGTACTGTAATTATAAATCTTGTCAGAAATGTTTTTCGTAAAAAAAACCTCTTAAAAGGTTATGGGATGTATGTTAGAAAGCAACTGAATGTATTGAGTTTACGACAATCCATCACACTCCATATAAAGGACGAACTGAAAACCTATTATTCATGAAATTAGGTGAATTGTTCTTCGGCACTTTACACAGAAAACAATCGCGGTTCAAAAATGATCTTAATTTTACTTTCTAATAATTCTATTTCACAATGCTATGATGACCAAATAGTTTAAAATAACCGTGATGGTGTAAGACACCGTAACAGGTGTGTGTTCGGTCTCAAGGATTCAATCAAGAAGAAGAAAAAGGCGCTTTTTGTTTTATGTTTTAATTTTTGTTAGAATTAAGATATGGAGAGCAAATTACATTATTACTTATTAGGTTAGGATCAACCCAATATATTTCTGTTGTCAGTCAGTAACAAACCTAATAAGTGTTTTGTTTTCCCGAGGACTATCAAGTGACATATTTATTCACAAATAGCGATGATCAACGCAAAGCCATGTACCAGATTCCTTACATCTCGTCCAACTTAACTAATTTAAATTTTTCAAAACGATCAATCTCACTTTTCAAATACTCTTTAAAAATCCCGTTTCATCCATGTTTACTTATAAAGTTTTGTTGCTATTCAATTTTGAACGTTTTCTCCCTTTCCTCTGCAGAGATTTGAGCAAATTTCGACGCTACCATTTTGTTCTGCTCCAGACACAACAATGTGACGTCAATATTCAATGGGCAACTACTCTTATTTTAAAAGAATTTCAAAGGGCAACTACTCCAAATATTTTAAGAACTTACGGCATGTGGTTTTTGTATTAAATATATGAAATGTCGAAATGAGTAGGCGAAGCGTCGGCCAAAGACGGCCATGTTGCCTAATATTAATTCTCACCGAACTAACATAGAGATATATGAGGTAATCACGTGCTATGTTTAAGCCAATGAAAGTGTGACATTTCAGTCCGAGGGAAAAAAATATAAGTAGGGGGAAAATACATCATTTTCTGAGAATGGTTTTTAACTAAAACTTTTAGAAATTTATTGCTATTTTTCAAATATTGTACAAGGGCCCCAAACATAGCAATGTAATGCAATCCATGCATAATTATACGTAAACACGAAAATTATAATTATATAATATATAATTATTATGTTTTTCTTATACGGGTTGAAAATATGCCATATATTTTAAGAAGACAAATATTACGAATATTACGGAGTATTTGGCACCGTCATGCATTGCGATTTTCTCAACTTCCGTTTTGTAGCTAATGTAAATAATGGAGAGTTACCTCCCTTCTCGTGATTGAAAAATAGATTTAAAATCCTTCAGAAGCGTAAAAAAAATTAAAAACGATACAGAAATGGTTGATTTTAAAATTATACTTCAAAAGAAATGTGAAAATGTGTCGGTAAACAGCAGGGAAAATAAATACAAAAATTTTAATTCACACGTGATCGACCAGGACTTGTAAGATTAAAAAATCAGACTTCAAATTAAAACTTGGAAGTTTGGAGATGGAAATTTAAATGTTGCACTTATGTAAGTATTCAAGTCTTTAATAAAGGTGATGTTTTTAAAAAAATACGACCAATTACGATGTATACAAGGTTTTAAGAAGTGCCGACTGAGCATGCTGAGCATGCTGAGCGAGACATCGCGTGTTCAACAGAACGGTGTAATGACTACAAACGGGATATAAAACTCACGGTAATATTTTCTTTCACACCCTAGCCCATAAATAATCTTTAATCATAGTGAAATCATGAAAAAAACATTAGTTTATTCACTTTTATTGACATCGTCATCGGAAACAGAATTGACCAACTTTGACAGCAAATAAAATTTGATTTGCCAAACGAACGTACATTTTTGCCAAATACATTCTGTTGAAACATGTCTTATAAAGCATTTAAACGTATTTTCATACCTGCATATGAATAATCCGCATTGCACGATCAATTTTCCCGAGTACCTTGTTTTCACCACAGGTGCTTGAGGACAGGACCGACCCCCCCCCCCTCCACCCCACCCCCAAGTATTTAGACCCCCGGGACTTTACTCATTAGTTTATAAGCGGAGTTATCTCTCTTGCGATAAAACATCACTTCCGTTGGTTGAAGATGGATCGGTTCAAAACTTGAAGCTTGTCGGTGAATATTGATCCAATTTACCCAATAAATGTATTTACATGGGCATGACATGCAGATATTCAGTGAAGGGAATTATCGGGCTACGACATGAGGTCACCGTTTTTACCGATAGATGTAGTTTGATAGCACATTTCAACAAATATTCATCGGCAGTACCCCTCGGTTGGCAGACGAAGTTAGCAACCTTGTTGTATTATATACATGTACATAGGGGATATGATTTTTTTTCAAAATGTTTGTTTTAAGTAATTTTGTGGAATGATTGTATACATTAGATTATACACTGTAAATATGTCATATAAAAATAATTTAAAGAAAAAAATGAGTAAAGTCCCGGGGGTATAGATACTTGGGGGTGTGGGGATGGAGGGAGGGGGGGGGGGTCGGTCTTGTGGTTTTCACGTAAAAATGTGGTATTTTGATAAAGTGCGCATGCGCCGAACTCCTTTTTCGGAGTAATTTTACTTTTGAGAAATCACTTCCGTTTACTCCGTTTTCGGAGTCCGCCCAGACTGGTGACGGCCGTTTGATCTGATCAAAATACAGATCTCTACCACCACTGTTAATTTTTACTATATATTCAAAATTACGCAACTTTAGACACGGGTAGCGAGTGTAACGTGTCTGCCTGAACACGGTATTATATATAACGGGTCCCCTCAGATACCTTGCTGAGGTGTTTGATTATTATGATAATTGTTAAAGATATATATCAATTTTTCTTGTCGCTTTCCTAGCGTTTATTGATTCGAAACTCAATTAAATGTAAGTATACTAATATATGAGCCCTAGCCGAACTCTATATGTCGCTCAGAAGCACTCCGTTGCTTCTCTCGGTCTCTCCAAGCCACCCGCCGCTTCTATCGGTCGCTTTAAACGACCCGTCGCTTCTGTCGGTCACTTCAAAGCGACCCCACGAAGCGCCCTTGCAACTGATCCGCCGAATTTAACTAGCAACGCTCACGAAGACAAGCTGCTTCAATATATCGGTATAATTGTTCTGCAAATCTCTGAGCAATATTGACTTACAAACAATTATCTTACCTCGATGTGTTGGTGTATTCCCACTTAGCTAAAATTCTGAATTTTCTATGGATGACTGATTTTAGCTAGGTGGGAATGGTGCACAGGTAAGGGTGTCAAAGATCAAAGGAAATTAATTACAGGTGAATTATAGTCTGTTCAATTATTGACCTAAGGTAAATTTTTAATTAAATGAAAAAAATAACAGACACATTTTTAAATATTATGTTAAAAATAAAAAAAATACTAATTAAATTCATGTAATAGATGTAAAATTTAACAATTAAAAAGGGTTGGTTTATGATTAATCTAGGTAAATTTTATTTTATATAAAATTAATCAATTTTTATTCTTTTGAGTGATGTATACAGAATATTTTACATGAATGTGGTCTAAGCTAATGATGTTTGGTTGACGCATAATTATGTAGAAAATGAAAATTGGATTTAAAATGTTGTTAAGCAAACTTTGATTGATCAATTTAAACAGAAATGGGTCTCTGATTGTAACGCATCGAGTAAAGGATTGCTCTATAATTTATTTACCAATGATATTTTTGTACCTAGAAATTATATAATCTCTGGTGCTTCATTGAATGATATTATTACATTACTTAAATTTAGAACAAGCAATCATAAACTGCCAATTGAGACAGGCAGATGGAACAATATAACTAGAAATCAACGATTTTGTAATTTATGTAAAAATAAGATTGGCGATGAATATCACTATATTATGAAATGTCCAGATTTAAAAGAATATAGAAAAGCCTATTTACCACCAATGTTTTTTAGACGACCAAATGCTTTCAAATTTTTGAATTATTTTCATGTAAAAAATTAGCTGTTATTAATAACTTATGTAAAACAATATTTTAAATAAGAGAGTCAACTCTCCAGGTTGATGTGTACAGTATACACTCTTGCTTTTTGTATAACATTGTCTGTATTGTATATTTTCTCTATGTTTTTTTTATACAATATGAGAATAAATGAATTGAAATTGAATTGAAATTGAGAAGGTAAACAGACATAGTTGCATTAAATGGGCATGGTCACGATATTGGTCAAATTTAATTTTTCTATTTTTATTGTTTACAATGCTTTAGTAATGCATTTCTAATGACCAACCAAACTTTGAGTGTCAGTTGTAGAGATATAAGCAATATAAAGAACTCACAATTCTTTGTTATGTAAACAAGTCTCGTGCCAAGTTTTTGTTTACATTGGTTCAATATATGAGAAAACGTTCTTTTTCAGGCTGCATTATTTTTCTTTTTGCCGATTAGCTTTGAACATAAACGAACAGTTACTAGCATTTGTCACATTGATCTTAGGTGTAAACCTGGAAAGTTCAAAATGTAAACTTTATTTACATAACAAGAAACAAGAAATTGGAAGGTATTAGAAATGCCTTGCTGAATCATTGTAAACATTAAAAACGGAAAAGTAAAATTTTGACCGAAATCGTGACCATGCCCCTTAAAGTTTATTCTGAATAAAATCATAATCAACAACAAACTTAATTTGCTTGCCACTTATAACTTATTTTGAATATCATATACATGTACTGCGGTGTGTTGTTTATTTAAGCAATTGCTTGCTAGGCTAATTAAATTTATTTTATTTTATTTATTTTAAATTTTTTTAAACTTTGTTTTATTTACTCAATTTATAAATATGAAACCATTCAATACTTAAATTTAAATTTTTATAACACTGTAAATCCATATTGTCAAGAATATCTAACAATATATCACAGGTGATTTTTATACAGGTAGTTTTCACCTAAAACAGACTATACTCAATGCTCACTCAGGTGTAAAAATCACAATTTTAGCTATGTGGGAATAAGAATTTCAAAATTTTAGCTACGTGGGAATAAACCGATGTGTTCACTTCAGCGTCTAAGCTGCAACTAACTGCAGTCTTACGATGTCCGCGTATACTTATACCTTTTGATCACGTGATATAAGATACTCGGAACAATAAGAGATTCATGCGTTTGCGACTTCAGAGTGTCTCTCGGTACTCACCACTCATTTTCATTTTATTTATCATTTATGTTACACGAGTTTAAAACAAACTTCTGGGAAAATCCCTCTTCAAATTTTAAAACAATAGTTCCTTGACAATTTAATAGCAAAAAACCACACAGCCATCCACAAAGGCACGAGAGTATGTTTACATTAAAGCTACACATGTGCTTGTAAATCATGTCCGAGCCTTTTCACCCCCTGCCGAAACAACTGGCATAAAAAATTCAAGTGCCCTCTTATTTTTACAAAAGTTGGAAAATCAGGCAATTTTACACGTTGTTTTTCATCTAAAAAAAAACCAGTCCCTGTAGCTGGCGGAAAACCCCTACAAACGAAGGGGAATTCGGTAATTATTTTGCCTTAGCCATGTTTTGACGTGAACCTTCGGAAAAATAGTGTTGTGCGACCATAAGTGCACAAATTGCAGTAGCGAGCGTTTTTATTAAAAGAAAAAGTAATAATAACCAGAGCAAATCTCGTTGTAAAGCAGTGAGTGGGTCATCGTTAATGTCGAAAGTGAAGCTAGAAGTTCCCGTAAGAACCAGAGATCTTAAAGCAATAACAAGATTAACTAAAACAACAAATCGAATAATTCGTGGTACGACTAAACAAAATCCGAATGATTTTAAGTACGAATAAACAAATCCCTTAACGATTTCAAGAACGACTTAACCAAAAAAATCGAATGTTATAAAGTACGACTTAACAATTATTGAATTATTTTTCGTACGATTTAATTTAACTTTGAACATAAGACTAAAACGCGGAATCAAATTTCCAGAAAAATCAATTTTGAACCTATATATCTCTGCAATTCATATTTTGATTTTAAAAACGGATTTCAGTTTCTTATCCTGCATAAAAACACTACAAACATCATAAACTTTTGAAATTCATATAAAACACTCAAAATTTTGAAATTTTAAAATACTTCCGGTTTTGACCAAAACTGACGGAAGGTAAATTCCATCCTTACATGTATGTCCTAATAAAAATGATAAATGTATGAACACAGAAAATTTCAAGTCTCTATCTTAAAGCGTTTTTGAAAAACGCCCTGGAGAAAATCACTTTTTTCAAAATTTTAAAATTGACGTAACGTAAAAACGGAAGTGACATTGTCATAAAAACTTTCGACATTTTGAGGCAGGATAATGTTACATAATCCCTTTAAGTTTCATTCAAAGAAGACATATGAAGCCTTAAAAAGTTAAAAAAATAAAGAAATTTAGTTCTGCTTCTCATGTAGTTAACAAAAGGGCCTACATATTGCATACCAATTCCAACAAGAGACACGCTTTTAATTAACTTTTTTAAATTGTTTTAATTTTTAAATTTTAAATTAACTAATGATAATCATTAAAATTCATTTCATGAATCTTAGCAACACTCATAAGCTTTCTAGGACAGCACCTCTCAATTTTACAAAAATATTGAAGGTTACTTATCCGAAACTGTCCATTGCTACCTTTAACTTACGCTAACATTTTATGAAAAGATGTTCTGTCTTAGATTTAGAAAGCTAATGTATTTCTGAGAAAAGTATACCACATATGGCCAATTCCATTGAGGTTTAAGAAAAATATGGCCATTTAAGTGAACCCACCATTTCAACTTAGTAAAACATTTTTACCTGATCTTTTAGAGGTCAATTGTTGTTCAACCCCCTTTAAAAAGAAACCTTATTCAACTACATACAAATACATGATATTATTATGATAAAAAATAGCATCACATAACTTAGAAATGCCATTACATTTATACCCTCCCCTAACTTTTAATTAAATTGATTTTCATAAAAAGTTGTGGTTTAATTAAACCTTTTACCTAATATTATAAAACGTTTGGCAATTTCTTTGATTCATTTCTCACACATATTTGAAAACAATTGTCAATCATACTAAAAATTGATCTTTTTTGTTCATTGGATGGTTTGTACCAGTTTTATTAACAAACTGACATGCTGTCCTGCATGTGATTTCTTGAAATTTACATGTTTTTCTACATTTGTTATTCATAAAAAGGTAAAGATACATGTATGTTGTTTCTTGTTCATTTCAAAAGTTTATTATAGCAGATGTCAATTCAAGGTCAAATGTACATTTACATATCCTACATGTTATCTTAATGGTGACAACTGGAAAGAGGAGGTGATTTTTCAACTATGTAAACACATCTAAACTGATAATTTTTATTACTATAAAATAGAAAATAAAGGAAACATAATTGCATACTTTTATTGAAAAACAAATTTTCACAACTAACAATTGTAAAAACAGCTTTAATTTTGTTTTTACGATTTTCCTATCAAATACAAACTACAACAAGGCATGATGTTTCTTAAAGTTCCATTATTGTTCATGCATTATCCGATTTAATTTGAATTGAATAGTCTTATTCATACATATTTCCTCTACATTTCATTGCACTTCGATAAATAAAGAAGCTATACACCTTTGAATTGTTTCTTTGTACATCCGTTACCATGATACGTAGGTGAGGCTAAAAATGGTAGATATGACAAAAAATTAATTCACGGCAATCTTAAGTCACTCGTAACATTTTGAGCTATTTCAGATTTAATGCATATGCATTATTTATTTTGTAAATGTAATAACATCGTCGGTTTTTGTTTGAACATCTGCATGGGAGCACTTTTATCGATAAAAGAATCTTACTTAGTCATGTAACATTCTAATTTGAAACTATTCGTTAGAGAAGAGCAAGCAAGTTCTTAAATGTAACTTAAACCAATACAATATCAGTTAAAACTGATCTTTAACAAACATTTGGCCGTTGTAGTGGAAATTAAGGATATAAATTTCTAAAGTGTTTTTTTTTTAGTACACGTATTTGCGAAAGTGCTCAACAGCACTTTCACGTTGCGTAATAATGTCTCAACTTATTGAATATCAAATATAAGTTATTTCTACCAACAATGATATAAAATGTCAACCTTTAACATGTACTGGTGCCAAGATATTTCAATTTAACCTTTTATCGAACATTACTGTCACCATGGTGATTATTTTATGCATTGAGTTTACACAATTAATTGATTTATATTTTGAAAATTGAATATGAAAATACTACATTTCATTTCTAATATTTTATATCTTCTGACTTAAATTTCTAAATGACTTAAAAGAATATAGAATTTGCTATTTTCAATCGATAATCTCTGTTCCTATGGCAACGAATAACCTATTAGAAGCAAACAACTAAGATCGCAGTCTTCCCACATTTCACATTCATGTATTAATGTATGCAATAGTAATATGTGACCTTGAATGACATGACCCATATATAAAGTTTTGCATTTTTCCGAGAATTGATGATTGATAAATGCCACGACCGAGCCTTACGTCTTTCTTAAATATTTCCCGAAATCGAAAAAGAAATGCCATTGGATTAATTTATTATAACAGGTCAGAACAATTTAATAGTTATGACATTGAATAAAAAACCCAGGATGGTTTAATTGAATACATTATTTAGAACAACACTTACAATCTAGTCCATACTACCTTTAAATAGAGAAATGTTAAGAAAGTTTATGTGTATAACGCTTGACGCAATAATTTTTGTTTTAATAACAAAGGGAAATTCTTATGCAGCAAGCCCTCGTACGAACGTTAACATCATCATCGTCGAAAACCCCATAGCCAGTTTTGTGTATTCACTTTTTGACCGACCAGTTAGCAATGCAATACTGGTAGAGAGTTCTCGACGATGGAACACCTTTTAGATTCCTGACTGGAATCTATGGAAATATTGACGATTTATGGTTTCCATAAAACATGTCCAAAATGAATATGAAAAGCAGTTTTTTCCATAGATAACATACGTCAACTCTCATAGATTTCAAGTAATTGCAGAATAACCCAAGCAACATATTTTATTTACATGAATACATTGTATGTCTATCAACACAAGCAGCCAACTTTTCCAGAAGGTATAAAAACTAAAAAAAAAATAATATGCCAGTTTTGGACATATTTGATTGGAAAAGACAGCAAATGGATTTTATTTAAATGTTGACATTTTTTTCCGGCGACGTACATAAATCCATATTTTGCTTGGGTAGTTTGCATAAATTGTGTGTAAAAAGGTTAAAAAAAAAAAGAAAAAGCAACCAAAACTGACGCACGACAGTTTATAAAATCACCTGAAATATTCGAAATTAGTTTTAAAATATATAGGTCCCGTATCTTAGATTGTCCTTAAATTGCATTGAATGCATACGTAGAAGTCTTTGGTGAAATGTCATTTCAAACGTCAAGAAATTATTTTAGAAGAGAGTATCACATGTAAATAAGCGCTTTCTGTCAATTGTATTTTTGTGAAATAAGTTTAAGTAACGCCAAACTTGTCTCGTTTTATGATGTATTAAAAAAAGGTTTACTGAGTGGGCTATTGGTCGGTGGGCGATCCATTGATATCCCCTCGCCCCCTGATACTGGATAGTAAAGATTTAAGATGCAAGCTATCGATTGTAAATGGAGATTTCAAAGACCTCTTATTTTTTGTCATTCTCTCTGTGTCATGCAATCCTTCTATCTATCTATCTATCTATCTATCTATCTATCTATCTATCTATCTATCTATCTATCTATCTATCTATCTATCTATCTACATGTATCTATCTGTCATGCTAACCGTTTTCTGTCCATGCTGACCGTCATTATGTCCATTTCTCTACATGTACAATGTATCTTACAGTAATTTTTTCTGTCCATCTTTGTCTAACGACTTTTTCTTTCCCTCTTTGTCTAACGACTTTTTCTGTCCATCTCTGTCTAAGGACTTTCTTTTCATCTCTATGTCTGGCGGTCAATATGACCGTTTTTCTGTTTATCTCCCTTTATCTGTCTGTCATGCTTACATGTACATATTACATCGTGTTAGTACAGTATCCTAAATTTATTGTCCGAGTACGAGAGCTATCCTAAAGATCAAGCAGCGTTAGTTCAGTTAATAAAACATGTTATAGAGAAATAAGCCTTGCGTCACAAACAGATCAAATAATTTGCAAATGTCATTATATGGAACGCCTCAACTGCCTTATGTGAATAAACTTCATTATGTGATGGTACTTTAACATTACGTGCTGGTACTTTAACATTATGTGATGGTACTTTAACATTACGTGATGATACTTTGACATTACGTGATGGTACTTTAACATTACGTGATGATACTTCAACATTACGTGATGGTACTTTACATTACGTGATGGTACTTTAACATTACGTGATGATACTTCGACATTACGTGATGGTACTTTAACATTACGTGATGGTACTTTAACATTCTTCATTATATGATGCTACTTTACTATGCGGTGGTTCTAAAAATAGGGAAGCGTCGCATCGGGATCGAAATACATGTACGCCAAATGATGCCTGTAAAAACATTTTTAACACTGGGCTGATTCTCTGTTTCAGAAATTGATCAGATAGGACTAAGGTCCACTGAGACTAGTTTAGATCAACAAATACTTTTGTTTGATTAAGTGTTGCCTTAAACTTTTAAAAGGGTCATTTTAAATTTTAAAGAATGGCTGCTTGGTGAGACCATTTGGGCTCCCCATCAGCGCATAAAAATCAGGGGGTACGAAAAGTCCCCCAAGGGATTTTTGGTCCAAAAATGTGAACCCAATCATTTGGCGCTTGGTCAGAGTGGACTGCTAAAAATTTTAATAGCACCTAAACAAAGACTTCTGTAATTTATGTTAGAGATTGGACTTATGGGGATTGACGGGCTCTTCCTGTGTAGGAGTGGGCAATGTAACAGGCACGTAGCATCAGCCTCCCCCCTTAGGATCCTTAGGATTTTCATGATTTTGGGAAGTTGTCTTTTTTCTTTTTTCTTTTTTTTGCTTGTCAAGATTTTTAGGATGATTCTGTCCTCCCCCTTTCTTTCAAAAACGATGCCACGTGCCTGTGTAAGCACTGATTTATTCAACAGTACAGTTACTGTTAAAATCAGATTCAACAGCAATGGGGGGCGGATGCTACGTGCCTGTTACATTGCCCACTCCTACACAGGGAGAGCCCGTCAATCCCCATAAGTCCAATCCAACATAAATGACAGAATTCTTTGTTTAGGTGCTATTAAAATTTTTAGCAGTCCGCTCTGACCAAATGATTGGGTTCTGAATGCACATTTTTGAACCAAAAATCCCCTGGGGGACTTTTCGTACCCCCTGATTTTTATGCGCTGATGGGGAGCCCAAATGGTCTCACCAAGCAGCCATTCTTTAAAATTTAAAATGACCCTTTTAAAAGTGTAAGGCAACACTCAATCAAACAGTAGTATTTGTTGATCTAAACTGGTCTCAGTGGACCTTAGTCCTATCTGATCAATCTCTGAAACAGAGAATCAGCCCAGTGTTAAAAAACTTTATAGGCATCCAGGTGTCTAGAGTTTTAGCGTACATGTATTTCGATCCCGAGGCGACGCTTCCCTATTTTTAGAACCATCGCATAGTAAAGTAGAATCATATAATGAAGAATGTTAAAGTACCATCACGTAATGTTAAAGTACCATCACATAATGTTAAAGTACCATCACGTAATGTCGAAGTATCATCACATAATGTTAAAGTACCATCACGTAATGTTGAAGTACCATCACGTAATGTCGAAGTATCATCACATAATGTTAAAGTACCATCACGTAATGTCGAAGTATCATCACATAATGTTGAAGTACCATCACGTAATGTTAAAGTACCATCACGTAATGTTAAAGTATAATCATATAATGAAGTTTATTCACATAAGGCAGTTGTGGCGTTCCATATCATTAGATGAAAGAATCGAAACGCATTGCTCTGTATGATAATTCAGTTTAAGGGCCCTAAAGGGACGACAGTCTGATCCATTAATGAAAGCATTCACAATGTCAGATTATATTTAGACAGTTACGATGTACATGTATATTCACAAAATATACACACATTACATATTTTATTGTCGTGTTTATCAATTTTACAGCAAATGCTGATGTCCATTTCGGGAACTTTAGCCATTACTCTGGTAGCCGCCAAGGTGATCTGCGCGGGGGAGGATGAGGAATTCGTGGCCTACATGCTTAGCTCCGCCCTCTTCTCCAACGGGATCTGTACAATTCTTATGAACGTCATTGGAGTCAGGTATGTACGCAGTCCTCACTGTGGTCGCGATTGTTCCCCACAACGTTACGGTTTGTCCCTTTATAAACTCCCTTTAAACCCCCACCCCTTTCCCATTGTGACCCATTTAAGATTAATTTACCCAGTTTTGTTGCCTGACGTCATGACGTCAGGCATATCTAAGGTTTGAAAGTTGCCGTCTCCGAAACAGTGCAGACAATGGGAGCAAGCAATATCGATATTTTTTTTTATAAAGATAAACCGATGCATGTTTAATGTGTCAACATTTACATTCTCATTTGATGAAAATGTTAAATGGAATGTACATGTATTAAGGAACAGCGAGCAAGAGTTTTCAAGTAAAAGGGCTGTTCTTCATGCGTAATCCTGATTAAAAATAGATTATATAGCCATATTTGAACGGTGGATTGGGGGGGGGGGTCATCGCAACAAGTTGTTACATAGTGTCTATTACGGCACTATGTAAGTAATTATTGATTTGAACATATTTTTATTGTACAACAATACAATTGGGATTGGGCACAAGTTCCATAACCTAGACCGCCCTCTCCCAAGTAATAATTGATGTTGGATTGTCATCATTAACAAGGAATCCTCAGTTTGGATTAAAACAAATATATATATTCATATAACTGAAACATTTATTGGAGAGACTAAATCGCCGAAGCGGGGTGTGACCCAATCATTAATTTGTAAACAATTAACAGATTGCCTCCTTCGTCACAGATATATGATTAAATGATGTATTAATGTATGCATAAAACGGAGAAGTTGAATAGGACCCCCCTTCCCAGTTGTTTTTTTTTCTTTCAAAACAGTCTTTAATCTGAAATTATTATTTGGAACAGTGATACAAATTATAGTAATATTTGATCTAAAGAACAAACTTTAGGTATGCAACGCACTAAATACACTTACCAACTCACTGGTTTAATTGTTATTTTTTCCCAGTCAGTCGCAACAAAAAGATTAAAGACCACGTAAATGTATATGTCATCCATTTCACTTTAGATTTTTCAACTCTGCCCACTCTAATGTCAAGCAATGTAGTTGGGGTTTTTTATGTCAATTTTAAAGAATATGTTAAGAAAGCAATTAAGACAAGTTTCGGACACAGTATATACAAAAATGAACAAAAATATTGTTCAACATATTAAGCATTGTTTCATCAGTATTAATGTGTAAGGTGTTAATTCCCGCGCCTGCGCGGGATATCATCTAGTGTAATAAATCATGAATATGAATATAGGGAATTCTAACTGAATTGAAGTTACAATGAAAAATACCTCTCCCCCACTCCCACGGATTAAGATTTTCTTTCCGTTTATGAATTTATGATCAGCAGCGAAAATGAAAATTCATTTTTTATATATAGCCTAATTGACACATGCATGCTTCCACTGATTAATTTTGTTTTGTCAGGCAAGCTTTTTAGAATGCTAGGCCTAATACTTGTGTATAGACTCTATCTTCTCCAACAGGGTGTCTTATTTCATCAAGACAAGCAGCCTCACAAAATGGCTCTACTAATGACCTTTAACTCCGTGGCAAGGAATGCAATTTTAAATTTGTTAGTGTAGCATACGCGTTCTGAATTAAAATTTATCAGTTAAAAACCTACTAATGCCCTTTAACTCATAGGCAATAAATTCAATTTTAAATGTGTTAGTTTAGCATATTACGCTTTCTTAATTAAAATGGTATCTATGTCAAAGATGGCATCCAATATATTCAACAATTCAACACATAACAACACCAACCGAACCACGCTTACCGCAACAAAAATGAATTTAACACACTATAAGTTAACCCTTTCCCTATATACATATACACAATGTACATCCCGAAAGAAATGCGTGATATAGGCCCCATCCCACCATTATTTCCCCTAACAAATATGACCTCCAACACACACACCCCTTCCCCCTGTGCACCTCGCGAAAAAAAAAAGATAAACACACATCCTCGATTTGATTTTACCAGGTTACCTCTTTTCCAAGGGGCGTATGGCGGGTACATCATCCCGTTATTAACACTACTGGAGGTGGACCCCAACAAATGCAAAATCCGACCCTCGTTACAAGGTACCGGTAAGTATATGCGAGGTCACGTATGACGGTCTATAAAATCAGTGAAGGTGATCATTTCAATGCACAGACCGAAGTATAATTATACATAGAGCTCTACTGAATTTTAAAAATGTCACGGAAATTACAGCAACATTGAATTTGACGCACTTAATTAATAATTTTTGAATTTGTATACGATTACATGTAGCATTTTTTTTAGAATATGAATGATTTAATCAATTTATTGAAATTTATTAATTCTTTATTTTACCGTGTTTCTGTAATTATTCATATTTATGCTGGAGTACAGTAGTTTAAAAATTCAAAAAAAAAATCTTTTAAAATGCTTACAGAACTCGATTTATATGAAGACCTTATGTCATAGTATACGTTTTAAGTTTATATATCATTAAACATTATAATATGTTCTTACATTGTAAAAAATAGTCATCGAAAATAGAGTTTTCATGTAATATTTTGTCCAAATTTATCCATAATAATTTCATTATAATTACTGAATGCTTCGCACAATTTTTTTTCAGCGGCAAATTCTACAAATGCATCAGTTGTGACAAGCTTTAATGAGGAATTAGAAATGCGAAATCTTATTGTGAATAATATGCTTGAAGTAAGTATTTGAACTCCTTTGCATATTCTTGATTGTGCTTGAATGTGTAAACAAAACCAAAAAGGTCAAATATTTGCAAAACATACAGTACGGTTGAAATGTGATTTGTTTTCTTACTGCGGCTGGAAAATTGATCCCAAGAAAAAGAGAAACAATTACCCAAGATTAAATGCCATGTTTTAAAACTAGAGAAACCATATTGCACATGACATGATTTTAATACTCCATTTAAAAGAGAGAAAATGCAAGTATATTAATGTAGTTTTTAGTTTTTAGTTGAAAACGGTCTGAAATATATAATATATTTTGTTACAATATACTGAAATGAGAGCTTTTCCAAAAAAAAAAATTTGCAATTAACAAAACTAGACTTGATATAATATTATTCTATTTTGACCAACCAGACTGAGTACTTGTGATACTGGTCAATACGACCAAATCCGGGGGTTTTTAAGTTCTAAAATATTAGTAGAGTAATTGTTCTAAATATAACTCTAGTATAAACTATAATCCATCGATACGTGAGCAAAACAAATTTTGTAATTCACTCACTTTACGTCTAATCTTGACCAAATGAATATACCGGTATTGAACTTATCAAACAAGATTAATGATGAATTGCTGATGGATTATTTCATTCGTAGACTACAGTGTAAGAGCAGCTATGTTGTTGTGTTGTCTAACTGCAGGGTTGTTTGATCATTGTTGGAGTTTGGAAATTTGAAAAATTACGATTATTGATAAATTGCTGATGGATTAAATCATTGGTAGACTACAGTGTAGGAAGTCTGTTGTTGTGTTGTCCAGTTACAGGGTTGTTTGATCATTGTGGGAGTTATCCACGCCTTGATCGGAGCCACGGGACTGATAGGAGTTCTGCTGCGCTTCATTGGACCCATCACTATAGTACCGACCATTCTCCTGCTTGGTATCTACGTGGTGGACCCCCTACTCGATTTCTGTGTACCAAATTGGGGAATCGCAATTCTGTAGGCATTACGATTATTACAAACAGCGAAAGTTTTAAATTCTAAATAAAGAAAAACTATAATATATACATTTTCTTTATTATGATTGTGTAAGTTAGCGGTAGGACAATGTCATACTAGTAGCAGCAAACCGGAGTTGTTAGTTTGCCATCAAACCTCGTTTGCCTTCATCTGACATTTCATACGGTTTTCTTTGCCTCGATGTGATAACATGAAATATGGTTTTAGGGGTATTTCAATTTAATTAAGCAGAATCGTTGTTACTGAGTTTTGGAACAAAGCATGAGAGTTTGTTTTCGTCTTTAAGTCAGTACATGTATTTGCATGATTGTATACGTTGTCTGCTCCAGCGTTAGCGCCGTTGGATTTATCCTGGCATTCTACCTTGCCAAGTACAACATGCCAATTCCGGTGTGGACCCCAAAAGGAGGCTGTCGAATCGTCAAGTACCCTTTTCACCAGGTGTTTGCTGTAAGTTTCTTTCGGTGGTTTTCTTTACATTGCAGATTACCTACCATTTAAAAAATTGTTTCAGCTTGATGCTATAAAAATTTGGCTGCTGTCGCTTGAATGCAAATTTTACCTTCATTAGTGCATTAAATTTAGTGCTATCTTTATTCCCAAATGGCAACTACTGGTATATAACGTTTTTTCATGTGGTGTATCCTAAATCTGGTTGTATCCTTGTATCCATAGATTCTTATATCCATGATCGTTGGCTGGATAGTGAGTTGGATAATAACAGAGGCCGGTGGATTTACGGAGGATAAGTTAGACAAAGGATACAAAGCCCGGACCGACTCCCGACTCAGTGGAATAGACGCTGCAGACTGGTTTATCTTTCCTTACCCAGGTTGGAGTATATTTCAGCCATAACTTTAGAACTATATCTATATATAGCTGTTAATCGTATTCGTTTGGTTTTGAGATAAATATTACCCAAATTGAAATGGGTAGTTCAACAATGTTGGTTATTTTATGGATGTACACACCATCAGCATATACTTACTCTGTGGGGTAAATGTCGGAACAATAAGTTGTACATGTCCACATATACATTTAATAACAGGTAGTTGGTGATTGCAATACGTGTACATATTAGTTGAAACTCAGTGAAAACCAATTATCGATCTATATTTTTATAGATATGCAATAATTGTATAGATATGCAATAATTGTATATATATGCGCAATAATTTAACTCCATTTCAGGTATGCATGGTGCTGTTACCTTTTCAACGCCGGTTTTTCTTGGTTTCCTTATTGCCACGTTTCTATCGATTCTGGATTCCATCGGTGATTACTACGCATGCGCAAGTATGAGCCGCGTGCCTCCCCCTCCACAGCATGCAGTTAATAGAGGTATAATGGTAGAAGGTATTGGCACCATAATATCAGGTGCTATAGGAGCAAGCCAAGCCACGACAACATATGGAGGAAACATCGGAGCTATTGGAGTGACCAGGGTATGGTTATCACATGAAGCGCATTACTTTTATTATGCTCATCTTTGAAATAAACCTTAATGATCATAAACTGTAGTAAGGGAAAAAAATAGCATTAGGCCACACTATCATTATTTCACAAGGATCAGAAGTAAGGTATTCTTGCACAGCTCTTCAAATAAAAGCTAGATGAAACTTAAGTCTATTTCTATATTTATCGCTTGACACATCCATCCAATCCCGCTAAAGATGTACATCGTCCTAAAACCCCGCCAGGTAGAAAGTAAGTGCTTGGTTTTCAGACCTGAACAAAACAAAAAATTAAAAGTCGACTAAATCAGATAAGATATTTAATAGTGTGTGCAATAGCTTTTTTAAAATCGTGTCGTTGCCTTTACTATGATTGCAAAGGAACAGTTGCTTAGTACAGTTTTCGGCTTTTGTCTTACATGTAACACGCTCTGCACATTTCACTGTTACTATTAGGCTTTATAAACAAGCTGGCAATATCTTTACGGATAATGTATAAAATAACCCCAAAACACTGTTCATAGCTTTCTTAAAGAGGACTTGACATAAATCACAACAAAATGAGTTATTTCAGATTCAGTTATTTTTCTCTTTTCACGTCTACGTCTACACTTGAAGTTTCCCCGCTATTCTCCCCAGGTTGCCAGTACCAGTGTGTTCGTCGGATGCGGTGTATTGTACGTTGTCCTTGGTGTCTTCGGTAAACTGTCCGCCGTCTTCATCTCCATCCCCAACCCCGTCCTGGGAGGATCCCTGATCACCATGATGGGGATGTTCGTGGGGGTCACGCTCTCCAATCTCAGGCCAGTGTCCTTGACCTCCACCAGGAATCTGGCCATCATCGGGACATCCATCATGTTTGGTCTCATTATTCCGGAATATATCAAGAAGTTTGGTAGTGACATTGATACGGGTAAGGTTCAAATTTGCCTTCTACATATACATATAACACTTGCGTGACATTTGACAGATTATTAATAATAACTCGAGATTTATTGAAATTTTAGAATGTCAGAGTCTATCTATTAAAACGGCATGTCAATTTTTGAAAATCTCATTAATCTGTCAAAAATAAAGCCATTTTATCAAGACCATGGACTTTGGGTAGTTTATGACGTAGGTCTGTCCTTTTTGTCGTGGGTCATTCGGTCATCGGGTCGAAATCTAAGCTGTTCGCGTAAACTATATAATTACACTAAATTGAAAGTCCACGGTCTTTTTTAAGTGACTGTAAAAATCTGTTTGATCTTTCAAGGTTATCCGGACGTAAACTTTACTCTGAAGGGTCTTCTCGGAAATCCAAATTTTGTGTGTGGCATTTTATCGTGTCTCCTTGACAACACAGTCCCAGGTAAATACATATAATTATAGTATTCTAAATTTATATAACAGAATAAATGGAGATGAGGTGGTATAAGTATAATATTGATTTATAGGCGATTTATTACTTCTTTGAATAATCTTCAGAATTTTTTTATCACAATAACTATTTTTTGAATACACATACATGTACAACCTGAAGAGTTATAATGTCTATAAGAAATTCCGAAATAGGAGGTTTTATAATGAATTCAGCATCTCAAAAGTCCTATTTTTGACAGGTACTTTGGAGGAGAGAGGTATTGCTGCCTGGCAATCTAGCGACGAAGTGGAAACTAGCAAAACAATGCCGCAAAATTACGAAGAAGGGAAAGAAATATATGAAATACCTCTGCCAAAAAAAATCAAACAGTGGCGTGGATGGAAGTATATCCCCTTCATGCCTGACCCCAAACAAAAGAAGAGAAGTCGTAGTTTATCGGGTCAGTGGTCACGCCGGAAGAGCTTGGTGGCAGGAGTAGGAAACACTGGGTATTAGGGGCCTTTTCCCGGAAATTATGTTGCTTGAAAAGGAGGTTTAATTCAAAGCATGGAATTCTGGGTACTGGATACGATTTGTCTGGGGCACTGCGCATGCTTGTTTGCCATGTTTTACGAAAATTGGTTTAAAGTAAACGCTTGTGTAGGATGATATCGATATTTAGTGATATTTGACGGAGTGTGTTTTATATATTATATACATCTATTAGTTTTTTTTTTTAAACTTTTAACTCATTTTTTAAATATATAAATGATTTTAAAAGTGCAAATGATTACTACATATAAATAATATCTACTTTAGTTACAGGTGATCAGTATTTTTAGAAAAAAAAACCCCGATCAAAACAGTTGACTTGTACATGATAACAAAGCTATAGAATACGAACTCAGCAAAGTTTATTTTTTTTTTTTAATATTCAATTTTCAGATACGAATCTGTGAACACTAAGTTAAAAGATGCAGGATTCTGAAGACAATATTTTTTTAAAACAAAAAGTGTTCAGAAAATGATTTTAAATATGAAACATAATGGTACAATTTACAAATCCCACTGTGCTATATCTCAGGATAATACATAATTCAGAGCAAGAACATTTCTAAAACATACATTTTGTAAATAAAATCGGTTTGTTGCACACACTGTTAAATCCCTCCTAAGTCCTAACCGTAACACCTACTGTGCTTTTTTATTCGTTTCACTTGCATCGAACGATTGTACAAGACATGTATATGATTGCGCCCATGAGAAAAGGGTCTTATGGCATTTTTTACAAAACAGAGAAATGACGTAACTATGGTGGCATATCTCTGCCCCTTGTGTGCAAGTTATTTTTCTATTAACTATGTCGACATGCAAGATAAATATGTTGACATGCAAGATAGTTATGTCAACATGCAACATATATATGTTGGCATGCAAGAAAACTGCAATCAAATAAGAATTATAAAAAATCAAAAAAAAATCTCAAATATCGCCAACATGTGACATCCAAGATGCTAGATGCTACCTATTTATGTCGACATGCAACTTATTTATGTTAACATGCAAAATAAATATGTTGACATGCAACATATTTATGTCGACATGCAACTTATTTATGTTAACATGCAACTTCTTTATGTCGACATGCAACTTATTTATGTCGACATGCAACTTAGTTATGTTAACATGCAAGATAAATATGTTGACATGCAACATATTTAAGTCGACATGCAACTTAGTTATGTTGACATACAACTTATAAGTTGCATGTCAACATATTTATCTCGCATGTAAACATAACTAAGTTGCATATCAACATATTTATCTCGCATGTCAACATAAGTAAGTTGCATGTTGACATAAATAAGTTGCAAGTCAACATAGAGAAGTTGCATGTTGACATAAATAAGTTGCATGTCGGCATAGACAATTTGCATGTTGACAAGTTGCATGTCAGCACATTTATCATGCATGATAACATAAATAAGTTGAATGTCGACAGAAATAGGTAACATCTAGCACCTTGGATGTCACATGTAGGCGATATTTGAGATTTTTTATAAGTCTAATTTCATTTCAATTTTCTTGCATGTCAATATAGTTATGTTGCATGTTGACATAATTATCTTGGATGTCAACATATTTATCTTGCATGTTGACATATTTGATAGAAAAATAACTTGCACACAAGGGGCAGAGATATGCCACCATACTTAACAAACATTTGACATTATTTCATGACGTCGTCCGAAAAGTGGAAAGCATAAAGCGTGTTATTTTCATAGCGAGTAGTATTTTTTACCATGTTTTTATTAATTCAACACGTTATTTTGGGTTAACTCTTTATTTTGGGTTAACTCTTTAAGATATATTGTTTTTTCTCTCATTTATGTTAGATTTATCAAAATATGCTGGTTCAAATATTTACTATATTTTGAATAATTGTTGCGGAATGTACAATGCATAAACTTAAAGGAACGGTGCGCACACTATACATTCACTTATTTTTTAAATCATTATTTGATGGGTTACTCATATTTCCCTCTTTATGAAAATAAAAGAGAATCTTGGATACACTCTAAGCATTTATTAAAACGCGGTATATTTAGTAGTACAATGTTTAAACTTTGCTTTCATTCTGAAGTTAAGTATAACAAATCCGCTTATTTTGGCATTGTGTATACACGGTGTAATAAACCTGAGCTTCAGTAGTTTTGCGTACTTACGGTCATCGAAGCGGTCACAGTATACGTAGCTATAGTACGAAGGTTATTATCCTGATGGTCCAGTTATTATCCAGTGCATTATGTAACTTACAAATTCATTTTGGTAAAGAGGAAGAATTTCTACAAATCTTAGATATGAAAATGTATGTAATTGAAATATTTCGATCGTATGAAAATGTATCGTAATTGGTACAATTTCAAGATTTTCAATCATATATTTACTTTCTCTTGCCAGTGGTATTTTGTACGTATAAACTTGACTTTATTGTGTGGTGGTTTTAATTGTATTTCATTATGTGCATTTTTTTTAATTATAAGTGTCCATATGCTATTCATTTCCCCCTATTGGTGTACATGTATATAGTTATTTCCCTTTGGTTATAACCAGTCCGGGTTAGCCGCTCCCGGGTCTACAGTACAGGGCCGGGATTTATTGTTATTATATAATATGTGCCATTTGTTTAATCAAGGGAATCTATTTTAATGATTAAAGTTTAGGCGTATTTTGGGGACCCGGGGCTAAAGTACTATCGACAACAATGCTAAATATATCATTATTGGATTTTAAACACTGAAATTTGTTCTTCTTTTATCTTTTCGAAATCGGAATTATGTACGGGTGCGAATAACCCCTAGAAGTCCCGTTAGAATTGAATTTGACTGTACAAACTGTAAAGTCTATGCTGTATTTAAATGCAACAGTCAACACAGCTTTAAAAATGATTTTATGTCAGGCTTTCATTATTTTGTAGAGAATCACAAAATCTAAAGAAAACAAGAAAAATTGTCAACTTCTGAAAATCTTTTCAATCTAAATTGCATACAGTCTTCAAATATACAAAAAAGATTGCTTATTTATTTAAAATTCCGAGAATTTTTTCAATACAGTTATATGCATCATTTGTGATTTATTTTGATTGATTTACACGGACTGGTACATTTAAAATAAATATTTTAGAAAGAAAACACATTTTTGTTTCACTCAAAGTTTAGAGAATTCTTTCATTGCAATTCCCTGTATCAATTTTGATTGATTAACATAGAATGGTACATTTTAAATGATTATTTTATACAGGAAAACATATTGTGTTTTACTTAATATTCAGAAAACTCATTTATTGCAATTCCCTTCACCAATTTTGGTTGATTTAAACGGAATATACATTATAAAATGAATATTTTATACAGAAATCACAATTTTGATTTACTTAAAATTCAGAAAAAATTCTTTTATTGCAACTCCTTGCACCAATTTAGATTGATTTACACGGAATGGTACATTATGAAATGAATATTTTATACAGAAAAACATATTGTTTCACTTTAAATTCAGAGATTTCTTAATTGCAATCTACTGCAACAATTTTGATGATTTTCACTGAAAGGTACAAAGGTAAAAATTTAGAAAAACAAATTCATTTGCAATTCTTTGCATGTTTTAGATTTACATTGGATGGTACGCCAGTGCATTATGAAATTATTATTTTATAAAGAAAACATCATTTGTGATTGGTTTTGATTGATGAAAACGAAATGCTACCTTTTGATATGAATATTTTAAACGACTTCTTTCGATGAAATCATCATCCTTCATCGATTGTGGTTTATTTTGATTATTTTTCACTAACTGCATGGTACATTTTTAAATTGATATTTTATATAAATGTTTATAGACAATTTGTGCGTGCAATCAAACGTAGCTGTGCTAATTAGTCAACGGCCCCTAACATTTCCGACATTTCAGTTAACATTCAGTTGGATGGATAAAACAGGCTTATCCTGTCGTCATGACTTGAATTTTAATAACATTTAACATAATTACGTCAACCAAGACGAACCGGAAAAGAATGAACCGGAACCGGAAAAGAATGACGACTATCATGGATCTAACATTTTCATTTTGAAATGTTAATATTGTAAATGTATGTGCTTTAGATTCCAAGAAATAAGAATACATCCCCCGATTCATAATTATAACATTTTGCGTTTATCTTAACTAAAAAAATATTATAACATAAAATGTAATCATTATTTATGATCGCTAAAACCCTGCCAAAATGAATCATGATAACAATGATAAATGCACCAGTAATCAAGACCTTACCGATACTGGTACTGTACCAGTACATTTTTATAATGTATACCAGATTAGACACAGTTTAATACCATCTCTTTCTATCGAGATAATAATATAATATTTCACTAATCAGAGAAGACTGTATTTTTTTGGTACCATATAAAGATACTCGAGGAACATTTAACGCTATATAAGTGAAACTGGCATTTAATCATAAAGTTAACGTATTTTTTAATTAATACATATTCTATAATCTATTTATGTACTCTATGCAGTACCGTATGATTAAGCTATTGTTATAGCATTTTTCAAGTTACCAGGGTTCTGTACTGTACATACTATTTTAAAAGAGACATTGGTGCGTAACTGACTTAATATATAAAACAATTAATTTTGCAATTCTCATTGGTTGTAAAAAAAAAAAAATCACCTGACATATTCTGTCCTTTGACAATGAGTCTTTACTGTCAACTGACCTTGATCGTCTGCCTTGGATGATTACAAAGAGCTGAGGAAATCTGGTTGTCTGAGTTTAGCTACATTTACTAGTTATTAAGTCTCCCAAACGAAGTTTGGAGACTTATTGTTTTTGTACGGTTCTTCTTCTTTCTCGCTCTGAACTTGTCCGTCGCGTTTCTCAGAGATGGCTGAACAGAATTGTACAAAACTCTAGGATACAATAGGCCTGCATATCTAGATGTGCACGCTTGTTTGATTTTTCTCATTTGGGGTTGGTCAACCACTTTTCTGGGGGGTCAAAAGGGTGTGGAGTCTAACATTGAACCTTATGGGAAAAATCGAAGACTCTATTGTAAATGGTAATAACTTAAAAACGGACAAAGATAATAATATAGGGTTTTCAGAATCATATATTGACTGTTACAGGCAATATTTAGGGTTTATAAGATCTGACCCCTGGGGTCATCCCCAACCCCCAGGAATTGGAAATGACCATATATCTCAGAAACTGTTAGAATCCTGACCCCTAAACCATATCTATTCTTGTTTCATGTGTTAAGGACCATCAAATGGTATGTAGGTCATGGGCCCCGGGGGTGGTCCTGACCCCCCTCAAACTGAAAGGGCTCAAATGTCTTGAAAACGATCGAGATCCCCACCCCTAAACCATATATATTCTTGTTCCTTGTGTTAAGTGGCATCAAATAGTATGTAGGTCATGGGCCCCGGGGGTGGTCCTGTCCCCCCTCAAACAGGAAGTGCCAGAATATCTTGAAAACAGTTAAGAACCCTACCCCTAAACCATATATATTCTTGTTCCCTGTGTTAAGGGGCATCAAATGGTATGAAGGTCATGGGCCCTGGGACTTGTCTTGACCCCCTCTCAAACAGGAAGTGCCCAAATATCTTGAAAACGGTCGAGATCCCCACCCCTTAACCATATATATTCTTGTTCCTTGTGTTAAGGGTCATCAAATGGTGTGTAGGTCATGGGCCTCAGGGGTGGTCCTGACCCCCCTCAAACAGGAAGGGCCCAAATATCTTGAAAACGGTTAAGAACCCCACCCCGAAACCATATATATTCTTGTTCCTTGTGTCAAGGGGCATCATATGGTATGTAGGTCATGGGCCCCGGGGATGGTCCTGACCCCCTCAAACAGGAGGTGCACAAATAACTTGAAAACGGTTGAGATCCCCATCCCTAAACCATATATAGTCTTGTTCCTTGTGTCAAGGGGCATCATATGGTATGTAGGTCATGGGCCCTGGGGGTGGTCCTGACCCCCCCCCTCAAACAGGTAGTGCCCGAATATCTTGAAAACGGTTAATATCCCCACCCCTAAACCATATATATTCTTGTTCCTTGGGTCATGTTAGTTCACCTGATATATAGTAAAGGACCCCTGGGAACCTCATGAAACTTTGTCGGTCATCCCCTACTCTATATGATAGCCTCGTTCGTTTGGGAGACTTTATAATCGCCCCGATTATAATTACATCTTGTTTCAAATATGACTATCTAATCGGGTGATTATATAACTACATGTATTATGGACATCATTGTTCAAACAATATGTGGCTATAAGGACCCATGTAAAGTGATATCGACCGAAGACACAGAAAAGTGATATCGACCTCGCAATCTCAGTCTATATCGCTTCGGTCAATATCACTTCACCTATATGGATCCTTATAACCACATATCAACCTACAAAGAAGTCCATAAATAAATAAAATTACAGAGAGCTGTAGTTTACATTAATACGGTTCAAATTCACGGTCACTTTTACATTAAAATTGTTTTGACGTTGCATGTGCGTAACACGAGATCATTTTTCCCTGTTGAAATAGCTTCACTAAAAACGGAGAAAACCTCAACTTAAAACTAGTTTATAGCCATACAATTTCAGATTACAATTACAATTACAACTTTGAGATGTGTTTTATTCAATTATGTAAAAATCTCAAATATGCATAAAAATGCCATAAGCACTCTTTTCTCATGGACGCAATCATATAATTCAACTTATGCACCGCGTAGAATTTTTTAAAATCAATTTTGTGCGGCGTTTGTGTGTCTGTTTTTATCCCAATCGATTTGGGTGTACATGTATTCAACTTTCACATTGTTAATTTCAATTTCCTGATATAAAGCATAGAAATAGAAAAGGAAATCTCTTGATGTGAAGAATAAGAATTATCGCATGTGAAATTTAAATATAGAGCAATAAGTAATAAAAATGCTTATGTGTGACATCTTTAAAGTTACTGTAGTTCTGGGGACTCTTTCGTTTATACAGTCTTTTTTGTTTAAATGATATGTAACATAGAACACTGGATAAAAAAAATTAGAATAAGAACTTGGGAAATCAAAAATTGATTTTGCCATTTTAATGTAACCCCATTATTGTATTATTAATGTAACCCCATTATTGTATAATTAATGTAACCCCATTATTGTATAATTAATGTACCCCATTATTGTATAATTAATGTAACCCCATTATTGTATAATTAATGTAACCCCATTATTGTATAATTAATGTAACCCCATTATTGTATAATTAATGTAACCCCATTATTGTACATGTATAATTAATGTAACCCCATTATTGTATAATTAATGTAACCCCATTATTGTATAATTAATGTAACCCCATTATTGTAATAGTTACCAAAGTGGATATACACGTGTAGTTTGTCGTTATCCTTCTGTGAGCAATATGTTCCATGGGCATTATATAAAGTTTTTAATCATGCATATTTCATATTCAATCGAAATAATAGCGACCTTGGTTTTTCTACGATTTTCTGTTTTGAATGTCTCTTACTCGTCATATTTTTGTTTTTTAATGCAAAAGTCTCCATTTTTATAACAATTTTATATATGACTTTAATAATTTTTTTTTTGGTTTTGTTATTTCAGATATTAAAGAAAAGAAAGGTTTAGTTGTTAATTGTAATATATTATAAAATTCGCAATTGGTAATTTATTAAAATTTTGGTCAATACTATGTAAAAGTGGTTCTTTTTAAATTGTGGAAAGCTTTTTGCTTTGCTAGTGTCAGTCAGTCTGACGGTATGCCATGTATTTTGTCCAACAAATACTTGTAATCAGTTTGACTGTACTTCAATTCCAGGCACAGATTGATAAACCACGGAGAAGTCATGGAGAAGGCTTATACATAGGCATTGCCTGCTGCCTAATCCATTTATGTAAATATATATTTGCATAATAAAATAAGTTCAAATCAGAACGATTAACCAAAATTAATTATCAGATCAAACGGTTAAGGCAACCATTCCTCGTGCAGCTAAATAAATTACGGAGGTCTGCTATTATAGGAATCATTGCTTTGTTTGCCATCTATCTTCTAAGGTAGGTTTTCTCACAGCTTATGGTGTATAAAAAATGAATTTGTGGTTTAACAATATATAAACCTACATGTATATACATGAAAAGGTGTCAGTTACATAAAAAATTATTATTATTTTAGAAGTGGCTTTAGAGCGAAAAATAATTTATTTAAAAATATCAGAAATCCAACTACTGTAATATTGCTTAATTAATTTCATAAACAAACGAGGGTAATTTTAGTGCAAGTTTTTCAAGGGTTTACGATAATGTATAAATCTTTTTAAAAAACTTTAAACAGTTTTGAAAAGCATTTTTATTTCATACAGCTTTGAGTAATATATCTTGACCTATTACAAAGAAATATGATTATATAATTTATTTTGAATTTCCCGCCATTAGTCGTCCGTATAGAGCCTGTTGTATTGTGATGTTTCTTCCTTCACCAGTGCCTCGTCCTCTGTATCCAGTATCAATGCCTGTTAAAGCAAATTATAGTAATTCATGAATATCCTCTCAATATTCATTGTTCACAGAAAACCACAAAAGCAAACAAATAGAACTATCAAAGTCTTACACCTGAAAAATATTAAAGGGCCTGGAAAATTATCTGGAATATTTGGGTACAATTTAAAAATTTTAAAATGTCTAATTACATGTATGTGTATTTAATTTAGGAATAAAGTACTTACGTGCAACATTCCAACTATTTGACTTGTGCATAACAGCTAGTTTTAGAGTGTGATATTCATGCGCGGATCCAGAAATTTTTCCCAGGAGGGGGGTGTTCAAGGGATAATTTTTTTTGCCGTGGGGGTGGGGTGGGTGGGTGGTCCAGTGCCTATTTTTTTGTAATTTGTTGAAACCCCCTCCCCCAGATCCGCGCATAATATTTTCGCAGATTTTCTCACAAGGAACAACATACGACTGCGTTTGTGCTCAAAATCGGAACGGTCATAAATACCCTTCCTAGTTATGACGATCTTGAACGATACTCTATCCTTGCAACTTCGATTTGTAGAAAATCAAAGCTTCAATTACATTAAAGTGCCAAGTTTATTATTCAAAATATTTATCACAGCTACCACTGCGCACCAAATATATTTTAATTATTTAGCGATAATTTTCTCTTTTGTTTGATTGCAATTTCAACAGGCTTTTTTCCGCTTAAAAATTTACAAATCTCTATAAAGGCATTTTTCCAACTTTAAGAGGGCTCGATGATCGTGGCCATTTTTAGACTGTATTGATCTCCTTTAGAAGAAAGGCTCTAGACAAAATTAAAAATATAGGAAAATACCCAAATTAAAATTTTAAAATTTATGATTTTTTTCTTTACTTAATAATACTTTATAGGTAAATAAATCATATCTGGAATTTTACAAAGCTAGGTATCGTAGAACTAGTATAGTCACTTCGGTCTTGAAAACAACCAATGGCGAGCACTTGAGTACAGAACAGTTTTGAAATACTGCTTCTATATAACAATTACATGTAGTCAACGTAGTCAGTCTAAATGTTCTAAATGTAACAGTTGTAAAGTACCTGTAGCTTGGAAAATTCTTTACATCCTTACCATAAATTCCTCTGTACACCCTTGTTTATTATGCTTACATTACATTCCTCTGTACATCCTTGTTTACCATGCTTACCATACATTCCTCTTTGGTTTTGACAGAGCGTAGAATAATGGTACACGGACTGGTCAGAATTAACAGTCCACCAAGTGACCACATGAGGCTGAAAACCAAATTTAAACACATAAAAATGAGTTCTTACATCTCTATATATTTACGTGCAGAGATTTACGGAGTGAACTTAAGAATTTTGAAGAAGTAGGGAAGGGGTTGGTGAAGATCTATGCATGTTTACTACACCTCAATTTTATAAAGTACTGATACTATAGTTTTGGAAGCCATGTTACATGCTTTAAATAATTATATCATCAGCGTCCATAAAATCTGCAGATTGAGTTAAGACATGTGATAAAACTGAAATGTGTATTACATGTATGTATATACATTTACCTTGGAAATCCGAACCGTTTTGCAACTTGCCCACCAAGGAGAGGTCCTTTAATAACAAAAAAAATGGGGAATTCAAACCCATTTATTGCACTGTTTTAATTAAAACTGCAGTTCAATATAATTTTTGGGGTAGTGAAAGGAATATACTGTCTTTATTATCTTATATAAGAATAGTAACAGAGAATAAAATGCAACCTAATCCATATGCAAGGCAGACCGACAACTGAGCGACTGTGTAGACTGTTCCATAGGAAGCCATTCGACGTGTATCCACCAATAAAGCTAGCAACGGCATCAAAGCCGCATCAACAATACCTGTAATTGAATGGAAAGTATAGAAGTTGAATGCATTACCGCAGTTTTCATTCTACAAGTGATTGCGATTAAAACTGGATTTAGTGGGAATTCAATATAACGCCAAGATGAAAACAATTTCTCAGTACATCATACATCCCACATTTGTACTTCATTGGGAAATTCTGTTACAGTGTTTTATGCTGTAATATGTTTTACGGTGCGACCGTTGGGGCGAGCGCAGCATGTGATCAAACAATGAATTATGATAAATCAATAAAAATGAAATTAACAACGTAAATAAATTTGATTGCAAAATAAAATAAAACATACCTATTTTTTAAGGAAATTTCCATTATCTATAGTTTATAAGATTTCATATGTTATAAGATTTGTTATTTATTTATTTATAAGTAGAACAATAGTTTAATCTCAGATAAGATAAAATGTTGTTGAATAATAAAGATTTTAATATAAATGTTCATTGCACTGTATCTCCTCTTTTAAAGTGATTGTAACGTCAGTTCATCCCCTTTTTTGCAGTCGACATTGTTTTTTATTAATTATTATTATTTTTTAATTTACGCTTAAAAATATTTGCTTATCATATTAAAGGGACATGGAGTTGCCCCCCCCCCCCCCACACACACACACTTGGGATTGGAAGCATGTAATAAATGGAAGTGAAAATAAAGAAACCATTGAACTGCTAAAGAGCTGAAGGATTAGAATTTTCAGAATTTTGAGAATTATCTTCTTTTTTCTTTTTGCTTGTAAAGATTTTTTGGATGAGGCTGCCATCCACCCCCCCCCCCCTTTTAAAAAAACCGATGCTACGTGTACGTTCCTGGAAATTACCGTAATTATAGTGAATAAAATAAATGTGAGCATTCATCCAAACGAGTGCAAGTTACAACTGTTTCCTATATCTGAAGAAATGTCCTCATTCTTTAGCTTTGCAAGTTGGTAATTTCAGCAGATTTACAATAACTTCAGTTAGAGTAATTTCCCCTTATTGTGACGTCAAAGTTCCATTCTCTCACCAGAGGTCGTGCTACACAAGTTTCGCTTACACCTCTGTCAACGCCGGAAAAATAGTCTGTCACATGATCAAAACAAGCATGGCGAGCACATGGCATTGTTGATTCGTTTCTTCTGTACAATCAGCTTGAAGGGGAGTCATCGACGGGCGAAGACTTTGAGGACACGTTTAAAAACATCACAGGAGATGACATTGCTGCTGATTTATGTAAAATCATCGATAAATCGGTAGCGTACAGAAACTGATTTTTCAAACATCTGTCAAACTAGATCATGTGATCATATTTTAATTTTTACCTCCGCAAAATAGTTCTTCCAGTAACGTTGAAATAAAAATAAATAAAGGCGTTAAAGATTTAAATTAAATTATTTATAATCATATTCATAGATAAAAGAAATAACTACATAGAGTTTAATTACATTTTGCCCATCGTTTAAGTTTGTACAAGAATCTTGTACATCGGGCGTTGACAGAGGTGTAAGCGAAACTTGTGTAGCACGACCTCTGGTGAGAGAATGGTCAAAGTTCACGTTGGTTAAGTGTCGTCTGACTCTTTAAAACTCCCCTGAGAAATAAAAGTAAGCGAAGTATACTGTTTTATTTACTTAAAAAGCATGATGTTCTTAAAATTACACATCTTATATGCTTCTCAAAAGTTTTACTTTGATTCTCGCGAGAACGTGAGGACTTGGAAACCATTGGTACTATGAATTGTGGGTCCAAATTTACTGACCAATGTGCAAACCTTTGTGACGTCACTCGAATATTTTTTTTTTTGATTGAAAGTGTACTGAGGTGAACTTTAGAGGTAACATTGACTGTATGTCGTATACATCGTTATTGTTTTGATTGTCTTGCTGATTCTCGTGAGAGTGTGAAGTGATCAAAATTGCCATGATTACAGGGAACTACTGGGACGATTAAAACAATGCATTACTGGCCCGATTTACTAACGCCAAAAAAATCCGTTGAATGAATGTGCAACTGGTCCGAATTTTCTATTCACACACGCCTTGCCGTTAGAGCTCGCTTCGCGCCGGCGCTGCGCGCCGGCGAGCTGCGCTCGCTATTAAATTTTCCCTTGAAATTGAAACCGCATTTAACTGTTCCGATATAGAAAACTGTAATCCTTACAAATAAAACGAGAAATCAACAGCATTACCAAAAATGGCCAACTCTTATATATTCGTTGGTTTATGGTTTTATCACCCTACTATGGAAGGACTGAGAATGCATAGTACCTCCAAAGAAATCATTCGTGTGTCTGTATGTCTGTCTGTCTGTCTCTCTCTCTCTCTCTCTCTTTTTCTCTCTCTCTCTCACCTAATCCAAGTCCAATTCCAAAGTGAGGAAGCATTAGCTGAGTCACTGATGTTGAAAACGGTATCTGAATTTAGAAACACAAACCAACTTGATACCTGTTTTATATGAATCAGATTTAGAAAACGGGCATTTTTTACTTTAAGTATTGATTTTAAAAGATATCAAGTAGGAGACTTATTACTGAATGTATCATTTTAAAAAATGAAGATTCATAAAAGAAACTATGATAAGAGTAAAATCGGCAGGACGTATTTTTACGGCTATCCGTGAATAACGATGTATATGTGTATACTAGTACACTTTAATAATAAAAAAAAACACCTTGTACTTTTCTTCATAAAAGGTTAACTTACACAAATCAGACAAAATCCCAGTAGAAGCATACAAGATAAAGAGCATACCCATCTGTAATTATATTAAAATATTATCAGTTAAAACTTAAATTCGAATGCATAATGTAATACAGAATAATTACATTATTTTCAAACAGACATAAAATGAAATCCAATCCAATGTTTAGCTGTTAATTGAAGGCTTCTTCACGACTAACTACAGAGGCTGGGCGATGGTGCCACTTCTATAGTACACATATCTACATGTACCTCCAAGAAAGTCTTTGGCGAGTTTATAGTTTGGAATAAAATCAATATAGTAATGTGACACAGTTCAAGTGAGTTTTACTCTAAAGAGATGAAAGCGTGTTTGTGTATTATAATTTACCATTCTTCCAACTGATATATTAAGGATTAATATATATTTTTACAACGTCCCCTTGGTTTTTCTTTAACATTAGCTATACTATTTCAGTTGCGCAATTCTTATAGCTGAATCACCTTCCTATTTCTTTGGCTACCGCTCCAAAGAAATTGGTTCCTATGAAGTAACCAATGCTGTCTGGTAGGAACACTAAACCTATGAATGAATATAATAGTAGAACCATTTTTAAAACATAAGCAACTTTTTCATACAATGAGCAGACGTCAAATGTTTCATTAAGTGATGTTCTTAATCTTCAAAAATTCATATGTTTACGGTGACGTCTTTTCTATCGACATACACAACTTTCAGAAACAAAATTAAGTGAAAACACAGAAGTATAAAATTCATTGGTGTAGAAGTTTGGATCAGCCATTGAAAAAATAGTTTTTGTTCTAAGTGAGTTCTAACTATAATTACTTTGTTTACGTAAAATGCATAAAGATATGAATTATGATCGATCCATATTTATTTTAAATTAATGTTATCTAAACTCAAACAACTGTATAGAAAACAATCATCGTAAAATATATAAAGCATATTCATAATGAATGTAAAATGTGTTTATTTAAGGACTATATTTTGCTGGATAGACCTAGTAATTTAGGATTTAATATTAAGGTTAACGAAGCGAAACAATCAAGCACATTTATCGCCTTTTTGACATAAAGAGAAATTGTATGTCTTATTGATTTTCAATACGTTCTTTGATAATTATCGATACATTGTTAATTTTTCTTCCCATGTCGAGGTTTACAAAGTTCTGGTACTCATCAGGACTGTGAGTAATGTTGGTTGCATATTTCTAAAATTTGGTCAATGTTAGTTGTGCAATTCGTTGCCTTCATTATGTTTGGGAAATTGGTGAAATTAAGCTTTTTTGTTTTATCCCTCTTTCAAAGGTGTGTGTTTTCACAAACATTTCCAAAACGTGCATATCATATCGTTTAAACATTTATTTAGAAATATTTACATTTTCAGTGACTTTGCCTGTGATAACATTACGTATCAATTTTGTACTATACAGTCCAATAAATTCAAAGCGGGTTTGCTTATTTATATTAAGATATTTAATCGTACAGTTGCTAAAATTATGTAAATATAAGTAATAAAGAATCATTATTTGAATATTATGAGTTGATAATTTCGGTCGGGGCGTCATCAAATCTATCATTATTATAAAGCCCTTCGGGCTTTATTAGATTTGACCACGCCCCGACCAAAATTATCACCTCATAATACTCAAAGAATGATTCCTTATCCTAAATAATTGACACAAGTTAAGGAGGCTGGGTGGTCAACAAATTACCCATCAGATCTACCTTAAATTTTTAGATATGATTTTTTAAGCTATAAACTATTATTTGGTTAAGAAAAATTCCTTTTATTTTGGCTTTTAAATTTGAAATAGTTTCCTATATCTTTATACAGAGCTTTCTTCTCTGGTAGATCAGTGTTGTCTAAAAATGGTCATATTGACAACTATCGACATCCAACTCTCTTAAGTAATTGTATGGCAAGTGGAGCAGCAAAAAGTTAGTAAATGAATACGCGTCATTTATGATATTCGATGATCATCCAGGGAAGGTACCTAGCTGCCATTTTGGTGCTTTCATGGTATCGATGATCCAGATCGGTATCGTTGGCTCCAAGGTCGCCATCGCCATGGTTGTAAACATGATTATTCCTGTTCAATAGATAATGACATCAAAGTCGTCTAATCGCCCAGATATCGATAAAAATATAAAACAGATACCCCGCAGAACCGAATCAATTACTCCAATAGAAATGGAAGTTCCGTAGTTCATGATCAAGATATAAAACTTTTGGTTGACAGTCTTTGATGGCTAATTACAGGTGATGGAAGGTTTGAGGTTGACCTACCCGCCGTAATTAGGATAAAGGGATCTTTCAGAAGTGTCAAGATGGAAGATTGCAAGTATTTGCCAGGAACCTATGGTGCGAAAAAAAGTTAGAATATTTTGATATGGCGTATAGAATTATTTTATCTCTGTGAAATCGAAAGTGGTTTTTTTTTTTTAAATAATGCTCGTTCACGCAGACGATTACCTACCTTTATCTTACGTGATCTGCAGATAATGCAACCCTGAAAAACTATTTTAAGAGAAGTTTAACAGGTAAACTTAAGCATTGAAAAGAGGCAATACATTGAATTACTTTGAACTAGTTTCCAATTTTATATGAACTCAAGAATAAATCCATACCGATGTCGATAATGACGAAGAGACACAAAATAAGGAAAGGAGACGATTGTCCACAGTAGTCGTACAAAAATCCCCCAAAAGGGTAGCCAACTACACAGAAACAAATACAAAAATAAAATAAAAATCAGTTGCTTATATTAAAAACAAAAAGAAATTCTGTTTTACATACAAATATTCAACATATATAAGCCATTTATCCTTAAAAGAAATATGTAAAAGCACAGAATGTTGTAACGTAATTTTGATTATCGGTAATTCTTAATGAAATGCCGAGTTGTGTATGCCCATAATTACTGTTTTTAAAATTAAATAATTTACGGTTTACCTACAACTCCAAATGCAACCCCTCCCATTGCCACACCCATAACCTTGCTCCTTTCAAGGTCACTCGAATAAAGTTCAGCCAGGATACTCAAAGCAGCTATAGAGGTAAAGGCTGAGGCGATACCGTGAACCAATCGTCCTGCCAGGAAAGACACAAAGCTCCCCGCGCATGCGTAGACTAGTAATAGTAAGCAGCGAACTTTTACATCATTAGCAGTTTTACGAAATTCTATTGAATCCTTTGTTTGTTTACTTTTTTTTTAGTTCATTTGACTTTGAATTGTTATTAAATCATGGTTTAAAAGTAGGTACACTCACCTAATGAAGATACAAGGAGTAGAATGGTTCCCACAGTCAGTAAAATATGGTATTCATATCTAAATTACAAAAATCAACCTTGTTAGAAGAAAATGAACATATCATTACACTGGGATACAAACCATGTACTTAATCAAACGGTTTCAGTCAGTTTAATTTTTCATTTTATAAATGTATACTTTAAAGATAAAGGTAATGCGTTGACTAATGTATAAATATGAAACGAGTGTTATCAAAATGCATCTTATGCACGCATAAGAAGCAGCAGATATGTTATATCAATTCAGTACTTGTATAAAAAAAAAGATAATATGTAAGACTATTTACAAAGAGCAAAGTTTTCGTAATTTTCTCATTTTTATTAATTTCGCCGTGATTTGTGACAAGATTTGTTTTTACCTGTTAATCATTCATTACTCATTGCTCCTTATGGCAACCGTAAACTATAATAAAAGTATTAAACAATATATCATTATACAATCACTTTTCCTACAGCAGTACCTTTCAGAAAGACATCCTACACAGGGATTAGCTAGGATTTGTACTAATGCTTTGGAGGAAAGAAGCAATCCAACCTGACTGTTCTCGTCCAGGGCTTTGTACGATTCCTGTAGCAACTGTTTGGTGAAACTGAGAGAATCCGATATATTTTTGTCCGGGAACGCTAAATTAGGACTAATGTTCCCGTTTCCGTTTTTGTCCGGGTCGTCAATTCTGTCGAGTTCCATTAACACCTCGGGAATGATTGGAACTATCATATGAAATAGAAATTGTGACAGTATATATAAAAAAAAAACTGACGAAAAATTCATAGATAATCCCAACAAGTAAATATAATGATAAAATGACATATTAAGTTAAGTTTATGTATTTTACTTCAAATCAGTAATACATGTACAATAAAACCAAAAAAACAAGCAATACATAAGGTAAGTTTTGCATCTTAAAAAAATATATTATTGCACTGATATCAAATGTAATATGACTTACCTACTGATGTAAGTAAAATATTATCCAGTGTGTTTGTATAGAAAATTAGACAAAGAATAGTAGTTCTTCTGACGAACAAGTTTTCCAGAAAAGATGAAATACGCTCCATTCTGTTAGAGCTTTCAGGGACAAAAGAAACAATTAATAAGACTTCGACGAAGAATATCTGTATCGAGAACAGACAATTAATGAAAGTTAATTCTGAAACACTCGTCCGTCGATAATATTGTAATTGAACATCATTACGTTTTTATTTCACACTTGGTAGGTTCTATAACGAGAAAAAAGAAGAAATTGGACTCACTGGATAAATTGTAATTAGCAATATCATGAAAAACGAAGATAAAAAATATTTTTTTCGGCAAGGAATCCGAATGCCTGTTTTCTAAAGCTTTTTTTTTTGTTGTTCTACATGTACACGTGTATGATTTCATTACATTTTACAAATGGCTGTAAACATAAGTTCATTGTCTTAATAAAAAAAGAAACCCAAATTTTTAAGTACATGTGGAAACATTTCTTTAACATTGGTAGGGATTGAGGATTGAACATTCAATTAAATAAGTATATGTATGTAAATTTTATACTTCTACAACAAAGAACGATTATCAGGAAACAATAACAAGCAAAATCAAATTTCATCAATTTCAGGAGTAAAATTGAAAAGGATTCAAGGTACAAGAAGATTCAATTTGATATATTCTTCTTCAATAAGATAAAAGTGCATTTTATGATTTATTGTTCACATTGCACCCATGGGGGAGTAAAGATCTGAAGAAAAAATACACTGAAAATGCAGCTTTTGTGCGTAAAGCATAATAAATCAACGCTATAGTACATGTTTTTTGCATGACAATATAATGCTAACGACTGCATGCAAAAATCTAACATATTTACATAAAGCGAATGAAAGATGTTTACTCATTCTGAATATAAAATTGATATTATAAAAGAAAATCAAACAAATAAAAATGAAGAGATTATATTATACATGTATATTTATGTTGCAATCATAGAAAAATCGAACTATGATTAAAAAAAGGCCCAAACTGAATAAAGAAAATGGCCAGTATGGTGATGAGTTACACAGAAATCGATAATCGATAATCGATGTGTTGTTGGGTTGTGGGGGGGGGGGGCTACTAATATGTATTCACAATTTCAAAAGGATGATAAAAATTTGATATTGATGAAACAAATATAAAATCTATAAAAATCTGATTTTAAAAACCATTTTTGACTATTAATATTATTAAACTCATGTTCTAGATAAATAATGCTAAGAAAAATAAAAACTACCCTCTGACATATTCCCTCCTAACCCTTTAAATCATAATTAAGTCATAAAGTTTTCAACAGGAGGTCTGTGTTTTGTCCAACATGACGGCGAGGTTTATCTTAAAATCGGATTTTTTAACAAGGTATTTCAACATTTGTACCTTGTTTTCTCTTTTTCTCCGTTTACGTATTTTTTTTATGTATAAATACTCTATATATTAACTGAAAGTTATTGTTTTGCTAAAGAATGCATTGGCCTACATATGTCATATTTCATTATAATGATTGCATTCTGGTCGTCACTTACCCGCATCTATCTGTAAGCAAAACACGGCAATCGAAGTAAATAAGGACCAATTAGATGTGGTCTCTTAGAATTTTACTGGCACGACATACGACCTGTCCGGAAAATGTTTTTGTTCTGTTTGTCCCGTGGACGCATTTAACCTAAAATGAATCTGCTTTGCCAGACAGAAAAGTCCGCCAAACAGTTTTCTGTGTCACCAATGTCTGAAGACCCCGGGCGACCCGACGACGCGTCCATTTATCAATGAAGACAACGCTGTAATGCTGAATTAACGAAAACAACCCTTTAATGCACTACATCAATTATAAGTATTAAATTTCATTATACCTGTCATTCTGACCATATCAACTATGTTTAGATGCGGGAAAAATAGAAGCATTAGGGAATACTGATTACAACTACATTGATGGAAAATTGGCAATTAGTTGGCATTTGAATTATTTATGCCCTTATTTTCACAGACATTAATTTTTATTTCTTTCAGTTTTGTAAATACATGTATAAAAAGCTTTACATAAATGCCCAAAACATTCCTTACAGTGCATACTCTTAGATATATAAGATATAGATGTACATCGCTTTGTGCTGTATTAAGTGTTTATTACTCAGGGTATTGACATGTATGTGCTTAATGCTGGCAACAGTTGAATGCTTTCCTCATATAACATTGACACCAGCAATAGAAATAGAAACGAAACAACGACGACAATAAAAACAAAAAAAAACCAACAACAAAACCCTGAACTGGACAAACAGAGCATTATCCCTACCCCCCCCCCCCCACCTCACTAAAAAAAACCCAAATTTTAAAAAAAGCCATCGTTACATCCACTCTCACACGACACATACATGATGACGAGATGTAAATCCACCCTCACTAAAAAAAAATCGCGAAGTACAGCATTATAAAGAAGAAAAATACATGTAAATCAGTTCTAATATTTTCCCCATAAAAACATACATACAAACACCAATTTAAAACAAGGAAGGGGGGTGGGGGTAAAAAAAACAACCAAACAATAATTCCATATATACACTTTAATATAACCCCCTCCCGTCCCCCATTTACATAGAATGGTAGAGAATAAACACAGTACTAATATGATGAATACTAAAATAAGGAATGATTGATACTGTCTTCGTTATTGGGAAACCATATAATCAGTGCAATTTAATTAATCGATTTTGGACATACATGTAATTAAATGAAATTCGTAGAGCTTGTATTGATATTATGTTATAAATCTTTATAATGCTAAAATCATCATTATCACCACAATAGAAACAACACATCTCCATTTGTTTTAAAGCTGGAAATACGAAATTTCAACTGATATTTCATCCCTAACTCAAACAAAAAATTATATAAACATTCGGTCACGGAAAACTAAACATTCAAGGGTAAATAGCCAAAAATAAAAATAGATTCATCTTCTTGATATCTTTTATCAACTCTTTTCAGAGATGATTAATTTTAAATAGCTGTTGATTAATTAATCCTACTTGAGTATCAGAAGATCAAAGATTCCGGCGGGACGCGGAAGATTAAGTTGTCAGTAGGACCATGAGCGAAGTGATTTTACGCTCGCCGGTGCGGATCAATACACGGCGGATAATAGCAAGCAGTGCAGGTTTTCTCACTTACTTCTGCATGCTTGATCAGAGAGGGTGAGTACATTTGTCGTGAGAATCTTTGCAGGTTAATTTCAATGTTGTTAAATTACCTCATCTCATGTAAACAGCTAAATGATTCAATATCTTAATCTGTTACGTAGTACATGTAAATAAATTACTATGTTGAAAAAAAAATACTTATTTTTCGGAATAGAGAATATTGTCTTTGTTTATGGAAGCATAAGAGCTGGAATCATGTTCGAGAGTTATCCTTGCAGAATTTTATTTAAATGAAATGAACTTTATTTATTTTACAACGATTGATAAACAAGTTCTACAACTTATATTAATATCTTTCGTTGGCACGGGTGTTAGAATTTTATTTGCTTTTCTAATCATCATTGATATTGTAATTAGTGTTAGACATGTACACAAGAATTTGCACGGATTACTAGTTTAAGTGAAAAAGTATTTCATTTTTCTTACGTCCGTAAATATTACAATATATATGTTCGGGATTTTTATGCAATTACCTAGCGTATATTACTATCATTCAAACATTCCTGAAATTTGGATTTAATGTCTTTGATAGAAAGTTATAGAATGAGATTTATGGACATACGATCCGCATTGATTGTATTTTTAGAAAGAAGTGCGTATATTTTTCGTAACCAAGTTTATTGACGACTATCATAACAGATTCTTTACAAAAAAGTGATTGCGTGTACTTTTGAAAATTAAGATCTGAAGAACTAATTGTTCAAATTCAAAGACACGGTATTCTTTCATGCAAACTTCTGTAGTTGAATACCGATTAGCAGCCAAAAGCAGCGAAGTAATAAACATTGAAAAATTCAAGACGTGCAACGCTTTGAAATGTAAGTATGGGCAATTGACGTCAGTTTAGGGGAAAAAGTCATGTCTACTTCAGGCTAGGTACAAAGAAAATGTATCTTTGTATTTTCTGTATTTCATAAAAAGAGAGACGATTATTAAAAAAAAGATACGATTTCTGGTCTAACTACTGGCACGCTTGTTGTAAAAAATCCCGGATTTATTTACGTTGCAGGAAACAAATCTGGCCGAGGGTGAAGAAAAACCCTTGAACGTTTTCCTGTTGGAGTGATATTAAATTCAGTAAGGGAGATATCATTTACATATTAATCAGAGTTTAGCATGTGTCAGAACAGCAATCTATCATTAATTCTATTGATATTTTTAAGATATAGTGATAAAACTGATAATTGTAGGGTTATTCTAAAATTAAAAAAAAACATCTTTTTACAAGTAATTTTGGAACGAATGTTCAATATCCAGAACAAATAAAGAATATCGAGGTTAAATTTTGTAACTACTTATATATTGTTACTCTTAAGCTGCAGAACTTTGCATTGCCTTCATATATTGTTTTTTTTTTAATTATCATGATTGATAAAAATTTTTTAATGGACTATTTTTCTATTGAATTTCTAATAAAAAACAAAACTCTTTCAATGTTATCAGAATTTTGAATATACATAACCCAAAAGGCGTCCATGACTTAGAAATAAAAGAAGCGTTGTTTGCGATTTATTTACTTTTGTTTTCTCTCTTTTTTTCTTTCTACAGAAAATCAGTTGACATTTCTTTTGAAAAAAAAAATTGCTACAAACTCGCGCACTTACATGTATAGCACTTTTAGAAAAAAAAATCTCTACGCTAAAAATTGTGTCGGAGGTTCCCTTGGGTCCCTGTCATATTTCCTCTTATTTTGAAAATGTAATTTCCGTTTTTGCTTACCCGTAGGTATAAAATTTAAATTTTATGTCATTTGCGGGTGGATTGCAGAATATGATTTGAACTTCATGAATTGCAATTAGCATACACGACTTAATGAACAATAAGATTCGCTTTACAGTAAAATTTGAGACATTGTAATTAGCATACAATACTGAACAATATAAGATTTGGTTCACAGAAGATTGAGACATTTCTTATTTGTCTTTTAATCTTTTAGCTAGTCCATTTAACAATTGACGTCAATCTCATGATGCTTAAAATGCAAAAGCAATGAAACAAAACAAATCAAAAGTTGTGGTTATGTTGTACAGGTTCATGTGATTAAAAATAAGTCATATTTGTATGGCCACAATCTTTTTAAACATTTTATATCACACCTTGAGTTTGAGAAAAATCTGAAAACAGACATCTGTGATACTGCATGTAGAGTGCACACTAGTAGTTAACAATTTCATTTAAATAATTGTTATTTTTGGATTCCGTTGAATTGGTCTGTATTTCACCTGCTGTTTTGACAGTCAAATGTAATTGCTTAACCGCGCAAAATAATTGGACTGTAAATGTTGTGACCTAAAACTATCAAATAAACCCAATTAAATCGATACATTTTAAAATGAACAAATTTACTATTCACTTCCATAATAGGACCACAGAACTAAATAAACATATCATACACTGTATACGGATTTAATACAAACGTTGTTGAATTTACGCGACTGAATAGCAATGAAAAGGGGACAGGCGTTGGAGGGGTGGTATGAGGATTGTGCTCAAACGATCAATTACAAAGGACACGTTTTTTAAAAATATCAGAACGAAGTTTTGGAATCGTTTTGTGTTTTGTTTTCTGGTTTTTTAGTGCTATAAACTTCATGTTAAACTTGAAAACTATTTTAGGCTATTCAAAGAAAAGAAGTCAACCTTTTGACATACTAATACTCTTAACTTCCGGACAGGGGAAATATCAGCAGTTGAATTTCTATATCTCGAACACTCATATCTCGAATTCAATGGATATGTCGAAGTGTTTTGTAAGGCCCAACCACTTATTTTTTCAGTACTTTACTCTCGATATCTCGAATAATCGGATATCTCGAAGTTTTTAAAACAGTCCCATCTAGTTCGAGATAACGAAGTTTGTACTTCCATGCATTGGTTAGAAAAAAGGTTGATGAATTTACGATAGAAAAATAAAGGCAAAAGAATAGACAAATTGTCACTGACTTCTATAGGAACCAAACCTTCATAAGTACTCTGCTAATGCTATCAAGTGTATGTTTCGTACTAGTATTGGTTGCAAACCTACCTTTTTTTTTTTTATATCCTAAAATTGCTTTGCTAGTAGATTTACAACGGACTTTGCACAGCTCATACATATAAAAGAGTACTAGTATATTCAAGCATAGCAGACGAAGTCTAAACGTTAACATAATATGTTTTTATACTTTCATGTTAAATACTGAAATCTGATTGGTTTAGACGCATTTGATAATCCGTGCTATAATTACGCTCAGCGTTAGCAACACACTTGCAACGGGTTACACTATATAAATAGTGCCTGTTTGGGAGGGTACCAGTTGAAATTGACACCCCGAGAAACCATTGTCAACCGACGCGAAGCGGAGGTTGACAATGGTTTTCGAGGGGTGTCAATTTCAACTGGTACCCTCCCAAACAGGCACTATTTATTTTATTATACTGAATGTCTTAATTTTATAGCAAATGTTACTGCTTTTATATAGAAAATACGTCAGTTCCACGCCGAACCGTACGCGCATAATTTACGCGCATGTAACAATTCGTTCTATCTGCCCGTTGCCAAGTGTGTTGCTAACGCTGAGGGTATGAGAACGGATTGTCAACTGCGTCTAAACCAATCAGATTTCAGTATTTAACATGAAAGTATAACAAAACGAATTGTCACATGCGCATCAATTATGCGCGTACGGTTCGCCGTAGAATTTACGTCATATCTACATAAAAGCAGTAAGTAAAGTTTTCTTTAAAATTAAGACATTCAGTATAATAAAATAAATACATGTAGTGTCTGTTTGGGAGGGTAACAGTTGAATTTGACACCCTTCGTAAACCATTGTCAACCTTCGCTTCGCGTCGGTTGATAATGGTGTTTTCTGAGGTGTCAATTTCAACTGTTACCCTCCCAAACAGACACTATTGATATATTGTATACAGTTAGATATTGTACCAAAACAATATAACGTCTGAATAACCTAAATATTTTTTCATAGTAGATATGATGCTGTTTTTGACATTGCTGTCCTCTGCCTTTGTTTTGAGTGAGTATGTTTCATTTCGTAAGATACTGTTATAAAAAAAAGTGGTACATGTATTAGATAACGCAATTCCAAAGATAAAATTTATGTTAATATTCAAATTCTATAAAATTCTTCCATCATATCTATTCAAAGCAGATATGCACTTGAATTTTATTGATGATAATATCTTTGTAGTGCAAAGCGCAAAACTGCATAGACTGCGAAACTGCACTTGGATTTTTTGTTTACCTGCATATATGATACTCATTATTTCAATTTATCTTGTTTAACCTCTTATTACAATGAAAATAAATTCGGATACATTTAGCCGGAAAAAACGATACAAGATAATAAGAACTGTTTTGTGTTCAGTTACATGTCAAACGGAATTCACTCCTATGACCTATGTGTACTACAGCGAAAGCCGAAACTGGAATGATGCAAGTCAGACATGCGCACAGACAGATGGAATGCTGGCCCTGTTTCCGGATATATCGACTGTTATGGACATTTTGGAAGAACTTCCGGCGATAAAGTAAGGGCATCCATTTTGTTATACACCAACCAAGCCTTATTTACAGTGTCGTGATCTTAATTGGCATTGATCGTCTTTTGTTTCAATGTAGTGTCTTGCAGCAAATACAAAATTAGAAAGAACTTTCTTATTAATTCATTGAATAATAAAGCCTGGTTAGAATGTATTTATCGAGTCTGTCTTAAAATTTAACTTGTTAATGTAGTTCGCCTAATCTGAGAATAGTTTTTTTTTAGAAAGTATTGGTGAATTGAAATTAAAGTCAAAATTTACTGAAACATTATTTACAAAATTTTGTTTACTCTGTAATTGGTGTTACTGCGATGATCTGGTTTGACCTTTTAAGAACCCGCACACACAAGGAAAAAGTTTACAGACTGGAGAACCTTGCTTTGATTTGAACATAGTTTTATAATGGCCGTTATCTGGGACTATGATCATTAAAAACAAATGAAGTCGTTTACTTCGATTAATTCACAAAAAACACAAAGCCATGAGTTTATTACTCATGTTACGCATTTCTAAGTATTATGTAATTCCTATTCTCGCAGCAAAACTCGGAGATGTTTGCACTTTTGTTAATCCAAGATTTTCCAAATCGTTCCTCCAGGTGAACGTTTAGGACTATTTGAATACTGTAGTACTTTTTGGGGGACATTTTCTTTCATTTAAAGTATTGGATTCAGAAAGAACCCCTTTTTTATAACGTTTCCTGTTATTCCTATCTTTGCTGTGTTAGTTTATTGAACCCGTATCATAATTATAGCAGTGCATAACAATTGTGAGACGATGTTCAACAGCTTTAGAAGGATCTTTTCGTATAAAAATGCATAATTATGTATATCAATTTGTTGAAAAAAAGTTTCGCAACTATAAATTAAATCACTGATACGTTTCTTACTGACTTTGTATAGTTGTTGTTTTTTTTCTTTTAAATGCAAATTTTGCAAACAAAAAAGAATTTAAAAAAATTAAAAAAATTAATAAATTATACAATACTTGAAAAAATATATATCATATTTTTCTTAATTGCAGAAATATCACGGTCTGGAATAACATAAAAGATACAAATTGGAATCGTCAACCTTCGGATCACTGTATTACCATCATTCTCAGTTCCAATAGAACGACGTCTCTGTTCCCATGCCAACAAGCGCTACCTTTTATGTGTCAGTATCAGAAAGGTAACCATTTATTGTTCAACATTGTCGACTAAGAGGCACGTAGCAATTAAGGGGTGGGGGTGACCCCTACACTTATGTACCTTTTTTATATATTAAACGTACGAGCCATGGCAATCGGTCCTTCCACTTTAAAAAACGATGATTCAACGTGCCTAAAAAAAAATGAAGAATGGCGATTGGTTGAATTCCACGGTGCCACATAATCACTGTGTATTCCTGTAGAACACTTCACAATGGCTTTAAGTTTTTTTTTAAACTACGCTTCCTGTTTAGGCAAACAATTGACCATATTTTTTTTATTCGATGCATTATATTAATTTTCACTGTGGTTAAAATTTCATGGATTATAAAAAATAGCGAATACAGTGAAAATAAAATGCAAAAAAAAAAAAAAAACCCACCAAAAACTCTAATCTTCATGTTAACTTTTCCATCTATGTTTTTCAAACGTCGCAGCTTTAATGGGAAGCGATTATGGTTGTCAATTGAAGTCTAGCATATGCTTTCATCTATCGTAGGTTCTTAATTGCATGTCTTTGCTTTCATCGTAATAATGTTTATATCTTCAACGAGTTTGACAAGCTCATTTATATAGATTAACAATACTGTCCGCTAATCATTGACCTACAAAATGAAAATCTTTTAATAGGATTGAAGTGGAAACACAAAAAGTTGATATGGACAATAATAAAATAACCAACATTTTCGGTATTTGGTTACAAATGCAAAAGCATAGTGGTTTGGGGTATTCCAAAAGTACATGTAAGTTGTAATGACAAGTTTGTAGAAAATAAAAGACAAGTGGTACCCAAGAACAATGATGAAACAGTTCTTTGATGCTGAATGTTTAACACTTGATTCCAAGCAAAAATTTCTAAATCTAGACACGGTGATAACAGTTCATCCAAAATAGTTCAAAGAGTTAAAGATTGAACGCTTGCCCGTAATAACAGGTCTATCAAAAGATATCTTCACTTATATTTCATATTATCAGTACACTTTGGTTATAGGTTAATTGATTTCCATGTCATCTATGTCAAAGGGACTCCTCTTCTTTTGAAAATTTATAAACACGGTTAATGATGTCTATCTTTCAGCACACCTTTTAATCATGGCTGTATCTGATAAACTTCTGTCAGGATTTGACAATTGGTAAAGCATCATAAACAACGTATTACGTCACGCTAGTCCATATATCACTGACGGGAGGGAATCTCTTGACAGTCTTTAATTGATCTTATCGTGATCCCTTGGCAGTATTTAATTGGTCATATTGTGTAAGGTGCGGTCGACCTCGATCTCCAAAAGACGTTATTTTAAATCGAACAGTAAAAAAATACACGTCAGAAATTTTCCTCAAATGCTGCTACATCGGTAGAGAGACTTTATCTGTAAAAAAAATTATTCCATTTCTTTTCATTTCCTTCTTATATAATAGTTTGTAGTGTCATTTAAACCAATCAAGAATGAAGGAATAAGGAAAGCCGAAGGAATTATAGGACATCAAAAATATGAACTTAGATAATAAACTAATCATATTGCTTTAAAAACGGTACGATACAATATACAATAAAAGACAACCAAGTCACACGTGTGACACACGTGACCTTATAAATATATCTCAGAGACGACTTAAAAATAAATCGTGAGTGCAATCATAAAATTGCTTCTCCGACTTTTGTTGGATGATAACTTAAGATAATCGGGTAAAATGAAGAATGCTCAGCTCATCATAACACTGTAACGATACTCTAGTCATTGAAAGCCTTAAGGAGGTTGGCACCTGAAATAATAGTTATGTCAATCATCCAAAAACCACTTGGATATAAAGAGTTCAATTATTCTATTTGTGACCCATGTCACATGCCATTTTTTGGAAATATTGGGCTCCAAACAGAAATGATAATTTTCCTAAAATTTTTGCTAAAATTTGACATTTAAATTGATAATTTGAAGAAATCAAACAAATATTTATAGTTTGAACTGTTATTTAGTTATGATTTTTATACAGTATGAGGTTGAACACATGTAGTGACTATAAAAGTAAAATCTAAGTCAAAGTTTACTGGTGGCTTCAAAGGCCAGTACATAAAGAACACAACAACAGATGTTACAAAATTTTGGAGTAATCCAATTATAATGCAAATAAAAAAAATTATAGTAATGTCATCTTTCCAAAACTTTGCATACAAATAGACATACATTTATTGTCTCATTTAAAAGTAAAACAAGTAGGGGTCACATCTAAAAAATTTGAGATATAGCATGAAATAAGCTAATTTCAGGCCAAAATTGGAGTTATTTTTTTCTTAACTTCTATGAAATATGAGCTAAATATGTCAAAATATATCGATAGAAATATTAAAATAATGTTTAAATATGTTTATTAGAACATCATGAATATATCATAATACACAAACTATCCAGAAGTTTGGTCCGTGCTGAAAATTAGGAAGCTAAAGTAACAGTACTCTGAAACTAATGAGTTATGAAAATTGTTCATTTCTTTCCTCAAAACCTTCCGCCACAAAATATAGTCTCTTACTAAACTCTGTAATATTGAATTTTTTTAAACAATTTTATTCAATAAAGTTTATTTGGCGTTGTAAAATATAAATATACTACTAGAAATTAATATGTGATGCAGAATTTTCAGCCTAGAGGTGACCCAAAATAGCTACCCAAAACCTGAGGAGCGAACCTCTTGAAGTGAAATATTCATAAAATGATTCCTCAATTAATTGTCATCATTCCTTTGGTATCAATCATCAACCGAAATATATAGGGAATACTGTCAGTAGTTGACCAAAACATTACGGCAAGATATAAGTGTTAAGCAGTTATAAGTAAATGCGCATATCATACATGCGCATTCATTTACACTTTACTTCATTTTTACGATGACAAATATATTAATCTTTCGTTTCTTTACTTTTCTTTGTTCGTTTCTTCTAAAAAAAATCTTCTTTTTACAGGACAGTGTCGGTATAGGATTTACGAACAAACCAGTATCCGGGGTAACAATGTTTTCACGAAGACCGCGATCACCTGGCAACGCTGTCACGACCTGTGCGAGACTGTCACCGAGATCACGTGTCGTAGCTTCGAGTATAACCCTGTCAGTCAGTACTGTCAGCTGTCAGACACCAACAGGTGGCGGGAAAATAATCAGTTCGCCTTCTATGTCAAGAGCTGGAATTACTACCACAAATCCTGCGTTACTGGTAAGACTCGATCTCATGTTATTATTCCGTATAGTGAGGTCTGCCCGTCACCACAATTATTACATTTTTCTCTTTGAACCTTTAAAAGTATATATTGCACTACCGTACTATTATTATGGTTTACAAATACTACCATTGACTATTTACTTGCAAACTTAGTTGATTTTCCACAAGATAATCAATAAATGACTTTAAAGTATTCATATTATTATTGTTCTTTATGATATTCTGTGTGTCTGCAAAACAACTATAATTTTGATTTCAGCTTTGCTTCAGCAAGAATACACGACGACTACACCCTCCCAATCAATTACGTCATCAACGACGTCTACTGTTTCCATTGAAACCAGTACCACAAAGAGCAAAGGTACAGCTAAGAAAGTAAAAAGTAGAGACTTATTCCTGGTATTGACAATCGAGCAAATATTAATGACCCTACCCTGTTGTCAAATTTCAAAGCATAACAAGTATGTCGATTTGTTTGATTCAGTAAAGTCAGAGGCACCACAACCACTGAGAATCTTGAAGTACGATCATTCATTGTCATGGCCAAAAGCTAATGAATTCTGTCAATCAAAAGGAGGAAGTCTGATTGTTCTGAACGACAAATCCATTATTCCAGAGGCTAACCTTACATCATCCGATAGGTATGTTGTTCATCAAGCCAATATATAATGTACATATGATAGTTACATGTATTTCATATTTTTACAACCAAACTTGAAATATTTTCCTGATGTAGTAAAGCAAATAAATGAATATCTAGTTTAGAGACTTTGTGGATCGGCCTTTCACGCGAACAGAATAAGGATTGGAGTTGGATAAACGGAGATCAACCCAATATAAGCCATTGGAAATATGAACCAAACCAATATGACACATCACAGAAATGTGCGTCGGTAGCTTTGAAATCTCCCTACTGGTGGTATGAAGGATTCTGCCATGAGGCTAAGCCTTTTATCTGTCAGTTTAGAGAAGGTAAACTCCCATGACGTTACAAACTTTTTTTTATTCTAATCAAAATAGATATCTTTAAGGTCCTTCTAATTACCTTATCTTTTTTTTTCACACTCAGATATTTGCAGATATCAGAAGGAAGTTGCATCGGTGATTGTATCTCACAACAAACTCGTTTTGGCTAACACCACCCTTTCAGAATGTTACCATGTTTGTAATTCGTCAACTCAAGTCACGTGCCGCTCATTTGAATATAATGCAGAAAATCAGGTCTGCCAAATCAGTGACGTCAATAAATGGACAGAAAGTCAATATTTTCTACAAGAGGTACCAGGCTGGGATTATTATCACAGAAAATGCTATTTTGGTAAATACTGTGAAAATCTATTTCATATTTTTTGTTGTTTGATGTTTTATTAAATGAATTATCAGTTCAGTTCATGTTACAATATGCATATTCTAAAAGGTATTGATGACTTCCTTATGCCAACAACAATGAAAGCTCAGTCAACAACAATAGTGACAACAGGTATGATATGATTGTACATGTATTTCTGATATTCTGAAATTATAAGTGAAAGTCAAAATTTATTTCATGTCCTATTAATAAATTCGTCAGCAAAAAATTCGTTAACTTAAATGTATGTTTATGTTGATATTAAGAAATTGATAAATGACAGGCAGAAAATTATATATTCTATTGTAAGTCTTAATTAATAAACATGTAGGTAAATAAACAACCTTTAGCGTACTTTAAATGATGTTTATTTTTTATTCCTTTGATGCGTCTTAGAAGAACTAACGGACCCTAGTACACAATCGCAAACAACTGAAACAACGTTCGAAGTCATTCAGCGAGAACTGACGGAAATGGGAGCAAAGATTCGCGAAAAGAAACGGCAAGCGTCAAAACAAAGCGTCATCGACACGCGTCCATCAGCCACGAGCGTCGGCGTCGTTGCTGTTGTGATTATCGTGTCAATGGTTGGTGGGGTCGTCTTATTGGATATAGGAACGCTTCATCTTCATTGTCAACACTTCGCAGGGAGAAAGAAAAAGAAAAGACAAAAACATAACTATATAAAGAAGAAACAGTTTGAGAGTGACTGCAATAATTCGACCTATGTGGCGGAAAATACATTCTGTGATCGATGCGGACATCGTTTGACGCGTAATAGTTCCGAGCTGAGCAGGCAGAACATTGGAACGAGCAGTTTAGAGGACATAAAGTGTGTTTTTAACTCAAAGGAAGATATTTTACTCAACGAGAGCAAAAATAATAATGTGGAAAATTCTTATAATGATAATGACACACAATTATGATAAAAGAAAATTTTCATTGCTGTACATAAATATACAATCAAAATAACTTGTAAATACAATATCTAATAATTCTAATTGTAAATTTTAAAATGATGCTAGTTTGCTTGATACTTGTATACTATAAATATTCAGTATTTGCGCAGTACTTCTTTGTCTGCAGACATCAAAGTTACTATTTTCTGTGTTTTCTTTGATTCATTTTATTACCAAATGTTATATATGTTTATGTATGTACATCGAATATGTAATTTGAAATAATCTTCGTTTTATAATGTCTGATTGACCAATGTTACTAAATATGAGCGTCAATCAAATGTTATCATGATATTCCGTGATGTTTGTAATAACTTCTAATGTGAATAAAAGCTGATTGGGACAATACCAAAAAAATTAATGAATGCTAAATATTTCAATTCAATTCTGTACTGAGTTATAATACCGTATTTTTTAAACTTTTTAATGCAGTCAACTTGGCCTGTTGTTGAGGGTTTTTTAAAATTTTTGTGGGTTTTTTTTTTTGGGGGGGGGGCTGTTTTTTTATTTGGTTTTAGTTAATCTCTTGTGATCAGTGCAACCATCCAGATTAACATGATATTTTGTTATTAAAAATACCTATAATATAAAAAAAAAAATACATGTACAAGTCAACAATAAAACCATACATCTCGGCAATAATCAAAATCAACCATACTGATCTTTCTAAATACATGTAATCAAATATAATTATAGTAGTATATAAATGATAATTATATTCTTCGTTAAGGTGGAATAACACACCTGGAAAAAGTCACTCAAATTAACAGTGAATTATTTGATTATGAAAGATATAATAATAAATAAACTGTACATATGTCAAATAAGCGAAAAATTGCAGTTTGGGGATAAAAAATGAATATCTAAAAAAATCCATTCAGTAAGTAACAACAAAAGCCCCTGCGGGATTCGAACTTGGAATGTACGGATTATAAGCCCGACACTTTATCCACTCGGCTATGGAGTAAGTTACAAGTTGCTGTCGATAAAGTCCTTTCAATAAAACGAAATGTCGTTTCGATCAGAGCCTGAGGTCAGCCATTTTGTGACAATGTGTTATTCCACCTTAAAGAAGTTCACCTATTGTTATTTCAACTTTATCATTATGAACACCCAAACCTTATATCCTGAACTAATTTCGGAATATCTGGTATGCAAATCAAACCGATAATAATTGTCAAAATGGTGACCCCCACTCCAAACCCGATTCCCCGGGCGGACAGGCGGGGGTCGGGGGCGCTCTCCCTGCTCCGATTGAACTTGGAGGTGGTCCGGCGATCCACAGTCAGCATGGACTTGATCTCCTCTATCCTTTGGATCAGAGACTCTGAACCATTCAGTGTTGATGGATCGAGCGATGGTATGTCGCAAAGACATGGACACGTAATCTCTACATGAATACACAATATTTTATTCTGAGGGGGAAAACAAGTACTTTACAGTGTATTTTGATAGCGATGGCATTTTTATATTTTTATCACTCGGAATATACTGAAATACTATTTAAACTTTTAATTAAAAAAAATCAAGTGGTCTGCATGTTTTTGTTGTTTTTTTACCACTATGATAATGGATGTGGATGTGATCACCATTTAGTGGGTTTGAGTATGTTTGCGTATACAGTTTATGCCTGTTTTTTCACAACAAAAAAATATACAGCCTTAAATACAACGACGGGTTTTTTTTTAAGTTTGACTCAAATTGATAAGAATTTGATCCAATAGGAAATGACTGTAAAAGTGGTAATTTACGTGTGGGGGAAATTTACGCTAGTCACGCGGTAATTTGAAAACCGCGTAGTTAATACCCATGCGTATTGTTTGAACAAGTTTTCTTAACCACCAGCGTAAATAACCACTTTTACAGAATTTGGTTGTAAATCGTTGACTTATAAAATGAATAGATTTCCTAAAAAAAATCTCTAAAACAAACAAGAGGCCAAATGGCCTTAACGGTCACCTGAGTATCATAACCCATACACAAACTTGTCAAGGAGTCTCATATATGCATATTTAGTTAAGTTTTATTCTGGAATAGAAAAATTTTTAATTTGTAATGACGACCACCTCCCTGTCTGAAATCTTTCAAAAAGGACTATTAAACCTATAATTTTAGCGAAAAACTTAAAAGATCATAAAAGAGTGCATGACCTGATATTGAAAAGGTGCAAGACTCTGATAGAAAATAATTTAATAATAATAACAAGGTGGCTATTATTCATGTTTTATCTAAAACAACCTCCCATCCCCCATCCCCCCGGGGCAGACAGAAACTCTCCCTATGGGCATTTAAACAAACGAAAAAAAAACCAGCTTTATCGATAAAAGCCATCATGAGTTACTCACTTCTCCTGTTCCAGTTTTTGAATATTCAACATTCGTTGAGAATCACCATCTGGCATATATACCAAAATCATTTTACCTTTATATATCAGTGATTTTAGTTAGCCAATTATTACTTTACTATTAACATAAACAAGGAACAAGAATATATATGGTTTAGGGGTGGGGATATTAACCGTTTTCAAGATATTCAGGCACTACCTGTTTGAGAGGGGTCAGGACCACCCCAAGGGTCCATGACCTACATACCATATGATGCCCCTTGACACAAGGAACAAGAATATATATAGTTTAGGGGTGGGGATCTCAACCGTTTTCAAGTTATTTGTGCACTTCCTGTTTGAGGGGGGTCAGGACCATCCCCGGGGCCCATGACCTACATACAATATGATGCCCCTTGACACAAGGAACAAGAATATATATGGTTTAGGGGTGGGGATATCAACCATTTTCAAGATATTTGGGCACTACCTGTTTGAGGGGGGTCAGGACCATCCCTGGGGACCATGACCTACATACCATATGAAGCCCCTTGACACAAGGAACAAGAATATATATGGTTTAGGGGTGGGGATATCAACCATTTTCAAGATATTTGGGCACTACCTGTTTGAGGGGGGTCAGGACCATCCCTGGGGCCCATGACCTACATACCATATGAAGCCCCTTGACACAAGGAACAAGAATATATATGGTTTAGGGGTGGGGATCTCAACCGTTTTCAAGATATTTGTGCACTTCCTGTTTGAGGGGGGTCAGGACCATCCCCAGGGCCCATGACCTACATACCATATGATTCCCCTTGACACATGGAACAAGAATATATATGGTTCAGGGGTGGGGTTCTTAACCGTTTTCAAGATATTTGGGCTCTTCCTGTTTGAGGTAGGTCAGGAACCACCCCTGAGGCCCATGACCTACATACCATTTAATGGCCCTTAACACAAGGAACAAGAATATATATGGTTTAGGGGTGGGGATTTTAACCGTTTTCAAGATATTTGGGCCCTTCCTGTGCCATTTTGGCCCCACCCTAGTGCCTGAACCCCTGACCCAGGGACCATAAATTTCACAATTTTGGTAGAGGGCTTCATGGACATCATATCCATGCATTTAGTTTTAAACAAATATCTATGGGAGTAGAGAAGAAGATTTTCTAAGATTTAATACATTTTTACTATATGGCCATATTGGCCCCACCCTAGAGCCTGAACCCCTGACCCAGAGACCATAAATTTCACAATTTTGGTAGAGGGCTTCATGGACATCATAACCATGCATTTAGTTTTTAACAAATATATATGGGAGTATAGAAGAAGATTTTCTTAGATTTAATACATTTTTACTATATGACCATATTGGCCCCACCCTAGAGCCTGACCCAGGGGCCATGAATTTCACAATTTTGGTAGAGGGCTTCATGAACATCATATCCATGCATTTAGTTTTTAACAAATATCTATGGGAGTAGAGAAGAAGATTTTCTAAGATTTAATATATTTTTACTATATGGCCATATTGGCCCCACCCTAGAGCCTGAACCCCTGACCCAGGGGCCATGAATTTCACAATTTTGGTAAAGAGCTTCATGGACATCATAACTATGTATTTAGTTTTTAACAAATATCTATGGGAGTAGAGAAGAAGATTTTCTAAGATTTAATACATTTTTACTATATGGCCATATTGGCCCCACCCTAGAGCCTGAACCCCTGACCCAGGGGCCATGAATTTCACAATTTTGGTAGAGGGCTTCATGGACATCATAACCATGCAATCAGTTTTTTCCTCACATGTGTGGGAGTAGAGAAGAAGATTTTTGAAAATTTGGCTGTTTTTTGCATATTTGGCCCCACCTGTGGCACCCTGGTGGTGGTAGAGCCACCAATTTCCCAATTTACATTCCTCTTACCATAAAGATGCTTCACACCAAAAAATGGGAACAATTGGCCTTGTAGTTTTTAAGAAGAAGTTAAAAATGTAAATTGTTAACGCACGACGCACGACGCACGACGACGGACGAAAACAGATAGCAATAGGTCACCTGAGTTTACTCAGATGACCTAAAAATAATTAAAAACACTGTTGTTGACAATCTTCAGGTTATTTTGAATTGCTGACTTAAAACTACCTGTACAAATTGGCGGTTGGCCGCTCCATACTCCGCTTAGTGTGCAGTTGCGCAATAAGTTCCCGCCTTGCACGGAATACCCCACGTGACAGGTGTACTCTAAGTGTGTATCATTGCTCCACCAATCAGCGTTACTCACATTCTTGTCAATGTCGGTCACTGCGCAGCTTCCTTAAAGAACATTAATTTTATGGTTCTTCCAATTACGTTTCTTTGAAAATACAAGAGGCCCCTGAATCTTGACAGTTAAAACTGAGTACATTATAAGATATATAAAATTATAACATTTATTGAACATATTATTCGCCCCATTTGTAATCATTACTTTGTCTGAACAATTAATTTTTTGTCGGAACAAATTTCGTTGTATTGTAACATTGCTTTAACACATATAGTTATATGGTGGGGTTTTTTTTTGGGGGGGGGGGGTGGGGGGGGGAGGGTTAATTCCTATTTGACGTGTGCATAAAAGCCATCTTAGCGACTGTTAAAATTAATATCAATGACAAAATGTTTCTGGTTATTTGTCTAGAACCATAAAATACAATTATTTTATATAAATGTGACTTTTGTGCATTTGCAATTCAGAGCAAAAAAAAAAAACCAAGAACAAAATGTTGTCGGATGAATTCTATAAAAAATTGAGAACTTCCTTACTTTTACAATGTGGGAATGGGCCGAGCCAGACTAGAGTTTCGCTGTCACAATACACGTCAAGAATCGGAGAGAAATAGCCCGGGTTACACTGGTAGTGGAGAACGAGTGCACCGGATATGTTGGCTTCGAGCAGTTTGGCGAAAGGAACTGTTTTTTCGGTGGCTGTGATAGGGCATACTTCTGTTAGTATAGATAAATATCAAATATCATACCATAATACGTGTTTAAGTAAAGTATATAAATTTTTTTTTAATAACAATTAAGCCTCATATTTATCAGCCTTTTTCTATATCAGGATCAGTATAATCGAGATATTGCCTTATAATACATATACATTGCTAATAGAAAACTCTCTCTCTCTCTCTCTCTCTCTCTCTCTCTCTCTCTCTCTCTCTCTCTCTCTCTCTCTCATCTTTTCACAGTACGAGATTTAAAAAAAAAACAACAACAAAAACCTCGAATCGCAATGAACCATTATCTTGCAACAATAGAAACCAGACCCCCCCCCCAACCCCTCGAAAAATCTTACAAAAACAATACATGTACCTACTTTTACAGCGATAATGAAGTTTGAGTGCGACTTCTGAACCAGAGCAGGACACCGAGCTTTTGTTCAGAACGTCCCCGCTATCGATGGTACACATGTCAGTTACTATACTGTTTTCACAGAAGTCAACGTCGCTAAATGAGCCAACACACGGTGAAGTGATAGACAAAAGTCGCGGTGGACAGACCGCGGTGGTGTTGCTGCTGCTGAAGTGGGTGGCACTAATCACCGGTGAGGATGGAGTGTCTTCTACGCAGACAAGACTAATTGACTGTTGTAGATAGCCAGGGTCTGGACAGAGAACTTCGATATACTCTTCTATAAAATGAAAACAAAATTCACATTTAATACTTTTAAAATTATTTAATAATTGTTTATACTAGTATTATATAAATTATATATTACGACTTAAAACCATTCTAGGTAAGACCCAGAGTTCCGTTTTTGGGGTCTCGGTGGTTTGGAATGTGATCTTCGCGTCGGACCTTCTTGAACACCGATCTGACCTGCACGTGGTTTTTATGACAAATTGAAAGATTCTTATTTTCAACAGCAAAGTCTTGTTTTCAGAGGGCTCATTCCCTTAAAGGAAATGTAAATAACACTGTGTAGTTTCAGGGATTAAAAATTAGCATTAAACACATACGATCCATGACGCTGACATCATCCAGGCATTTTCCGTTGTCAGGGTTACACATGTCTTCACAGACAGACGGACAAGGAGAAGAACAATCATTGCCGTAAAATCCTTGACGACAACCTACAAACAAATACTATCTGTAAATAATTTTTAACGTTCTTCCACATTAGGTAGTAAAAGATTTGATTAATATAATAAAATAAACATGTGTAACAAAATAAACAATCTTGAATTCAATGAGGTACAGAATTCTTAGGAAGGTTCGGTTAACCAATGAAAAATTAACAAAAATGTCATTTGATTTTTTAAAGATTTGTCTCAACACAAAATATGATTTACTGATCCTCTTATAATTCTAGTGCATATTTCACCCAAAACTTCCAAATTGCAGATATCCGCTTTGGCGTCAGTGCTGTATCCGGGCGGTACGCTGTTGATGGTCCTGTTGTTTCGATATCCGATACATCTTGCTACTTTGGGGGCGTTAGCTTGAAACGTGAGCGAGACCCGAGAGCTTGGAATGACAGGGCCTGAATGCTGATAAACGAAAGAGAGGTCGCTACAGTTCAGTCCCACGAAAAGGGAGAATCCGGAAAATTCGTCTGTCCCTGCAACAACGACATCAAGACTCCAAAATTCGAAAGAAACGATGCACATCAGTAAAAATGAACGTCGATTTTACCTCAATCCAATTGCCCTTTTTTCTACAACTATTCTCGTTTTAACTGTAGGAAATTGACCAATTCGAGCACAAAACAGTTGCACTGGGCCTTTAAAGTCAAAGAGTTGTGTGAACAAAACATAAGATCATTAAAAGCCAAAGGAATCGTAGTTTTGGTTTAATCAATTAAAATTTTAGTTTAGCAACTTCATAAAAGATATCAATTTGGACACTTGGTTTGAAAAAAAATTAAGAGTGGTTTTAAAGAAAAGAAAAATTCTTATAATACATGTAACTAATAAGATCAACATTTCAAAATTGTGGAACTTCGAAGTTATATAAGATGTTTTGATATCCAGTAAAATATTGAACATTTTAAATACAGATACACATGTAGAAATAAGAATAAGGTATATTAGATTTCAACTCATCACTGGCAGCCTTCTCTCTCTCTCTCTCTCTCTCTCTCTCTCTCTCTGTTTACACAACAGAAAAATGATTCAGTAAAACCTAAAATGGTTATGCCACTTTTGAATATAAGTAAAATCATTCTAAAAATCTTAAATAAATCATACACCAAAGGTCATATATATATACTAACTTGCGTATTTATAGTCAATGTTGATTCTTGATATGACGTATTTGGTCCCCAGAGTCAGCGTATACATGTAGGCGTATGACGTCTGGTTCGTTGAAGTATTCTTACAGGTTGTTAGATTCCCGTCCAGTTCTGTGTAATCCTTAGAGAAAGCGACATTCTTAGAACCTTCAAAGAGAGTATATACTAGTAACACCTTTTAAAAGTGTAAAGTAAATTATTTTGACTTTGAAATTTCCATCATTCATTTGTTAAGTTTATCGATTATGATAATGTTACGTACTTTTGAAATAAATAAATAATGAAAATAGGTTTTACGTCAAAGTCTTAATCTTTCGTATTAAAAAAAATTCATTAAAACGCCGGTCAGAGTCCAGTTTTCGGTTTGTAAAATTTTTATATTTTTAAAACATAATTTATGGGAAAATAGTGCAATTAATAAAATTTTGAAAACGGCCATTACATTTAATATGTGTAACTATCTGATCAAATTTCTACATCAGTGTCCCATTCCGATTTACTTAACTTTGATTTAAATTGACATGAAATAATAGCGATATAATATCAAAGTATTGATAATTTAAGATAGCATTCAAGAGCAAATCAAACACAACCCACATTGTGTACTTATCCTCTTGTTTTCTTTTTTACTTTACCTGTATTATGTGTCATTAAAATCACATGGTTTAATTCCTGTTTATTTCATTTTAAGAATTCAATAGAAAATTTATAGAATTTTACATAAATGGATTTTACCAAATGTCCCGACTCCAAAACTGCAGAGAAAAGCGAATGTAACTCGACATATGATGTCCATTTTGAAAAAAAAATAATACATCGAGATCAGCATGAAGCACTTCGTATGTCCATTTCATCAGATTGGGTGAGAGAGAGAGATAGAAAGAGAGGAAAGAGGCTGATTAAGAGAAAAGCTGTTCAATATCCTCCATTAATGAGAACGAATTGATAATCCCGCGATTTGTTCATGCGAAATAACCCTATTAAAACATCTAAAAGGTTCTGTCTTTTCTCTGCGGTGTTTTACCAAAACGAATAGCAGCGAAGCGAACGTGTATTCCGGTATCTACGGCTGATCAGAAATTGGTACACGCTGTTTGGTTACAAGACATATCCCTTATTGCATTTTTTCTGCCAATCACTTTCATGTCTTTTACATCGCAAACAAACACCTCAATCGCAAATAACTAGACAGCAAACATAATTTTCTAAGAATATCAATCTCATCGGGAAATTAGATGATCAAAACCTCTTATAATAATAGTGAAAAGTTTTATTAATCAATTTTGAAACTTTCTGCACTCAAACTTAGTATGGTTTGGCCTGCGATGCTCACAACTGAGATCGTTAACTAGTACGGTACGACTAGTTAACGATCTCAGTTGTGAGCATCGCAGGCCAAACCCATACTGGTACCCTGCCTTTCAACCACATTGCGATAAGAGAGGGGGGGGCAACGATTTTGTTGATGTATATAGTTGAAAATTATACATTTTCCCCCAAAAAGCCCAAGCCTGTGTATAAATCATACATGTACCTTTCGATTTATTCAATGTCAATTTGCGGGCGATGTGCGCTTATCGGCTAAAATGGTGGAATGATTTTGTCTAAAACTTTTTATGAGATCCACTGTGAGAAATGTTACGACGTTTTCAATGTTCATGATGTGCGACATAAAAGCATTGGCTTTTTACGGTGCTCAAAAAAATCTTATTTTCCTTAATTAATGAATATGTTATGCTGTTATTGGTCAAGGTTGAGGCTTCGTCATGCGCGGATCCAGAAATTTTTTCCAGTGGGGTCCGAAGGATATAATAATTATGTGTTTTCCGGGGGGGGGGGGGGGGTTCGGGGGTCCAAGGCATATTTGCGATAATTTTTTTTACCGGTATGTAAATTTAATAAATTTTCATTTTCCGGGGAGGGTCGGGACCCCCCAGAGAACATGCAACACTCTTAGCTTGTTATCAAAACAACCTATCACAACTTATCGGGCGTTTCCGGCAGAGCTTTAAATTTCCGCTTGTCGTCCAAGGAATTCGCAATAACCGAGTTTTACTGTATACTCCTATGTAAAAAAAAATCGACCGTCATTGTGGCCTCATCCTACCCCCGAGAATCATGATTTGAACAAACTTGAATCTACAGTACGCGAGGATGCTTCCACAAGATTTTTAGCCAAAAGGTGTCGGAGAAGAAGATGTTTGGGAAATACCAACAATTTTTAATAATTCTAAATTATCTCCCCTTCACAGAGGGCGCGGCCCTTCATTTGAACAAAGTTGAGTCCTGTTTACTCAATAATGTTTTGTGCATGCCAAGTTTCGCTAAAATTTGCCTAGTGGTTTTGGAGAAGATATAAAAATGGGAAAAGTTTACAACAACGAAACTGACAACTACGACGACAACCAACAAATTCTAACGAGAAAAGCTCACTCGGTTCAGGTGAGCTAAAAATTAGTTAAAAATCAAAGGACATTGTATTAGTTGGTAGATACTTGTATTTGTCAACACGGTTTATATTTACAAGTAGTTCATTCCATTGTGTTTGTTTTTGATTGTATATATTTTAGTCATTAGTGTTTATTTTATTATGTTCACAGAAAATCACAATACATTTTGTAATTTTTTAAGGTGTGACAAATTTAATTTTATACTTACACAAACTTGGGGGCTACAATCGTTTACAGTTTTTAATTTAAACTTCCAACTCTTGTATTTGGCTTCTTGGTTCAGATTCAGAATTCTCGTTGTTTAAATTCTTGAATTTTCACCAATTTTTCCCTCATGTTTTCTAAGGGGAAAATTTTTAATTATTTTTAACTCTCTTTAGAGGGTTATTTTTGTCATCTAAGTTTCCATGTATTTTGTTGGAAGTTATGTCACCCGATTATAGGGTGTGTTTTTTCTTTTCAGACAGTATTTGTCATTTACTTACATTTGTTCATCTTAGCTGTAAACAGTTAGTAGTCCCCAGTGTCCAATATGGAATTTTTCAATAAATTGTTGGTAAACTATATTAATCTTGTGTTATATATAAATTAAAAATCACTACATAAGAATTTTTATAAACAAAATATTTATTAATTTTGTTTAACACTTTTTCTTTCAACCATCTTCTCAAAATGAAAGACATGATTATCAATGAATCAAAACCACAAATAGAGATATGTTTCAACATGATACAAAAATCTTTTAAAACAATGACTTCTTACTGAAATTAAAATTTAAAAATGAATTTTTTTCCATTAGAACTAGTCACTCGGACCTAAGAGTGGCAAGATTTAAAAGCATGCATTTCAGTTACCATACACGTGATAATGAAAAGAAGAGACATTTATCAACTGGAGTTATATCAATTATCAGTAATCCACATCAAAATTTTCAAACATGACTGTACACTGTGTTCAAAACATCTTCTAGCTGTTTTATTTGAAATTCTTTATTCATAATTTGCATTTTAGCACAACTAATTGACATACAACAAAAAGAAAAAATCTGGATACTGGTTGAATTAACACCATGTACATGTATCTGCATGTAAGAAAATGCATCTTAAAAGGTGATGGGATTAATCTGTTCATGGAATGACTGATATAATTGAATCCAGTAAATATACTTTACAAATTAATTACGTACTGTAACAATCAAATTGAATTTTTTAAATTTTTTATATTTGGGGAGGGGGGGGGGGTGTAATAAAAGAGGAGGTGGTTAATTCTTTAGTCATGGCAATGAGGTTTAAGCCAAATCTTTAATGAAATCAAAGAGGATAATAATCAATGAAAGCTAGTATATGGGAATAAAAGGAAAATATTTAAAAAAATAAATTTATCAATTTGAGTGTGTATATGTTGGTGTATACCATTAAATATATTTCTATTATGATATTAAGTAAAATTGTTTACATGTAAATATTATAAAGTTACATATGGAAAAGTTTGGCATATAGGAAATATATTAAGTAATTCCCTCTCACATATGTACAGCATTACACACTTGTCAATCATAAGTAAATCTCATTCACACATGCTTCACACATGTATACGTATGAGAATTTAAAACATACATTTGGGCAAAAAGATGGAAATCACCTGTAATATTAGGATGTCTATGTATGTTGCTAATATAGAACCAATAAATCCCCCCAAAAGAATTTGTCATGTGCATGGTTTAGTAGGATCAGGATGGTCCTTAGTTTGTAAGAACATGTGCAGTGTAAATTATAGCTCCTGGAGATTCCACAGAGGAAGGTAGAAAAAATCACATGAAATCCAAAAACAAGGATCAGATTTTAAAGAGAGGTAACAATGAAAAATATCTCATAAAATCTTTCAAGTTCTCTGAGGATGAAAAATTTGTGTACCAGTTACATACAGGTAAATAAAAGAATAATATGAAACTTTGTGTCATGGCAAAACAAAAACATAACAACCCAGCAATAAAATAAACACGCTTGAGGCATCCGTCTTTTTTTATAACTACAAATACAAACCTGTATGCACGCTTCTTACATTTACAATAAGTAGGTGTAAATCTGAAATTACTAACTACAAATACATTTACATAAGACATGTTTTCTTTGGTATCTAAATCACTAAAATGTAAAACATAAATGTATTAAGTTATAAAAGCACTTCTACGGCACCTGCCTCTGATTTTGTATACAATATATTTTCCTGTAAAACACTAAAAATTTCTTCCTATTTAACTAATAATGCTCTAATCCCTATCATCTTCCGAAATCAAGAGTTCTGTTGTCTCTGTAGTCTCGTTGGAATCTTCATTTGGTGCTCCAGAAGTAAAATCCTTCTCCTGTTGGATAGGGCTTGAGGATTCAACGGATGGGTCCTCCTTTTTGACTAGGGGCATGGAATCTTTGTCATGAGAGAGAGAAAGACTAGCATCATTATCAGATTCTTGATGATTATTGGAAGACAGCAGAGTACTTGTCTCTGTTTCATCAATGTTTTTATCATCATCATCATCATCATCATCATCATCATCATCATCATTCTTCACAACCCCATTAGGTGAAGAGACACCTTTATCTTGATATTTTACCACATGGTTAGCACTATCAGAGTTCACGCCATTGTCATCCTGTGACAAGTAGATGTCGTCTGCTGTGACTTTTTCACTCTGTTTTAAGAGAGCAGGACGATTTTCTGGCGGAATATTGCTGTAGGTGGACTTTGCGATGTCGAGGAGTTTCTGGGTCTCTCCTTTACCAGTTTGTTGCACCATCTTGTACAAATATCCCTCTGTGTCTTGTAGCAGAACATGAGGATGGTTAAATTCCACCACGATTCCTTCATTCAGTACCTAATGAAATTAACAAGGAATCAACAATAAATCCAACAATGTGCTTCTTTGTCACCATAAATGTTTTTGCAAAAAATGTATTGTTTACTTAATGTTGATTAAAAATGAAGCATGTCCTTCTACCTACCATGACTTTATCAGAGTCCATGATAGTGTTCAAACGATGTGCAATAGTTAAGACTGTACATTGTTTGAACTTCTCACGAATGGTCTTCTGGATAAGACTGTCAGTCCTGAAAGAATACAGAAACACAGTAATATACTTCATTTTGTTTGTGGATATTCTACTATTCATAAACTTGTAAATTGCAAAATCGAAAACATTCAATAAAAGCGGTTTACAGTAGTAATTGCTAGTGAAGGCAAAACATCAACCAATCATATTGTATTTGACCAAAAGTACCATACCTTGGGTCGACATTTGCTGTTGCTTCATCGATCATCAGTATGTGGTTTTTTCTAAGAATGGCTCTGGCCAAACAGATCAGTTGACGCTGACCCACACTGAAGTTGGATCCACCCTCGGACACTTCAGAGTCCAGTTTCCCAGGAAGATCACCCACAGCAGACTTCAACTGAACCTGGTGTTAAAAAGACATTGTATATATCACAGTTTTGAGCTAAGGAAAGGTAAGAGAATTATAGAGATCTATAAAATTGTTATCATACCTCTTCTAGGGCTTTCCACAGCTGTTCATCAGAAGATTCTCCAAAAGGATCCAAGTTTTTACGCAGGGGACCAGTAAATAAAACGGGGTCCTGTTGATGCAAAAAAAAAATATAATGAGAATATTTTTTCCTCATCGATAAAATATTTAATAATGTAAAAAGCTACTCAGATTCCTGATAAATATAGGACATAAATGATTTTGCTATCAACTTGTGTAATATCCAAATCTGTGTTGATGCAATATGACAAGACAGATTTGCAAATTTTAATTTACCATCCAAACTCGTTATATTGAACTAGATGGGACTGGTTAAAAACTTCGAGATATCCAAGTTTTTGAGATATCAAGAGTAAAATACCGTACTTAAAATTATAAGTGGTTAGGACTTACAAATCACTTCGACATATCCATTGTATTCGAGATATCCGTGTTCAAGATACCGAAGTTCATTTGTATCATACATGAATCATACCATATATGCTATCACAAACATTATGCACAGAATATATAATTTCAGCAAATATTATAATCTTACTTTTTTTGGCTATAAATCTGAAAATATTCAAAATTCATCAAGTTGCTTTCAAAGGATGCTTCAGAATTCATTAACAATACATTGTCAAGTATAGTTTTATACCTGTGGTATAATGGAGATCTTGTTTCTCAGTTCATGGAGGCCAATCTTCTGTGTATCCACATCGTCTATCATTATGGAGCCGTCGATTTCGGCCATTCTAAACATCAAGCTGATCAGGGAGCTTTTGCCAGCCCCTGTACGTCCCACCAGCCCCACCTACAACATTTCAGTGAATAAAGATTACACATTCCCGTAGTCTCAACGCAAGAGTTTCTATCTTTGAAACACTGTTGTTAACCATTTCTTTTTGTGGTAAAAAGGCAAAAGAATAAGATTTGCGTTATATGTTACACAGGGTTATGAAAGAAATTTTCATTGAAAATACTGAAAGACTTTCTGAATCAATAGCTTTTCTTTTTGTATCATAGTTTTGACATCTATTATTATAATTAAACATTAATGTTTTAGGAACATCTGTGCAATAGGACCTATACCGGTATTTGTATAGCACTAGCTGCAATAATGTTGCCCTCTGCTGATTTTTTGAATTCCTCTTTTTTTTTCTCTCTCCAGAAAACGTCAGATAAAAAAAAATGTGGAGAGGGCTACATCATTGCAGCTAGTATAGCAAAGTCAAATATAAACACTGTCTCTTATGAAACACCAGTAGACCATAAAATGCCCAGTCAAACATCAGTATTTCAAAATGAAGATGAAAGGAAGAATTAAATCATTTCTTAACAAACCTATTAAGCACTAAAAAAAATGAAGGATAAATATTTTCTTTTCAAAGATTAATGACATGTAGTTTTAAATGGAGCAATATCTGACCTTTTCTCTGCCATTGATGACAAAGTTCAATCCATGGAACACCCACGGTAAATTAGGTCCATATCTGAGGCGGGCGTTTTTGGCCACGATTTTCCCATTCTGCGGCCATGAGGGTGGTGGGGGTGTGTCTGACACCAGATTCTCCTCCGTGTCCAGTTTGGAGTACTCCAACACCCTCTCCACAGAAATCATCTACATGTAAATACCAAGAGGAAAATGAAATGGATTCAAGTATTGGTATAAATCACTTCCTCGCCTGAATACTGTAAATTGGCAAATAATCACAAAGATTTTAATTTCACTATGTTCGTGATTTATCGTTTTTGGGCAAAATTATTAAAACCTATCGTACAGTACCCGCAACATTATTTTTTACAATCCTATCGTATCGAGTATCAATCCTATCGTATCGTGCATGTATACTGTTCTATCAGGCGTTAATCCTATTGTATCGTGCGTGTACACTGTTCTATCGTGCGTTAATCCTATCCTATCGTGCGTTTATCCTATCAGGTTTATCGTTTCCTGCCTTTTCATAAGCAAGTAACTTTATTTCAAAGTTGCAAGTCGTTCAGTGTGCCGTATAAGAAAATTTATCGAACAAGAATTGTAAAATCCTATCCAGCATTCTATCATGATACTAATTTCTTGATTTTTTAGATCAAAATTAACCAATATTACATGTAAATCATATCTGTAAGCATTGGAAATATAAAATTAATGTAAACTATCAAAGTTCTTAGGAACAAGGTAACATATTTACCTGTATATCGAATATATTAAATCATACGTGGAGTGTATACCGGTACCTGCGTAAACATTAACTTTTATGCAATATAATTCGTTTTTAATGCATCATATTTTACAGAAACAAAAGTATTTATGATATAATTTATATCTTATTAAAACCAGAGATGTATTTTAATTGAACCCGTTATTTTCCATGTGATATTTGATATTGGGCTGAAATGTTCTCAGCAATTGGCTAGGGTGTGTGGTAATGAAAACAATGTTAACAAATCGTATGCAGAACGTGCATCTGCGTAAGCATTTATTTAACTTGTAGGTCATATAATTCGTTTTAAATGCATCATTTTCTTATACAGAAAGAAATTTTTTTTATGATAGATTTTATTAAACAAGAGTTGGATTTTTATAATTGAACCCGCTATTTTCCGTGTGATTTGATCTTGGGCTGCAATATTCGCTGCGATCGGCTAGGGTGTTCAGTAATGAAAACAATGTTAACAACACAGAAAAAAATATTGATCATTTAAGCTCATAATTTTTGTAAAAAAAATTAACTGGTCATTTTTAAACATTCTATAAATGATGCAGCGATGATTTACAACTCGGCAATTGTTCTAAAAAGAAATTCCACGTACATCTTTATTCGTACGTGTTCATTCCCAAATCCTGCCATTATCAGGTTATTCATGAAGATCGTTTAAAGCGATTATACGTTTATCATGAACATCGTTTATCCTTTCCTATCGTGTATTAATCCTATCCTATCGTGTGTGTATACTGTTCTATCGTGCGTTAATCCTATCGTATCGTGCATGTATTCTGTTCTATCATGCGTTAATCCTATCCTATCGTGCATGAATCCTATCCTATCGTTTATCTTGTAAAAAAATAATGTTGCGGGTACTGTAAATATTAACATATGTTTTTAAAACGTGTAAATGCTTATACTTTGATCAACTGGTTTTCTTAGAGCATGAAATTAAAACCATCGTGATTGGTACCTTCTGAGAAATCGTGAAATTTTAACACCATGGAATTAAAACGACTTACAGTACCTATGGTGTTTACAGTTGCAAACCAAATACAGTCTGTACTTATTCATCTTTGCTATAGCCAAGGGCTCAGGATAGTTGAGTATAGGTACAGATCGTAAACCCTTGGCCAGCAAAGGTGGTACTTATTAACCTAATATTCATTTTATGTTTTATACTTTAAAAATATTTTTGTTCTGTATCATTAAGGAATTTATTAGAATTATCACAGTTAACTTTATTATGATGTTTCAATGAAGTAAATATATAATCTGCAACAAATATAAAGCATGTTCAATGAATACCATGATCATAAAATTTTTTACATCAGATCTTCTGATTAAGTATTTCTTTTTTTAAAAACCATTCCATACATGTATCTGACTCAGTTTAAAGTCTATATATCTGTTAGCCAATCATTGACTAGGTTTCTGACCTGACTTTCGACCTCTGCACTCTGCCTGACCCCCCACTGGAACAGCCCCATCAGCATAATGGCATAGGTCATCAACAGACCAACCAGACCCGCATTCAGGTCTACAATGAAGAAACAACTGATGTCATATAAGGATTTACAAAAAGGTACATTTCTATAAGAGGGCAGGATGGTCGTGGCAATTTTTAGACTATATAAATCTCCTTAAGAAGAAGAGCTCTAGATGTAAAAAAAAATATAGGCTTTAAAGTTAAAATTTATGTACTTGATAATTTTTCTTTACTACTAAATAAAAGTTAACTTTATACTGTAGCTTAACAAATCATTTTTAAAACTTAAAGGTAGATGTGATGGTTAATTTTGTTGACAACCCAGCCTCCTTAAAAAGCACCAGACATTACAACGAACTCAATAATCATAGCAAATAATTGAATATAATATAGATGATAAAACAGAAAATACAAATGATAAAACCGATAATGAACAACATAAAGAAAATCATTTAAATCAAACAAATATTTTGCAAGAAATTTTTCTGTTTTGAAGTTCCTGGACATCATGTATATCTATGAAATAAAATCAACCAGCACATGTATATCTCGTTATTTATTTTATAACGTTATGTACCTGTGTACATGTAACCGAAAAATCATGTGTAGCTCCAAGTTCAAAACAAACCTTTGGCAAGAAAGACACAGGCAAAAGACACGACAGTGATAAAGATGGCACACATCCAGTCGAGCCGGACGGCTAGCCAGCGACTGGAGGACAGGAAGAGGAACCAGGACTCCGTGTGGAGGTTTTGGTGGTTGTCAAATTCCTCACAAAACTTCTCTTGGACCCGCATCGCTCGGATTGTGTGCAGACCTTGGAGAGAGGCACTCAGGTGTGAAAAAACAGGACTTCTGGCTAAAATAAGGAAAAAATATCATTAACAAGAATAGAATTCCTGGGTCCCCCGCCGTTCAAGCAGTATACTAGTATACTGTACTGTGGAATCATTAAATTTCGTGGGGGCCAATTTTCGTGGATTGCTTAAATTTTACAGGTTCGTGGGGACGCGACCAAGGCTGATTTAAGAACTTAACCAAGGTATTAGTGGTATAAACATTTGGTATAAATTTCATGTAAATCCATCAAAATTTGTAGGCATGAGAGCGCTTACAAGGTCAATTTTTGGATAAAACGGAGTCATTATTGTGGTAAAAGTCCCATAACTCCAGCAAAAAGTATCGACCAATGCTAATTTTCGAACTTGACCAAGGTAATAGGTGTATAAACATTTGGTATAAATTTAATGAAAATCCGTCAAAATTTGTAGGCATGAGAGAGCTTACAAGGTCAATTTTTGGATAAAACGGAGTCATTATTGTGGTCAGAGTCCCATAACTCCAGCAAAAAGAATCGACCAATGCTGATTTTCGAACTTGACCAAGGTAATAGGTGTATAAACATTTGGTATAAATTTAATGAAAATCCGTCAAAATTTGTAGGCATGAGAGCGCTTACAAGGTCAATTTTTGGATAAAACGGAGTCATTATTGTGGTCAGAGTCCCATAACTCCAACAAAAAGTATCGACCAATGCTGATTTTCGAACTTGACCAAGGTAATAGGTGTATAAACATTTGGTATAAATGTAATGAAAATCTGTCAAAATTTGTAGGCATGAGAGCGCTTACAAAAAAGTGTGACGGACGGACGCACGGACACACGGACCCACGGACACACGGACCCACGGACACACGGACCCACGGACGGACGCCCGGCATTTCTATGTCCCCGCTCCGCGTTGCGGCGGGGGACAATAAAAAACACAGGACTTCTTGCTTAAATATGGAAAAAATATCATTGATGAAAATAGGGGACTTCTGGCTAAATAAGATAAAATAAAGGAAATAATTTGTTAAAAATGACACTTCTGGCTAAAATTGAAGATAATTTATTGTTATTTCAAAACAGAACTTTTGACTAATTACCAAAAAAAAAAATTTTGTTAATACCCCAGAATATCAAAATACAAAATCAATATACAAAATTCTTTAGTAAAGACTATAAGAGATTGGTTAATTTAACCTTTGACCTCCAACATACACGTGTAACAACAATGGTTTCTACATATGAAGCTTTTTTTTCTGCAAGGAGTTTTAGATTAGCAGACAAAAAAGAATGATAAACAGACAAATTTAATACAAAATGCCCTTTCTTTAGTCTCATGGGCATAAAATTATGGTGAACATGTAATGGGAGTCAACAATTCTGTAAATAAAGTGCTCGCATGGGATGCCAGTATAATTTATTCAATTCTCTAGAAGACATCAAAACTTTTCCAAATTTGAATTTATCTAAAGTCATTTTTTATATACAGGTATGCAACTCATTGTAGATTAGGTTCATCAAATAAACCAATTTTTTTCGTTTTCAAATCGCATGCTACATCTAGAATTGGATCATTACTAAATAACAAGACACACTATCCTAGCCTGACTTACTGGTTCCCTCCAGTCTCTTGATATGCCTGGAGGTGATGATGTGATATCTGCGAGTGATGTACAGCAAGATCAGAATTGGTATCAGTAACACAAAGACGTACGGAATGATGACTACCACCACAATGACGATGCCAAGAATCGTCAGAACACACTACAACAAAATCAAAGTCATGAGAGTACTGAAAGCAAATTTATTGTACCAGTAATTTAGCATAATTGCCTCTGATTTTTGTTAATCATCTGGAATTTTTTAAAGTACTTTATTGGGTATGAATCAACATTTGCTGAAATAATTTGATTTTTACTGGACACTGGACAAGCTGCTATCCAAAAAGCACTTTGCAACCAATCAGCAGCAAGCATTTGCCAGAGAAGGGAGTATTTTATCATGAATAATACGGTTGTATGTGCATGAGGTCCTACCTGTATATAATCAAAGAATGTGATTGGCAGGTTATCATCCATGTGTCCTGTGTCTTTGGAAAATCGGTTTAATACTCTTCCTGAAAATATCAATACACAATCAAGCATGTATGTAAATAATACATCATCAATCTAGACTTGTCACTTTTTAAGATATGATGAGAGAGAGAGAGAGAGAGAGAGAGGGAGATTTTTGAAGTGATTTTGCTTATATTTGAATGTGGTATTGCCATTTTAGGTTGTTATGTAAATGCTGAGAGAGAGAGAGAGAGAGAGAGAGAGAGACAAGACAGACAGACAGAAAAAGAGAGAGAGAAAACATGAATGAGAGAGAATGAGAATGAGAGTGGGGTTAAGCATCCCTATATATAATACTAAACTCGATGGAAACCTATACTGATGTCTTACCAACTGGATTAATATCAAAGAATCTGATCGGGACTCGTAGAAGTCTCCTAAACATCTTGTTGTGTAAATGTTTGGCTGCGTCAACCGCCACCTTGAAATACATCAAGGCCCTCAGTAGGCCGAAGACGAACACAGATGCAATAATTCCTGAAAAGACGTACACGTTGAAATCTGTCTGGCTGTCTGGAATAGTGATGTTTGTATTGTTGATTCCCTGAGATCTAAGGAAGGCATCTTGTTGAATCATATCTCCTCTTCTCTCCTCATTGTTGGCCCTGTATGATAATTGAAGATAACATTGTCAATTTATCTTTCATAAATTCATGGGGCACCAAAAATAATAAACCACCAATTAAAGTTTTATTACAAGATATTACAGCAGAAAAGATGCAAGTTGCAGAAGATACTGCTAAATTTTATATCATGATGAATAATATACATTCAAATACATATTTCATTTTGTGGTTCATATTATATACCATCTTTTATTTGTTTCAGCTTTTTTGTGATCATTTCAATATTGTTAAAAACAAAACATGAAAAAATTTATTTGGGAATAGTAAAGTACCGGGTACTAAAACAATCTTTTTTAAAAGGATTGAAAATTACTTACACAAATCAAAAAGTGTACACATTTTATCAATATTCACAAAATGCAACATGTACACTATAAAATTAAAATTAAGGTAAATAAAAGTTAACCTTTAAAAAAAAAAAGATTTGCAATAAATCAAGTCATTACCATCTAGATAGCCACCAGTCGCTCAGAATGTATGCAGCCTGTGCAATCAGGTTAAGGAGAACCAGTACAGGAAACTTGATGGGGCCAGATCCCGCCTGGAAGTACCTGAAGTATACCCACAATCCCACCTGTCCATCCTTCCTTTCTTCCTCTTCCGGTAGCTTCACAGGGTCAGGCTAAGGGAGGACAAGAACATTAGTGACAATAACCATAGAGGCTACCGAAAAAAGAAACCACACTAAAAGTAATAACACAACTGATGTTCAAATGAAATTCTTATTGATCATAGATTCCACATCAAATGTTCGTATACAAATAAACACAAAAAAAAAAACCTTAAATATTTTCTTTAGAAGAAACGTTCATGGAGAGATTAACAGAAGGGTTACGGTATTGTTCTTCAAAACAAGATTGACTGATAATGAAACTTTCCTCAACTTACCTCAAATTCTGTGCCTATTGAAGTTAGGGAGAAAGTGGAGCCGATGTTCTGTAGACTGGAGTGAGCACGCTCCACACTGGTTGCTCTCTCATACACTACAACAGGAGGCTTTTCTTTTTCTTCTTCTTCCTCATTGGTTTTCAGTAGGGAGGAAAAGTCAATTCCTGAGGTTGACATCTCATCAAAGGTACCTTTCCCCAGACACTTTCCCTGTACAAACACATTTATGTAATCTAATTTCAATCCATCTTGTTTTGTGCAAGACATAACAATTAATTGATTTCAATTGTTTTTAATTACATATAATAAATATGTATTTTTGATTGAATAGTTTACAATAATTTGACAAAAAATCATTAATTCTATGCACTGTCTATTTATTCATTGTTTCCATTCCTCAAATACATGTCAGTTTATGAATCTAATATCAATCCCATTTCTCAATAGAGAATTCAACAAATCTATTTCATCAACTTTTTTCCTACTCTTTCCCACCCAGAACATAAGATGATTTTAACCCCTTTACATGTAACTTATCTAACTTGCCAGTCTGAGAGTATAAGTATTGGGCCAATCACTAAACTACAGCTATTTTTCAGACTGTAAATAGCTATACATTACCTCTTTCAAAATAATAATTTCATCTGCCTCTTTCAGAAAGTGGAGCTGATGTGTTACCAGAATGACAGGCTTGTTTTTCAGTATGCCTTTTATAACCCTGTAAATATAAAGTCACATTCAGTTAATGAAAATCAACTTTCTTAACTTCAACTTTATTTATACATCAGAATGGTTAAAATCTAGCTATCTTATTGAAAGCATTTCCATAACATTTTTTATTACAGTAACACAAGCAATTGTTTTAACTAGGGCTGTCCAAGAATAAGCATTTTCAAAGCTATTTTCAGTACAAAGACCATGTTGGTGATTATGATGGTATAACCTTGACATTTGTCAAGGTCATGTCATGCCCATCACATGGTCATGAGCAACTTTTGTTTCCAATTTTAACAAAACACATAAAATTAATGCAAAGAACTTCAGATGGTTACGAATACTCTTTTTTACCCACAAACTCTGTTATAAGGGAGAATTTACAACAGAAACAGATGACAATTCATATTTTTATTTTTTTTCCCTAAGATCCTTACTTTTGAAACAAGTGCCGACTGACTACAGCATCAACTGCACTGAGTGGATCATCCAACAGATAAACATCAGCATCCATGTACAGGGCCCGGGCCAGACTGACCCTTGCCCTTTGACCTCCGCTCAGGCTGACCCCTCTGTCTCCTATCATGGTGCTGTCTCCATTCGGCATCACTTCTATGTCCTAAATATAGAACAATTTATTCTTTTATTATACAAGTAGGTAATACAAAAACACATAAGAAATGAGTTGTTACTAATAAGCAAAAGTAAAACAATTAAGAAAAAAGAAAAATCGAAGGCCTGCTTGGAAGATTTATAATTCCTTTGTGTAATGCAAAAGACTTTATCGTTTCCATGAGCTTCAAGCAGAATAAAGCATTAAAACAAAACATTTTAGGGGTTAATGGAAATGGTAAAGTAGGTGTTTTAACAACTGAATCATTTACATAATAAACTGAGTGCTATATAACCTTTTACTTGAATTTATATAAGCCTCAGGTGTGAACAAGGATCTATTCATACAGGTGTATGTACTAGGTTCAATATTTGCTCGGTTAGACAATCTTTGATGTGAAAAGAGCATTATTAATTCATGAAAATTCTAGTTTGAAAAGATTTGGAAGAGTTTTTATTTTTATTTTCCTACATTTCCAATTTCAAAAATTAGAATTCTAAAAACTATATACAGGGTTATTTTTCGCTCATGTAATTTTTGCCCTTCTACACTTGCAAACAGTTCTCCCCGCCAGTTGTGTTTAAAGAGAGATAATTTGAGACATCGGAATTTACCTAGTCTTAAATTCACCCTCGGACAACATGGGTGAAAGGGGCGAAAATAAAATGGGGCAAATATTTCCCTGTATGCAGTATCATGAATAATATATATACATACATGTATAATAGAGTTCTGACAAAATTCAATGTTTTAAATTAAATAATATAATATTTTATTTAAGGAATTTTTCTTAGTACATGTATAGACCCTGAAACGTACTACTACACCAAAAAAGTGTGCGAGTTTCATGCAAGAATCATTAAAGTTTCATATAAACCGTTCAGTGTTTCGTGTAAACCGTTTAGCGAGCGTGTGGTGTAGTAGTATGTTTCAGGGTCTGTACTTGTATCAAATAAGGTTAAGCGCAAATGAAACGTTTTAATAAATCAAATTTTCCAGAAATTTTAATGAATATAGATTTGATAGCATTTTGCTCCCAAAACCTATGCTCTCCTGGCTTTAATTAGCAAATAAAATTGATCTTATGTAAAGCATTAGTAGAAATATGATAACACACATTAGTAATTATGAAGAAAAAGATAATCTAATTTGTGTAAATATCTATCGATATAAATTACATGTACTTTGAATTCGATAAAACGATATACCAGGTAATAAGGGAATATTTATGGGAGAAATGTACAAATTTGGATATCAGTGTACCGGTAAGTATTAATTACAAATAAAGGTGGAGAAAAGTAATGGAAATTTACGATGCCCAATAGACATAAAAGTAATCATTTGTTTTGTACTTATGTGCAAAGACAGAAATTATAAAGGTATATAATGAAATACCTTAAATAGATACATAGGTGGACGGTACTTACAAACATACAATTTCAATCTTGAAACTGACAGGAATACAAGAATTAACTGTGAAATTGAAAAGGGTATTGGATATAAACAGAATAAACACACATGTATGGCGAAATCAGAGAGAGACAAACAGAATGCTTTATATATTACACAGCACTGTTAAGGTTTATTACTATGGAAATATCAAAGCGGATTCAAATGTTCATAATACGATGCATCTATTATTACAAAATATTTATGTAAAGTTATTTTATCATGGCATAAATCTGATATTACATGAAACAGCATAGTAAATGCCAATTTGTATGACACTTAGTGTGGCTCTCTCAACTGACTGCAGTCACATGAAACTGTGGAATTATTTTTATTCGTTAATGTTCAGGGGTAGCCAAAAATTTCCTGGTTCATAGGGACATGATTTTGTTGGTAGCAAGATCAGGATAATTTTAATAAATATCAAACAAATGCTTGTATAAATGTTCTTGGGGATGTGATTTTGTTGGTAGCAAGTTCAGGATAATTTTAATAAATATTAAACAAATGCTTGTAAAAACGTTAGTGGGGATGTAAATTCGTGGGCGAGGGTTACCAATGAAAGCCACAAACATTGGTCCCCCATGAACAAAGATGATTCTACAGTATGTGTTGATAGTTCTCCCGAATGGAGGTCATAAACAAATTTCAATATTACAAGGGCATAGCCTTATTTGAATTAAAAAGAACTATATATGATATGAGTTAAATTTGACCCCCATAATTCACCATTTTTTCAAGTGTTTTGGGTACAAAAAAAAATTGTTATTTTTTAGAAAAGTTCATATAAAATATATTTTTCATCTATTTATTTGATTTATTTGCACTTACTTGCAGTATATGTCGTCAGAAGTGATGCTATTTCTATAATTCAATCAAAATCGGTCAAAAATTGACATTTTTCTTATCTTTTTACAAGAGGGAAATATAGAGCGCATGCTTGAACAAGGACAAATTTTTTTGTCACTTATTAGTCTTGGGTAGATACATCTCTGATTAAAATATTTTGTTTGTTCAAGCATGGGCTCTATGTCTTCTGAAAGAAAAACTGCTTGAAAACAAGCTGTTTTATGCTAAAAATGCAAAAATGGCTAGAAAAGGTTGTCTTTACGATGTCATATTTCTAAATAGTGGGCACTTGAATTAAAATGAACATTATGTAAAAACATCACATATATATCTGTACAAGGAAAACAAGGAATTACAGTAAAACGAAGATGTTCATTTTAGGGGGGCCATTTTAGGCCCTTATCATATCTAGTCCTTTAAATGATAATTAAATTCTAATTATCTCGTTGATTCTGAAAAGTGCTGCTGCTTTGTATAGCTCAAAGTTAATCTTTTATTACAATTAATATCAAAGAAATGAGCTCCAGTTAAAATTAATATGATCTTGGCTTAATATTTTATGTATTTATTAATTCATTCTACAGATTTCATCAAAGCAGCAGCACTTTTTAATAAATTAAACATATTCTTAATTCAAATTAAAAAGATGACAATGATCTGTTAAGGGTATGCCCTTGTAAAAAGTGGATTAAGATACTAGGTTTCCCGATGTCAAACACATCAAACTTGAACATCAAACACTCTAATAAAAAGAAATAATACACCCTTTAAAAAATAATTACATGCTGGATCAAAACAAGCATAATAAATAGAATTTAATGGCTTAATTTATTTATCATTTGAAGATTATGCTTCGTTTATGTATGAAATGCATTTTCCCATGTTAAAAAACTGATTGAACGCCTCTCTCTATACATAACATGCGTCAAAATTTACAGTATGACATCACAGGGACACTTACTAGTGCATCGTGATCAGTCGGTTTTTTTATATTTAACGTTGTTGAACTTATTTGACTACAAGTTGCACACAGAGATAACCATAATATATATACTTTAATGTGTTCGTAAGGAAAACAATCACAAATTACTTTATTTATGAGCATTTTTGACGGCTTGTTGTTTTGTGTGATGTCATACAATCTTGAGTTTTAAATATTTCCCCTACATTTTGGTCTGCGCGACCACAAAGTAGGTCTTAACAGAGCTGTGTAAGTTTCAAAATGTGGCACAGAAATTTAAAAACTAAGCTTAATGTTTTCAAAATGCTTCAAAGTATGAAAGCAGCAAGCTCAAAAATTAACATGAGGAAAATGCATTTAAATGTCATCTGGGCATCAAGAAGCCCAATTGCAAGATTCATATAATTAAATAAATGGGGGGGTGATCAAATCCAATAAAGCCCGAAGGGCTCATTGATCACACCTGACAATATTTGATCACGTACCTCATAATATGCAAAGAATGATTCCTTATTACTTATATTTAATATATAATTTTAAGCAATTGTACCATTTACCAGTACTATTAAAATAGTCATTGAAGAATTGTATGGGGCCAAACATTACAAACTTGATTGGTATTGTTATAATAGACAAAGACACAGGAGAATGTAAAAATAATATATTACAACACAAACATACCTTGTCCAATGCACAAGCCTTAATGATTTTGCTGTAACGTGCACTATCAAACTTGTTTCCGAAAACTATGTTTTGTCGGAGACTGGCAGAAAACACCCAGGGCTGCTGGGAAGTGTACGAGATCTTTCCTCTTACTTTTACACTTCCTTCCGTCTGTGGCAACTCATGCAGAATACTCATCAGCAAAGAAGACTAAAGAAATTTTATCAAACTTATTTTTAAAACAATCTTCACCGGATTGATCTTCATGAGTATGCAAATACGAATATAAATATTTTTACTTAGTGTATCATAATTATTACCATTACTAGCATGCAAATGAACACTTCAGATGTGGATTGAGGTCCAATTATACAATAAGAGAAGAAAGAGCTAGAGCCACGAAGCATCAAAATATGCCCTATCATAAAAAACCACCATATTTTGGTGAAATTGAGTGTAGAATCTAAGCTTTTCATAGCTGTTTTTCTTTTTTCGATATCTATTATACTTTTTTATAAATAGAGTTTATAATATGGCACTATTTTGATGAACAATTTTAAAACAGACGTAATTTTTGTTAAGTAACGTCATGAAATGACAAAACTACGAATGAGTTGAATTAAATACGAGGGTTGTCCCATAATAGCGTAGACAGAACACATAACTTAAAATCTTTTCACTGCAATTTCATTAGACTTCTTTGTTTCTTCAATAACCCTTTGGCAAATAATAATGAAAAATTCAAATCTGTACTTTATTTATTTCTTGAGAAAATGAATAATCATTAACAACATGTTTTGTCAGGCGGCGCAATGTGCGACGTCGAAAATTCTCAATTTTTACGTTGTTGTTAAACCCTCCACATCGTTTACGATAACATTTACGGGTTTTTTTTTTTTCAAAAACTATCTTGGGGAAAAATTCTTTGAACAAGTAGCCTGAGTGCACATTCACCATGCATTTCTAGTTTTATTTTTTAAAACATTTTCTAAGTACAAACTGTCTGCCGACTCCAAACTTGCCCTGTATTATTTGTTGTCTAACGACCGTCCTACAGACATTTATCGTTCAGCATTTTGACGTCCATCTCTATCGGTCGGGGTTTATATTTCCACTTATTGTCACCATACTTGTCCGAATATTTTCAATGTTGTTAGGCTACTAATTCACAAAATACATTTCTAAGGGATTTTGTTAATTTATTTACTTCAAAAGCCACTTAGGATTTGATTCAATGACTTTACAAAAATTTATCAGTTACTGCTGCGCCGCCTTAAACGCTGACGTCGTCATTTTATTACGAGTTAACACTTTAACTTGTCACAAAACGCGCTATAAAATCTTTAAAAGTTTTGTTATAGCCAAAACATTTATTGAGTAAATAATAGAATTATTAACAAATATTACTGTATATCTATACTTGAATTTTTTCATTCGAAAAGTACTTATCCTCGCAATTTTCATTTCATTATGTTGATTTTATTTTTTCGTTTTTGACATTGCGCCGCATGTCGAATATATGATTTAACATGCTTTCATTTCACTAATTTAATCTCAAACAATATTTGATTTTAAAACATAAATTTAATGCAAATTACTTGAACCCTTTGTGGCACAAGTTTCACCTTCCTGTGTCTTCGATTAACTGAATAACGCCACTTGTCTACGCTATTTTGGGACAACCCTCGTAAAATAAACAAAAACAAAATAAATTATCTTTTAGACATTATAATTAATTTATTAAAAAAAATTATTCATAAAAATACCATGAAAAGCTTATTTACAATAATGTTTTTAAAAAATGCAGGGACCAGTGCTAAAGGTCAATATCACGGCGGTACATTTAAATATGTCGGTGTAGTGTATTCAAAGATCTTTTTTCTGCTATTTGAAACTGCATTGAGTAATGCTGATGATGCGCAGTGTATAACTGAGGATTAATTATTTAATTCTACTGATATAACAAATTATTAAAAATAAATATATAAATATGACAGAAATATGGTGATTGAATTTAACAGAGATACATGTTAATGTAATCTAGATCGAATTTTTATACATTACTGTAACAGTCTGTGTACATTATTCAGCATGATTATTTTATTACTTGATATGTTCACCCAAACTTGGCGTTTTATAGAGTTAAGTTGCCGGGGTTCAGTCCCTGAAATGTTCTATTTTCCCCTTTTTTCCGTGCGTTCACCGTGCGCACACAGTGCTTTCACTTGCGTTCTCGGCTCCGCTCCGTTCGCGCCCATCGTTCACAAAGCGCTCACCGTGCGTTCACAAAGCTTTCGCCTTGAGCTCACCGTTCATTCAGTGTTCACTTATTGTTTAGTCACATAATATTATATTTAGACTGATAACAATACATACATGTAGTTTATTGTTATTATTTCCTGATTACCAATGAAACACAATGTAACAATAACTCCCGGGGCACTCCGAATAAATCGTTCATCTTGCGTTCACATAGAGCTAACATATCGTTCACAGTTCACTTTGCCCTGCGTTTGCGTTTGATCAGCGTGCGCTCACCGATCGCTCAGAGTGCACTCACCGTGTGCTCACCGTTTACTCCTCGTTTTAGTGGAAACAAAGAACATTTCAGCGACTGTGTATATGTAATGGATATATGCCGAAAACAGTTCTGTACGAAATATTTTAAAACAGTTTCGAGGGCCGTTAAGGCCGAAAACTGTCTGATATTTTGTTCATACAGAAGTGGTTGGGGCATATATCTACTTAAAACACTGCCATTGAGTTTCATTGTTGATTTACCTGAGACGGATACCAATATTGTAACCACTGGTAACGGTCTGATATTAAGAAGCTCACTAGTATCGGACTGTTAAAGGTAAAATTTTTGACTGTTGGAACAAAGGAATGACATAACATCAATGTTTTAATGTTCATTAATTAAAAAATAAATATCGATTTTTAACAAATATTTTTATGAATTAATTATTCCTAATGAATGAATTAATTATTCCTTATAAATGTCGTAACATAACATCGATCGATCGATCGAAAGAGAGAGTGGGGGTCACTATTTTGAAGCAAAGATACATTCCGATGCTATAAAAAGTATATATACGTCAATTCCCAAAAGAATAAGGGCTGTAATAAAGGCAAAGTGATATATTACAAATATTGATAAGGTAAGAAACATTTTCTTTTATTGATGTGAAAAAATAACAAACAAAACTTCCAAGTGTGAAAAAGTTTTAATGACACGGCCGCCATTTTGCGTACTGTATTATGACCAGGTACTGTACAGTATGATGCAATAAGTATAGGTTACAATAACAATTTTTAAAATATTTGATTTTTCAAAGCCAAACAATAGCACACGAATTATGTCGTTAAATTGTCTTGAAAACCCGAATTCATAGCAAGCATGTAGAATTTGTGTTAAAATATATAGATTTGTAATGAACTCGACCGTAAATCGATTGATTTTTTTTAAGTTTGGGGGGGGGGGGGGTGCATAGAAACAAAATCTCGCTGCACTCGTTGTTGTTTTTTTTTTTTTAAAGAAAGGGCCCGGCAATCTGAATCCTTTTTATATGCCACTCAAGGCAAACTATAATTAGATTTAGTACGCATAAAATAATCGAAGAAAATTTCAATCGAGAATTTCATAAGGCAAAAGACCCGATGTACACACATTCAGGGTGTTTTTGTTATTTTATTGAACGAATTATCAACAAAGACATCACAATTAGGATTAGCTATCTATATAGTGCACATGCTGCTAATTTATTCTAAATTGTGAATACCAAAATTCGTCTTCATCGAAACGTACACGATCGATCTTACAATATGCATGTAACGGTTATCGGAAATACATTGACCACGCGACGAATCAACAGATTGCTGATAACGTAATGGCAAGATTTTTAATGCAAGGGACGAAGGCTTAACTATAAAATATTCAATTACAGCTGTACTTGGATATTAAATTATCAAGTCATTTGACGGCATCAGTTAAGTTCATCATACATGTACATGTTTACACGTGATATCGACTGTCCTTCTCTAGTGATATTCAGAAACACTTATGTAACAAGTTTTAAAAAATCGCTTGCATATTTCCTTTTGTTTTTTATGCATTTAACTGTTCGACGGGAAAAAAACCCCCACAACTATAGCTACTTATACATGCTATCGCTTATTTTACACAAAGGTATAGGAATATTTACTTATTTGACGCCATCAATGTACGTAACAGTACAATCTTAACTGCCATTTTTTTCTGTTTGTTTTAACACATGTTCATGTATATCATATTCTACTGCAATTAAATAATACCGTGGTACATAAACATAATATGTTTTAAAAATGCAGACTGAGTTAAATGGTTAAGTTATATTAGCAAAATACTGATAGAACTCAAGATTCCATGTACAGATTCAACTGACGTCGCAAACGTCAAACTATGACGTCATTGATGATGCAAGATATAAGAATGAATACACAGTATAAAATTACTAGAAAGAACACAATAATGTTCAGTTTATATGCATTTCTACCACACATATTGAATAAAATGATGATTTTGTAAACATTTACAAATAATTCTTTATCAATATTAATTAATTTCTGCTATTTCAATTAAAAGTAAGGAAATATTTACCCATAAATAGAGTGGTCTGTTTTATTTTCTGTTTCTAAAATTTTCAAAAATTGTAAAATACATATTGGCCACACTTGAGTACCTCTAAGAAATTTTGCAGGCAGATGCATTTATGCAATATCTCTCAGTTTTAAAAGTTTCAAAGAGGTACTCAAGTGTGGCCACATTCAAATTTGGGAAATACTGCAGTAAAATCTACATTTTTCAGCCATTTTTAACGAATATGGCATGTTTGATGATGCGCATGTGCTTAACGGTGGGGCCGAGGTGAAAAAATTACATATGCATAGAAGCAGAATATTGTGCCCTACATTATAAGTAATTACAATTTGTATTGTTTCAAACTTGAGTTTTGTGAAAATTTTAAGGCACATTTTGATGCTTCGTGGCTCTAGCTCTTTACTCTTTGATTCCTAAATAATTTTTTAATTAAACCTACTTTTCCTGCTCCAACCGGTCCAATAACGGCCAATAGTTTCCCTGGTTTCACACTCACAGAAATATCACTCAAAGTTGGCTGTTCCGATTCCTAAAAGATTTACTTAATTGTCAATATACTTTTTCTCTAAAGGCCTAAAATATATCATAATTAAGAGTTCGTTACTGTTCTGAGACTATCATCACACAGCTAATTCTTATATTGTTACATTCTTCTCATTAACTTTCATGTAAGGAACGAAACGTTATATTGTGGTTTCATCAATATTTGTGGAATACCAATTTTTGTGGATTTCAATATCAAGTTGAGCCACGTAATTAAATGTTCATTGAAGTGCAATTTCTATTTACATTTTGTATCGATAGGGTCATTGGCCACGAATTTATGTATCCTTGAAACTGTGATTTTCACTTCATCCACGAAAATTGATACCCTAGAATATTAATGAAACCACAGTAAGCCTTGACATTGTGGAGATGGTGTGAGACTACAATAAAAGGATTATCCACTTACGGAATCCCACTTGGCTGAGAGGTGGTCTACTTCTATGAAACAGTTTTGTGGCTTAGGACGTAATCCTGATGCATCTTCTACAGAACCTTGATCCAGTTCCTCCAGCAGAAGGAATTTCTACAATAAAGTTGGAAATTTTAATTTAAAGCAACAATGTAAAAGTGGTTATTTATGCTGGTGGTTGGGTACAAGTTTTCTATAGTCAAACAATACCATGGGTATTAAATATGCGAATTAATGTATGATATACCACACTAAACTTTTGGGTTTTTACAATACGCATGGTAGAATTTTATGCGGTTTTAAGCTTACCCTCTAAATTTCACACACACATAAATAACAACTTTTACAGTATAAGAAATACAACAAAGTATCGTAATAAAGAATATTTGATTGTGCCAAGATTGGCTGAAATTAATCTAGGTTGTTCCAGAGGAATCAAAAATGTGAAACGTTTACACACAGATCAGTGATTAGAAAAGTTCATTTGAGCTTATAGCTCACGTGAGCTATGAATCAAATTATGACACAACCTCAGATCAAACTAAAATTTACACATCCGGTAAAGTAAATTCTGTTTCTGCATGGCTATAATATATTTTGTTTTACAATTTCCATGTTATAAACTTAAACTTTATACAACTCATTCATTTCCTGATTTTCTTTAGCATTGCAGCAGTTAATCAAAGTACTGAATGTACTGCATGGCATGCTACAACAAACATACAACAAATCTTTAAACATTGCATGCTGATGGAATGAAAACAAAAACAGAAATATTTATTATTCAAAATTATATGAGAACAAATTCTTACAAAGTGGGCAATAAAAATGAGTGTAAATTGAGTTTAAGAAAGACTATAGAGGGTGCAAGATATTAATGGGCTGTTATGGATCAACACCTAGCTAGAGGACCATCTGTACAGCCAAAATAATTTTACTACATTATTTAACTCATTTCATCCAACAGGAGGACCAGTAACAACTCATTCTAATGAATGAGACAAGATAAAGCATACACTTACGATTTAAAATTCCATTAAACTCTCTAAAAGTACAATAGCATTCAATAGTTTCTTTAACATCTTGTTCAAAACTGTGATCTTCATTCAATAATCTGATCCATTGTTAATTCAAAGCAGCCAGATCTTACCTTTAGTCTCCTCAACGAGATCATAGCCTCGCTGGCTCTTGAGATGGCAAGAAAGAAACAGCCCAGAAACGTGTGTGTCAAGATAAACAACAGAGCCAGACAGACATAAAGTCGCTCCGGGCGGAGAACGACTCCCAAGAGAGCTGGCGGAACTACCACGGCCATGTAAATGAGACGGGGACCCGCTGTCCAAACCGAGGCGTGAACTCCTGAGATGAATTTGGACGCCAGAACATACCTCAGTTCACATCTATAAACCAACAATATGAAGGCACAGAGTCATCCGAGCAGTGCCTTTAGTTACTAAACTTTATGATTAAAAGCATGACCAATTGAGTTCTAGCAATGTTTTACTACAGAAAAGAAGATCTAAAATTATGCTCAGCTAGCCTTTTTATACTGTGGAATCACTAAAATTCGTGGATTGCTTTTAAAATTTTATAGGTTCGTGGGGACGTAATTTTGTGTATTCTATTACACTTTCAAAGGGAGATATGACTTTATAACCCAATTTATTAATTCGTTGAGGATGTAAATTCGTGGATGAGAATTCCACAAAAATTGAGCCACCTCGAAATCTAATGATTCCACAGTATTCAGTACACAATAAGGTCAGTACAAGGGTTGACCAAAACAATCTGTAAGGCCTAAAAAAAAATAATGGTTTGTTTCCGCTTTCCCGACCGACCCTAGCTTTTACCCCCCGACTAAAAACTTTTTTTAAGGATTTTTGATGGAAAATCTTTTATTTCCGTTTTTATCCGATTTGGAAAAAAAATAACTCAAAATTTTGAGTATAGTTCCTGTGCAGGTAAATGTATGATAACAGAGGGGATGGGTTTAATAATACATGTAGGTTAATAGGAATACCATGAAAGTACTGATATTCATACATGCATAGTACTGTGGAATCACTCAAATTCGCGGGGGCTGATTTTCGTGGAGATGTAATTTCGTGTATTATCTTATACCTGACTTTATAAACCTAATTTTTTAATTCGTGGATGATGTTGATACGTGGACAAGACGTACCCATGAATTATACGATAATTGAGCCACCAGGAAATCTAATGATTCCACAGTATACTGTTAAAGTGGTACGTTATTTAGTATGCGTTTTTAATAGTCAAACAATACGTGTTAGTATTAAATAGACAGATGCATAATTTAATTAACACCTTAAGTTTTTGATTTTTTTTAACAGACACGTGGGGGGATTTTACGCAGTTTTATATATATATGCTTACCGTGTAACTAGCGTTAATTTTCCCACGCGTAAATAACCACTTTTACAGTACTCTTTTTTTAATAAGAAAAAGGATATGCTAAACATAATATATGCACTGGTGTTGCAAATCTAGACAGTCATATAGATTGTAAATTGGTTACAATATTACATGTACTGTAGAAATAATTCTTATCCAACGTAGCAAAAAGTTTTCTTAACAGAAAAAATACTAGAACCATATCAATCTAAGAGATTCATTTGATGCACATGCAATATATTGTCAGTATTAATCTGACAGACAAGGTTGTATATAGAGAGACTTTCTAATATTCCGGTACTAGTCACAACACAGGAAGCATCTTCTATTCATAGAATAACACACAACAGCAGCTGTCAACTGTGTTCACATGCACAACTGCACATTATTTGTTGAGACTTCTGTAAATACATGTACCTCTCTCTCCCCTCTCTCTTTCTCTCTCTCTCTCTCTTAGTTACTCAGTTATAAACTAGACTGTAACGGAAAAATTGATTATTAGGTACTTATTACATGTATCATCAAACTTGGCATGCTTCTTTTGTAGATGTATATTATACGTACAGTATATATCAAACCTGAGTGGTTTAATAAAAATGCCAATTTACAATGCAGAAAAATAAACAAATGAGTTGATTAAATATATCAATCACATATGAGAAAATATTTCCTGTCTGGTGAGATTCTTATTCTTACAACTGCCATTAAATATACGGAGGTATCAAAATATTTTTTCTAAAATTTTGAAATCATTATGTATTTTAATTTTACAATTTGTAATTAGTTCACAACACATAATTAGCAAACAATCAATTAAAGTCAAAATATGATTTAAATTGCCATTATAATCTTAATATTATTGGGCGAAATCACCCACAAAAGTTCCATAAAGAACTACACCCTGATTAGAATAATATGGCAGTTCATGTACATGTATTAACAAAAGCTTATGTTTGTGTAAAGACTGTACAGTTGCAAAGAGCATGGGAGTAAATTACGGTGTGCGTCACTTCAGCTGATAACCATTAGCAAAAATCTGTGATATTGAAGGCTTTCATAGGACTGACATTTCACTTGATCAACATACTTAGTACATGTATATCAATTCGAAATTCACTTGATTGACACTTCATTTGATCTGAGGTTGGTCATTAAATTTTCCATGCATACAACAACCAAGACTTTCTTGATTGCCATGAAATTGAACCCACCATATATTATAAATAGAACATCATAAAAACCATTGATAATTATACTGACTACAGGTTTTAAGAAAAGAAGTGTCCCTTATCTGGAATACCTTACAACCAAATTTCCATGTCTTGAACTAACCTGCAATCTTTTAATGGTAACCCTGGTCTCAGAGATAAATTGGATGGCAAACGGAATGAATAGGGTAGTGGACAAGCGCACAGCCTGGTAGAGCGAGAGGGTCACGAAAACCTTCTCGGCTGTCATGGTCCCTCCCGAGTAAACATAGACAACAAAGGTCAGGAATAAAACAAACTTTGTTGAGACCAAGAAGGGCCCCAGTATTAGGGCTCGTATGTAATTGCTCATTCTTACTCGCCCAGATTCACTCCTGGAAGACAAAGAAGCAGAGAAAATTCGGTCTTAATTCAAGGCCTAAAATTTAAAGATTAAAAGATTAAGTGCAGTTTTAGAGGCATAGAAAAGTTATTGATGCATAAAACAAGGTACATAATTTTGAGTATGTGGCTGTCTTTTATTCAAGATTATACCGGTAATTGAAGGGATAATATAGAAATAACAGATGTTTTGGGCTATTATATTGTATAAAATAAAGATCATGATTTTCAGTAAATGGCTTTCTATTATTCAAGAGTGCAGTTTAAGTTGTAATGAAGAAGCAACTGTTGTGTTGGGTTATTTTACAAAGTATAATACATGACTTTGATATGTGGCTTTCTTTCATTCATGGGGCTTTATGGTTTATTCATATTATACACTAGACACTCAACAATATTGGCTTTGCAAACACTAAATGTATCATATACCTATTCAGGGTTCACCAACATTTCACAATGGGGCAATAAAAATGGTCAGCCATTTTCAGAGATCAATTAATGCATGACCAATTATTCTAATGAAAAACAAATCCAAAAGTTTACTTTGGTGATTATACATACCTATCATATACTAATAGCAAATATACCCTTTTCTGCCCTGTGCGATTTAACAGAAAATTCGCCTACCCGTGTGATATGATATAAAAATCATAACATGGCAATTTTTATATCGCATCCTATATTAGCTCTCGGTCGCTGTATATGTATGGAATACAGTGACCTCAGGCTTATATATAGGATGTGATATAAAAATTACCATGTGATAATCTATATATTTATGCCAGGAGAATAATTGAAAAAAAATATCCAATCTAATGCAAAATCAATTAAACTTGTGTGGGTTAATTTTGTGGATTGCAAATTTTCCAGATTTGTGGACATAATTTTGTGAATCATACACTTTTATGAATAATCTATAAAGATTAATATTTTGTTGAGGATTAAAACCTGTGGATAAAGATATACTCATATAATTTATGAAAATTCAGTCACTATGAATATTAATGATTCCAAAGTAATAAATAATACTGTATTCATAATATGGGATAGAGCAAAGTGAGAACATTAAGGATTAGACCTGCATGAGCAAGGAACTTGCCATACTTGTATATATTATGTGTGTTAATCAAGTATCTAATAAGCTGTATAATAAGGCTTACAAGGACTTCAAGCTTGAGGCAAACAAAGCACTGTTGTTTATTCTTGGATATGTATATCATGAAACTCTGCATATATATACCGTATAAACGGTTTTTTTTCGCGTGTCACAAAATTTGCGAAAATGGGGAAAATGTGTAGCATTTTTAATTTGCGTCAGTCATTTTTTGCGATTTTAAAAGTTTCTTATGGAAAAAAATACAGGATATAATTTCTGCATATTCAATATTTGCGATTTGAAAGAGATCGCAAAAAAAGCGAAAATTAGATCATCGCGAAAATTACCGGATATACGGTAGTACATACATGTAAATACTTAGTTCATAAACATGTACATTGTAGTAGTAATAAAACAATAAACTGTATCAATTTATTCTTGGTTGGATACAGTTTGTATCAATCTAATAATAGTTAAAAAATTTAGCCCTGATTGTTTATCAAACAATGCAATTTTAAATGTACATGATATAAATACATGTACTTAGTTTATAAACATGTACCGGTAGTAGTAATTAACTAATTAATAGAGAGGTTGAGATTTAAAACGTGTATGTTTCTATAATGTATCACAAGAATATATTTACTCATCAATTAGATTAGTTCTGTTGTAAAAGCTACAAGTTTGTACATGTACTTACGTGTAGATGACACTCTACAAGATTAGAGAACGCCTGTCATAACAAAACTGATGACGTAATACACAAAGAATTTAGGTGATTCCCCTAGCTAGTACACATACATGTACCCGTTTGAAATCTCAACCTCTCTAATATCTTTGAAGAGACTTGTGTGTTAAATTAAAAATTGAAAATCTTCAACAAAGATTTTAAAACAAAAAATAAAATGTAAAAAGGTGCAAAAAAAACAGAGACATAAAATAAAATCAGTTATAGCATGTGTAAGATAATACACGTGATACATGGACACATACTTTCTAATTTTGGCGACTAGTTCTCCGAATGGGTTTTCCCAGCAATACATTTTTATCACCCTCATTCCGGAAATGATCTCGTTCATGACCTTCACTCTCTCGTCTGTGTGGATAGCAGTCTTGTTCCTGTCAATGAACGTCAAGAGTCGCTGCTCTGTTAGCTTCGATCATGTTACAGTTAAAATTGATTACACATGTAATTTTAACTTAATTTAGCCCAGACTTTCATTGAACAATGCAATTTTATTTTTTTTAAATCCTCATATAAGCCTAGTGTTTTATTGTACTAATTAGAAAGAGTAAACAGTTTAAAACAGAGTGTAATGAGTATAAATGTTTTGATTAATATATTGCATGTAAGATTTGTAAACAATTTTTGAAAGGCAAAGGAGCATGTTCAACATCATTAAAATAATCATTCATTCTCAATGAAATTGGTACAACCTCCTTCTAAAAATATATTTATATTATCCTTTTTGTGCAACAATCCAAAAGCCTCAAATTTTGTCTAACATGCTCTCTCTACAAAATTAAACTATTTTTTGGTGGGAGTTGGTGGGGGTGGGTTTTTTCACCTGAGTTTGGCAAACAGTTTTCCCATCACACTTTGCACAGGAACCAGACAGAGTAGAACGCCAAAGCCAGCCAGCGCTGATGGACCCAGCTCCATCCAAAGTATAACCAGCACAAAGATGGCCTGAGCAGGTCCTATCCATATATAGTGGATGAACATCACCGCCTTTGTACACAAAGAAAAATAGCATGGAGTTAAAATAGGAATTGTGTCAAAAATTCATCTCAATAACTTTATTTTATAATTTCCTGCATTAATAAGTTTTTCTACATCAACTCAATTGCATGAATACAAATTTAAATAATTTTCTGACTTTTTCTAGCCATTTAGTAATGAATTATCTTGATTTACTTGAAATGAAAAGTTTCAATAAATCTGCAATGATATAAATATATTAAGCTTCAGCACTGTGATATTACCGTGTCAAATCTGTTGACATCATTAGACATCAGGTTCACGATCTGTCCTGTAGTCGTCTGTCCCAGGGCTTTGTTGCTTAACCGTAAAGCCTGGAAATGTAAAAACAACTTTTCAAAATATTGTCACATCTAAAAACATTTTAAACATTGATGTACCTTTCACAATCAAAGACGTCGTTTTCGAGTTGCTACCCACTCCACTCATAGAAATAATCAATGTAAAGGAAAACTTTTGCAACTTATATAATTATATCAAACACCTATGACCCTTTCACAACTGGAGAGATATTGTTGTAGAGTTGCTACCGACATCACCCATAAAAAAAATATCGGTAATCAATGTGCGGAAAACACAAATACCTTTCGATACAGGAGAGAGCAACATGCCACTCGGATCTGCATTCCGATTCTCTGGACGGTGAAGAAGTAAGGGTGGTGGAAAATGGCCAGAATGATGACCGACAGGCTCATTCCCATCGCATACAGGTAAGCCTCAGTTTCTGATATGCTTGGTTCCGAGGTGAAATATCTGATCAACTTTCCCAGCAACAGGGGTTGCACAACCTTGGTAACTTCCTGTAATAAGAAACGAAATTAAGAATAACAATTTCTTTAACCACACACTGCATACTGGTTTTTTTTTTCAAATCTATTTATATTTAATATGTATTTATACCAGTATATACAATGTACAAAAATATTGACAAATTTACACAAATTATGATCATGACCTTCTTAACTCTCAAAAGAGTTTGTAATGTTGCATAGATAAGTCAAACATTTATGTATGTAACAAAAGTATTGTAATAACCATTCAAGAGATTTTATATAAGGGGGGGGGGTGGATTTTACTATTTCAATTGCCATGAATCTTGATCATTGATGCCATTGTTTGTCATTGTTTATTGTTTATACCACAGTGTGTTGGTCCCATGTTTTTTTTATCTCTATTTTTATCATGTCATAAACTTATTTCTTAAAGAATTATTAGTTGACAAGGTTTCCTGAAGAACTATTCATGTTATGGATAAAGGAACCTATTGTTGATCAGCATGGAAAAGTACTTACAGTAGTTTCAGTGATGATACAAGTTAAAGCTGAACACCGCTCGTAAATAGGCCCCGTCACACAGATACCTGGTATATAAACCCTTTGATTTCGTTACACCCGATTGCACACCCGAAACTCGTGGCCGACATGTAGTTTTCCTCTCGTGGTCAATGGATTTAATGCATTTAATTCTTATTTTATGTGCATATTCTGTTTGAAAATTATATTTTGACCAGTTTATTTGATGTTAGTATTCTCCTGGTTTGAAAAAATTGCGTAAAACTTGATAATTTCATCGCGACCGAGTAACACAGCGAGGCAAGATGTACGTCCACACAGGTGAGACCTCTACAGCAAAATACTTTAAACTGCTAAGAGGTCTGCAGCTTATATAGGGGTTGTAGGGATAACGGTGGTTAGAGAGAAATATGGCGGACAGTGCCTATTTACGAGCGGTGTTCAGCTTTAATCCTCACTATAAATATCATGGCTTCTACACTTAATGCATGTAGGCTGCCATTGTGTGACATCATCAAGTAGTTCACTTGGCGCAATAATTTGAATTTGCATTTATGAATAGCAAGTATAAGTAGATGCTGTTTACATAATAGTGTTAATAACTTAATCCCTTATACATTGCCTGTAGATATGTTTCCTATTTTTATTAGATCTTTTTAATTGGTACTATTTTACTCTGCCCCTGAATATGAGTAATACAGTCAGTGTTGATAACATTGTGTAGTTCCACCCCAGGATATAGTTCCTATTCCAAGATAGTGATTACTTGATGTAATAAGTAAGTAATTAATCAGTTTAAGATAGAATTAGTACAAGCACAGTTATTAGAATGATTTGAACACTTATAATTATTCTTAATTGATTTATTTATAATAAGTTATTCCTGTCAGGAATTGTCAGGAGAATAGAGCATTTTGATTGGTTAGTGTCTAGCTGCAAAAGTTATACAAGGGAGGAAGCTGCTCAGTTTAGTAAGACAGCTCCATTGGTACCATAGCACCAATGATCTCAGATCTAATAGGTATGATGAGTTCCACAAACCAAGATCATAATTTTTATAAAGAGTTTTGGTTATCACAAGTAATTTGCTTTAAGAATGTTAACATGACTTGGCAACCCGGTGTTCTATTACCTTCTTATAAAAATCCTGACAATTGAATTCCTGACAACCTAAATTCCTGACACTTTGAATAACTGACAACCGAGTTCCTGACAATATTATTCCTGACAAAGTAATTACCGACAACTCTTGGTGAACATCATGTATTAGTCTATGTATAAGGTTACTCCCATAGTACATATGTAGCTCCCTGTATCAGAAGAGTTATCCCCCTTTAATTCCCTTTATTTTTGTTATGGTGACCTAAGGCTAATTTAGCTATCTCCCACCACTCACAAGACCCTATATGATATTATGTGATTTGGACCAACACAGTTTTTATTTACCAGCTGTTGAATTGTTATAGAGACTTAGTTGTGATGACATTAATAAACTGTTACAAAGTACATGAGTTATATCTGAAGCATCACCAGTGGAAAGGAGGAAAATGAGGCCAGCCTGTTACAGTATCAAACAAAATTATTTATAGGCTTTTGTGAGTAAATAGTGAGTCGACTAAATATGATATATCTGTTCAGTATGGGAGATATGAAAGCCTGAAGATTAAGCTGAAAATTGACATTTTAGAGTGGTACATTAGAATTGATGTAAATATGTACTGTAAACCAACTTTTTACGTACGTGAGAAATGTTCTCTAGGTTTGCAAAAGCCTTGTTGTCGCAAAATTTTTTTTTGCTGCAAACCAGTGTTTGCTGAGTAAGCATAAAAACAACACAGGCATATATAGATGAGACTTGATTGCGAAAAAACTGGTTGTTGCGAACCAGTTTATCTTTAATAGGTGAATCGATCATGAAAATCGATCATGAAAAAAAGTCATCGCAAATGAAAGTTGGTTTACACTGTAAATACAGTACAGTATGAATTTGCCCAACCTCTATAAACACAATGATTCCCAACAAGGCATACTGGACACCAAACATCCGCACTATGCATCTGAACAGGCTTGGAGATTTGTTCTGCGGTTTCCTCTTTTCTGCCTCTTTATTCCATTCTCTTAATTGAAATAAAATTGGTAGATGCATTTGTTAAATTACTGTTCCCTAAGAATGACCTCATTGCATCGGTAAGAAACCAATGAAAAAGCCGGTAACTGGAGTTCATATTGTATTTTAATATTTATAAATAAAAATTATATTTTTGCAAACAAGACCATGATCAAATTTGAGATAAAGACAATTGTAAAAATTTTTAAAGGAACTGACACTTGTTTCATTTATTCAGCTATTGGACTCAGCACCAATTTTATTGGATTTCGTTGTTGAGCAGATCCACAAAACAAAATGTTTATCTATTCAAGAAACATTAATTTGTATTGGCATAGAGGCATTTTCCATTTATATTTTACAAATTGCCAAATTTGAGTGTTTAACAAAATTCATAAAAATTGGTGCTCCCAAACATTAATGAAGCCACAGTATCACTGTTAATTTAATTGATATCTTTTCACTTGCATATCAAGACTTTAGCTGGTATAAACAAAATAGCACACTTCAGAAAAAATAAATAAAATGTCAAATCTCATCGAAATCACAAAAAATTATTTTAGATGTTTATTGAAATCTTTTAGATTTGGATGCTGATCTGTACCTCTCTAGTCTCTTTCCGAGGTCTTCTGAGGCGTCTTCATTGGTGACATTGAACATGTCCTCTATCTCCAACTTCCTCTTGTAGCCAGTGCTGAAAATGGGGTTCATCCACCTACAGTGATAGACAGGGTTATACAGACTCCGGCCATCACATTTTTCAAATATTTCTGATTTTATGCAAGGGCTTATTTTTGCAATTCCTTCATTTTTTATCAAATCACAAGAATATAAAATTGTGAAGAGCAAACTTACATTATTACTCAATATACTTCACAATTGTCAGAAAAATAAGAGTGAAATTTTAAAATCAGCCAGGGGGGCGTCTCACAATTTTACGTTGATATCAATTGAGGAATCTATTGTAACAAAGATTTCTAACACTATGAATGTTTACACATAAGCAATTAAAAGCCCTTATCAAATCATCTCTTTATGCGAGGGTAATTGATTTTTTATCTTGGGGGTTGGGAGGGGGGAGGGGAGGAGACAAAATCTTACAATGAACATAGTACTACATGTTATCTAACTATAGTTAGATAACATATAGTACTATAGTACTAGCACACTTTTAGAGAATTCTACATGTATAACGATTAAGAGATAGCAATTGTCAAACAGACGGACAAGTCAGTGTATTTATAATCTTTACAGAAAGGTGAGAACCTTGTAACTTAGAACTTTTTAAAAATCTTTTAAATATTATACATATTATGACATACAAAAAAATATGCTTAAAATAATTTAACTTTACTTTCTTTCAAAATAAAACAATACAGTCAACAAAAACTTGACATTTTCTCTCTCACTATTTTGACGTCTTTCTATAATAATTTTAAGATAACAATTTGAAATGTCATGCAGCTACTGATCTACTGCAACTACATGAGTTCGAATTTGACATCTAATTTGAAACTACTGGGTACTCATAGAGCATTCAATATTGTTTTTTTAAATTGCTAAAAATGGCAGATATGTACAACCAAAAGAAAAGCTTACATATTTACTCCGTTTTTGCACGGATGAAGAAAAACCCCTGGTTATACAGTATGAAGGGTTATAAAAAGAAGTGGATGAAAATTTTGCCTGCATGTTACTTCTCTAAACAGAAAAAATACCAGTAGTTAGTATAGGGTGAAGTTTTTCAACTCAGACATAATGTGATAACATACAAGTCATTTCCTCTGGAAAGTATCTCAGTCATTCAGGATAAGTAGTGTTTCATAAGTCAAGGAAATGGAAAAGATCTCATTTAATCTTCAAAGTCAATTGAAATACATATTACAGTAATATGAATGTACATGCATGCGTGTACAGGGTCAGTCTAATCAAAACCGCAAACCAGCCCCTCCCCTTTTTTCTATCGCGATGGAGTATGTCAGGGCATGCAATTGATTATCAGATAATACATGTACAAGTATATACTGGCACAATTCCTATTGATATTAAATTCCTTTTATATTTCCAAACTTCTACTTGCTTTCTTAATCTTAATTGACTGGCCTTCAGTATTAAGTTGCCATGAGCAGGGTAAGGGTCCCTACACTTTATTTCACATTTCCAAAGACAAATCAGAGGCCAGCCACTAAGTGCTTAGATCCAAATTTAGAGTTTATAAAAGAGAAAAGTTCATGTGAATATAGTTACTGCCTTACCTAGTTTTTGTTCACATTTCAATTAAATTTATCTGAATGATAACATAATTCTACTTTTTTAATTGATCTAAAAAACTTAAAATGCCAGCATGCATGCAGTGTCATTGTTGCAATGAATTCCCACATGTGTAAGGTTATGTAGTGAAAAAAGAGCAAAATTAAAGAAGTAGATCTTCATACTTTCTGTGACTTATAAACATGTTATAAGTAATGTATAAATTTATTCTGTATTCATGCAGGATCAACCTATTTATTACGGTATGTAAGATTCATGCACTTAAAGTCCTCATGCAAGTGCACAATAATTAGCATACATGTATGTTTTGGAACCTTCCCTTCCCTTTCCTGAGGCTTTACACCCACACACCTGAGAGTCAAATTCAAATTCAACTACCGGTACCTGTAGGTGTGGGAATGTCAAAATAAAAGGGTGTCTGCACTGACACTGCATTGACAACGACACTAAATGCAATGGCTACACACAGTTACACGGATCACTGAATCCTGACATGTGTAACGTCCAAAGCTGTGTGGGCAACTGACATTTGAGAACACAATTCCTTTCTTACATTAAAAAATGAAAAAAAAGCATACCCATGTAGGAGATTTGAAAGGTAGATTTCAAGATCAAAATGTTTGGAATTGTTGCATGATATTAACAATATCACGTTGATGAAAACAATTAAGTTACTCATAAGCAATCCTACCAAATACAAAATAAGCTATATCATATTACACTTAACGCAATACAAAAACGGATCTTAATGTCAAACATATTAGTAAAAATCTGAATCTTCCACTATCCACATTTAGATAATAGATACATGAACTAGTCATTATAGTTACAAGGTAAAGGTTTATAAATATAGGTCAGAACAGCAGGGATCATGATATTGAAGAGCCTTTATCATTAACAGATTGGAAATTAGGCAGAGTAGACCTTTAGTTGGCATACAATATAATGCCATATATATATATATGCAAGTAACACAGTATTAACTTCAAATAAACTGTTGCTTTACATCTACTCTTGGTAGGTAAATTATCAAATAAAATTGTACAATGTATATTAATAAATGTACATGTACTCCAGTTTGAAAATCCAGCATTGTTATTTGTAATATTTATAAAAACAACTCCATATATATCATAGCCAGGCATGTATCTGCATACAACAATTATTAAAAATCTCATTGTTATATCTGTACATCATACATGTAAACAGGCAGATCTATTAAAATATTTATTGTTTTGACATTATAGATAAGCCATTAATAACTTTGACAGCAAAGGAATTCAAATGCCAGCGAAGTCTACCATGTAAACATATTTGTAGATGTCTTACAATGACACCGTGTCACACGTGTTAATTTTATGGAATTATTAGCTGTGAACTGAAAAATGATTTTAATGGATGAAGATTTTTTTAAAAAAAATTGACAACCTCTTGAGATGTTATCACTAATGTTTTCATTTAACTACATTTAATTAACAACAATGTATTTTTGAGTCTTAAATCTATCTGACAATCTGATATGTTATATTAATGTGCATATTAGCAGTGATGTGTACAAGCTAGTACATACATGTACTAATGTGAATGTCAGCTTCTTTATTCCTGCATGTTAGCTTTCAAAATAAAACACAAACCCTGTAAATTTTCCTCCAACTCTATTAACTCCAAGTCAAAAACAGTAATTTTGATTGTTGTCATTTTGCCCTTATTGTTTAAATTAGGACAAATGTACATACTACCAGGTATTTGGATACATAAAAAAATACATAATATTTGATGTTGTTCTTGAATTTATTTTGAAATTCCTTTGTAAAATTTTATTCTGAAGAATTCTATGATTGTATCTGACAGCTAGATTACCTGATCTACTGTGGCAGTCATAATACATGACTGTACGTACACCTTTTAAAATCAAATAACAACTGCATGTTTACAACTAAATGTTATTTAATTAATTTGCCTTGTTATTTTCATTGATCTCTAAATATCTTGTGTAATCAATAATAACATTGTACTATATATTTGTATAGGGAGAAGGCAATCTAAGTTTCATAACTTGTGCCCAGTCCCAATTCTAAATTAATACATGTACAAGATAAAAATATGTTCAAATCAATCACTCTGACAGATTCTGTTAAGTTTTGTTTTATTGTATTAAAAAACCATAATAGATATTAAAACATACCTGGAAACTCAGGTAACACAATTCATTGCAATTAAGTCTTGCAATACTTAATTGTCCAATTTTATCATTATTAACCCAAAATTACTACATGTACTATAAGACTAAAAGTTATAAGAAGAGGTCAAACAAATACTGCTTTGAGCAACGAAAACTATATTCCTTTGCTGTGTAGTTTTCTTTTACGTTATGATCAATGAACCATTATTCTGATAAAACACTAAAACTTTGTTTTTAAAACTCTTTTATAATATAAGATGTGTGAAGTCAACCTAATTGAATGCATACATTACTACTGGTTAAGCTCATTCTCCCTAATGCATTGGAATATTTATGATACCTCCTTCAGTCCGTGAAATTTCTTAAACATGTCAAATGGGTGTAAATACAATGTATAAAGAAAAAAGTAAGACAAACAAAATTTGGTATTTACATAGGAACCTCAATAAAAAGAAGTTATAGGCAACAACATTTGGGAAACAAGTGATGACCAAAGGGTAATTAATTTGTATTTATCCTTATAAAGAGGAGAACTAAGGAATAAATAATATATTGTTCCCAAGTTTGGTTTCATAATAAAAACTTGATTAATCAAATTATACTGTTACTTTTTATGTATATTGATGTATATTTTTAGATTTATATTTATATATCCTTTGAAATTGTTTTTGGTGAATTTTTCTTACACTTTCTCGACTCTACATGAATTATTTTAACAGTTTATTGTTTAATGCTTAATTAAAATAATTATGGCAAAATGTAATATTTCTATCATAAAAAAATACTTCCATATTAGAAGCCCGTGTATTTTCTATTACAAATTATGGCTAAAATAAAATCAGTAGACAGAGAGTATACGATACAGAAAAAAGCAGCATGCAGTTGGTTATTGCATAAGTCAATGATAACTTACCAAAAGAGCAATTTTGACAAGGGATTAGCGGTCAAAATTGGGTTAGGTTTGTGATGCTTCAGTGTTTCATCCATGGTTTTAATTCATGAAAGTTCAATTAAACATATTCTTTAGATTCACGAGGAGCGGAGGGCTTGCATAATCGGCATCGTCCATCCAACGATGAATGAAATGGGCTACCGGTTTACTTCCGGGAGTCAGGGAGATAGTAACTCGTCCCATGTACTATTCTTGAATCGCAATTCGTTATATCTATGTACAAAAAAGGAGGGGGGTGCATGACTGGATTATGTGCGATTAAAAAAAAAAAGAAATTGTGTATATTTTAAACGAGCATGATAATTCATGATGTTATTCATGATTAACACTATAGATATTTGTATATGCATAATTATCAGTTTTCCTTGCTTTTGGTTGATATTATTCAATTAAAAAGATAATATTAAATATTCAGTAGGATATCAGTGTAATAAATCAGCAGATATTTCATAACCCATTTAGAATATACATGTACATGGTTCTAGTGACTGTTTTGGGTTTTTTAAGTCAAGAATGACATGTATAAATTCTTTTCTATTTTTCAAATAATTTGATTATACACATTTTAATGATACCGAATTTTAAAAGCATTACACGAACTGCAGAACTAATACACAAAACGTTTAAACTATTCCACCACTTTAAAGATTCTTATCAATAATCATATGCATTGACAAGACAATGACTATGAACAAGCGTTTGAAGATAATTTCTAGAAATTGTCACCGGCGCGGCCGTTTTTATTTTCATTGTTCATTATATAACTGTAGCAGGGTGTGATTTTTTAAATATTTTTCCACACTAATTGCACATTGCAATTATTAAGTGAAAGAACAGAAATAAATATAATTTTTCTGTTTTTTTTTCACTTAATAATTGCAATTTGCATTTTAGTGTGGAAAAATGTTTAAAAAATCACACCCTGCTGCATAACGATCTGGAAGACTATGTTAATCAAGAAACCAGACAGAGGGTTTTACTTGCCCCAGACCTCATATATGTTGTTTTAATTAAAGGTCTGTCTTCTTTTCTAATGCTGACACTGTGTTGATATCTGAATCTGCGTCTGATTAACAAGAGTCACTAAATGGGTTTGAAAATTACTGCGTATTAAAGAAACTGCGTGTCAATATAGCCAGTATATTAAGCAAAGGTCCTCATTAAAGAAAAAAAAATATCTGCATATACAACAATTGAAAACGTAAAATCATTTCTATTTTGGGTATTGCTTAATTTAAAAAAAAGTGGAAAATTAAAAATTCTAAAAACATATAGCAGAATAAGCATGTAAAGCACTATATTACTCGTTGCGTTAATTAATCTACCAATTAATTGTCTATTTCAAATGAGATATTTTGGTCGCCATCATCTTAAAGAGTTCAACGACATACATGTATACATGTAGTACGTCCGAATCAAATGAATAAACGCGACTGAATTTTAAATCTACATGTGTATCCACAGTGAGTCAGTTCGGACAATGTCAATGTAAACATCGTTAAAACATTTTAAAACGTGCCACATACTCTACCCGGTTCCTATATTACGAGGGTTGATTGAAAACTATTGAGACAACACGAATATTTTCCTTTTTAAGCAACGGATTTTGGTTAAAAAAAAATTGACCCCCCCCCAACAAATACATGTAATTAAACAATTAATATTAAGAGAATATTTAATATTTTGTTTACGACGGTAGATAAACTAATTGATGGTCAGTGTACCCTGCGCAGGCATACACTCGGAGAATAAGAAACTTAAACATCTACTTTCTAAGTGTCCGTAGACTTACAATTAATAATAAAAGAAATCTTAAATGCGTTCATTTTGCTATTTATTGTGACTAACTTTTGATCAAGTTTCACTAGTGAGTTGAAATACTTTGTTAAAATGGTTCTAAAATGACGCTGCGATAAGTTTGCGGAAGCTCCGGATCAGCTTACCAGGAATGATCTAATCATGCCATGAACTTGAAACTTTTCGTGAACATTGATAAAATCTATCCTGATTTACGTTTCGATGAAAATTCAAGGGTTTATCTTTTTTCCCTAGTGAAAAAGAAAAACTGTCTTCATAATTTCCGAACAGCCCTCGTATATACATGTAAATTCCAGAGTGCACAGATTTTCCCATTATTATTAGCACGATGATAAGGAAAACCAGCGGGCACATACCATACATGTACACGTACTTCCATATGAACACTGCTCTGGCGTCGGGAGAGAATTCGATAGAAAGGGGGTGACTCAACGTAACCCCCCCCCCTCCCCCCAAAAAAGTAGAAAGGTGAACACGAAGAAAAGAATAAAAGTGGTCTAAGTTTTAGAACTACATGTACATGTAAGTCTTGTGTCAGATCCTAGTTCTAAGCACAATAAAAATATGGTCAAATCAAATCAATAAAATCAAAAGTAGCGGCGTCTTTAGCTAACTCTCACACCCCATCCAACATCACCCTACCCCCAGACTGAAACGACTACTATCAGTTTTACATGGCGACAATCCTCAGAACAAAGATTTATAGGAAAAGAGAGAGGTACATGTACGAAGCAAAATAATTATTTTGTCACAGGTTGCACTTTAAGTTTAACTAACATCTGCATATCTGCATGTAGCCCAAACTACCCCCCCCCCCACCCAAAATAAATAAATAAATAAGAATGACAATCTTTACAAAAAGCTACCAGGAAGGGGGGGGCTCTCAACGTACAATGTACATGTCTTTTTTTCTATAGTATCCATAGACGAACTGACATATAGACTAGTCCGCTCCCTTTGTCTTCCAAAAGTACTCTACAAATATTTACTTAAATCCGCTAAAGAGATAATCCATTAGTTTGTCACCGTACCACTCTACATGTTAATTCATACCCGGCCTATCCTTTCCAACGGAAAAAAAGAATTAAAAATAGCGCATGCAATACACACTTGTACGTGTCGATGCGTTGATTAAGTAATAAATCAATAAATCAATAACGGATGTATCATACCCATTAAAACACAGGTTCCAAAGAATGAGCAGACAAAGCCAAGATTTACTATATTACAAAAACTAACGTCATCTTTTTTATAAATCGTGGGACCAGGGACTTCGGGGTGAGAATGATAACATGCAAATCTGACGTGAGGAGGGGCGGGGGTAAACGAGGAAGAACGTCATAGCCTAGTCATACTCATTGAATTACCCTCAAGAAAGAAAGTTGATACATGAACGTGGGTATTTAAACTCGAGGCGTTATACATACTGTACTATTTTTACATCCTCATCGACATATACCCGGGTCTGACTCGCTATATCATGGCGAATCTATTTATTTTTCTGACGATTGTTGCCACTTTTACGCTGGTGGAACCCCATGGATACCTTGAGGACCCACCTGCCCGGGGGTCAATGTGGACGGTAGGGTGGAGCACACCACAAAACTACAACCATATGCAAATGTTCTGTGGGGGCAAACAGGTAAGAAATATGAAACTGACCAAGAGAATTATCGAGTTGTTCTACGTATTAATATATATGTATATATATTTTACATTTAACCACAGAAGTGGAAAATTAAATTTATTTTAATTTTCTTTTTTAAATTTCATATTAATAATTTGCTATCTTTTCGAAAAATTCATAAAATTAAGAAAAGATATAGTTCGAAACAGTGGATAAAAGTTTTCCAAAAAAAAAAACAAATAAATAAAAAAAAAAAAAAAAAACACCCCCCAAAAAACAATACACAATTATATGAAAAATCATATATGAGATTCACATTATTTACCCTATACAGCAGAGATTAAATAAGGAAATATTACGTCAGGAAGAATATCGGTTGCAATTATTTTATACTACCAGCTTTATTATGCAACCTTGTATTTAAAGAAACACACACTTAAAACAATTTGACTATTCTTTTCGCACGATCAGTATAATGAAAAATTGCCAAAACTTATACACTTAGATGTAAAAAGATTTGGACCCTGTGCAATACAAATACAGACAATGCCATTAAACCAACAATTGAATCAAGTCTGTGTATAGTTAACACACGTCTAATAACTGAAGTGATTAAAAATCTAGACGAGGAAGTTTTGTATTTTGAAATCAAGGTGGTATGGGACATCTGTCGATATTTATGTAGATAAAAGTACATTATAATCAAAGTATTTTCATGGCTTTAGAATTTTAAAATATTACAATATTTGAATAAAAAATGTGTTATAAAAATCTGTTGTAAAGGTAAATATTATAAAAGGACTAGCGGGATTCGAACTAAATGCATGACATACAGATTCATAGTTAACCCATTGTGCTACATGTACGTTGCAAGGTAACCATTTTGGGGGGATTTTTTGGTAAAATTATACTTAATTTTATAGTTTTAAATTCTGCAAAAGTTTTATAATGAAAACCCCTGCATAGTTTAAGACAGACGAACGTAATTGCCAAAAAAAAAAAAAAAAAAAAAAAAAAAAAAAAAGAGAGAGAGAGAGAGAAAAAGGATCAGTTAACATACAACTTTCAAGTGAAAATTGTCCTGGGATAAAAACACGCATATTGTTCATACAGATCTAAGTAATCTTACGTAAGCTTTCATAATCATATAACAAAAATTACCAGCTTTCTCTTTTTTTACCACGTGTATATGAATTTAACGAGTAAAAACATTTTATTTTTACTTTGTAGTAAATTGCTCAAAGTTGTTATGCTTGCCCTTTGTGCAATATGAACAGACTTTGATCGAGTGTATTTGATGTGACAAAATTTTGGCTATTTTCTTTCTAATCTTTTTTAGAGTGTTCTAAATTTCGTTTCTTTGATCAATGAAATAATAAATTCCCCTTCTTTCTTTTATAGTATCAATATGAAACAAATGGAGGAAAATGTGGAGTATGTGGCGACCCCTATGACGCTCCACAGCCACGTGACAACGAAGGAGGTGGAAAATACTCCAGTGGAATAATCTCGAAATGCTTCGAGAAAACTGCATCCGTCATTGAGGTTAAAGTTCAATTAACAGCCAATCATCTGGGATACTTTGAATTCCGGCTATGCGAACATAATGATCCTTTCACGCCGGTCACACAGGAATGCCTAGACGAACACGTCCTAAGTTTACCTGATGACGAAGGAAGCCGATACTACATCGGCCCAGAGTTAGGGGAGTATACTGTTCAGTTACAATTACCAGAAAACGTGCAGTGTTCCCAGTGCGTTCTTCAGTGGAAATATAACACAGGTAAAAAAAACCCAACAATTTCCAATCATTGTTAATTACATGTATGTACAGTAACCGCAACCGAAACACTTTCAAAACATGCATCTCGTGCAACCTTTGTACAGGTTTCAAATATCCATAAATAATCTTAGTATCTATTTCATGTCGTGTACATAATAAAATAAAAGTATATTTCTTCCCACGATTGGAAAGGTATCGGTTACATCTTTGTGGGTTTCAACAGAAAGGATAAGTGAAAAGAAATAAAGAACAGAAGGCATGCAATTGAAATCAAACACCTGAAATTTCTCCGAATGCATTTTTAATGTCAAATGTTTAACCTATAATGAAAATGTACGTGACAGATATCGACAACATATGTTTAAAAACACCTACATGCCATGATAAAGTAATATTTTTCATTTTTACCTGCATCAATAATTATTTTTAACAACAGGTAATTCCTGGGGATGCGAGGGTGATTCGTGCGGCCTGGGCTACGGTGAACAGGAACAGTTCTATGGATGCTCTGATGTTTCCATTCTGGACAGCTGCGAAAACTTTGATCACTATCAATACTTACACGGAAATACAGTTACACCCAAGCCAACAACATTGACACCATCAAGCAACACGACATCGTCAACTTCGAGTCCAATCTCAACAACGACAAAACCAGCTACGACATCTCAACCAAGTTCAACGACGTCTAAACCGATTTCAACTACGGCTCAACCGAGTTCAACTACCAGCACCCCTAGACCTACAACTAGTTCAGCATCAACCACTCAAAAACCGGTTTCTTATGGAGAATGCTATCCAAACTCTTTATTTACGGATGAGACTGAAGAATTCAATCAAATCTGCACCTTCGCTTGTTCGAAAAACGTGTGTTTATCATTTTACTGCGACTGTGAGGAAAACATGGCACCAACACAGCAATCTACAACGTTAATGTCAATTCTGACATCGACACCATCGCCACCATCGTCAACGTCATCGCCATCATCATCTTCATCGTTGTCATCGTCCACAACTCAGTCATCAAAGAAATGCCAAGACGTAAAAGTGACTGAAGCATATAAGAATATTGCCGGAATGTTGGATTGGTGCATCCAGCAGTGTTTTGCAGACAGCTGTACCCCGACGCACTGCATCTGTTAGATCCGCTCCACAACTCTCATCAATTGCCTTATATATACTCAGTCAATATATCTGTATACATATAAAATGCTTTGTTTCTCATAATATGATCTAAAGGATATTGGTGGGGGTTTTTTTTTTACATGTATGTACGATTTTATCTTTTTTTTTGCATATTATACAAATGATTTTATTATTGTTACGAATATCACCTTCTGTGTTTTTTCTAAATGCCATTTTTAAAAAAGGAACGATTTTGACAACTTTTTGGGTCAAACATAAATAAAATAGAACAAGCTGGAATGTGAAGTAATATATTATTTGCGTCCATTATTGAAAACCATTTTCGAAAAGTTTTAATTATTTTTCCCGAATAAGGAAGATTAAATGTATACAACATAGGTATGTGGATTATGAAGAAAGATATTGAATTCAGAACAACTCCATATAATTGAAAATTGTAATACCAATGATAAGAAGCATCTATATCATGCCTGGATCCAGAAAAAATTTCCAGGGGGTGGGTCCGACGGTTATTTGAGTTTGCCGGGGGGGGGGGGGGGGTCCGAGGCATATTTTTTGGTAATTTTATAATGTAATTTAAAGAAATATGAATCTTGCAAAGGGGGATTTTTTGGACCCCCCTGACCCCCTTTCTAGATCCGTGCATGTAAATGATGCCGATCTATTGGTTGCCTTTGCACTGCTTTGCAAAAAAAAAAAAATAAAAAAAAATAAAAAAAAAAATAATATATAATCAGATATTCTGATCAACTTGTGTGTTGGTCACCATGTACAAACACAACGTTTTTGTTTTTGTCTCAGGTTGTTACCCCACGAGATTTTGAGGTTGACATTTAAAGCAAGAATAAGCAATTCATATTCGGGTGCATAAAAATTGCCTTTTTATTTTATATTCCACACATTTGCCAGCAATTTTATTTTATGTTTTTAGTTTAGAAATCGACTGAAATATGTTGAATATGTTGACTGTAGAAATGTAAGTTAAACAATAAAAAAAAAAATAAAAAATCTTAACCTCGACTTTGTTATTTACCCCCAACTGTGTTATATTTATAGTTTTTCTAAGAAAAAAATCTTGTTCACAACTGAGTGAGCATTGAAATTGACTTCATTTTAGATAATGCGCACTTCTGAATTTACGATGAGTGTACGAGTTATAATTTTTTTTATCATAAAAAAATTTCCGATCTTTTTGAAAAACAAATCAAAATTACTATTAAATTGTCCTATACCAAAATTTATTTTCATAATTGAAATCAAAGTTTGTATATCATATAATGACAATTCTTATTTGATAAAATCAGGCATATCGGAAAAGACAGTATTATTATAATATCAATTTTATCATTTTGTGACCTCTAATGTAAATCGATCGCCACGGGGTGCGGTTAACCGATTAAACTTTGTCATATTTGTTAATTTTGCGGGACTGTAAAGTGGCTCTACGGTTTGTCACCACAAAGGCGTGTAAAATGCCTATACACGGAGGGATAAGATACTGAAAAATTAAAATATCAATAAATGTGATATTTTTAAAAAATATATTCAAAACCGTGAATATATATTTAACATATCATCGATTCTTAACCTTTAAAAATGTTTAATACTTGGAATATGTTCACTCAAACAGGCGTATGCATGTCAAAATCTCCAAATAGTATCATTTTTTAGAACTTCAATGCCTTTTCTTTTATAGAGTGGGTTTATGCTTCATATTTTTCTTATGGTCTAAATAAGGTTATGGAATCATACTTGGTTGATGTAAATATAGATTAATGAATGTTGATTCAACTATCATCACCATTTTGACAATGTTTTTAGGTTCACAAGTTCCTTTCGATTTCTTTGCGATATTCACCTTTTTTGCTGTTAACCCTCAAGCGATTGTGGATGTATTATGAACGCGTATAATTATCTGCATGAACAATAATCTTGTTTTCTTTTGTTCGTTAATGCAAGTCCTATTCAAAAACAAGACAGATTTTTTTTTTTAGGCGAATGATTAGAAAAATCAAGAATTCTCTTTCTTCAGGAAACAAGTCTAAGGAAATCATATAGTGTTAACTTTGATGTATAGTAGGTAATTCTGCTAATATATGTTTAAAGCAAAATAAAGTAAAAATGAAATTTGAAAATATTAACTTAGTTTGAAAACCGTTTCCCCGGATAATCATATAAGCAATTATATCTATTTTTCAAAATATTCTGTGTTTCTTTATACAATGTACATTATTATGACCAATAAAACAGCCGACGCCGACGATAAGTGTACATCAATTGAAAAAAGTTTCAGTTTCAGTTTACAAAATGTTCGTAATTATGTGATATCATAATTTGAACCATCTCAAATATTTAAATTTATTTTTATATTAGCTATTTTGAATTGTGGTTAATGTATGCATACTTTTATGACTAGCTATAACCATCAAAAGTGAAAGATCAAATAAAAGCAGTGATAAAAAAGATATTCTTATCTTTCATCACGTCTGCGGTTAGTTGATTTTTTTTCTGGGAAAGAAAATGATAGAAAAAAAATGTCCAATTATGACTCCGGTATTTCAAATTGTATGCTGAACTTTGAAATATTTCATGCCATGCAACTACATGTGATAACTTAGTCAAACAAATCCAAGTCTGTCCATGTGTATGTATAAATGGCCACGACCGACCTGCGATCGTAAATCAGGCCTTACGATACATATCCGACACATGGATACTGTTAAAGCACTTGACGAGGTACAAACGTTTTGGCTTAAAAGGAAACTCGAGTGTTTTATTAATGATAAAGACGTGTAATGGGGAAGAGTATAAGGACCCGGGTGGAAGTATGTCAGCATGACGCAGCATTGATTACATGTACCAGGATATGGGGGGTTGATATTTTTATGGTCTTAATATGCAATCATACGACTATTTTGGTTGTTAAAGGTCGTCTCTCTTCTAACATTCAGAAATCATAAAAGAAATTATTTCACATAAATGTACTTATCAATTGGGATTTAATCTTTATGTACACGTTACGTGAAAAATACTTCCGAGATCAATTTATCAAAAGGAAAAGAAAATAAACACGAAGCAAACGTTTTGTTTAGAGTCGAGAATTGAGCTATTAAACTTCAAGAGTATTGAAAATGTCAAATTTTATGTAAAACTGAATTATCTTTAACACTTAACCACATATGTGAGTGAATAATTAAGATATATGGAAATGATCATTGCTCTTTTTAAACGATGTGATTCCTTCATACACATCCCATATCTCTGTCTGTTAATAAATTCTTTAATCTATCAACTATACCAACATATTTTTTCCCAACAAATGAATGTTGCTTTTTAAACCATGTAGAATTGATCTAGAATCTATTATTAAGAGTATTACAAATTTCTATATCTTAAAAGATAATATTTAGCTAGGTAATTGTAACATATAAATAAAGTCAACTATTGAATACTACATAATAAACAGAATTAAATAATTTAACAGTTAAACAACATAAACAGAAATCTATTATTTAGATTTTTTTCCATTCTTTTTTTTTGTATTAATATGAGATATCCATTTATCGCAAAGTTCTTCATGCTTTAATAAGCCATATGAAAAAGAGAGCAACTTCATGTACATCACATGTATGTGAGTAAGACAATAGGATTAAATTAAAATATCAGAATAGTATATCATTTGGGACGCTTTCCAAGACAGTTTGAATTACATTGAGCTCTACAACCAGGACAAATGTAATCAACGTGCAATTTTAGCGTAATATATTTTATCACTTCACTTATTAATGCCAAATACATTTGATTTCATCAATGCCGAGTATTAATAAAAAGATTCTTTTTATAAACATGTATTTTGATGAAAATTTCATTGTTTGTTTATATCTTTCAAGCTATATATTCAATCCCAAAACTTGTTTTATCCAAAAATTCAAACCGGTGTTTGAAAGGGTAGTATTACATATCTCATATTAATTACGAAAAAGAAAGAACTCTGCAAATTTTGGTTACAAGACTGTATATTATTTTAAAAATATGTTTTAAAACCTGAACAAGAAAATGTTCATACTTTTTATAAGTCTCATAGATAGTTTTTAACTTGTCATTTGTTAAAATCCTCCTTTTGGAAATAACAATGATTTTTGCGCACAATCGGATTTCTGAGATTCATAACTTAAAAAAAAATACTAAAAGGATTTAAAAAAAAAAATTGGTTAAGAGATGGAAATAATGGGCCTTTTTCCTTTATAAACTTAATAAAAATCAAATTCCATGCTAGTCCCACCCTTCCCCTGGTGGTCATGGTTTACACAAACAAACAAACAACCTACACTACCTGGGGATGTTGTCACGCAAGTTTAAGATTTTCTGGCTTAATAGTTTTTAGAAAGAAGAACATTTAAAAGACTTTTCTCTATTTAATGAATATACACAACCTAGGGATGCGTTCACACAAGGCTCAGCTTTTCGGGCTAGATGGTTTTGGAAAGGAATTAAAAAAAAAAAATAACAATTAAATATTCAATTATTTTTAATGATCCACTCCTGAACAAAGGCGTGACACTACATTTTAACTACATTGAAAACTCTTTACCAAAGGATGCGTTTTGTTAATTTTGGTTGAATTTGGCCGAGTAGTTTCTTGAGAAGAATCTCAAATATGTGAAAAGTTTACAGACGGACAGACAGACATACAGACGGAAAAATGGACAAAAATTTATCTGGTAAGCGTACTTGAGCTTTTGGCTCAGGAGAGTTAAAACAAAATAAAATTGCATTTGAAACTTGTAGACACGTTTTAGAATTGATCTATGGTTTTTCTTCAATCATTCCAACGTCAGCGACTGATCACATTCTGCTTATTTTCTATGCTTCTTACGCGTCTATTTAAATTGATTATCTTCACGTTTTACTGAGTATGAAGGCATCGAACAGAAATATAAATAGATACGAAAGCAAAAATGCTGTTAATAGGTAATATTCTATGACAACAAGAACACAATTATATCAAAGAATTATTTGTTTAATTACAGTTTTACATTTAACATACTAGTATTTGTACATTTATTGAATAACAATCACGTTTTAAAATAAGATTATGAATACATATAATTTTGTCTAATATATTTATTATCAAAACAGAATAATAAATATCAAGTCAATGTATTCCTCATTAAAACGTTGGTTTTCAAAACTAAATGGAACAACAAAAAATATGCATGTACTCAATACATCAAATTATTATCACATTTTATATATCAAGTGTTACTTTTAAAACGCATATAATATTAGATATAATAATTATACATTTTCTTGAAGAAAGCAACGTTGATATTACTAACTATAGATTTACTATAATATAAACAAATTACCACCGTCCCAGTTCACCACTGTGCGCAGATAGTTGAGTAACACCATTGTATTGTGCAACTCTGACTTATCTGCAGCGATTCTATAGAGCAATGCCTCCAACACCTCTTGATCTTCTAACCTGTACTCATTGACTTGTCTCCTTGATAGTCGGCAATTTATTGTTCCATATTTGTCGACCATTTTATGAGTAAACTCCTCATGAATCTTCTGGTTATAGCCGTGCTTTTCGAGATGCTGTAACAAGTTTTCTAAGCGATCGCAATAGATTAATTCACCGAGGACATCTTGTGTACCATCAGCTTCCAAAGTTTCTTTCATTATGAGATAGTGTATACTCTGAACAGCATGTCTATAATCTCGATCCCTCTTTAAGTCCTTCATGAATTTAGTCGTGTTTTGTTGAAAAACTATCTTAATCATTCTTCTATGCAGCTGAAATGCGATTTCACCGATGACTGTTTTGCCCAAGAATAATTCAGCACATTTCAACTTCAAATCAAAATCAAATGTGCCTGTATCACTTTTCATTACTTTGTCATAAAAATAGCTCTGTGAAGGGACAACTGTAAAATATGATAATCAAAATTAATATTGATATAGAATGACGATATAGAATGACAATACATGTACATTATTCTTTTATTCAAAAAGATATTCTAAAGAACTTCGCAGGTTATATGTTATTAGTGTGTTTTCAAATAATACCGATATATTTTGAAATTACACAGCAAATATAGAAGACTTCTGCAAACCCTTTAAAAGATGCATACGAAAAATCATCATTTCATCATTCAAATAGCCTTAGTGTTAGGCCCAAAAATGAAAGTTTAACAAAATGTTAAAAAAAAAACGATATCATTTCAAACTTGCCTTGGTTTGAGTTGTCTTCCGCAAGTCTCTCTCTGTTAGGAGTTGATGTGGGCACAGGTTCCAAAACAAGTGTCCGGATTATAGGAGTTGAACTAGCGATGGGGTTCCCTATCATATCTTCTTCTGAGCTGTAATAGTTTTTACGATGGAGAACATCAAAGTCCTCTGCCTGCGGAACTACAGCATCCGTAGTATTTATATCTATTTTCATCTTTTGCTGATGAGAATTTTCGGATATTTCATATTGAGAGTCACTTTCCAAATTCATATCTTTTGTGTCAGATCCAATTTCATTGCAATGTTTTGGAAATCTGTCATAATGATCTTTCCTGTACACTAAAGGACCCTTCTCAATTTTCATTATAACGCCCACTTTTGTTTCCAGAAAGTCCTCTTCGGTCCTTTGATTTACCAATGCTTTCGTTCCATACAGTATTAGTTTTTAAGTCAGCATGTACGGATTTGGCAGAACTTCTCATAACAATTTCATGCTTCATATTAGGAATATCTACCTTGTTAATTTGGTTGGTTTGGCCATTTGCCAATCGATGATCTTGACGATTTGGTGGAGTTTGTGTTTTCTTGCTGGACCTAGCATAAACAGACCTGTCAAGGAAGAGATCCTTGTTATTCTTATCGTTAATATCCTCATCATTTGAAGACGTATCTTTGAGTTTGATTCCTTGGTACCGTGGTATTTTGGACCGACATTGTTTGGACTTGCCTCCATTCAATAACGTTTTGTCGCCCATTTTTTCGGAATCTGTTTGAGTTTGTGAAATCTGATCTTCTGGTTCATTTTCAATTACTTTGTTCAGTCTTACATTTGTGGACGGTGACAAACACGGACGACTGATTTCTGATAGTTTCTGTTGTATATCGTTATAGCGATATCCTTTTTTTGGACTGTTTGGAGTTCTTACTTTACGATCATTCGAAATGCCAGACCTGACTGTCTCCTGCACATACTTTGGTGTGCCAATGTCACTTTGCATTGTATCCATTATATTCTCAGGGAAATTCTCCCGCTCAGTAAATTTTTCCTGTTGACTTTTTCCAAGGACAGAAGAAAAATCATTGTATATATCCCCTGGAACATTTCTAGGTCTGTATTTCACACAGTTCTGATTTGCTACACCATTGTTTCTCTCTCTTGTTTCAACTGTATTTTTTCTGTTTTCTTGAGACCTTCCCGTTTGGTTTATACCATCATCAGTAATATGGAGATCTTTTGATTTGAGTAATCTTGATTTATCATTATATTTTCACCTAAGAAGTAGGAATCTTTATTGTTTTTTGGTAAATTTGATACAAGCATAGTTTGATACTCGCTATTCAATGGACAAGGTATTTTTGAAAGTCTAGGGGATCCATCTTGTTTTCTTATTGAAATGATGGGATCTAATTGATATTCGTCTTTGTATGCTCTCACAGTATTTGACTGCTGGTGGCCATTCTTCACAGAGCCAACGTCCAAGTCATGAGGTAAGTAATTCTCGCTTGATCGCTGCGGGTGTTCAGATAAGCACTCCGCATTTAGAGACTGTACTTTTGGCACGCTGTCAGAAATTATGCCATGAGAGATTTTTTTTTCATAAATAAATTATAATGTCTACAAGATAATTTTATTCTGTTTTTGTTTATTTTGTTAAATTCAAGTCATGCGTTGTTTTATCATTTCATGACGTTACTTAAAAAAATTGACGTATGTTTTTCATTTTTTCATCAAAACAGTGCCATATTGTAAACTCCGTTTACAAAAAAGTATTATAGATATCGAAAAAACAAAAACAAAAAAAAAAGCTAAGATTCCAAACTATATTTCACCAAAATATGGTGATTTTTTATGATAGGGCAATTTTTGATGCTTCGTGGCTCTAGCTCTTTGAAACGATGAAAGGTTCTCTTTACCATAGTTATTCGCATTTTAACCTTTCAAACAATAATTAGGTTGAATTACGCCTATGTAGAATCATTAGAATTACACATAACTGCATTTTTAAATTCTAGCAAGAAATAGCAAGAAATCAAAACAGCAACAACAAAAAAAAGTGAATTTTTGAAAACACAACATAGTTACTATAACTCATGTTTCATGAAGGTAATCCGATTTATACACACTCTTAATGTTAATCACCATTAACTCACTTTTGTTTACCAATTTTGATTTAATGAATAACACTTTTTAATTAATAAACAGTTCCATTTGTGTCATTTAAATACATGTAATATGAAATAAAATGACAGAAATCTGAATTTAAATAAAATTAGGCATGCTGACGTTTATCTTGCACATAATTCATAAGAGCTTATGATAAAGGGAAACAAAAATATACCATAAACAGTACTTGTAAAATGTGTCATAATTATCAAAGAGAAGTATGTGACTTGGAATGAAAATATGTAAATACATTCACGTTAGAATTTTCTACAAGCATTTAATATTAAGTTTCATTATTTGACCTTAACCACTTTTTTTTTTAAAAATTAAGATTTTGTTATTTCTTTATATCGTCTAGCAACTTTATCTTAGCAGAATTCAATGTCCTGACTATAAAGGAATTTTAGCGTCAAAGGAATTTTGTCATCCATTTTAGAAGTGTGTACGTGACATGTTCCGGTTGAAAAGGATTTATCGTCAAGGTAAAAAATCTCTTAAAAATAGATGGTTATAAGGTGATTGTTTTCCATCTCTTGTGGATAGGAAATATGCTTTGCTCCTTATCTCATCTAAGCTATAGGCACTAGTGCGCTTTATTGATCAAAATTGTTTCCTTATCTGTCGTTGACGTCAGGCATATCTAAGTTCTCCCAAAGAGTGCAGGCAATGGGAGCAAGCAATATCAAGATTTTTCATAAAAAAGATAAACCGATGCATGTTTAATGTGTCAACATTTAGATTCACAATTGATGAAAATGTTATATGGAATGTAATAAGCAACACTGAGCAAGAGTTTTAAGTAAAAGGGCTGTTCACCATGCACGTGTGTAATCCGGATTTAAAAATAGATTAGCCATATTTGAACGGTGGAAAGGGGGGTAGGGTGTCATCGCAACAACTTGTTACAAATTGCCTATTACGGGTACAATGTAAGTAATAATTGGTGTTGGGTTATCATCATTAACAAAGAATCATCAGTTTGGATTAAAACAAATATATATTCATGTTGCTGGAATGTTAACTAGAAGAACTCAATAGCCGAAGCGGGGTGTGACCCGATTTTTGATCAATTGGGCGATTTCATTCATTTGAAAAGGGTGTAACATGCGTCTTACTAAATGAACATCAAACATTTACTATTCAAGTGTGTATGTTACTTCGATAGATTTCTTCTAAAACATTCGATCCAAAGTACAATATTTGTAGTTATTACAAAACAAATGTCAAAAAATCATTTTATTCCCTCCCCATGGATCTATGGATGACTTTATTCAAAACATCGGAGATATCATCCTTTGCGTAAATGGTAAAGCATGACTTCGCGCATCTTTCCAAGTCAAGGGTTTCTGATCTGCACCTCTCCTCACAAACCCTGTTTGTAGGGAGCGAAGTGGACCGAAAACACTTGGCTAGCGAAGATGACTTCGCGCAATAATATCTCATTCATAACTTTTGCGCGCCGATTAGTGGACGAGTTCAAATTGGGATCCGGAGAATACTCCAGAACACACATACAGCTTTATCACAGGCACGAAGCATCGGGGAGGAGGAGGGGAGGGGCTTTTTTTCGCAGCAGACACTTTTTTTTAGAATTACATATTTACGTTTAAAAAGTGGAAATACCATAGAGTTGCCCCCCCCCCCCCCCGCCCCACTTTTGTCGGAACATGTAATAAATGGAACTGAAAATAAAAAATTCTAATTGAAGTTACAATGAAAACTACGCATCCCCCAACCACTACCAACACGGATTAGGATTTTCATGAGTTTGAGAATTTTCTCCATTTATTGCTTGTGTAACGTGTTTGGGTTCGGTGATTTCGATCAGTCTGGGGAATGTGTTTATTTAGAAATTATACATGATGAATACCGGCATGAAACTATCACAAAAACCACGAGTCAATATATACAGATAGTTGTAAGGATTACCTATCCCAAGCATAGGAAACAAGTATATCACAAAATGAAAAGGACGTACATGTACATACACATGCAAATAACAAAAATGTAAAATGAAACAAAGTGTTCGACAACCCCAGTACAACTAGAATGTCCGGAAGTATCTACAAATCAAACAGTTCTTCACTTTCTTTGATTCTCTTAATTTTCTGTCCATTTTCATGATATTTGGTGATGGTGATCTCCTTCACTCTGCGATGATAGCCCTCCGTTTGAGTAGCTTCATCTACCATGATCTTGGATAGGACAGGATCCATGTTGTCAGTTTGAATCCCTAAGTCCGCGCTTTTCTTCGGCCCGGTTTCTTCAACAACGCCAAAGTTAGTTCGTTTAGACGAAAATACTGGACTTGGTGCGGTTCTTTTTCTAACCACTCTCCCTGAGATGTAGTCTTCCTGGGAGGTTGATGGTAAAGTTTGGTCCATTTCTATTTCTGCGGGTTCAGTCCGAACCTCGCCAAGCTGAACTTCTGGGTCCACGTCCCAGTCACTGTCGTCTTCCTGATCATGACTGGGGCCCTTTTGTGTCGAAGAAGAGGCATCGGGATGCTTTGTCCGCATGTGTTTCTGCAGGTACTCCTTCTTCTTAAAGGATACATGACAGGCTTTGCACACCATCATGCTGCTTGCACAGCTCAGCACATGTTCGGACCACGCGTCCTTACCATCCAATTCAACAAAGCACACAGGACATATTTCCTTTGCCTTCCGAGGAGTCGTCTTTGTGTTAACCATACTACAATGTAAAATAAAAGATTTCATAAAAATCGATGATGCATCAGAGCATGAACATTCCTCTAAATGAATAATGCTATCCATCCACTACACATAAAATCTGGCTCATTACAATAAACAACAAAACTAATATGTACAAGGTCTTCTTTTTTTTATTGAACGAATTATTCTGAAACATAATCTCTCATCCAGACTGGAGCACGTCTGTTGCGCTTGGGCTCGAATTCACCAGCTAGTTCGTCGGTGACCTCCACTTCAGACTGACGCTCATCAATAACCTCCGACCCGAACTGAACATCGGGTTGTCTTTCTGTGCTGTTTTAAAGAGGGGCCTGCAATTCGTCCTCTCCTTTCAAAAGCTGAGCTTTGCATGTTTTCAAGCGGTCACAATGTATAACCTGCTCTTTACCATTCCGATCACAGTTAACTTTATACAAAACTTCCAATAGTTTTGTGAGTATCTTGAACGGTCCCCGCCAGTATGACGTGAACTTCGGTGAGCATCCAACTTTGCGCTGGGGGAAGTATACGTATACATTTTCCCCTTCCTTGAACTTCTCATAGGACATTTTCATGTCATGATAATGTTTCTGACGAAACATTGCACCTTCTGCATGACGTCTAACGAAGGCGTGTGCTCTCTCCATCCGATCTTGCATTATCCATACCCATTCACTTCTTGGTACTTTTCAAGATGAAGGCATATCATACATGATATCTAGAGGCGTAGTGACCTCCCTTCCTAACATAAGCATGTTAGGGCTATAGCCAGTGGATTCATGTTGAGACGCCCTATAAGCCATCATCACAAACGGAATGCTTTCATCCCAATCTCGATGATTCTCATAGGCGCTCAGCATAGTGGCTAATGTTTTGTTGAACCGTTCCACCATACCATCTGACTGCGGATGATACGGTGTGGTTCTTGTCTTGCGGATCTGGAGAAGCTTGCATACCTCGGTGAAGAGGAGGCTCTCGTATTGTCTTCCCTGATCTGAATGGATTGTCACTGGACATCCAAGCCTACAGATTACTTCATTAGTGACAATCTTAGCTACGGTTTGTGCTTCCATATTTCGCATCGGAAATGCCTCGGTCCATTTTGTGAAGTAATCTGAGATAACGATAATGTATCGATTACCGTTTTCTGTTTCGGGAAATTCACCAAGAATGTCTGTAGCTATCCTCTCTAAAGGGTAGCCAACCTGTAAGGGCTGCATAGGGGCTCTTTTCGTTTTGAGAGGAGCTTTTCTTCTGGAGCACACATCACAGCCTGAAATATAGCTCCTTACATCACTCTGGAGCCCTGGCCAGTAATAATTCTGCCTAATTTTATTCAGGGTCTTTGTCACACCTAAGTGAGCAGAAGTTTTTGCATCATGCATCTGCTGTAAGATATGTCTTCGTTGGGATAACGGAACAACTATCTGATATGTTGTCATGTTACTGTCCTCGACTTCCCACATCCTGCATAGAAAATTATCCTTAAGGGTAAGCCTACTCCACTGTGCCCAAAGTGACTTAACTACATAGCTCTCAGAAGATATGTCACTATATTCGGGACGTGTCTGATCTTGCAACCAAGACTTGACAAGTTTTATGTCCCTACATTCATCTTGTAATGTAGCTAAATCTGATTCAACATCTTCTCTTATTTTGTCCTCGATTATTCTAACATGTCCTTCAGACACATCTGACTTGTCCCATTCATCGAAATACCCGCATTGGCCACAAGGTATTCTGCTGAGCCCGTCTGCATTCCCGTGAAGTTTACCAGCCCGATGCTCTATCTCCATGTCGTAGGTCGATATAACCTCGATCCAACGAGCTAACTGTCCCTCCGGGTCTTTGAATCGAAGCAGCCATTTCAACGAGCTGTGATCTGTTCTAACTAAGAACTTATGTCCATACAAGAAAGGTCTGAAATGCTTAATAAAGGTGACAACAGCCAAAAGCTCCTTTCTGGTGACGCAGTACTTCTTTTCTGACTTACTAAGGACCTTACTTGCATACGCCACAACCCTTTCTTGGCCATCTTGCAGTTGCGAAAGAGCAGCTCCCATAGCATACTGACTTGCATCTGTATCCAATATGAACGGCTTTGTAAAGTCTGGGTGCGTGAGAATAGGCGCTGATATCAATCTATCTTTGAGGAGCTGAAATGCGTCCTGGCACTCGTCCGTCCACTTGAATGGAACAGATGCCTCCGTAAGTTTATGCAAGAGTTGAGCGATTCGAGCAAAGTTAGGGATAAACTTTCTGTAATAACTAGAAAGACCGATAAAAGATCGCACCTGTGTCTTGTTTACTGGCTCTGGCCAATGTTTAACAATCTCTACTTTCTCAGGATCAGTCTCGATCCCCTGTTCCGAGATTATATGACCCAAGTATTTTACTTGTCGAGCAAACAACGAACACTTTCTTGCCTTCAGTTTCACTCCAGCCGAAAGTAGTTTTTCGAACACTAGTTCTAAATTTTGCAGCATGTCATCAAATGTCTTTCCATAAACGATTATATCATCAAGATATATAAGACAAATCTGCCATTGTAAGCCAGCCAGCACAGTCTCCATCAATCGTTCAAACGTGGCTGGGGCATTGCACAGCCCGAATGGCATTACGTTGAACTCATATAGACCCTGTCGGGTGACAAATGCCGTCTTTTTCTTATCCTCTGGATCTAACTCAACTTGCCAATATCCAGCATTTAGATCCAAGGTACTGAACCATTTTGCGCCACGTAGTTGATGCAGAGACTCGTCAATACGAGGTAATGGGTACGCATCCTTCGTTGTTATACCATTTAAACGTCTGTAATCGACACAGAACCTCGTGGATCCGTCTTTCTTCTTTACAAGAACGATTGCTGCTGACCACGGGCTCTGAGAAGGTTCTATGATACCTCTTCGTAGCATGTCAGATACATGATTTTGTACTTCTTCTTGCATATGAAACGGCAGACGCCTGGGTGCCTGTTTAATGGGTGCATTGACACCAGTCTCTATCTTGTGTCTGACCTTGGCGGTTCGGCCTACATCTTCATCTGTCTCTGAAAATAGAGCTGCATACTTCAAAAGAAGAGCCTTTGCTTTCACGCCATCATCGTTATCTATATTTCTAGTGCTGCTTATATATAGCTCTTGCAAATGAGCTGGCAATTCTCTGTCAACATCCAAGACTTTATTTCCCTCTGGCAGCAAAGAAAGAACCTCATCAACAGCATGTAACTTCCCAACAACAGTACCTGGGTAGATGGTCTTGCTATCATCAGAAATATTCATGATGCGGAGCGGAATAGTGTCCTGTCTACGGACAAGTGTTTTAGCCAGCATACATGAGTTCTGAAACTTTTCCAAGGGTTCTATCAGTCCAGCTTTGGTTGGAAACCCTCCATCTGAACTTGCACGTATTTGTCCTTCAACTACCAGTTCTGATCTAGGCGGTACAGTAACTCGGTGAATAATGGCCACCTTATAAGAGCTCGCAGACCCTTCAAGCTGAATTGGATGTTCGATACCAGATATTGTTATCTGATGCATCCTCATGTTAATAACGGCCTCATGTTTCACCAAGAAATCTAGTCCAAGTATCCCATCTACTGTCAAGTCTGCTACAATCATTTCTTGTTGTAGGGCGATTCCATTCAATGTAAAATCTACTTGAGTTTTCCCAAGCACTCGTAGTACTGAACCAGTAGCTGATAGCACATCTCTTTCTACCTCAGTCAACGCGTAATTTGTATCCCTTGTAATGTTCTCATAGCAAATCGTGGATAGCAATGATACAGTAGCACCTGTATCAACCAATAAGTAAGCATCCATCCCATGAATGCGAGCAGTGACATAAACCCCTTTCTCGTTTATAGAGTGTACTACTCTTGAATACTGGTCACCCGAACATTGATTCTTCTGGGAACTTGTACCAGTTTTGTGATCCGTTTCTCGAGTACTATTAACCTGTTTTAATTTGTCATCAGATCCCTTATTCAAATGTGGGCAGTCTTTTCTTAGATGCTTGTCGGAACCACATTTATAACATTTCCTCGTCCGGTCCCTATCTCCAGCATGTGTCTCTGGGCGAGGCATGCGTCTCTGACTTTGAGACTGAAACTTCCATTGTTTCAAGTCTCTCATATCGCGCTGTAGCGACCGCATGTTTTTCTCGACGGTCTCTATAAAATTATCGAGCTTTGAATTTTTGGACGAGTCCTCGGTATTTTCACTCATTGTCCGGACAGCATCTGTGTGGCGACTCTCTGCCCTATAATATGCTTCCAGCTCAACGGCTCTCTGTATTGCATCATTCAAGTTCATGGGTCTAGCCTGCTTAATCTTAAGACGCATTTCCGAGTTATGCAGCCCATCTAAGAACTGCTCAGTAGCTAGTATTTCCCGAACATCATTAGGGGCTGTCGGGTAAGCTAAATTCACAAGCCTCCTTCTCTCGAGTGCACTCTTATATATACTTGTGTCATCCGGACTATCCTCGCACATTACCATTAACATCAAAGATAACACCCGTATGATAAAAAATTATCAGAACCCCAAACCCGATTATTTGTTACACTTGTAAAGATTTTTTGGATGAAGCTGCTTCCCCTTTAAAAATGATGCCACGTGCCTGAATATCCTTTCTTATTACTTTCCTATTGTTGGAAAGGACAAAAATGCTTTTGATTTTGCATTTCAATATAACAAATACAATTTTTTTTCTTTTAATCTTCCGCTTTCAAGCTTACGTGTAATTATTTGATACATGTATATTCCTAAAATAATTTGGAATAATAATAAATAAATTCAAGTGATATACATGCACATGCATAAGATCGAAGAAAAAGACTGATCGAAATGGCTTCTTAAATCTGCACGTTCCGTTTATGAATTTATGAACAGCAGCGAAAATTAAAATTCTTTTCTTATAAAATTTGACTACGTTGGTTTAATTTTTATGAACAGCTCATAGAGCAGAACAGATCATTTATTTCTAATTCAGAGTCCAGAACAGACAAGTATGACATTATTATAATTACAAGAGAAAGACATGCCAATGAATAGTATATAAGAAAGCCCAATTGATACATGCTTCCATTGAATAATTTTGTTTAGTCAGGCAAGCTTTTTGGAAAGCAATCACTTGTTATCGTTAACTTTTCCCATTTGCATAATTTTTCTCCAGAACTAATGTGTCAATTTCAACCAAACTAAATACAAAGAATTCTAGGAACAAGGGTTTTTAGATTTGCAAAACAAATATCCAGGGCCCTTTCAAAGTGGAAATAATCATGGAAGAGGGAAAAGGATAAGTGCGGATAGAAAATATTCTTGTCTAGAACAAAATGGCCTGTTTAACCCAAACTTTAAGTTAGTTTAAGTGTGTTCAATGCATCTTCCCCAGATTTAAATCCTAAACAATTATTAAAAATATTAAACAATGGATTCCGAAAGTGAATGCAGCAAAGACCTTGCCATGTAAAGTCTCAACTTTTTTTGTAGCTGTTTGTGTACCTAACAAACATTCAATTCAAACAGTCATTAAACAAAACATTCAGACATTTTTTTTTACAGAACTTTTTTATCACCCTCTTTAAAACTTCAATGCTACAATATGTGATGATTAATAAGCAAGATTTCTTATTTATTGTAGATTCTAAATTGGTCTATGGTGAACTTTGACCAATACACCTTTCATAGAGTTACTCGCCCGTCCATCTATGTCAACAGTACATAATATTATAAATACGATTGATCGCACTTTTGTGAATTACATTCTAAAAAATCCTAAGGAATTAATAAACTTTACTCTTAGAAGGAGAAGTGCATTTCCGAATAATATTCTGACGCATAAAAAGAAAAAAACGTGATTTTATCATTAGTTTACCGTATAGATGTTTGCATCTTAAAACATAAGCATCAAAATAAGGTTTCTTGTTATGTAGCTGGTACTGCATGAATAACGAAGTAGTGCAAAGCATAATGTTATGAAATTATTAACCGACTGCATCATTTTCAACTGTGATTAGCCGCAGTCGATCTAAAAATTGATATTACTTGATATATACAGGAGTATTTTCCGATCTATATGTCAATATATGCACATTAGGAGTAGAATTTTGCCGATTAAAATACAACAACTGAAAATCGTTCCTCATTTTTAAAAATTACAACAAAACAAAAATAAAAATAACTCCCTATTCTTTATTAAATTCATATGGCATGATAATAATGGCTTTATAAAAGAATATCCGGTAAAGGTTTCTGTAAACCAAATTTTATTCGCTTGCGAGAACTTTTCATGAGTTTCGCTAGAGCCTCGTCATCGCGAATATTAGTCCTTGTAGTATGAGAGAAATAACAACACAGGTTTGGATAAGGCTTGATAGCAAAATATAGTCGTCACGAGCCAGTTTAGTCCTTTGTAAATCGCGAAATAAAGTTATCGAGAAATAAAAGTTTGTTTACAGTACGCGAATTTCTTATATTCATAATCAACAATTTACAAGTTTGGTTTACACATAATTCATTGTGATATCCACTTTTTATATATGAACACAGGGATTCTATTTGCTACTTCTATACAATGAATAAGAAATAAACTAAATTTTAAGATGTACATGTAAAAACATAAAATCAATTCAATATATGTTTACCATATACCAGTATGTAAAAGTATATATTACACATTTTTTTAATGGATAAAGAAAAAAGACAATCATACTGTGAAAAATGTCCATTAGATTTGTCACAGGCCGAGTAAGTTACTAGTACTTGGATTGAAATAATTTAAACAAATCATATTGAGAACTAGACACGATCTCGTTGCGAGCAACGAGGGGGTCTTCCGTCCGATTTTTAGAAGAGGAAATGAAATTGCCTTAGATCTTCATCAACGAAACATATCAGGAAATGCGGGTGGGATCTAAAGGTGCGATGGATGAAGAATTATAATCCCCTTTGGATCTTGAAATTGAAAGGCCGACCCTTTTTTCTTGATGTCAAAAGAAAGCCCATTTGACGTCAAACACATTTTGTTCAACAAGTGTTTACAAATTATATATTGTTCTCGAGATATCTGGAACAGATCATTTTAAGGGCCGACCTTCTAACCCCGTTAAGGGACCGGCTAAAAAAACATGATGGTTGCATCTTGTTAAGCACATTATTTTAACTATCTTTTGTTAAAGTTTACTTTTCAAATTTGTCTCCATTTTGAGATATTGAAGATCAAAATTTCGGATTTCTGGCCCCTTAAAATCCCTATTTACGTAACAAAGGAGTAAACAATTGTCATTTACAGGTTTATAACGTTTTGATAAACATAATTGCTTCTATAATTTATTTAAAAATATTTCACAATTAAAAGCTATTATCAAAAGATATCTAGCCCCTTAAAACCCCTAATTACGTAACATATGAGAAAACTTTTTTCAATAATGGATGCATAACTGTAAGATGAACATTTTTGAAACATACTACACAAAATTTCTCATTAAAGTGCTATGAAAGAAAGACTTCAGAGACCTTTTGGTCCTTACTTTGAGGGGTCAGCCCCTTTTTCTTGATGTCAAATGAAAGGTCTTTTGATGATTATCATATTTTGTTCAACAAGTGTTTAGAAATTCTTTACCGTTCTTGAGCTATCTGGGAAAGAACGTTTTAGGGGCCAACCCCTTATCTCCTTATTGGGGTTACGTAACGAAATTTTTATGGTTGAATAATGTTTAAAACATCATTCTAAGCATCTTTTATTCTATATTGCTTTTCATTATATTTGTCCTTTTTGTGATATAAGTGATCGAAATTTTGGACTTCTGGCCCCTTAAATCCCCTATTACGTAACGCATGAATTTTTATTTATAATGTACAGTTTTTTAACTGTTAGATGAACATATTTGCTTCTTAAACGTATTACAAAATATTTCTCAGTAAATTGCTATAAATAAAAGACTTTAGGGACCTTTTGGCCCCTAATTTGAGGGGCCAGCCCCTTTTTCTTGATGTCAAATGAAAGGTCTTTTGATAATAATCATATTTTGTTCAACAAGTGTTTAGAAATTCGTTACCGTTCTTGAGCTATCTGGGAAAGAACGTTTTAGGGGCCGACCCCTTATCTCCTTATTGGGGCCAAGGAACGAAATTTTGATAGTTGAATAATGTTTAGAACATCATTCTAAGCATCTTTTATTCTATATTGCTTAGAATAATAGTTGTCCTTTTTGTGATATAAGTGATCGAAATTTTGGACTTCTGGCCCCTTAAAACCCCTAATTACGTAACGCATGAATTCTTTTTCATAATGTATAGGTTAATAACTGTAAGATGAACATTTTTGCTTCATAAACGTATTACAAAATATTTCTCAGTAAAGTGCTATGAATGAAAGACTTCAGAGACCTTTTGGCCCCTAATTTGAGGGGCCAGCCCCTTTTTCTTAATGTCAAATGAAAGGTCTTTTGATATTTAACATATTTTGTCCAACAAGTGTTTAGAAATTCGTTACCGTTCTTGAGCTATCTGGGAAAGAACGTTTTAGGGGCCGACCCCTTATTTCCTTATAGGGGCCACAGAACGAAATTTTGATGGTTGAATATTGTTTAGAACATCACTTTTAGCATCTTTTATTCTATATTGCTTTTCAAAATATTTGTCCTTTTTGTGATATAAGTGATCAAAATTTGGAACTTCTGGCCCCTTAAAACCCCTAATTACGTAACGCATGATTTTTTATTTATAATTTATAGTTAAATAACTGTAAGATGAACATTTTTGATTCTTAAACGTATTACAAAATATTTCTCAATTAAGTGCTATCAATAAAAGACTTTAGAGACCTTTTGGCCTCTAATTTTAGGGGCCAGCCCCTTTTTCTTGATGTTGAATGAAAGCTCTTGTAAAAATAAATTTTAATTGTTCTACATGTCTTAACAAAATATTTTCGAGAAAAGAGATAAATAAAGAAAACCAAGAAAAATCACTACATTTTTTATATCTCAATTTTCGGGTCCAGGCGAGCTTCGGTGCCTTTTGCGCCAGACATAAATGATTCACTTTATGCAAAACTACAATCATTCGTCTACAATTCCTGAAAATTTGAATTTGATATCTTTTATCGTTTAGGAGGAGTTCGAGTGACAAGCCGACCCTCTGAAAATCGCTAAAACGTCATTATCTCAAGAACGGAAATGACGTCATCAAAATTAAAAAAATATATATTAAGTTCAGATCACTATCTATTAGATCTGAAAGTTTCATGAAAATCGGTCGAGCCAATTTCGAGAAATCGCGTGCACAAATTTTGTAAGAAAAAAAAAAAAATAATAATAATAGGGAAAAAGAAACCGAACGAAAACAATAAGGTCTTCCGTTGGAAAACGGAAGACCTTAATTAACTTTCATACTTTTTGCCGGCAGGTTCGGTTTGATAAAAGCGTGATTTAGTATTTGAACTTAACTTTTGGTTTGTTTGTTTGCCAAGATTTATTTTGTTCATGTCGTCTAGCAACCTTATCTAGGTAGTTTAAAAGTCTGGACACAAAATTTGTCAAACTCCATTTTAGCAGATATACCCTCTGGCATGTTCCGTTTTTAAAGGATAGACCGTGAACGTAAGATAACATTTTTTAGAAATGCAGTCTTATACTTTTTTCTTTTTCTTTTTTCTTTTGCAAATAGAAAATAGAGAATTCGCTGTGCTTTTCCAAATAACGTCATTATATTTTAAGAGTAATGTGATTTTGAGTGGACACTTGTTTGATTAAACTCACTGATATTTGTTATACGCCTTTAAATATTATATTAACAAAAAAAGGCCTACAACTCGGTCTAATACTTTTGATGTTGACCGGACTTCCGGCCTAACATAAAAAATGTTCGACCGCCATGTCACAGCTCATTACTATTCTAGCAGAGATAGCCGAATGGATGTGCGAATGAAAGACTGATGTGTGTCAACGCAATACACACTTTAAAAATGTCTATTAAAGTGTGTTAAATTTGAGAATAAATCGACACACTTATAAATTAATAAAATGTATATTAACAATACGAAAATATGTATAAATCACAAATACAGGGATTTGATTTTAATTAATTGATAAGTAATGATTTGTAAACACTAATGAATATGATTTACTTTTTAGAGATACGGTTCAATTATTAGTACCTTAATCAACTTGATTACACGAAAAAGGTCCCCCGTCCCTTTATATTTTATATTTCTTCTTAAACGTATAATATTCAGCAAGCATAAAATGAAGAAAAAAGAAATAAGCTTTGCTGTAAAAAAGAAATTCACTGACATTGAAAAAAAAAACAAGCTGGCCAAACAATTGCATCTTCCATTGTAAGTTAAAAAATCTTTAAGTGTCTTGACATGAACCCTTTCCTTAAATACTAATCAGATAAACCACTTCATTATAAAATATAAGAGCGTTCAATGTTGCAGACATTAGAATAGTATTAGATAAACAAAAATATTAATAATTTTTTTTTTTCACTGACTATCTAAAAGATATTTTAGTAATTAATATACATAACATTAATAAATGTATTATTTTCTCATCATGATTGTTCGTAAACACATTAATTAAGCCCTTTGAAATATGTCATACATTAATTCCCATGAAAAAAAAAATCATTTTTGTATATGACAAACCTCATTGATTTACCAAAAGTAAAAGATCAATTTTAAATGGGTAAATTCGCTGTATACAAATTCACAAGGGAAATAGACAAGGACGGCTGCTTAGCGCTGCAGTGCACGTCCTTTTTAGATAATACAAATCGTCTTCAAGATTTGTATTGTGCTGTTCCTATTGTGTAAATTGATGATAAACATGAGCTTATGAGAAAACTTTTTAATCGAGAAGCTGTTCATTAACTAAGCCGAGAAATCGTTAGATACTCTTATCAATCTATCTTTTTAATCTAAACAAGGTTAAACTAACTATTTGTTGTATTTAGAAGTATAAAGTATTTTTATTAAACCCTGCGAAATTTGTTTAAAACGGGCGTTAATATCGAATATATCAACGCAGTTAGAATTTTTTTTTTTCAAAGTGCGTTGACTTGGTTAAAAAATAAACGCACTTTGAAAAAATGTTTACGAATTGCAAATAAATAATATTTTAACCATGTTATTTCATGTCCATAGAATACACTTTATAACATGATTGAAGCAGGGTGTTTTTAGTTAAGGTTTTTTGCAATGCATAAGTACTTATCAGATTACCCATTTTAATCATGTTTGTCTTCGGAAACAAAGAGTGAAGAACTGCACTATCAGTCAACCGATCCCCTGTAATCATTAGCAAACATTAAAAAGAGTTGGTTATACACGAAAAAAACCCGCAAAGGCACATTATAGAAGTAAAATATTAAGCAATGGTAAAAAGGGATGATAGGGAGTTTCCCCTGTTAAAAAAAAGTCATCCCTCCCCCGTCTAGTTTACCGATCAATATTGATCACATGATCTATATGGCTACGCTCAAACTTACAACTTATATATTATAAAAATAGTGCCTGCTTGGGAGGGTACCAGTTAAAATTGATACCCCGAGAAAACCATTGTCAACCGACGCGAAGCGGAGGTTGACAATATGGTTTTCGAGGGGTGTCAATTTCAACTGGTACCCTCCCAAACAGGTACTATTTATTTTATTATACTGAATGTCTTAACTTTATAGCAAATTTTACTGCTTTTATATAGAAAAGACGCGAGTTCTACGGCGAACTGTACGTGCATCATTTACGCGCATGTAACAATTCGTTCTATCGGCCCGTTGCCAAGTGTGTTGCTAACGCTGAGGGTATGAGAACAGATTGTCAACTGCGTCTAAACCAATCAGATTTCAGTATTTAACATGAAAGTATAATAACTATACATGGTATTAAAAATAGAAGTTTGACCAAGAGATAACAAATAATATGATTAAATAGCATCCGAAACACAAGTACGAGAAATAAGGATTTAGTAAATACTAGTAACATAAGGAAACATCTTTTACATCAAACGAATTACCATTTTATTAGATTCAAATTAACTTTCGTATAAGAAACCATGTAGTATTACAAATGTGTTAACCTTCCGTATTAAAAGTAAAAATAAAAAAAATAAAAATCAATATCAATGGGCCTGGTCACGATCTGAACTAAAAATATTAAATTTTATTTTTCCAATCAGTGGAATTATTGTTATATATAATTCTAATTTAATGGTACTTAGTCTATTTACACTTATGATATTCAACATCGCGTACTGATATTTTATCATTAAGTACTTAGAATTCTGTGCAAACTAAAACAATCACAACACAGTAACTCTTTCAACCTGTGATAATACACATAAATATGGCGACCAAATAGCTATATGATTCATGTCAGGTATAAGCATTATAAAAATTAAAATCTTTAAATAAAAACAAATTTGCAAACAAATCGTGACAATGAAAATCATGTCATAAAATTAGCTTGTTGTTTGCATGTTTCTTCTATGTTATAGTCATGTAAATAACATTGATAAAAAAAATTATATTTTATCTAAACGACTATATTTGTTCACATTTACTGCTAAACAGAAAGCAAATTGAGTTTTCTTTACACAGCTTAAGTGTTGTTACTGTGACAAATACTGGGGCGCCAATGCAGATTATGGTTTTTAAATGTAATTCTTACGCCTACAGATTGGCATAGAACCCCAAGCAATGGAATTATTGTTTATTCTGAAAAAATATGTCGTAAATTATTAGAATTAAACATTTTTTTAAATATTCATGTTAAACATTGATTCCCGGTTCGTGTGAACGGTCTTTAACGGGTTTCAAGATAATGTTACAGGAACTAATGCAAAATAATTAAAACTTTTGTCGACATATTTCCTGCCAAAAACTCGTGAGCCTAAGATTGCTAGCACAAACATGTAAGTTATCCAATACCCTTTCATTTTTTTTATAATATGTAATCAAATATATTTAATCCTAAAATTGAGTTGAAATAAATGAAAATTTGTTTGACTATTTGGATGAAAAGTACCAACTATCAATTACCAGAGAGAGAGAGAGAGAGAGAGAGAGAGAGAGAGAGAAAGAGAGGGAGAGAGAGAGAGAAAGAGAGAGAGAGAGAGAGAGAGAGAGAGAGAGAGAGGTCACGTTTAAAACAATTATATAGATGAAGACTTTGAATCACTAACTACAGAGTAAACAGGAGTTATAATTTCTTCATTTGAGTTTTCAAAATTTAAGAAAACAGTCACGTGGATGTCGGCATTTAACAGGACATTTTATGTCTTGATATCACAATTTTTGAATATGTTTTAGTACATATTATTCTTTTTGTTTTTTTAAAGTGATGGTATCATTTAAATGTTTTGCCATTGATGCAGCAGTTTATTTGGACTGGGGTGGACGAGGTTAGCGTCTAAAGTTAATTTAGATGAGTGAAATATATTGTTAAGTGATCTGCAAAGAAGAATATATGGTTTTGTTAATGTCTTGATTTATCTATCTCCTATCGTAGCTTTATCTACAGCCTCATCGCCTTGGAAAGACTTCAAAAGATTTCAGTAAAGGTCGGTCCATGCGTGTAGTTTGGGTCACGCATGACCTCTGGTCTCAAGTAAAGAACGCTGTAGCTGTCAGCTCAGATGTCAACTAGGAACTAAGAGCCCTCTTTTATGCAAACACTCGCGTTCTGTTTAGATCTTGCCGCTGATTTCTTGGAGTATAGATGTTGAATTGCTGGTAGTGTTCGTAGAAAATGTTTCTGCTCCTTACTGTACAGTATTAATTAAAACACTTAAAACGTACGAAAGAATTAGTCCAACTAGAATAGGGTACATGTTTACCTTTATGGTTGTTTGGTAAGTCAGGTGACCTACATATGTTGCAACTGGTCTTCGTCCGTCCTCCGTCGTGCGTCGTTCGCGAACAATTTTACATGTTTAACTTCGTCTTGAAAACTACAAGGCCAATTGATACAATTTTATTTGGTTTGAAACTTCTCTAGGATGAAAGAAATATAAATTGTGATATTAATGACCATACCAACCTAGGGCCTCATGGGCGGGGCAAAAAAAGCAAACAAGGTCCAATTTTTCAAAAATCTTCTTCTGTACTCCTACACACGTTCTTAAAAAAGTAAATGCATAGTTATGATGTCCATGAAGCCGTCTAACAAAATTGTGAAATTCATGGTTCCTTAGTCAGAGGTTCAGGTCCTAGGGCTGCGTCAATATGACCTTATAGTGAAAATGTATTAAATCTAAGATTTTTTTTCCTCCCCCATATACATTTGAGAAGAACAAAACACATGGTTATGATGTCCATGAAGCCCTCTCCCTAAATTGTGAAATCCATTGTCCCTTAGTTTGGGGTTCAGAGCCTAGATCTTGACCATGAAAATATATATTGAATCTAAGAAAATTGTCTTCTCTACTCCCATATCTATTTAAGAAAATCTAAATGCATGATTGTGCATGATGTCCATGAATCTTTCTACCTACAATGTGAAATTCATGGCCACTGCGTAAAGGGTTTAGGCCCTAGAGCTGAAACAATATGGTGATATACTGAAAACATTAAATCTTAAAAAATCTTCTTCTTCACTTCCACAATAGTGGGGGGATAAACTGAATACATGAATCTAAAGTTCATAAAGCCCTCCATCAAAATGTTAAATATATGGCTCCTAGGTCGGGTTTAGGCCTTTGGCGGGGACAATGTTGCCATATATGCACATGCATAAGATCGAAGAAAAAGACTGATCGAAATGGCTTCTTAAATCTGCACGTTCCGTTTATGAATTTATGAACAGCAGCGAAAATTAAAATTCTTTTCTTATAAAATTTGACTACGTTGGTTTAATTTTTATGAACAGCTCATAGAGCAGAACAGATCATTTATTTCTAATTCAGAGTCCAGAACAGACAAGTATGACATTATTATAATTACAAGAGAAAGACATGCCAATGAATAGTATATAAGAAAGCCCAATTGATACATGCTTCCATTGAATAATTTTGTTTAGTCAGGCAAGCTTTTTGGAAAGCAATTACTTGTTATCGTTAACTTTTCCCATTTGCATAATTTTTCTCCAGAACTAATGTGTCAATTTTAACCAAACTAAATACAAAGAATTCTAGGAACAAGGGTTTTTAGATTTGCAAAACAAATATCCAGGGCCCTTTCAAAGTGGAAATAATCACGGAAGAGGGAAAAGGATAAGTGCGGATAGAAAATATTCTTGTCTAGAACAAAATGGCCTGTATAACCCAAACTTTAAGTTAGTTTAAGTGTGTTCAATGCATCTTCCCCAGATTTAAATCCTAAACAATTATTAAAAATATTAAACAATGGATTCCGAAAGTGAATGTAGCAAAGTCCTTGCCATGTAAAGTCTCAACTTTTTTTGTAGCTGTTTGTGTACCTAACAAACATTCAATTCAAACATTCATTAAACAAAACATTCAGACATTTTTTTTACAGAACTTTTTTATCACCCTCTTTAAAACTTCAATGCTACAATATGTGATGATTAATAAGCAAGATTTCTTATTTATTGTAGATTCTAAATTGGTCTATGGTGAACTTTGACCAATACACCTTTCATAGAGTTACTCGCCCGTCCATCTATGCCAACAGTACATAATATTATAAATACGATTGATCGCACTTTTGTGAATTACATTCTAAAAAATCCTAAGGAATTAATAAACTTTACTCTTAGAAGGAGAAGTGCATTTCCGAATAATATTCTAAAAAGAAAAAAAACGTGATTTTTACCGTATAGATGTTTGCATCTTAAAACATAAGCATCAAAATAAGGTTCCTTGTTATGTAGCTGGTACTGCATGAATAACGAAGTAGTGCAAAGCATAATGTTATGAAATTATTAACCGACTGCATCATTTTCAACTGTGATTAGCCGCAGTCGATCTAAAAATTGATATTACTTGATATATACAGGAGTATTTTCCGATCTATATGTCAATATATGCACATTAGGAGTAGAATTTTGCCGATTAAAATACAACAACTGAAAATCGTTCCTCATTTTTAAAAACTACAACAAAACAAAAATAAAAATAACTCCCTATTCTTTATTGTTTATTAAATTTATATGGCATGATAATAATGGCTTTATAAAAGAATATCCGGTAAAGGTTTCTGTAAACCAAATTTTATTCGCTTGCGAGAACTTTTCATGAGTTTCGCTAGAGCCTCGTCATCGCGAATATTAGTCCTTGTAGTATGAGAGAAATAACAACACAGGTTTGGATAAGGCTTGATAGCAAAATATAGTCGTCACGAGCCAGTTTAGTCCTTTGTAAATCGCGAAATAAAGTTATCGAGAAATAAAAGTTTGTTTACAGTACGCGAATTTCTTATATTCATAATGGTTTATTCATTGTGATATCCACTTTTTATATATGAACACAAGGATTCTATTTGCTACTTCTATACAATGAATAAGAAATAAACTAAATTTTAAGATGTACATGTAAAAACATAAAATCAATTCAATATATGTTTACCATATACCAGTATGTAAAAGTATATATTACACATTTTTTTTTAACGGATAAAGAAAAAAGACAATCATACTGTGAAAAATGTCCATTAGATTTGTCACAGGCCGAGTAAGTTACTAGTACTTGGATTGAAATAATTTAAACAAATCATATTGAGAATTAACTTTCATACTTTTTGCCGGCAGGTTCGGTTTGATAAAAGCGTGATTTAGTATTTGAACTTAACTATTGGTTTGTTTGTTTGCCAAGATTTATTTTGTTCATGTCGTCTAGCAACCTTATCTAGGTAGTTTAAAAGTCTGGACACAAAATTTGTCAAACTCCATTTTAGCAGATATACCCTCTGACATGTTCCGTTTTTAAAGGATAGACCGTGAACGTAAGATAACATTTTTTAAAAATGCAGTCTTATACTTTTTTTCTTTTTCTTTTTTCTTTTGCAAATAGAAAATAGAGAATTCGCTGTGCTTTTCCAAATAACGTCATTATATTTTAAGAGTAATGTGATTTTGAGTGGATACTTGTGTGATTAAACTCACTGATATTTGTTATACGCCTTTAAATATTATATTAACAAAAAAAGTCCTACAACTCGGTCTAATACTTTTGATGTTGACCGGACTTCCGGCCTAACATAAAAAAATGTTCGACCGCTATGTCACAGCTCATTACTATTCTAGCAGAGATAGCCGAATGGATGTGCGAATGAAAGACTGATGTGTGACAACGCAATACACACTTTAAAAATGTCTTTTAAAGTGTGTTAAATTTGAGACTTAATCGACACACTTATAAATTAATATAATGAATATTAACAATACGAAAATATGTATAAATCACAAATACAGGGATTTGATTTTAATTAATTGATAAGTAATGATTTGTAAACACTAATGAATATGATTTACTTTTTAGAGATACGGTTCAATTATCAGTACATTAATCAACTTGATTACACGAAAAAGGTCCCCCGTCCCTTTATATTTTATATTTCTTCTTAAACGTATAATATTCAGCAAGCATAAAATGAAGAAAAAAGAAATAAGCTTTGCTGTAAAAAAGAAATTCACTGACATTGAAAAAAAAACAAACTGGCCAAACAATTGCATCTTCCATTGTAAGTTAAAAAATCTTTAAGTGTCTTGACATGAACCCTTTCCTTAAATACTAATCAGATAAACCACTTCATTATAAAAAATAAGAGCGTTCAATGTTGCAGACATTAGAATAGTATTAGATAAACAAAAATATTAATAATTTTTTTTTTCACTGACAATCTAAAAGATATTTTAGTAATTAATATACATAACATTAATAAATGTATTATTTTCTCATCATGATTGTTCGTAAACACATGAATTAAGCCCTTTGAAATATGTCATACATTAATTCCCATGAAAAAAAAAATCATTTTTGTATATGACAAACCTCATTGATTTACCAAAAGTAAAAGATCAATTTTAAATGGGTAAATTCGCTGTATACAAATTCACAAGGGAAATAGACAAGGACGGCTGCTTAGCGCTGCAGTGCACGTCCTTTTTAGATAATACAAATCGTCTTCAAGATTTGTATTGTGCTGTTCCTATTGTGTAAATTGATGATAAACATGAGCTTATGAGAAAACTTTTTAATCGAGAAGCTGTTCATTAACTAAGCCGAGAAATCGTTAGATACTCTTATCAATCTATCTTTTTAATCTAAACAAGGTTAAACTAACTATTTGTTGTATTTAGAAGTATAAAGTATTTTTATTAAACCCTGCGAAATTTGTTTAAAACGGGCGTTAATATCGAATATATCAACGCAGTTAGAATTTTTTTTTTTCAAAGTGCGTTGACTTGGTTAAAAAATAAACGCACTTTGAAAAAATGTTTACGAATTGCAAAAAAATAATATTTTAACCATGTTATTTCATGTCCATAGAATACACTTTATAACATGATTGAAGCAGGGTGTTTTTAGTTAAGGTTTTTTGCGATGCATAAGTACTTTTCTCACGTCTCACGTATCAGATTACCCATTTTAATCATGTTTGTCTTCGAAAACAAAGAGTGAAGAACTGCACTACCAGTCAACCGATCCCCTGTAATCATTAGCTAAACATTAAAAAGAGTTGTTTATACACGAAAAAAACCCGCAAAGGCACATTATAGGAGTAAAATATTAAGCAATGGAAAAAGGGATGATAGGGAGTTTCCCCTGTTAAAAAAGTCATCCCTCCCCCGTCTAGTTTACCGATCAATATTGATCACATGATCTATATGGCTACGCTCAAACTTACAACTTATATATTATAAAAATAGTGCCTGCTTGGGAGGGTACCAGTTGAAATTGATACCCCGAGAAAACCATTGTCAACCGACGCGAAGCGGAGGTTGACAATATGGTTTTCGAGGGGTGTCAATTTCAACTGGTACCCTCCCAAACAGGCACTATTTATTTTATTATACTGAATGTCTTAACTTTATAGCAAATTTTACTGCTTTTATATAGAAAAGACGCGAGTTCTACGGCGAACTGTACTTGCATCATTTACGCGCATGTAACAATTCGTTCTATCGGCCCGTTGCCAAGTGTGTTGCTATAGCTGAGGGTATGAGAACAGATTGTCAACTGCGTCTAAACCAATCAGATTTCAGTATTTAACATGAAAGTATAATAACTATACATGGTATTAAAAATAGAAATTTGACCAAGAGATAACAAATAATATGATTAAATAGCATCCGAAACACAAGTACGAGAAATAAGGATGTGAATAATTGCATTTAGTAAATACTAGTAACATATAAGGAAACACCTTTTACATAAAACGAATTACCATTTTATTAGATTCAAATTAACTTTCGTATAAGAAACCATGTATTATTACAAATGTGTTAACCTTCCGTATTAAAAGTAAAAATAAAAAAAAATAAAAATCAATATCAATGGGCCTGGTCACGATCTGAACTAAAAAAATTAAATTTTATTTTTCCAATCAGTGGAATTATTGTTATATATAATTCTAATTTTATGGTACTTAGTCGATTTACACTTATGATATTCAACATCGCGTGCTGATATTTTATTATTAAGTACTTAGAATTCTGTGCAAACTAAAACAATCACAACACAGTAACTCTTTCAACCTCTGATAATACACATAAATATGGCGACCAAATAGCTATATGACTTCATGTCAGGTATAAGCATTATAAAAATTAAAATCTTTAAATAAAAACAAATTTGCAAACAAATCGTTACAATGAAAATCATGTCATAAAATTAGCTTGTTGTTTGCATGTTTCTTCTATGTTATAGTCATGTAAATAACATTGATAAAAAAAATTATATTTTATCTAAACGACTATATTTGTTCACATTTACTGCTAAACAGAAAGCAAATTGAGTTTTCTTTACACAGCTTAAGTGTTGTTACTGTGACAAATACTGGAGCGCCAATGCAGATTATGGTTTTTAAATGTAATTCTTACGCCTACAGATTGGCATAGAACCCCAAGCAATGGAATTATTGTTTATTCCGAATAAATATGTTGTAAATTATTAGAATTAAACATTTTTCTATATTCATGTTAAACATTGATTCCCGGTTCGTGTGAACGGTCTTTAACGGGTTTCAAGATAATGTTACAGGAACTAATGCAAAATAATTAAAAATTTTGTCGACATATTTTCTGCCAAAAACTCGTGAGCCTAAGATTGCTAGCACAAACATGTAAGTTATCCAATACCCTTTCAATTTTTTTTATAATATGTAATCAAATATATTTAATCCTAAAATTGAGTTGAAATAAATGAAAATTTGTTTGACTATTTGGATGAAAAGTACCAACTATCAATTACCAGAGAGAGAGAGAGAGAGAGAGAGAGAGAGAGAGAGAGAGAGAGGGAGAGAGAGAGAGAAAGAGAGAGAGAGAGAGGTCACGTTTAAAACAATTATATAGATGAAGACTTTGAATCACTAACTACAGAGTAAACAGGAGTTATAATTTCTTCATTTGAGTTTTCAAAATTTAAGAAAACAGTCACGTGGATGTCGGCATTTAACAGGACATTTTATGTCTTGATATCACAATTTTTGAATATGTTTTAGTACATATCATTCTTTTTGTTTTTTTAAAGTGATGGTATCATTTAAATGTTTTGTCATTGATGCGGCAGTTTATTTGGACTGGGGTGGACGAGGTTAGCGTCTAAAGTTAATTTAGATGAGTGAAATATATTGTTAAGTGATCTGCAAAGAAGAATATATGGTTTTGTTAATGTCTTGATTTATCTATCTCCTATCGTAGCTTTATCTACAGCCTCATCGCCTTGGAAAGACTTCAAAAGATTTCAGTAAAGATCGGTCCATGCGTGTAGTTTGGGTCACGCATGACCTCTGGTCTCAAGTAAAGAACGCTGTAGCTGTCAGCTCAGATGTCAACTAGGAACTAAGAGCCCTCTTTTATGCAAACACTTGCGTTCTGTTTAGATCTTGCCACTGATTTCTTGGAGTATAGATGTTGAATTGCTGGTAGTGTTCGTAGAAAATGTTTCTGCTCCTTACTGTACAGTATTAATTAAAACATTAAAACGTACGAAAGAATTAGTCCAACTAGAATAGGGTACATGTTTACCTTTATGGTTGTTTGGTAAGTCAGGTGACCTACATATGTTGCAACTGGTCTTCGTCCGTCCTCCGTCGTGCGTCGTTCGCGAACAATTTTACATGTTTAACTTCGTCTTGAAAACTACAAGGCCAATTGATACAATTTTATTTGGTTTGAAACATCTCTAGGATAAAAGAAATATAAATTGTGATATTAATGACCATACCAACCTAGGGCCTCATGGGCGGGGCAAAAAAAGCAAACAAGGTCCAATTTTTCAAAAATCTTCTTCTGTACTCCTACACACGTTCTTAAAAAAGTAAATGCATAGTTATGATGTCCATGAAGCCGTCTAACAAAATTGTGAAATTCATGGTTCCTTAGTCAGAGGTTCAGGTCCTAGGGCTGCGTCAATATGACCTTATAGTGAAAATGTATTAAATCTAAGATTTTTTTTCCTCCCCCATATACATTTGAGAAGAACAAAACACATGGTTATGATGTCCATGAAGCCCTCTCCCTAAATTGTGAAATCCATTGTCCCTTAGTTTGGGGTTCAGAGCCTAGATCTTGACCATGAAAATATATATTGAATCTAAGAAAATTGTCTTCTCTACTCCCATATCTATTTAAGAAAATCTAAATGCATGATTGTGCATGATGTCCATGAATCTTTCTACCTACAATGTGAAATTCATGGCCACTGCGTAAAGGGTTTAGGCCCTAGAGCTGAAACAATATGGTGATATACTGAAAACATTAAATCTTAAAAAACCTTCTTCTTCACTTCCACAATAGTGGGGGGATAAACTGAATACATGAATCTAAAGATCATAAAGCCCTCCACCAAAATGTTAAATATATGGCTCCTAGGTCGGGTTTAGGCCTATGGCGGGGACAATGTTGCCATATAGTGATAATGTATTAAATCTTAAAAATCTTCTTCTCAGCATCCACAGCAGCTTACATCAATTTTCTTATATTATTAGTGTCTGAACTATTAAATATGGTAATGCATGGTTACATGTAAGATATTAATAAAGCCCTCTACTTGTGAAATTCATGACCCCTGGGTCAAGGGTTCAGGACCCTTGGATTCGACTAATAAGACCACATAGTGAAGGTGTATTGGTTTTTATATTTTCTTCTGTACCTTTATAGTCTTGGGAGAAAAAAATTGAATGCAATAGTATTGTGTTCATGTCCTGTTCTTTCAATGTGAAATTCACTGCCCATGGGGCAAGGGGTCGAGGCTATTTATTTGGGGGGGGGGGGGGTGACAAATTGGCTGTATAGTGAACATGTTTTTTTAAATAACTTGAGTCACTCGTTTGACCTATTGCCGGTTGTCGTTCGTTAATAATTTTATATTTTTTAACTTCATCTTGAAAACCACAAGGTAAATTGTATCGTGGTCATATTTGATTAAATATGTGTTCTTTTGACGAAATCAAGCTACTTCAATTTTCTGAGCATTGTATGCTTGTAGAAATGTACTCAGTCTGTATGGATGTTGTGTGCAATATAAATGAAACTTAATATTATAAAATATTGATCATGAAAGGTCTGCAGGTTTTTTTTACAGTGTTAAGCCCTTGGAACTAGGGTATGAATAATTCGAGATTCTTCCGACTTTGCCCCCCCCGGCACCTTCTATGTATTAATGTTTTCTTAAACATCAAATAATAAAAGGCGGGGATAACAGTCAGAGGAGTCTCACAGTAGGGAATAGACTCTAAAGTGAAGCTTCGAATGCAAAAAAGACCCTCTTGCCTTAGGATAATTTCCTTCGGTCGTTTATACAATTGTGCGGTTTAAAAATGAGACCCTGTTCTTTGGTTCATTGTATTGCCCACAAGGTGTACATTCAAAATAGTCGTACGTAAAATTAGAATACTTCTGAAAAAGGAACGCAGCACAGTTAAGGCTGTCAATAAATACTGTTCAGACAAAAAGTACGGGAAATGTGCATTATGACATCACAGAATATTACAAACCTCGAAAGTACTAATTAATTCATTTATTAGCAAAATTAATTTATACTATTCTTTTAATTAAGAACAACGAATGCTATTACTTACAATTTCGATGTCTGTTATATCGTACACACTGAAAAATAAGCGAGAGGTCGTTCTCGCTGTTACAAAATATGACGTCATATGCTTCAAAATGACGCATTAAGTTAAGTCATTGAAGGCTATCATGCGGTTTTTCAGCGATGAAAAATAAATTCCATAGATTAACGGAAAATTATAAATGAATATTTTGTTTAATATTATTATTAGTAGAATGCTACCTATATAGTCTTATTTTCAATTTGTTATAATTATGCATCGTATTAAGAGGCAACCTCGGTTGTGTATAATATATCGTATATTTTAAAGCTGGGTGCCTAAATAAATCACTTTATTGCAAGGGCATACACTTATCTGATCATGACAAACTTCTACATGTAAATTTGAAATATGCTATGTAATTTAAAAATTTCTAAGATCCTTGTGAAATCTCACAAATTAATTATTTTTTAATGAAATTAACACTGTGACCTTCAAAATTATTCAACATATGCATTATAAATTATGGTTTTTTCTAACAAATAATATTATCTTACAAAGTTCACAGCATTTTTTAAAATCTACTATATAACATCAAGTTATTTTATAATTCAGTTGTGAATTTTGACATGATTATGCCCTTGCAATATTCACATTTTTAAAAGACCTCAAAACCACAAATACATCTGCTTGTACCATGCGACTGCCATATCACGTGACCGCTATGAACATAAAATATTGTACTATTATATATATATTTCAGAAATATATTGCATTTGAGCGACTGTTATTGATTTTAAAAAGGACATGTCCGATGAACTAAAGTATACGTGTTTTCATTACAAAAATTCGCCGATATTTTTATTGACCGCCTTAACTGTACTGCGAACTTTTTTACTTGCGATAAAATAATCAAATGCTCATTTTTTAGAAACAAACAAATTGTCATATAAATCTGTCAGCAACATCAATAGATTTAGAAAATTGAAACAGATGTAAATAGATCGTCTTTTAGTTTTTTGGGTTTTTTTTGGTTGTTTTCTTTTTTAAATTTTATGCATTAGGAACCATTAAGACTGTAAGACTAAATAAATAAACTTCTCGCTTCAATTACAACTGACTATAGATAGTGCACGTTAATTAGTTAAACGCAGTCCAGAGGGTATTCTTGTTTGCTTATATCAAACCTATTGACTAGTTTGCTTTTCTGTGAAACGGCGATTTCTTCAGTCATGCTGAATATCTGTGAGTTTGCCTTTTCTATCGAGAAATATTGCCCCATGAATTTGCTTCAAACGGATGAAATGTAAACGGGTATGTAGTTTGCAGTTAAAACAGTAGACAGTTACTTTTGTTAGGGTCCAGATCTGAGATGCCACAGGCGTCATTTAGTCGTCTTACTGTATGTTCACGAAAATACAACTGAATGGCCATTCAGTAACTGTTTTAATTTCTTTATTGGATCGTTTTCCATTATACCATAACTTAATTATGAAAAATATATTTAGCACAAACGAACTATATGAAATAAAAGTAATTGACGTTCTCAAAAATGACACTATTTGGGGATTTTGGTATGCATACACAAGTTCAAATCAACATTTTTCAAATAATGAACCTACTTAAGGACGTTGGATCCTGCGATCAAAAGTCTTTAAGTTTTCTTCTTAAGTTTTTTTTAAAATCTACACACAAAGCTTAACCAAAATTCAAAACAAAATTTCGGGTCTATATGCTTCATTCGACGCTACGGTGTATTCATTATGACCTTTGTGCACTGAAAGTGCAGACTGCACATCACAAGGCGAAAAACAATCTTAAAGCAAGTCCTTAAAGGTGACTTAAAGGTGGCGTAAAGGTGGCTTAAAGGATATACAATCTTTAAGCCACCTTTAAGTCACCTTTAAGCCGAGCTTATAGGTCCTTAATGTCCAAACTTCTTTAAGTCACCTTTAAGCCATCTTTAAGCCACCTTTAAGCATCTTTAAGTGGCATTTACGCTCCCTTTAAGTTGTCTTTACACCATCTTTAAGTTTCCTTTAAGTCTGGTTTGATCAAGCTGAACAGATTCATTTTGAAAACATATATTAAATGCAAAAGCTTTTTTATAGGGATGGGAGGGGGTGATCCTAGTGATGATATAATTTCCAAGGAAGAAGGGGGGGGTGTTCCAGGCGGATTTAATTGTCGCTCCATTAAACACAGATCGCTATCATCAACACCGATCCAATGGACACACATTGCCGTTATAAAATTCTTTAGAATTTTTTTTTTCAAAATTATTGTAGGGGTAAGCGCAGTCTCTGTATCTAAATCTGCACATGAAATTATATTAAAGTATGTTTGTTTCCTATTATAAATTAATCGGTGAAATCTCTCTCTCTCTCTCTCTCTCTCTCTCTCTCTCTCTCTCTCTCTCTCTCTCAGTTCATCCGGTTATTAAAAAAATGAACCAATAATGCATGATTTAATTTAATCGGTTTAAGATATGTATTTTTTTCAATTTTAATTATTTCTAGGTCTAATTCTAGATATGCTAGATACATGTTAAAGATGAAAAGACTCTCAACTGCCTTGGTTATATCGGGCGGGATATTACCGCTTTGTTTGTCTAGACATAGTTTTGTTCGTGTGTGTATATCTAATTAGAGTCTATTGTTTGTCCAAGTTAAGAAAACCCCTGGAACTAACACAGAATATACAAGATATACACAACAGGTGTGTCGTGTGCCCAGGTGCACGTCAGGGTTTCTAAAGGCGTTGAAATCTTAGTATGTACGTGTATACGATAAGTCTAGTGAATGAAAGTTTATTTACATTTGTAATTCGTTTTCAAAGTATTATTTCCTAGCTATGGGTTTTAAAAATGTTACGTCTACAAATTAAAGATACATGTCTGTAAGAGTAAAATCTAGAGGCTAATTAATTACTGTACCGGTGATCATAAATGGGGGTTAATTATTTAAATATATGTATAAGGGTAAATATGTCACATACCCGGCCTGGTACATCATACAATTGTATACATGTACAAGTATATGCATACATCATTTGCAATTGCCACTTGCAGTAAATACGTCACCGGTAATTGGTAATATTGTTTGTTATAGAATTGATAGTTTAAAAATCATGTATACAATTAAACATTTAAACATATTTCATTTCATTTGTTATTCTACATCTGTTGTAAATTTATAATAATCAATATTATTAAAATTATACATACTGGAACGGCACCGTGATCATGAAAACCGGTAAATTGCGTAGAACTAATTCCCTAGCTAATAGTTTCAATGCATTTAATAAAAGAAATAGTTTCATCTTCTTCCTTGCATTTAATTTCATTTAGCTATGAATTAGATGAACATAGCCTATATCTACTTGGTTTAAATTTATTAACTAAGTACTAGTAACCTAACGGTTTCCATTTAGGTATAATATTTTTTTTTTACTGAAGACCAAGTTTCGTATTTAATGCTAAATACATGCATGCATTTAATTTATAAATTACATATAATTGATTTATACAAACTGAATGGAAGTCAAATCTTTTCAAGTAAAAAATACACACTCAATACATTGATTCGATAGCCACTAATTTTTAGGATATAAAAACCTCCTAATTTATGTAAGTTGCCGTGGCGCAGAGGGAGTGAGGTGATGCTGGTAAGCGAAGGGTTCCGGGTTCAATCCTCGTCTTGGGCGTTTTGGATTTTTTTTTTCATTTTATTTTCTAGAACAAAAACCGTTTTTAATACCTTTTCTATCATAAAGTTAATACATTTTGTTGGTAAATTAAGCACAATATTGAATTAAAAGATTTTTAATGGCTTAAAGGTGGCTTAAAGGTGGCTTAAAGGTAGCTTAAAGGTGGCTTAAAGAAGTTTGGACATTAAGGACCTATAAGTTGTCCTTAAAGGTAGCTTAAAGGTGGCTTAAAGATAGTCTTTAAGCTGCCTTTAAGCCATCTTTACGCTTTCTTTAAGCCACCTTTAAGCAACACATATAGCTTATATATACATATATATGGCTTAAAGATCGTCTTTAAGCTACCTTTAAGCACCTTTAAGTTATCTTTAAGGAGAACTTAAAGATGGTCATTCATCCTGTGGCATAAATCGCTTTTCCCTCTATATTTTTTATTCAAATGAATCATGGCATCAAATACAAATTTATTCTATTTAAAATAAATAAAATTTAAATTATCAGAAAGAAAAATGTTACAATTTCTTTACCTAATTGATATTTTGACCTTTTTGCACTGATAAAACGTTATTTTTATCCATTAACGATTCAACATGCACTGAAATTATTTAAAAGTCTCAAACTTTTTCTCAAATTATGATAGACTTGTCAGAAAAATCTTATAAATTCAGAAAATAAAACCAAAAGTATGGGTCTATTATGTATAATTTGAGATATTGCATGAAATAAGCTAATTTTGGGCAAAAATTGGAATTCATTTTTTCCTTGACTTTTATGAAATATAAGTTGAATTTGCCAATATGTGTCGATAGAAATATTGATAAATTGTAAAAATATGTTTTTCGTAACAAAATGAAGCTATCCTAATGCACAAACTATCTGGAAATTTTGGTCTGTACTGAAAATAAGGAAGCTAAAGTGACAGTACTCAAAAACAACTGATTTATGAAAAATGTTCATTTTCTTCTTAAAACCCTTCCGCCACAAAATATAGTCCCCTACTAAACTCTGTAAATATGTAATTTTTTTCTTAACAATTTTATTAAATATAGTTTAATTGGGATTATAAATTATGAATTATGAGTAGAATCAATATACGATGCATAATTTCCAGAATAAAGGTGACCCAAAATGGCTTCCCAAAAACAGAGGAACGAACCTCTTTAAGAGTTACTTAATATTAAATATACATCGTTTGAAACAAATTTTCTTAAAAATAATCAGATTTTGATATTTATATATTTTGAGTATCTTATCAATCCTAATATACTAGGCATTTTACCTTATTCCTCCATCTTTATTTTCTCATTATGATTGCATTGATTTTTTTTTTCAGAAGTATTTTTGTAAACAAGTTGATGTCAGCATGGAACGGAGCATCAGCAATTCTTCAGATCTCATCAATAAACTTCAGGAAATTGCCTCCTACATAAAGCCTTATCTAGGAGATTTCCTTATTAAAGCGCTCCAAAATTATTTAACTAGCAAAAATGATATGCCTGAAGGATTTCAACCGTTTATTGACTCATTTTTGAAATTCTTGAAATTTAATAGTAAAAAGAAAAATAAGGATAGTAAAGAAATAAGGAAAGAGCTAATCAAATTAGCTATGATAGCCTCCACTAAGTTTTTATTTATCTCAACGTGTCCAGATAAAATACATGATATGGTTTTGCCTCTTGTTGAACCATTTTATGATGTATTATTTAGTATTATCGATATAAGCAAAGTTCTAGAAACAAAAGACGGGGATGATGCAAGGAAGCTTGAGATAGCTGGGCTTCGAGCAAGATTAACAAGTACTGATATCTTCATTAAAAGAGTATTACAAGAAGAGCATGTAGATGAACCCGCTTTACAAGGTTTGATATCACATGTTGACATACACATTGGAATCGATGAAATAGGGAAACTGAAATGTAGCATTAAGCGGCAGATGAGCGGGACAAAAGATGATTTGGAAAATTGTCTAGAGAACATACAATTATTGATAAGAATTTACAATGTGAGACAGGCACTTTTGGTGCGATTGATAGCTTGCTTGAAATCAAAAGATTATAGTCGGAGTACACGTTGTGTACTGGAAAGCCTTATTAAGCAAGAAAAAGAAGATGCTAAAAACTTTTTCAAGTTTTTTTCTTCGCCGTCAAGAAAACACGTAGGCGTCATAGCTATATTTAATCCATCAGAGCACAAAGAACTTGCATCGTTCTTAAATGATATGCGTCTCCCACCACGACCGAAATTGGACAAACTGCTTCACAATAATGTGTTTGTGATTAGTACAATGGAAAACCCAGCAATTTCAATCGCTAGATCACATTCACTGTTTCACACGATATTTGGAATGCCAACAAGTGATCAAGATGCTCGAATTCAATTTAAATTCACTAATGTAAAAGATTCATTCGATCTCTTTTACATTCAATCCCCTGATGAAAATGAATATCTTTACATGAATGACAATAAAGGCTGTATGTACGCCAAACAATTGCCCAATCCCGAAACTGCTGCACAATGGCAGATTATACAGGTTAACAAAGAAAAAAGTAAGGAATCTACGTTTGTATTTTGTACAAAAAAATGGCCAGGCACGTTTCTTTGCCTCGATAGCTCATATTGGGAAACTTTTTGCAGACTAACTGGTTTCGCTTATGGACAAAGAGACAAAAAGGGAATACATGTAACGAACTCATGCTTATTTAACGTAAGTCCATTACCCACTTAAAAAAAAATGCAATAAAATTTGTTTTTGTCTTGTCCGTAACTTTATTCACAAAGGGAGATTAGATACATTTCTGTGACGTTACATATGTATATTGACAATTTCAATTGTTCGTGTCGTTAGCCATTTTCAGTGCTTTATATATATATATATATATATATATATATATATATATATATATATATATATATATATATATATATATATATATTCATTTATTTCTTTTTTGTATGACTATGGTAATACTATTTCGGTAGCGTTTATGTTTAAAGGAGTTCAACCCATTTTACCATAGAGTGAATCTTTGAAAAGCAACATGATTTTTTAAATAACGCTTACCTTGATTATCAACAATTAGTAAAATTAAAATTTGCAATTTATCAAAGTTTTATACTTTATGTCTTTTACACCCCAATTAGATAACATATGAAATATTTCTCGAGTTTTTTTTTTTAAATTAAACTGGCTCAGATATGTGTAGACTTTATTTCAGTAAGATGCATATGGTAAAAATTTGGAAAAAATAGTGATTTGTTCTTTAAATTTCAAATCTGATTATTGGAGTTATTTTTCTATAACACTGGCGATTAATAAACAAAGTGAACCCTTTTAGTATCAACTAGGTTAGAAGTAAAGTTAACATAACTTATTTCTTGGAGAAAACGCAAAGGTCAAATGCTGTATAATTCGAATATAGTTTTTATCAGGTGTGATAAACACCTTTATTTAAGGTTTTAAGTTGCCAATTCATATGTTTTATAAAACTTAATTTTATAAAAGGAAGTATATTCAAAGGAATTTATTTCTATTAGAATACTGACCAATGATAAACGAGAACAAGATGAAAACTTTTGTCAAAATGTAATCCTTATCAGTTCTAGGTCTTTTATTATTATGTATTTTCTAGCTCATGCAAGTGGTGGAAGCAGTCCCTCTCCGCAGTCGAAAACAACTCAAAACGACTTCAAAAAAAGTCTCGATTGAGGTATACTTTTTTATTATTCTAATAGTTTGAAAATTTGGGAGAGTGCATATCAATTAACCTATTCTTGGTGGATATATATATATATATATATATATATATATATATATATTCCACCACAAATTGTCGTTTAAATGTATTCCACCTGTATCTCAAACGACTGTGTTGTGCGCGGCCAGCGCGCTAGGTTCCGTTCGTCATCGAAAGCAAGATTTTTGTCTTGCCTAGATGGCCGAGTGGTTAGCGCGGTGGCCGCTCACTGCTAGGAGAATGGGTTCCGGAGGTCGTGAGTTCAAGCCTCGGTCGGGGCGGAGGTGGAGCTCCAACAAAGTGAATTTCCTTGTGCTTTATATATATATATATATATATATATATATATATATATATATATATATATATATATATATATATATATAAATGCACTAAAAATAACCAACGACACGAACAATAAAGAAAAATATTGTCAAATTTTCGGGACAGCCCTTCCCTCCTTAAGGACAACAAAGTAAAAACTACATATGAAAGGAGTAAAACATCTACAAAACTTGCACTAAACTGAAAACTAAATAATATATAAAACACCGGATGGGAACGTGGCAACTACTTCTTGTATTAAAGATCATAAGCCCGAGAAAGAAAAATCCCGTCCGACGCAGCGGACGGTCTGTGTAGAAGTGCTGAGAGATAACCCGAACCAAAACCCGAACCAAAACCTGGTTCGGGTTATCTCTCAGCACTTCTACACAGACCGTCCGCTGCGTCGGACGGGATTTTTCTTTCTCGGGCTTATGATCTTTAATACAAAGATGTAGTTGCCACGTTCCCATTCGGTGTTTTATATATTATTTAGTTTTTAGTTTAGTGCAAGTTTTGTAGATGTTTTACTCCTTTCATATGTAGTTTTTACTTTGTTGTCCTTAAGAAGGGACGGGTTGTCCCGAAAATTTGACAATATTTTTCTTTATTGTTCGTGTCGTTGGTTATTTTTAGTACTTTTTTATATCTCATCTTATAACCATGTATCTTTTGATCCCACACTATAGATAACGAGTGTTGTTGGTTTTTTTAAGTGCTCTTTATATATATATATATATATATATATATATATATATATATATATATATATATATATATATATATGGAGAGAGAGAGAGAGAGAGGAGAGATAGAGAATATCACAGTGTTGTTTTAATATCGGCCTTTGTACCAGACCGGATGGTTTGTACATGTATCTGCCAGGAGCAAAGGACATGGGCAATACTGTAAACGTATTATATTTGGCCTGTACGATATTTGGCGAAAATAGATTTTGGACAAGATGACGTGGATTTTATTTAGCGTTTTTCTAAATAGTCCTATTCTTATGCATAAATGCATGGCATTTAGCGATGTACTTGATTTAGCGGCAGCCGCATTCCGCCAAAAACGCTAAATTTAATACACAGCCAAAATTAATACGTTTACTGTACAATCAAAGGGTTCATACTAGAGTCCAAATTAATAAGACTGTGATGTTTTTTTCATATACTAGAATATAAAATTAAAGATTATACATATTGCAGACCCATTCACATTTTACAAAAGTTATGTCCCTTGGCCGTCATCTTTGGTGAAAAAACCCATTGATTTCTCACAGTAGTCTTTGTAGTTTATATGTTTGTAATTATGTCACTTTACATTACAAATTAGTTTCCGTTGTGTATTTTGATTGCTCCCAGAAAAGGGCAACCCATCAAAGGAAAAATTTCAAAGAGATTTCATTACAGGACGCCCAAATGTTTGTTAGCATAAAGAAGGGAAAAGTTTGTTATTTTTCCATTTTGAATTTTGGGTTGACCCCTCAAAGGGAAACAATTTCTGCAAAGTGTGGATTGTTCTACTCTAAAAATCAAATTTCTTTAAATATTATATATGATTTATTAAAGAATCTTATATTTGATGTATTTCCCGATTTACAAAAGTGATTCATTTCTTAATCTTTATCACGATAGTTGTCGGACTGTGTTGACAAAAATTTGTCACTCAATGGTGTAAAGAAGGGGGTTTGAGATGAAGCATTATGTTCTAGATTTCAAAATTATTATATTGAGAGAGAAACTTTCGTCCTAAGCACCTCTGTAATATTTTAAGGTCCATCAATAGAATTTCGTTATAATTCCTGCGATTTTATACTGTCGAGCAAGTTCATAAGCGTGTCAAGATATCAGTTCACGAATATGTGGAACTTTAATGTTGAAATTAACAATGCAAAATGCTTGAATTCTATTCACTTTGGACCTTTATTTGACTGTCAGGTGACCCCCCCCCTTAGAAAGGAACAAGTTATAAAGAAGTGTTCAACTGGACAATTAATGCAATTATTCAATATCATCATATGATAACAAGTGAAACAGTACAGTTGTAAATAGATAGATGGGATCATAAATTATTCTTAATTTTTTAACATTTCCCTTGCCTTTCAATTAGTACTCGGGAAAATGTGTAACAATACATAGTTCGATTAATAACATTACATAAGATGTATTTCGAGTGACAATATAACTATTTTTTATTCCATTATGGTTGTAATCCTTTTACTTTTAACAGCTTTTCGAAGCAAGATTGATTTTATAAGATATAATATATGTTGTTAGAATATTTTTTTTCAAAACAAAAGGACGCTGTAATTTACTATGCTTCACAAAATATAATGTTCATTTAAAGTAGACCACCTTACAAACAACATTACAATGGGAAGCTACAATTTTTATCAAAACTGTTTTTCTTTCAGCTCAAACCATTTCGATTTTTTTCTGCAATGATGCTAAAACAAACAATGAAAGACTCGGAGGGCAATAAATACACGGTATAGTAAACGGTGTTAAGCATACAAATTGAATGTTAGTACAGAAAGAAAATTGAATGACAGGACCAGATATACTAAAGATGTGGAAGAATTTGAAATTTTGAAATTCAAAAGTTTCTTTTGGGTAAAAAAAATAAAAGTTGTATTGGCGACCACTAAAAAATTGGAATGGTAAATTTGGGATTTTTAATCCCAATTAATTAATTTTAATTAATTAATTAAATTAATTTTTTATAGTAGTTAAACTCCCTGTCGATAAAGGTATTTCATCAAACTGTCTTCGGTAGCAATAAGACCCGGTCTCGTTTAGCTGTTGACAATGAATATTTTGAAGTACCACTAGATTGCAGTTATGATAATTGTTAGTATGACAATGGGAACAGATGATCGAGGTGAACATATTAAAAAACGGAACTCGGACTACCAACAAAGTCGTACATAATTTAATATTTTATCTTTAATATTGCACTTACTCTTTTCTTGCAGAAGACGTGCTCTACAGCAGAAACTGGTTCATGTAAGGTCAAAACGTTTGAAACAATCAATATATTTTTGGAAAAGAGGGGAATTGAAATAGTTAGGAAAGATATTGAGGAAATTGAAAACCAGACATTGGAAAATCAAAAAATCAAATTGTTTGATATACTGGGAAAAATTGAAGGCAATCTCTCAAATTTTGATGGAGATAATTTTTCCGAACAAACAATGATCGGACTAGTTGAAATGATTTCGATTAATTTTGAGCTGTTTCAAGAAGAATTTCTTCAAGATTGTCTTTGGCGGCAAATACTAAGAGTCTGTGGAATAGTTATGAGTTGCATATGGCATACCAAAGACATTGATGTTTTTATATGCAGTGATTTAGTTAAAGGTGATGAAAATTGCCGACTCATCACCAAAAACATTGCAAATTTACAACGTTTTGCGTATTTTCTTTATGGAATCGAACACACCGAAAATATTCTACAAAATGACATCAATGATTTGAAAATAAATACTGCATTTTGTGAAGAATTAGAATGTTTGTCAGGCCTTAAAGAAAAAGCAAGGAGCGATTCTAAGCTTTTTTTAACATGGGTGAAAGTAAGCATTCTTCAACAGACCATCCTCTGGCAGATGTATGCTGTCGCCAAATTGCCAGGGCATAGCGATAAAGTTGCTAATCATTTACGGAGAATAATACTTTTGCAACGAAAGAACGATATTAAATTTTTGGACGAGTGCAAAATTGCAGCAAAAAGCAATATGGCGATAGCCAACAAGTATAAAACGTGTTTGGGCTTTGCGTCACATACGGATATTCCAACTAATGAAGCAGAAACTGACAAAAATGATAAGAGTCGTTGTTCCATATCTTGAGACACACGTTGTATATTACAAAGAATAAACTCAATGATAACATAATAACGAAATGGAAATAAAAATAATGTATTCATATATTAGTATAGGTATGCACATACAATGTATTTGAAATAGAATGTAATAAAAATGGCAGTTCAAATCAAAGATTTAAACTGCCGAACAGAAAGGTGTAACATTACTTAAAAAAAACTTAGGTTGATGATTACTTGAAATCTGACCATAAAGTGGTGGTCATATGCATGGTTTTTTAGATGCATGTAACTAGTTTTTATGTTCCGTGAGGAGACTGTAATTCTCTTTAAAGAGAATTATTGTTCCTTATCTCATTTTGTTATTCTTTTTTTTTTATTTGTTGTCGAGAAAAAAAAAACTGTTACCGAACATGAGATACTAGTATTTGTCATTATGTGTAATAATGATATTAAATGTAAATACATATTAAATGTATACAACGACACATTTGTCTCTAGAAAACCTTTTTGAATATACCCAAAATAAGATCCAAAATACACTCGGACGTTTATTGAAGTGTGCAAATGGAAATTTATTTATCGGATTATGAAATTCTAAAATGCTTGAAAATCTAGATATTTGTTTTTTATCACAGGTGATTAAAACGTTCTTTTATTTAATTAGTGTATATAAACGTGGACATGACTGCTGAAAATTTCGAGATAATAATCCCTTTTTATTTTTGATGAACAAACATATATTTATATGTAATGACACTTGCTTAATTTAAATTTATATATGTTTTTAACTAAATTATAAAAAAAAGTAAATAAAAAACAAAATGAAGCTTACCTAAAAGAAATCAATAAAAGTTTAAGGTTTGCTGTAATTAAAGTAAATTTTAAAAAATGGAGCTGGCCAAATACATTGCTACCGTAGGACATCTACTTCTTTATTTTGTTAAAAAATGTTAATGTATTTGATATATAGATAAAAATGGTTATGTATACGCTTTGTTCTATGTTTGTTAAAAAGCTCATGGAATTAAGCCAGAAATCCATTAAAAAATTCTTTTTTTCTATTATTATCCAGTGTCATTAATCAAATATGAGTAAATCTGTTGCATACATATTCACAAAGTAAAAATGATTTTTAATTCTCTTTAATATTCCATTGATATGAAAAGGTTAAAATAATGATACATATATATCTTATTTGAAAATTTCAAAAATGACATACCTGTGCATTTTTTCAAATAACGATATTTCTTTACCATACGAACACGACTAGCTTAAAAAAAATCTCCAAAGCGTGTTGAGTTAGTCCCCAAATTTAATGCAGTTGATTTTGTAAATAAAAGGATTACTTTTCAAAGTACGGTGTGATATCTTTCAGAATTTTCGACAAAATTGCTATTTGTTTTGAAAACAGATAGCCATGCTATGACCTTGAATTATTAGTATTTCAAATTGGTCACTATTATACTTATGTATACCTAGATACTGTGCCATGAATTGTGCTAATGATAACTAATAGAATGAACTCTGTGACTCTTGTAGCACTGCGTAGTATTCCTAAATGATGTTATAAAACCAGGTGCATTATACGGGCATAATAATATCCAAATTGAGAGTTTATAAATAAGTGTCATATTTGTCGATTCTGTGTCTGCATCGATAGCTCTGGTACTCTATATTGAGTCATGTATTGCTTATTCTATATAACCTTTGTAACCTTTTAGCCATGTATGAATGAAGTATTATGAGTAATTGATGCATCATATCCAGATGGGGGACTCCGAGACTCCGGACTCGGAGACTAAAATCCTGCATCTACTCGTATACTCTTTGATAGGCAGATTTGACAGTTTTGTTACTTTATTTAGAAATAAAATATAACTCTGGAATTTGAACATTAAATGTTCACTCATGATCATCGTAGATGGGCCGAACTAGTCAGATCTGTCTATCATTAGTAAAATGTTATATATACCCAAGTAAAATGATGTTAGACAGATTTTTTTAATTTTTGGAATTATAATTTGTTTTAGATCTTTCATTTTTGGCCTTATAATTTTGATTTTGGATTTAGAGAGATTTTATATTTTTTTGGCTTTAGAATTTTATTATGGATTTTGATTCAGCTTATAGAGATCTTTGATTTGGGCTGCTTTTAATTGACTATACGATCACGCTTGTTAATAAACTACTTGGTAACCAACAATTTGACTTGGTGATTACTCAGGAGGAAGGCTTACAGTTTCATTATTTCTCAGAGTGTGGAAATCATATGCAAATTCGGCTCTGTGACACTGTGATTTTATAACTTGTGTTACCATTTATTTTTGTTTCTTTTTAATTATAGCTATAAGTTAAACACTAAATCAATTTGGTTCTTGCTGGGTACATGATATTCACTGATTCATGACAAAATAAGATAAACACCGGGGACTGCACAATAAAAAAATAACTTATTATTATCGCAACTCATTAGAAAATATAATCATCTATTTTATTAGGGTGAAGCTCTCTTTAATAGATTATTATACCAAATATTGATATGAAACATGTCTTTCAGTCATGGCGGTTTTTAACCTTACCTTTGCAAAATTATTTGTCATTTATTCAATGAATTTTTATAACTTTCTTTATTGTTTTCATTTTAAAACAATTCAAATGCGGTTCATTGAATAAACGACCTTTGCGATCCTTTGTTAAATTTTCTTTGCAAATGAACTTGGACTCTTTAAAATATGATTATTTACAGGTGTATGGTAAAATTACATTGAGCAAAAGCTCAAATAGAGAAATATTCTTGAACTTTGGTATAGTAGATTTTCTTAATCGGAAAAAATTCAGTTGACAAAAATATAATCATCTATTTGACTAGGGTGAAGCTCTCTTCAGTGAAATATTAAACCAAATACTTATTCATGACACTTTTGTAAAATCATGTTAAACTTTATAAATTTCTGAAAAAATGAATGCATCAATCATTACATGCGTAGTTTTTGCTTAAGTGTAATCTGAAAATAGAAATTAAAACACTGTTGTGATGTCATTCCTTTGTTCCAGCAGTCTAGAATTTTACCTGTAACAGTCTGATATTAGTGAGCTTCTTAATATTAGACCGTTACCAGTGGTTACATCACTGATATCCTTCAAAATCGGACTGTCTCAGGTAAATCAACAACGAAATTCAATGGCAGTGTTCTGAGTACGATATATGCCTCAAACAGTTCTGTATGAAAAAATATCAAATAGTTCTCGGCCCTACCGGGCCTCTAAAACTCTTCAATATTTTTTCATACTGAACTGTTTTCGGCATATATATCCCTTACATAAGCCGGACGCATACTGAATGGTGCGATATTAATATACCGAGTTGGAATCGAAGTAAGAGAACAGGATGTCCCATGTAATATGCTCTAGATACTGTTTTGCACTGGCTTATTGAATGAAGTGGATTGTAACAAGGTATAAATCAAATCTGTTATTTATTTTTCTTTTTTTTTGCGCTTTGATGTATTTGTGTAAATTCAAAACAAAATTCAAGATTTTAAAGGGGAGGAGTTCATTATTTGTAATCGGATTCGAGATTTACATCGGGATCGATATTGAAAGAATTCAGTTCGTAGAGGTGTCGAGATAAACACGGTGTTTTACTTCCACGTGTTCTGGTGATTTATTCTCTGTGAATATTATCTATGTAAAATTACAATGAATAAACATGCTATTCTATCTAACCGTGAAATAGTTTCCGTGCTATCTGCCCATAGTGAATAGTCATCGAAACTATTCACCGGCGGCATTCGATTTCCCTCCTTTTTAAACTCGGAAAACCTCTGACGTTATTCAATCGCTACATTTGATTCTAAGTCCAATACCTCTAATTTGTTTTTCATCAAGAAATTCTGCATCGCCGACAAATAAAGTTTTTTCTTCGGTATAATAAAACACCTATTTATACTGACTATTCGGACGATAGCAAGTTTACTGTCCCCCTCGACAGCAATTATTTCCCTCGTCTTCGCCTCGTGAAATAGTTGCTATCTTGGGGGGACAATAAACTTGCTATCGTCCTCATAGCCAGTAAATAGGTATATAATATTTACCAAGATACTGCATCCTTTGGTGGTCATCACTCGACCGCAAACTAGGTTTCCTGGCAATCGTCCTCCTACTCGTCTGATGACTTTTTTTTTATCTTCGGAGGCATGATGGCTCGGGATATGGGCTAAATAGTAATCGAATCATCTTTCATATATATTTTGCCCTGGAAAGATGTATCTGGTGTGGTTCTGGTTTGCAATCATGATAAGCTCTTTCCAAGGTTTAATACTTGAACGCCAAATAGTAAACTTGTACCACTGTGGTTTCGCAACACAACATATCGCCGAACTAAACTAATTTTGTACTATTTAATATTCATCGACTGATTTTGTTTATTGTTAATTAAACTCATCACATTTGTCATGCATAAACGAGAAAAGAAACATCCAGAAGACCTCAGAATATTGGATGAAATTATACAGAATAAAGAAGAATAAGCATAAATGCATTATCATATATTTCAATTAAAATATGCAAGTAAACGCATAAATAGTGCAATGATTCAACGAAACACTTCCAAAGACATTGAGTTATTCGGATTGCCTTAAAGCAAACAAACTCTAGAAATGATTCTTTAAATGACGATTTAGTTCCTGGAATGTATTTCGATTTTGTAGGAATCTCCGTTTTATTTGATAGTTACCGAGGTTATACTCTAGATTAGCTGTGTCATTGTTTGTGCCATCAATTATCTTTTAAATTACATTGTACGTAGCAAAAAAGAAAAACTTTTCATATTAACAACCTTGACAGATACCAATTTTTTAATAATCGTTTAAAGTGGGCATATCGAAATGTGTTCGCAATACAACTTCTACACTCTAAAAACTTTGTGTAAAAAAATTAAATGTTTTGTATCTTAATAGCTTGTCTTCTTTTTGAACCTGTGACCATTGATTGACAATCAAAAAGCTTCTTCCTTAAAATGACTTTTAATAATAATAATGATACTCAAGTCAGTCAATAAAAGAGATATGTATATGACTAACATTCATGTATTTCATGATTTTTGTTTCAAGTTTTAAGCAGAGTGGTTTAAATGACCAATTACATGTAATTCTTACATAATTGATATAACAATGCATGTAACCAGCATATTTTTAGACTTTTTTCCAGGCTGTGTATTGCAGTATTATTATTGCAATAGATAAAATGGTACACATTTTCAATTATTTTAAATCATTACGATATAGAACTTTATATGATAAGGTTTGATTATCCCCATTATTACCAATTTTAAATTAGTATTATATCGAAATCATAATTTTTATATTGTTTGTTATGACGTCACTAAAATGGGTCTACCTCCGAAATTTTCATTTTCAATTCACAAAAAGTTATTTTTTGCATTTTATCTTTAAATGTATGCTCGAGTACTATTTTCACATTTATTTTGTTTACATGAATATGCACATCATAGAAAATACGGTACATCAGAAAGCATGCGCTCACTATTTCCTAAGCGAAAAACAGATCAATGTTTTTCTCCAATCTACATTTGTTTTCATAGTTACATTATGACGTCTTAAAAAACTTATAACTTAAAATAAAAACTTTTTTTATAATAATGTGTAACATGATTTTAAGTAGCTTTAGCCTTAAAGCTCTCTTTACAACTTTAATTTTGGTGGCAAAAAATGCAAAATGCATAAAATCTGTTAAAATAACTTACGATTTATCTACTGACATTTTTGCATTTGCGACCCTAAAGTCGGCAATCTTTACAACTTTAACAACAACAACAACAACAGGGTAGATTTGTGTTGAATAGTTTTTACAGTTTTTATAATTAGAAAATTTTGATTGTATACAAGTATTGAAGACCTGAGTTATAGTTATCTCATTTTAACATTTGCTAGTCAGACATTACGCAAGATGCCGCCGTAGACATCAAAGCAGGGAAAGTTTTTTTTTTTCAAAGAAAAGCATACTTCAAAATCAGTGAAATGTAAATTAATGGAACTATCATACAGTTAGGACTACAGATATATGTTAATTTATCTTAAATAAAAGAAAAAACAAAATTAGAAAACCAGCGATTTCACGGCCGTAGCTCGGCCCCTTTTGCAGTTGAGGCAAAACCACAGGCACCTGAATTTTTATCAATCAATACAGCCAAAGCGCAAAACGTACATATTTTGCAGTATAAGACTATAATTATCGTTTCGATCAAGAATTTAGGGAAAGTAGTTTTATAGTTTAAGAGAAAAAAGTAGCAGAATAACCTTGAGGACAAACATACAGTAAAACACTTAAAAATAAAACAAATGATCTCTTTTGGTGTTTCATGCCGTTGTAAAGGTACATGTTACTAACACATTGCAGAACTTTTTTTCTGCAATGCTAGTTAACTACATAGCCCGTATGAAACACCAAATATAGCATTTTACTGTTATTTTTACTGAATCATCTCATGAATAATCAATTAAAAGTTATTAAGAATACTAAATTATCAAATAAGGTTGAAAAGAACGTGATAGTCAAAAGGAACAGCTGATTCTCCTTATATTTGAAGTTACCACGATAACTACAACTACTTGAAAGTCCTGAGATCAGCCCGCGTGCAGGTCTGTGTATCAGAAAACGTTCCTTTCTGTGTCCGCCGAGTGTAGATTAATGTCAATAACCACCACATGTACATGTACTGCCATATCTTTCCATTTGTGACCACTGAGATTAAAAAGTCCAGTCCCGCCGGACTCTTTGATGTTTTGGTCTGATGAGATAAATGCAATTGTATGTGCGACAATTTAAGACGTGTTACAATATACTAAATATTTTGTAGGTGCTACCCATTCTGCAACTAGTAAATCTGTCCGTTTCAGTCCTTTACTTGCACAGACTTCTTAGTTGTTAGACGGGATAGTATTGTCGTTTTTTCTTTGTATTGCAAAAAGGGGTTTCTCTGTCTTTTGCGGTTATCTCACAAACTGTCTTTCGCAATCAGGGTGTTTCGTAGCTACGAACACACAAATGGAATTCAATATCTTGCTCTGTGGTTAATGTGGATCAAGACTTATTATTATGTTGTCATCCTCAAAATATCATATATATTTTCTGTAAACTAATATTTTCATCACTGAAAATTTGGCAAGTTCAGCCCTGGGGCTATAAAGTTAGACGAGCTCGTTTTTTTTAAATCTAAATTTCACTTTTACAAAATAACGTTATAATGGAATAGTAAGCCTGGGGCTATAAAAGTTAGACGGGCTCATTTTTTAACTAAGTCTCACTTTTACAAAGGAAATTCTAGCATAATGTTATAGTGCAAAAGTGAGGTCGTCTAACTTTTATGGCCCCGGGTCTTGGCCCCAGCCTATAGTCTCACTTTTACAAACGAAATATATAGTGTAAAAGTCAGACTGAGATAAAAAGTGAGATAATCTAACTTTTATGAAACTTAGACGAGCTCAATGTTGATGTCAAACTCACTTTTCCACTACAGGTGTATGTGCGTTTGGTAATAGTGAAACTGAGATCAAAAGTGAGCTTGTCTAAATTTTATGGCCCCTGGGCCTTGTCCTCTTAACTCTGACAAAAAAAGCTTTTGGTAAACAAAAAATGCCTCATTTGCCTCCATTGCGCTTCGGCAGTGGATTTACTGATACTCCGGAAATACAGCTAGAAATTACCGGCCATTTTATTTCTCCTCTCTGATGCTGAAAAGGAAAACATAAACGATAAAAATATTTTTCTTAACAAAAATAAACTGTGTCAAGTGACTTCGGTTAAAATTATTTGTATATTTTGTGTGTTTCAGTTTGTTATTGTAAAAAAAGTTCATAAAAATTGAATTAATGTTTCATTTTCTCTGATGAGTTAAGGAGATCAGATGAATAACATATATTAAAACTTTTAATCTGAGTAACCGAGGACTCGATCGAGAAAGTAAGCAGTTACCTGAAATTGTCCAATTTGTCAACATTAAAAAATGTATTCTCAAGATGAGCTATTTGACAGAAAATCGTATTCATGGGATAATAGAGGTCTTTCAGTTTTTATCGATCTTTTTGAAGATCACTTCCAATATGGTGATATTCTTTGACAAGTATATGAGTTTTTTAAGTTGCATCCGGCATGTGCAATTTCTGGTATAAAGGATTTCATATCTAGCTATGAAACAAGGAGAAAACTTACGATTAGCAATTGAAAAAGATAATCACAAATTAATTTGATTAACGTTTTTTAATGAACTTTAACTAGGAAAAACATTTTTGAAAGATACAGGAAAAAATCACGAGGGCAAATTTTTTGTGAAATTTGGATTCCTTGCAATCTTACAAGACAAGGCAAAGTTCAAGTCTTGTTTTATCGCAATAACTGTATATGTTAGCGTTCTTCAACCTTTCATTTTGTGGCAAACATCTGCTGTAGCAAAACTGCCTGGCCATATCGATAAAACAGCAAGTATTTACGAAAGATTAATTTGTGGCAAAAGAAACATGACATTAATATAGTAAAAAAACTTCCTTGACTGCAGTTTGTCGCGGGAAAATAAAAGGTAAAGGTAGTCCATCCATAACTATCGTAGTTCATATAATAGATTGCAAGTAAATCACTAAAATCTTAGTGTGAATTTAAGGTGTGTTAACAGATATCCATGCTATGACCTTGAATTAATATTGTTACAAATTGGTCACTATGATAATTATGTATACTTAGATATCGCGTAATGAATTGTAGTAATACTAACTAACAAAATGAATTCTGTGACTCTTGTAGCACTGCGTAGTATTCCTAAATGATGTTATGAAACCAGGTGCATTATACGGGTATAATAATATCCAAATTGAGAGTTTATAAATAAGTGTCATATTTGTCGATTCTGTGTCTGCATCGATAGCTCTAGTACTATATATTGAGTCATGTTTTGCATATTTTATATAACCTCTGTAACCTTTTAGCCATGTATGAATGAATGTATTATGAGTAAGTGATGCATCATACCAAGGTGGGGGACTCAAATCCTGCATCTATACTCTTTGATAGACAGTTTTGACAGTTTTGTTACTTTATTTAGAAATAAAATATAACTGGAATTTGAACACTAAATGTTTACTCATGATCATCGTAAATGGGCCGAACTAGTCAGAACTAAGTAAAATGTTATATATAATCATGTAAAATTATGTTAAGCAGATCTTTCATTTTTGGCCTTATAATTTTGGTTTTTGGATTTAGAGAGATCTTATATTTTTGGCTTTAGAATTTTATTATGGATTTTAATTAAGCTTATAAAAACTTTGATTTGGGCTGCTTTTAATTGATGTAATTTTGATTATACGATCACGCTTGTTAATAAACTGCTGGTGAAAGAAGTACTGGACATGATGATTACTAAGTTTGAGCTGACCCTTGACTGGATTCATAAGACGGAAGGGTTACACGAGCTTTCTTGGTGCCGTGACCAGGATAAAGCGAAGTAGGAAAAGAAAATAAGGTAAGTACCATTTCTATATTCTATATGTCTCTTATAACTATCTTGAAGTAAGCAACTTTGTCTTACATGTAGCAACCAATATTGCGACAGGTGATGGGTTTGACAAAAGAGAATTTAAAAATCAAATAGAACAACGATTCGCGGGGTTGGGTCAGAGTAAAGAAAATAAAGGGCATGAATCAGGTCAAAAATCCCCAGAAAAAGAACAGATTAAACAAAACACTTTTGAAACGCAAACGGAAACATATTATGACGCTAAGTTGTATGAAACACCGAGTCCCAAATCAGGATGATGATAATGATTTTTTTATTAGTCAAGTTAAAGCTATGACAGCCGCACTCTCAGTGCCCCTATCTTCTGTGATAACTCCTTTTGAAGGAGATGCTAACAATTTAAACAATGGATAAAAGAAGTTGAAAAGTACAGTGTTATGTCTGGGGAAAAAAGGTCATGAGATCCCCATGCTTGCATATATAACGAATAAGGGTTCAGTTGAATACCAATTTTCGTGGATTTCGTTTTTAAGTTGATCCACGAAATTAAATGTTCATTGAAATGCAATTTCTGTTAACATTTTGTATTGATAGGGTCATTGGCCACGAATTTATGTATCCTTGAAACTGTGATTTTCACTTTATCCACGAAATTTGATACCCTTGAATATTAATGAAACCACAGTAAAAGGTATTTAGATGAAACAGATGCGTCTGAAGAAATCCCATCTTGGATCGATCTCAAGTAATTCCTTAAAAATAGATTTGCAGAAATAACAGATCCCCAACACGCGTTAGCAGTAATGCGTAGGAATCGACAAAATTCAAATGAAAGTGTATAGTTGTTCGCTGAGAGACTATTACTAATCGCGGAAGACGTCTACATAAAAGACAGACTAAACGACCCTTTGGTACAACAACAGTTAGTAGATATCTTTTCTGACGGGTTGACATTCGACTACCTCAGAATGAAAATTTTGCGTGAAAATCCTAAAGATTTAGAATCCGCAATTCAAATAGCAATGCGAGTACAAAACCTGAGACAGAGGCTAGCGATAAGAGGGTCAAATATGACAGAAATTTTACAAAGTAATGAAAAAGGACGAACTCTTTCTAATTTTGATACTACACGTACTCTTCCCTTATTAAAGGATAGAGCAGATAATCTTACCTCAATAGAAACAAGGCATGTAGAACCAATGGAAATTGACCATGCGCGAAATAGTAGGTGTTTTAAATGCAAACAAACGGGTCATAGGGCTCGATTTTGTCCTCAAAATAAATCCCCAAATCAGGTCCCGTCCTCAAATGAATAAACGACTCAGTCAAAACAAACCCGTACATAATATAGAGCCGAATCCCCGGTGGAATGTTAGAATTGTGGTAAAGTAGGTCATGTGCGTGGAGATTGTTGGAGCTCGTGTATGTATCAGAGAACGTAGCAAAATCGGGGCAGACCTTCAAATCGTCAAGGTCGAACATATGATTTTAGAAACCAAGTAAATGAGGGATCATCTCAAAATTTCAATCCTCGCTCTTCTTTAGATAAACAAAAACAGAAAAACTAAGACGTTCTTCCTTCGCTGAAGCCCGAAGAAAGAACTTTAAACAAAGACCTACATATGAAATTTATTTTACTAATAACCCCAGTAGCTGTTTATTAATAATAGGTAAAAATAAATTTAGGGCTTTGGTTGATACAGGTGCAGCCGTATCTCTAATTAGTAAGACAATGTATGATAATATATTTCCCCACCCTAAGTTGTTTAATAATGACATCCCCTCTCTACAAGCAGCAAATGGTATTTCTTTAATTGCAATATGGTATGTAAATATTTCCTTTAAGATTTCAGGGTTAACTTTAGACCACAAACTTTATGTGACAAAGGGACTCAACCGAAACATGATTCTCGGTCGTGATTGGCTCAAGAAAAACAATGTTCGGTTATACTTTGATCTTGGACTCATGCGTATTGGTGGCAACGTATACGCGGAACTGAAAGAAGATTTACACATCAGAACTATTGTAAGAACACCTAAGAAACTTATTATAAGACCAAACACGGTGACCGTACTCTAAGGAAAAATAAATAACAATTTTCCTCTGGAAGAAAGTGACTTAGTTGAAGTGAACATCATAGACAATAACTGCATTATGGAAGATCCAGTACTATATTTAAAAGACGCCGTTTGTATTGTTCGTAAAGATAAGAAGGTTCCAATGATCTTCGTTAACCAAACTAACAAAAACTTTAAAATTCCAAGAGGCTACATTGTTGGACGTATTACCGCATTAAAACAGAAGAAAATCTCATAAATACAGACTACTAAAGACACAAAAGAAGTGATTGATGTACCTAAAAGATTCGATCACCCAATCAAAAGACTTGTGAGCAAAAACAATGATTTATTTGCAAAGAAAGACAGTGATCTTGGAGTGACTGATACTGTTAAAATGAAGATAGAAACTGGAGACCATTACCCAATAAAGAATAGACCATACCGTGTACCCTTTAATAAAAGACAGATAATTGACAAGGCCATACCGGAAATGATGGACGCAAAGATTACTGAGAGATCACAATCACCTTGGTCATTTCCCTTAATAATTGTGAAGAAAAAAGACGGATCAGACCGGATGTGCGTTGACTTTAGAAGTTTAAATAAGATAGTAAAACCAGTCTCATTTCCGCTACCGTTGATTGATGATATTCTCTGTTTACTAGGTAAGGCAAAATATTTCACTGCATTAGATGTAAAGAGTGGATATTGGCAAGTGAAATTAGAAGATTCAAGTAAAGAAAAAACGGCCTTTGCATGTCACAAAGGACTATTCCAATTTAACCGGATGCCATTTGGGTTGAGTAATGCACCAGCAGTCTTTCAAGAACTGATGAACATAGTTCTTCAAGGACAGGAGGAGTTTGCCTTTGCATACCTGGATGACATTCTTATATTCTCAGAGACACTGGAAGATCATCTCCATCATATTCAAGACGTTTTTAATCGCCTAAGAAAGCATGGATTAAAATTAAAACTAAAGAGGTGTAGTTTCTTCAAGGGACAGATTGAAAATCTTGGTTTCATCATCAATGAACATGGCGTTACACCTAATCCAAAAAAAGTCGAAGCTATAAGAAAGTTACCTGCACCCACTACAGTCCGAGAAGTTCGTGGCTTTATAGGTATGTGTAGTTATTACAGGGAATTCATACCAAACTTCTCTAAAATTGCAGAACCATTAATTGACTTAACCAGAAAGTATTCAAGGTTTAAATGGACACCATGTTGCCAAAAAGCGTTTGACTTTATTAAAGAAAGTTTAACAGTAGTGCCTTTGTTAGCATATCCAGATACTAATAAGCCGTAAATCTTGTACACTGATGCCAGCGACAATTGTATTGGAGCTTGCCTCACCCAGAGAATAGATGAAGGAGAAGATAAGCCAATATATTACTTATCCCACAAGCTGAGTAAAACTCAAGAAAAATGGTCCACCATAGAAAAGGAGGCATTTGCAGTCCACTACGCCCTTCAGAAGTTAGACCATTACTTGCATGGTGCTCAGTTTACTATAAGAACGGACCGTAAGCCGCTGAAATATATATATTAGACTCTCCAATGCAGAATAAGAAAATTTAACTATGGGCATTAAGTATCGCAGGATATAACTGTAAGGTGGATTACATAGAAGGAAGATTTAACTGCTGTGCAGATCTCTTATTCAGATTACCAACAGTCAACCTAGAGTGTGAAGAGGAAGAGCAGTCAGAGCATGATGAACCAGATGTTAAGGACAATTTCTTTGAAGTGAACGTATTTACTCAAATGCCTTTTCACCTAAGAGATTTGCCAGATGTGAAGTTAAGCAACACTACAAATTGATCAAAACCTTTATCGATCTACCAGAATAAATCAAAATCAAAGATGGTCAACAACACGATGAGCAGATCAAGAAACTGAAGAATCGGTTAAATAGAGGAACAGCAACGGCAGCCGAAGAAAAGAAGTTTCTGGAAATTGATGGTTTAATGTACTTAGTCTATCTTTCAGATGGAGACTCAGAAGGCCCAAGACTTCGCCTGTATGTACCACGTGAGTTAGAACTTTAAGTAGTGCAGCAGTATTATGACGGACTTGGACATATGGGAGTAGATAAAACATGACGTAATCAGACAAAAGTACTATATACCAAATTTATACAAAAGGTCATATTCCTATATAGAAGGATGTGTAGTATGCCAAACGAGGGGCAATAAGAAAAATCAACCTAAACTTCAAGAGACAGACATACCCCCTTTTCCAATGGCTAATGTATGGCTTGATTTATCAGGACCATATCCAACGCCCTTGTAGGGGAACAAGTACATAGTCTCTTTTATTGACATTTACTCTGGTTGGCCAGAAGCCTTCCCCGTTCCCGATAAGTCAGCTGACAACACAGTACATCTTATCTTAGAAGAAATATATCCAAGATATGGCTGTCCTCTTCAATTTATCACAGACAACGGAATATAAAATGTGAACAAGAAAGTGGAAGAAACCTTAAAAGAATTGAACATCAGCCACATCAAAACATCTTATTACAGCCCTAAAGGTAATGGTAAAGTAGAACGATTTCATAGAACTCTTCATGATGTGATGGCTAAGAAAATAACAGACAACGCTCAAACGTGGGATATTCATCTTAATCAGAGGTTGGCAGCCATTCGTTTCCATCCTAACGATTCATCAAAGTTTTCTCCATATTACCTCATGTACAACAGACGTATTACCTCTTGATACGTTAAGGAAACCTCGAAGGAGATATGCAGGAGAAGACCAACACAAGATTGCCCTTCAAGAACAACACAAAGCTTTCATACTAGTACATCGCAATATAAAGGAAGCCCAGAAGAAACAGAAAGCTCAGGCCGATAAGAAAAGCAAAGACGAAGATTTTCAGATAGATGACCCTGTCTACCTAAAGAACAACAGAAGACAAAATAACTTAGATAAAAAGTGGCTACCATATTATTGAATCATAGAACAGAAAGGACCAGTTAGTTTTGTGGTAAGAGATCAATTGACTGGATTAACCACCAAATGCCATGCACGACAATTAAGACTGGCAGATATTTCGCACTGGCCCATTCAAAAGCTACTAAAGACGGTGGAAGAACACTAAGAAAAACTAACTATGTGGTGCCATCAGAAGATCAATCGGCATCGGAAAATGAAGACATGCAACCAGAACCATTAGAAAGAGCTATACAGTTCAAACAATGGGAAAGAGAAGGATCTTCAGACGAAGAGGATATCCCCCTAGCAGAACTTCAAAGACGAATAAGAGCTAAGAAAATCATGGATGATCAACAGTACAAAACCGAGAGTGATCAGACCGTAGAACCAGAATCGGATGAGACCTCTGAGTCAAAACAATGTGATGAAAATAGTGGTCAATACTATGAAATACCCTTAGATAACCAAAATGTATACTTAAATGAAGATATGGAAATAGATGGAATAGTCCCTAAAGTAAGTCTAGGATTCAAACCATTCCCTAAACCGCGTAAACCAATCCCTAAACCCCGTAAGGAAAATAATCAACAAGAGTATGCGTTGGCTATAATGAAGGAATTAGCCAAAATAATAAACTAAATCAGTTTTATTATCGTATATGTAGATGTAAATAATCTTGAATAAGCTTAGCTTTGTATATATTGCACGCTTTTAAAAAGGTATGACAGGTTGACCCCCTGTGATATTAAAACAGATAATGAGATACGCCGACTAGCGAACGCGGACATATCACCTCGGTAATTTGTAAATGCGGAGTTGAAGAGATTTAACATATGCTCGAAATACATGAGAGAGCGACTAAGTAAAGAAACCATAAGACTGATTTTTGTAAGTGATTTAAGATTATTGGAAAAAACAATAAAATATTACGATCGACATCTTGAGTATGGGACAAGGTCGCTCGGGTTTTCATGGTTCATTTCCATTAACCCATGTTATAATCATAAGAGTAATTTCAAAATCACCGATATTTCAATATTTCAGACATAATATCTAGATATTAGACAAATAAAGATTCCTGACAAATTGAAAGATATTAAAGTTTTCCCTATGAATGCACTTATGGCGGAATTGCCAATAACTAATCTGCAACCCATGGAATCATTATCTTGGGTGGAAAGTCCTTGGTTTTATGTGTGCTTAACTTTGGCAGTAACAATAACGATAGGACTTTGTATTAAGAAACGCAAAACTATTAAAAAGTGGGGTGGTGTATGCTGTGGTGGTTGCTAGTCAGGTTGTCGAAAAAGGGGTAGTGACGGAGATAAGAAAGGTTCTTCCAAAGACACTGCATTTTGTTGTGTGAATCCGGAGAAATGGACCTCTACTTACACCACTGAACTTAAACCAATCCCGAAAAACATTAGGATCCAAGAGAAACCCCGACGAAACGGAAGACACGAAACTCGCAAAATGACCAATAGTACGGGGACAGTATCGACCAAACTAGCACAACAATTACTTGGAGAAAAGAAAAATGAAGAATCTCCATGGGCCAAATATTATAGACCGGACCCAGAGCTGGCACATAAATACTTGGAAGAGAAGGCCGCCATGTCTACGCAACAGAGGGACGCAGGAGATTCTCTGCGAGAAGTCGCCTCGCCATGCGCTGACACTCTATCCACGGGTGCCGATGATGTATAAGTAATAAAGCTGCAGCCGTGAAGAAGTTGTGTATTCGTTATAAAGGAATTGTGAAAATTTGTGAAAATTATTAATGTATAATGTGGAAAAAAGTGCTAAATTTTCCGTATTTGCTCTGGAGAACTACTGGAAGAAACCGATGGACTGCGAACCTATGAAGCTAGTACATTAACTCCACCCCTTAGAAGAAAGAGATATTTTGTGAACTTACAAGCATGCCTTGACTTTGTATATATACATATGTGACGTTAAGAATAACCATACTTATCATTACTTTGATGATGAATTACGATTATCTTCAATTTTGATTATTTCATCCTGGTCATTATTGTCATACTTTATTATTTGTAAATTTATTGCTTTTATGATTGTAATGCGATATAATCAAACTACATGATTTTATGTATATATCCTGGTCACAAATTTGCTCTTGTATGTGAATGATGTTCCAAGCTGGAGGTGGAAACATGCCACTTGATACTACCTCTTAACGTAGATGTTTTGAGTGGGAGGTCACTAGGAAGTTCATCTGACCAAGGAGGGATCAAGGACGCTTTCATATTCCGGGCGCCAGATATGAGAAATCTCCCTTCGGGATATTTCTTTTGTTTGTGGGACGTGTGTAAACAGATAGCCATGCTGTGACCTTGAATTAATATTATTACAAATTGGTCACTATGATACTTATGTATACTTAGATACCGCGTAATGAATTGTAGTAATAATAACAGAATGAACTCTGTGACTCTTGTAGCACTGCGTAGTATTCCTAAATGATGTTATAAAACCAGGTGCATTATACGGGCATAATAATATCCAAATTGAGAGTTTATAAATAAGTGTCATATTTGTCGATTCTGTGTCTGCATCGATAGCTCTGGTACTCTATATTGAGTCATGTTTTGCAAATTTTATATAACCTTTGTAACCTTTTACCATGTATGAATGAATGTATTAAAAGTAAGTGATGCATCATACCAAGATGGGAGACTCCGAGACTCAGGACTCGGAGACTTAAATCCTGCATCTATACTCTTTGATAGACAGTTTTGTTACTTTATTTAGAAATAAAATATAACTCTGGAATTTGAACACTAAATGTTCACTCATGATCATCGTAGATGGGCCGAACTAGTCAGAACTGTCCATCATAAGTAAAATGTTATTTATACTCATGTAAAATTATGTTAAGCAGATCTTACATTTTTGGCCTTATAATTTTGATTTTTTGGATTTAGATAGATCTTATATTTTTGGCTTTAGAATTTTATTATGGATTTTAATTAAGTTTATAGAGACTTTGATTTGGACTGCTTTTAATTGATGTAATTTTGATTATACGATCACGCTTGTTAATAAACTGCTGGTGAAAGAAGTACTGGACTTGATGATTACTAAGTTTGAGCTGACCCTCGACTGGATTCATAAGACGGAAGAGTTACAGGGGTTTGTTAAAGAGACAGTACGGCGCCTCTTATTAAAAAACCGACTTGAAAAAATTTTCCGATCGGGTTCGGTATTTTTGTACTACTCATAAATGTATAAACTTTCAGAAAATTACAAATTTCTCCAACAAATAAATCTAATTTTTTCATTAAAATTAATAATTAGGTATAACCTATACATATATACATCGCCACGTGTTACGGGGTTCCACTTTCTTTACCATTACGCATGCGTATTTACTATAAACAAACCAGCATGGCGAGTAAGAGACCGGGTAGGCCTGCTTACTTGACTGAATTGGCAAAGAAAATAAGGTAATAATTGTTCAAAGTTTTTAAAATAACCACAGTTATTATTTTGTAAGCATGTATTCTGCGTGTTTATCATAGGAGTTGCTACAACCTAAATTCATTTTGTAAGTGAGGCCCCTTGAGGGATAATTTGACATATTTATGTCTGTTAATTTTAAAATGAATTGAAATTGGTAAACCATTAATAGATTATCGAGAAAGTGATGATGTGTTCCGTTTAGAAAGCCCTTTTTACCTCGTATACCATGACCGTAGTCGGGCAAAGATATTGTAGTTTTCAGCACGTGTCAATTACTGTCAATCAGAATCCACGTGGTACAAATAAACGATATAATATTATTTTGGTTTGTACGACCCTTAAATTTCCGGAAGCTCATAATTACATTAATTAGGTGTGTAAAAGGGATTTTTATGCATTTCAACTGTCACAATCAACGTTATTTCGTATTTCCTAACGATACAATAGGTAAATCTGAAGTTATTCACACATGTGTTTTCAGCTGTACTGTCTCTTTAAATAATAAAGATTCACCTTTTAAATTAAAAAAAAAAATGAATATTAACAAATTTATCATTTGCTGAAGATAACATTGAAGTCTATGGGGAAAAATGCATTTTTAAATATATTTTTAGGACAAGTAATTTTCTCACATTTCTCTTGGTAAAAAGTTGGAAAAGCTTGTCCTTTCTTCGAATATGCTAAAATAATTCATAATTTGCCATACGTATTTTCAGAAAATGATTTTTTGAAAATGTTCTTAAAGGGCAGACAACTCTTTAAAAAAGTTTTAAGTTAAAAAAATTCATTTAATTTGACTTCATACATACTCCAGAGTTTGGTTTATGTGAGCCTCATAATAACTTTAAAATACGTATTTGATGTATTTTAGACCAATCAAAATTGTTAAATTCACCTAAAGCCTCAGTCACGACTGGCCGTACGTGTTTATTGATTGTGCGTGTGTTACGGGTTTTGCCAGTCGTGGCTCCCGTGACTGATAGTATCGTTTAAAATCGTATTATAATGATTGCGAGTGCAACGTAAGACAAACGGACGTTTGACGTGCCAGTCGTAGGTGTCACGAACAAATTTTTTAAAAGACTAGTTGCCACTGGCAACGTGCAATGCCTGTATGAACCGTACTTCCGTCTTACGATTGTCGTGCACAAGACGTACGTTTGCCTTGCGAACGGCAGTAATAACATTCGCGACGTAGGTCACCTGCAAGTCAATCGTACTGACGTCTTTTTGTGCCCCACGACAGCTGCACGGAAAACTATTAGTTTTCACTTTCTAGATATGTATAGAAAATATCTACTGTAATAAAAAAATGACAATAACAATCCGTCAACCATCTCAAAAATCCAGAAAACGAAATACAAATTCAAAGCAGAGCAACACGGACCTCCAAGTCCTCCTGTAAGCAAGTAAATATTGAAACGTCAAAAGAACTCGGTAGTAAAAGAAGACTATTAGTCTGTAATTGCTGCTTTGGTGATAAGACTAGCTAAACTGTTCGACACAACTGAAGAATGTTTTGACATTAAACATAATTTATTTTTCGTATCTAATACCATAAAATATTGAAAACTTCTCTGAAATCTAGAAGAAATTCTGTGCAAAAATCTAATTTCAGCTAATTGATTATCAACTAATAATTTTTCTGGCCACTGTAATTTTTTAAAATGATTTTACAAATTTGAGGAAACTTTCAATTGAAAGTAAAAAAACGTCACATCGAATTACTGTTATTATTAAAATGGTGATACCATTTACACTTCATTCATTTTGTCTACAAATTCTTTGCTGATATTCTGATTTTGATACAATTAAGAAAACATTTTTATAAAGTTTTAATGGTCATATAAGATGATAATCAATATTTTCAAAATGGAGAAATTCAGACCATTTATAAAGTGTTAATGGTCATATGAGATGATAATCAATATTTTCAAAATGGAGAAAGTACTCTGTTTACGAACAAAAATTACCATACGAATACGAAAACAACAACTTCCTCCAGTAGAATGTGTTGGAGTGTTTTGTGTAGTTGGTTTGTACTTAGTTAAAAATATCGTTCTGCACGTAAAGATCATTTTTCATTTCCTTACTCCGAAAATGTATATGATTCTATCTTCGCACGCTTGCAAATCGAAGTGATTGGGAAATCTTATTATGCCTCTTCTCTACTTCAACTTCTAATTATATCTACTTTTATTATCAGTTCCTTCCTCTCCTGTTCTTCTTTTTTGCCATCCATCTTTTTGTCAAAAAGAACGCATTTGTTCGTTTAATTTTAGTCTGTATAAGGGGGTTAAATACTAGAATCTTTAATTTGATTTTCATGAATGGTAAACTGTTGACTCTTTTACCCTTATAGCTTTTCTTTTAATGATACTTTTTTTAATATAGAAATCTTGTTTATTGATAATTCGCACGAACCACGAGCAATTGGTGTACGAATGACGTTAGTGTGAGGTACGTTTACTGTGCGCTCAATTTATATGTTGATGCGACTTGCAGTCAACGTGCGTATAACGGATTGGATAAGTGAGATCTCCTTACATCATTCGTGCAATTCCAATCGTACAAACATCTTACGGGTTCCTTGAGTGAAGCCCAAGTCCAGCTTACGTTTTCAGATATCGCAAGGAAACCATGGTGATTGTTGTGCATGTCCAACAGCCACCGTGCGTGCTTACGGGAAGCGTACGTCCTTCCAAAGTCGTAAGATGCACTTGGGTGTCTCGCAAGATTTTCATTAAAATCCGCCCGTCGACCATCCGTAGAAGCACGTACGACCAGTTGTGACTAAGCTTTAGTTTTGGATGGACTACCGTAACTCTGGTAACACAATAGTTGACACACATCGGAAGCGGTTCACGTGCGTCCACTGAAGTCATCATAAGTGAACCGGAACGATCTGAAATCATACAAAATATAATGAAAATGGTGATCTAAAAAACATTACATGTATACATGAAAAGTATTAAAAGTAACAAACGTTATTATGCGATTTTTAGACAGCTTATTCGTTTAAATGCCAAAAAAGACACTGTCATATATTCTTCCTGTTAGTAATTGCGTTGTTCTTTTACCTCTGATCATTTAAGTTCATTTTCACAACTCGTCAAGCTAATATTTGAATTGAAGCATCTGTATGAAATTGAAAACATATGCTTTAAAACTCCAAACGTTTTGCGAGATACAAAATACATGTAATTTTTAAATATCGTATTATATATTTTAATTTTACTAGTAAACAAACTATATTATAAACCCATTTACTGTCTAAAAGACCAACAAAAAGATATCAAGTTTATTGTCTCCCAAAAGAATATTTTTTTCATGAGTTGGTATTGAGGTGGAAATATACTTGCTTTTGTCAGTACATATGTATTTTACTAAACCTAAGATAACTTCATTTGTCGGCATCGAGACTTAGTCGATGATCAGAAGTTACCAAGATCGAGTAACTAGTATCTAACTTTTTTTCAATCAAATTAATAGCATATGCTATAATGAGCTAACGGTAATCACTCTTTTGAGATGAAAGTGCTCGAACTAGCATCTGTATCAAGTTTAAATGGCTTTGAAAAATATATGTGCTCTAGAAATTCAAAGGCGCTCTAGCATTTTATGAACAAGACGAAATTCCGTTGCTTCTCAGTAAGTTGGGTGATTGGTTTCGCTTTTCCGCAAACTTCTCAATGAATCTTCGTTAAAGCTGACATGAATTCATATATACGCATTTATATTCCTTTTATCTCCGACTACCGCCATAAAACTTGTCGATTGCTATTGTTCTGCTCATCACTACACACCCCCTATATAAGGCCGAGACCACTATTCATGCTTCACCGCATTCAGGTATTTCATTTACCCCAACTGAACGAAAAGATTTGAAAAAATGCGCTTTGAACAATATGATATGACAAACACTGAACTTGTATGGTATATCTAATAAAAGACGAAACAAAACAGACTGAAATCCAAGTACAAAAATTTCAAAAATCCTCAATCATTGTAGAACGTTCTCCTGTGTCATACTGTCATAATATCGCACATGCGCTACAACACCCAGAAGCAGATCATGCAGTGACAGATTGGACTTCAAAAAACGAAGTGTTTTTTTTCGAAACTGATATAAGCGATGTTATGTTGTTTATACATTCTTGAATTTACTATCACTTATCTACTGTGTTTGATCTAGTGCGGCCGTGGTCTAAAATAAGACGCAGACGTTGTGCAATCTGTATGAACGACACACGTTTTCGATGTGCATGCGAAGTAAGACAGAACAGTACTGGCTGTGCAAGATACTGCGGGTACATTGGAATTTCTATCTAAGAATTAAACATCTTTTATTTTTTTTTATTGATTGTAGTTTCCTTCATTCATTTTTACAAACATATTACTTATTACTACAATATGTTGCTCTATCATTTAGAAGTCCGTGCAACCTGAATGCCTCGATAGGATTATTTAATATAGAAATATTTAAACTGAAATTGATAATATATACGTGGCCTTAATCCTGTTTGTTGCAAACCAGTGAATGGGTATTTAGTGTCTCTCTCTCTAAATTTGGTTCTTTAGGTCAATTTGCAATATAATTTCTTTTACTGTCCCAAATAAGAATTTCAGATAAAAGACAGTTTTGAAACCAATCTGGAGCGGGGGGGGGGGGGATCCCATTAAACTTCCCCGTTTTATGCATAATACATCATTTATCCATGTAGACGTAGAATACAATAATCTGCTCATTAATGTTTACAAATCAATGTCTAAGGTTTACAACCAATCTGTCGTGGTATAAAAAAAAGTATGAAATTAAGCATGCTGAGTTATGCGTTATTATCTATTTGCATGCATAATTTAAACCAAAGTTGTCAGATTCAAAGTATCTGCCCGATGGTTAACTCGCCCCACACTTTCTGTCATGATGTCAATTAGTCAACCCGTTTCTTGGCACCCCGTTCTGGAAAGTTCTTTCCATTAATACTAAAATCGCATTAATTGTTCCAATTTATTTATTAACGTTTTGTATTAATCGAATTCCGATCCAAGGTATCTGCCCGCGATGCATGATGAACTCGTCCTATACTTTTCGTTAATTAGTCAATCCGCGTTCTTGGTTACCCCGTTCTGAAAAGTTCTATCCCATTCTCTCACCAGAGGTCGTGCTTCGGAAGCGAATGAGTATCAAAACTAAAATCGCCTACTAAAGAAACGAATTGACTCATTTTATTTACTCAACATTTGTCAAATCTTAACTTCTATGTATTCTCTAAATAAGCTCAAAATAACTATATTCACTCTTTACGTAATCATTAAATATTATTTCATTGCACGTATATATTTTGATCGAGACTATCCATGACTTGGATCCGCCAAAGCGTGTCCACCACCTTACTCTCATTTTTGCTATTTCGGGCTTGTTTATCGAAAATGTAGGCTTTTAATCAATTTCAAAATAATATTTTATCAGTTAAAATTCAATTACATGTATACCTTACATCACAAATGTGTTGAAATACCAAAGGTGTAAGCAAGTACTCTGGTGCAGGCATTTTGTAGTTTATTTGCTAAATGCCCTAATTTATAAGTATATATTGTTGGTGAAAGAATGCAGCCCTGCTTTACTCCTGTTTCTACTTTAAATGGATGTGTAAGTTTTCCATTATGGATTATGTGACATGTGGCATCGTCATACAGGTTTCTAATGATGCTAATAAACTTCGGTGGTATTCCATAATGTTCCTTTAGCTTCCAGATGGTTGACCTAACCACACTGTCAAAAGCTTTTTCAAAATTCACAAATGATGAATATAGTGGAGACTGCCACTCAGTAGACTGCTCTTAGGTGATTCGAAGGGTGATAATGTGGTCTGTGCATGATCTGTTCTGGCGAAACCCTACTTGCTCTGGTCTTAGTTCCTAGTACAATGCTTCTTTCATTCTTTCCAAGATTACTCTTGTTAGAACTTTGCTGGCATAGATAAAAGCATGATACCTTGCCAATTTCCACATTGCAACAGGTCACATTTTGTGTGTTATTTATCCGGAATTCCGCGTACAAGATCCGGATGGTCTGTTTTTACCACAAAACACTGTTTCGCTATAAATCTTCCTTCATTTAACCGGACGGTAAAATTTATTGATACCACGCTCAATACAATAGAAAGATTACGCCTGTCAATTGAGTTGCACAGTCACCTTTTTTACGTGCTAGACCATCATTATTAGTTTGTAAAAACACTCTGACTTCCCGAATTACTTTTTAATTACCGACAGTGCTGGCCAGACAGGATTAGTCAACCCTCACTGCACGTGGCTTGGGTATATTTACCTATGCACCTGTCAAGTGCCATCGCTTTTTTAAACATCTATTTATTTCAAAGGTAGAATGTTCTTAAGAAATTAAAGAAAACTGGAGAGTTGTAAATAGTTTTGTGGTTTATTTATTTCAAAAAGGTATTTAAAACGAAATGTCTCTTGAATGCCTTGTTAGATAAGGTCAAAATGGAAGTATAGGGAAAAAAATGAAAGCACCTTACCTCATCGAAAGTGCATTGGAGGATCTTGCAATTTCCAAGCTAGTAACAGTTAATTTTATCAATTAAATTGATATTGTTTTGAAGAAATTAAAAAACAATTATCATCAATAACTGTGGAAATTGACGTGTCTAGAAATAGATAGTTTATAAAAGACATACTCTAAATAAGCACTTGGTCACAATGAATTTAGCTGTATAGATTCGGTTGTGTTTAAAATTCGGTTAATATTTCATGACAAAATAACAATGTAATGCGGGGCTCATGTATTTAAAAAGTTCAATTTCAACGGACAACTCTAAATAATTTGTTCCTATTTGGTATGAAAGGTAAAGAAAACAGTATTAACATCCATTATAAACAAATACATTATCATTTATGACCAATAGAAACGTTTCATTTATCCGGAGGCTTCACCTATCCGGACAATTGAGCTTGGGAACGAAAGCCTCCAGATAACTGAGGCTCCACTGTATACCCCAGTGGCAGTTGAGGAGCAGTCAAAACTAATATGGCAACCAAATGCCTTTATGAATTAATGTCAGCTTTAATATCTTGAGGGCTCGAAGAAATACCTCACTTCTTTGTTGATGTGAGTGCGGAACAATCTCTTCCATTAAGGTCTTTGAATCAGTGGTAGACACTTTTTAAGACAACATGACCAATATATTTAATAGGAAGCGACTCAGTATCTTTTAAAATGACTTTTATTGTCTGATTGAGAATACTTATCCCACCAACACCCCCACCCCCTTCAAGAGTAAGGATTCCTCAACGTTCTCAAATGTAATTTGCCAGCAGACTAACATAATTGACCTTACACGTCATATTCTAAAGCCAGAACTCACTGTGTGTGTCAGCAATGCGACGCTTATATACTCTTTTAACGGGTGCGTATGAAAAAAAAACACAACCAGAGGCTATAAGATCGAATGATAAAATATTTTCCACTTACAACAGAAATAGAGCGCTAGGTTGGTGCATATCGTATTCCCTGAATATGTCATCGAGAATTTATTATGCATTTTATTAAAAAAAGGTAAAAGGTTCGTTTAGTAGTCTTTCATTCAATATTTTATTCCTCTTTTCAAAGAGTACATGCAATGAATATTATGGAACAAAATCAAACATGAATATTATACAACAAATATGAAATAATTATATAGAGATAAAATATATATATATAAACATATTTAAACAAGCGTGAAAATGTGAGTATAACAATTGAAAACGTGAAAAGTGGCGTGCTAATTAAATTTGATGAGATGGTTACAAGGAAATATACACAGGACTATTGTGTATTATCGACTGTTCTTTTATAGATTGCAAACACTTTAATGGTATATTTTCCACATAAAGGCATAAGGTCTTTTTCGTTTTGTTCAGATAATGGGGTGGTTGGAATTTTGCCTAATAGTTGTGTAAAATTCTTCCTCGTATAGGGCGCAAAATTCGGCACAAATGCTCAGATCAAAATTAATTATATCACTCCAGAACTGATCCTTGTTTGTGGAAAAGTACGCGCAACTACAAGCAACATGCTTAAATACGTCTATGTATTGAGAGTTGCATAGTTGGCAGGTGCTTATATTTTTTGTTGGGGTAATAGTCCAAAGTTTTGTTTAAACTTTGATCATACTACTTTGTTCTGCCGATCACGCAAATTTTCAGATATTTGGTAAACCCGTTCCATTTTCTCCATAATATTGAGAATAATAAATCTTGTAAAGTCCGAATCATGAAGTGTTCGATTGGTCCATTGATGACTTACGTAACGGAAGATTTCCGACTTTATGACTTTTTCCTATCCAGTTTTTTTCGGAAAGACACCAGTTTCCAAATAGGAAGTTAGATATTGTTCTTAATAATATTCGTAGATAATTGAGAATATATTTTTAACATATCCAAACGAGTTATCTCGCTTGTCGTTAAAATATGTAAACAGTCTGAAGAGGAATATTTTTTTTTTACTAAAATGTCATGGGAAAAATTACACAGTTTGAAAAAAAAAGCAGGTATATACATTTGATCCATTTACGATGTAATGAAGTATTGTTTCTTGAAGGTTGAAAGCTGCAGTTATAGAACTTAGGCCTTTACGAAAGCCTTGTTGCTGGGGGTTTGAGAATGATTTTTCGTTAGATAAATTGTCCAATATCCTAGTGTGAATAATTTTTTCGAACACTTCAAATAAAGTCGATAGTAGGTCGGTAGCTTTCCGGAGATGTTTTTGGTTTATTTCCACCTTTATATATTGGGACAAAAAAACCTTGTTTCCAACCAGAAGGAATCTGGTCTAGATGTCACATTTAATGTTCGAACTGTTTGCCATAGTTTTTACCTGTATTTATATTTTAATCTAAATCGGGTGTCCATAGATTTATTTTAAATACCTTTAAACTCACTGAACTGGTTAGGCATTTAATGACCCGTCTTGGTGTAGTCAGTTTGGGCGTAGCAGGCACCTGATAAGGACATGATGTCCTGTACTGAGCATATTCTAACCACGTTCTTCTCACCTCTGAGGTAAGAGAGTTTAATTTAAAGTTTGTTTATTGTTAATTTTCAGTTGCAAGGACAGCAAAGTTCCTTTTTTTGTTTTGTTGATTTGTTCCATACATTTGTCTAAAACTTAAAATATTGGTAAAGTACATAAAACTGGTAATGTTTATGAAGTATACAAAGTAGCTGTAAAATAACAATGATGCGTAAATATTGTAAAAACTGTGTAAAGTAATTGCATGAATTCAGTGTATAAGTAAACATGATATTTGCATAATATTTATAGTATGTGTAACAGTACAAGTGTGAATATACATGTAAAAGTAAAATATATATAAGTAAAAACATGCGTAAAAGTATGCATGTAAATATAAGTAAATACGTGTAAAGTATATGTGTAAAGTAATGTATATGTATGTGGAAAAACGTGCATAGTATATAACCCCAATGTATGGTATATACAGTTATGATATGTATAGTATTAATAGATCTCAGGATTGTAGTACCACAATTTGAAGTATTCAAGTATCCAGTATTACCGTATACCAGAACCACAATACTTCAGTATTCAAGGATCTCAGCCTTTAGGTAAATGGAACCACCCTAAATATTCAACTATTAAACAGTTTAGATTCAACAACTTTGGCCTGAACAGACGAATGGTTTTGTAAGCCCACCGAGGCCGCCATTACGGACCAGCCAATAAGTGACACAAAAGCTTAAATATTTTCTCTGTAAAAACTGAATCACAAGATAAACAAATGTATTGTACAGTATTAAAATGTAGTAAAATGTTCAACTAGTTATTCTTTCTGACAACCAGCACGGCCAATCTGTGACACTAGAATTAGTATACTATTAAACAAGACACATATTTAGACAAAACTTCTTTTCCATACATTAGGTGTTCCGACTGTATTTTATCTGGTCCAGGATCTCTTTTGGATTTTAATAATTTCCGTAATACGGTCATCCGAACAGAAAATAGAATTTTGAGTCATATTCATATCATATTCATTGATGATACTGTTGTAGAAATCATTATCAAAGGTATCATTTTGTTCAGTTTGATATATTTTTAAAAATTATTCAGCAAATACCAAAGCAACGCATTCAGGTGTGTTATCAGTCCGATCCGCAAATTGTATTTCTGGATATATTTTTGATTGACGTGGTTTTTGACGACAAATGAGTTTCCAAAACAAACGAAAGTCGATTTCTTCAGCTTTGTCAATGTTCTCGTAAGTTTTTTTTCATGTATTCTTCAGAAGCGCTTTCTTGCCATTGTCGAAAATGTCTTTTTGCGCGTTTATACTTTGCATAAGATGGGTGTTGCATTCCCCGAAGTTTTCCTTCCTGGATCCAATTTATTCTGGATTCCATTTCACTTTTATGCGCCTCCTTAAATGTAGTACTCAAGTAGGGTTTGGTATGAGGATTATATACTAGCGGAAAAAAGAAACTGTGCATTATAAAATTTAGTAGAATTTTTCTATATCTATTGTTTGCATTTATAAAATTTAAACAATCGATAATGGTATTGTTTTTGACAATATCGGATAGAAACCGTCCTGGTGCACGGACTTTTTTCATGGTGAGTAAACACCTGTTGTTTATTGAAGAATTTGTACGCACGAGTTTTACAGGCCAATACTGTTTGGAATAAGAACTGTAAAGGATTTGTTTAAACTTTTTTTGTTAAGGAAATCACTTTAGTTTCAACAAAATTTACCCCTATGTCATGCCACGACTCAACGAAAACCAACGTAATCGTGCTGTTGGGATGCTGCAAGCTGGAATGGCACAAAATACTGTAGCAAGACACTTTGGAGTTCATCGGAACACCATCCAGTCATTATGGAGACGTTTTCAACAATCTGGCAACACCCAGGATCGACCGCGCTCTGGGAGACCTCGTGTGACGTCACGTCAACAGGACAACCACATTAGATTTGTGCATCTGAGAAATCGTTTCCAGACAGCAAGTTTGACTGCCCGTAACATTCCAGGGCTTCGACCAATTAGTCCAAGAACTGTGCGTAATCGTCTGCGCGAGCAAAACATCAGACCAAGACGTCCAGCGGTGCGCCCAGTACTGCTTCAACGTCATCGTATCGCCAGACTAGCATGGTGCATACGACTGCGATTCAGAATACAAGACTGTGCCAATATTCTGTTCACTGATTAATCCAGATTTTATTTGGATAGCAGTGACGGCCGTTGTAGGGTGTATTGTCGCGTTGGAGAGCGTTACCAGGACGCTTGTGTTGTGCAACGTCGACAATTTGGTGGAGGTAGCGTTATGGTGTGGGGTGGAATATCAGCACGTGGAAGGACCCATCTACAAATTGTCAATGGAAATCTCACCGGCGTACGCTATCGAGATGAAATTATTCAGCGTCATGTGATACCCTTCATACAGAGACATCAAAATCACATCACTCTGCAGCAAGACAACGCAAGGCCACACGTTGCTCATGTAGTCAGGGACTTGTTTGTTCAACAGAATGTCGATGTCTTGCCTTGGCCATCTGTTTCCCCCGATTTGTCGCCGATTGAGCACGTCTGGGATGAAATGGAAAGTCGTTTACGCCGTTTACCAAATCAGCCAGTGACATTGGCTGATTTAGGCCAGGCTTTAACCAACATCTGGAACAACATCCCTCAAGCATTTCTGAACACTTTAGTGGCATCAATGAGGCGTCGCTGTCAAGCATGCGTGAACGCAAATGGTGGTCACACGCTTTATTAATTTTGTTAATTCAATTTCAAATAACAGTGACTTTCGAGTGTGCTGAAATTGACGTTATTCGACGTTGACATTAATGTGTTATGAGATGTTGTTACGAATACATGTGTTAACAGTATTACAAAAAATAAAATTTGTTCATTGTAATTTTTCAATGTTTTTTTCATATATTAAATAATGCACAGTTTCTTTTTTCCGCTTCCGAGATAAATTTATCAAAAGAAAAAGAAAATAAACACGAAGCAGAAGTTTTGTTTAGAGTCGAGGATTGAGCTATTAAACTTCAAGAGTATTAAAAATGTCAAATTTTATGTAAACATGAATTATGTTTAACACTTAACCACATATTTGAGTGAATAATTAAGCTATACATGGAAAGAATAATTACTCTTTTTTAATGATGTGATTCCTTCATACACATCCCATATCTCTGTCTGTTAATAAATTCTTTAATCTATCAATTATACCGACATATTTTTTCCCAACAATGTTGCTTTTTAAACCATGTAGAATTGATCTAGAATCTATTATTAAGAGTATTACAAATTTCTCTATCTAAAAATATAATATTTAGCTAGGTAATTATAGCATATAAATAAAGTCAACTATTGAATACTACATAATAAACAGAATTAAATAATTTAACAGTTAAACAACATAAACAGAAATCTATTATTAAGATTTTTTTCCCTTTTTTTTTAATTATTAATATGAGATATCCATTTATCGCAAAGTTCTTCATGCTTTAATAAGCCATATGAAAAAGAGAGCAACTTCATGTACATAACATGTATGTGAGTAAGATATTAGGATTAAATTAAATTATCAGAATACATGTAGTATATCATTTGGGACGCTTTCCAAGGCAGTTTGAATTACACTGAGCTCTACTATCAGGACAAATGTAATCAACGTGCAATTTTAGAGTTTATGCCAAATACATTTGATTTCATCAATGCTGAGTATTAATAAAAAGATTCTTTTTATAAACATGTATTTTGATGAAAATTTCATTGTTTGTTTATATCTTTCAAGCTATATATTCAATCCCAAAACTTGTTTTATCCAAAAATTCAAACCGGTGTCTGAAAAGGTGGTATTACATATCTCATATTAATTACGAAAAAGAAAGAACTCTGCAAATTTTGGTTACAAGACCGTATATTATTTTAAAAATATGTCTTAAAACCTGAACAAGAAAATGTTCATACTATTTATAAGTCTCATAGATAGTTTTTAACTTGTCATTTGTTAAAGGGACCTGGACACGATTTCAGATGAAAATTTTATTTTTGATTTTTATGTATTAAATAGTTTACTTGTGTATTTTAAATGATTTACCAAAATTTGAATGTTAGAAGTCGTGTTACAAGCGAGATACAGAGAAAAGAAGTCGTTGTTATGTAAACAAAGCTCGAGTCTTATATTTGTTTACAAATAATGTAAAGAAATTACCATTTCTTTGACAAAATAACTTGTGGAAACAAGATAAACTTATTAAATGTGTTCATAAATAAGTTTATCAACAACAAAATGCAACATTAGATTGAAACTTTTACCAATTCAAGACATATGTAAACAATAACAAGACTCGAGCTTTGTTTACAAAACAAAGTATTTTAACCTCTGTAACTCGCTTGTAACTCGATATTCGACTTTCAAATTTTGATAGAGCATTAAAAATATCCATATTGACCATTCTAGACATTAAAAATGAAAAAATAAATTTTTGAAAAAAATGAGCTCAAATCGTGTCCAAGTCCCTTTAAAATCCTCCTTTTGGAAATAACAATGATTTTTGCGCACAATCGGATTTCTGAGAATCATAACTTAAAAAAAAAATACTAAAAGGATTTTTAAAAAAAAATGGTTAAGAGATGGAAATAATGGGCCTTTTTCCTTTATAAACTTAATAAAAATCAAATCCCATGCTAGTCCCACCCTTCCCCTGGTGGTCATGGTTTACACAAACAAACAAACAACCTACACTACCTGGGGATGTTGTCACGCAAGTTTAAGATTTTCTGGCTTAATAGTTTTTAGAAAGAAGAACATTTAAAAGACTTTTTTCTATTTAATGAATATACACAACCTAGGGATGCGTTCACACAAGGCTCAGCTTTTCGGGCTAGATGGTTTTGGAAAGGAATTAAAAAAACAAATAACAATTAAATATTCAATTATTTTTAATGATCCACTCCTGAACAAAGGCGTGACACTACATTTTAACTACATTGAAAACTCTTTACCAAAGGATGCGTTTTGTTAATTTTGGTTGAATTTGGCCGAGTAGTTCTGGAGAAGAATCTCAAATATGTGAAAAGTTTACAGACGGACAGACAGACATACAGACGGAAAAATGGACAAAAATTTATCTGGTAAGCGTACTTGAGCTTTTGGCTCAGGAGAGTTAAAACAAAATAAAATTGCATTTGAAACTTGTAGACACGTTTTAGAATTGATCTATGGTTTTTCTTCAATCATTCCAACGTCAGCGACTGATCACATTCTGCTTATTTTCTATGCTTCTTACGCGTCTATTTAAATTGATTATCTTCACGTTTTACTGAGTATGAAGGCATCGAACAGAAATATAAATAGATACGAAAGCAAAAATGCTGTTAATAGGTAATATTCTATGACAACAAGAACACAATTATATCAAAGAATTATTTGTTTAAGGTATCAGATGTACAATTGACCAAAAAATGATGCCTGGTAAGGTATATATTCTATGTTCTCATTTGATAGGTAAAAGTATGTAGTTTCTAAAAATAGATTTTTTTCCCGCCAAATCACTATGGGGAAGTAACTCTAGCGCTGCAAATCACGCACGGTAAAATACTATTTTTCTTTGACGAAAACATGTGTAATCATGATTAATATTTATCAAATAAAAATTGCCAACATATTTTAAAAAAAAATAAAGTTATGAAATAAATTTATTCCCTTATCAATATTTTATTTCTAAGAATTATTATTTTTACAATGACCATGACGACCTCACGCGATTTTTACCCCCCACGTCGGCCGTTGCAATCATGATCCAGCGCATATTCCCGTTACCTGGTAATTTTACTGTTTTCTATTTCTTTACGATTGAGAACTTGTAATTTAAGAAAAAAAAATCTAAATTGTTGAGTTTCTTTTTCTTTTTCATTCAGCAAAGTGTTTGCACGAAAAAATATTGTTACTATTACAACGAAGTCGTGAATTGCGGGTCACATCAGGTGTGTAAAGCGTTACGAGCAAAGCGTGCGAGAACCGTGTGAAATGTTTATTAGGATTATTCCAAACCTTTAACTCGTAGAAAAAATATATTTGTGTAATCTTTTAATCAAAATTGTATTCTTTTTCGACAAAGAAAAGGATTACAGTCAGTTTTAAATGGAGACTGCTGATAAAGTCTGACTATGATGTTTCCGTACCGGTACAATAGTGGAATACATTATACATCAACATGCTTTATACGGTTATAACAAAATACGATTTTATAGAACAAAAAAATGACGCTGTGATAGTGAATAAACATGCATTTTTACACGATAAGATTGTGTACAAATACCACACATAACATCGGACATAGGCTATCTGGCTGAACCTGTCCATCGAATTTTAAGTATTTGATTTCATTGGATGGTAACGCGCCTCTTTTATGTCAACAGCCAATTGAAATGAATTGACTTTAAAGCAGTCGGAATCAGTATCAATGTTAATAATAGAAAATCCAGCAATTTAAAAAAGAGTGAAAAATATACTGTTCATGCACAAAATATGAAATGCGAGAGAAGAAAATTGTTTGGAATCCCGATGAAAAAAAATTACAATGATTTTATCAATGATTAGAAATTTAATTATTTGACTCTTGTCAACTTGATTAACGTACAAGTAGATGTTTAAACACAATGATTACAATAAACGTGTACAAGCATTTTTACCAGGAAATCCGTATGCACGGTACTTATCAAAAATAGTTAGTGGCAAATGCGCCGTTATACAAATGTTAGGTCCGAAACATTCTGTATGTATAATGAAATTAGGTATACAAAAAATTAAACAAATTAAATAGGGTCATACAATTACTAGATTACCCCAAATTCAAGTTATGCACAGTTACAAAATCTACGAAACCAATGATTAATACGACCTAATTTTCGACGAAATACGTGACTTACGCACTGCAAACTTTACTCTATAAATTGTTATTTTTTCTTCACGTTATTGCAAGAGCGCTGCGGGAAAAAAATAACGTCATACAACGGCAAATGACGTAAAGCTGCTACAACGTCACAATCAGCGTAAGGGAAAAAAGTTAAAATAATTCGTTTTAAAATTAAGGAAAAAAAATATTGCTTGACTTTAAGCATCAATTGTTTATTATTTACTGTTTATAATGTTAAATCAAAAAAAGGGCGACATTTTGAAAATTTATTTCTATCTCCGTAATCTACCGAGCTCATCCCGGAAAATCCCGAGCTCTCAGGCTCAATTGTACATCCGATACCTTAATTACAGTTTTACATTTAACATACTAGTATTTGTACATTTATTGAATAACAATCACGTTTTAAAATAAGATTATGAATACATATAATTTTGTCTAATATATTTATTATCAAAACAGAATAATACATATCAAGTCAATGTATTCCTCATTAAAACGTTGGTTTTCAAAACTAAATGGAACAACAAAAAATATGCATGTACTCAATACATCAAATTATTATCACATTTTATATATCAAGTGTTACTTTTAAAACGCATATAATATTAGATATAATAATTATACATTTTCTTGAAGAAAGCAACGTTGATATTACTAACTATAGATTTACTATAATATAAACAAATTACCACCGTCCCAGTTCACCACTGTGCGCAGACAGTTGAGTAACACCATTGTATTGTGCAACTCTGACTTATCTGCAGCGATTCTATAGAGCAATGCCTCCAACACCTCTTGATCTTCTAACCTGTACTCATTGACTTGTCTCCTTGATAGTCGGCAATTTATTGTTCCATATTTGTCGACCATTTTATGAGTAAACTCCTCATGAATCTTCTGGTTATAGCCGTGCTTTTCGAGATGCTGTAACAAGTTTTCTAAGCGATCGCAATAGATTAATTCACCGAGGACATCTTGTGTACCATCAGCTTCCAAAGTTTCTTTCATTATGAGATAGTGTATACTCTGAACAGCATGCCCATAATCTCGATCCCTCTTTAAGTCCTTCATGAATTTAGTCGTGTTTTGTTGAAAAACTATCTTAATCATTCTTCTATGCAGCTGAAATGCGATTTCACCGATGACTGTTTTGCCCAAGAATAATTCAGCACATTTCAACTTCAAATCAAAATCAAATGTGCCTGTATCACTTTTCATTACTTTGTCATAAAAATAGCTCTGTGAAGGGACAACTGTAAAATATGATAATCAAAATTAATATTGATATAGAATGACGATATAGAATGACAATACATGTACATTATTCTTTTATTCAAAAAGATATTCTAAAGAACTTCGCAGGTTATATGTTATTAGTGTGTTTTTCAAATAATACCGATATATTTTGAAATTACACAGCAAATATAGAAGACTTCTGCAAACCCTTTAAAAGATGCATACGAAAAATCATCATTTCATCATTCAAATAGCCTTAGTGTTAGGCCCAAAAATGAAAGTTTAACAAAATGTTTTAAAAAAAAACGATATCATTTCAAACTTGCCTTGGTTTGAGTTGTCTTTCGCAAGTCTCTCTCTGTTAGGAGTTGATGTGGCCACAGGTTCCAAAACAAGTCTCCGGATTATAGGAGTTGAACTAGCGATGGGGTTCCCTATCATATCTTCTTCTGAGCTGTAATAGTTTTTACGATGGAGAACATCAAAGTCCTCTGCCTGCGGAACTACAGCATCCGTAGTATTTATATCTATTTTCATCTTTTGCTGATGAGAATTTTCGGATATTTCATATTGAGAGTCACTTTCCAAATTCATATCTTTTGTGTCAGATCCAATTTCATTGCAATGTTTTGGAAATCTGTCATAATGATCTTTCCTGTACACTAAAGGACCCTTCTCAATTTCATTATAACGCCCACTTTTGTTTCCAGAAAGTCCTCTTCGGTCCTTTGATTTACCAATGCTTTCGTTCCATACAGTATTAGTTTTTAAGTCAGCATGTACGGATTTGGCAGAACTTCTCATAACAATTTCATGCTTCATATTAGGAATATCTCCCTTGTTAATTTGGTTGGTTTGGCCATTTGCCAATCGATGATCTTGACGATTTGGTGGAGTTTGTGTTTTCTTGCTGGACCTAGCATAAACAGACCTGTCAAGGAAGAGATCCTTGTTATTCTTATCGTTAATATCCTCATCATTTGAAGACGTATCTTTGAGTTTGATTCCTTGGTACCGTGGTATTTTGGACCGACATTGTTTGGACTTGCCTCCATTCAATAACGTTTTGTCACCCATTTTTTCGGAATCTGTTTGAGTTTGTGAAATCTGATCTTCTGGTTCATTTTCAATTACTTTGTTCAGTCTTACATTTGTGGACGGTGACAAACACGGACGACTGATTTCTGATAGTTTCTGTTGTATATCGTTATAGCGATATCCTTTTTTTGGACTGTTTGGAGTTCTTAATTTACGATCATTCGAAATGCCAGATCTGACTGCCTCCTGCACATACTTTGGTGTGCCAATGTCACTTTGCATTGTATCCATTATATTCTCAGGGAAATTCTCCCATTCTGTAGATTTTTCCTGTCGACTTTTTTCAAGGACAGAAGAAAAATCATTGTATATATCCCCTGGAACATTTCTAGGTCTGTATTTCACACAGTTCTGATTTGCTACACCATTGTTTCTCTCTCTTGTTTCAACTGTATTTTTTCTGTTTTCTTGAGACCTTCCCGTTTTGTTTATACCATCATCAGTAATATGAAGATCTTTTGATTTGAGTAATCTTGATTTATCATTTTCACCTAAGAAGTAGGAATCTATATTGTTTTTTGGTAAATTTGATACAAGCATAGTTTGATACTCGCTATTCAATGGACAAGGTATTTTTGAAAGTCTAGGGGATCCATCTTGTTTTCTTTTTGAAATGATGGGATCTAATTCATATTCGTCTTTGTATGCTCTCACAGTATTTGACTGCTGGTGGCCATTCTTCACAGAGCCAACGTCCAAGTCATGAGGTAAGTAATTCTCGCTTGTTCGCTGCGGGTGTTCAGATATGCACTCCGCATTTATAGACTGTAATTTGGGTACGCTGTCAGAAATAATGCCATGAGAGCATTTTTTTCGACTTTCAAACGTCAATTCTTTTCTTTTCCTCTCATTTTCATCTAAAGAATATTCAGTGTTTGGCATTCCCTGTGAATATGTCACAGGTGGCTTTTCCATATCGAAATATGTACAATTTTGGTAATTTGAGTACCAAAGTTCTGTTCGTGGAACATTCTGTATAGGTATTGGATGTTCTTCATCATTGACATTTTCTCGAGTTTTGATGCTATGAAACGGAGCTGCCTGTTTATTTTTTATACAACTTTCGTCTGATTTTTCAGATAAGTTGTTTTCTGTTGATGCATAAATATCGGCATCAACGTCAGGCACATCGTAAGCCTGGAATTTTTCTTGATATTTTTCTTCAAGAAGGCATGTTTTATTTGCATTCGTCATGTGAATATTTTCTTCTGTAGATTTGATCATGCAATCTTTTGTATTTGGTATAAGACTAACGGTGGTGTATGGTTTTGGTTGTTCTTGGATATTTTTTAATTTCTCTTGAAATTCAGCGTTTGTAATTTTCTCTCGCGAAGCTATTGTAAGGTGTTCCTCTAAACCTTGCAGTCCATCATTTACATAGGCATGGGATTCTTCGTTAACTCGGTCCTGTTCTATTTGTTTCAATGATCCGTCGATATATTTAGTATCGTGCTGCATACTTTCAAAACATCCTTCATTTTCAACTAAATCCAAAGAACTACTAACTGGATTCCTGATTTCAGGAACTTCTTCAATATAATCGTGCTTCATATCTGTTTGGTTAAATGTGTAACCTTGCTGAGATTTGACTTCTTCGTTTACTTCCCTTTGCAATTCTTTATGGTAAATTGCCAGGTTGAAATCAACATCCTCTGCTTTTAGATGTGAAAAACTTTTTATAACATCGTCATTCCCGATCTCATCATCCAGCGTTGGGGCGTCTTTTACATATCTCTCGCCTATCAGTTGTTTTGTACCTGCAATAATGTATACATAGCGATTTAGCATACGCATTGGCCTCATTTTACATGCTTTGACATATTACGTTGGTTTTATAGACATGCTTTGATATTTGAAAAGAAATAGCATACATTGGCTTATTTAATTGATGTTTAATCATTTAAATAAAAGAAGGTCAATATTTAGGACACAATTACAGATATGGTATAGATGCTTCATAATATCCGTTTATGTCCGTATAATCATAATGTTTACCATTGCCTGCTTTGCTTGGCATTTCCTCTTGGACATTTTCCAATCTGGCAGCCTCTTCTGTCTCTTGGTACACAGAGGTAAACTTCAAATTTTCATCCTTGGTGTTGTTCTTATTAACAACAGAATCTCCATCATCCTTAGCAGCTGGGGCGTCTTTTACAGGTTCAGTGGGTGGCAGTTGTTTTATTTCTGCTACAAAATGATTTGGGTTTTTTTGTTTGGTTGATTTTATTTGTATAATCTCAGGAAATACATTTAAAAGAATATTGTAAACAGGCACCCTTTTGCTGATATCACAGTGCCGGTCAGATCCAACCTAACACCAGAGTAAACCATAACTAAACCCCGGGTTCACTTTCGGGGTTTACTCTGGAACTGCGTTTTGAAAATTTGCGTCCTCTCGGGGTTTACTTTGGGTTTACTCGGGGTTCACTGTATGCACTGAAGTGTGAAGCAGACTCATCTTTCATCTTAACATCTTACTGTCTGTAAATCCTCCCCCTTGCATATTCCAAATACACGTGTAGCGTCTGCCTTCAAGGGTATACTTCTGATCGGGGTTTCTCCACTGTGTCCACTTTGGGTTAACATTGGGTCAACTCCAGTAAACCCAGAGTAAACCCCGAAAGTAAACCCAGTGTTTAGTTGGTGTTTACTTTCTGTTAGGTTGGGTCTGATCGGCACTGTATTTGTTTAAAATAATAATTATTATTGTAAATTTATAATCAGTATATCATAATCATTTCCAAGGTGTTCTGCCGCATATAATGGTCATCATATTTGTTTAAAATAATAATTATTATTGTAAATTTATAATCAGTATATCATAATCATTTCAAAGGTGTTTTGCCGCATATAATGGTCATCATATTTGTTTAAAATAATAATTATTATTGTAAATTTATAATCAGTATATCATAATCATTTCAAAGGCTGTTATGCCGCATATAATGGTCATCATAAACAAATACTTTCAGGTGATCTTGTAAGAAAGCAATACAATAGAGTACAAGTAACGTATAAATTTTGTTCATTTAACTACTTCTTTCCTTTAATGAATTTTAAATGATTTTGATCGACCCCATGACCTGTGTTCAACTACAAAAATTCAAAGTTCATTGTTACAAACTGCCAGTTTGATAAAGATGCAAACAGTTTAGGAAGAAGGTCCCTCCTGCCTAATTCATGTTACATGTAATATATATTGAAAAAATATTGTTTAAACAACCAAACTGTCAAAATATGTAAATTATATCTGTAAGTTTGTTCAAAAAATATGTTAACATATTTAACTCCCATTAAAGAATTAAAAAAAAAATTAAAACCTTTCCACAACCAAAGATTTCATGAATCACGTAATTATTTGTATAAACTAGTGTTTTAGCTAGTTATTTAATCTAAGTTTTTTGTGAAAATTGATAAAATACTTGTACCCTGTTTTTTATTGTTGTTAAACTACAAAAAACCCGCGAAATGAATTACTGAAGACAATTGTAACATATATAAATCTTGATGTCACATCTGAAATAATGGGTATCAGGTGTTACAATTTCATCGCAATGACAATCTCATCTTCAGGAGGCCACATACCTTACCTTAATATGGCATGTACATAAGAAAACAGCGCATTTGCCTTATTTTCCATGTGTCGGTATACGTTGGTGTTAATTCGAAGGCACACTAATCGTGAAAAAAGGCTGCTTATTTTGAAATTAGAAAATACAGTGAAAATCCAATTCGTTCACATATGATAAAGTTTCAAAAATATGCAAAATCAAAACCCCGTTTTGAAACTTTTAAAAGTTTTGTAAACATGCTTCATGTTCAAAAAATTAAAGGTTTAATATTGTAATTTTCTGAGGGATTAATAATCTTTACCTTCACTGACACCTCCACATTCCAATTTGCTTTGCATTTCCTGTTGCGCCAATTTGCTATCCTCTTTTGTCTCTAAACATATTGAGCTGCTTTTTACATTGTCGTCTTTGGTGCTGTTAGTTACAGCAACAGAATCATCTTTATCCTTTGCTGGGACGCACTCTACACTTCTATTGGTTGCTAAATGTTCTATGACTGTAATAATGTATTCGTTTTTAGTGATGATTTTTTGGGAATTAAAAAAACCCAAGTATATTGTATTTATTTATGACTTAGATTTTTTAGGTAAGGAAGAAAATGCATTCATTTCATATTGTTATCAAAATTGTGATAATGTCCAGTGCTGCAATTATGCAAGTATAAGGCCTACTACGGTCATACATCGCTTTTGAACAATATAAAAAACATATCTTTTTGATAAACATTTAGATAGTCTATATGTTTGATATAAAGTAACAACTTTGTCGATATTTGTATTAATTTTACTACCATCCAGTTTGCTTTGCATTTTCTGTTGAGAATTCGCCAATTTGGCATCCTCTGCTGTCTTTAAACGCTGTAATGAGCTATTGTCAACGGTGTCTTTCCCAGTATTGCTAGTAATAGCAACAGAATCTTTCTCATCCTTCTTTTGAGCATCTCCTACACTTTCTTTGTTTGGCAGTTGTTCTGTGATTACAGTGAAACATCAAGGGATTAGAAATGATTCTTTGGTATCTTTGATTCTGTCGTAAGTTAATCATACTTTATCTAATTTGACTGTATGTAGTTAAAAATCATTACAAATTCTATTGTCATCAATACATGCATAATAGTAATTTCAAGTCAGCAAATATAATGCGAATCATCAATGTCATAACTCGTTTTTAATTCGGCTTGGACAAATGCCGGTCTCTTTTTAGACGGGTATATAGATTAAAGTGAAGTTTTGTTGAAATTTGGTAATACCTTTGCTGGCCATTTTGATTTGAATTTTCTCACCAGAATTTGCTAATTTTTCATCATCTTCTGACTCTGGACAAAGAGATATATTCTTGTCATCATCTTCCTTAATGTTCTCATTAAGAACAACAGAATCCTCATCTTTCATAGCTGGAGCGTCATCTTTTCTTTCATCGGTTGCTAATTGATCTGTGACTGCAATAAGGTATTTATTTTCGTTTAGTGATGACTTTTCGGAGATAATAAAGTGATAAAATAATGCATTTATTTATTCCTTTTATGTTTCAACTAGTAAGACTAGTATTAATTCTTGATTATCAAAATAATTATCTTTACTAGTGAAACATTTTCATGTCGCATTATGGTCATAAATTGTTTTTAATATTTTTAATGAAATCAAAAGATCCCAACATAACATATCTTTTTAAGATGTATATGTATTTATATATGACAAAAATATTTTGGATTAAAGCAAAATCAAGACATTTGATATTTGGTGTAAGTGTTACCTTTGTTCACTTCACTGCCATCCAGTTTACTTTGCATTTCGTGTTGAGGAATCGCCAATTTGGCATCCTCTTCTGACTCGAAACACACTGAGCTATTTTTAAAAGTATCATTTTCGGTAATCTTTGTAATAGCAACAGAATCATCTTGATTTCTCTCTTCGATATCTTCATCGCTTTCCTTGGTTGGCAGTTGTTCTGCGACTTCAATGAAATAACAAGATATTTTTAAAACATTTTTGCGATTCTTTGGTTATCAAGGTAATTATATCTCTAATTTTCCTGTATTAATCATAAAATGCAACCATTTGTCATTTTTATTGTTATCAATAAATGTATCATAAATTCAAGTACAACAAATTTACTGCGTATCAAAGCCATTATTTGCTTTCAATTGGACTTCTAAAAGTGTGCTTGTCTCTTTTAGTGACAGGTATACATTTATATATATCTAAAACGTTAAGTAAAATTATGTGGATGATTTGGTGTAATTTTACCTTTTTCTACCCTTTTATCGTTTAATTGGCTTAGAATAACCTCTTGAGAATTTGCCAATTTCACATCATTTTCTGTCTCTGGACAAAAAGAAATATTATTATCATTATCTTCATCGGTGTCCTTATTAAGAATAACAGAATTTCCGTCTCCCTTAGCAGTGGCATCTTCTACACTCTCCTTCACTTGAACCATCTTCGCAGTAGCATCTTCTACACTCTCCTTCACTTGAACCATCTTCGCAGTAGCATCTTCTACACTCTCCTTCACTTGAACCGTCTTAGCAGTAGAATCTTTTACACTCTCCTTCACTTGAACCGATGATTCTGTGATTACAATGAAAAAATACTTTTAAAAAATTCTTTTATCAAATAATTGTTGGATTAAAATTTTGAAACAAACTGGAATCTTAAGTATTTACCCATAATTTATATGTTTTATCTAGTATACAAGTAACCATGACTAATTATTTGCTACCAATGTCATTATCATGTCCAATGCAGCAATTATACTGCGTACCATGGTCACTACACTTCTTTTATTTCAGTTGATCTTGGTAGAATAAATAGGACCGTTGTCTTTTTTACACGGTTATATAGGTATCTTCTCCTTTTGGTTTAAAGTGAAATCATGTCGAGTTTTGGTAAAACTATTACCTTTGTGGACCATTCCATTGTCTAATTCGCCTTGCATTTCGCCTCCTGCAGTTTCTGGATTAAGAGTGCTTAATTCAACATTGTCTTCCGCGTTATTAGCAACCACAGACTTTCTATTTTCCAAAGCTGGAGAGTCTTCTACACTTTCATTAGCCAGCAGTAGCTCTGTTCCTGTAATAAATAAAGTCAAATGATTATAATCATTGCAGACCAACTATTATTCTGTGTATCATGGTAACATAATAAAAAATGATTGCTTTTTGGTCTTGGGAAAGTAACTAGGATCGTCTCTTTTGAGACGGCTATAAAGATATATTTTTCGTTTGTTTAAAGTGAAATTCTGTCGAATGTTGGTACATTGTGTAAAATTTTTTTAATTACCTTTGTTCGCAATTCCATTGTCTAGTTCGCCTTGCATTTCCTCTTGGAAATTTGCAAATTTGGAGTCTTTGACAGTTTCTGGAATAAAATTAATTATTTTAACATTATCTTCCTTGGTGTTGTTAGTAATAACACCAGAATCATCTTCATTCTTTGCTAGAGCAACCTCTACACTTGCATCGGTTGGCAGTTGCTCTGAACATGTACCTGTAATACGAAAATAATATTTATAAGTTATCAAATTATCTATTACTTGTTTGTTTTATCTAAAGAAGTTATCATAAATATTTTTTAAAATTTAGTTTAGATTAAGAAATATTTTTAATTATTTAAAAAAAGTATATACTTTACATTTAAGTTTATAAGTAAACATGGATTGAATAGCAGTCAATTATTTTTATAATCACTATAATGATTAGTTTGGAGCAGCAATTATGACACGTAAAATAGTCAATATACATGTAGAATCAATCACAGAAAAGCCAAAAAAAAAGTCACTACTGTAGATTTCCTAATAAAAGGCGAGGAAATAATATTCGCGTAAAATCGCGAGAAGCGCATCTCGCAAATTTAAAAAAAAATTGAAATTGAAATTTTTAAAAATCTCGCTTTTTACATATGTAAGCTACATAAAAATAATATATTATGATAAAAATCCAGCATTCGAAATGTTATGTTCTCGCGATCTGTTAGAGAACGGTTGAATCGCGGAATTAAGTACTCGCGTAAAATAAGGAATCTAGAGTATTTAATTAAGACGCATTTATGTGTCCTTCTAGTATTTAATCAGTGTAATCATGTCATAATCATGGCATATTCACCTTTGCTAACTTCACTGTCTTGTTGAATTTTCATTTCCTCCTCGAAATTTGTCAGTTTGACACCTTCTTCTGACTCTGGATAGAAGGAGGTGATATTAACAATACTTTCCATATAGTCACTGTCCTCGGATGGCGGATGTCTTGTGCCTGCAATAAAAAGATAAATTTTTCAATGTTATTTTTTGAATATTTTCAGTTTTAAATCTCAATAAATACAGATATAATATGTCACTTGTATCCCCCCCCCCCCAAAAACAAAATCCCACCAAAAATAAGTTGATAATTGAAAGTTATTACTTGGAAACCATGCATTTTGTAATTGTTTTCAAAAAAGGATACTCCGATTTATTCAAGGTTTTAAGAAAACTTCATGGAGGAGGTTTACAATTGCGTTATACTAAAACGACAAATTTTAGAAAATTAAAGTATAGTTAAAATACTAGTAAATTTCATTTAATTTTTATTTAGACAATGTCATTTTCGCTGCTGAGGAGGCTGGATGGTCAACACACTACCAGTCAATCTACCTTAACATTTTATATACTGTACACGGGGTTATTTTCGCCCCGTGTTATTTTCGCCATTCTTACCTTGCAACAAAGTTTTGTTTAAAGAGAGATAATTTGACCAAAGGTATTCGACCCGCCTTAAATTTGCCAACTGACAACGAGGTCGAAGGAGGCGAAAATAAAACGGGGGCGAATATTTTCCTGTATACAGTATGGTTATTCAAGTCTTAAACTGTTATTTAGTAAAAAGAATCATAGTATTTTAACCTAATGTCTTCTTTTACACGAGATTGAATTGATTATAGTCTTAATATTTTCTTGACCACCCACACCTTTTATGAGTTTAATATCACAGTCGTGGGAGATAGGTCATTGTTATTTTGCTCATAATGTCCTGATGTCAAATTGTGAAATTCACTGCCCAAGCCATGGGACTGAAGTTGAGGCTTTTCATTGGGGGGGGGGGGTTGATAGATGTGACCATATCTGGAACATGGTTTTTTTTTACTTTGGGCAATAATGGTGTGTCATTCATTGACAAGTTTAACTTCATCTTGAAAACTGCATGATAAATTGTCACTTGGCACTATTGAATTATAATATGTGTTCTATTTTAGGAAATCCACTTCAATATCCTTTATAGAGAGCCATCACGCCAAGTGTTTGTTGATTGAAATTTGCTCGTTTTCCATTAGATAAAAAAAAAACAGAGCCCAGACCTACTCTATAATATAGGAAGTAATGGAGTTCTGAAAATGACACTATTTGAAGATTTCGGTAAGCATAGTTACACTATATATCAAATTTTAAGCTATTTATGGGTTAAAAATCAAAGTTTTGTAAAATATATATACCGTATGAGAAGGATTTCTGAAAGAAAGAACGGTTGATATGGTATTTTTTATGTATTATTTTCAGAATCTTATCGATCCTATCCTTTAAGCACATTACCTGCCTTATTCCCCCATTTTCGTTTATGTTTATTTCAGGGGAAAATTAAGATCTACCTGCTCCAAACATTAGCTGATAATCATGGGAATCATTTCGACGCGGAAAATTTCTCAGAGCTGCCATCTCCTCCTTTAACTCCTTAACAACTTGCAGAAGCTCTGTAGGGGAATCATTTGGACGTGCAGAAATCTCCTCTTTTAACTCCTTAACAACTTGTATAAGCTCTATAACATTTGGACGTGCAGAAATCTCCTCTTTTAACCCCTTAACAACTTGTACATGCTCATTATGACGTGCAGAAATCTCCTCTTTTAACTCCTTAACAACTTGTAGAAGCTCTGTAGGGGATTCATTTGGACGTGCAGAAATCTCCTCTTTTAACTCCTTAACAACTTGTACAAACTCTCTGATCTGCATACTATCATTTTCTCTTTTCTTTTCAACCTGTGGCATAGTTTCAGCGACAATTTTGCGAATATCTTGTAGATCAGCCCCCATTCTGTCAATCTGTAACTTCAGCAACACGACGGTTTGTCCATCGACTCCTTCCCGCAGCTCTATTTTCCGCATCATCTGGGCCATTAATTGCGATAGGACTCGAATCTCTCCAGTAAGTTTACGAATTTCTTCTGTATGTTCACAGATTTTGTCCGGATGGCGGACATTTTCTTCATCTGCTGTAACAGCTAAATCCTCGGCATATAACGTGGATATATCCTCAAGCGACATGACTTAATGAATATTTACAATCATAACGCGATATAATATCAAATTATCCTTATTAAGAATACTTAAAAATTATCAAAAAAAATTAAAACGCGATAAAATAACAAATTATCCTTACTAAAATACTTAAAAATTATTAGAGAAAAGCTGAGGTTCTTGTAGATGCGATGACGATGAACAATACACAGATGTTGGTAAAATTCTTCAATAGAAAGTGAATTCAATTATATTCTGATGTAGAATATAAATCTTTAAAGAGAAATCAAGAAATCCTCTCCTGGTAAACACATATATTCACACAGAAAATATGCGTTTAGCCTGCGATTAATTTGCGAAATGATATTGACTGCTTCCACTGTAGCAGGGAATTCGCAATCTGATTATTGTGACGTCATAATCAAGAGACAATGTTATTGTGACGTCATGGTATTTTGTAGTAAAAAACTATTTCATATTTAGAGGTCGCGTCATCTAGCTATAAACACTGGAGTAGTGCAAAGCGTAATATGTGCGCAAGTAATGAAATGCTAACAAGTCGCAAGTTTTTCTCCTTGCGTATATTATGAATGATTTTAAATAATTCAAGTCTAATGTAATTTTCAGTTATTTCAAACATAAGTACATGTAACTACATTTAGTAGATTTATGGTACAACTAGGCTTGCCATATATTAAACTTCCCACATTCCTTTGAAAGGATTGAAGTTTCCGTGGTGTCTTATACCTATCCTGTTTTGCTTTGTTCGGTTGCCTAATATTTTTTTTACAGAATTACTGCAATGACCTGGAACCACCAGGTGGAATTCTTAAAATAAGGTCCCTACCCTAGGCATCACCCGGTGGTACACCTACAGCTCGACAGAGAATATAGAATGAGAATCTTAAGGATATCCTGCATTTGTAAATTAAATGGCAGACCCTCCAAAGATAATAAGGACCATGATAACTTTTCAATATACATGTAATTCATATTGCGACAATGAAATAAAGCTCGGATTCCAATAGATCAAGCTTTTAAAAAATCCTTGCTGTTTAAGAATTATAAAGTATATAGGATTGACGATGTATTTTTGTCAATTTAAGAAAACAACTGCATACAAAACATGTACATTATTTAATGATTAAGCAAAATGACTATTTAAAAAAAAAAAAGTACCGGCGGTAACTGATCTTAGATTATTTTCGAAAGGCTGCAAAATGGCTTAACTCCCTTTCCTTAACTCTTACCTCAGCAGCAATATTTGTTTGATTAAGTAGGAAATACAATGATATATGCCTTCGGCATAACATTTCTTTGACAGGAATACAAACATTAACCCCCCCCCCAAAAAAAATTATAAAAAAAAATGAGAGGTTTATAATTAATAAAACGAACGTGCGTGATTTATTGTAGCTAGTCACTGTTTGGTTTTATGGAACTCTAACAATACAAAATACTCACTTTTCTGTTTGATGCCGACAGATTATGTAAAAAAAAAAACTTTGAATGTTAAATGTTTCAAATGTAAATTCAGGCCTTATGTGGGGATGTGTATGCATTTATAAATAGTGACTTTTGAAGAAGTAAAGAAAAAAATCCTTAATAAATATGAACGATCACCATGCTGTTCTTTTCTGCATGTGTATTTTATTGCGTTTCCCTATCAAAAAAATTTGTACATTAATATTCGGGTTTTTTTTGTGTTTATGGCTATATAAACAATGTTTAAGTCAAGAATATCTTGGGGTCGATTTTTTTTCATCTTCGCTAGCCAAGGGTTTTCGGTCCACTCCGCTCCCCATGAGGATATAAAAAATATCACAATTTTAGTAAAAATTTTCAGCACACCCCAAAATGAAAAAATTAAGCAGTTTTCACCTTTTTTTTTCAATGGTCGGAAACTTTTGTAAATTTGCATCTTTAATTTAGCTCCAGCATTTTCATTGTCTTACAAGTACACTCGAACTTGAAACTAAATACCAATGGAATGTAGAATGTAGAACGCTAATTCGTTAGACTATTCTGTTTGAGAAACGCTAGACAATATATAAAGACAACTAAGAGAACATCGGTTTTTTTATTTAAATAAACAAAGAAGATATTTTGACATGTTTTATGTCTCGTTTTAATTACAGATACCAACCCTCAGATCTGTAGATGGTGTTTCTCCTAGATTGTGAGAATCCAATTATACCTTAGATCTTTACAACTAGCTCTCATATCAGTTAATCAGATCATTTTTTTAAGACTCCTTTGGTGATTTCTTTAAAAAAAACCTTCGAATTACTTAGAAGGTCACCTGGATAAAATGGGGATTATTTTGTCGTTAATGATGCAGAAATTTTATCTTTGCCCCCCATAAACAACTTTGATCTGAATCTGATTGTCTGTGGTGACGTCGGCAAACGGACAAATTATTTATTCTATCGGGTAAATACAAAATTGCTGCTTGCTAGTATCTAAACAAAGGTCAAGCTTATCTTTATTGTTTTATTTTTTCGAGATAATCAAACAAACATCCACCTGTTCCGAAGTTTAGCGTCCAGGTGAGAAAACGCACCTGAGGAATCCGCAACAAATAGAAAAATAAATATCATTTTCCATATTAACTAATTATAGTATATCGTCAGAAGTGAAAAAGAAAAATAAAGAGATCAAAACTTGATTAAAACGAAAAATTGAAACGTAGGATCAGGATCAATTAATTATTGATCATTAGCAATATTTAATTTGTTAAACGATAGTCAAATTCCTTATACGAGGGTTGTTCGGAAATAATTGAGACATTTACTCTTACTCCCTTGAGAAAAAAGGTGAACCATTGAAATTTCACTAATAAGTTAACCAGGGTACAATTTATTAATGTGAAAAATTTCCAGTCAAATGGCCTATCATTTCTGGTAAGCTGACAAACTTGCTTATGTCCAGTGACCCGGTGCAACCCAAAACTCATCGCAACGTCATTTTAACGCGTTTCCTTGCTCTTATGTTTTAAACGTCTTACAAACAAACGGAAAACACGAACTATTCTTCATTTCTGATCTATTTTGTTTATTCTAAGATATCAACGTTTAAGTATCTTCTCTATTCTTGACTGTTTTTTGAAAAAAAATCGAGTTATTCCTACCCAAAAGTCAACTTTCTCTGAAACGTCTGTTAAAGTCATTCTGTAAACATATTAAAGAACTGTTGACATCAGTTTTTGTTTAAAAAGGAGTAGATCTTTAGTCTATTTGTTTTAATTCTAGTTAAAAAGTTAGTAAAAAAAATCCGATAAAATGAAGCTCTTGACTCCTTTATACTTAAGCAATTACTTGGCCTGTAAAGGTCTTCTTCCGTGTTTCCGACCAATTTGATGTATATTCGCTGCGCCGCCTTGACGTCAAAATTCAATAAACCGTCTTGGCCAGATTTCTATTGCTTGGTACATTTATTTGTACTATCTCCGTATTTCAACTCGAACACGAGTGAAACTTGCGCACAAGTTAGTCACAATAATAGCAAAATGAACATATATAATTTGATTTACTTTCCTATTAATTGTTGGTCCACCGACACTAAGTAAGTAATTGTTCAAGTTTAATTAATCTCCGAGTTCATGACTGCGCCGGGTACCACTACCACCGACTTGTTTATGTACCGTCGTAAACAAAATATTAAAGATTTCTTAATATTACTTTGTTTAATTATTTGTTTAGGTTTCTTCAAAGTTTATGCCAATTTTCACCCTAATTCGTCACTTAGAAAGGAAAATATTTGTGTTGTCTCAATAATTTCTGAACAACCCTCGTACTGTGGAACTCGAAAGCATATAATCCACGTTTAAGTTGAAACATCAGTGCATTGTTACTTTGAAAATTTTTTTCAAAGTGCGTTAATTTTTGGACCAAGTCAACGCACTTTGAAAAAAAAATATTTTTTTCAAAGTGCGTTGATATCGTCGATATTAACGCACTTTGAAAAAAAAATTGTTCAGGGTTTAGTCGAAATAATATTTAATTTCAGATACAATAAATAATTGTTTTAACCTTGTGTAGCTTAATGGGATATACTTTAGAAAGAACCCACTGCATTCTCAGCTAACTTGATTAGCAGTTTTTAGATTAGAATTTTTTTCCTTTTCTCATAAGCTTACGCAGTTCGACAATTTACATTAAGAACCTTTTTTGTGTATGCAGCAAACTTACTAATTATCTGGTACATTGTGCTGTGCCAGAAACGAAAATTATTTAATTTATTTATTGATAATGGAGATAATGTATAACATATTTCAACTGTCTTCAATTGCATTTGCTTATAAACAAACATGATTAAAAAAAAAGGATACGTTAGTTATGGTTATCAAAAACAACATGATCTTTTAGAGGATCAGTTTTTAAGTTTATAATAATTTAATGTTTGTCAATGTACATGGATTTTTTTTTTAATGAAGTGATTTATTTAATTAGAATTTAAAAAGAGGGTTTATGTTGAAACGCTTATATATAGATTCTTTGACATACCATTGGAGAAATGATTGTTTGACCAGCTCATTTTCTTTTTTCAATATCACTGTACTTAATTTACAACAAAGCGTATTCCTTTTTTCGATTTTATACATTTACTCCAAGTTGCTGAATATCAAACATGTTTTGGAAGGAAAAAAGAGGGGTAGGGGACCTTCCTGTACGTAATCAATGAAATGAAGCACTGGTAATTGACCTGTATCTTTGGTTAACCTCCACTCCCACCCCTATCCCCGATTTTATAGACGGTAAATTAGATTCAATAGTGTAACAAATCATCATACTATCAACAAATTAAGAATTTAATTTCACAATTTGCGATTTATACATATTTTTTGCAAAGTGCGTTAAGTGTCTCGATACTAAAAAATGTTGATGTACCTTCATAACGCACTTTGAAAAATTTTTTCAAAGTGGGTTAACTTGGTCCAAAATTTAACGCACTTTAAAAATTTTTTTCAAAGTGCGTTGATTTTGTCCAAAATTTAACGCACTTTGAAAAAATTATTCAAAGTGCGTAATTTTTTCAAAGTGCGTTGCCACAGTGCATTAATCACCTGACGCATCACTCAGGCTTTAGAATATCTCTTTCGTAAAACTAAACTTAATGAAACAAAACCTTCATTTAAACTTGATACTTATTTATTCAATTTTGATTAACAGTCATAAGAATGGTATAAAAACAAGATACATACACATAATCATATATGTAACAAAATATACATGTATGACTTTAATAAGTTAAAAGTCAATAAAAACTCACTCTACAACTAAAGCTTTCCATGCATATTATTACTACAAGAGTTTATTCATTCAAAAATATTTGATATCATTGTGTGATGATAAAACATGGATGTACTTGTAAGGAAAATTAATAATTTTTTTCAGGAACAAATATTTTACTGATAATGCAAATAGCAAATGTGATTATAATATCAAAACCTTTTTTTTTTAAATACTCGTAAATAATAATGGGGAACTTGTCTGAAATTAAAATGTAATACCATATGCTAGAGAATTTGAACATGTACACACATATCAGTAGGTTAAAGGTCCTCCACACACCTGGAAAAAGTTCTAGATATACAAGTCCCTGCTGTATTCGAACTCGGGACCTGCGGATTGGCAGTCCCTGCTGTATTCGAACTCGGGACCTGCGAATTGATAGTCAGAAGCTAAACTCATTGCGTCACAGCGATAGACACACCATCCTGGCGATATAAACTGTTTCACAATGCGTTGAAAACGCCTTGTTGTGACGTCCAGATATTTTTCTTGGGGGGGGGGGGATCCTTTTAGATCCGCACATTTCGTTTCGTCTTAAATGTATGTTGTAAAACACAACACAGAATGGATTACTTACAAGTACTTGTTTAAAGAAATACTTATATCAACATAGCCGAAATGTCTAACACGTGAAACTATATTTTTAACTTTGACGGTTCACTGATCTTTGGTCTCAAACAAAAGTACTCTATAACTCTTTTAACCAACAAATTCATTACTCACTAAAAAAGCAATGTTTATACACTGCTTTAAATTTCAATTTAAAACATATCTTCTGAACCTTCAAAAGGAATGAACAATTATATACTTAGTACATGTATATATATTATCAATCCTGCTCTCAACTACAGGATTCAAAATAAATCATACAAAAAAAAAAAAAATACACAAACATGGCTGTGTAAAAGTTACTTATCACAGACAACTTGTAAATAGTTCACCCAAAAATACTATCAGACATGAAGCTTGCAAATGGAGTACAAATATAATATACTAGCGAAATGTTGGTTTTGTGGCAACAAAACTAATTAATTAATGTGTATAGATAAGATCTATTAATACAACACAAGAAGTCAGTAATGAATGATAAATTGGACAAAATGAATTCTTTGGTGGTCGGGTGTTGCTTTTTTTTAGGGGGGGGGGGATGAGAATTAAAAAAACCCAAACTATTCCACGATCAGAGTTCTAAATATGTAGAACATAAATTCATGCAATTGGTACAACAACAAAAACGTTGCTGCCAGAGTTCCAACAAGATAAAAACCCTCACTGCAAAACATTCTACTTGGAAGTTTGTGCTCTGCGTCTGGTCTTTGGTTGACATGATGAATGATAGTCGAATGTTTCAACAATAATAATCCCAGAAGAAAAAAAAAACTAAAATGGATACCGGTATTTCATTGCCAGGGTTTATTTTTTACCCCAGCCATTTTGTCTTTCTTCCTATAAAAGACCTGCCAGTTTACAGTTATGAATCCTTGCATAATATCCTGTATAATTCAGATCGCATACCACAACGTTGTTATCATAACTGATTTCCGCAACAATAAGATTTGGGTTTATTTCTACCTGTAACCAAAAAATTAAACAATAAACATTACAGACTGTCAAAAAAGAGGCACTAAATTAAAACAGTGATTTAACCAAAATTTCCATCTGTATCTTGGATTATCATTATCATTTTCATCTGTGATAAAGTATCTTGGATTATCATAATCATAATTATTTTTTTAAAAAACCCAGTAGATCCTCCCTATTCCGAAACTCGTTGTATCTGGATCATTAAATCAATAACCAATGCAAAAATTAAAGTTAGCCACATAATGCGTCCAGATGTGTTACATTGTGTTGCATTAGAATTTCGTATCCTGTTTATAAATTGGTTGAGACAGGTATGTATACTTTCAGAGATTCTTCAGAAGTTGCAAAATATATCTTAAATCTTAATTCTGATTTAAAAACTGTTATTTGTAAATGCATTTTCGAAAAAAGGATATTCTAAAAGAAAAGGCAGAAAAGCTTACCTTGAATACATATTTTCCCTGTTTTAGGTCAGTGATATCTACCCACTGACAATCTATGTCAGCCATATAGTTGTCTGAACAGCCAACACTGATACCTGTTATCGAGAAGAGAAAAATAAATGCAAAATGATATACATGCATGAAGATAAACAAAAAGTAATATAAAAAAAAGTTATTCTCAATAATGTTTCAACTACAATTAATTCATATATTAAGCTGATGTCAAACATTTCTTCAAGAATTATTACAAATACTGGCTACTAATTAAAAATTTATTTTTCTAGTTGCGATCAATGGTTTGCTTTTTAATTATTACTGCCAAATCTAATATAGTTTTTGTGTTGAAAATACAAAGAAAGCGAAGGCAGCCGGAGAAGTAGACAGCACCTTGTTGACCGTAGTTTTGGCAGCTATATTTGGGACGGACGCCGGGATTACACGCTGAGTCCTCCAGACAGAAGCTGGCTTTTAGACCCTCCGCTACCCGGTTACCGTTTGTGTCCAGAATGTCGTAATGGGCGAAGACGTCCATACTGTGGTAATGCCTAGAAGACAGTATAAACAGTTTGCTTATTAAATCAGCAATTCGTTATGAATACTTAATCGCGTTGATAAGTTAAAAGGGGTTTTTTCGAGTGAACATAGCTTTCCGTACATCTTTTCTCTCTTTTTTAAAATTTGATTTTCATTGTTATTTTCTCTACAAAAGTTAAATCAACTCAAAGATAATTACAATTTTGTGGCAAATTACAAATTTAATTTTTTCAAAATTTAAAATTTAGCGCATAATAGAATACCTTTCTTTATCTGAAATATACTCACATGTGACACGCGTGCCACTCCCACTCATCGCGGTTTGACATCGGCCGGAAGTCAGCTGTCCCTATGTTTTTGACGACACTGGAAAATCGCAGCAAACGACGGGTGTGTGCCCTCCAACCTATGACAAAATATTAAAGCTATGAAATATAAGGGTTCTTGTATTGCACAATGTAGGCTGTTCACTGATATTTGTGTAGCATTAGCGTAGAACATGCCAATTGATCATAATTGTACAATACATGCAAGAATAGAGCAACGGGATAAAATATAAAATTTGCTTAACTTTTTTAAAATATTAAATAACTGAAACCTTCACATAAAGCTAAGGAAAATAATAGAATTTTCCAGAGAATTCTACCTATAAAAGCATCATCAATTGATAAAATAACGAATTCCTGAACAAAATGGTATTTAATATTTCAAATTACATGTATCATTAACCTTTATATCAACAAGATATTATACATTTTCCATTTACAAGATAGCTGCGAAGGAAAAAATTGGAAGAATACAAAAGAATGAAGCGAGCAACGATTACCGGTACATATTGACGCGATAGTCAGTTGCTTCGGAGGCAAATTGAAAGTTTGGGGGGGGGGGCTAAACTCATCAAAAATCTTGACAAGGTTTCGACGCTGGATAGTATTCATACGCACAAAATATTAATGTATTCTGATGTATTATATACATTTTGTGAATCGTATCTAAACTGACAAAGATAACTTTGCGTTAAAATACTAGTAAACTGTCTTCCTATGCACACAGTTCGAACCAAACTTATAGTGCAGTACTAGCTATATACGACGTCGATCAATTCTAGACAGAATAAATAAATCATTCATAACTCAGACCAATTGGATGTGATTGATATTCTTCTTGTCGGGAAAATATTTTTTTGTACGAGTAATTGATTGTCAAACTGTTTTTTCTACGTACCACGTGACCTTTGCGCCTCATAAGCTGACGGTGCCAAACATTTTTCTTCCATTGCGCACTGTAGGTAATATAAATGCCTGTCTTGTAGGAATGTTGTTGTTTCTAGCATGTAAATGCTAGGCTCTAAATCGGGTAGCGCTGTAAAAAGAAAAACGATGACAAAAATAACGGTAAATATTCTGTTTATTACAACCACTTAGGAAAATGTCTACATTGGTTAGTGGATATACTGCAGAATCATGCATAAACGGGTTCAATTGTCATGGGAGTATAACTTGATAGATAGGATATTTAGCGGGTAAATCCTGTGCTCCTTGCACAAACAAGATTCACTTTTGTGCAATTTTGAATAAAACCTTGTACATGAGACCGGCAGAAAGGCACGTGACTTACATGATGCACAGATGACGCCCGCCACGGACTGGGAACTCGTGCACTGTATGCTCATTTCATGGTCCTCCCACTCACAGTCCTCTAATCGCTTCTCCATGCCCTTACACCGGACTCGGGAGAAGTACTTCTTCATGTTGCTTCCACCAAACACTGCCCTCTAAATAGCAAAAGACAAAACATGCATTAACATATGGTATCTTTTGCTTGTTTTAAGACAAAGTTAAAATTTCATTAAAAATTTGCTTAAACATTTATGAATAAAGAATGTTCCTTTCGTTGGGATTGTTAATTCGTTGGTAAGAAGTTATCAAAATTAAATCAACGAAAATTGGGCAACCGCGAATTTTAATGATTCAACGGTAGTATTTAAGGAGAGAGTTTTCTATTTTCATTTACAGCACACCTTTATAGCTTGTTGTCCGTAGCCTGCGTTCATGTCACGACAGGCCACCATCGCTTCCTTGATTGTCCAGTGATCGCCACAGATCACACCCCATTCTTCTCGGTCTTTCGATCGGACTTCGAGTCTTCCACGATTCGACTGCGATCCTGCCAACCTCACATCGAGTTTCTGAGGATGAAAATGTCTTATTTCGTTAATTTATCACGGTGTACAAAAATCCTTTGTAACTATTTTCTTTATTGATAGTGTAAATGCAGGTATTATAAAGGTGACATACCAATATTACTATCATGCATAAAAAAATTATTGAAAAAAATGAATAAAATTACATGTTATAACTAATCACTTAATTTTTAAAAATATTTTTCCAAGTTGATTTTGTGTTTCATCTATTATATTATACAATGAAAACCTATCCCATTTACTCTGATATGTATTTAAATGACACTGAAATATATTACGTTACGCAGCACAATCAAAAATTTATTTTCAAAGTGAGTATCAATGCGTTTGTGCACATATAATAACCTTTGATCCATGCGCATGCCTATTCCTGTGGTGATTGCCCCGTGCATGTTCCCTAGTGATATTTAGATCAGAGCTGATCATGATATTGGATGAAGAAGAAGCGTCTTCATTTCGAGATCTTATGGTGCCCCCTTCTCCCCCAAAAGACAACTGCCTAGTTGCTGGCGCGGGAACCTGACCAGGGGAAGGATCGTCTGCTTTCAATCGATCACGAGCTTTGATAATGGCATCCCTTCTCATCTGATAATACTCGTCCTCGTCTATTTTTATTGCTCTCTGACCAGGCTTGGCAACGGAAACGCCACCCGATCGCGAAAGCATCACCCACATGTTCAGTTCATTGTCTTTAATCCATTTACTAGCAACGAGCTCAACAGAGAAGACTTCATCCTCGTATGCACTGACTGGCGCTGGTGCGGCAGCTTCTGTTGTTGTGGTTGTTGTCTTTTTGGTTGTTGTTGTTGTTGGTTTTGGTGTTGTTGTTGTCGTCGTTGTTGTTGGTTTCTTAGTTGTTGGTTTTGGTGTTGTCGTTGTTGTTGGCTGTGTTGTGGTTGTTGTTGGTTTTGGTGTTGTCGTTGTCGTCGTTGGCTGTGTTGTGGTTGTGGTTGGTTTTGGTGTTGTCGTCGTTGGTTTCTTAGTTGTTGTTGTTGTTGGTCTCTGTTTCGTAACAAAATCATCGTAACGTTATAAAAAGGTCAATTTAATTTTAACCATATTTGATGATAATAAACATACACTTATATACATACATGTGATACACATCACCATCACGATCATATAAAACATGCTTACGTTGTGCAGTGTGCATATGGTCATTTCTCAAAGCAGGTAGATAGAGTCAATAATACACACCCATAGTAGAGTGAATGTTGTCTTTGAATAGTTCCTACCTTTGTTGTAGTTGCGGGGATCCTTCCTCTATCTACTATCTGATTGTTTTCAGTGTTTCCGCTGTGACTTCCTGACGCGTCATTTAACGGAGATCTGGTAATTTCATTTGGAATGTTTCCTTCCCCTTTTTGTTTTATAATTTCTGTTCGACGTTTCTTATAATACTCCTCTTTTGTTATTCGGCTTGGCCGTTGTCCTGGTTTTGCAATTAAGATTTCCTCACGGTATGTTAACAGAACCCAGCACTTCAGAAGTGGGTCTTTAATCCATTGTCGACTTGGCAAATTAATCGAGTAAACCTCTTCGTCATATCTGTTAGGACCAACTGGTGCCGGGGCGGCGGCCACATCGTTTTCTTTGGTTGTGGTAGGTCTAGAAGTCGAGGTGGACTCTTTCAGTGGCGATGCTGTTGTGATGACATCCCGGTCCTTGGTTCTTCTCGTCTCGGTATATTCGGCATCATACTGCAAATGAGATCTTCTTGGCTGGCTTCTTGACCCAGCTGTACTTTGAATCGCATTGCCATCAGCATCCTTAGCGTCATCCTCGTCGCTTTCATAATCTTGATTATCATCATCATCAATATCATCTTCATCTTTGTCATCGAAAATGATGCTATTGTTCGAATATCTTTCAATAACTGTATGGGTCTCCTCCTTGTCCTCGTCTTCAATGCGTTCTATAGCGTTGATAGCTCTACTGGTTGGAATGATATTGTTAATGGCAAGATCAACGATGGCAACGGTTGATTTTTTGGTGGTTTGTGTCGTCTGTTTTGCTGTTGTTGTGGTTGTCGTTTTTGTGGTTGTTGTAGAAGGTGTTGTTGTAGAAGTTGTGGTACTATGTGGCAAGCAGACGACAGCCGCCGACCGACTGTATCCGGAACAGTACCTCTGGTCCCTCTCTATGCCCCATTGTCTGGGATGGCACTGGTCAAGTCTGCTCTCTCTTCCCCTGCAGCGCAAACCCGTAAGCCACCTTAATGCTGAAAATAAAACAAAACAGTTAAGACACCAACTAATCAATAATACTTGCCATAAAAAATATATATCCATAATTGTTTGTCATCTTTGACATAATTTATATCTCCATATTAAGACTTTTTGTTTACTTAACAATTAGACGAGAGGTACACAAAAGATTCTAATTGATGTACGTGTTTAAAGATAGTCTACTCGTATTTTAAACCCTGTTAATTAGACCAGTTAAAATAATTGCACTTGCTTTAAAGTTAAAGACTAATAGATTACATCTTTCGTGCTTTCATTTTCAAGAGTGGCTAATAGTGACATATAACGCATCTTTTAACGAATCAAATGTATCTGTTTATCTTTGAATGGAAACGAAACCTTGTACGCTGAAAACGATACACCCGGACCACCTTTAAAGAATTTAGAAACACTTTGTATACACCCGAGTAAGAGTGCAGTTATAATCCAGCTCAGTGACAGCTTCGACAAACATAATCCATGCACAGGAATACACAACATTTCATAAAAAGCCCAACAACTCTTTACATACTCATTTAAAGAATTCTTGTCTCATGGCGTGTTGATTCTAATGAATCGTCCAATAGCAGTACCTTTAATTTTTTTTTTCTGACAATGAAAAAGGAGGAGACGGGTGTATAAAACATGGGCAATCTACGGCATGGATCTGACCAACCCTGGTAATTCAATCCCGTGGTAGGCGATATGGAGAAGGGGGAAATCTAAGCTACCCTCGACTATCGGACTTCAATCAAACAACATCGAACGTGTCTCTTCTATTTAAAACAAGATAACATTCAATATCAAAGTTCAAAGGCATAAATAGCATGAGCAAGGTTTTTTTTAGGGTTGTTATAGCTTTTTTTTAAAAATATTTCTAAGCTTCTTTTTTCCCTAATTTTTTAAACTTTACGTATCTGTGCAGTTTTACAATACATGGACAGTTGAAAAGGGGAAAACGCAATTGTGCAGTACATTTTCATTGACAATTAATAAAAGATAGTGTGAATGTGACTGATTTACCACAACATAGCTTTAAACGAGTAATTAATCCCTTAATCAACACTAGGAAGAAGAGTATACTGTCTTTCAATGCAGTCGTATCATGTTTTGCAGTATGTCTTAATACAATGTTTAAACGTCGCTCGGTTGAAGAATGCACCTAATGATTTCTGAGGTGCATATTTAAACAGCATGATTGACGTTTAGATTATCTTGCAAATTGTTATCTTACAAAAAAGGACGAAGCATCAGTTTCAGACAAAATTTGATAAGCTGACTGACTATATTCCTTAATTTTGATACTTTCTGACAAAACGCACGTATACAAAAACGCACCAGACAGAAGAAGATTCAAGACCTTTTAATCCATACCCTTGATATTCAGATATAGGTTATTGATAGCAAGATATAGAGCTAGACCTCAACAATAAAACCAGCAAAGAATACAAAAGAGGACCTGTAGACAGATCAAAGGTTATATAATTCTTTGGCACATCTTCAGCATACAATACCCATTTATCACGCACAGCAAAGTCACCGTAAAATAAAATTTATGAATGAACTAGACGTTTCATTGTAATATCTGTCAAAAGTTTATGAATTGACCCTTTGTTTCACATTAATCTAGGAGACAGCTCCGGGTAAGCATAGCACGCCACGGATCGCTGGAATCGCATGGTTCTTATCAAAGTTTGAAGAGATAAATCGGGATGGAAGATAGAAGAGTTTGGACATTGAATACCAAAGGTTAAGCTTCGGGGTTAAGTTTGATTCTTCCCTCTGTTAATGGTAGGTGTGGAACTTTATTAGGCGTAAACACGAGGATGACATCCCATTGTTCGCTCTTTGTTTCTGCCTTTGCCCCAAGGACTGATGTAGAAAAATCTTTGTCATATTGATTTGAAAGATTATGAAATTTTGTTCAGTATGACAATCACGGTCTGAGATTGGGGAGCAATATATTTCATCAGAAAGGGACCACACAGTCTTTAAACTGCGTGGGACATTTCCTGAACAATGCAGCAACACTTGGTTTTTGTAAAGCGCAGAAATTCATATTTTTGTTAAAACTGCATATTAATGCATTCCGCTCCTAAAACAAGATTCGTTTTGTTTCTTTCTTTTCATTTTGGTTTGCTATTAATATGACAAAATATGCCGTTTAATGAATTATTAAACCGTCAGACAAATTCACTTTAAAAACATGCCTTTGAAATCTCAGACGAAATCAGATTAAAAGGGTAATATTAATCTAAAAATATTAAAGAAGGAATATTATACACGACAAAATCATCGTCTAGAAACTGAGGAGGGGGTTCAAAACTAACCCCTGACATCTGAATTGCTCAGCAAAAAATTAACCACGAACTTAGAACTATAAAAACAAGGCCCGTTTGTTTGTAAGAAATTCCCGTGTCTGCCTCGTAAAATACTTAAAAGCAACAGATGTTTAATTTCTCTGTTTTGGTTTTTTATCTATATCAAAATGAGATTTGACCCATGTCTAAGGAGAATGTGAAAATGAGCGCTTACTTTTCACTTGATATAGAGAAACAAAAATTGAGATAACTTCTTGCTCGAGGTTTAATTTCAGCAATTTATTTTAAATTTTCTTTGCAATGAACTTATCTGAGTGACGTTTTTGTGATAAATGCAAACGATGTTTATCTTTTTCCCCTAGACAATATTATTGCACTTTTTCCTCTTCAAATAAAAATATAAAAAAAAGTTTTTGTTAAGTTTGCAGAATGTCAATGAATGTTCCAGAATGTTTTTTTAATATTTGAATACACGTGTAGATTCGTGAGCAAAACGTTCTTATTATGTTCTTGCATATTAGTTCTCTTTCCATTACTAGCATCAGTACACGTTAATTATTATTTCTACTGATGACGACTTCGATGATAAAAATGAAGAAGAAGAAGAAGAAGAAGAAGAAGAAGAGTTGTTTTTAAAAACATCAAAATTTGATTACAATTCAAAACATTCACAAGCAGCGCCAGGAACGTTCACTGTCAAAAATGCAATTTGGGAAATTTTATCTGCTGACGATTGCGCATTTCAATGAAAACGCTGTAACGGCAGATGATAAAAATATACTGTCTCAGTCGCAATGTTAACTTTAGCCGACATCTTCAAAACAACATAATAAATCATTCGTTAACATAACGAAACTAGGGGTTCGTTTTACAAAAGAGCTCACAACTTTGACATATATTTTTTTCGTTCTTAAGAGAGATTCATAGAATGTGCATGTATTTGAACAAAACCACACAGTCCCAAGTATTTAATACAGGTAGCTAAAATAAAATTTTGTACTGCTTCTAAGTTGAAACAGGGTAGCTGATAAATGATGCTAATTTCTAAATTTGGCCGAAAGTTACAAGTTCTTTTGACAAAAGCTGCCCAGTTGGCCAATTTCTAAATTGGTTGAAGTTTTGTCACACTTCAATGAGATGCCGTATGTTTTGCGAAGTTATTGAATACATTTACCATGACAAGATATAAAGTGAACCAGAGGAAAGAAAATTGCAACTGTGAAATAAATGTTTATTCGATCTGCAAAGAATTTCCGTTCCGCCCTCGCATATTTCATAGAACACTCAGCTATTAGTAGATAACATGTTTTTTGCACAATGTATGTGGTTTCATACACAAAATATTTGATTACTCATGAAATAAGCGTTCATTGCATGTCATTCACCATTTTGTTTTTGTTTGAATATGTTCCATAAGCTATTTGGTTTGATGGTCAACTAATTAACCATCAGATCTGCTTAAAACTTTGATGTATGATTTTTTTTACCATACACTAACATTTAGTAAAGAAAAAATCCAAATATTTTAGCTTTAGGAATTTCAGCATTTCCAGAGCTCTCTTCTCTAGAAGGAGGTAAATAAAGCCTAAAAATGGCCACGACCATCCAGCCCTCTTAAATTATGAAGATACCGTACGACCATGCATTTGTACATTTTATCGCGATCGGTTGTTCGAATCCTTGTTGGGCACAGTTTATTTTTTTTTTTCATTTATACATGTAATTGTGTACATTTTGTTTCAAACAATTCTATATTTGGCTCTTTGATTTTTTTTTTTACAAGCTCATATGTAAAGTTTGTGACTGTCATTTTATTAACCTAATTATACCGTATCATTCCTTAAACTATAGTTACTCAAACTTGTTAATTGTAGGATTGCACAATTTTCATAGATTAAACTTCGATTAAAATTCCGATTCCTTGGGGACAATAATTTTCGAAAACGTCGTGCGATGATACAGTATACTAATTCAAAATAATGCATGTCAATTCTCGTAGACTGCCAATGTAATAAAGGTTCGTGGTTATATAATTTGGATAATTTGCTTGTAAGTAAAATGAATATCGTGTTTCATTATTCGCCATGGATTTTAATTGGAAAAGGAGATAACTCTTCATGTCAACGAAAACTAAATCACCGCGAATTTTACAGATTCTACACTAATCGAGGGTATGGCGCTTTAGAATTTTACTGCAAATTTAAAATAAAGCAAGAACACAATAATTATACTACTGAAGTTCTTACACCATAGTAGTAGCAGTTCTCTATAGGAGATGTACATGTATTTGCTCTTGTCTGGTGATATAATGAATAACAGCTTATCGTAACCAAAGCAGATAGAACATCAGATGGCCAAAACATAGTGAAGATACATTGCGTCAATTAACTGTTCACTTAACAATTAGAGTTAGTGTAAGCTGCAGTGATTCTATTATTTGGTCAAAGGAGGATTTAATTTTAAAACAGAATCGTCTCAATAACCTCTTTAATGAAAAGGACATATTCTGTAAAAATTGACTAAGCTCATTTTTTTTTTATAAATTTACAATGTTTTCTTTTTAAATCCTTATTAAGGGATGTGGCCCAAATTTAAGCTAAGTATTTAAAATTTCTTTTTATTTCAATGGTAAAATACTTAAATAAGGCAGTTCAATTCCCAAACGAAATCTATCTTGTTTGTAACTCGACAACTAAAATTCATATTTTGGTTACTCAGTAAGAATACCTTAATAAAGCTTCTAATCATTAAAGATAGTTGAAAAAAGAGATTCAAAATTTTATGTTTAAAACGTGCCCCGTTATTACATTTTTTTTAATTGGGTAAGAAAATTCTTAAATACCTGACTGAAATCTCGCACAAGCAACTGTATTCTGAAGCTAATGTTAGATACCGGTACTTGACCGAAAAATAAAACACGAGTTGAGTGTCAAAAAAATTTTTACTGGGGTAAATCTTATTTTCATCTAAAGCGAAAAGGAACCAGAAATCAGATGATACAAGCATTCCGTTATCATTATGATAATGTTTACCACCGACGCAAAAATTATTAAACAAATACCATATCATGACAAAACGCTTATCAACTGCATGTTATGCATGAATCAATGAATGGGTAGCAAAGCGAAATTTGTGGGGGCGTCTTATCTGAAGTATCTTACTATATTTACGACTAAGCAAATTCTTCAAATGGAAAGAAATGTCGAACAGATGTAAAGCTGCAACATGCAATGCTGTTACAAAATCGTGATGGTCGTAATAGAAATTTACTCCTAAATTTCAAAAGTTTCGCAATTGTTGTTCACAAGAAAAAGAAATCAAAGCCTAAAGACCGATTGTAAGGTGTATGCACTAATCATTTAATTATACAAAATAACTCTTGAGATAAACTTTAAATTTCTTGCACGATATTAATTGGTCGTCGTCGCCATAGGAATTTTGTGAAGAAAATTGAGGTGGGTATTTTTTATTTATTCAATAGAAGCAGACGACAGACATGCAAGAGAGAAAGTTATCTGTACGTGAGTTTTTGCATCTGGCGGGAACATATTAAAAACTACTCAGTGCGTACTAAAATGGCTGTAACACAACAATACAAAGACTTTCGGTTTTAGAAATCTCGAGAAGTTCTACATGTAACTTATCACATACACCAATTAGAGCAAGGATTAATTTACACTTGACTCAAGTAATTACATTACATAATTTTCAATTCATCGCACAGATACGCAACGACAATATCACACAAACGTGGTTCGGCTCATTAAAAAAGCAGATTGAGAATGTCTATCTAGCAAATAGTGCAGAAAAAGCTAAAATTTATCCAAAGTACATTTATACGCAGTTCACTTAAAATGCTGAATGTAACAAAATAGTTTTTAATTCGGACTTTTATATTACCAGTCGTAAAACATTGTCATTTTAATAAATTACATATACCGGTACCTTTCTTATACGACTTGACAAAATCGTCTCTATTTCAAACCCTGTTAGGATATTGTAGTGATCGACGTGCCCCAACCCAGAATATGTCGTAATGACGTAAAATTTATTTGATGACTCGCTTTTTTCGCGAACGGGGTTCAAACTCACGACCTTCTTCTCGCGACGTACTCTACTTTATCAAAGTCCGTCACCTTATAGCATTAAAGGACCAAACACAAGTTTTCGATGTATATCAAATATTTTGATCTTCTGTCCCAGACAACGGTGGCAAGACAGGACTTATGAATGATTTTTACGTTATTACAAACGAGATCAAAGGGTGAATACTACAACGAGACTTGAAACAAAAACGCGCTGACTTGTGACCCTAAAGGTCACCAAAACGCTTTATGAAGACTAAAATTACATTTGGATTTTGTTTGATGTATATTCAAAATTGCAATAAGTTTGACCCCAAAAGACATGGTTCAGACTTAAATGTCGGTTTGTTTAACGCATTTTATATTTATCTCTAAAAACGCTCCGTGTTCCAAATAGAAAAGTAGACCGATAGACTACAGAACGATATTACATTGTTTTAAAGGATTCATGAATATTCATAACTTGAGACAAGTGTTAACCAACTATGTTTACCATTTTCTCTTCGGTTTAAATACCATTTTTTTTTAAATTTACGGTTCTCTTCAAAATGTTCTACAGCCATACTATGAAAGCTAAAACTCATTAACATTGATATCATTTTAAGCCAACAAAAATATTCAAGGACTGAATCAGCGATATTTGGTCGTCTTTTACGATTTGATATCACGTAGATTGTAATTTTTAAAAAGAAAATAGCATAAACAAATATTTTAAAAACAATCCAATAGCAAACCAGGGTGTTATAAGGAAGCGTGTACTCACTTCGCCCGGGTCCGAACGGGCTGTACCGCAGAGACTGCAGCGCTCGCTGGAAGCCCAGTTGGTGGCAGGCTACGTTCCCGTCCCTGATATCCCATCCCCTGTCACAGATGCTTCCCCAGCGGCCGTTGTGGTAGATAAGGACTGTCCCCTCATTTTTCGTGGAGCCTCCCAACAGTCGAAGGTCTCCGTCTTTGAATTCAGGAACTGCATTGATTAAGGGGATAAGTCCAAAACACACACACAATATTCCGAACATTTTGGTGAATTCCAACAGATATTTTCAGAAATGTTGTCAATTCTTTCGGTGCAAGGTGTTTGATGCACAGATTGTTCGAAATCGGGGCAGGCTGCTTCTCTCGAAGACCAGGCAATTAGTGGTTCCTAATTAGTAGCGCGTGCATATTATGCAGAATTTAAATCCACCAAATCGCTGACCCATGCCAAACCACGAGGTTGAAATTTGAACAGTTTTACCTAATTCTTCTTTTTTCGTTCTCTCTCTCTACCCTAATTTAAATGGCCTTAATTCTTCCAATTCCACAGATGTATCGAGAGAAAGAAATCAAAGGCCACTGTCAAACGATACCTCCAAATATACCACATAAAAAGAAATTCGAGTAATATCGATACATTATCCAGATCTTAATTGAAAATATAACAGATGCAGCGGATTAACACGTATGCGGCAATTAGACCCCGTTATCCTTAGCTGACTTTGCATTAAGATGTTGGAGCTAGGAATGAGAAATTTGAATAAGAACAGGAGATTTGAAAACGATAGAAGCATCATTGTGATCCCATGTTATGATGCTTTAGCGATATTACGTAACGCCGATGATCTAGGAGGAGAGACATTTACGAGGGCGTCCCAATATTAAGGCAACCTCTCTAGATTCCAAAAGCAGCGCGCAAAAGAAGTTTACAGGGTTTATGAGTTCAACACAAGACATAAATGAGTTAACTGCATCCGCCTCATGGTGCATGTGCGAATAGGTATTACAAAAACAAATTTCGATCGCTGGAGTAGACCTATAAAAATGTCAAGAACACCTCCTGAAGCAGTAAATAAAACGTAATTCATGGCTCCTTTTTTGCTCCATTGAAAAAAAAATGATCAGAATAATCTTCCGAGTCCCATGATGGATTATCGTTAAGGGTTTACATGAATATGTAAACGGCGACAGGTGCCCGTGAAGATTCGACAACAGGATCAGAGGAAATCGAACGCACCCTGGACTTTGGTGCCACGGCCGTTGTTGACATAGTGAGATACAAAGACACGGGGGAAAACATCAAGGTCGTGGTTTTTTGTACCCCCGGACAACTTCCTCAAACTTTGCATAACACGGTCTCTATACATCTGTCAGACCTGGTTATCCTATGGGGTCGAAAATAAAACTTAAGTCTAAATATTTGTCCTTGTTCAAATATTTTCCTGATTGCGTACATATATTAGTCATATAGTTTACTTCACTGTGAAAACATATCATCCCTCTTATCATCAACTTTGAAAAGTGGTTTCTGTCAAATATTTCGCACTGACAGCTAAAAGCCAAACGAGTTTATGATAATGATTTAGAATCTTGTGCAGAGAGAACGTTGGGGTTCATTGAGGTATGGGATGCATGCTCCTGCTAGTGAATCAAACTCACGACCTCAGTCGGTGTACAGTCGACCTCTGTCCGATGTGTCGATGACCCCGTGTATATAATCCATTACATCCCTAGGATTAACGTGTGCCCCCGACCTAAACAGCCAGCGAAAACTGTCTCTGTATGTTATTATTTAACTATTAATACTTATAGTAAGAAACTGTTGTTTTGTCACTAGGAGTCTGAGGGTGATAAAAACACAAAAAAAACCAATATTTTCGTTATTACATTTGAAAGAATATTTTAGTAATAATCGAAATGCTGCTGAATTCTAGGACCCATACATGCATCTAGAATATAGAATATAGGAAACCAAGTTTTCAACAACAAAAAATAATGATAATAGATCAAATCATTTGAACTGTAAGTCCCCTCTCTCTCTCTCTCTCTCTCTCTCTCTCTCTCTCTCTCTCTGCGTGATAAAATTCTAATATTCCCGTGAATTTATTTAACAGACAAGCAATTTTCTTCATCATGTCTATTAAAAAATCTCCGCTCGCTCAGCAACTTCAAGCAAAGGGGGTATTGTTACCCAAGTGTCTTGTTTTCACATTAAAACGCATTAAAGACCCTGAAATTGATCCTACCAGACAGTGTCTTCTTCCATTATGAATCAACCGAACGTAATGATTTATTATCATCAGCGCAGGTTCGGTTAATCTACAAAGCGCGATTCCTCCGTTTTCGTATGCGACACGAACAAAAGATGAATTTAAGATAAGATATAATTACAAATGATTTTTTGAAGGGGAAAAATTTGGCAATTGCTACAAAGACCCAAGAAATTCCAAAGGCCAGAGATGAATCGAAGACATATATATCTATCGGACAAAGAGGAATTGTTGTCTAGGAAACGAATCTATATTACATGGATACTTGTACATGTATTTGTCTTCATTTAAAAAAAAATATGACGTTGCAGTTATTTTTTGTGAAGTCAGAGGTTTGTAGCCAAAAAAGATTAACATGGGTAAAAAATAGAATGTTATCGTTCCGATCTCGTTATCAAATTCTGACGATGGCGAGAGAAAATGTGGGTAAATCGGGGTTCCTTTTCAGGCGAGTTCACAAGGATGACGAAAGCGCAAGAAAACATCAAGAGAAACTCAATACAGGGCCCAAGATTAAGGCGTCTCTAATTAGAAGAAGTGCAACAGATAACTGCTTTACTTGTTGCAGATTGTGATCAGAAATCTTAATTTCATATGTCAAAGCTGCAAATATCTGCTTAATCACGTTTGACTTTAATTGGAGGAGAAAAGCATCGGATGGATTAAGATTTCTTTGGAAAGTTCTAGATCAAATGAAACAAAATGGAATTTATTTTCTAATATAATGTGACCTCTTGATATTTCGAATTATTCTAAAGAAAATTTGTTCATTTATTATTGAAATGAAAATATCAGATATTTCGTGAATTTTTTTTTTCACCTGTCTTTTAAATAACCTAAAATAAGGATCTATCTTTTTTCATTGCACGTTTAAAGAAATTATACGATTGCAGTGCATTCGACATTCCGTTAGTTTGTTATTAATTGCAAAAAGGGAGGAGATGAACCATTTAATTTCTTTTACACCTGGTCTTGAAGTGTGCATTGTTAAATCAACTTAGTTCTTGTTTCACAAAATATGTAAAATAAACAGCATAATTATATTACACTGAAAATAAAAATAAAATCTGCAATATTAAACGATATCAAGGTCCCTTTATAGCAGAACAGGAATATTTATTTTTGATGCAGAGCCCAAAACAGAAAAATATGAAATACAATACCCACAAAAATCGTATTAAGAACATTAAAAAAAACTTTCGTTACAAGAAGAGTACATGTGTTTGGAGTAACGCCTTTTATAAACCACTTATTAAATTAACCCCTTAATTTCTAAGTTCTCTTCTTTTTCTATTTTGATACACCTTGGTGTGAAACTCAAAGTTATCCAATTATTCCAATCTTTTAGATCTGCCCATTCATGAAAGAGTCACCACTATAGCCCAGATAATTCTTTGGTAATATTTCTTTATTTGAAGAATTTCAAAAAAAGACTGAGAAATTTGCTGGAATAACAATTTCACTGTCGATTACAATGTACAGTAAAAAATATTAAATAGGAATATATTTTTGTTTTGAATGGAGACAGAGAATTATGTAACATTTTGCCAAAAAGGCCGCAGATCTAAAACAACCCACTTCATCTTTTTGCACTAGATATACTGAAATAACATTTTAAACTTTTATACCGCGTGAACTGGAATATTAATTCTGTTATTTCCCCCTGCCCTCCTTCCATGCACATAAATCTTTTATATATATCATTGCCAAAATAACTCTTTGCTCTAATTGACAATATAATGACTTGTTTCAATAATAAATGCGAGAGGATTTCGATTTTTTATACGATATATAACGGCGGTAATAATGACTTCTAAAGACAAAAGGTTTTATGCTGTTTTTATTTAAACACAGCTGTACATTTCTTTAATTCAGACAGAACAACATTTTCAACATTCAGCTGAAGCACCCATCGTTTGTATCAGTGTTTTATAGTTTACATTTTATTATCTTGGAGTCGTCGATTAAACGGATAATATTACAAAACATTAAAAGCCAGCTTTATAAATAAACTGCTTCGGAGATTCAAAATACACATTTTATATCCTATAATCTTGATTACACGATAAAAATATTTACCAAAACAGCCAGAAACTGATCTCTGGTTTTGCTAATTGTGCACAAAGTCCATGAACAACTTCACAATACATGGACATGTAGTCGTAACAAATTGAATTGAAGTATCGGTACCTGAAACGACCGAATGCGTGATGACACAACAACGCTAATTATTTGTTGCGTCCTTGGTTCGAATCCCACAGTGGAAACGTAGAGTTTGGTCCTCCGGTGTCACTCAATATCTCATCGTACAGTTTTATTTCTAATCATCGTAAGGATACGGCTAGTATTTTAAGTCTTTTAACTGAATCTCAGGACAGTCCTAGGTTTATTGGTTAAATAACAACTTTCAAGAATCTAGTTGATTTGATTCATTGGTCTTGGCACATTTAGTCAGAACTTTGTCCAGTCTGGTGATGAACAAGTCTATGTCACGTGACGTCATTCCAATGGCCGCCGCTGCCGTGAGATACGGGCTTCCGTAATCATCACAGTGGGCCCCAAAACTTGTAAATGTCCGCCCACAGATTTCACTTTTCTTTTCATCGGCGGGAATCACCCTATATAGACAGGAATTACGTTAAACAAATACTGGTATAGGTTTATAATCTTATCAACCGCGCACTACACGTAGTATTTTATATCTTTTAATTTTTTTCTCCTTGTTTAACCTAATTAATTGTTCCATATTCATTCCAATACCCATAAAAATTATGTTAAATTATGGCTAATTTATATAAGTCCTTAAACGCTTGAGGAATATTTTTTGTAACGAATCATATTTTATATTAAGAAGCACTGAAAACGAATGACGTCAGATTTGGGAGCCTCCAACTATGCAACATACGGATTGATTGTAGGATATTTTACGTATAGCACTATAACTCACTTTATATGAATTCTTCGAGAAAAATGTAAATCGATAGAGTAAATGCTCTCTCTTTGTTTTCCAGGGACATTGCAGAATTTATGACTCAAATGTTAATGTGGGTTTAATTTTCTTCTTCAACATTTCCTTCAACTGTTATACAAAATTAACATGAACAACAGAGAAGGCATTTAATACGTGTAGTTTAAAATAGTCCCATTTTGCAAATGAACTTCTTCAGTTCATTCAAGTAGCTAAAGGTGCCCTCCCCCATTTTTGTGAAAAAAATGATATGACAAATTCATGATACACATCCCCTAGCCCCCCCCCCTCCCTTCCCCCAAAGGATTAGAAATTTAAAGTTTGGTCAGGTCACTGTTTTCCACTTTTTTTGTTTTGTTTGTCAAGATGTTGGGGTACCCCCCTTTGAGCTTTTAGAAATGTAGAGATTTTTACAGTATTAGTACTCTTACAAAAAATGGAAAAAAACATTCATTCAAAGAATTTTACACTTTGTAATTAAAAAAAGAACAGAAAAAAAAAGTTTTGATTAAAAAATGTATTTACAATAATTCAACTCAAAATTACAGTAGATAGGGAACACATATACACTATAATTGAAAAGTCTCAGTTTCCAGTGTTACTTTATTGAGAAAGAGTCTAAATGTTCCAAGTGCTTTGTGTAAATGATATATAATATACATGTACCTTGTTCCTGAAACAAGTCGTGTAAACAATTTGGAGCCCAAGTCTGTGACAGTCTCCTCTGTATTGCACTGGAATGTTTGTAAACTCATGCCTGAAATTAAATGAATTAAACATTGCAGCTCCAAAAGTGCAGGTATCATTGTAATATCAGTAGAGGAAATATGAAATAACATCAAATGTTACACAAAACAACAATCTCCTTTGTTTGTTGATTGCAAAGATAAAGGAGTCATTAAACCTAAACTCAAAACCTTAGTTCCCAGATCTGTAAGGAAACTGAGTATTAAATAAACCGTGTGAAATTAATAGTCTGATAGATTGGGCTAAATATGGAAAAAATAATAAACCTAAAGATTTGCAAATAAATCAACTTACCCATTGAAATGCCATTGTGAGGTGTAGACAGTAAACGTTCCCCATGCTTTTGGGCACACTCGCTCAGTTTTTCCTGTAATGCTTTGTAGTTGGATTTCCTCTCCTTCAGGAGATCCTTGTAACCTTTGACGCCCATACTGAGAAGGGTGATCAGTAGGTCTGTGGAGGGTGAGGAGGAAGCCCTACCTGTAATAATAATCATGCATGAATTGTTAATTACGCTATGACTTTGAACACACCGCTCAACCTTCTTTATACATATATATAAACTGCAGTAATCTATGTTGTCAATGACATAAAATGACATTTGCATAGACTGCATAATAAATAGAAAAATTCATAAATCGATTTTATTTTTCAATTTCGATAGTCAGACATGCACATACAGAATATTTGAACAACATGACTGCCAACATGAAACTTTAGATCACATTTACCAGGATAGCATTTGCTGATGTGTCGAATAAGGTTGTCATCAAAGCCCGCTATGACTGACCCACCAACAGGTACCATGAAGTTCTTGTCTGTGCTCTGAACAAATACATCCAGTCTGGATCGAGATGCCTTCAGTAAACAGAATAGAAAATGACTGCAAAGTACTGTAAACGTATTACATTTGGCTGTGTATTCTATTTAGTGTTTTTGGCGGAAAACGGCTTCCGCTAAATCAAGTACATCGCAAAATGTAAAAAATATAAGTAGATAAATAGGTACATTTAGAAATGCGCCAAATCAAATCTAGCTAACTTGTTAAAAAATCATATTCCGCCAAATATCGTACATATAATACATTTACAGTATTACATGTCTGTATGTAGACATTAATACAAATAAAATAATGCCTAATACGGTGAACATAATTCTAAAATTTATTACATTAAATTTGTGTCAAAAAAAGTCTGCATCTAGCACATACCATATACATTTACAAGGTTATTTTTGCCCTGGGTTTTTTTTCCACCCTTCTACACTTGCAAACAATTTTATTACATGTAATAGATTTTACTAAAATCCCAATTCTCAACCATATTTTTTTTTCAATTATCAGCCAAGTTAAATATTTTATTTAGCTTATTTAGAAAATTTCCTTGACATTTGTCACAAGTGGCCTTTTCCATATTTACTGAAATAGCCCCCCTTTCACTCACCTGTTGGATAAGATGGGTGCATTTTGAACATTGTAAACCATAGGCATTGTTCACTACATGTGGAATGTCTTGTGATTTGCAAATTTCCCCTATCTCTTCTAATCTGTAATCAGTTCAAAGATAAAAATTTAAGACATACATCTACTGTATATACACTACATAGGGGTTCGTGGTGTGAAAAAAACCCCATTTCCAGTCGGCAAGCAATGTTTTGATGCTGTCTGTGCAGATGGAAGAGAAATAAAGACAAGCATGTCAAATATGCTTTTGTTGATAAATGATCATAGAAGAGAATGGTAGTAAGCACTTTACGACTGCATTAAATTGATCTGCGAAAATGATTGCAATTCACAGAAGGGGGTACTCCAGGTCATTCGGAGTTATTGTATAACTCGCAGAAGGGTCATTCGGAGTTATTGTTTACAGGGTTATTTTCGCCCCGTGTTATTTTACCCCCTTCTTCGAATGCAAACAGTTTCGCCCCATCTTCAATTTGCCCAGACAATGTTGTGTTTAAATATAGATAATTGGAATTCCATCTGACAACGAGGGCGAAAGGGACAAAAATAAAATGGAGGCGAATCAAGTAGATACCTAGTGTTATCATATACTATAGGGTAAACCTTTTCACAGAAACAAGTGCCTGTGTGACATACTTATCAGGAACTCTGGGGGCGAAGCAGCTAGTGGTGGTCAGGATACACAGAATATTCCCTGCCCCTAGCTCCTGGACCTTCCTCTGGATTTCCTCTAGGTTTGTTCTCAGCTCTTCTCCCTCTCTCACATTCTCAATGACCACCAGCTCAAACCCTATAGAGCAATATGACACATCTTTACATGTATATACATGTACTATGACATAAACAATATTACAAAATTTTCAATCACCAGCTACCAATTAATACACTACATTTTCTTGATATGAATTCAATTTTACAAGATTTTATAGTCTACATAAGGACAATTATTTATCTTTTGTATTTAATGACAAAAACCTGAAGTGACAATGGATTTGATGCATGACTTCTGGTCAATTCGAGGCCACAGAACATATTTTGCATTTGGTCTTTTTTGTCTAAGTGAAAGTAGACTTAATGCTATACTCATTCCTGTTGCCATGGGAACTACAAAACAGCTGCTTGCTTGAATGCCTAAAAACAAGATATAGAATTTTAAATAAAAAAGACTCTTCTAAAAATAAATAATTTTTACATTAATATAAATATAACAAAAGTTAAATTCCTTTTGGAGAATCAATGTACATATACACAATCTATACATGTATTAAAACATGTATATATATATATGTTGATTACCTGACAATTTGATGGCATGAAGAGCCAAGCTGTTTGTAAGGGTCATAATCAAACTAGAGCCAGCTGCTTTGGGTTGAACAGCAGTTATCTCTCCTGATCTGCCAATTCCATGACCCAGCCTGCAGGCATACCATATAACACAAGTAGTATTGGCATCAGCAAGCATGCACATTTTAAAACATCTTTCTGTCTCAAATACATTGTTCAGAATATCAAGCAATGTCGGAAGTATTATATGGAAATTGATACAATTTCCATAAAACAAGACATTTACATGTATGTAGGGACTATTTTTGCTGAGGTATTATCAATAACAAAATTTAAAAATAGGCTCCTCATAGATCAGTTTGAATACAGTACTCCTTTTTCAAACTGATCTATGCTCGATAATACATTTTGAAATCTTTTACAGATTTTGTAACAAATTCCATTTATTTTCTGCACATAAACATAAAATAATCACATTTACACCAGCCTACCTTCAATGTCTAGTACTTTATACATGTCTGATTCCTTACCTGAAGTGTCGCTTGCTGACCAAGGAGGAGTAAATCCTGGCCTCCCTCTCACCAACACCACAATTGTCTGGAAAGTTGTTACTGTCCATGATGGCTAGCTCACCGAGGAACAACTCAATGGTCTGGTCATCCCAGCCCTCTTCTGGAATTCTCCTCTAGAAAATTAAAGGACTATGGAATAACATATACACTGTAACATTGAGGGAGTCATTAATTAGTTTACATTTATTTATTTACAAGAAAAAAACTACTGAAATATCAACTTTAAATCTTATCACAAGATAAAAACTTCCACGCTCTATAAATTTACGACATATATTTAACATATCAAGGCAATTTACTAAGAGCTAGGCTAATTCATGAAATTTTAACAATGCTGTGTAGTCTTCTTACCTGTTCTAGCAAATGTTTAATTTTGCTTTGATGAATCAACTTCGCATTCTGTCCTTGCTGGATGTAGTTTTTGGGGACCAGTTTCTCACACAATCTATAGCAAGCATCGTCCATATCTGAAACACAGTAAAACTTGCACACTTTGTACAAACACATACTCTAACTCCCACTTCATCTCCTTTTCATCTTACATAAACATGATAAATGTACCGTAGTATATTTGTTTACCAACAGCATATTTTATAATTTTTTTAGTAACCTTGCTATGTCATATTGAACTGAACTTGCATAACAGGAGCAAATTCAATGTATGAGACCAAAATTAAATTAGTGTTCGTTTGGAATTTGTTCCCACCTCATTGAAATACTGATAAAATTTTATTTGCAAAAAATAAAGAACTTTTTTTTAAATGAAGATTTAAATTTTTTTAACCAATTTTTTTATTAGTTAAACTAAGTTTAAAAAAAAAATACCTCCCTTCCTCCTGGGTCTAGAGACCCCCAGGCGGCAATTCCAAACAAACATTTTTTTAAGGATGGCATAAACAAATCACAATTGGCCTTAATTGTGACCATTGTAACTGGGTTACAAAATTGCAGCATGTATACAATTTCTACTACAACTTTAAAAGAATTGCTGAGTCGCATCTTTATTAAATTCAAAACCATTGATTATTTAAAAAAATAACCTGCTTCTATAACAGAAATAATATGTTTTACAGTACGACCGTTTGGATGAGCGTGGTTTACCAAATGGATGCATCAATGTGATAAAAAATTAAATAAAAATAAAATATTTTATGCTTCAGTATACATTGTATAAACATTTATTTTTTATGGTGTGGCAGTCTGGAGGGCGAAGCAAATAACACGATCACAATTCATTAGAAACGTGCACAGTTGGATCCACCTATCTATTTATTCATTACGCTAAAGGTCATGTGCTCAGTCCAGACATTGTGACATCATGTAAGTAGAGCAGACATCACTCGACAATATCCGTCAAAACAATAATGCTCCAAACAATTTGGCAGAAAAAAAATTAAACCACACTAGTTGTAAACATTTTTAGAATCAGCTGAATGTTTTATTTATCTTTTTAATGCATGATATTTTTTAAAATAAATTTTTACCTGTTCTTGCGAGCGCATGACATTGGTAGCTATATGCAATTTACATAAAATTATGGGAACGATTCTGACGACTAAAAATTCAGTACATCAAAGCACAGGCCACTGAATTTCTATTAATAAGCCGTTTAATAAATAGGAAGAGATTATATCTCAGCTAGATTGGTTGAGACTGAAAAATTTTGACGGACGTCTCTTCGGAAGAGATGTCCTTCTAAATTTTTCAGTCTCAACCAATCGCTGAGATTAGGAAGAGATATATACCAATCTATATATTTAAATACACCAGGTGTATTTATAAATAGATAGGGTATATATAGTTTGTCCTAAGATATTTATGCAGCAGATTTGGATGATTTTTTAATAAAAATATACATACCTGTGAAAGAAGTGCAATTGAAATTGATGAAAGGGATAATTTCCAAGATATCTTCATTGACCTATTATCATTTTTCACTCAAAAAAATTCACAGGAATGAAAACTGATTTCTTACGGAGATTTATAATGGGGAATGTTTACATCTTTTTTCCATTCGGAGTCACTCGGAATAACTGGCGCAAATTTTCAACATTATCATCCGGGCTTGCTGCAATACAAAATCCCAGTAGACATCACATTTTTTAGCCCTGTATTGAAACCTGATAAGCTTAAAGGGGCGTTTCAACTGAGAAATCTTGGAAATTTTTCATACTTTTTAATGAACATCGTTTGAACCCTGAGGTATATATAAATATCGAGTAATTAAGCAAAATGTGAATCGAGGATATCTTGGGACAGAGTATAACTTTCTCTTCCCATACATTTAATGGCTTATTGATAGAAATTCAGACGCCTGTGGTCATAGGGAGTATCAATTCAAATTTTCTCTTCGCCCAGGCGTTGTCGTTAGAGCTCGTAGTGCTTGCCGGCGAGCTGCGCTCGCTGTTGGTCACACATGTGGTTTTTGTTACAAGTATATCAGTGAACCCCACAGGCGCTTATTTCATACAGGAGGTCTATTAACAATACATTGTGTATAGTTAATAGACCTCCTGTATGAAACAAGCGCGCCTGTCTAAAAATACCGATAAAACTGCGCACGATCAATTACCAAGATGTTCGCAAAAGATCGTCATCCTGAACAAATTCAACAAGGTGGATCACCTCTCGCATGGTCTTCATTGTATATCTATAAAATGAACAGAAAATGACAGTCTTCAATTTAAAGAAAATCACAACAAAAAATCACCTGAACAGAAGGAGGCTGCACCCAGCTTTGGCAAAATGAAAGTAGAGAGACGCTTTTCAGACTCCTTTCTTGAAGATCTCTAAAAAATTTGTGGATAACTTGTACGATAAACGCATAAACCGTTATCGTTTGTTTGTTTTTCGGTGGTTTTGGATATAAAAGAATGATATGATATATTTTATCTAAATATTTATTATTTGAATTCATTATAAATTGGGTTGGGTCAGTTTACTATTGTTTCTATTTTTCAGATGTCAAATAAAGTTACATCTATGAATTAATATTGCAAAAGGTTTTAAATTGTAAAAACTTAAAGAAATAGAAAGTTTTAAAGTTTAGGTAAACAAGAAGCCAAGAGGTCATATCGCTCACCTGAGCAACAATTTCCAATAAATAATAACTCTGATAAAAAAAATTAGGCCGTCAAAAAACAAAAAACAACAACCTAGACAAAAACAAAAAAACACCAAAAAAACAAAAAAATTCCAATAACAAAACTAAAAAAAAAATAATAATAAAAAAAACCAAACCAAACATCAAAACAAAACAAAATAACCCCCCCCCCCCCGCAACAAGATAACAAAGGTTTTTAAAATATTTTATTTACGGAAAGGAATATTACAAACAAATTAGTGATAGTGATTGATTCCCTCTTAAGTTCTGTAATAGAGAAAGTAATTTATCTTCATAGCCAAATAGAGCATGGTCCGTAGACTAACAAATAGTACTCTCTCGAATGACCGACGATGGCCGTATTTATACATACATGTATTTGGACAATCGAAAAGACTTTCAAACAATTTAGAAACGGACGACTAATTTCCGGAATTAAACGAACAAATATTGAAGTTGTTTCAGTTTTTGAAAATAATAGTTGTAAAGATTTGTTTCCGTTAATTTCTATGTAAAATTTCACATCCCACCCATTAAGGCCTCGCCAATCCCGGGGATCAAGATTTTAGCAAACTTGAATCTACACTACCTAAAATTGCCTCTATTTATGTTTTTGTGCTTTCTGGCCAAATGGTTTTTTAGAAGAAAATTTAAAAGATTGTTCCCTATTTACTGCTAAAAATTCGACCCCTCATTTGGCTCTACCCTACCCACGGAGGTTTTGGAGAACATTTTTAGAGATTTTTCTCTATTTATTATATTCTATTAACTCCCCTTTTTGGTCCCACCCTACCCCCAGGGATCATGATTTGAACAAACTTGAATCTACACCACCTTCAGATGATTTCACACAAGTTTCAGCCTCTCTGGCCAAATAAGTTTTGAGAAGATTTTCAAAGATGTTTCTCTTTTTGTTCCTATGTAAAAATTCAACTTACCATTGTGACCCTATTCTACCCCTGAGGATCATGATTTGTACTTGAATTTACACTACTTGGAACTGGCCAAATGGTTTTTCTAGCCAAATGATTTTGAGCAGAATGGTTTTTTTTTTTAAATGCCAACAGTTTTCTATTTATTTTCCCTTAAAAGAGGGTGTGACCCTTCATTTGAACTACTTAAATTCCCCCAACGGATCCTTTGTGCCAAGCTTGGTTGAAATTGGTCGAGTGGTTTTGGAAGTTGAAAATGTAAAAAGTTTACGACAACGATGACGCCAACGACAGATAACGGACAAATTTTGGAGAAAAGAATCTCAGGTGAGCTAGAAAAAAAATAGAGAAAGTAAACTCATACATGTAATTTAAATATTTACAATGTAATTACAATTTTTTAGTATAGTAGTCTTATAGGGAAAATATCATAAGGCGTTTACGAAAAAAGGTAAAAAAAAACCATATTGGTAATCAAAACTTTGTATCAATTTTAAGAGACTGCTTATATGTACATACCGAGATCCACCGAGTCTAATTACTAAAACATATTAGATTATATCCTGAAATTTCTACATGGTCTGAAATTTTTTTTATAACATGCCTTTGAAGATCAATAATTTTATGGATAAAAAAATAAGATATTTATCATTCCGATTTCTCCTGGGTTATATCAAATTTTATATATGTTTATACAGATGTATATATAAGAATGTATCAAAATGCCAATTTTTTTAATGGTCATATCGCTCAAATAATGGCATAATGATATATATATACTGCTCATGTTATACTTAGTACTTGTTACCAACTTTATAAAGAATATGAAATTAGCTTATGTGCGTGCAGTTTATTTTAAAGAGAAAAGTTGGGGGAATTACTCTAATGTATGTCCTATCTGGTTCTTTTGCAAATTGAAGAATGGTTTTGTAAAAAATAAAACTTTTTAACTGTTGATATATATTATATTATTTTTGATGTTCTGTCGTTGACTTCTTAGAAATAGGTCCACGACTACCCGGTATATATAAGCAAGTCATACGTACATGAACCTCGTTCTTTTCCATCACTTATTTTATACAATGACGAAAACTCGAAATATAAAGCATATCTTACAAAAACATTCTTCTAATACATTGGCGTAATGGGTAACGCAATTATTTAATATGTACATATAAATGTGGGTTTTTTAAAAATGCATTATAATCTAACAGCCAAACGAAAAGTGTATACTTAAAAATATGTCAACGAAAAAAGATCAAGCAACCCTACATGTTGTTGGTGAAATTATAGAATTTGAAATTCTCTCTATCGGCGTAACTGCATGTGTTTTTCCCACAACATTCTTGATAACTTAATTTATTATCTGTTAATATTTTAGACCTCCAAAAGCGTTGTGTATAGCACTCATGTACATTATAGGAAGCAAAATAGAACTATAAAACATAATGATTATAGCCAAACATTTAATGTGACTGTGAATGCTGGAATAGATCCAGTGTACAGCATAAACTGACCCGCGAAGCAAATTCAATGTAAAAATCGTATATACCACTTGGTCACCAGTGCATCACAAGGAAAATACTACACGTCTTATTGTCTAATAGCGTACAGGTAAAAATCTCCGATCACCTTGCTTAACGGTAGGTCACACCGCCGCGGTTTAAACATGGCTGCAGCGAGGACCGCGATGAATTAACTGCGAAGGTGTAACGCGGTAAGGATTAATTAACCGCGGGGGTAGCGCGGTTAAATACGGGATCCGCGTTGACGGTACTGTACATGTACGTGGATTAATTTGAAAGCGTCCTAAGTACAAGTAGTGTCCAAAAGGCTTTTAAAGGGGGGTGCAAAAAAAATTTTTTTTTAATAAACAGATATTCATTGAAAAAAAGAAAGACTTTCGGTTACATTTTATCTTGCTGAATAAGATTAAGAAGGATGGGATCTCCTTGCCGACCCCCACCCCCAAATGCATTTCACTGGCCGTTTGAGGTTTCAGGTTGATCATAGCTAGGTTTTTTGTAACAATATTTATGTAATAATTCTAATGTTTTAATATTCATTGTGATTGGATGTATTTACATATTTTTCAAATTTTCATATATGAGAAATATTGCCCATTTCAATGTCTTTTAGTTAATTTGTACACCTAAAAACTATAACACCATATTCTAATAATGTGGGTAGCTCCGTATTTCTGCATAACTCCGAATATTGTTGTGCAATCGATTCCCAGATACAATACTTAGGTTAGGAGATAATCTTATTTTTTTTAGAAGTTTATTTTCATACAAGTACAAATAACAGTATATAAAGTAACAATAATATAAGATTAATAAGATACGTAAATAACACACAAGATGTACAAACTGTCACGTCCTATTTCAGTGTCACTGGTGAAATTTCATGGGCATGCAATGATGTGTGATTTTTTGCATTGTTGACAATTTTTATCAACCACACATAATCTTCAAATTATATAAATGCAATCATATTATGATTTGAAAGCAGGGTTTAATATTTATGTGTAGAAACCTTTTTCATAACTCTAGCATTGATAATATTTTTTGCAATATTTAAAATTGTGTCTCCCATAATTATTCACTTTTAAGGCAATCGCACACATACACACATATCTAGACGGACCTATTTCTAAAAATGATTTCTTGATCTGATTTGAAACACAGAGTTTCGTAAAATAATGACTCTAGCATTACTTCTTTTCGTTCGTACAATTCCCAAGAGCATTTTATTTAAATGTACAACTCTCTAAATAATTTTAAATTCAAACAGTTCACGAAGAGGATGTCCCACTAGGTCCTTGATAGCCCGTGTTGCTAACACTATTTTCATTTTTACTGTCAGGTGTCACCAACTGTGTTTTCCGATTGCATCTAAATACATTTCTAAGAATTCTGCGTTTGACTCGTTCGTTCATTATGCCATAAAGAAACGGATTAACACAAGCGTTTCCGAGAGCAAGACACAACGTTCCAATCAGGGCTTGCGAAGATATATTCATTGAATTTGCCATACCATCAGCTTGAATCAACACAAAAACGATGAATATAGGCAACCACATCACGAGAAACAGGAACACGAGCAGTATCAAGTTTTTAACAAGTCGGATATCTCGTTGTTTCCGAGACTTTACAGATCTGGTGGTAAGTGCCTTAATGGCATTCCGAGATCTCCAAAATTTTCTAAGGATTCTGAAATAATTTAGCGCCAAAATGGCGAGAGGGATCACAAATCCTACTAAACAGACACTCACTGTAAAAATCATAGAAATGCGGATATTGGAGGTATTTGGCCACATAAGCGTACAAATTTTGATTTCTTCATAACCAAAAAGTAACTGTTTTACAGTGAAATACATCGAGAGCGGAATATAAGCCAGGAAATCAAGGACCCATAAAAGCAAAATGCTACATATTGCCACTTTAAGGGTGATTTTCTTGGCAGGTGTTTTAAAAATACAAGTATATCTGTCAATGCTTATAATTGTCATAGTCCAGATCATCACAGATGCGCAAATAAACATTACATACACCAACATTTTGCAGACAAATGTTCCCAGAACCCAAGTTCCAGTCAACCGTGCAGCAGCAATCAGGGGACTTCCGAAGGAAAAAAGAATGTCTGCAACGGCCAGATTACAAATCAAGTAGTTGGTGACCGTTTGTGTACTTCTAACTTTCAATATTTGGAAAAATACGATAAAGTTTCCACAGAGGGAAAAAATGAAGAGAATGATTAACACAAGTGCTTCGATGTAAGGTAGACCGAGCCAAGGTCTGTTGAACTCGGAGAAATATGTAAAATAAGAAGTGTTTCCCCATCCTTGCTCATAATCCAATCCAAATAAGTAGGACTTATTCATACTCGCCATCACGGGATAATTGTTTTGTTTCTGTTTTTGTTTTTTTTTACAATGGAAGCTTTATTCAAGCATCTGAAAAAGAAAACGAAATACTCAGATATTTTAGATCTAGATGTACTGGCAATTTAACTGCTTTAAAATAATTTAACAGTTCATGTAGATCATATATAAATGTGTGTTTTTGAATACAAATGTAAAATAATTATGAATGTCTCTAACAACATTTACATCGAAATTGCTTACCCTACCATCACGTACGTTTTATAATAAGACCATTGTAGCAACCTCAAATGATACACTGTCCACTAATGATATAATGTTGCATTAGTGGTCAGGATGTTGACCACTAATGATATGATTTTATCATTAACGAACAACCTAACCGTCCGCTAATGATATAATTTCAGATTTAAATCATTAGCGGTCAAAAATTGTGACCTCTAATGATAAGACCATGCTATTTTTATCCAGTAAGACTTATTTGATTTTCAGTTGGATCTTTTTCTTTTTTTTATCACAATTCAACTGCATGTGTTTTGAGTATATTTATTTTTGTAAGATTAAATGAAACGTTCAATCTTATATAACCAATTTGATATGTACTTTTGAAAAATTATCATTTAGGAATCGCAAAAACACTCAATGATATGAAGTGATGTTTTATACTATAGTTGAACTGATATTATTCAGTACCTACTACCTTGATGATTTTTATTTAAAATACACATGATGGATTTTTGTACATGTATGTATATTTTTTAAACAACTCTTTAGACAAATAAGATGACTTAAAGATTTTATCTAGTCACGGTGACCGAACACCTGTTCACTTTTGAATATTTACATTCAGTGTATATGTCTCCTTATGTTTGCATTGGAAATCCGCAACGTTCAATTTTCTATGCATACAACTTGAAAATTCATGCGCCATGTGCACAAATATAAACGTCTTCATGTATTTTGAGTATATTTATTTTTGTTAGATTAAATGAAACGTTCAATCTTATATAACCAATTTGATATGTACTTTTGAAAAATAATAATTTACATTGTAACTATATCTACTCCAAAATAAAAAAGATTTTTCTCTACAAAGTTTCTGGCACTATATTTTTAGACGCGGAAGCGAACTAAATAACATGTTAATATAGATGTTCCATGTATGTTTCATATCCCTAACTGCGAGCGTATATAATGGCTTTACAGCGACAATACACATATATTTCATAAAAATAGACACCAGTATGAATATAAATATTAGCACTGAATGCATATATTTGCATGTCGTCGGTCCTGTAACAGACCAAGCGGTGCGGACAAAGTATCAATTTGTCTGCACCGCTTGGTGTGTTACAGGACCGACGACATCCAAAAATAAGCGTTCAATGCTTAAATAAACAAACTGGTATCAAACTACGTAATATGTATCAACATAAACAATCTTTTTGTCTGTTTTGGTGCATCGTGACAAAATCCAGAAAACGTCCTTGAAACGACCTGCACCGAGAAGTTCTTAGTAAAGAAGATGTTGTTCCGCTTTTATAAGTGGTAGCTTCTCTTGACCGAATAACGTTTTTCCTTTTATTCCCTACAAGGCTCGACAATAGAGGCAGATAAAAGTGGGAGACAATTTTCATTTACAGTATGTTGCACAATAAGTCTCTATTTAAAAATTTGTACCAAGGAACTTTATATGCATTGCTAGATTATCATTCATTTGATTAAAAGTGCTTTCTGAATCACATGTAGTTTAGGTAATATGTTGGTTGGTTCATCGTCTCAAGCCACGGGTTCTGTGTCCATTCTATTTCAACAAACCAGGTTTGTGGAAATAGAATGGACACAGAACCCGTGGCTTGAGACGATGAAATAGAATGGACACAGAACCCGTGGCTTGAGACGATGAAATAGAATTGACACAGAACCCATGGCTTGAGACGATGTGGTTGGATGTACTTCTAAAAAAATCACTTTGTCAAGCAATGTAGCATAGAGTACAGTAATACATGTATTATTGATTGATGGCAAAAAAAAAAAAATATCTACAAAATGATGTACTTAAATAAATGGTAAACATTAAATTACAGGTGGATTACAACAATTTCAATCTAATTGTTACTAAAATGTCTGTTAAAAATTTCACAATTAAACATTAAATGAATAATGAAGGTATGTTATCAATTTGACATTATATCTTTATCCTTTCTGTCACTTCTTGTCATGGAATTACGTAAGTGGATTATGCATACTAGTATTCTTTGTCACTTGGAATTATGTACATAATTCCAAGTGACAAAGAATACTAGTATGCATTCTCAAAGGTTCCTCTGTGCTTTGACAATACACATTACATACATTTTTTATGTAGTACGTAAATGGATGCCCACGAATACTAAAAAACGACACTAGATAACGAAAATGCGCTCTATCCTAGCTTAATCAATTGCCGAAAATTCAATTTTTGCTAGAAATCGTACAATCAATAAGATTCGTTTACAATTTGTTATTAAGCAGAGTTACCGTGACATTGCCATGATAATACAGTGATTAAAAACGGGGTAATAGGTAAACTTTCTACATGCATACGAAAGATAATGAAGATGTTGTAAAACAATTAAAGAGATTCGCACTTAAAAGAATGTCCGGATCTTGTGCTGAAAATCGTGTTCGTAGTATCACGTGACCCGACGTGTTCTCGTACATGGTACAAGATTGTGGTGTTGACAGAGAGCTCACAATAAAGTTTCGTATTATTATAAGAGTGAGGTCTTTAGAAGTTAAGGAGGCATCTTTAGAAATCGAGTCAGGAAACCCGAACGGGCTGCCCATGCGTTGCTCACTTATGAGTCTCTGAGCACAGGTCGTTACCGGTAATACTGTAGCCTGCAACCAGTAAAACCTGTTGGGCTATATAGTCTTTATGTCCGTCCTTCCTTCTGTCTTTATGTATGTCTGTCGGTCATTCTGTCCAAACTTGGTTTACAAGACATTTTTGCTATGGTTTGGAGAATTTATTTGAAAGTAAAATTGCTGTTTAACTTCGTAATAAGAAACCACAGATCAAGTTTGAGTTTTGTAAAGTTTCATCAACAGGTGATTAAATTAAAAAAAAATTGCAAACAACACTATTTGATGCTATTTTAAAATAGCCTATGGAGTCGAATATGCTACAATGTTAAAAAAATAATATGCAAATTAGAATATCTATTTGGTACAAAAATAGTCTCGCCCTCATACCGTTTTAATTAATTAAATTGAAAAGTTGGTGCCAGAAGAGGGGAGGGTCCCTTTTAAATATGTCTTGTTGTATAGCACATCTTAAAATTGTTGCGTAATAAATAAGTACTAGTATTAAGGATGTTGTTTACTCCAGGTTTGAGTTCTCAAATTCGGGTTGTTAAAAAGTTGAATGTCATGAGCAAAATTTGTTTTAAACACATAGACCATTGTCGAAATGAATATTAATTGACGAAACATTCTATATTTTTACTATAATATGGAATAAGGCTCAAACAAAATTTAGTAGAATAGAGGAAATTCGACAGTACTATAATATTAAAAGTTAAGATTTGACTGGAATATTTATTAAAATTGTCAATGAAAACTTAAATGCGTTGTTAGTGTCACTGCCATTCATAAAGTGTTTTTTATTATTTGAAGAGTTTAGCCACTTGCACTATTTTTACAGATAAGAAAATATCAATCACAGTATAAATATTTTAGTGATTTTTCTTAAATTTTCAAAAAATATTCAATGACCATTAACTCAAAAAAGTAGGTCATTTACCTAATTTTTGGGAGTGAAAATTAACACTACAATGAAAGGTCTATAACACACAATAGATGGTTTTTCATTATCATCAGTGGAATTTTGTTTTCATTCTGAGTGAACGTAAACCTTAAGGTGGCTCTATACACCACTTTTTGATGACGCAGTACTCAAAAAAGGAAATCTGGAAGCATGCACTTCCGGTACTGGCTGAATTAAACTGGGGGTAATTGTATGTGAACCACTCTTTTGAAAAAATTGTTAAATTTGATAAGTTGAAAAAAAATAATTATTTACTTATAAGGTTGCATGGGACACGAAATAAACAATAAAATCAAGTATAATTTTATAAATAGTTTCTTTCCAAAAATTGTCATGTTACAGACACAATATCGAATAATATCACATGTTACAATATTGTATCATATTATATCTAAATTTCATACTGTATTGTATGATGCAATATCTATCAATACACTACTATTAATACAAAATATTATCAGCTGATGCTAAAATAAAATTATTGTTTGTTTGGAATTGCCTCTCGCCTCAATGAAATACCACCCGCTGATAAAATTTTATTAGCGAAAAAATAAAGAACCTTTTTTTATTGGTTTTTGTTTTCATGGTACAGTGTTTACATGTTAGTTCATTTGTCAAAATATTTTTTAAATTGTATTCGATCAAATGAAAGAAATAAACATTTCCTCTGTTTATTGAGTCTTTTTTAATTAAACAAACTTCTAAATTTGAAAAATAAAATTCACCTCGAGTCTGAAAACCCCAAGGCGGTAATTCCAAACAAACAATGTTTAAGGATGACCTGCTACAATACCATATAAGGTGAAGTTAGGACCAGTTGTAACTTAGCTATATAGCGATCAAAGGGCACCTGCTCCAAAAACTTTAACACAAAAATCTTAACTTCCTCTAGCATCCGAAACCCATTTTTCAGATATAGCATTCAAGCCTGTCAAGTGCATAAATGTCATAAGACGCACCATCAATGCAAGTTTGGTGAAGATATAACCAGTAGTAACTAAGATATGGCTATCAAATGGCACCTGCTCCATAAACATTTTAACCTGCTCCAAAAACCTTAACCTCCTTCAGCATCTGAAATTCATAGCACAAATTCAGCATTCAAGTCTTTTAAGTCCATAAGTAGGTCCCGATGCACCATCCATATAAGTTTAGTGAAGATAGGATAAGAGATAACTTAGATACAGTACCTGCTCCAAAAACTTTAACCAGGTCCGGACGCCGACGCCGGGGGTAAAGCATGAGCTCCCCCTGACTTCGTCTTTGGGAGCTAAAAAGTGTATTACATGCATTTATATACATGTATTCACCTTTTTTTTCCACATGACCCAATATACATGTTTTGACAAAATTAGTACGTTGTCATCATACCAGTACTGTCCTTTACAAAAAATTAGATTTTTAGGAATCAAAACTTGTACATGTCGAATCTTCTTTACAAAATAATCTAAATTTGTGCTTTAATCAGTTCTTAAATCATGTAAACTTTTAAGTTTGATAATTAATCATATCAATATCAAACTAAAACTGTATTAGAGATGCCTCAATTTTGATCAAAAAGTCTGGCGAAATTTCTTCAAAAATTATTTTTCTTAACAAAATAATGAAATTTTAAAAAATTCCAATTTTTTGTTTATATCGCATAAACTCATAAATTAATAAAAAGGTTTAACTACAGTAATATTAATATAAAATCTATATACCTTTGTCTGAGATTACATCCACGCAACAAAAGAACAGAAAAGAGTCGCTCGATCCTGACTCCAATACGAAAATGAGGTCAAGATGCAAGAGTGAAAGTAAAAAGCCTCCATTTAATTGCGCATAATAAGGACATAAATAAAGTTACTACCCGCGCTATAAAATGGGCCTTGTGAACATCGTAACTGGGTTACAAAATTGTAGCAATGAGTCGCATCTATATTGAATATTATTAGTATAAGTATTATATCAGTACCTGTGACAGATGTTTGCGTCGTAAAACTGCTACCAATGTCGAGATCCACTTAAGCTTGTTAGCATCAAGACTTATAAACTGCTCGAACTAGTTTGTATGGTTTTCCATTTAAAAATCAAAGGGAGGTTATGAATACATCTTAATCACAAAGAACCACTGAACGCAGTTCCATACCAACCAATAATATGACTGTCAAAACAACAGCTCATGCATTTTACAACTTTGTCATCCCGCATGGTATACCTCATAAGATTCATTCTGACCAGGGTGCAAAGCAGTTTGATAAAAGAACGAACAACACCTTATCATCCCATGGAGAATGGAATCTGTGAGCGATTCAACAGAACATTGATAATAAGCTTGGAGCTCTTCAGCCAAATCAGAAGCAGGATTGAAAAACCTACATTGGTCCCATTGTGCATACACACAAAGCATTTAACATAATACTACTGGATTTTTCCGATTCCAACTTATCTTCGAAATGGAGCCCAGATTGCCCATAGATCTAGTGTTTGGAACCAAGTAACCAGTGATAAGAAACAATTACATGTACATACGTATATTGAAGACTTGAAGCAGAAGCTTAAAATTCTTTTGAACTTGCACAGAAAAAACACTGGTATATCCCAAGGTGTTCAAAAGTTGAATTATGATCTTATAATAAGGAACACTTTTATTCAACTTGGGATAAAATCTTAGTGAAAAAAGTGTGGCACATGATGGCAGACACAAGATTGCGGACAAAAGAGAGCAAGATATTTATAATGTGATATCAAGACCTAATCCAGACATACCTGTGTTTGTAGTGAGGAAGGAAGAGGGAACAGGTCGAACACGAACATTACACAGGAATCTACTTATGCCGAATAAGACCGGTAACCAAAATGAGTCACATCCGGCACCAAGGCCTAAACCACGGAACTGCATTATTTCAAATGAGTCTGGGGCAAGAAGAGTGAAACCAGTTCCTGAACAAAGGAGGACAATCCTTGATGAGAGTTTATCAACAAAGGAATGTGAAGACCACATCAATGATGTCGTTGAAGATTAAGACGATGAAGTCATTACTTATACATGTACAAACATTGGACCAGCTGACAATGTTAGCAGATCAATTAACTATACAGAAGAAGAAAAGGAAAATGTACCGGTACAAGATTCAGATCCAAATATTCCAAGTGAAAAGTATATCTTGGAACATGAAAAAAGTTATTCATCGACATTAAGTGAACTCAACAAATGTGTGATTGACAATGCCAGTGACATTGATAATTATATGTCAAATGATACGGCGGAGACTGAACACTTACGTGTAGATACGAGTGTGATGACAGCAATGCCATGCAGGAGACGCCTCTGCAGCAACCGAAAAGATCAACGAGAGAGAGAGAGAGAGAGAGAGAGAGAGAGAGAGAGAGAGAAGACAGGCGGAATGGATAAGGTTTGTAAAAGTATGAACAAAGATTGGATGTCACGAGCAGATTACATGGAATCAGTGATAAGCAATGACAACTTCATTGCTGACCCAGCTGTTGAAAAGACATTTCTAGAAATGGTGAATTGGAAACCTGACTAAAAACAGTATGGACATTGAGCGACATTTATGATATCTACATGACAAATGTGATAATTGAACAGTATTGATCTATTTGATATATGTGCTTGATGATATCATTTTTTTTTTCATGTATCTTGATATCTATGAAGAAGTGGGATTTCTGATATCTGATGAATGTGTATATAATTATCATTTGCTATGTATTGATTAGAATGTTATTACTCAATAATTATAATATTTATAATAATTATAATTTTTATAATTCGCTTCGCGGATTATAAAGCGTGCACTGCCTCAAACCAGGTTATATCGGATAATCTAGGCTTGCCCAGATTATCCGATATAACCTGGTTTGAGGCAGTGCACGCTTTTTTTATAATTCGCCTCGCGGATTATAAAGCGTGCCGTGTCTCAAACCAGGTTTTATCGGATAATCTGGGCAAAAATTCAAAACATTCCTTATATAATGATTTTTTAATGCTATATAATGTTTTCATGAATGACGAGGACGTCATTTATTGTGACAGGGGGGAGATGTCAAAGGGGTCATAATTTCATTCAATATATTTATTTAGACACAAATACCTATAAACGTAAACATTATTAATATTTTAATATATTGCTTTCCAAAATGTTATCTCTCTTTGTTTATTGAGTAGATTGAGTAAATATTATTACATATCACGTGATTTGAATAATAGTATTACGTATGTACCAAGAAATTACACCTTGTCAAACCTGTTCATTGTTTGTATTTTGCGTCATTTTGGCATAGTGTTCAAAGCAGCGAATGTTCTTATTTTTTGTAAGCATTTATTTTTAGTAGAATTTGTACATTAGCATATGTGTAATTAATCAGTCACAAGTAACAGTGGTAACTATTCATTGTTATGAAGTATTTATATCTGTAATACAGAATATCAAAGTAATTAAGTGATAATTTATCAAAGGTTACGTGCATCTTTCATTAGGATCACCGGCTGCAGGTTTTCATTTCACAAATGTGTATTTATGTTTCTATGATTTTTTTTTACATTACTTGATTGTGAGTGAAGTTAAAAGACGTTAAAATTTAAATGATAAGTACAATTTCTATTTATTGATTTAAATGCCCAATTAATACATCACATAAATATATTCATAATTTGTAAATTCATTATATAATTGATACACTGATTATTGCAAAATATTTATCATTGTTAATATTCATTTTAGGACATGTTTCTTTCATTTATTTCAATTCAACCACCATGAAATCAATCGACGAATCCAGCATTGCGCTTTTTTTCTATATGTAAGTGACCCTGCTTCATACACATTATATATACCGTCTTTATTTTAGCGCATTTTAAAAGAGTTCGTTTTAAAAAGCTGTGTTGTATAAGTAAACGTCAAACAATTGATTTTAATAAGATAGTTTTGTAATTTAAACTTTTAAATGGAGAAGAGTATAATAATAAATTTATCATTGTAACAATAACTTAATCCAAAGAGCCAGATCACGTCTCGTTGCCAGGCGCGGATCAGCAGATTCGCGTCTCGATTGATCTGATGATCCGCGCCTGGCAACTCGATGTGATCTGACCCTTTGGATCAAGCTACTGTTATAAAAATAAATATTCATATACTTATTTTCGAGTAAATATTTCACGCCGTTTAATTTTAGTTATTTTTATCTGCCGAAAGCATTTATGAATGTATATTGTGCAAATTTATGAAAGATTTAATGAAAATTGTGAATTTTTTTAATAATGTTTAGTCAGATGAAAAAAGTAATTGAACTCATACATGTACATATTTAATAGCGACGATTTTGGGCAAATATTTTTCAATTTTTAATAAAAGTTTTTTAAAAAAAAACACGAAAAACAACATTGGTAATGAAAACTTAACATCAATTTTAGAGATTGCTATGTACTACATAGCTAGACCAACCGAGTCTAATTACTTTAACAAATTCTTTCCTGAAATTCCGCACATGGTCGATATCGTAAATCATTTATCATCCCGATTTTCCATTAGGCCATATCAAATACCGGGTATATGTTTAAAGTGAATACATGTATCTTAAGTATAGGAGTGTTAAGTTCCATTTTTTTTCCATTGTCATACCGCTCTAAATATGGCATACTGCTATATACATGCATTCAAGTAATGTTTTTATAAAGAAATTAATCTTGTTAGCTGTTGATGTTATTTTGATTCTCTGTCGACGAGTTCCCATGGTCATCTTGTATACATGTATGTAAGGAATTCATGTGTTTCGTTCTTTTCCTCCTTATTGTATACAATAACAAAAATTCGAATTATTAAATAATGTCCGAAAAACTAACTAAATTCTTAAAAGCACATTTTTTTCTAACACATTAACGTTACAGGCAATACAATTATTGTATTAAAAAAGTAAGTTTAAAAACTACATTATAATCAAACAGCAAAACGATGAGTAGTAAATATTCTTATGTTATGGTAACGAGTAAAATTTTAACTCGCTCGATCAACCAAACCGTCATGTTTTAGTGAAATGATAGCATTAGAGATTATCCCTTTTTCGCTGCACCCCCCCCCCCGCATTCATTTATTATCTGTAAAAATAACCTTCATTCCTTCAAACGTATGTGTATATCCATCGTGTTGTACACAATAGAAAATAAAATAGAAATAATTATTATTTTTTTTGCCAGACATTGTCCTAGCATGTTAATATAAATGCAGTGTACAGCATCAACTGACCCGCAAAGGTTATACCACTTGATCACACGTGCACTACAAAGAAAATAATAAATGTCAGTGGATTAAGGTCTTTCGATTGTCGCGTGACGTCATTGTGAGCATTCCGGAATATTTACCGTTATCGGTTATAATATTAGTGTTATGTGATGCATGGTTTTGCCAATAGTTCTTGATTTATACTTGTGTTTAACACATTTAAAGCTATGTATAGTGAAATGACACTAATGTTTAACAATTTATAGGGGGTAGTTTGAGTTGAAATCGCTGAATTCAATGAAAAACTGATAAAACCGTACATAGGCAAACTTGACAGAGACAACAATTCATAATTTTTTTCTTGGCAAGGTAAACATTTCTTTGCAGATTTCGATAAGATATATAATGAATTACAAATGTACCAATTTGCAGTGAGTTTGAACCATTATTTCAATAGTTATAGACGTTTTATGCTGCTAAACTGTACTTATTCATGGTTGAAAAATTGTTTCAAAATGCACTGTAAATGTGATAGCTTTCATACTGGCAAGCTTAAATGACCTTTAAATGATGAAATACATAAAATAAAGGATTGCAATTAATTTCTTTAAAATATCGCTACATCATAAATAGAAATCAGTAAAAAAAATGTGATGTTTGATTGGAGAGCAGTCGTCGCTATAATTGACCTGATAGTGTACCTGTGTAGGCTCCTACAGCATGAACAAAATATTTGCAACATACCAATATTTAAGTTCAATTTGAATGTTTACATATCAATCTTCCAATTTTAATAAAAATTACACGGATTAAACCATAAAAACATCAAGGGTGGAGAAACCTTAATTTGAAACCGACCCAAATAGTGTCCAAAAGGCTTTCTAAAGGAGGGAGGCAAAAAATTAAATAGCAGATAGAAAACAAATAATAGATTTTTAGTTACATTTAATCTTCATGAACAAGAAGGAAGGCATCTCATCCCCCCGCCCCACTACCCTGAATCTCACTGGCCGTTATAGGTTTTTGGTAACAATATAACAACTTTTGTTCTAATCTTCTTTGGTTTTATTTAACTATTCCTTGTGATTGCATGGATATATGCATTTTTAAAATTTTCATAATATGTGAAAAATATTGCCCATTACAATGTACATGTATTTTAGTTAATTTGTAAAACTTAAATCTAACACTGTAATCTAGTAATGTGGGCAACTCTATATTTCTGCGTAACTCCGAATATTGTGCATTGATCCCAAGATACAAAACTTACGAGAAGATTCGTATTTTTCTAAATTTTTTTTTCATATGAGAATAAATTACAACAAATAAAGTGACAATAAATAAATGTAAAATAAATAAAATACACGATGTACTTGTGTCTCTGATGTACTCAAGATGCACCATTTCAGTGTCATGTGTGAAAGTTGATGAGCATGCAATGATGTTAGTGTGGAATATTACTCGCATTGTTGACAATTTTTGTTAACTACACATAATCATACGTACATGCAATGATTTGAAAGCAGGGTAAAATATTTTAAAATATGTTTAAAAACTTTTTTTCATAACTCAAGCATTGATAATATTTTGCGCAACTTTCAAAATTGTGTCTCCCTTTATTCACCTTTCATGTAATTTTGTCAAACAAGCACACATACACACATATAGATGGATCTATTGTTTAGAATGATTGCACGATCTGATATGAAACACGGAGAACCGTGAAAAAAAATTACTCTAGTATTGCTACTACTGTAATGAACAATTTAATTCACGATCGAGCACACGATAACCATTCCTCTAAATTCAATCACTTCAAGATGAAGATGTCGCACTAGGTTCTTGATAGACCGCATTGCTAACGCTATTGTTAGTTTTACTGTCAGATGTCACCAACGGTATCTTTTGTTTCCAGAAAAATACATTTCTAAGAATTCTGCGTTTGACTCTATCGTTCATTATGCCATACAGAAACGGATTAACACAAGCGTTTCCGAGAGCAAGACACAACGTTCCAATCAGGGCTTGCGAAGATATGTTCATCGAATCGGCCATACCATCAACTTGAATCAACACAAAGACGATGAATATAGGCAACCACATCACGAGAAACAGGAACACGAGCAGTATCAAGTTTTTAACAAGTCGGATATCTCGTTGCTTCCGAGATTTTACAGATCTGGTGGTAATTGACTTTACTGCGTTCCGAGATCTCCAAAATTTTCTAAGGATTCTGAAATAATTTAGCAACAAGATGGCGAGAGGGATTACAAATCCTATTAAACAGACACTCACTGTAAAAATCATTGAAATGCGGATATAAGAATAATTTGGCCACATAAGTGTACAAATTTCGACTTCTTCATTACCGAACGGAAACCGTTTCACACTGAAATACATTGAGAGCGGAATAAAAGCAAGAAAATCCAGGATCCATAAAAGCAGTATGCTATATATCGCAACTTTAGGTGTAATTTTCTTGGCAGATGTTTTAGAAATGCAGATATATCTGTCAATGCTTATAATTGTCATCGTCCAGATCATGACAGATGCACAAACAAACATAACATACACTAATATTTTGCAGACAAATGTTCCCAGAACCCAAGTTCCGGTCATCCGCGAAGCCGCAATCAGGGGACTTCCGGAAACAAAAAGAATGTCTGCGACGGCCAAATTACAAATCAAGTAGTTGGTGACCGTACGTGTACTTTTTACTTTCAATATTTGGAAAAATACGACAAAGTTCCCAATTAGGGCAAAAATGAAAAGAATTATTAACACAGATGCCTCAATGTAAGGTAGACCAAGCCAAGGTCTGTTGAACTCGGAGAAATAAGTGAAATAAGAAGTGTTTCCCCATCCATTTTCCTGATCCGGTCCAAAAAAGTAGGACTTATTCACATTTGCCATCCCGGAGTGATTTGGTTTTATCAATGAAAGATTTAGTGAAGCAGCTGAAAAAGAAAAAAAAATACATAACACAGATTTTTCAGATACACTTATCCATATAACTGTTTTATGATTTAATACAAGAGTATATACGTATATTATGTATGGATATGAAAAAATAAATTCAAAACAAAACCCTACTAATTACCATTTGAATGTCCCAGACAAAATTTATATTGCATACCCCACCATCACGTGCAGGTTCTATCGATAAGATCACTATATTTTATCCGGTAATATTGTCATTGTATACTAGGTGTTAACATGTATAATGTTTCTTACGAAAACTCTTTTTAGGAGATAAGCACCCTTTTTTCTACCCCAATCTAGATTATCATATTCACCTGCATCATTTTGAATTGCCACAAAATTTCAGTATAAACAAGTACTATTCTTTACAATTGATTGCAATCACCGTTATAGTGCCTTCTGTTTGACGTACAAAATCGTACTTGTGTATACCGAAAGTAAAAAATGGCATACCTTTAGTCACAATAATACTCCATGAATGAAATTAATGCATTGTATGTCATGTCCTGTTAAAATTTGATCGAGAGATAGATTATTGTTTGTTTAGAGTTTATAACGTGTTGTGGTGGTGATGCGCTGAACATAGGCATACGGTGTGTTAATCATTTAATCATTTTAATCATTTAGGAAATAAAATCCCTCCAAAACAAAAGCAATTGTGGAACAACTTAAACCGCATCGTATGACAATGTTAATGATCACATGTAGCGCGTTGATAACACTCGGTTGCGTAATATACCGGTAATAATTAAACAATTTTAACGCTTACTGATCCGGTATTATTATATAATCGCCATTGCTTTCTACAAAAAATCTTATGATTTTTTTTTAAAATATAAGATAAATGATATTTTTAAAACTGTTTGACACTTGAAATGTGTCATCTGGTCGCGAACTTAATATATAAACTGCCCGAACTCCTATTCTCATCTGAGAAAGTTATCCCTATAGAAATACGAAAAGAAATTGATAGGACAGTTTTCAACGTATTTTATTTATTCAGATGCAAAATAAGTTTTTCTGACAGTTTGCCGTGGAGTGCTGTTCTACGCTATAGCTATAGCTTTGATTTGTTATGTTTTAAGATATACATGTATATTTTGTATCATAAATACGTAACTGCTAGTATAACTGTATGGAGAACAAGTCCCTTACTTCTTTATTTGAAAGTTTCAATTGACTACCGGTATCAAGGGTGGGTGCATCGTGACAAACACTAGACATTTTTCTTGAAAAGACATGCACCGAAAAGTCCTATGTATAGAGGGTGCTTATATGCTCTTACAAGTGGTGGCATCTCTTGACAAATTACATGTAACTTTCTTAAATTTTCTTCCCTGTAAGGTTCCGCGCTAGAGACAGATTAAAGTGGAAAACAATTTACTTTTTCATTTTGCTTTGCACCAGAGCAGCATTTAGAAATTAAAGAATTTTGATATTGGCATCTTTTCTAGCCAATGGTTTTTGATCCGCACCACTCCTTAAAAACCTTTTGCTAGCAAACTTCAAGATGTAATATTGATTGGTTAGCATTGGTTGACCGTAAAATGCTTTCTCAATCACGTGTTCACATAGTTTGATTAATATGTTGGTTGGTTTTTTTTTTCTAAAATAATATTTACTTTGTCAGAGCAGTGAAGCATAAAGTATTATAATAGTAATTGATTGATGGCAAAAACATCTACAAAATGATGCGTTTGAGACTTTTTAAAGAAGACTATAATACTTAATGTGAATTACAGAAATTTTACTTTGAAAAATTTGTTTACTAAATTGCCTTTTAAAGAGTCCACGCATAACTCTATATGAAGTCGTTTATCAATCACTCTTTGTGAGGGAATTACGAAAGTGTATTTCTTACATAATTCCAGTGACAAAGAATATACAGCCTCAAAGGTTCCTCTGTTCTTTGAAAATACTGTATACATTGTACATACGGTATGTAAGTACCACGTAAATTGATGTCCACGAATACAAATAAAACGACACCAGATAACAAATATGCGCTCTATTCTAGCTTAATCAATTGCCAAAAATTCGACTTTTGCTAGAAACTGACCGTCCATTTTTGCCAATATATATTTTTTTGTGTTGTTCATCATTATAAGTGCTATCAGACGTATGTCTTTTGAAATAAAGAAATTGGAAAAAAAAAATTAAATCGTCTAATGTTTATGTATATGATTCGTTTACAATATGTTATTAAACAGAGATACCCTGACATTGTAATGATAACAACGAGCATACAGTGTCCAAAAACGGGATTGTTCTTTATACAAATAGACAAACTTTCTATATGAATAAGATAGAAGATCATCATTAAGAAGTTGTAAAACAATTAAAGAGATTTGCACTATAAGAGTGTCCGGATCTTGTACTGAAAATCGTGTTCGTAGTATAAAGCGACCCGACGTTTTCTCGTACATGGTACAAGATTGTGGTGATGACAGAGAGCTCACAGAAAAGGTTCGTGTTATCATAGGAGTGACGTCTTTAGAAGTTAAGGAGGCTTCACTAGAGACCGAGTCAGGGAAACCAAACGGTATTGCTCTTGTGTTGCTCATTTTGAGGTTCTGAGGTTAAATCGTTTGAAGAAAGCACATTATAGGTAATAGTCTTCAACCGATACAACCGGTTGGGCTTGTACCGGTTGGGCTACATAGTCTTTATTTCCGTCCTTCCGTCTGTCATTATGTATGTCTGTCGGTCATACTGTCCAAACTTTTTTCGGTATGGTTTGGAGAATCGTTTGAAAATCAAAATGCCGTTTATATCTATATGACACCAAAAAAGTGTCGGCCTCAGATTTATAAAAATTTAAAATTTAAAATTTAAAAGAAGGGGAGGGTTCCCTGTTCCAAGTACATGAGGTCAAACCACGGAGCAAAGAGGTGGACTGACGCATGTATGAATGTATCTATATTTCACTGGCCGAGCAGACATCTCGATCGAAGGTTGATACGATAGCTATTTCAGCTAGTATATGCAGATAAAGCCGACAGCACACACTATCATGTGCCGACAGCGGAATTTGAACCAGCGACCTTTCGGTTATTTACTACTTGCCTAAATACCCTCCTTGAGTCACATTCTTTACTAAATATTGAAAATAGTGTCAGGAAATCATTTTTTTTTAATATGTCTTGCTGTATAGCATATCTTAAAATTGTTGCGTAATAAACTAGTATAAAAAAAAGATAATATGCAACGTTGCCTTTCAGGCTTTGGTAATTTCGAGTTTTTCAATAACTTTTTGGGGTAAATTGTTTGCTTTTGAAAAACATCTGTTTTAAAGTATTTTGAATTCAGTTGGTTTGATTTGCCGTTGGTAAACTTATTACATAGTTTATAGTATTAGGAATCCAGGCCAATTAACACACACTGAACACGTATCTAGAAAAAGTTATGTTTAGTTCTTGGGGAATATAATGTGTACCATGTATAATAACAAGTTTACAATACGTCGTTAAGCATCATAAAGATGGAGCTGTTGTATACATCATATATCCGCCTTTAATAACGGAATTGCTTGAAGTACCATCGTCAGTTATCAGCTTGACTTGAATACATGTAATTTAACATGACCTAATGGGGTTAAAGATTTTTATCTTGTTTTGTCATAATCTAATCTTGCACAAAGTAAACTTAACATGTACCTATAATAGAGATTAAAAATTGAATTCGATGTATACATATATTCATCTTTTTTCACATGACACAATATACATGTTTGGGCAAAATTGGTACGTTGTCATCATACCAGTACTGTCCTTTCCAAAAATGTTATTATTCGGAATCAAAATTTGTACGTATCAAATTTTGATTCCCAATTCCTATTGATTCCTATCAATATCAAACTTAATATGTATTAGAGATGTCTCAATGTTGATAAAAAAGTCTTTAAAAGTGATTTTTCTTAACAAAATAAAAAAATATTATCAAGAATTATTTTTTTATATGTATAAACCCATAAAATTAATAAAAAGTTTGAATTACAGTAATATTAATATATAAGATATATACCTTCATCTCAGATTACATCCAGGCAATAAATGAACACAACAGATTTACTCGATCCTTGCTCTGATACGAAATAAGGTCGAGATGCAAGAGGGAAAGTAAAGAGCCTCCATTAGCGCGTAATAAGGACATCGATAAAGTTATTACCCGCGCGGTAAAATGAGACCATGTTGAAGCGGATGTGGTAAATGGCTCTGTTTTCTTCTTATACTTGAGAACAATGGCCGTCATCCTGTCTTTAAAGTACCATTAAAACTACAATCGTTAATATGGTTATATAAGAGAAAGATAAAAATTGCGCAAAGGATTAGACAACAAAACTTTTCATAGAAATTTTTTTAAAAAAGAGTATTTTTCTACAATACATAATATTATTCTGAAAATATGAAGCCGTTTTCTTTATAACTTATTACTCATGCTTAAAGATGTTTAGAACCGATATTAGATAACTGTTAATGAAAGTACTTATTGTCTATAGTTAAGTTAATTTATAATTTTTCAGAGTCAAGGGCTTCTCATGTGCGGTGGTTTATGGCATGACAGATAATGGCTAGATAGGAAGTCATTCATGACCTTCGTTAAAGTGGCGTCATATCATTATATAGTGGTACAATAGTAGCAATGAGTTAAGCAAATATACCTAGAATCTATATCCATTGTGTTTGTTAAGCTTTAGATCTAGTAATTGATTCCAGAGTGTCTTTATGGTGCTAGAACCATTATGACGTCATAATTGATTCCATTAAAATGTTTCCCGAAAGAACTAGGTACAATTTCAGTCATTTTTTGCCCTGTTTTAGAGTGATTTTTTACAAATATCACAGGAAATTGAAATGTAACGTTTATTTACACAAAAATACCCATAAATTAAGAATCTATAAATAGTTACCTGATTAGACTTTCACAAGGCTTATTGTGACGTCACAAACAATGCATTTTCCCGTAATTTTCATAAAAACGAGCAGAAGACACCAGTTCCTTAGTAGTTTTTTTTAATAGAAAAATATGTCCGCAGCTTTCGCCCACGATGAAACTCACATGATAACTTTATCAATTGATATCACATAAAATATATTAATTTCATTGTGGGCGACGGCTGCGGACATATTTTCCTCTTCAAAAAACTATGAGAAAATGTGCAATTTCTCATTATGTTTTACCAGATTTTAGAAATTGCCAAAATGTTGAAGTCATAATTATTTTTTAGAACAAGATTAACGTTTATAACTTGGTACTTTATATACACACATGTTCAGGATGGCATATGTGTATTTTTATAAGATTTAAACAACTTTTGAATTTTAAGGGACATATTAAAGGAAATTGCACCTTCTTCTTTACGGCTTTAAAGGAATTATATAGAAAATGAAACAGCTTCTTCGCATTCTTTATCAAATCACTGAAAAAGTAATCCGGATACCTATATTCAATTTGGCATTACATGTATTTTAAAGAGGAGGTCAAAAGCTTCTTTAGTTCTGTTTTTTTTTTTTTAGAGACTGTAGGCATTCTAGATATATTTCACTAGTAAAAATGTACAAAACTCTGAGATTTATTACTTATTTCCTTCATTTTACATAGAAATTAACTGTTAAATACATGATGTTTTATTGTGTTTACCAGAAATTTAAGCCCCGGTACATCCTATCAAACAAAGTTATTGCTATGGAGCATCATTGAAAGAATTTATATCTTGAAATTCATTATTCTGTAGGCATCTTTTTATTTACTAGATCTTGACCTTAAGCAGCGATATTTTTTTAAATGATACAATATACCCTCATCACCTGCTTATAGTGTTTATGTCTGTCAGTTCATTCGATACGCAAGGGCATGCTCTTCGTATGAACAGTTTCTAAGGCAACGCAAGCTACTTACAAACAAGTTGATAAAACAGGACTATCAACAGTCTCGTTTGAAGTCATCTTTTCGTACGTTCTATGGTCGATACAACGACCTTGTCAGCAAATACAATCTTCCACTGGGTCGCATGCTGACTGAAGTTTTTCATACTAATAGTTAGACCATAATTAAGGTCTTCCGTTTTCCAATGGAAGACCTGATTGTTTTCGTTCGGTTTCTTTTTCCCTATTATTATAATTTTTTTTCTTACAAAATTTGTGCACGCGATTTCTACGAAATGGCTCGGCCGATTTTCATGAAACTTTCAGATCTAATTGATATTGATCTGCACTTAATATATATTTTTTTTATTTTGATGACGTCATTTCCGTTTCAGAGATATTGACATTTAAGCGATTTTTAGAGTGTCAGCTTGTCAATCGAACTCCTCTTAAACGATGAAAGATATCAAATTCAAATTTTAAGGAATTGTAGACGAATGATTGTAGTTTTGTCTACAGGGAATCATTTATGTCTGGCGCAAAGAGATATAAAAAATGTAGTGATTTTTCTTGGTTTTCTTTATTCTTTATTCTATCTCTTTTCTCGAAAATATTCTGTTAAGACATGTAGAAGAATTAAAATTTATTTTTACAAGAGCTTTAATTTGACATCAAGAAAAAGGGGCTAGCCCCTCAAATTAGGGGCCAAAAGGTCTCTGAAGTCTTTCATACATAGCACTTTACTGAAAAATATTTTGTAATATATTTAAGAAGCAAAAATGTTCATCTTACAGTTATTTAACTATACATTAGAAAAAATTTCATGCGTTACGTAATTAGGGGTTTTTAGTGGCCAGAAGTCCAATATATCGATCACATATATTATGAAAAGGACAAATATTTTGAAAAGCAATATAGAATAAAAGATGCTTAGAATGTTTATCTAAACAATATTCAACCATCAAAATTTCGTTTTGTGGCCCCAATAAGGAGATAAAGGGGTCGGCCCTTAAACCTTCTTACACAGATAGCTTAATGAACGGTAACGAATTTCTAAACATTTGTTGAACAAAATATGTTTAATATCAAAAGACCTTTCATTTGATGTCAAGAAAAAGGGGCTGGTCCCTCAAATTAGGGACCAAAAGGTCTCTGAAATCTTTCATCCATAGCACTTTACTGAGAAATATATTGTTATAGGTTTAAGAAACAAAAATGTTCACCTTACAGTTTTTTACCTAAACATTATAAAAAAATTTATGTGTTACGTAATTAGGGGTTTTAAGGGACCAGAAGTCCAAAATTTCGATCACTTATATCACAAAAGGACAAATATTTTGAAACGCAATATAGAATAAAAGATGCTCAGAATGTTTATCTAAACAAGATTCAACCATCAAAATTTCGTTCTGTGGCCCCAATGAGGAGATAAAGGGTCGGCCCCTAAAACGTTCTTTCCCATAAAGCTCAACAACGGTAACGAACTTTTAAACACTTGTTGAACAAAATATCAAAAGACATTTCATTTGAAATCAAGAAAAAGAGGCTGGCCCCTCAAATTAGGGGCCAAAACGTCTCTGAAGTCTTCCTTTTATAGCACTTTACTGAGAAATATTTTGTAATATGTTAAAGAAGCAAAAATGTTCATCTTGAAATTATTTAACTATCTATTATAAAAAAAAAATCATGCGTTACGTACATGTAATTAGGGGTTTTAAGGGGCCAGAAGTTCAAAATTTCGATCACTTATATCATAAAAAGGACAAATATTTTGAAAAGCAATATAGAATAAAAGATGCTTAAAATGATATTCTTAACAATATTCAACCATCAAAATTTCGTTCTCTGGCCCCAATGAGGAGATAAGGGATCGGCACCTAAAACGTTCTTTCTCAGATAGCTAAAAAACGGTAACGAATTTCTAAACACTTGTTGAACAAAATATGTTTAATATCAAAAGACCTTTCATTTGACATCAAAAAAAGGGACTGACCCCTCCAATTAGGGGCCAAAAGGGCTCTGAAGTATTTCTTCAATAGCACTTTTTTGAGAAATATGTTGTTATATGTTTAAAATGCAAAAATGTTAATATTCCAGTTATGCATCCATATATGATAAAAAGAAAATTTCATATGTTACGTAATAAGGGGATTTAAAGGGCTAAAAGTCTTTTGATGATAACTTTTAATTGTGAAATATTTTGTAATACATTATAGAAGCAATTATATTCATCGAAACACTATACACCTATAAATGACAATTGTTTACTCCTTTGATACGTAATTAGGGTTTAAGGGGCCAGAAGTTCGAAAGTTTGATCTTCAATATATTAAAATGGAGAAAATTTCGAAAAGTAATATTGAACAAAAGATGCTCAAAATAATGTGCTTAACAATATACAACCTTCATTGTTTTGTTACCTGGTCCCTAAAATGAGTTATAGGGCCGGCCCCTAAAATGATCTTTTCCAGATATCTCGAGAACAGTATATAATTTCCAAACACTTGCTGAACAAAATCTTCAGATCACCCCGCATTTACTGATATGTTTCGTTGATGAAGACAAAGGCAATTTCATTTCCTTTTCTAAAAATCGGACGGAAGACCTCCTCGTTGCTCGCAACGAGATCGTGTCTAGTTATTATTTTTTTTTTCTTACCGATTTTGTGCACGCGATTTCTCAGAAACGGCTCAACCGATTTACGTCAAATTTTCAGATCTGATAGGTATTGATCTGAACCTTGTTGGAAATATTTTTTGTTGATGACGTCACTTCCTGTCCTGAGATATCTTGAATTTATCGTTTTTATAGGGGTATTTTGTCGGAAGAACTCCTCTTTAACCATTTAACCTCTTTAACCATTTAAGATATGATGTTGAACTTTTCAGAGCTGATAGACAATTGAAATAGTGTCTAATGGTCTTTAATCATCTTTATCTAAAAAAGCGCCGAAGCTCGCCCGATCCCGAAAATTAAGATTAAAAAGGCGTCATGTTTTTGTTGGTTTTCTTTGAATATCTCTTTTCTCGGAAGCATTTTGTTAAAACATGTAGAACAAAAAAACTTAAATCATATTTGAGATCAAGAAAAAGGGACTGGTCCTTCCAATTAAAGGCCGAGAGGGTTCTAAAGTCTTTTATTTATAACTTTTAACTGTGAAATACTTTGTGATATGTTATGATAAGTGGTTGCTCCTCTGTTACGTAATAAGGGAATTTTAGGGACCAGAAGTCCAAATTGTGATCATCAATATCGTAAAATTAAGAAAAATTTTGAAAAGCAATATTGAACAAAAGATGCTCAAAATAATGTGTTTAACAAAATGCAACCATAATTTCTTTGTTATCCGGTCCCTAAAAGGAGTTATAGTGTTGGCCCCTAAATCGATCTTTTCCAGATATCTCGAGAACAGTACAATGTTTGTGAACACTTATTGGACCAAATGTGTTTAAAATGACAAGAGGTTTTATTTGACATCAAGAAAAAGGGGCTGGCCCTTCAAATTAGGGGCTGAGCGGGCTCTTAAGTCTTTTATTAATAACTTTTAACTGTGAAATATTTTGTGATATGTTATAGAAGCAATTATGTTCATCGTAGCGTTAGTTATCTATACATGATAAGTGTTTGCTCCTCTGTTATGTAATAAGGGATTTTTAGGGCCAGAAGTCAAAATTTGTGATCATCAATATCTCAAAATGAAGAAAAATTTTAAAAGCAATATTGAGCAAACGATGCTCATAATAATGTGTTTAACGATATGCAACCATAATTTCTTTGTTATCCGGCCCCTAAAAGGAGCTATAGCGTTGGTCCCTAAATCGATCTTTTCCAGATATCTCGAGAACAGTACATTATTTGTAAACACTAACTGAACCAAATGTGTTTAAAATGACAAAAACTTTAATTTGACATCAAGAATAAGGGGCTGGCCCTTCAAATTAGGGGCCAAGATGGCTCAAGTCTTTTATTAATAACTTTTAACTTTGAAATATTTTGTGATACGTTGCGTGATCCTTCAAATTAGGGATCAAGAGGGGTATAATGTCTTCTAGCCATAGCTCTTTTAGATCCAACCCCAATTCCCAGATCTGTTACGTTAACGAAGATTAAAAGCAATGTCATTTTACCTTCTAAAAATTGGACGGAAGACCTCCTCGTTGCTCGCAACGAGATCGTGTCTAGTTGATACACTGATTATTGCCAAATATTTATCATTGTAAATATTCATTTTTGGACATGTTTCTTTCATTTATTTAAATTCAACCACCATGAAATCAATGGACGAATCCAGCATTGCGCTTTGTTTCTATATGTAAGTGACCCTGCTTCATACACATTATATAACGTGTTAATTTTAGCGCATTTTAAAAGAGTTCGTTTTAAAAAGCTGTGTTGTATAAGTAAACGTCATGCAATTGATTTTAAAAAGATAGTTTTGTAATTCAAACTTTTAAATGGAGAAGAGTATAATAATAAATGTATCATTGTAACAATAACTTAATCTAAAGAGCCAGATCACGTCTCGTTGCCAGGCGCGGATCAGCAGATTCGCGTCTCGATTGACCCTTTGTGATCTGACCCTTTGGATCAAGCTACTGTTATAAAAATGAATATTCATATACTTATTTTCGAGTAAATATTTCACGCCGTTTAATTTTAAAGTTATTTTTCATCTGCCGAAAGCATCCATGAATGTATATTGCGCAAATTTATTAAAGATTTATTTAAAGATTTATGAAAATTGTGAATTTTTTTTTCAAAAGTTGAAAGTTTATAATTTTTAGTCAGATGAAAAAAGAAATTGAACTCATACATGTACATATTTAAAAGCGACGATTTTGGGCAAATATTTTTTAATTTTCAATTAAATTTTTTTTTAAAAACACGAAAAACCACATTGGTTATGAAAACTTAACATCAATTTTAGAGATTGCTATGTACTACATAGCTAGACCAACCGAGTCTATTTACTTTAACAAATTCTTTCCTGAAATTCCGCACATGGTCGATATCGTAGATCATTTATCATCCCGATTTTCCATTAGGCTATATCAAATACCGGGTATATGTTTAAAGTGAATGCATGTATCTTAAGTATAGGAGTGTTAAGTTTCATTTTTTTCCCATGGTCATACCGCTCTAAATATGGCATACTGCTATATACATGCATTCAAGTAATGTTTTGTAAAGAAATTAATCTTGTTAGCTGTTGATGTTATTTTGATTCTCTGTCGACGAGTTCCCATGGTCATCTTGTATACATGTATATAAGCAATTCATGTGTTTCGTTCTTTTTCTCCTTATGGTATACAATAACAAAAATTCGAATTATTAAATAATGTCCGAAAAACTAATTAAATTCTTAAAAGCACATTTTTTTTTCTAACACATTAACGTTACAGGCAATACAATTGTTGTATTAAAAAGGTTAGTTTAAAAACTACATTATAACCAAACAGCAAAACGATGAGTAGTAAAAATTCTTATGTTATGGTATAGAGTAAAATTTTATCTTGCTGGATCAACCAAACCGTCATGTTTTAGTGAAATGATAGCATTAGAGATTATCCATTTTTCGCTGTATTCCCCCCCCCCCCCCCCCAGCATTCATTTATTATCTGTGAAAATAACCTTCATTCCTTCAAACGTTTGTTTATATCCATCGTGTTGTACACAATAGAAAATAAGACAGAAATAATTATTATTTTTTTGGCAAGACATTGTCCTAGCATGCTGATATAAATGCAGTGTACAGCATCAACTGACCCGCAAAGGTTATACCACTTGATCACACGTGCACTACAAAGAAAATAGTAAATGTCAGTGGATTAATTTGAAACCGACCCAGATAGTGTCCAAAAGGCTTTCTAAAGGAGGGAGGCAAAAAATTAAATTAATTCTAAATAGCAGATAGAAAACAAATAAAAGATTTTTAGTTACATTTAATCTTCATGAACAAGAAGGAAGGCATCTCACCCCCCCCCCCCACTACCCCGCATCTCACTGGCCGTTATAGGTTTTTGGTAACAATATAACAACTTTTGTTCTAATCTTCTTTGGTTTTATTTTACTATTCCTTGTGATTGCATGGATGTATGCATTTTTAAAATTTTCATGATATGTGAAAAATATTGCCCATTACAATGTACATGTACATGTATTTTAGTTAATTTGTAAAACTTAAACCTAACACTGTAATCTAGTAATGTGGGCAACTCTATATTTCTGCGTAACTCCGAATATTGTGCATTGATCCAAGATACAAGACTTCCGAGAAGATTCGTATTTTTTTAAAGTTTTATTTTCATATGAGAATAAATTACAACAAATAAAGTGACAATAAATAAATGTAAAATAAATAAAATACACAATGTACTTGTGTCTCTGATGTACTCAAGATGCACCATTTCAGTGTCATATGCGAAAGTTGATGAGCATGCAATGATGTTAATGTGGAATTACTCGCATTGTTGACAATTTTTGTCAACTACACATAATCATACCTACATGCAATGATTTGAAAGCAGGTTATAATATTTTAAAATATGTTTCAAAACCTTTTTTCATACCTCAAGCATTGATAATATTTTGCGCAACTTTCAAAATTGTGTCTCCTTTTATTCACCTTTCATGTAATTTTGTCAAACACGCGCACATACACACATATAGATGGATCTATTTCTTAGAATGATTGCACGATCTGATATGAAACACGGAGATACGTGAAAAAAATTACTCTAGCATTGCTACTACTGTAATGAACAATTTAATTCACGATCGAGCACACGATAACCATTCCTCTAAATTCAATTACTTCAAGATGAAGATGTCGCACTAGGTTCTTGATAGACCGCATTGCTATCGCTATTGTTAGTTTTACTGTCAGATGTCGCCAACTGTATTTTCTGATTCCTCATAAATACATTTCTAATAATTCTGCGTTTGACTCTGTCGTTCATTATGCCATACAGAAACGGATTAACACAAGCGTTTCCGAGAGCAAGACACAAAGTTCCAATCAGGGATTGCGAAGATATGTTCATCGAATCAGCCATATTATCAACTTGAATCAGCACAAAGACGATGAATATAGGCAACCACATTACGAGAAACAGGAACACGAGCAGTATTAAGTTTTTAACAAGTCGGATATCTCGTTGCTTCCGAGATTTTACAGATCTGGTGGTAATTGACTTCACGGCGTTCCGAGATCTCCAAAATTTTCTAAGGATTCTTAAATAATTTAGCACCAAGATGGCGAGAGGGATTACAAATCCTATTAAACAGACACTCACTGTAAAAATCATTGAAATGCGGATATAAGAATGATTTGGCCACATAAGTGTACAAATTTCGACTTCTTCATTACCGAACGGAAACCGTTTCACACTGAAATACATTGAGAGCGGAACAAAAGCAAGGAAATCCAGGATCCATAAAATCAGGATGCTAAATATCGTAACTTTAGGTGTAATTTTCTTGGCAGATGTTTTAGAAATGCAGATATATCTGTCAATGCTTATAATTGTCATCGTCCAGATCATGACAGATCCACAAACAAACATAACATACACTAATATTTTGCAGACAAATGTTCCCAGAACCCAAGTTCCGGTCATCCGCGCAGCCGCAATCAGGGGACTTCCGGAAACAAAAAGAATGTCAGCGACGGCTAAATTACAAATCAAGTAGTTGGTGACCTTACGTGTACTTTTTACTTTCAATATTTGGAAAAATACGACAAAGTTCCCAATTAGGGCAAAAATGAAAAGAATTATTAACACAGATGCCTCAATGTAAGATAGACCATGCCAAGGTCTGTTGAACTCGGAGAAATAAGTGAAATAAGAAGTGTTTCCCCATCCATTTTCCTGATCCGGTCCAAAAAAGTAGGACTTATTCACATTTGCCATCCCGGAGTGATTTGGTTTTATCAATGAAAGATTTAGTGAAGCAGCTAAAAAAGAAAAAAAAATACATAACACAGATTTTTCAGATACACTTATCCATATAACTGTTTTATGATTTAATACAAGAGTATATACGTAAATTATGTATGGATATGAAAAAATAAATTTAAAACAAAACCCTACTAATTACCATTTGAATGTCCCAGACAAAATTTACATTGCATACCCCACCATCACGTGCAGGTTCTATCGATAAGATCACTATATTTTATCCGGTAATATTGTCATTGTATACTAGATGTTTACATGTATAGTGTTTCTTACGAAAACTCTTTGTAGTAGATAAGCACCCTTTTTTCTACCCCAATCTAGATTATCATATTCACCTGCATCATTTTGAATTGCCACAAAGTTTCGGTATAAACAAGTACTATTCTTTACAATTGATTGCAATCACCGTTATAGTGCCATCTGTTTGACGTATAAAATCGTGCATACCGAAAGTAAAAAATGGCATACCTTTAGTCACAATAATACTCCTTGAAATTAATGTATGTTATGTCATGTTCTGATAAAGTTATATCGATAAAGTTATATCGATAGATAATTGTTTGTTTGTATTTGATAACGTTCTGTGGTGGTGATGCACTGAACATACATGTAAGCATACGGTGTGTTAATCATTTTCCATAGGAAATAAAACCCCTCCAAAACAAAAGCAATTGTGTAACAACTTAAACCGCATCGTATGACAATGTTAATGATCACATGTAGCGCGTTGATAACACTCGGTTGGGTAATATATCGGTAATGATTAAACAATTTTAACCCTTATTGATCCGGTATTAATAATCGCCATTGCTTTCTACAAAATACCTAATGATTTTTATTCAAAATATAAGTGAATTGATTTTTTAAAAACTGTTTGAGGCTTGAAATGGTGTCATCTGGTCGCGAACTTATATAAACTGCCCTCATTGACAGTTTTCAGCGTATTTTATTCATTTAGATGCAAAATACATTTTTCATACAGTTTGCTGTGGTGTGCTATTCTACGCTATAGCTATAGCTTTGTTTTGTTATGTTTTAAGATATACATGTTTATCTTGCATCATAAATACGTGACTGCTAGTATAACTGTATAGAGAACAAGTCCCTTACTTTATTTTTTGAAAGTTTCTATTGCATGCGCGGATCTAGAGGAGGGGTCGGGGGGGGGTGTCCGGAAAATGAAGTTATTAAATTTACATAGGAAAATTATCGCAAATATGAATCCCCCCCTTGGAAAACACATACATGTATATGTTTTGGAAAGGCGTCGGAAGCGGAATATTAAGATTAATATTGGAATAAATTGCAGTTCTAGGTATACCCCCCCCCCCCCCCCCACGGATTAGGAATTTCATGAATATTGGGAAAAAAAATGTGACAGGTACATTTTTTTGGTCGAGCTATAGGTATACTACGCCCCCCCCCCCCCCCTCGCCCACGGATTAGGAATTTCATGATTTTGGGAAATTAGGGTTTTTTGTTTTTTGTTTTTGGCTTGTTTACATTTCTGATGAATAGACTAGCCCCCCTACTTTCAATTCGGACCCCCCTCCCCCCTGGAAAAATTTTCTGGATTCGCGCATGTATTGACTACCGGTATCAAGAGTGGGTGCACCGTGATAAATACTAGACATTTTCCTTGAAAAGACATGCACCGAAAAGTCCTATGAATAGAGGATGCTTGTATGCTCTTACAAGTGGTGGCATCTCTTGACAAATTACATGTAAATTTTCTTCCCTGTAAGATTCCGCGCTAGAGACAGATTGAAGAGGAAAACAATTTACTTTTTCATTTTGCTTTGCACCAGAGCAGCATGTAGAAAATTTTAGAATTTTGATATTGGCATCTTTTCTAGGCAATGGTTTCTGATCCGCACCACTCCTTAAAAACCTTTGGCTAGCAAACTTCAAGATGTAATATTGATAGTTTAGCATTGGTTGACCGTAAAATGCTTTCTCAATCACGTGTTTACATAGTTTGGTTAATATGTTGGTTGTTTATTTTTTTCTTTTTCTATAATAATATTTACTTTGTCAGAGCAGTGAAGCATAAAGTATTATAATAGTAATTGATTGATGGCAAAAACATCTACAAAATGATGCATTTGAGACTTTTTAAAAAAGACTATAATACTTTATGTGAATTACAGAAATTTTACTTGAAAAGTTTGTTTACTAAATTGCCTTTTAAAGATTCCACGCATAACTCTATATGAAGTCGTTTATCAACCACTCTTTGTGAGGGAATTACGAAAGTGTATTTCTTACATAATTCCAGTGACAAAGAATATACAGCCTCAAAGGTTCCTCTGTTCTTTGAGAATACTGTATTAATACATTTTACATACAATATGTAAGTACCACGTCAATTGATGTCCACGAATACGAATAAAACGACACAAGATGACAAATATGCGCTCTATTCTAGCTTAATCAATTGCCAAAAATTCGACTTTTGCTAGAAACTGACCGTCCTTTTTTGCCAATATATATTTTTTTGTATTGATCATCATTATAAGTGCTATAAGACGTATGTCTTTTGCAATAAAGAAAATTTTAAAAAATTAAATCGTCTAATGTATATGTATATGATTCGTTTACAATATGTTATTAAACAGAGATACCCTGACATTGTGATGATAACAACGAGCATACAGTGTCCAAAAACGGGATTGTTCTTTATACAAATAGACAAACTTTCTATATGAATAAGATAGAAGATCATCATTAAGAAGTTGTAAAACAATTAAAGAGATTTGCACTATAAGAGTGTCCGGATCTTGTACTGAAAATCGTGTTCGTAGTATAAAGCGACCCGACGTTTTCTCGTACATGGTACAAGATTGTGGTGATGACAGAGAGCTCACAGAAAAGGTTCGTGTTATCATAGGAGTGACGTCTTTAGAAGTTAAGGAGGCTTCACTAGAGACCGAGTCGGGGAAACCAAACGGGATTGCTCTTGTGTTGCTCATTTTGAGGTTCTGGGGTTAAATTTATCTCGAGCCCAAATCGTTTGAAGAAAGCACATTATAGGTAATAGTCTCCAACCGATACAACCGGTTGGGCTTGTACCGGTTGGACTACATAGTCTTTATTTCCGTCCTTCCGTCTGTCATTATGTATGTCTGTCGGTCATACTGTCCAAACTTTTTTCGGTATGGTTTGGAGAATCGTTTGAAAATCAAATTGCCGTTTATATCTATATGAGACAAAAAAAGTGTCGGCCTCAAATTTATAAAAAATTAAAATTTAAAAGAAGGGGAGGGGTCCCTGTTCCAAGTACATGAGGTCAAACCACGGAGCAAAGAGGTGGACTGACGCATGTATGAATGTACCTACATGTATATTTCACTGGCCGAGCAGACATCTCGATCGAAGGTTGATACGATAGCTATTTCAGCTAGTATATGCAGATAAAGCCGACAACACACACTATCATGTGCCGACAGCGGAATTTGAACCAGCGACCTTTCGGTTATTTGCTACTTGCCTAAATACCCTCTTTGAGTCACATTCTTTACTAAATATCGAAATTAGTGCCTGGAAATTATTTTTTTTTAAATATGTTTTGCTGTATAGCATATCTTAAAATTGTTGCGTAATAAACTAGTATAAAAAAAGATAATATGCAACGTTGCCTTTCAGCCTTTGGTAATTTTAAGTTTTTCAATAACTTTTTGAGGTAATTTGTTTGCTTTTGAAAAACATCTGTTTTAAAGTTTTTTGAATTCAGCTGTTTTGATTTGCCGTTGGTAAAATTATTAAATAGTTTATAGTATTAGGAATCCAGGCCAATGAACACACACTGAACAAGTATCTAGAAAAAATTATGTTTAGTTCTACGGGGAATATAAAGTATACCATGTATAATAACAAGTTTACAAAACGTCGTTAAGCATCATAAAGATGGAGCTGTTGTGTACATCATATATCCGCCTTTAATAACGGAATTGCTTGAAGTACCATCGTCAGTTATCAGCTTGACTTGAATACATGTAATTTAACATGACCTAATGGGGTTAAAGATTTTATTTTGTTTTGTCATAATCTAATCTTGCACAAAGTAAACTTTACATGTGCCTATAATAGAGATTAAAAATTGCATTAGATGTACGCATATATTCACCTTTTTTCACATGACAGTATAATACATGTTTGGGCAAAATTGGTACGTTGTCATCATACCAGTACTGTCCTTTCCAAAAATGTTATTATTCGGAATCATTTGTACGTATCAAATCTTGATTCCCAATCAGCTAGATTTTTGTAATTATCTTAATCAGTTATTAAATCATTTATACTTTTGAGTTATATAATTATTCCTATTAATATCAAACTTAATATGTATTAGAGATGTCTCAATGTTGATCAAAAAGTCTGGTGAAATTTCTTTAAAAGTGATTTTTTCTTCACCAAATAATTTTTTTTTATTATCAAGAATTATTTTTTATATGCATAAACTCATTGAATTAATAAACAGTAATATTTCATGTAATATATAATCTGGTTACCTTCATCTCAGATTACATCCAGGCAATAAATGAACACAACAGATTTGCTCGATCCTTGCTCTGATACGAAAATAAGGTCGAGTTGCAAAAGGGAAAGTAAAGAGCCTCCATTAGCGCGTAATAAGGACATTGGTAAAGTTATTACCCGCGCGGTAAAATGAAACCATGTTGAAGCGGATGTGGTAAATGGCTCTGTTTTCTTCTTATACTTGAGAACAATGGACGTCATCCTGCCTTTAAAGTACTATTTAAACTACAATCGTTAATATGTTATATTAGATAAAGATAAAAATTGCACAAAGGATTAGACAACAAGATTTTTCATATAAAAATTAAAAAAAAAGAGTATTTTTCTACAATACATAATATTATTCTGAAAATATGAAGCCGTTTTCTTTATAGTTTATTATTCATGCTTAAAGATGTTTAGAACCGATATTAGATAACTACTGATGAAAGTACTTATTGCCTAGTGTTTAGTTACTTTATCATTTTTCAAATTCAATTGCTTCTCATGTGCGGTGGTTTATGGCATGACAGATAATGGCTAGATAGGAAGTCATTCATGACCTTCGTTAAAGTGGCGTTATATCATTAAAATGGTAAAATAGTAGCAATGAGTTAAGCAAATATACCTAGAATCTATATCCAGTGTGTTGTTAATCAGCGATATTTTTAGATGAATACTTAATTACAATTGAAGATCAAAACAAAAAGAAAAAAGTTACCTTGCAGTGCAAATATTTATAAAATTGTTTTCTTTTCCTCGACTCATATATTTTTAATAGGAAAAATATATAGTGTTTTTTCTCCTAGCTAGAGTTATCTTTCTTCTCAAATTGTTGTATATACCTTAAGCTTTTTTTTTTACTAGCTGTTTACAATGTAGTATATTGCAGTAGAAGGGACCGAATTTTAATAACTTAACAAGGTTGTCACCACGCCTTCCAATTTGTTTACATTGTGTTTACATTGCATTGTATTTTCAATTCCATGAATTTTAAACATTAAAAAAAATGGTTTGCGGCCGGTTTATTTATTTATTTATTTATTACTTTTGACAACATCCTCACAATGTCAGGGGTCCTGTGTCCATTCGTGGCCACGAGTGGACTCAGGACCACTAACATTGTGAGGATGTTTTGACACTTGTGTCATAATGTATCTTGTTCATACGCCACGTGCTTAAGGATTCGAATTTACTGCATGTTCGTAGATGATTAAATAAAGTAAAATCTCATTCATTTGACCCAAATCAATTCCATTATACATGTATAATTATGCATTTGATTTCTTTCATTTAGTGACTCATGGGCCTCTTTTGTTTCAATGTGTTGAAGAGAATTGAAATACTTCTCAAGAATCTCTTAACTGTAAGAGCTTTAAGGTTTCCTGGTGTATCAAATATTTACAATTGCTTTGATGAATCAGAACAGGCTTATTGGAGAGAATATATATATAGACTCATGTTTCTCACACATACATGTACACGGATATTAGTAAAAAGCCAATGAGTAATGAGTATTAGTAAAAAAAAAAAAGAACGTGATTTCTACTTAAAATATAATTGCTTTTTCTGAATTTCTCACGAGTTATAAAATAGAGTCCAATGTTGTTTTTAAAATAACTTTGAAGTGACGCATATACATGTATTTTAAAAATAATGTAAAGGCAGGTACTTTAATTAACATCAGAGCTGTTTGAACAAGACAAGGGATTTAGGTGGAATGGTCAAAGAGCAATGTAACGTAGGCCTGGCTATATCATTGTCGTTTGTGCAGTCATTGGCTTACAGAAATCAACATTGCATCTCTATTGTAATGAGCGCATATTAATTTCACTTTCTAAGCTGCGTTAATTGTTGTGAACGCTTATTATTTTCACTCTCCAAGCTGCGCCTATTGTAATGAACGCAGATTAATCCTACTCTCCAAGCTGCGCCTCTTGTTAATATCACTGTCCATGCTGCGCCTATTGTTATGAATGCTTATTTATTTTACTCTCCAAGATGCGTCTATTGTAATGAACGCTTATTAATTTTACTCTCCAAGATGTGCCTATTGTAAAGAACGCTTGTTAATTTTACTCTCCAAGCTGCGCCTATAGTAAAATACTCTCCAAGCTGTGCCTACTATTATGAGCACATGTTATTTCTGTGAACAGTATTTAACGCGATCATCTATTTTGTAAACTATGCTAAACTAAGATTAAAGATGAATTCCATTGTTCACTTATTTGTCCAGGACTTGAAGTTTAAGAAAAGAGTATATTAAAAAACGCTACTTTCAAAAACCAAGTGTCTATTAAGTTATACAGTTACTATCTACTTCAAATACTAAAGATAGGGAATTATTAATTATATGCAAATTAGCATCGAACTCTTAATGTGAATAATTAAAATTGATTATGTACACCATGTCGCTAACTTACTGTAATTAATATGTATATACACACATTGTTCACATGTATAAGAATAGCCTATGAGATTTTTTGTCTCTTGGAATTAAGAACTTGAAACTATAATAATTTAACTTAAATCAATTATTTTTACTCTCTGAACTGCGCCTATTGTAATGAGTGCATATTAATTTTACTCTCTATGATGCGTCTATTTAAATGAACGCATTTTCTTTATGATGCGCCTATTGTAATTTTAAATACTCTCCAGGTTGTGTCTATTGTAATAAACGTAATAAAATTGATTTCGCTCTCTAAGCTGCGCTTGTTGTAATGAGCGCATATTAGTTTAAATCTCTAAGCTGCGATTTTTGTAACGAGCGCAATGCGATATTACTCTCAAAGCTGAAGATACTGTAATCATCAATTTTATTCTTCAAGCAGCGCCTATTGTAATGAACTCAAATGTATTTCTCTCTCTAAACTGCGCCGATTTTAATGGGCGCAATGTCATATTACTCTCTAAGCTGTAATCAGCGCTTCATCATAATAACAATTGCAATGATGTGTGCATACCAAAAAGGTCAAAGGTCTTGTTAAAGTGCATCTATCCCCACGTGGAGGTGCTGGGGAAGGGGGGGGGCTCTACTGAACAATCTAGGTACTGAACCAAGTTTGCTAAAGCAAAAGTTGTTAAGTTTGAAACTGAAACACATGTACATGTACATACACATGTATAACAAAAAAATATATGTTTATTTTTTATTTTTTGAAATTAAACAATGTAAATACATGACTGATGTAGTTTTTTATCCAAAAAGCCTTGAAATAATAAAATCTTCAAATGATAACAAATATAGAAATAATACAAAAATATCATTTATGTAATACATTTTGACGTGGAATTCGGGCTTCACAGGATTTGATCACCAAATTCATATCCCGGTGAACTTTTTTAAAATTGCTGTTTATTTCTTAAGTAACTCACACAGGGTACTAAAAGGTTAAAATTACGAGTTTTATTATTACGTCACAAACGTTGACCACTGTTAAAGTGAAAATCAAGGTTCACGCTCGAAGCTGTTACATTTATTTAGCTCTTCCATTTATTTAAACTTACACCTAGGATAAATAGGATTTTTATTGTATAAATAACATTTGCAGACAAGGCAAGATGTTTAAAAAATGTAAAGATAAGCATTAATTTAAATCATTATTTTTTGAAAGATATAACGGACTAACGCGCGTTACTCAATTTGTATGCACACACCGCTGCAATTATGAGACTATATCTTTCAAAAAATAATATTTACATTTGCAAATATGTTTCCTTTTATGAACCTATAGATTTATGGTGGCATATCTCTTATAGAATAGCGAAAACGTTCGATTCTGTATAAACTTTTTCATGACGTCACAATGATCATAGCACGCGCTTATCGCTTGGATTATTGTAAACATAAAATCTCTGTAATTTTAACAGTTCTGAACGATTTGTCTCTCTCAAACGTAAATATAAGTAATAAACAGCAAAGTTAAAAAGTTCACCGGGATATGAAGTTGGTTGGTACGTGATCAAATCTACTGAGAGGCACTTCGGGCTTCACAGGATTTGATCACGTGACCAACCAACTTCATATCCCGGTGAACTTTTTAAATTGCTGTTTATTTCTTAAATGATTCAATGATTTTAAAAAGTTAGGTTTTCTAACTTTTAGATCTAATATGGTAAAAAAAAAAACATTACGTGATAATACTCTTAGAATGACGTCATGATGCTCATATGTAATATTTCGTACTGACTATATAAGGAATATACATGGTCTCCACGTTACTGCTTATAGCCAATGATTTTCTTACATTTTAACAGGAGGTAAGATATTGATAAATTCTTGCATCAGCTGTTTACAAACAAAAATTTGTAAGTGACGTATCGCCGGCACGTGATACAAATACCGTTATTGATGACGTCATAATCAAAGATAGCACTAATAGGTAGCACTAATAAGCCCAGCGTAAAAATACAACGGCTATATAATTCGGACAAACAGAAAGATTTATTATTATGCAATTGCAGCAGAAAATATAACAATGATAAACATTAATGCTATTATCTAACAATAATGCTGTAAGAAGTAGTATTATGATTGTCCATGCATACATCCAGATAATCCTATAAAAATTGTATGCGTTTTATACATAACAATAACATGTTCAAAATTATTGCATACATTCAGAAAATCCTGAACAAAAATTGTTTGTTTTATAGACAACAATAACATGTTGAAAAAAAATATTGCTCTAACGTCATATTTATTGATGTAGCTTTATTTCATATCTATCGTATGTACACATTGTACAATTGTACACATTTTATTTTAAATCATCTACAAATTTTATTATTATCTATGAAATAATTCAAATAACATGTTTTTTTATTAAGTATCCTTATATTTTGATGTAAAATGTGATCGGTCTGATGTATTTTGAGCATGGACTAGATGTATTTTGAGCATGGACTAGATGTATTTTGAGCATGGACTAGATGTATGTTGGACTAGATGTTTTTTGAGGATGGACTAGAGGTTTAAGCTTTTCATATGTTATCACATACTTAATTACTTGGTTATATGATATGAAGGTCAAAGTACATGTAGCTGGGTGTTTGTGCAGTTGATGTGAACTTGTTTCATGCAAATGGAAGACTTAATAAAAACAAAGAATTTTTAAGAAAATGCATAATATACAGTTAAATTTCGGTTTCCTGAACAACGATATCTCGAATACAATGGATATGTCAAAGTGATTTGTAATTTAAGTCCCATTCACTTATACTTTCAGCAGTTTACCCTTGATATCTCGAATACTTGGATATCTCAAAGTTTTTAACCAGTCCCATCTAGTTTGAGATAATGAGGTTTGACTGTATAAGGTTTTCGTGTAAATATATGATTTGAAAGTCAAAGAAGTTGAGTGTTTTGTGTAGATTTGTCATGAACATGTTTTTGATTATACTCCAAAACATAATTAAAACATAGATTTTTTGAGTAAGTAATTACCTATGCTATTGAAATTTCTAACAAAACTGCATTTTGATACATTTATTAAATGAACATTTGTATGTGTACCTTTTAATACTTGTAATTATTGCTTTTTAGGACAGATATTCTAAACATAATGTAAGACCAAGTTCTTACTTAAATTTTACCTGCATTTTATTCATTCATCATGTTCATAGTAGACAATAACTATTTCTATTTTATAATTTTTCCTCAAAAATGAGGCATACTCCTTGCATTGAAAATGAACTACATAGAGAATCTTCTCAATCCAAAGAAAAGATCTTGGTTTGAGGTTATAAATCTGCATCATTCTTCATATTTATACTGTAAACGTACTACGTTTGGCTGTATATTCTATTTAACGCTTTTGGCAGAGTGTGGCTTCTGCTAATTTAAAAGAATACTTTAACACACATGCAAATACCATTACATCTATGCATGAATAAATTTGATTTAACAGACAAGTCATAACCTGACTACAAAGTTGAGCGTAACATTAATTACAATGAGGAACTATAATCAATCTAAGCCGATCCAATGAGATAGAAAGTGGTCAGTGGTTCCGCCATGGAACTCCATCATGAAGTCTGATCCTTCCCTGTAAGTGTGCTTGTAGTACACAGTGGTGCCATTGGTGAGCCACCCGATCCACCACCCAAAGGTTCCAACGGTCATCAAAGTGTGGTGGGTCCCTGTGAGAAGGGCCATATCCTGGGAGGGGGAGTTGCCTTCTACAAAGTAGGTCCTCTCATACTTCTGCATCACCTCTCTTGCCCAGGGCAGGTCATTTCCGCACACGATGAACAGAACGTCCGGAAATCTATCATGGAAGTACTTCACCGCATTATGAATGTAAGTTTCGGTCGCTACGTTGTAACCGAATTTTACAAATTTTTCCTCCCTCACGTAATCACCTCGCCGAATATGGACTCCAACCAAGACTGTCTTCTCTGTAACTCCCTTGTTCTGGAAAGACTTGATAATGCCCTGCAACTGTTTGTCTGCTCTCTGTCTAATAGATGGCTGAAAGGTAAACAGTTTCCTTATGTCTCTCTCGTAGCCTTTTAGGTATTTCCATGACTGAAAATATCCATACACTTGAACGGTATCTTTTGAGGAGAGCTGGAGTTTTTCAAACTGGTCGTCAAAGGCACAATCCCATCTGTCTAAATATTCGGAGTAACAGCCACATGAATGAGTAGAATCGTATTTCCAGTTTAATCCTTCCAAGGTAAAGATATCAGTAAGAGGGTTTTCGCTGCTGAAGACGACCATAGATTTTCCTTTGTTTTTGGCAAAGGTGAAGACAAAGGCTTCCTGGAACATGGCATTAGCCAAACGCCCCGTAATGGAAATGCAGATCACATTTTCTAATTTGAATAGCAAACATCGTAGCTTCCACAAAAACAGGCAGATGCCAAGGAAAATTGCTACAGGCTTTATGAGTTGTCTACCTATAAATGCAAAAGAGAAGGAAAAAATGAAGGCTATAAAATTATAGCTGTTTACAAATAAGATCTATAACATCAAAATCCAAGACCCCAAAAAGATTAATGTTTACCAATAGTTTTTCAGACACAGGTACCATACATCATATGAAATACTGCTGCACTGATGAATGTTATTGCCATATTGAAAGGGGAATTACCCAATTTTAATTCAAAGTCATAATCAAAATTATTGTATCCAAATGGGGAAAGAAAGGGCGGTGGGGTTGTGTGGGGTGGTGGTGAAGGAATAATCTTATGTGAAAGTTTCAGTTATATTCATACACAGGTATATTTGTATGAATTTTATCTTATTTAAAATACACTGTAGGAAGAAGCACTAATCCATTTAAATCAATTTCTAATTAAAACATATTCATATTTAGAATTTTAAAACAATTTATAAAATAAATAAATTCTTTTTATATTTTTCTAATTTCAAATTTAAAAGAATTACAGTAGATAAAATAGTTGCAAAATATTGAGAAGGTTGTAGGGGAATGCATGTAAAGTTCCTCCCTATATGAAAGATATGTTAAGATAAATACATGTATATATACATGTATATATGTTGTTTTACTATATTAAAGTAATCTATATTACAAATGTTTAGCAACCAATACATTTTATAAAAAGAAAAGCAAAATAACTGATGTCACCCAAGTATTCTCTCTCATTTATTTTGTATTCCTTCACCCACTGTATATCAGAGACCAAGATGAAACATGGCAAAAGGAATCTGAATTGAATTATGATTGGTGTTTTATCTATCCTTTCCAAATATTTTCTGTATATAATAAATGAAAAAAAAAATAATAATGTGACTTAAAATGATGTTCCATCACTAATATTAATCATGTGGAATCAAACAGTTTTTATGCAATACATGTCTAACTAATTATTAACAAAACTAATACATGTATTGATAATAAATACTAACCTCTTCGTTGAAAGTATAATTTAATTGTATTATAATGCTGCATCTTCATAAAAATGGAAGGACAAGCTGCAATATATTAGAGTACAGATTAATTGTCATTGTGTAATCAAATTTAGGAGAGGGATTGTTTCTCAATTCGGTAATTTCAAAATCTACATATATGAAGCACCACATAATATTCAAGTCCAAACAGAGTTGAATATTAACATTAATAAAATAAATATATTACTTTTTTAACAGAATTTATGTATAATTGTGATATATATGCGAATTACAGTTTATGGTAATGAACTTAGATTTACAAAAAAAATGTTCCAGTTTATTGCTTGAAACAATTAAAAAAAAATTCTGGTTTAAACTAGGTACAGTTTTGAGTATAAATGGCAGTTACCCAGCTATATATTATGGAATACGTTGTTACTGTTTTGAAATATAAGCAATATTTGGGTGAGGGTCAGAAAACTTGACAGAAGACAAGGCTTGTCCTCTATAAAACAAAAGCCCAAATATCACTTATATTCCAAGACAGTAACCATGTAATTTGTTTTTCTCGCATTATCACCGGTGTGAGGTCGGTTTGTCCAGTGTGAGACAGCTGTGTGAGATTTTTCTGTCTTACACTGACTGTGTATTACTTAGCTGCTTTAAAACGTAAACAAACGTTGTCTGCTTTAGGGAAATGCAAAATATGGATTGAGATTATCCATTAAGTATTTGTTTTGCTCAATTAACTACAATTTATCACATTTTTATTGAAAAAAAACTGTTGCATGCTAAAATTTTGACTTGCGCTATTTGAAGTAATGCGGAGGGATAATCCAAAAGTAATATTTAGAACGTCATAACAAAAAGTTGTCAGACATTATTTTTTAATGTTAAATAATGCGAGAAAAATAATCATCCATTATATACTTGTGTAGGATAGTGAAATTCCACCCTTGGGGCCAAGATCACGGTCTAAGACTCAGCAAAGCCTCGTCCTAGAATCTTGTCCCCGAGGTGGAATTTCACTTTCCCAGCCTCATCCTAGACCGTGATCTTGGCCCCGAGGTGGAATTTCACTATCCCACACTCGTAATAATGAATGATTCTATTAATCCTGCAACAATAAGAATATTATCATTGACACTCTAAACGAGCAAATTTTGACACACCGGTATTTGGTATATATTTTTGCATTTGAAACCACAACGCCATGGCATAATCAAATCAATAAAGATGACATCAAAATGCATTAAAAGTAAGTGATAAATGTATGAGGCTATATTGGGGCATTGACCAAATATAGCTTTAGTTTATATGGTTACCTTAAATTTACTTGGTGAATGTTAAGGGCAAATGCAGGATCAAATAATTTACAACCAAATCTTAAAGTAATGACATGCTATACATATTTTATCTGACAGATAAAATTCTATGATTTATGAAACAATGATTAAGTTTTAACCTTTATTTAACCAATGTAAATTAAAACTTACATGTTTGAATTCATATTTACCAGCAAAATCTATTGTTTATATTTACAGACAGAAGAGCTAAGATAAGCATTCATTTATTTCATTAACTACGTACAGTTTACACGTACACTAGCTGTACCTTCAAAATAAGTTTTACAGTAAAAGATGAAAAAAAGTAAACAAATTTTTAACTAACAAATTTTTAACTATATTATTATAGTTGACCAGTCAGTAAACCTACAGTTTTAAAGACATGATTAAAGAATTATAGCAGTACATGCATGTATTTACATGTATGGGACCATGTGTTCTGCTGTTCAGTATACAGGTATATACAGTACAATGAATACATCCGCTTGTTTCAGTTTTGGGCAGATGTCACTTGGTTGTTTAATTGATACCACATTGAAGAGTGCTGAATAGGGTACAGGAAACTGTCAGTGCATAAAACAAGCGCTTGTGGCCTTGTAGCACATGTACCGGTATATGTTCTTTAACTGTTCAACTTTACAAAGAATACTGCAAATGTAATACTGCAGTTAACGTAATCTCAGCGAGATTCGTCGAGACTGAAATTTTTTGACGGACGAAGAGACGTCCATCAAAAAATTTCAGTCTCGACGAATCTCGCTGAGATTACAGTTAACAGGTCCAGTACAATCACTAGATTTAGCTACGTAGCTTGATTTTCCTACATAGCTTTATTTACCTACCTGAAATAGGTTTATTTAGCTACCTTTATGAAATTTTGCTTTTTATGTAAAACAGACAAAAAGTCGCAAGGAACTGTAAACCTATATTTGTATTGTGTAGTTTTAAAAAAGCAACCCAGAGCATCCTGCTTTTGAGCGCTTTAAGCAAAACATGCATTTCTATGGAACGCCATCGCTGCCTTATAGCATAAAACTGTAGATACATTATGTCAAATTATCATTACATGATGCCAAAGCCCATTACGTGGTGTGAATATATCTTTACACTTGGTCAAATCTTTAGTACGTGATGTCAAAAACACATTACGTGAAGTAAACATGTCTTTACATGAAGTCAACTTTTAACGTTGTGATGTAAAATCATCCTTACGTTATGCCAACATTTTATAACTTAATGTAAATTTATCCTTACATTACGCCAATATTGAAGAAGTCAAGGTCAATACATCATGACATTATGTCGACACTGTATTGCATGGGGCAAATGTATTCTTATATTATGTCAATACTGCATTACTTAATGCAAATCTATCCTTACATTATGACAATATTTTATTACATAATATCAATATATTTTTATATTTTATAAACACTTTATTACATGGTGTAAATACACCGTTTTATTATATCAACACTTTATAACTTGATGTCATAAGTTTATTACGTTATGTCTTAACTTAATAACGTGATGTGAATAAGTCTTCGCTGTAGGTTAATTCTCTATTCCATGATGTACACGCTCCATTACTTTATGTCGAAACAACATTACGTTATGCGAACACGGATACCCTCGGCCTTTATCTATACATAGAAATGATAAGCTGATTTACCCAAATGGATCCAGGGTGTCCAGTAAAGGGTCACCCAATGGGGGAATAGAAATTTTATAAATTTGAGCATTTTTTATTCATTACATTTCAAAATAAGATTGATCTTTAATTTTAATGTTTAAATTCGGTATTTAGAGAAAAATATACACTTATTTCTTACTACTCTAGTATTAACACATTACAATACTATCATGGCAGAACTTACTAACTGGTTTAAACTAGCAAGAGAATATTATATATTAGTTAGAGCTTTAGAACAAACCAAACACATTCCCAAGTATAACATCTTTAAAATTACTGTACAATGTCAGCCTTACTTGACTTATTTTTAAAATTCTGGTTCCGTTTCGCAAAATACCATTACCCGTGTGGATATTAGTACAGAACGGACTGAGCGTGAATTTCATTCTCAGTCTATTTTCACGCCGATTCTATATATACTTATCGCCGAAAATATATGTATCATGATCATAATTGTTAACAATACACCAACACTCATGCAGTCGAATTATTTCATTTAATTAAAAATTAGTTACATGTATGTGGCAAACGCTGGAGACAGTGCCGATTCTACCAATAGTGTTTGCCTTTCTGAATAACAAATTCTGAAATCGGCGAAAACAATTCCCCTCTCTTTTTTGTGTAAGTTTTATTATGACAAATTTATGATATTTACCCTCTGTCCGAAAAATTACCTAAAACAAACATTTTATAAAACCAACCCCAAGATGTGGAAGGTCTTTATAGGGGTTAACGATCTATTGTAATTTATTTGTAGATTTTAAAATTTATTTCCTATAAGGTGGAATAACACACCTAAAAGAAGATCACTCAATTTAACAGTAAATTATTTGATTATGAAAGACATAATGATAAATGAACTGTATATATGTCAAATAAGCGAAAAAATTTGCAGTTTGTGGATAAAAAATAAATATCTAAAAAAAAATTAATTTAGAATGTAACAACAAAAGCCCCTGCGGGATTCGAACTTGGGATGTATGGATCACAAGCCAGGCACTTTATCCACTCGGCTATGCATTAAGTTATCTGATGCTGTTGATAAAATTGTTTTAATAAAACGAAATGTCGTTTCGATCAGAGGTCAGCCATTTTGTGATGATGTGTTATTTCTCCTTTAGATTAAGTGCCTTCTTTAATAAAAGGAAGAAAATTCATTCGTAGGAACGTAGCGTACCCCCTCCCCAAACATTATTTCCACCCCCTCTGCAAAAAAAAAAATCATTTTAATAGCATGATTATTTTGTAGCAGAACGGCCATACCCAGTGAGGGTCAATGTCCTTAATTTAAGATACCAATAGCAACGTATATTTTAACTACTAAATAATTTGAGACTGGATTTTAGAAAATCAAATACGTACTGAGTGTCCGCGTCACGACATACAGGCTTTGAAACTAACGATAAAGAAACCTGACTGCTAAATGACTGAGTTTGTAGTAACGAACTTAACTTGAATACTCTTGAAGTAAAAAAAGTATAAATCAAAAAATAAAATTTTCAAACAACAATAAAGATTTTATTGCCTTTTAAATATTCAAGGGCCAGTGAGAACGAGAAGACTTGTATTTTTTAAAGTCTTGTTCTTATAACTTAGGTCTATTTAAACAAGATATCTGTGAGCCAATGCTCACTAGTGATACCCCCGCTCTGATGTAAATATGCAAAATAAGCAAAGTCAACATTTAACAGAAAGTTGGCATCCAATTGGTACAAAAATATATCCCACAATTTGGCATGCCTAAACAAATAGTGTGTTAAAATTTTAAGCATCTGCGATAAATAGCTGCTGAGAATTCTTTGACGAAAATTTGTTTGAAAATTTTGGCTAAGAATAAACAAAGTCCTCATTTAACAGGAAGTTGACGTCTGATTGGTACAAAAATATATCCCACGATATGGCATGCCTATACAAATACTGTGTAAAAATTTCAAGCATCTGCAATAAACAGTTGCTGAAAATTCTTTGACGAAAATTTGTTTAAAAATTTTGGCTAAAAATAAACAAAGTCGTCATTCAACAAGAAGTTGACGTCCGATTGGTACAAAAATATATCCCACGAAATGGCATGCCTTAACAAATAGTGTGTTAAAATTTCAAGCATCTGCGATAAATAGTTGCTGAGATAAATGCGACAGAAATTTTGTTACGGACGGACAGACGGACGGACAGACACACATGGGTAAAACAGTATACCCCCTTCTCCTTCGGAATGGGGGTATAACTAAAAATTCAATGTTTAAATACGTAGATGTACATTCACTCTCAGGGAATTAAATTTTCAGCACTTTTAAAGTCCCTTACAGCTTTCAGAAAAACATCTGTATATATAATTTCATTCTAGTATGATTAAACCACTGCTTCTTACTAGTATCTACTGTTGGGGTTTTTCTGTGTCCATTTGGGTAAATCGGCGTACCGTTTCTATGTACCGGTATATGTCCGAGGATATTCGTGTTTGTATAACGGAATGATGTTTCGACTTAAAGTAATGGAGCGTGTGTATCACGGAATAGAGAATTGGCCTAATGTAAAGATTTATTCACATCACGTAATAAAGTTAGGACAAAATGTCAAGATATTTTCGCATCACGTAAAGTACTTTTGACATCAAGTTATATAGTTTTGACATAATGAAAGGATGTGTTAACATCATGTATTGAAGTGTTGATTAAATGTAAGGATATATTGATAGCATGTATTAAAATGTTGACATAATGTAAGGATAGAATCGCAATATGTACAGCAGTGTTGATATAATGTAAGGATATCTTGATAGCATATAATAAAATGTTGACATAATGTAAGGATAGATTTTCCCCATGTAATACAGTGTCGAAATAATGTCATGATGTATTGACCTTCAGTTGTACAATGTTGGCATAACTTAAGGATGATTTTACATCACAACGTAAAAAGTTGACTTCATGTAAAGACATGTTTACTTCACATAATGTGTTTTTGACATCACGTAATAAAGATTTGACCAAGTGTAAAGATATATTCACACCACGTAATGGACTTTGACATCATGTAATGATGATTTGACATAATGTATCTATAGTTTTATGCTATAAGGCAGCGATGGCGTTCCATACATTTCTATTGTTTGAGTAACTGTTTGACACTGTGTGAGAAGAGGCATGGATAAGTGTGATTAGTACACAATGTGCTGAATTATTACCAATCAATTATCATGTTAACCAGAACTGTTCTTCTTTGTTATTCCATTTAAGAAGTAGCTGTTTGGTAACACATAAACAGTTATAGATAGCCTTAAAACTTTTAGAGCTTTGACTGCAATTGCGCTGAAAGAGCGTTATTTTCAAGAGTGATTTTTTCATGAATTGTTTTCAGATCAGTTCAAAGTTGAAAATTACTGCTGCACCTAAGTGCGACTTTTTGAACAAATGCCAATTTAAGAGAAAAGTATGATTGGGTAGCTAAATAAACCTACTTATGGTAGGTAAATAAAGCTATGTAGGTAAATCAAGCTATGTAGCTAAATCTAGTGATTGTACTGGACCTGGTTAACGTGTTATAACATCCAAAAATAAATAAGAAGGACTTTACCTTAGCAGCAAGTACCACTACAATTATGAAGAAAGACACGCGGTCTCCATCTTATAATAGTTCGTAAGACGACGCCGCGCTGCGTCCACTACAGCCAACACTGTACAACTCAGTCTAACTTGGTGGCCGGCATGGTGACAGGTATTTAGGTAACATCAACTTCTCGAGCCCGAGAGTTGCGATTGTGTCAAACAGAAACAAGTAACTTTTATCGACTACTTTTAAAAGCGCACCTCGATCCCGATCAAAAGAAGTGTTATTTAATCGGGAAGATCAAGAGCAAAACATGTTGGAAAGTTGTAGGCCTTGTTGATCATAGGTAAATAGATAATTATCTTTTATGCATCGACATGAATATTGGGGACATATGACTCCATGCACGGATCAAGATTTTTTTTCCGGGAGGAGGGGGTGGTCCGAGGGATAACTTTGTTTTTAGATGGCGGGGGGGGGGGGGGTACGAGGCCTATTTTAGGTAATTAAACAATGAAATTAAACAACTTTGAATTTTCAAGGGGGGGGGGGTCCAGCCCCCTCCCTTCAGACTTTGACCACATTATTTTTCTCAAACGGGATCGTTGGACGATACTTAGTGATAGTGAGATAAGCGATAAGCTCAGGCGAAATAAAGCTTGGAATGCCACTGACTGCCTCTCCTCCAAAAGGGCATCATCAAAGTACTGAAAGTCCTGAGATGCGACAAATTATCTAGGCGCCTCACTAAAAGTTGATTATTGTCTAATGAAATTTATTTATTTTTTATTAAAATGTAAACATTTACGTATATTTTCATTAAATATAAATGATTTGGTCAAAAAAGGAGAGATAACTATGTATTTTGAGTTAAAATAGCTTATTTCATAATATAAAGTAACGGAAAAGGTTAATAAAAACACCCCCTCCCCCGTGAAACAAAAATTCCTTTTGAGGGATTTTATATGTTGTTATTTAGCATATATTCATACAAAAGGTTTTGTTGTTTCACGGGGGGGGGGGGGGGATATGTCCACAAACCAAAATACATAAAAATAACGCATTTTGCTTTGTAACGTTTAGAAAATGAACAAATATGAATTAAAATGAAAATTTACTTTAATATCCAACGTAAACATGTGACTATTAAAAAGTTTTATCCACATATCGGCCGCTAAATATTTTCCTCACTCACAGAGACCGATTTCGATGAGATTTTTTTAGACCCTCCCCCCCCCCCCCGTAATTTTATTTTAATATAAATTAATTTAGGATATGCTTATACATTTTAGTTGATACCCTTTTTTAATATCTGACAGAAATTCCGAAATATTTAGATGTAAAATGTAGGCGGGAAACGGGCGTTAGCGTTCACAGTTCTTCTATAACTCAAGAATTTTCAATTGTTATATGAGGTGCAGAACAAGTTTCTATTATTTTTAATGCGCATACTTTGGGTTTTTTCTGACGCAATAAATGATACTGCATTTTCATATTCGGATAAAAAAAAAATATTCAAAATAGCGCGTGCACTACATATAGGGTTAAAAATAAGGATTTTATGACATTTAAGCATGTACAGTCAAGTTTTGTCTAATAGCACAATGCTTAATATATAGATAAACGTATTATTTAAAAGTACACATATGGTAGCGTGCAACCCAATAAATCTGAAACAGATAATTATATAGTGTACAAACGGATGGGCACATCAGTAGTCTTTCTGAGGACTCAATAGTTTATTAATTCAACTCAAACAAATAATGATTGACAAAAACTCGACTGCTTTAGATCAAGTTTGTACAAGTTTGTACAGTTGCAACTGACTCTGGGTCTACGGGCTCGGCTCATACAGCGTGTCTCCCTTGGACTGCATAAGTAATAAAGGTTCCGGTTCTTACAACCTGGCTCTCGAAGCTAAAGCTCTTATGACTCCGGCTCTTATGGCTCCAGCTATTTGCCGTTCCGGCTCTTTGTGGTTCCGGCTCTTACAACTCGGTATTGCAATTGTTGAAAAATGTACAAAGCAAGGAAAGACTTATTCAGTCACGTCTAAGACTGACGCAAAAAAACACAATTGCAATATTGAAGAAAAAGTACATACGGAACTCCTTCTATTAGCACTGTTACTACGTACTTGTATAAGAAACCCATGCTTGCTGATCACCGCCCTATATTACATACGACATAAAGATAACAGTTATATACCGGTAGGTAGTACGTTGGTATACATTGCAACAAACTATTAACTCATAAATAACACTACATAATTTCACTTCTCTTTTTTTTTAAGTAACGATAGAAAATTATATTTGCTCTTTTTTTTTTAAACATAACTAAAATTGATGCACAAAATAAAACATTTTAACCTATCAAGTAACATAAAACCAACCCTTGGTATCGACCAAAACTCAAACCAAAGGCTAAGATACCGTTTCTTCTTTTCGCAATTTCGGATGTTGCTTTTGAATAAATTCGGGTATCTCAAGACTGAAGGACCACTCATTTAGAATAATTCTGACATAGAGTTCAATCAGAACATAGTCTGACTTTTACCTTTTAAAAAAAAGTAAAGGCAGACTGATATTCCGATTGCAGATATCGAAACGTCACGTTTCAGAAGATGGCTTCCAATATTTCCCTGCTCATGGCCATTGGATATATAGTTAAGAAACAGGATTATGCTTATTATTTCCCGCAACAACCAAAACAAACGTCGAAACCTTAGAGAAGAACAGTTGATTAGATGATTTCTCTCTCTGATTAATGGAAATCGACAAGTGTTTTTAAAACAAAAATTCAGAACGAATTTTACGTGACTGGAATCTTCTATGTCAAATGTCAATGATCTGTATAAGTCTGTACTTGATTTCCCCGTAGAAATCCTGGGTAAATATTTTATCAAAATATACAATACTGACCAAGATAACGAAAACCCGGTATCTTAGGGAATGATTGAACTCGCAGTCAGGCAGTTTTCACTTCCTTAATTCAAAATGACCCGTCTATCTAATTATCTATGAGATTACGCGGTAACCAACGTGTATGAACCCAAAAGAAAAAAACATGTGGTGCGAAAATTATAAATGTTTATCCTTAATTTTTTTTCTATAAAGTGTTTGGCATACACACATCACTCAGAAATAGTCAGCTAGTGCTGGCTGCATTTCCGATGTCACTTGGTTGACAAAAATTTAAAAAAAAGAAACATATTTAAGTACATTTATCTGGTGAGCGTGTGGACATCCAATCAAAAATGGTATGTGGGGGCCAAAAGTTTAATCTTAGCTAGACTATTGGGACTGAATCGTACATAAACAACTTAAAATAAAGTTTAGAATGACCGAGATTATAAAGAAAATCGATAGGTGATTTTGAATTGACTTGCGTCATTTGGTCCTTTGTTTGAGAGAGATAAGATAGTAAGCGTTGAATTTATTCTTCTAAACAACGTTTACACAAATTATCAATCGTTAGTTCTGGTGAAAGATGAAGGAACTTTTGCTGACAACGGCTTTCTTGTTCAGTTTTATACCAAAGGTGGGTTTATATTTTCAATACTTTACGAAATTATCTGCAGGCGCAAATATATTATAACTATATTGCAAATGATGACATATCTTACATGGTTAAAATGAGGTTTAAATGAAAAATATATTCAGTTTGCAACTTTGTTTTACCTTTCATTCTTAATCATTAATTTGATATATTAATATTGCTTACTTTACGCGTTTTTCTTTTGATTTTTTTTAGATATGTATGGTTTCTATAAACTTAATTAACCAAACATATTAATAAATTATAAAGGCAGCAGCGTTTCTAATATCACTTATACATGTATTATTTTATTTGACGAACTGATATATTTATTGCCATACTAGTATATCAAATTAGCTTAGGATAGAAATATTACTGAATCTAGTTACAACTTGTCACACAAAATTTTTGGCAAAAATACATGTATGTTTAATACCTAAAACGATAAAATCTGTACATATGCATGCCGCAAGTGTTCTCTTCTGAAATTGGGGATTTATGCAACATTTTTTTTTATGTATAGATCTAAAATGTACCAATTATATAAAATATCAAAGAGCCAAAACTCAATTAAAAATGTCATTATTGGCTAATTTCTTTAGTGTAAAAAGATAGTTTGGGCTATTGAATAACCTTATATTTTTAATTGTTTGTTGCTCTAGCTGAAAATCTGCATAATTATATATACAAATCGTGTAGAAACTGAGTACGTTTCAAGAAACCATGTTAAAATGTTTAACTTAGTGTAACTTTCTAGGTTGAAAGTTTTTAATATTTGATAATTGATGAGATTCAAATGTTATAAAATAGTTTTAAGTTTTATTTAAACAATAAAATGCTTTCTTTGGTGATTCATGCGGGTTGTGAAGGTACCGACATTGCAGAAAACCAACATGAATCATTATAGAAAGTATTTTATTGTTTATATTTACATCTTTTTAAAAAACAAATTAATGAATTGGTCGTAAAGAGTAAATAAAGTTAACTAAATTATTGTAAATGTACGTCATTACGTTTAATAAAAGAAATAGCTACGTCGTCTAAATGAAATGGGAATTTGAGTCTGACATCATCATAATTATTTCGTGCAGTCCGTGATTTTTCTTAGGTTGACGAAACTTTCGACCAATCGATAAACGGGTGGTGTAAATTTCAGTCCTGTCAGTTTCTTCAGAGCTATCATGAATTACAATCAATTTCTGTTACAAATAGAGGGAGTCATACTTGGTGGATGTAAAATTAATATAATATATGTTGTATGATATACTAATTATACATGTTTACATTTATCCATTAACTGTATAGACCTTACCAACTAAGAATTTTCATTTATTTATCATCATCGGTCTTGAATGATTTAGACAAGATAAATTACTGTTGTTAAAGTTATTGTTTTACATGTTACATGTTACATGTTATAAGTTGAACCCTAACCCCTAGTTCATTCATACTGTAACTGTTCGCGTCAACATGATGAATACTTGAGAGAAAAGACAATCCAGTACTTTCATATTTATATCATGATACTATACTTGTATATGTACCGGTATACATGCATTGAAGAAAAAAATTATAAATCACGTAAACAAATTATGCTGAAATAGTTTTGCACTCGAGCAAACGCCAATAATTTTATAAATTTGATAAACTCTACGATAGATTCAGTTCATACTCAGATCCATACTTTTTGCTGGGGCGAGTAGAGGGGTATGTCTAAGAAAGGAGATTAAAGGGGCATGGTTACGATTTTGGTCAAATTCTATTTTTCTGTTTTTATTAATTACAATGTTTTAGGAATGCTTTCTAATGACCAAATGCAATTTGAGAGTCAGTCGTAGAGTTATAAGCAAGATAGAGGGTTCACAAATCTTTGTCATGTAAACAAGGCACGTGCCCTGTTTTTTGTTTTTTTTTTTTACATAGGTTCAATATACCAGTAAGAAATCTTTTTCAAGCTCATTTGTTTATCTTCTTATTCATTTTAAGTATAAACAGTAAACTGTTCCTAACGTTTAACACATTCATCTTAGGTCCTAAACTTGAATTTTCACCTCAGCATTCAAAATTGTAAGCTCTGTAACTCGCATATATCTCAACGAATTGAACTCAAATTTTAGTTGCCTTTTAAAATGCCTCAATGAAGTACTGTAAACATTAAATTTGGATTTTTGCCTTACTAAAATCGTGACCATGCCCCTTTAAACTAACTACTAGTATTGGCATGCCGTTTTGAATTCTATTATTCCCGTTGTTTTTACAGCTGACGTTCGGTACAACATATTTTGCCGTATCTGTACAATCCTACGAGAATCCGAAAAATCTTGTAACTCTGAACCACGGACTCAACCATGACGTCATATGTTGTCAGCGACAACCAATTACAACATCTTGTCCTGTCGCCTGTTCTCCGTTTGTCCGTATTTGTCTATTGTAAGTATTTGTGTGAATAAAAATTGAAAAGATTTAATCGATAAGATAGACATACATTTGTAAAAATGTTGATTAATGGAAATGTTTGTGCTGTAAGAAACTGATTCACATTCTTTGCTAGCCAAGGATTCAATTTTTTTTATTCTAATCAAAAGAATCGGACCCTTGGTTAGCGAATATGTTTTATCAAAACAGAACTTTGATCAACTTTTGAATATGATTGAAAAGTAATCAGGGAACTTAACATGTCTGTCAACCTAACATTCTTCTGTGCCGAACACATTGTACATATATTACCAAAGGTTATAAGCCAGTTCTTTTTTATTTCTGAAAGATCATCACAATACGAAAATTTTATTGTTTAGTTTGTTTATATTCTACGACAATATTTACATCTCTATCTTGCAATGTGTTTATTGAAAAGACCTTTCTTTTGTTAGCAGCTCAACAAACAGTCACAATGTCAAAAAGATATATTGATGTAAAAACAATTATAAAATTTAAAAAATTTCCCTAAAGCTCCAAATCTTATAGTTATATGTAGATGTTGTATAAACAACAAAATCTTAACAGTTCACAAATAATATAAATTTATTCATCATTAGATTAATGGTAGTAACTAAATCAATGTTGATCGAGAAAATTTTGAAATTACATTTTATTTTCTTACTCAAATATCAGACGGCGGCAAATATTTTAAAACATGTACAATCTTTGCATACAGCAAAAGTTCCGACAAGACGTGTGTAGGAGAGGCAATCAGCGGTCCCCTCGGTCAGAACCAGGCGATGAATTTTACCGATAAAGTGGGAAATCTGAGCAACCCAATAATACTAAGCATTCCAACATGGGCGGTTAGTAAATGTTTAATGTTTTAGTACTTAAATAATATGCAATCCCAAATGTTGTCAAATGTTAGATGACAAAATTGTAAAGTAACCAAGCACCACAATATTACAAGTACCAAATGAATGCCTATTTTAATCAATACTTTATATGGGCATTTTTTAATCTTACATTTGAAAAACAAAATTATATGTTGGAACATATAGCTTGATTGCTAGTAAATGTAAATAAGTAAACTTTCTACAGATGTATATAGTTAGTTGATTCTAAAAGAAATTATGTCATATGATAATTTAAAAACAAAAACCTATGTGATTTTACAGGCAAAGGATCAGTACAATATTCAGGTCAAATTCTATGACCTCGGTTCCAATTTTGAGACCATTTTTGAAACCCAGCAACATTTCACCAGTGCCACCACGGATAGTGCACAGGAGGCTGTGGAAATCATCAGTAATACCCCGGACAAAAATACGGGTGCAAGGTAAAGTAATCAGTTATACCCATGACATAAATACGAACGGAAGGTAAAGTATGCAATAATACCTCGTACAAAAATACGAGTTCAGGGTAAAGTAATTTGTAATAGCCCGGACAAAAATACGGGCGCAATGTAAAGTAATCAGTAATGCCCATGACATAAATACGAGCGCAAGGTTAAGTAAGCGATAATAATACCCCATACAAAAATACAGGTTAAAGGTAAAGTAGTCAGCACGGGCCCAATGTAAAGTAAGCAGTAATATAACCCCGGACAAAAAAAATATGGGCGCAAGGTTAAGTAAGAGTAATAATATCCCGGACAAAAAATACGGATGCAAGGTAATCAGTAATAACGCGGACAAAAATACGGGCGCAAGGTATAAAAAATCGGTAAAAGCCCGGACAAAAATGCGTACACAGCATGCGCGGATCCAGAAAATTTTTCCATGGGGGGGGGGGGGGTCCTAAGGATAATTGTGTTTGCTAGGAGGTGGGGGGGGGGGGGGTCCGAGGCATAATTTCGATAATTTTACTATGTAAATTTAATAAATTTTCATTTTCCCCCGACTCCCCCCCCCCCCCACTCTAGATCCGCGCATGCACAGTGTTAAGTAATCAGTAATACCCCGGATAAAAACAAAAAGCGCAAAGTATAGTATTCAGTGATTATACCTCGGACAAAAATACGGGTGCAGCATTACCTCGGACAAAATTACGGGCGCAGATTTAAGTAATCAGTAATACCCGGACAAACAAAAATTAGAGACAATTGTGAGTGACTGTTCAATACGCAATGCGGTCGAAGAAATTTCTCGACTTTATAAAGAAAATTTGACGATTCATGTGAATTTAAAGAGAAAATATATTTGTTTTTTTTTTTATTGAAACGAAAATATTCTGCAACTTCATGCACATGTATACAGTTTTTTAAGTGAAAATTTAAAACAATTTATAAATAAAAACTTATGTTTTTTAGAGTGAAGATCTCATACCGTTATTACGAATGCAATTCATCTCCTGATGGCCATTTAGTGTGCGATAAAGATGGCGTCCCTTCCTGTGCTCCGAATTTTTTCGGGCCTGCGTGTAGCACTCATTGTTTAGTACCTTCCGGTTTGCAACATATGCATTGCGACACAAATGGCACCATTGTATGCAACGACAACTATTTTGGAGAGAACTGCACAGTATACTGTAAGCCGCCATTGCATGGAATGTGTGACAGAAATGGCTCTGTCATATGTGATGACCATTACTATGGAGAAAAATGCGACACGCTATGTTTCACACCAGAAAACGGAACTGGATACTGTGATTCCAACGGTACCCTCATTTGCAACCTAGGTAAGCACGTGTTGGTACAACCAGGAAAAATTTATCTAATCTACCGGATGGTACAATGTAATATGTCTGTGTCTATACACGAAATCCGTGAATGAGATTCAAAAAACGATATCAATCCAAAATGTTTAGAAATGTCACGGTAAATCATATCCTCTTCTGATATAATGTATATGCATTTAACTCATTTTTCTGTTTAAGACAAAATAGAAACCTTTTTTTTCAGGTTGGACTGGTGAGAATTGCTCAGTTGTTCAGAAACTGTGTGAACATGGAGTGAGTTTAGGAGACAAGAACAGCCCGACTGGACACAAGTGTTTCTGCGAGTCGGGCTGGACGGGCCCGCGCTGTTCCGTCGACATCGACGAGTGTAACACCACCGCCATGTGTGTCCATAATATCCGGTGTGAAAATCGCCAGGGTGGGTACCTGTGTATCTGTTCAACTGGATGGACGGGTCCAAGGTGCGATGAAGATATAGACGAATGCCTCCAAAGGCCGTGCGTGAGGGGAAACTGTTCAAATTCCGCCGGTAACTTCAGCTGCCTCTGCGAACAGGGATGGACTGGTGAAAAATGCGAAACGGAGATAAATGAATGCAATTCTCATCCTTGCAAGAATAACGGAACGTGTATGGATTTCGATGGGTTTTACAATTGTACTTGCCCGATTGGGATCACGGGGTATAACTGCGAAACGAACATTGACGAATGTGCAAAGTCCCAATGTAAAAACGGCGCTACTTGTGTGGATGGGATTAATGACTTTACCTGTCAGTGCCAGCCAGGATTTTTGGGTCGTTTTTGCGAAAATGAGATTGATGAATGTAAAAGTTCTCCGTGTAAAAATAAAGCCACATGCATAGATGAAATCAACAGCTTTTCCTGCATGTGCCCGAAAGGATGGAATGGCACCATATGCGACAGTGATATAAATGAATGTGCAGAAAACATTTGTCAAAACAATGCCACGTGTATCAACGAAATGGGCGACTACACGTGTAATTGTACTAGTGGGTTTTTCGGAAAGAAATGCGAGAGTGATTTCGACGAATGTGTAAGCTTACCATGTATGCACGGCGGAAGCTGCACTAATATAATAGGAGGCTTCCGGTGCGACTGCACTCCAAATTATTTTGGTGACAAATGCCAGTACACAAATTTCTGTAGTTACGAACCATGTAAAAACAATGGTACGTGTATCCAGAACAAGTCTGAAGTAATATGCCATTGTGCTGAAGGATGGACGGGATTCGACTGCAATACGGACATCAATGAATGCCAGAACGATACTTGCAAACATGGCAACTGTTCCAATACCCCGGGCAGTTATGTGTGTAATTGTGAACTGGGATGGACTTCTCCATCATGTGATCAAGACATCGATGAGTGTCAGAACAACCCTTGCCAGTTCAACTCAACCTGCGTAAACATGAACGGCACCTATGAGTGTCACTGTGCAAAAGGTTACACAGGCGACAACTGCAGTATGAATATTGATGACTGTCAAAATGTCACGTGTCAAAACAACGCCACGTGTGAGGATCTCGTGGACGATTTCTTTTGTAATTGTTCGATTGGATTTGTGGGTAAGTTTTGCGAGAATGAAACCAACGAATGTTCCAGCAGTCCATGTCAAAACGGAAACTGTACCGATCTCATTGGTGCCTACTCCTGTTCCTGTCAACCAGGATGGGAAGGAATCAATTGTGAGCTTGATATAAACGAATGTAATCATGAAAATTGTTCAGCCAATGGAAACTGTGAAAACTCACCAGGGAGTTTTCAGTGTAATTGCACGGCTGGATATAGCGGCGATCATTGTGAAACGAACATAGATGAGTGTGCTTCCAATCCCTGTGAACACAATGCAACATGCCAAGACCAAAAAAATGACTTTTGGTGCAATTGTGATCCCAGACACCATGGTAAAATGTGTCAATATGAAGACTTCTGCTTGTATCATCCATGTAGGAACAACGGTACCTGCAAGCAAGACAAAAATGAATTTACTTGCGAGTGCCCTTCCAGCTGGTCAGGTTTAGCTTGTGAAGATGATGTTGACGAATGCGCAAATGGCACACACAGTTGCAAAAGTGGAGAACAATGTATTAACAAAATGGGTGGCTTCGATTGTCTGTCTTGCAACTCTAATTCATGCGTCAACGGTAATTGTTCTATTGATGCGAATTCTTCTAGAGCGGTGTGTAGCTGTGAATCAAATTGGGCAGGTGAAAAGTGTGATCTGGTAGATAACTGCTATTCAATGCCATGTATAAATGGTTACCGATGTACCAACGAAGAGGACGGGTTCCGTTGTCATAATCCGTGTCGATCATCCCCTTGTGGAAATAACGGAACGTGCAGGGCCGTCAACGGATCTCATGCATGTAATTGTTCAAGTGGGTATTTAGGATCAAATTGTGAACAGAAGGACTTCTGTAATAGCCAGCCATGTCATCACTCTGGAAATTGCAGCAACGAACTAAATGGTTTCAATTGCGCTTGTCCATCGGGTTACGCTGGAAAGACATGCGAAATCATTGATTACTGTGAGTCCGATCCCTGCCAGAATAATGGATCGTGTTCGCTTAATGCGACCGGGTCTCAGAACTACACATGCGTCTGTTCGTTTGGCTTTACCGGACCTAACTGTAACCAAACTGATTTCTGTGCCCCCGACCCATGTGTCCACGGATCATGTTCAATTTCCAACAATACCTTTAACTGTAGCTGTAAAGCTGGATGGTATGGAAACAAGTGTCAAATGGAAGACTTCTGTAGTCAAACTCCGTGTGCAAACAACGGAAACTGCACAAACCATAACCAAACGTATTCTTGCGCATGTGCAGATGGCTGGATGGGTGACAACTGCACCGAAACTGACCCTTGCTATCCCCAGAACTGTTTCAATGGAGCGACGTGTATTCCTTATGCCGGCAATTTTTACTGCAGGTGTTCTTCGGGATACAAGGGTCTTAACTGCTCAGAAGACATTGATGAGTGTGCAGGGCAAAATAATTGTCCAACGTTTTTGTCTTGTAAGAATACACCGGGATCTTATACATGCGAACCGGGTCATCCGAGGTCATTTGCTGGTATTGTATTATTTTTTTTATTATGCTGCTACATAATCATAAGCATCGTCATCATTATAGATATACTGGTATTTATACAACTGTAGCTGAATACTAGCAGTGCTAAACAAATTTAAACTTTATACAAATACCGGATAAAATGAGTGAACATAATTGAAAGTTAAACGGTTATTTATAACGCATGCATTGAGCAGATAAATTACAAAATTTTAGTACGGCTTCAAGTTTATAAAAATAATTACAATTTTACATACATGTACAACCATGTTTAATTATATCACAAATTCTTTATTATTTATTTATTTATTATTTAATTTGATATCTTAATTCAATCATACATAATTATAATTACCAATCCGTTCATTAAAACTTGTTGTATGTGTTAGGAAGGAGACGTGGTTCCTCCAAGCTGAGGTTGGGAATGTTACTGACCGGCAGTAACTATGAGGCCTTTATCACGGCACTCAAACATGGACTGGTCGACCAGGGCATCTGCGACTCGGAGGAGAACATCGATGTCTCTGTGTTACTCATCGAGCAGGATCTTGAGTGAGTCTTAATCCCTCCGTTATTGATTAGAACTATTCTATGTATATTTTACGTCGCTTTCGTGACAAGCACTACCTACTTACGTACTACGTACGATTTACGACGGTCCTTTGAGACGGTGTCCAGGATCTTGAGTGAGTCTTAATTTCTCTAAGTCGGCAATTAAAGTTCGCATCTTTAGAGAAAAGCGTTACTTGAATCACATATTAACATTTCAAAGTTAGAAATTTTATATTTTTAAGGAAACATTTCATTCGTAGACTTATGATTGTTAGCAGGGTCCCGTTGATTAAGATATGAAATGGTATCTTTAGCTCAACTGAATCACAAGTTGAAGTAAATGAACATTTTTTGGTAGTTCGTCGTCCGTCTGTTTTTCCGTTTCTCTGTCAAATTTGGGTCTCAAAATTGAATGCAAAAACATAATTATATTAGAAAATTATTCTTTTCTGAAGAAGATAAGAATAAAATGTGTGAAATCTAGATTGATATAAAAGTTTCAATTTGGTTTGACCAAAAACATCGCCCCTTCTCCAACACCTGTGATATACTTCAATGACGTAATGTTACGAGGGTCAATCAAAAAATACGAAGACTTTTGCCATAGCTATGTTATTTAACGTCATATTATTCCTAAATTTAGTAGACATAATTTAGCAACTGTTTCAAACAATTTGAAATCAAAAAAGTTCATATATTCCTTAATTTCTAAGAATAATTTAGAATCCTATCCTGATTGACCCTCGTATTTTAGCTAGTAGGTTGTTACTTTTACCAAAAGTTGGATATTGTTGCTCATATGAGTGATGTTGCACATAGGCCTCTCGTTACAGTTTAATTTTCATTTCATGGTCAATTATTTCTGTATCGTTAAACTATATGCAGATGTTGTTTTATGGAACAGCACATGTACTGTGAATCGTATATCAGACGATTGATTAAAAATAAAGAAGATTTACAGCAGTTTTTTTAAAACGGAATTTACGATAGCCAGACGTTGTAGAATTTTTCAGATATATTTTTTCTACATCAATAATTAAAGTTTCAATATACATAGTTATATTACTAGTATTATTCTGAGAAATTCCAATACTTTTTTTACACAGCTTCAACGAATCAGAAGTCACAATGAATGTATTGTGCAGAGGAAAGCCAATATCGCTACAGGATCTAAAGACAGTCTTGCCAAGATTCATCACAGTATAACGCATGCGCAAGCTAAGGCTTTACATAACCAGTTAAAGTGTTTGTGTCGAACGGAAACTATATTAATATAATAATTCCGAAGTTGCTTTGTGTCCAAATCCACCGTTTTCGAAGCTTACTACATTATTATCATAATAAACAGTCATGTTTATGTATTATAATTTTTAATTGTATCCAATATTCATACACATGATCATATATATATATATATATATATATATATATATATATATATATATATATATATATATATATATATATACACACACACACACTTTGGCTTCTGGTGTTAAAGAAACCTGAGTGGTCAATGGGCATCAATCATATATATATACACACTTTGGTTTCTGGTGTTAAAGAAACCTGAGTGGTCAATGGGCATCAATCATTTTGAAACTTACTAAGGCCTCGCTTGTCACAAATGACATCTGTTCAAGGTTAAAGTCTTGGCGTTATTTCCATGCCCATTGATTTAATAACACATAATACAACAAAAGTTAAACTTCATGACATTCGTCTACATTTGGAGGCACAAATATTTCATGACTTTGCAACGCCCAACTATTCTCGTTTATTGATTTTTTTTATAATTTTGTTGACTTTTTTTCAATACGATCAGGAATCCACTTTTTACCTGTAAAGACTGTTGGCTATAAAAAACATAGATATTAATCCAAGACCATGTATTTATAATATCTGTATGAAATAATGGTTCAGGAAAAACGTTGTAAAGAAAGCTTACTTTTATACTTAGTCTAGATATTCAATGTATCTCTTGTGTGATTGTGTGTATGATTTTGTAATAAATATGCCATTCCTAGTTACATCGAGGGTGACTAATTACTGTTTTTGATTGTGGTCTACATGCAATATTTGATTAAATATTTAGTGAGACAGATTGAAAGGAAAAACATTGAAAAAAAAATCAAATGCCCTCAGTGAGAGTCGAACTCACGACCCCTGGTTTACGAGACCAATGCTCTAACCACTGAGCCATAAGGGCTGTAGGTGCCCGGTGCGACTTCCTTCAGAGCAATAGTAATGACGTAATTGGTGTAGCATCCAGTTTACTGTTTTGTCACCATACCTGAAATTAACTCAATGATTATAGCTGAAAGCGAATCTACTGATTTAAAATATAGAAATACACATACTATAAACTATTTGTTAGAAGATGTACATCTCTTCATGTTTATAGGAAAAGCAATACAATAGATTCTCAAACTATATAATTAATAAATAACCGTATTAAGTTTACTTAGAGCGACCTTATTCAAAATGTTTAAAGGGTTAAAAGATTAAGACCATTGCGATTTGATAGGAGAATTTAGACTATATTCTACTTCCCTCTCATTTCCTACCATTACCTCTTGCAACAATTGATGTAATTAATATAACTTTATGTACCATCAGTAATATCAATACACCGTTCAGTCAATGTTCGTTCCGGGCCAACTTCATATTATAAGTCTAACTCGAGCTGTCAGTCTTGCAGATTAAGCCATCGAGCAAACCGTAATGAACTAATGACATTGAACAATACGTTCTCTTGGGTGTCTGATTTACAGAAAGAAAAATTATTAGCATGCCGATAGCAGGTGCCCGTTAGGGCGCGTTGATTTTGTCAGTAATGGAATGATTCCCGAAGTGAACTCCGCATTTAGCCTCGGCACTCCATAAAAAATAGATTTGTGTTAGTTAAAACATATAATATGCCATGGGGTTTCGGTTCAAAGATTTCATTCCGATATGGGACTAAAGATTCGCGGATTTCCGAGCTGACTTCAAGGAGTTGTGGAATATATAGCTACTAGTGCATGAACAAGGTTAGTAGATTTCTTTCTTTTTTTAATTCAATTAAAATCTGAAATATTTCAGTGGTATATCAGTCAATAGGCGAATTTTAAAAACTATTATTTGTTTTTGTACATTAAATTTTTAATGACGTTAACCAAGTGTGACCTTAAAACATTAAAACATATAAAATGTAGTAATTATTTATGAGACACTGAATTAGAAATTTAGTCCGTATACCAACGTGCATCTTGTCAATTCGACGCATACCAGGGTATTTCATTACAAATTATCACATAAACTCCGAATTTTTGATTTTTTTTGTTGTTGCAAAAATAAGAATTCATGCACATGTTTTTTTTTACTTTTGGGAAATATGTAAGTTAAGATAGATTTTAAATTGTATTTAATTCAAATTGATAGAAATTTCTTGAAATGTTTAATCTCGTTATCTCTGTATAACTTATACCATCATAACACGATCATGTGTGTGTAATTACCTCAAATAATTATAATTCTGTAATATATTTATAGTGAGGGAAAATGCATCACTATTTTCGTTGATAAAGTATTTCATTCCATCTCGACTCAATGCTGTATTGCACGTATCACCCATATACGAGAGCAAAAATGAACACAACTAGCACGTTATTTTGGCATTTGCTTAAAAGTATATCATCTAAACTGTAGTAGACTGAAAAAAGAAAATGCAAACGTGTTATGAAGTCTCTAAGGAGGCTGGGTGGCAAATAACCCCTAAATCCGACTGAGAAAATTTAAAAATTGATTTTCTTTGACACAATTGCAAATCATTATTTGTTAATGGAAACATAAAATGTTTTATCGTTGAGAATTAATGTAATATGAATAATTCTCATTATTTTTTATAGAAGAGTTCTTTGAATAATTTCCAATTTCCTAACACATGGAACTTCTTGAAATAGCTATGACCTTTTAATTTACTCTTAAAAGACCTGTAAATAACTGTAAACACTTAATTTACTTAAGACCTGTATATAACTGTAAACATTTAATTTACTTAAGACCTGTAAACAACTGTAAACACTTAATTTCACTTACGATTCTAAGAAGTCTTGGTTTTGAAAACCATTTCTGCCTTAACGTCAACACCCGATTCAAAAGTTTTAATGAAGCAAGCTTTTGTTGAAACTTTTCGAATTTCATCTAACATGTTTTCGCCAATTCTATCAGGCATCATGTTCAGTTCATTAAATAAAATCTATTGAGAAAAATATTAATTTCCCTCCCATAAAGTATCGGATCAAATTATTACCGAGGAAACCATTTATCAATTAGTTTTTGACCAGCGTTAATCAATGATAAAAATGCCGTTTTATTGAAAAATAGACATTTCATGCTGAGAAATTTATTTAGAAACCCTGTTGCATTCAAGGTTGATTAACCTCCTTTAGTCAAACGAGAGAGAGAGAGAGAGAGAGAGAGAGAGAGTTATCACTTAGTTGAATTATTTTCAATAAAAATGTTTGAAAAAGAGGACTCAATGCTGAATATATAACAGCAGTGATTTTGATTTAGAATATGTAGTCATGTAGTCATATCTGGAATGTATTAGGGTTCTTGTATACCATTAATGATTTATTGCATCGATTTTTCTTTCCATGGTTGGCTGTCTTTCGTGTTGACAAATATCAGATATATATATATATATATATATATATATATATATATATATATATATATATATATAGCACTCAATTGCAATGATTCATTGTAATTACATCTCTCTCTCTCTCTCTCTCTCTCTGTTTTTATAGAGTAATAACACTGAAAAAAATCTCCACGATTTAAAATTGTACACTCTAAAAAAAGTTTTACTATTAATTTTTAAAATAAGAATTTGAATTTAGAAAAACTATAAATATTAAGTAATACAATTAGTCAGAATAGCAAGTAAAAGGCAATCCTGTTTAGTAATTGGAATCGTAATTAGTAAATACCACCAATACAATTACTTATAAATTCTTTTACTAATCATTTCTGCAATTACTTAAATGTATATGAAGACTGGTTATTTATTTACTCAATTTAATACTTATTTTAGTAATTAAAATCATTTTTAAAATAAGTAATTACAATACTTAGCTAATATGGTTTGTTATAAGTAATTTAATTACTTGAAGTAGTCAAATATATTACTCATTTCAACTAACACAATTACTTAATATTTCTTTTACTATTTACTGTTATTTACTCAATTAATAAATATGTTTCTCATTTTTAGTAATCAAATTCTTATTCAAACTTTAAGTAATTTAATTATTTGTTGTAGACGAAATCACATTGTTTTTTTAATAAAAGTTCAATGTTAGCGATTCTGATTCCTTACACACATAGATTACGACGAAAATAAAAATTATTTTAAAAAAACAAGAAAACTCAGACAACAGTGTAAATCATTATTTATGTATTTATGTATTACCATAACACATATATACATATTCCGACTAGCAAAATATTATGTTTACAAGATTTACAAGACTATCTTGTGAATTTACAATGAATGGGCACTTGAGAAAACGTTATAACTTCAAGCAATTTGATGTTAACAGAGAGCTGGTTAATCATAAAAGCATTGAAACTAACTTCCAAGAAAATAAAGTTTTTATAATAAAGCTATATAGAAAATCCGTTCGTAATAAGAGCAAAAATTTACCAAACACTTAACTGTAAATAAGTTTATGGCTAGAAAATTTGTCGTTCACTTTTTTCTATGCACATGATAGAAAATTTCCTGAATCTCTGGTCTCCCTCACGATAACAAAAATATTAGCTGTAAAGCATACCTAAATATTACATTTCAAAAACATTTGGCAGGATATGCATAGCAAATATAAAGTGACTCACAACTTTATGTACATTGTAAAAAGTCAACCATGTACAGATATATAATCATAAAAAATAAAAATGTTAAAAAAGAAATTTCAAAATAACATAAAACTGTACGTACTGAAAATAGATCCAATGGATAAAAATTGAAAATGAACCTCTAAAGCCTGATATATCCCCCCCCCCTTTCAGAAAAAAACCCCAAATAACAAGAGTTAACCATGTACAGAAATAAAATCTAAAAAAGTAAAAATGAAAAAACAAAATATATTCATACTCAAAATACTTTATAACATAGACAAAAAATGTATTAAAAAAAATATACTGAGAGTCAAATGAATCTTTAATGCCTGGGTCCCCCCCCCCCCCCCCCCCGTGTCTCAAATTAAAAAAAATATACTGGAAGTCAAATGAATCTTTTAAAGCCTGGTTCCGCCCCCCCCCCCCATATCTCAAATTAAAAAAAAATCATAAAAAATCGAACATTCTTCAGATAAGATGGAAATACTCTCAAATGTCCAGATCTATACTATAATTAAATTATGACCTTGGGCAAAAGTTAAAAAAAAACTGTCCAATAAATCATTCTTTTTCTTTGAAGTGTAGGTCTTAAACTCCTCTTTAGCTTTATTTAGAGGATTTGTCACTGCACTCTGTATTCTGTCATGTAGTACAAACTCTTGTAGAAGCAGAAGCGGTCCAGTTACCTGGGCTGGATAAGGCAAAATCCCTAAATGGTAAAATTCCATCAGTGCCAAAATTGCTTCTGCTCTTGTGCATTTAAGAAGAGCATTGTCTCTTTCCATTACCAAAGATGATGTCTTGTCTCCGATTGTGTTGTGAAGAATCCATATACATGTACCACATGCTGTTTTGTGGGTCTGGGCCTCAACTCTAAAAAGTGATCAAGAATAATTTTGATTTTACATATATATTTAAGGAATTATTTCAATATCTATCAAAGTTGTACAATGCAGTTTTATTTACATGTATATATACATAAAAGTGTAAACTGCCCAAAGCCAGGTTCAACAATATAACCAGAATTTTCTATCAATTAAAAAATACATGATTCTGCCTTGAATGCCATTTTTTAAAAACATTTAAAGAATGAAATCCGACATTTTCAAATTCCAAAAAAATTAGTACATTACCTTGACAACATGGACTAGAAATTTCCCTGGTGTTAACTTTCCTTTTGTTTTGGAGTAACCACATATTGGCAGGTGAAACAATGCCACTGGGTTTCTTTGTCTTTGATCTACATACAAATTTTAAAGCTAATATTTAATATTAAGTTACTAATAAAGGTTTTCATAATATTACAATGGATTAAAATCTAAATATAAACATAGAAGACAGTAGAATGTACACAATTTCCTGTGTTACTAAATAAATGGCATTAAACATGGGTTGAACATAAAACTGTTTTTGCCAAAGTTTTCCATGTTTTTCATACTTCATAAAAAAGGATTTTTCATTAATGCCTAAAATGTATCAAAATTCAATACATGTACATTCAAGTACTGTAAATAATATGTATTAATTCAGTTAAATGTTGGTGTCAATATTGCAAGCATGATGATTATGTCACTCAAAGTGATTTGGAAGTCCAAATTTACAAATTAATGAAGGAATTTTACCAGCTCTTCCAAACATCTCGGTACTTCCTTCCGCACTTTGAAGGAACTTGAAAAATCTTTGAGATCGACTTCATTCAAGTCAAGGAACATCCTTCCATCTATTTCATTCTATTAAGAAATAAATACAAAACCTTAAATAAAAAAAAATATTCAACCGGCACATTTAAAATAAGGTAAGGTATATATCAACTCATGAATCAAGTAGGGTTGAATATCATATCGTTAAGGCTGAAATATTACGATACCATTCCTGCACTATGAAACGATACAGTGTTTTTTAAACACACGGTACTATACCTTGATGAATGAGTTCATTTTTCAACAAAACTGCAGTGTGTGTATGACCAGAGGCAATTTTTATTGGTCATCTATATCTATTTAAATTTTAAGCTTTCAGTGCAAATAAATCCACAGGCACATGAAATATGGATGGTGCTCCCTGAAAACACCATACTTCAGGTGCCTGCAAGTCCCCCCATCCTCCGAATCAGATTTTTTTGGGAGTGGAAATAATTCCTGATCATATGTGCATTTTCGGCCCTGTCTATTATCTGTGTACAAATTGAAATCCATATTTTGATTCCTATAATTAATGAATTTGATAGACATGGAATATACACGCGTTTTTATTGAATTTGTTTTGGCCCATCCACCCCCCAAAATCTGACAATTTGTGTGTATGGGTGGTGGTGGTGGTGGTGACGTGTGTGGTTGTGTGTGTGGGGGGGGGGGGGGGGGAGGGGGGAATAACACCATACTGTGGTTTTATCAGAACTACTAATATATTGTACCATATCCTATTTCTATCATGATTGATATATACCTTACTTTGGCATGTTTGACCGCATAATACAGAGACAAATTCATAAAAACATAATAGATCTATATAGAGTATTAGATTTGATATTCCCAGGTAATTTAATATACCATGTTATTAATATGTTTCTATCTTATTAATATACCTGCAATGAGAACTTGTAATTCCTTCGGTACACTCATTTCCTTCAACCATATGCACTGAAGTCTTCAAAACTTTCCATCTTTTCACTTTTGGCGCTAAACGGAAGTGTGTTGCGGAGGAGAAAAAACAAACTAATTCGTATCTAGATTAGTCGCGCAATTGAAATGCACAACACGGTAAACGTGAAGAAATGTTTCTAAATAACTCAAAAATTCAATATTATAAAACAATGTATTTCATTCCTAGAAATGAATCCAAAATTTATTTTTTTTAAATCGGAAGAATTCACAACTGCGTAATTTCTTTTTGTCAGAGTTCAAGGACTCTCTGTGTATCTTTATCGCAGTGACTGTAAATTCTAATAAACCATATCTTCTCAAAACATTCATATTTCATTTATGAAAAGTTCGTTCCTTTTTTTTTCAATCTTTTTATGTACAATCGATATCGGCTCTCTCTCTCTCTCTCTCTTCATCTCTCTCTCTCTCTCTCTCTCTCTCTCTCTCTCTCTCTCTCTCTCTCTCTCTCTCTCTCAGTTAACTTTTAGTAAATCATTTTCTGCTTTAAGTAAATGATTATTCCTCTTCACAAAAATATCAGTAAAACGGAATTACTTAGTAAAAGATTTCTACATATTAAGTAAATGTAAGTAAAATATTTTGGTCTAGTAATTGACATTGATTTAAGTAATTGTTTTAAATTTGTTAGTAAATGTTCAGTAATAACTTTTTACTTATCAGTATGATTTCAAGTAAAAAATCATTACTAAGTAAAACTTTTTTTAGAGTGTAAAAAGTAATAAAATTTTATATAAAATGAAATTAACGTTCACAGTTATGGTTTAATTGGCAATAATACTAGCAACATTCTTAATTTGTTGGCTCGACATATTAGTGCGAATAAAATACTAAATCTGACACACCGGCGTATAAATCAATGTACTAAAAAAAAATTCCTCCATCTTGTAATGCTTTGGCAAATGTTCATTAAAAGCAAAAGTGGACAAATATGGCAGCAGTCATGCAAATTTACAGTCCTAAATAATTCCAATTTGTTGTGTTTTGTATATCAGTATTGATTAATGACAAAATAAGATGCGATATTTTGTGTCCTAAAACAGATCAATTGCATCGGAACAGACGTGTATGGATCTTATTTACGTACTCTTTGCAAGTGACCAATTTTTCGATTAAAAGAAGTACATGATACAATGCAATACTAGTATATTAATAATGGCGAGGTACATCCAATACTGATCTCCATTTCCATGGCTATAATACTCCACAACACCAATATTTTCATTTCATCTGATTCTTTCCCCGACATTGATCCATTATTGATGTTGATGAACTTTCGTGGTTTCCGGGAACATAAGCAACACACCTTAATTTAAAAAGTTTATTCATCTGTGTCGGCGTTACTGTGTTTAGATTAACAATTGTAAATGGCTGCTGGCCCAGTACATGAATGACTGTGTTAACATTAGTAAGTCTTCGGTTGACCGAAATCCACGGCTGATTGAATATAATTATTTGTTTTGTATGAAATAAAAAAAAAGTTTTCTTTATTTACGAGGGCTGAATGGGCGTTGCCATTTTTAGACTGTATTTTTTAAAAAAGTGAAATTTTAAAGCTTTACGTCATTTATAAGATCATTTCCAGTGTTATCGCAGACAAAGACACTGAAAAATGTAAATATATTTAAGATTCAAAGATAAATGAACACATAAATATCAACAATAAACTGCTTTGATTGATCGATGGTTCATAAGGTATTCGATGATAGCAAAAATAACAGAAAAAGCAAATAAAACCCGTCAGCTAATTCTTAACCCATAACAATTAAGTCCTCAAAGAAAGTGTTTACTCAGAAACATGTCAATTACATGTACATGTAGGTGCCATGCTCATTCCTGGAACCGATAGGCAGATCTAGACTTACTAATAAGGTCTAAAGAATCTGGGACATTGGTTTTCGAGTAGAAATATCATCTAAATGGAGGGGGAGGATGACATACCGGTTCGAACACCCGCGTCAGATAGCGATAGCTCAGCTGGTAGAGCACCTGACATTCGGGGAACCGGGCTGTTATCGTGGTCTGTCATTCCCCATCCCAGTGCATTTAATATCACATTACTCTATTCAAACTCTATTCAAACAAAAACCGTTACAATTTTCAACAATTGTTTCTACGTTTGTATAATGAAAAGATTCTATTTTTTTTTTTTACCAAAATCCCCGTGATATATTATTTGGTCGCTTGATCAACAAGTCGCTTTAAATTACATCATCACATGTCACTTTTGAGACTTGCTAAGGAGTATTTTGGACGAAAATTAGAAATATTAGATGTGTGCCTCAAACCACTATGTAAGTCTTTTTTATAGTAGTAATTGCTTTAATTTGTCAGTATTGAATCGTATTTTTGAAATATAATTACAGATGGAAATTTATTATACAGATAAAATATTCTTAAAAGTATGGCACGCCATTGTGGTCTTTAAAATAATTTACATATTTTTTTTATGGAATAAAGTAATGGTTCTACATTTTCCTATTTTGTAAATTGTTATTTCTATTTGTTGTAGTTTTACCAATCTTTTGCACGACGACAACGTGTACCACACAATAAAATATAAAACCGTGTGACTTTTGTTTAACGTGTTGTGCATGGTTATCTATCTGCCTGCACCAGGCAGAATAGCATTAATCCCTATAATGACGTCATTTCCATGAATTAAACATTTATGACGAAACAATCCTGTACCACTCAACGATGAAAATCTTAAATTTCGTTATCTTTTTGCTGAGAAGAAGTCATTAACCAAGACTGGCTTAGAATACTTGTACAGTGACCCGGAAAAAGGAAATTGTGAATTGATTTTGAACAGGCAAATCTTGTAATTATTTTTAATTACGCAAAATCCTATTTATACTATGAACATTTTCATGAAGAAAAATCCAAAAATCGAAAGTTTTAGTAAAACGGTTATTTTTTTAAGAGAAGAATATTCAAGCTTCAACTTGACATTTTTAGTATGTTATTTTTTCTTTATATGACGACTAATGTATAGGGAATAACTATTTTCCCGACTATCCATTGTTAGGAATACATCTTGGTTTGTAAAAGTGAACACCATTTTGTGGCATTTTATAATCCTTTGCGCATGCGTTATCTTGAATTTTTGATAGGACCAGACCTTTATTCTGTTTAATTTTTAACATTTCAATTTTCAGAAGTTCATGTTCTTATTTAAGAAATAAATTTAAAATGATAATCGTGTAAAAAAAAAGAGAGAGAGAGAGATAGTGTTTCTATATATATATATATATATATATATATATATATATATATATATATATATATATATATATATATATATATATATATATACACAATGTATATAAACAAACACTGTGCAACTCAACCCTTCCTATGCCATAGGCATTACCTACCAAGTCCTTAATGACGTTGATTCACATTGTAACAGCCATCATCATCATCATCACCATTTTTGTCTTCGTCTACACAACCACGTATCTCTTTCACCTAAAACTACATGTACCACCACCACCATCATCATCATCATCGTCGTCGTTGTCATCATCCTAATCTTACATGCACCACCTTAATATTTCCAGATGCAGCAGGCGGTCTATTATGGCATGAACTTAGTTTGGTTTTGTGTCGGTGAGTACTATTCAGATAATTGTTGTCTCTATCATGATTGTAAAGATAATGTTTTATTTTCAAAAACTACCGGTGATAGATAAAAAAAAATCTCTGTTACAGCCATGTCTGAGTCTTTACCCCAGTGGGCCAATCAGAGGCTTGTATTCACGATATTTGAGGTCAACAACACTTGGAACGAGGCTCGGGAAGTCTGCCGAAACAATGAGCGCTGGTTACTGTCCATGGAGGATTCAGACGCCTGGTCAATGTGGAAACAGCTAATGTAAGCATAATATTAGAAATCCCAAATATAGACATGCAAATACGAGTTGTCTTCTCTGTTCATTTACTGATTTTTCGATCGCAAACGTTACACCATGACATCAAGAAAGCCGTGCCGCATCATTATGCAAGTTCCCAAGTTACATTTTTGCACAGGTCTATGGTGAATGATACTGATAGACAATTGCTTAAAGAGTTTAATATAACCACCTTTTCTATTGATGTATCTCACTTGTCAGGTGAGATATTTACCTTTAAAAATAAATTCCTACGGAAAATAATTTGCCATTGGAAAACAGTTTTCCTATATGATCTTTAGAATTTCCTATCAGAATAAAAGAACTTTCTACACGAATAACCATATCTATTTTAATTTCTTTGAAATTATGTCGTTGTTAATAACGTGTAAATCGCCACTTGATTATTTCCTCGAAAACAACAACACCAAGCATTCATGTTTCTAATATTGTATCTTGGTAGGTTGTTTATATTTATATTTACTATAGGTACACTTAAATTCATTATACAAGTAATTATTGTTGACACATGGCCTTAGTGTGATATCATATTTATTTACTATGGGAACATTTCAATTATGGGTACATTTAATTTGGCATTAACCTGAAATAGATGCATTTATTAAGATTGCATCAATTTTACATCCCTAGGGATCCCAGTATGGGTCTCCCCCGCAGACCACATGACGTGAGGTACTGGATGGACATCCATGCCCGCTACTCCAGCAACATGTCTGACCTCTACCATGACAACTGTTCACAGGTCTCTTACACGGAGTGGTGGGCGGACCCGTACCGGTCTAATTACGTCATAGAGGACCCATGTGTAGTGTTCGATGCCTACTGGCGACCTTTCACTGACCTTGTGCTCAAGAATTGGTTCGGAGTACCGTGCCAAAATGGACATTACTTTATTTGTATAAAGCTTATGGATGGTATGTCGTCACATACTAGAATTTCTGGGTTTTAACACATTTTTGTTCTCACTTGATATCAAGTGTTTGTTATGAAAATGACATGTATACTTATCATTATCATATATCAATCTGTGATATGACTTTATATAAAAGCCGGTTTTCAACAGGACATATTTTCCCTTATCTACAATAACTTGCAATACCGTATATTAGAATTTTAAGATTCTCAAATACAAATGTCACATGATGTTAAAATGAAGTCATACTCAATGGTTGTTGTAATGTAAATTAAAAGCCTCGTTATCTCGAATATTGTGATTTTTTTTTCTCGGTCCCATCGAGTCAATCGAGATAAAAATGTCTGACAATTTCAGTGGTTACTTTTAATGTTTTACAGAGCTTCCATGCGTCACTTCCTGTGAGGAGTCGGTCTACGTGTTTCCCACCAGTGTGTTTGAATGTTCTGGTTTGTGTGGAAACCTTGGATCGGTATGCGAAGCACGATTTCTGACATTAGACAGTTTTACCATCTGCCATGTCATCAAATCTCACAAGAACACGTCGAATCCGTCCTACAACATCTGCTTCTTTCCGGCATTGTATGGTGGACTTACTTTTTGTGGAACTCAAGGTTTTTAATCAATCGATCTGTCTGTCGGTCTATCTTTCTTATTATCTGATCTGATCACAGCAACAACTTGCTTATAAAGAAAAAATTAAAATTTAATGATAATTAAATAAATTACATGTTTCCATTCCTGGTTTTATATAATAATACACTGGAAAAATATATTCGATATGGCACAGTAGTATATGGTGAATATAATTATGTATGCATGTAATATTTATGTGTATGTATACATATATTTTATACAGGATATCCGTTTAATTTATCCTACACTCCAAACAATCAGGCAACTGTCACAGACTTGTGTGCAGAAACAACGACACAACAGGAAACAACTGAACCAGTAAAAATAACGTCAGAGCAGACGACAACACAGCAGACGACCGAAGAAACTGAAACAGAAACAATGGCGGAACTCACAACCGAAGAAATCTCCGTTCTTGGAACGACTTCCAAGATCCTTTGTGAATGTCCATGCTCCAGTGCCACGAATGTAACTGATTCAGAGCTGACGATAGAAGAGAAAGTTGAGAAACTGAAAAAGGAACTTACAGTGGACAAGCAGAACACTTCCGCTCACAGACGTAGCAAAATCAGCGTGGCGGATCACAGGGTTTCCGCCACTAGCATTGGATCGCTGGGCGTGGTCATCTTAAGCGTGATCGTGGGTTCTATCTGTCTGATGGACTTGACCAACGTCCGATGCGACGTCATTGCCAACAAGTGTTGCAAGAGGAAAAGCAAGAAAATCAGTGACAAAGAAAGTAACTCGAAGTCTAAGGTTGGCGCTCCAAATTTAGAGCTGAAACCCCTTGAGGATACACTGTCAAAAAGCTGATTCAATATGAAAATCCATTGTGTGTTAATGATATATGCGCGGGAAATAAAGTGCATATTAAAATTTAATTAGCGTAAATCATCAAACTTGTTTTCGTGAGATTCAGTTCCGAGAAAGCGCAATGCAGAAAATGTCGCCTTTTCAGCACAGATTTTACAATGACACATATACAGTCAAATAGGAAGGACAATATTTGTGTGTAATTGCGGCAAGAATAACATGATAAAAGGAAGAAACTGTTCCTTTTTCGGAGTAAATGACGTAAAACAAAAAGAAACACGATATCCTCTATCAGAATAACTGTGGGTACATTGAACGCCATAAAAGGGTCTGTACGTAGACTTTTGGTGAACATTTTATAATTATCTTCAAACGTGCATATTTTTAGCAGAGGGGTGTTTTGTGTATTTAGTGACAACGTTTATTCAAGTTCTAAGTTATTGTTATCAATTTTATTAGATTTACTCTGATTTTAAAAAAAAAACCCATGAAATATTACTTTAATTCATTTACAAGTCCTAAAAACGAAATAAAGATTTTTTAAAAACGTATACGAATCATGATCAATTAAAATGTTCTCTCGCCTCGATTGCCTAGATTTCTACAGCAGCCGTATCTGGTATATTTTATAAAATATTTTCATGGTCTCAAATACAAATAAGTACTCTTGATCTGCATCAGAATTTGCATGGCTGTAACCCCAAGATGGAGGAGAGATAATCTTCCACAAAGATACGCTCGGTGATAGATCTACTTAAGTATTGGAAAAGTAATTAGGATAATGATCTTTTATTCATTAATTGTTAAGTGTCTCTTAAAATTTTCAATTTCTTCATCAAGATAACCGTACAAAGTCTGATATTGATTTTCAACTTTAGAAGACGATCATTATCGCTTCGTTTTTTTGTACGACTATCGATTTATATTTATGAAACTCTTTGACAAAAGACTTGCGGAATAGTATTTCTTTGTGTATAAATGTCTTTGGATTGACTACGGCTAAAAATTAACATAATGTCAATACACAATGATTCTGTTTTTCAAAATAAGCTTCAAGGGTGGTTCAATCCGTAACATGTAAATCAAAACGACGGATTGAAGAAATATATGTTAAATTACATGTAATACCAAATAGACGAATTGCACAGGTATTACTACTTATACCCTTCACAAATCGTAATCAATCTTTGATTAACATGTACTGTACGTCTCTCATTTAACATTGTGGTAGCTATAAGTGTCGGTAACTCTTAACTCTTGTTTGTTTACCGAAAGGAGATACGAAATGAAAGGACGATTTGACAGATAAAATATACAAGACCACGACTCGGCACTATGTAAACGTTCTTATTACATTGTTTCTTATCGCCTTTTCTCTTAAATATATCACGGCGTATTCAAAAAGACGTTCCTAATGGTTCGTTCATTAAGAAACAAGGGACGCACTAACGTTCTTTAACAATGGTCAAATATTGCACAATAACACGTCAATGTACTTCACTTTTAAACAAAAAACAATGGAATATGTGGTTTAAAAAAGTTACATGGTTGGCGTTGCATTAAACAACCTGCAGATCTCTAAAGGAAGGTAAGTTTTACGGATTTCTCTTTATAAACTAATTTCTTAATATATGTTGTTTACAGTACAGAAATGGTAGTTTAAATTGCATTTTTTATATAAAATAATTTAGATAATAGTAAAAAGGACTGTTCATCACTTTTAACTAATATTTTTCTCAACGAGATTTTCGCAATCCCGCAATTAGTTAATTTCAAATACAAATTTTACAATGATAAATGAATAAATAAATTATAATTATCACATCGTAAAAACTATGATTAAACTTTATATGTAATGTATTTTATACAGTAAATAAAATAAATTATGTAACCTTATAATTATATGTACATTTGTGTGAAAAGAGATGCGGAGCGAAGATATATTCATGAGATTAATATATATTATATTAACTTTATGTTTCACAGAAAGTCGAAAAGGAGAGGGGAATTACCAGTAAACAAAGATACAAAAGTTACATATTTCTAAATAATTTATCATCAATTAAAGAATGGCTTCCAACACGATGGAACAGTTTCTGACGTGCATAGACTGCAAGGAATATTTCGACGGGGATTTGCACGCCCCGCACGTCCTTCCGTGTCTTCACACGTGCTGCACGCAGTGTCTGAAATCTCGGATCAGTAAAGACGAAATTCAGTGTCCGGAGTGCCGAGAAAAGTTCGAAGCATCTAACAACGACTTAATTGGGTTTCCTGTCGACAGCGCGCGAAAACACGTCGTAGATTGCTACAGGATTCAGAAGAAAAACGAGAAATACCTTTGCGACGAATGCAGAACCTCCTCTACTGAGGAGCACGCGACATCTCGATGTAAAGAATGCGACGAGTTTCTGTGCGAGAAATGCACCGATGCTCACCAAAGAACAAAGCTAACGCGGCGACATCAACTGGTATCTTCAGAGAAACTGAAGAATTCTACATTAGAGGATTTCCATAACAAGCAGACGTGCGCTGTAGAAGGTCACGAAGGCCAGCCTTTCTCTTTCTACTGCACGTCAAAAGACTGCGCTAGGCCGGTCTGTAGCGTCTGCGTGGTAAGGAACCATCAACAAAACGGCGGACATGAGGTCAGAGATATCAACGATGTTTATGTCGAGAACAAGCGACTTGTAGAGGGACAACTGCTCGATATCAAACACAGGAGGACGTCTGCTGATGAAGAGATAAAACACATAGAAGACGACATACAAAACCTCTATTTGAAAGAGAGCGCGGTGGATGAAGAGATAGAAGCTCAGTTCAGCACATGTATCAAAATTCTTGAGAAAAGAAAAGGAGAGGTAAAAGAGAAACTAGCCTCTGTGTCCCAGGAAAAAAAGAAGGATCTTGAAGGCCGACTCGATCATTTAACAAAACAAAAAGGACAACTAGAACAAGCCTGCAAATTCACCGATGACCTTTTACAGTATAGCAATGCAGCTGAGTTCTTGGTTATGAAGGACCAGGTTCTCAATCGAATGGCCCAACTCAAGAATCAACCCGTCGACGTCTTTCTACCACACGCATCTGCAGACATAAAATTTCAGACTTCGAACATGGGAGACGACTTCGTTAACTTCAGTCAAAGTATGGGCGGCGTAAGTGTCGCGTCGTCGGCGTTCATTCCAAACACTCGTGTGCAGGTTCATGACATCGTGGTAGGAAAGGAACAGTCTCCATTGTTGATCACCATGAACGATAACCACAGCCGTCCATTGTCCGAGGCTGAAATGAATATCAAAGTAGAGATACTCAACAGCAGGAACCAGAGGAGCCATGCTGTGGTCCTGGATAAGACTCGGTCACAGGGCTGCTACAAGGTGGTGTTTACAGCGCCGAAACCCGGAGAATATAGAGCTCTAGTCAAAATAATGGGGATGCTTTTGGAACCAGAGGGATACGTGTTCAGAGCTAAACGCATGGACGAAATGGGATCCGAAAGCAGCTTAGCCTTTCTCAGTAATTACTACAGAAGTCATGCTCTGAAAAAAATTAAATGCGTTAAATTACTAGTAACTTGACAAACCTTCAACATCTAAAACTTTCATTTCTATTGTAGCCGCCACAGAGAAGAAAGAAGCAAAAGATGCTATCGACAGTGACAGCCAAGAAATTAAATATGGTGCGAATGAAAGTAAATATCTGTTTTTCTGTGAAAGTTTGGAAATGTAACTTCTAGTTTCTAGGTATGATATTACAGGTAATATATTCTTAATGTTTATTTTTACTAGTTGAAAAACTAAACCTTCAAGCCCTTGCAACCTCTAGAGGCAAACCTTTGGCTTCCAGTGAGTTCAAAACCGTTGGGGAAATTATTTGTAAGTTGATTTTAATCATATACATGTACAATCACTCATTCGATTGACAAGCTGCGAATTAGAAAATATGCACATCAAATCAATGTTTGTAAATTCATATAAATGATTTGATTTTGTTATCCATAGGTCCTGATCTCAATCTTGATCTTTTATCGGTCCATCCACAAAATGAAGTCCTGGAAAACTTGAAAACCATGAACAACCAGAAAAGCCGACACCGCGCCCCCCCGCGAAATCTGTCACAGGCTTTCCTGAACTTCCGGGGAACCATCGGCAACCGGTCCTTGGGGCGGACCGGAAGGTATTATTTCGAAGTCAACGTCAGCTTCTTCGTCAAACGTTCCCTGCGACAGGACCTTGTTTTCGAGATAGGCCTCTGCCGGAAGTCGGATGTGGATAAGCATTACACGATCGACAACCATCCGTTTTCTTACGTCGTCTGCGCAAGAAAATGTCACATCTGCCAAACGATTTGTTTGCAAGGTTGGAATAACGGTCAGCGATTTTATCACTCTCCTATCACCGAAAACTCCCCTCCAGGAACCTCTTTCAAGACTACATACGGGTTCCTGTTAGACGCGCGTCAACGTCAGTGGGTTGTTGTTGACGCCAAGAACAGAAGGTTCATTCTGCGATTCAAAAATATAGACCTAAATAAACCATTGTGGCCTGTATTTGGACTGTACAATCCTGACTTGATCAACTCATCTTTGACTGTTCGCTCCGGAAAAGATATCTCGAGCATTCTTGAGGTGCCGTTTGACTTTTAAAGCAGTTTTACTTGTTTTTCATGATTTGTGAGATTAACGTGCATGTACATATACACAAACATTTAGGGCCAACTTATGTCTAACTTAATATTTTTTAAATCTTTCAATGTGAGCATTGTTGCACCTTTGTGGAGGAATCACAACACACAAACGTGTATGTTTAAATAAAAATTCAAACACTGATATCTCAGTTGTCTGCACAAATTCACACGGAAAACATTCAGTTCAGGCGTCTTGCAAGTACAACCGAGAATCTTCAATGCGGCTTGGTCCAATATACATATACCTGTATGTAACATTTGTTCGTACATCAACAGAAACTGGTTAATATGAATATTGTTTTTAAACAGATTTATGCATCTTGATAATGAAATAACTTATATTGCAGGAAGGGAAGAGGGCTTAAATATTCATGTATGTTCAGTGTAACTATTATACATACTATATAATAATTGTCCAAACAACACACCTTCACGAATCATTAGTCAGGTATAGTACTTACTAGAAACTATAATTAAGCTAACAATTTTTTATCAATTTATTGGTGCTATGTTTAAAAAAAATAATCTCATCCCTGTTTATAAAATGCCAAAAACATGTATTTCTAATTTACTAAGTCGCAAGGTGATTTTTTACGGAAATTGATTGTAATTAACAGCTGTATAAAAACTGACAGGATAAAAATCTACACGATCTAGTTCAATCTACCAATTTATGAAAGGTCGAAACCTTCAGCAAGCTAAGAAAAATCACCGACTGCACGAAATAACCCTAATGATGTCAAACTCAAATTCCCATAAAATACGACCTGGGCTATTTATTTATCTTACCATTAACAATAATTTAGTTACTTTTACTAACTGTTTAGTAATACGATCAATTCATTAATTTGTTAAAAGAAAGATGTAAATATAAACAATAAAATGCTTTCTTAAATTTGATGATTTATACGGGTTATGAAGGTAGCGATCATTGCGTAAAAAATTTACATAACTAGCGTTAACCCGCTAACGCGGGCTATGTTATTATTTTTTATCCTGCAATGTCGCTACCTCCATATTCCGCATGAATCACCAAAGAAAGCATTTCATTGTTTAACTACCAACTCACAGGAGAGTTTAATTGTAACCATGCACAGACGTAAAATAAACCAAGTCTGGTTCAAAGTTATATCTGAATGATACAGTGTGTACATGTACATGTAGCATAATAACAGATAAGAATAGATAAGAATAGATAGATAAGGATTGGCTCTCTTTGAAATTAAATTCTCGTGATCGACTGAAAAAAACAAAACAATGTCAAGTATACGTATCTAATTGTAGAAAGAGAGATCACTCTTAATGCTTAAGAATCTTTCTCACAAAAGAGAATCGTCGTCCGTTGCGCAGTTTGTCTTTTCTCGGCGAATTTTACTTTGTCCATTATATTATGAACCAAGGGAATCACTTAATATAAAATGTACATAGCCAAGCCCCTATACTCAACATTCTGAAAAACTGGACAGGTTTACAGCTTCAGTGAATATTTATCAAACGAAAGTACACGTGTTCGATTTACATGACTTTTATTAATTAACAATAAATGGCATACAGTGAATATAATAATGTATTTGTGAATAACATTGAAATATTGTCCGTTGTTAAATTCATATTCTTGAATTGAAATTATAACGATATGCAAAATATACCGCTAATTAAGACTTAATGCAAATGAGAATGAAAAAGGACAGGGTTGTCAAAAACATACATGTATCTTAAACAGGAATATAAAAATATATAAAGATGTATATGAATTTATCGTTTTTAAGTTTGTGTCAAATTTGCTAATTGAATGCTGAATTAAGCTTTGAAGAAAATCGAAACCGAAGAAAAAAAATTTGCAAACCTACCCCACCCCCTAGAATTGATTTCACTGTTGGTGACTAAGACTTAGAATTGACTGTAGCGTCTCTACGGCCTGGGCGTCAAGGCCCAAGTTCCTGACGTCGTCACTTCCGGTCCCTTGATCATACACAACAAACACTTCCGTATTTGGCTTCAAGTTATGATCAGATATCTCCACCTCTTGTAGAACTTCTTTAGGCAGTTGTGAGATGTACTGAACATTGGACAGGTCCAGCGTCACCGTTTCCGTGGGTTCGCCGCTGGGTAACAATCCCGCTAATTCATTCTGGGCGTCTGCTTCCGGGTCCGCCCCTTCCCTTCCCATCGACTTATATAACGCTCGGTATTTTGTGCTGCTCTTGGCAGCTCTGTACTGCGTGAGTTCGACCGAATCAACCATGTCCTTTTCAATTTTTGCTAGCATCTCATAGAAGAGGCCGCGATCTATTCCCCTCTTGGAACAGTTTTCGTTGTGTTTGTGTGTCTTCATGTGTCGGAGCATTTTGGACGGAATGTGAAAGTAGAGATCACAAGCATGGCAGAATATGTTATTCTGGCGAGAGTGGGTGTTTTTGATGTGAGCATTTAATTGCGCCACCGTACAGTAGCTGTTGAAGCAGATGTCGCAACTGTGAATTTTGTTGACGCCATGTTTGGCCATGTGTCTATCAAGCTGAGTTTTGGTGGCCAGAACCTTTTCGCAATATGTACACGGAAATACTGTCAGCTTTCTTTTCTTAACTTCCTCGGGATGGTAAACCACCCAGTGATATTTAAGACCGTCATAGCATCGGAAGGTTTGATTGCAATACTTGCACACATGACACCGGTCCATGTTATGCCTCTTTGTATGCATTCTAAGACTCGGTTTGCTTTTAAATGCGCTCCCACAGATATCACACACAAAGTCTTTATGAGTTCTATGTGTCTGAAGGTGGGAATGAAGAGCAGAGCGTACATGGAACTTCTTGTCACATTTGGTACAAGCGAATAGTTTGGTACTTGAATGCCTCGCCCTATGTGCATTGAATAAGCTTTTCTTCATAAAGATATCTCCACATATATCACAAACGAATGATGTGTCTTTATTAAGCACCCCAAGATGGCTTGCTAAGTGGATGGCCTGTTCGTCTTCATTGGGAAAGTTCTTGCCACATTTCTTGCACAAGAAGTAATTCTCATGGAAGTTGATAGTGAATCTGGGATTGTCCACAATTTTCTCATTGATTTCATCCATATGTGAAACTTTAATGTGCTGGGAGAGCTCAGTCCTAGAGTGGAACCCAGACTGACAGACTTGACATTCACATGGGAAAACCTCCTTCACAGCTTTTGGCTTCTTCACTCTGTGCACCTCTCGCAGGTGCTTCTCCATGTTCTTCTTCCTATTGAACACCTTCACACACTTGGGACATGGATGCTCCTCGTCTGGACCATGATTTCTTTTGTGACGCATCAACAGGTAACTCGAAGCGAAAATACTACTGCATTGCTCACAGCGGTGCTCCTGTCCGTGAACTACAGTGAAATGACTCTCAAATCTCTCCTTGTTCAATAACTTTTTGGGACAGACGTGACATTTTTTTCTTGTAAATTGAGTATCCTCTGTGCAAATTCTATTGTGTGCTTCTAATTCTATATTATTTTCAAAAGTGACATCACACCAAAGACAGAAGTTGTCTTTATGGCTTTCCATCAGGTGTCTAAGTTCTGTGAACTTATTCGCAAATGTTAAGTTGCATAGTCTGCAAGTGATTGACAAGTTCACTTTCTCTTTAACCTCTCTGTGTCTCCTTTTTATGATTAGCTTTGAGTTTTTGAACAATTTTGAGCTTAAGAGCCTCTTTCTTGAATTTTTAACAGGTTTTGTTGACGTCTTTCTGTTTGAGACTCTGGTTGTATCTGTTGATTCTGTAAAATCTGAATCACTATCTTCTTCCTCTTTGATATAATCATCATCATCACCATCATCATCACCATCATCATAATCATCATTATCGTCATCACTACATTTCTCATCATCAGACATTACACTAGATTGCTCTTTTTTGCTATCGGTATCTGTTGACATGTTTCTGCAAACAGTTTCTTTATTTTCATCCTGACCGTTTTCTTGCTGTCTGTTGATATTTCCAACTGAGGATCCTTCAACTGCAGCAGACGACACTTTAGTATCAGTCCCTACACTAATATGTTCTTTTATCACATGATCAATCAAATCTTGTGCTGTTCCAAAGTCTTTTCTGCATTCATCACACTGGTTTTCTTTCGAAGATTTGTGCTCCTTCTGGTGGTCATGCAGAGCGAGCAAGGAGGAAAAACATTTGCCACAATGAGAACACCACTGATCTTTCAATCCGTGACAATTGATGACATGATCCTCAAACTGGTTACCCAAGTTGCAGACAGTGGAGCAAAAATGGCACTTCCTTTTAGATTCTCCCTCTGCTGGACAACTGGCTTTATGCTCCTTCATTTCAGATGAGTCATCTTTGAACAAGTTGCACCAAAAGCAGAAGTTTTCACTGTGAAATTTATGCAAGTGAAAGAAGATATCCTCTGCCTTTACAAATACTTCTGGACACAACTGGCAAGACATTTTCACAGTATGAATCTTTTCATGCTTATCCATGTCCTCTTGACAGCTGAAAATTTCACTACAAACACAGCAAGTGTAGGCAGTGATCAACGCTGGCTTGCTGGCCTCTGGAGTCTGAATTTTCTGTTCATCTGGAATTGATTTATCTCCCTTAGGTTTATCTGCAGGCTTTCCTGAGTGTTTGTGATTGTTTGTCTTGTGTTTTCTACTTTTTACTGAGACCACATTTTGAGCATTTTCTTTTCTGGAGTCAAAGTCCTTTGATTTAACACCTACAAAATATATTCAAATGATATAATAAAATTTGTTGGCTCTTCTTGAAACAATCACATGTTATACATGTAGCTATACAGCTAATCATAATATATATATGTTAAATATACTTTAACTGGTCATATTGAATGTAAGTATAATCTCAGAAAAGAACATTTACTTCTGTTCAATATTTGAGTATGTAAGTCTTAGACTACTGAAATGTCTTCTTACATTAAATTACTAAATAAATCTTAATTAGGTTTCTCTCTCACGTTTAAGGCCTTATTAGCCATAGTTTACATTTTTAAAATATCTTTCTTTAATAAACTATTTTTTCTCTTTACAAATAGTTTAATTGACTATTCGTCTACTAAAGAGGAAATCACATCAGTTATTATTTTAAATACGGTAACTTGTAACATTTCTATGAAAAAGCATCTTCCCTGCAATTCAAATAACAGTCTCAGTGATATTTACAAATGTAGTTTGTCCAACGTCAGAATACAAACAAACAAATAGCAAATAACATTTTTCCATCCAAAGTTTTTAAAGGACGTCATCTCACATTTTTTAGCTGGAATAATTTTGTCCTGATCAGAGTTGTGTGCCCTTTTTGTTGGAGCTGTTGGGTAGTAGTAATCCTCTTTCCATTTCGGGACTTTGATTTTACGGCCATGCCTGCCAAACACTGCTGGGGGCTCTGGATCTTCAGGGGGATCTGAAATGGTTCCATGATCTACATTACAGGTTCTTTTGTATATTTCTATGTTTTACCATATACATTTACTGGTACTAACATATTTGTTGTGGGTTTTTTTTTCCAGATGGTTGCTTATTCTGACTAATTTAGTTTTGCAAAAGCTCACTATAATTTTGCATGATCTCTAAATTTCATTGCAAATAAGCTTCTCTCTTGCAACATTATTATACACAAAAATCATCTAAAATTATTGCAAAACCTTTAATTTAAGCAAACAAATTGCCAGAATTTTACACCAGGTAGTTAAAAATTGTTATTTGATAATGGAAATTTTAATGAACATTTCTTGGCTTGCCTTCCATTTCGTGAACATTATACTACTTAGAAAGTAAAATATTTTCTCCCTGACAGTATCTTGCCTATTCTATAAAATGAAGATTTTAAAAAAATTGATTTTTTAATTTTCTAATTTGGTCTCATTTCGTCATTTTCTTAACATATAATAAAAGGATAACTGTTTGTGATGTTGAATGTTTGTCATGAGCAATCAAATTCATTGTTATAAATCTCATATTTATCCCTCAGAATGGTAGTTTTCAGATTGTTCCTTGACATTCTGACTTTGAAATTTAAAGCCAGTCTCACATATGCTAACCGATTTTAATGCAAAATTTTTTCTCAATTTCATGAATAATTCATGCCCTGTTCAATTGGCTCCTTCATACTTTCACGAAGTAAAATTGACTTATGATATGAAAGTTAACATAATTTTCATCATTTTACTTCCATAATTTTGCTTTTTCACTGGTGATTTGATTTGAACATATTTGATTGTGTAATTACACAAGAGGATTGGAAACAAGTTCTTTCAACTTACGTGTTCCTCTCCTAATGATAATACATAAAATATACACAATTGTCATTTTGATATTACACTGGTACAGTAGTACATGTATAAACAGTGATGTTTAAAATTTAAAAAAAAATCAAGATAATAAATATCCAAAGGTTGGTCTAAGGTCAATTAATGAATGCAACATTAGCTGTGAGATTGTCATTGTAAATACATATATTTACCAATTCATATTTCATAATGAATGAAGTAAATGTTTTACCTTCGATTTCTTCTTTAATCTTAAGGGTTCTACTGACTTCAGTGACCCCATCCTTTAAGGATGTTTGTGAGGCATAGGTATGTTCCTCCTTACTTAACTTGGAAGTTCCTGAAAATTCAATCAGCAATTAGAAATTAATGCAAAGACTCTATACCACAAATAAAGGGGAAAAAACATTAAAATTCTATGAATAGTATGAAGTTAATGCAGATGGACTTTAAAAGCATTTCGCCGTACTATATGAAAACAAAAATTTATTTAGAATGAAAAAAGCCCTGATTACTTCTTGTTGGTCTATTCATAGTTACAAGAATGTAGATTCTTTCTACAATACAAGATGACATATTAGTAAATTTCATACCTTCATAACAGAAGCTAGAGAATTTATTCATAAGGGAGATGAAACTTTCTGCAAATTTTCTTCCCTTATCAGTTCCTTCCAGGAAAGTTTTCGAGGCCCGAGTTTTGTGTGCTGCCAAAATAAGTACTTCATAGTTGTTCTCGAGAAATTTCTCGCACTGAAATGGAACCTCAAATACATTACTTACAATTCAGAAGAATATCATTGAGTTAAGAGAAAATGTTTTTTTTCTTTTCATGGTTGTTCAAATTTATTTAATAGCTAGTGAGGAAATGTATATATACATGTATGGCAAACCAGTTTTTCATTATATCAGTTTCCAAAAACCTATCCAGTTCAGAATAAATACTGTGTTGATTAATTATACATAACAATAATTTCATTTTAACCTATGCTTATTGCATGCATTTAAAGTTCTTAAAATAATTCTATAGGGTCATTTTAGGACTCCACTTCTAAAAATGTACTTTTTTAACTTGAGTTACTGGACAATACATAAAAAGTTTTTTAAATAGTTGTGATTCACAGTAAAAAAAAATATGCTTATCACTTGCACTGTATGATGGTGTTTGAAAATTTCATTTTAAAGTAGGTAATACATACATGTATCAATTTGCATTATATGACAACATTAAACAAATTCACAAGATTTACCAAAGATTTGGAATCCATGATTATTTGGTCATCCATGATAGTCAGATACACTGCCTGTTGTGTAGTTACTCTAGATGCATTGATTATTCAGTCACCATAGTAACTCTTAAAAGAAAATAAAGATGCTTTAAATATATGCTGTGTATATATATAAACCAAGCAATACATTGTAAATAATTTAATTTATTCATCTTTAAAAACTTGCAAATATTCATGCATTTTAGAGCAATTCAAAGCACGGGCAATGGAAGTTATTGTAAATGCATTGTATGTGCAGGTGCACTGCACACACAATGTATTTACAGTAACTTCAAGTGCCTGTGATTCAATGGGTAAACAGTCAACAAAAATGCCATTGCAAACAAATGGCGATCATAGTTCATACAATATCAACACTTGAGTATAAAATTGTCATTTATGTAGTGTAAAATAACATGGGCATAAGCATGCACCGCGAGTATGTGAAGTTACTTCACTTTACTTTCCGTAACCCGTGACTGGAAGTCTATCTTGAGTGCAAATCGAGTAACGCCGTTCAAAATTGATCCTTTAGTTGTCACAGGGACCATTAAAGCAAATCAAACGAAGCTTGGTTAAATGGTGTTAAAAAATATATTTCTTTGAAAATGTGCGTATTGAAAAAATAAATTCCCTTAAAATTACAAGTGTTATGAAAATCAAGAAAATGTCCTTACTCGAGTAAACCGGAAATGTTGTTGTTTTCGCCACCACAAAAATTAACTCGTACGTAAATACATTCGTATGCACCATTAAATTGCTCATGTATATAATTTAACACATTTTCATTCATCCGCGTTCCCATATGATCATACATGCATTCAGCACAAAAATCTAAAGTCAATCATGGTATAAAGACCTCGCCGGAAAGTTGTAAGAACTTGTGTCCTAACCATTTGTAAATATATCTTATGTATATACAATGAAATATGTTCAAATCATAAATCTAAAGTGCATAGAAGAACAACAACATTTATTCGGTATCAAAACGACCCTAATTAACATCCAAACAATAACGTTATACGTTTTCTTTTTAGCTCCCATCTTATTTTAAACTTAAAATAGCATAATGAAAATATCAGGGGAGCATTCAAATAAACATATGATTTTGTCTTTAAAGGTAATCAGTTTTCATGCATGTGCACAATTTTGTTGAAATTGAAAAATGAAATTAAATTGCGTACTTTTGTGCATTCCTAAAGTACTTAATTATACATGTATATTTATAATTGGGTCAATCGAAAATTAAAAACACATAGATATTTAAGAGAACCTTATTATTTCTTTAAACCTATGGTTCAACGGAATGATAAACATTAGAATTTATAAATTAAAAAAAATACGTGCAGTGTTAAGTTAATATACACAACAAATAGATGCATATATAAATTCATGTCCTTAACCATTTTTATGTGGTATGCACAATATGTCTATTGATTTACATTAAAAAAAATATTAACATTAGAAATCAACATTAATATTGAAAACGAAATTCTCTTTCTTCACACCGAAAACAGCAGACAACACCCTATACATGTAAATGCCTCCCACTACGAAGTGGGCATTTCAATACGCCGTCAGTTCAGTTTAAGTATTAGATATAGAGAATGAATTATATCATTTCGTCCTATAGAATGTCCAAAATATACAGTCGGATCATTGAGAAAGATATTGCAATTAGTGTATTTTCAAAAACATTTTTTGTATGCGTGGCCTTTTATTATTTGATGGTATGTAACTTTAAGACTGTGTTAAATTCTGGGACCCTTCTCTGATCCTTACATGTGATCGCTTGAAAAAAAAAAAACTTGGAAAAATTCATACTATCTCTCTTTCGTATTATTTCCGAAAAATGAATACACCAATATTCATAAAATTATGATCAAACTTGTTCCTTTTTTCTTCCCCTAACCGTGACCTCCATTGACCCAAAGTAATTATATCGAACTTTGAACTTTTTCATGAATTTGATCACTTTTGTTTGACTAGCTTCCATATCAATTTCAGGAATAAGAGTCTCTATTTCATCCTGGTGTATTTTCTATTAACATGCATAATTATGTTGGTTTTTTTTTCATGTGGAAGTTAAATTGATTTCCTCTGGTCAGTGGTTACCACAATCGGAACATCAATTGGCCTTTACCGTCAAGTCGAGAAAAAACTTGACGGAAAAGGCCGACTGATGTTCCGATTGTGGTAACCCATTTTTGTCTTCATCTATTACGAAATATATGATAATTATAAAAACATTTAGAACTAGCATACGTCTAACTTTTTTGCATCAAAGTATTTTTTCTTATATCTCCACGACCCTCAGGAATTTTATTGAAACTGAAATTGATAATTTTTTCTTACCCCCCCCCCCCCCATAATTGGAACCATCAACACATAACCCCCCAACCCCAGGGTAGATGGTACAAACTTGAAATTACTTTTCTATGATTGCTTCTACAAGAACCTTAAAAGTTGAAGATTCCGCATTCTTCATCAGACGATATTTTAAAAGTATTTCCCTCTTTAGTTTTATGATTAACATTGAATCCAAAATGCCCTTTTTATTTTTTATTTTTTTCTTGTAACCCCCCCCCCCCCATCCCGATGAAATGTGAAGGCCCTTCAACCAAAGATGTTTGTTACGAATTAATAGAAGGACAGACGGGCAACTGATATTTAGAAAATCTACTGAAACTGAACATAAATATACCTTCTATTCGTTTATTTCAGGTTATAACCATACGTTTAGAATAACACGTATATAGCACGGCTCTTGTGATGGTAGTCAATGTACTAGTATCTCGAAAGGTCAAGATTGTTTTATGCAGTAATTGGGACAGTCTGTACATATAGCAATGCATATAAAACTAAACAGACGTCGACATTCAATAATTTGGAAGGAAAATACAACATTAGCTCCAAATCGACCAGTGGTTATATTGGGCTTAAAAATATCTGTACAATAGCGAATGAACGAACACTTTAAAGATAAGAGTGGCTACTTTTGGAAAATCCAAATGGGCATTAATCCAATAAATTACTACGGAAACTCTGAAAGTCTTGCCGTCTTATGTAATAAAGCTATTTTACCGCACTGCTAGTGTTTTTCGTCTAAGTATAATAATGAAATTTATGCGATAAGATCCGCCATGAGGTCGACCCTTTGTAGATCAATGGAGACTCCATGTATTATAACCAACTCTATATTTCTAAATATATCCAAAAATAAAAATTACTGCATGTTTTTCTTGTTACAGATGACAGACAAATATTTAAACTCTCTTGACCTAGCTTACTTGGATATTTAATAGATTTATACTCGATAACGCTTTCTAAATTTGATTAAAGCAGACAAACGCCACACTTGCAAAGGTTAGGCGTATAATTTTGTGGGAGTTAAAGAAGCCATCTAGAGATCAAAACTAAATTTACAGATTTAAGGTTGAGTGGCACGTCTAAAGATACCATCTTCAGCGCCTAAAAGGAATAAATTATGTTTAATAAATTGCACGACAAAATGTCGCTACATTTTTTTTTATTAAAACTTGGCACTAATAATTACGGTTTTAAAGGTGATAGTGAAAAAAAAATGACAAAGAATTGCAGATATGCAACATTGCTATACAAAACAATATCTAAAGGAGAAAAACAAGAGGTTTATGGGCCACATCGCTCACCTGATCAATAGTTCTTGTATCTTTTTAAATTTTACTTTTAATACAAAGCTCTTCTAAAATGTTGTAAAACTCACAAATACTCTTATAGTTCAAGTTTTGACAATTAAACATAAAAACAATAAATATCAAAAGAAGCCTTCTTTTTTAGACATAATATCCATATATGATCTAAGATGCATCCACTGGCCAATCGTAGGGTTCAACGTACCAAAGATTTATACAAAATTAGAAAATGAACTATTAATAATAATAAAAAGAGAAAGGTCACTGTGACTTTAATCTGAAGATATGAGGATGCTTTCATTGTAATATCAATTAATGTAGCATTGTATTTCTTCAGGAAAAGATTTTTAAACATTTTTCTTAATATAGATACATTATTATGTTGAACTTGAACCTTTCTTGGACCCCAGTATTTGTCCGGGGGTCATGGCTTGAACAACTTATACAATCTACACTATCTAAGTAATCTCACAAATTGTAGCATTGTAGTTCTGGAGAAGAAGATATTCAAAAATTACCATATATTGATCCCGGGGTCACGGTTTTAGCAATTTAAAATCTTCACTAAATATACACGCTTTAATGTAAATATTGGCAATTCTCGTGAAGTGATTTTTAGAAGATTTTTTTCTAACACACACACCCTATTTTAACTGTTATGTTATTATCTCCCTTTTGAAAAGAGATTCGCTCTTTATTTTATCAATTTAGAATTCATTTTCCATAACGATGCTTCGTACCGAGGCGTTTTAAAAGGCCCACTGGTTCTAGCGAAGAAGTAAAAAATGTAAAAAGTTTACAGACAGACGGACAGACAGACGACGGACAACAGGCTCACATAATCCTTTCGTTCAGGTGAGCTAAAAGAAAACTTTGAAATATTTAGATGTGAGAAACATTTTCAAAATCATGATTATCATCAGAGGATGACTGCACTTATGGACATGCGATATTTGCGAGAAAATAAACTTTGAAAGAAGAAGTTTTCTTTCAATTGCAGAAATAGTCAACATCTAAAATGCAACTTTACGCAATTACGTTAAATAAAAGTATGTTGTTACCAAGTACGAATTTGTTTTCATAGGCGAGGGTCATCACGATTTCTTGAATCTCCATACGATAATGAGGACGCCCACGTTTATACTGACTTCATATATAGTCAGCGCCTGTTCGTCTATTGTTCTCCATTTTTACAGTAGTTGTATATTTGTATTATCAACGTTATGTCAAAGGGAGATTAATAGACAAACATGCGCTCATGGTTTAAATGAGAAAAAACTGCTTCTTCTTACTTTCGCTTTCCCTGTTGTAACCAAGGGTTGATAAATGTTGAATATTATAATTCACCACGTGATTTCTCACCTCAGATATCTTTGTGAATACAAAAACTCTATCACGTGACATGTAAGGTAGCATGTTATGTCCTAATTAGGACAATGTTTTCAAACACGTTAAGTTGTCAAGCATTGATTTAAAGTCTTCTGTACTTACATGGGCGTGGTCTAATTGTTGAAACCATAGTTAATAGTATACGTATAGAGAGGGTTATGGTGAAAGAGTGATCACATAAATTTTTAAACATGGCATTGTTATGCATGCTAGTAATATTAGTACCATTCTGATAATGTCAGCTCCACCTCTCATGTATATTAATATCAATCTTATGTTTGATCAAGAGCAGATAAGCAAAAATCCTCCATTGTTCGAAAGTTATATGGAGAAAAACATAAAATGCGTTTATTGTATCACAGTCTAAAATCCTAATTCATGTAGGAAACTGACTAGACTCTTTAAAAAATTTAACAAAAGTGATATTAGGTTAAGAAATAAACGTAAAAGAAGCGACCGAAAAGGGCCCAAAACCCGGCGCTAAATGCAGTCATCTTTTTTGATAACATTATTACTTAAGCATTGAAACATTATTTTCTGAAAGATGTGGTCTCATAACTGCAACGGGCCCTAGCTTATATTTACATTTTTTTAAATTAACTTTATTCCCTTTCCGCAATTGTGATTTATTTTTCAAAATATCTGTCTTATTCTACGAGTAATGCGCAATGAACGGATAAGCCATTGGAACAGCCAAATTATGCTAACAAAAATAGTACACAACGCTATAAACTCTAAGTACACAATTTATTTTTTAATCTGTTATTCAATAAAATATAACCTTTGGTATAATAATAAATTATTCAATTGATTTCATATAACTTGTAAAAAATATTTACATCAATGAAATGTTTATCAGCGTAAGTATAATATCAGGTCGTGATCCGGTTTGAAGTCGCGAGGAAAGTCAGTCATGTTATTCGAGAAATACTGAAGGAAGATTGTATTCATACGCACCAGATTTGGTGATTGGGTCTTTTGTGTTATGCGTAAATATCATTTAAATCAATCAATGCAATTTAGAGTAAAGAAAACAAATTAATTTAGTTTGTTATCATATTTATCAATAATATAAAATATTAAAATAATATGATTTTGATGTTGGTTCATTTTTTTTGTTGCCATTTCCCTGCAAAAATATTCACTTTTTTATTTACGTGAAATAATCGATGTCGGATGACATAAACTTTTGGTACCCTTAACCCCTCCCCCGAACTATATGAAGTAAGCTTTTCATCCCGCGACATTGATCTTTTGATTTCGCCAATATACTGACAATATAAATCAATGCAATTTAGAGTAAAGAAAACAAATTAATTTAATTTGTTATCATATTTATCAATAATTTAAAATATTAAAATAATATGATTTTGAAGTTGGTTCATTTTTTTATAGACAGAATCATTTTTATTGACATATCCCTGCAAAAATATTCACTTTTTTATTTACGTGAAATAATCGATGTCGGATGACATAAACTTTTGGTACCCTTAACCCCCTCCCCCAAACAATATGAAGTAAGCTTTTCATCCCGCGACATTGATCTTTTGATTTCGCCAATATACTGACAATATAGTGAGAAAGTTGTCATGAACAATTGATTTATAACTATAATTATATCGTACTCTTTTCATATCAATCATAACTTGATCAGTAACAATCAATTGGTTTGTACGACACCAATTCAATTGAAAAAAAGCCTTAATTGAAATACTGTAATATATAACTATCTTATGCGTACCTTATTTACATGCATGTAATTTTATTTTCTCTTGTCCAAAATCTAGTTGATTTCTTGGATGGCGGGCTCTTTGTAAAGATATAAAGTACAACAAAGCTCATAATACCAAAAAGCCAGTATGAAAGTTCAAGAATAACGCTTTTATCATGATGGCTTGGTTAATTTTGGTTGCTATAATAATCCTGAAATAGGTTTCATCGTCATTTCGCTACCTGTACAGGCGAGGTCGCGGCAGGGTATATACGTCACTAAGGTTGTGTCACGTGATCAATATGTTCACTGGCAGTATGCAGAATTTACACGCTTTCGAAGAATAGGTACATGTATAGCAATTTACAAGTCCTTCGCTGAATTCGAATGTACGTTACTACATATGTAGTTGTCAAACTGACTATAATATGATTATTTTATTACCCTTATTTACTTAAGGTAGTATGAGTGTGAGGATTTTTAACACAAAGGGGAATGAATGTTGCAATCAATGCTACGTCAGTTGAAGTGATTTAAAACATTAAATGATTAATTATGCTGTGCATTTATCTTAAGAGCATAAAAATTTCGATAAAAAATAAGAATTAAATTTTTTGTATTGCCATCGAGTACGGCTTGTTTGTTTTACGACAACTGATCCGTTTCCGGTTTACATAGAAACTACAGCGCGTAACGGTAACTTGAACTTCCCGAACTGACAGACGACTGTCACGACAGACCACGGGACGTGCCACAGGTGGCTTTGACATCCACAGGCGGAAATGTTGCTACATAAATCAGTCAGAAGCAGGGGTGGATGCGGTGTCATCTGTATTTATAAAAACACCGGTAAGTCATAATTTCGGCATCAACGATCACGGAGGCTCAAAATTACATATCCCTAATCGATCCCAGACCTTGTGTATGTATCTCGCCATAATAAAAATGTTGTTGGAATTCATATAATAACAAGGAATCAGCTGTTTCAAGATACGTTGAGCGATTAAGTGTTTCATGTTGCTTTGTTGATAATTTTTTCTTTCGGTTAGAGTTATTCCCCGTTGTGAAATAGAAAGTACATGTACATGAACCTGGCATTTGTAAACAAACTCAGGAATTGCTCGGGGCTGCAAGGAAACTAATCTGTAATGTATGCTAAATCAAGTTTAGAGATATTTTATTGAATTAATCAATATTTGTGCAAGGTTATAAACACCAGGTGATATTAACGGCAACCAAGATGAATAATAATAAAAGTTTGTCCTCGTTGAGCTATCCCCTTTCCCCTTCCCCCTCGTATGTGGTTGACACTGGCGTATAGCGATCAACTCATACACTTGAAAATTCAGACCCAGGTATGAATAGGAGAGATTTTCTTTTGGAAAATGTCTGTAAAAGTGAATGAATTTGATTCATAATGCTTATTCAAATTGTGTAGAAAACTTCAAACAAAAGCATGCATGGCATGCAGTGCAAAACTGGTACACCAGTCAAATGTTTTTTAACTTTAATTGACCATCAAAATTAAACTTGCATTGCAACTCAGAGTTTAATTAGTAATTTTATATCAGATGAATTCCTTTTAATATTTTTATTTACACATTGTGAGAATTAATAAGGAATAGAAATGTGCATATACATGTAAATAAGTCATGTCATGGTATTAATTGAGGTGTGAAAACAACTTGGTCTGCATAAAATTTAAGTTAACGCAATTCACTAATTATATAGTTAGTGTCTGTCCTATATGTTGAAAATGACATTTGCTGGATATATAAGTGAAGATATGTCATACTAGTGGTTTTTTAATGAGCATTAGATAACCTGTTTTGATTTTCAGTTAAAAATGTCAAAAGTTACTTGATAGCATGTAGTGTATTCTATACTACATGTATTAAATTATACAATAAAGAACCAGCATTGGGCATATTTGTTCTTGAAATATCATTTTTATTTCACAAGCAACAGAATACATGTACAAACAAATTTAGGATGTCTGTATATATGTGCTTTAGAGGAGCCTCATGATATAGACAAATACCAGCACCAAATATGGAACCTCCCTATGCACAATTACGAACAATGACCAATGCAACAGAAATTATCATTGACTTGGAAGCAACTGGTTTAGGTATTGGTACAAATTATTTTGCCCCTCTGACCTTGACCTTTCAATTTGATCTATTTTTGAAAAACTTTTGTTTTGGACATTATTTCTGAATGATGAGAGCTAGGGCTGTCATTTACAAACTTTTTCTCCTTGTGAAAGTCAAGACTTTTTTATGGGTAAAATTTTTGACCATCTGACCTTGATCTTAGAGTTTGACCTACAGTGTACTTTAGAAAAACTTTAACCCAGGGCAGACTTATTGAACATATTTTGACCTAGATTTTAATATTCAACCTTCTTTAAGTGAAAAGTTAAGCATAGTGCATAATTTTTAAATGGTAAGTGATAGGGCTTTCATGTGTGTTCCTTTGTTTTATTACATGTATTTGCAGTTGGTACAGGAGTAATATATTTGTCATACCATCTGATCTAGTTTAGCAAAGCGTAAAACATTTTATTGTATTTCAGCCAGAACATCACATATACTTCATATTTCTGCCATCAATGGAGAAAACCACTTCAACCAGATTCCAGTTCATCCAAAAGTAAGAGAAATAACTGGAATTAGGACAGAGGACAAGAAAATGTACCGCGATGACAAAGAACTGAAAGCAGTGAACATTACTACAGGTCTTACAAGCTGTTTGGATTTTTTTGTCTAGCAATGACAGTGTGGTGTTCCTTGGCCATAATGAAAGAAATTATGATGTTCCTGTACTTTTTCATGCATTATTGTCTTTTGGAATTATGAAAAAAAAATTGAAACACAGTTCATGGTTTTGAAGACACTTATCCACGAATCAAGCAAGGTGTTCAGGCTTTAATTCCCAGTCATACTAGTCTTATTTATTCAAATAATTGTTATATTGCTTGAAATGAAAGTTCAGGTATAACATTTCATAAAATTTAAACCATGTTCATGTTCAATACATAAGTGTATAATTTAGAAATGTGATTGAAATTAGTTTTCTGTAAATTGTAACATGCTCCACTCTTTTTTCTGAAATTTGTACACATTGATGAATTGTTGTTATATTTTATGAAAATAACATATTTTTTTCATTTTCATTACTCTTTATGTTGAAAAATATGTAATACCTAATCAAATTTCTCATATATTTCATTGTGTGGCAATGGACGGCATTGTGAGGACATTATGAAACATTAACCATGTTAATTTTTTTATGCTACAAATGATATTTGTTCAGGTGATATATAGGTCATGAAATATGGTATAGTGTTCATTTTCCATGTTTTTTATTTAACTGTAACTGAAGACAAATTAAGAGCAGCTGTATAGAATGATAAACATTTTGTAGAGAAAAGCGTTTAGAGGAAATTCGGGCGGAATATTTTCAAAATGGCTCCACTCTTTTTTCTAAAATTTGGACACATTGATTGATTGTTATTTTATTTTATGAATATAAGTTGCTTTTTCTGTTTCCATTACTCTGTCTGTCCTTTACAATTTGATTAATATCCACAATCTATGGTAATTTGCTGTGACAAATTAGACATCATAGGTGGCGCCTCAAGCAAAGTGTACAGTATGTTTTAATATTTTTATTGTTTTATTTTTTAGAACAGATGCTACATGTTTAATTAAAATTAATATTTTTAAAATTTTATGTCATCTTTCACTTATTTATTAGAATTAATATACAGACTATAATTATAAGGAAAACATTACACAGAGTTACCTCCCTTACTTTGACAGCCATTAGGGGCAAATGGCTACACTCTTTTTATTTATTTTTTACCCAAGCATTGTTTATACATATGTGTATCCACTGATACCAAAATCATTTGGTTTCCATTACTTTGATCTCACACTCATACTACCTTAAGCCAAGTACTGCGCATGCGTAGTGCTAGATTTGCTCATTATAGCCAGATCCGCTTTTTTCAATTTCAAAACATTTAATATTTTCTTTTTCTGTTAGTGTGTCAACTTACTATTAACTAGTAAAACTAACAACTACGTACCTTGGAGTCTAATTAAAATATAACAAGGTATCCAACTCCAAAATATGTGGAGTTCGACCCTTCCGTTAATTTAAACTTTTGAGAGGTAATTTAAAAAAGTGCGGCAACTTTAGTACCATACATATGTTTCCTTTGAAAAATTTACAAGGCGTCATTGCTCATCGCCTGGAAAAGTTGTTTCAAACCACAAAACGCTATATACATGTATGTACAAGTTCTGGACAGAATGCAAAAAAAAAAAAAAAAGATATGACATTGTTTAAAACATCCTACTTCTGTGATTAGATTTTGCAAAAATGAGAGTAATGACCATCAACCAAAAATGACAAAACTTCAGCTTATTTGATAGAAAAACGCTTTGTATCATACAATTGCAATGTAGGCTTTTTAGCTTTCAAAATTCTCACACGTGATATGTAATCAAGTGATCAAATGATGCTCATTCTTTCTGCTTGAAATAAGTACAAAGCATTTCTTTGTGTAAAATGACTTTTTTCAGATGGCGAGAAATGGCAAACAATACTGAGTTATAATGATTGGACGCTGTTTACACGGATAAGACATGCACGGATCTAGAGGGGGTCGGGGGGGTCCCGACCCCCCCTGGAAAATGAAAATTTATTAAATTTACATAGTATAATTATCTAAAATATGCCTCGGACCCCCCCTGGCAAACACAATTATCCTTCGGACCCCCCCTGGAAAAAATTTCTGGATCCGCGCATGTAAGAGATAGTGTAAACAGTAATGTCGTCTATTTTTTTAAGATTATATATCGAAGAGAAGTTTGTGCGCTATTTTCCACAGCAGGAATTAAATAAATGCATTGATTAAATAACCATGTATGAGACAAGCCATCGCGAGAAATGTTTATAATTAATAATCAACATGACATTGTCTAGACTGCTTGATGTTTTTGTGCGTGCTGCAGAGCATGGATGTAGAATTCACGCCTTGCCTTTTTATACCGAACTAATGTTAAAATGCATGCATTGTAATGATTGAGTGTCCAAATAAAAGCGAGGTCCCTATAGCCACTATGGTCTTTGGTCCCCATAACGAAGCTCCTTTGAATTTTAATATAACGAATGAGGCGTTCAACAACATTGATTAGATCAATCAGGCATTGTTCTGAAACGGACCGTCATCCATTAAAAATGTTTACGGTTATATAACGAGTAATTACAATGTGCCTGTAACATTGTTAGTGCTACCAGACTTGTACATGTACATGTATATCTAATTTTTTCCCCATCATGTCGATATGAAAACGCAATAATTGTTATTTAATATCAGTGTAAAAGTTCGCGATAAAAAAACCGCACGATTTTAGATTGTGTGAATTGAGAAAAAAGGTTCAGTTGTATGAAATAAATGCTCTCCACAAAGTATTAGAAACAAATTATTGTAATATTAATGACAAAGAAATTAGTGTTATTTGCAATTAGGAAATTGATGTTTTTCCATGAATATTGATGAAGGAAGTACGCAGCTAAGTTAACCTCACTGCGCATGTCCGCGGAAAATCATGTACTAGGTTGTTATACTGTTTGCCAAAAAATCTAAATTACACATCCATGTTATGTGGAATTATAATCATTTATTTCCTAATAAGTGTAATAAGTTTGTCATCCATTATATCATTATACTCTACTCTTGCCTGTTTACTTACATTTTTCATTGCTAACAATAATTGACATTTCCCTTCACCAAAGAGTTCTACAACAATGTCGTTTGTTGATAGCATTTTTAACATAAACCCGGTATAAATGTAAATATCATTTATTTTTTTCTTTTAGTTAGTTAATCAAAATTGATACAACTTTAAAACTTTTAAAGACGGCAAGCTTTTTCATGTATTCGGGGGGGGGGGGGGGGTCCGGACCTCTCCTTTCAATTTTTTACACAGGAAAATAGTAAAAAAAAAATTTAAAAATCTAATTTCTTCTCAAGAATTTTATTGCTACAATTAATGATCCCACTTAGTACTTACATGTAAGCATCCTGGCATGTTGTTGATTCTAAATTGTTCAAACTGTGACTTCTGACTATTATTGAGCCGCAGAAGGGGCTTAAAATATGATATAAGAATATATGAAAAAAATGTATAAATTCTTCTTGAGAATTGCAATGCTACAATGTGTTATATAACTATGCAATCTTCCAGTTCAAGCGTAGATTCTAAATTAATCAAACTGTTAACTCTGGAACAATACTGGCCTTAAAGAAAATTTCAAAGTTTAATATTAGAATATAGTTGTGCAAGCCATGACCCCCAAACTATTACGGGATCTCTAAAGAGGTTCATACGGGATCTCTAAAGAGGTTCATACATCAGTATATGAATACAAAGAAAGATCTGTAAAAATCACTCTGGTTGTAACGCGCTTTCTGATTGGCTAAAAAGTTATTTATTTCGTATAAAGAATGTTGCCTACGTCATACTAAGACTAACGTAAAAAACGTATCAATCCGCCTGACGTTACGTTTGAATTTTGTACAAATTGATGTCGTTTTAAAGGTCAATTGACTGTTTTTATCTACAATAATAGAAAAAAATTAAGTTATAAGCAATGTATTCAATATTTATTAGTTTTTTACGAATTAAAATGTTTTGGGACAGTTTACGCTTTTTTATAAATGTTTCGCGTTAAATAACAGAGTATTAATTCTTATTGTTGAAAAAATTATCAATATAACAAGATAAAGAAAAGAGTTTGAAAATCTTTTTAAACAATATAATTATACTCTTCAGTACTAAATTGACCATATATTTTGTAGTTGATTCCAAAAAGCTGCTTAGATCAGAGTTATCATGGCTTATGTTCCTCGGGTGAGCGATGTGGTCCCTGGTCATCTAGGTTAAACTTTTTATGAATTCCAAAAGATGACAAAGAACAATAAAGCAACCTTCTGTCTTGTTTACTATTTCCTGGAAGTTTATTCACAAAGGTGCTCCTTGAGAAAAGTTATTTTCACCAAAACTAAAACTTATATCATCCGCACCTACTGCACTTTCAGCGAGTAAATCGGTCAATATCGATTGTTATACATTTCTGCCTCCCAAAAAGAAAGGGGAAACGACGCATAACTAACTCACTCTTTCCAAATCTGGAAACGTCGATTATATATAGAAAACTTGAGGTGACATCAGTGAGTGAAACCAGTACATGTATTATATATATTACCGTATTGGTTTAGATGGAAGTACATGCAGTATCTTGAGATTTGGACTATTCAATGTATCTACAAAAAAAAACCCGCAAAAGTTAAGAATTATATTTTAATTTAATTTGACATAAAATAGGGGCTTCTTCAAAACAAATTATTGAAATTATATATTTCTATGGTGGTACTTTTGCAAAGGAAACGCGTGTTTACTACAAATGAGTTCGAGTCTCGTTTCCAATCAAAAGCTAACTTTAGCCTTTCAAGCTGACACAAAAATTTTTGCGCAATGTATTGGAATAATCAGAACTTATAGTTGGTCTTTTGTATGACGCACAAAGTTTTCCTTTTCACTGGTATTGACGACATATATACAAACACATGTACATTTTTAGATTCTTGTGAACACACAGAGAATCTTTCCGAGTTATGGCATCTTTTTTTCATACTCATCTTTATATTTAGGGATCCTATATGATCGAAAACCTTCTAATAACAATTTTTGCCTTGTCGGATTTTGTGAATATTCTTTCCTTGGAAGCAGAAACTGGCGGATAATTATAATACCGGGACGGAAATTATCGGTTTATACGTGTACCGAGTGTCATTGCCATTCAAAGTCTTTCAGGCTCCGTTGGGATGAACACTTTTTCCGATCAATTTACGTTTTCAGTTCAATTGCACTCTAATGCATCAACATATGGTTTTGTTCTTTAATGCAGAATCAAACCTATTGAAAATGTTTTATATTTTCGAAAATACTGATGTTAATTTTCTTTACACTATTCTCTTGTGAATTTCGGTTTTTTAAACAAAAAGGGATTGTTCATTATTTATTAATTTTGTTGTTGAAATACCTTCAGTTTCATTACTATTTTATGTATGTTTGCTTGGTGTTGTTAATGTGGAAAAAATCCCACATATAACCTAAATGGTGGTATATTTTTGTGTTTACTTCATGTAAATGTATAATGTGGGCGTTATATTGTCATACCGTTAACCGTAATAATAAATGTACTAGGTGGGTGAAAATACAAAATATGTTAAATTGAAAATTTTGCATTTACACCACTAGGTAAATTCAAAATTAACAAATGTGTCAAAATACACATGTCCATTATTTTGAACATCTTTAAGGCACATTGTATTTCCGTTGGTTGAGTGACGTTTGCTTTTAATGTTCAGATGAGTTTGGCTTGTTTTAATTGATATCACAAATTTTGAGAAAAAATTTTGGCAAAATGCACGACAACAAACAACCATGCGAATCACGTACATAGAAACGGTTAATATGCAAACACACATGGCGAGTCTGATCAAGAATTTTCGCTAGTCATGCAGGGAAGAAGAAAAAAGCATCTAGACAAAGAAACAAAACCACCCGAGCGCCATTTAGGCGTCGATATCCATTATTAGAATGAAACGAACAATAAGACTGGAAAATTAAAAAGTAATTTTACGATTGAGAGTGTGTTGGCTTAAGGTTTGTTATTCACGCGACCTGATTATAGATTACACCAGCAACCATGCCATTAAAAGGTTAAAACATTGACGCCTCTATTTCATTAACCCATGCTGAAGTTAAAAATATGACTAATCTTGTTAATTTTCAAAGGATTATATAAATCATCCTAAAACAAACTGAAGCAAACTTTCCTAATCAAAATTAAAATCGTTTCGAGTTTTCTTTGGTTATGCTTATCATAGAGGCGCCGAACTTGACAACCAGCTGCAATAAGCCAAATAAAAAATACATGTACATGATGGTAAAATCATCATTTTTATTTTAATCATTATCGTCTCATCATGATCATCATTGAAATCATGTTTCTTTTTTTGTGTGCAAACGATTAGGTAACCAATTTAATGCATTAATAAACATATTAATTCATGAATACTAGTTACCCCTAAAAAATAAAATACCAAAACTAACTTCATTCATAAGTTCGATGATCTCTCTCTCTCTCTCTCTCTCTCTCTCTCTCTCTCTCTCTCTCTGACGAGTGGTCTTGTTTTATTCAATCTTGATGGATCTGATCAGGATTTTACCTCTACATTTGTTGGACAGAAAATGACAACTGAGAACCCCCAGAAAACAATTGATTTTTAATAGTCAAGTTAATGATGACATCATTTCCACAAGAGAGATAGTGTTCAACCAACGGGGTGTGTGTGTATATATATATATATATATATATATATATATATATATATATATATATATATATATATATATACTTTATACTTTAATTACCCAAAAGGCTTCAGAAAACTTTAATATACATGTACATATATTTCACGATATTTCACGATGCATCTATTTTCTGCCATTATTAGAAAATGGCGATTAGAATTGCTGTCAATAAAAGCGACAGCCTTTTACCCCGAATCCGGAAGTGATTTGTCGGATAAAGCTTCCATATTTCCGGTTTGTTAGCCTTGAAATCGATACTAAACCCCACTTCGAGAATATGAGATATGGAGCTTGTCTTTTTCCTGTCTTCATGGAGTTTTCATAAAAGTCAATTAGGCCGCCAACGTTTGTAAACAAATCAATCATTGCATTGATACTGATGTTTTATAGTTTTATTAAACTTATGGTTAAATATGCGTTGTATTGGTGTCTTGATAACATTTTACTCGTGAGCATTAAGTAAAGAATACATACAACTGGTTGGAACGTGTTTTCATTGTAATTTGTAGTCATTGGAATTGGGAACGTATCGTCATCTAAATTCTTTAAACAGAATGACAAACAATTCAACCTGCGGAAGAAAAATCAGCCAAAAGAATCTAAATACTAATCTAGTAAAATTTTAATGCAAATGTCGTGTATCATTCGCTGGAGAAATTTCTTACAACACATATGGATACTGATGATAGATAAAACACATTGTTAAAATCTTAAGAACTAAACAAGTGCATATACATTTATTCATTGTCACTAAGCCAATCTGCATGCCTTTTTCAGAATAATGAATGATTGTATATGCTGACCTGGTAAATTTCTTGCACTGCTCCACATATTACTTTTGCAGTATTTTATAATAATTATCCGTTTAAGTATCCAAAATGAATACTTCTGTACATTAGACTTTTCTTTATTCCTTTTTTTTTATTTTGTTGAAGAATCAATTTTTTTTTTAGTTTTTAACGATACTGTAATGCAAACAATGACCTAAATGATTATAGATTGTATTAAGTTGTACATGTTCTAAAAGGTTTTAAATATTTCAAATGTTTAAGATTTTTTTAAAAGGCGTTGTTTCATTCATATAAAGAGAGTTTTATTTTTTTTTATTTGCCTTTGTATTATATTTGAAAAATCACTAAAACATGAGACTGAACCAGAAGAATTTGGAATTATTAATCCATGGAAATCACCATAATACAAGTTTCGCATACTCTATATGAAGCCTTTGGATTTTAGACGACTATGTAACAAGTTTTTCAAAAACATACATTTTAAATTCTAAGCCACTCATTTCCTTTTCCTCGTATTGCAGAAACCTGCTGTTTCGGAATTAAACTAGTTGGATTCTCATTTATTTGGCTTTCCTTAGGCAATTATGTGTTAAATTGGTTGTTAAAAGGTTGAAATTGTGCTAATGAAGAAGGACAAAACGGTTATGGATATTCAGTCCGATGAACACAGACATGTAGTTAATCATATCGTAAGACTTATGGCCCCGACCCGGAAAACTAAATAATATTACTACGCTTACAAAGCTTATTTTTTTTGGGGGGTACTATATTGCAAGTAATGTTTGTTGAACAAATACTCCTGAACGCAACAAATACATGTAAATGATTGAATGTATAACATTTTATTGCAAGTATTCTATTCCTATAACCTTTCACGCCGCGATAGTCTACGGTGAACACTGGTTCAAGTCGAGTTTATTTTCAAGGGCTTATATTATATCTAATCAGAGTGTGTCTTTGATCCGAGTATAATTATATGGAATGGCAATAATTCTTTTTGTTGAAAATATCTGGCGCAATTCCAACATCTCCGAAACTCATTACCAGTCTCGCATACTCTTACTGACCGTCGGCCATTTCGCTAAATTCTTCTCGTTCTCATGAATAAGTTATGTTCCATTCCGATTGGCTCGTTCCCACTTTCGTGAAGGAAATCCTACCAATCCCAGTAATTCATTTTACATGGCTCATGTTTCATAAATGATCGCCGATTTTAGACCCCGATAACCTAAAGAGTTTCGCACTCTCATTGGAGGATGATAAATATTCAAGAGAACGAAAAAAAATTAGCGAAATGGCCCACGGTCAGTAAGTGGATGCAAAGCTGGACGTGGGTTTCTGACGATGGGTTCTAAATTATTAACTAATTTTCCAAGTTTTTGCAGACAAGGACAGTAATATATCTGACTTGATATTTAATAATTGATAAAACCAATGCCTAAAAGTAAATGTATTTTCACAGCATACTGTAATGACAAAAATATACCTGTCACTTTCAACTTGAACTTCCTTTTGCAAAAATTCGTAAAGATTGCTATATAATTCCTTTCAGTAATCTGACTTTTCCAAAAGTAGATACAACACAGCAACAAGTTGTGGAAAATAGATTTCTATTCTGTAAATTAGTAATGATCAAGAGAAGTCGTTCTAAATTTTGTCACCCTTCGCAGGAACACCCTTTTTTACAATCATTAATTAAAGTTGAGTAGTTAAGCCAACATACTATAGTCAAATCCTTTTTTTCCCCCAACATGTCCATAAATATACGGGAAATCGATAACCTTAAAACAATCAAAGAGAAATGGGGAACTTTTTTCCTGCAATTTTCCTCTGTTCTCTTGAGTAAATTAAGAAGGCGTTCTCGGGTTTGTATTTTCCCCCTTTTTTAAGATATAGCGAGGGGTTTTGTGGAGATCCAGCTTAATAATGGCGTTAAGAATATTCCCTCCAAAGAGAGCATAATGACTAGGTCTATTTTCTTTGATAATTGTGGTCGATACAATCTCAATCTCTCTCTCTCTCTCTCTCTCTCTCTCTCTCTCTCTCATTTGATGGAATATTTCTATCCTAGAAATCCCTGAAATTTATATATATTTTTTTCATTTAAAATGATCGCAAGAAAGATTTTAATGATGATAAAAAGCAGATAGATAACTCGCTTTATGAAACATCAAATCGTCATCGAAGGTGTGATACAATTTCTAAACGTATTTTGAAACCTCTAGAAATTGATAAAATAATAAAATGCGATTTTATCCCGAAACGAGCATCATAAACGTGAACGAAGAATATTAACTTTCATCTTCAAACGTTTTAACGTCTGTTTAAAAAAAATCTATTTGTTTTAAATTTGAATACCGGGCGTTCTGAATACATTTCTCTGATCGAGTTTAGTTATATTATCTAACAGATAACACCTAACAGAAAATGGGAAGGGTGGGGGTTTCTTGAAAAATTATTGTGAAAACCATTTTATTCATTTTAGAACCCATCAAAATATCAACATTCATCACAACTTGTAAAAGTTAATCTTAGAATAATAGATTGCACCAGGCGCCATTCATTTAATGAATCCCAGCGCGTCTTTGATTTTGACGTAATTTTTTTTTTTTTTGAAAACCAGAAATCATTACCTTCGGGATAATTTATTGATCTTTGTCACACTGAGTCTGTTCAATATCTCCTGCGGAATTCGTTTTCCTCATACCCAGTAATTACACGTCATCTTCGTCGACTGACTGTCATCCCGAGGGGTCCCGAGGCCGATCTAGCAGATACTACTCGGTCTTGAACCTCATTCGAAGAAGTATGAACGTCATGTGACGTCAAAAACAATTCAGACCATTCTATACACTATAAAGAAAAAAAGATATTCTTGATCTTTCAGAACATTGGTATTTCGTCGTAAAAATACATAATGAGATACCGCTCAGCCTTGATAAGTCTTTTAAAAGGAGTGGGCGATACACGTAAATCTTGTACCCATTCCCATTGTAATAGAATAATTTTATTATACAAAATGCCCATTCAAACCAAACTAACAGATAAAGTATAGACCCACCTACATTCTTTGATTTCAAAATGTTTATTTTTTTTTCGAAGTTCCCATCCTCTCAACCTTTTACTTTAAATAATGCAAAATTTTGAAAACTTGAAAAATTCCAGCTTTAATCGTAACCATTCCCCCTTAACTGTCGGTTCTAAAAAGCAAACTTTTTTGGATATATTTTCTAATGAAAGTTGAATAACTGCTAGAGGGCTTAATGGTTGTGGCCATTTCAAGACTATATTAATCTCCGAAAGCAAATCATTCCAAAACTATAATATATGGATTTTTTTCTTTATCAAATGATTTTTAATAGACATTACATCTAGAATTTAAATTTAAGGAAAATCTGACGGTTAATTTGTTAACCACCCAGCCGCCTTAAGTCATTATGTGATAAATTAAAATAACATCAAATTGCGGCCTTTTTTTTTACTCTTAGGATATGAGTATGAACAAATTTCTCGTCTGGATCCTTCATTCGCAGACGTGGTATTAATGTATTTTCCTAGCGAGATCAATAGCAGAAGTCAGAAACCTATTTCAATTACTAATTCAGAAAGGTTAAGAAGAAATATGCAATAAAATCTTATCAAGCTCCGGTTTACACAGCATTGTTACAAGCGATGAAATAATCATGATTATCGCAGACTATATCTAAAAGATAACACATTTTCCGAAAAGCTTCAAATGTTCGGTTTTTATATTTTCACTAACGCTTCTCTCGTGAGAACGAAATAGAAGGTCTTTACTCATAATGTTGCATTTGTGGTAGTGTGCGAAATATTATGGCAATTATGAACCCAAGAAGTTTTATGCGCAATACCCATTAAGAACAAAAAAAAAAATTTAAAAAAAAGATAAAAAAATGTTCTGATTACGTCTACAGACCTACTTAACTTGATCCATTAGAAACTGTTTTGCGTAATTATGACATGAATTGTTCGTACTTCACATTGTTTAAAACTTTTCGTGGAAATTTTGTTACCCAATACAACGAGAGGTCATATTTTGGTTATCATAAAAGAAATATGTTAATATGATTGGCTGCGACCAATTTCAGCTTTAGGAGATGTATTGAGGTAGTGAAATGCTGTGGCGTCGGAAGCAAATTGAAAGAAGGGAGTGGGGGGGCTAGCCTTATTAAAAATCTTGACAAACAAAAAATGGCTTTTTGGTATGTATAAATTTGCAAAAAAGTGGGGGGGGGGGCTAAGCCTAAGGGGGGCTATGTGTCATTTTGGGGTAGGGGTTCTTGGTTAGTGGTATCATTTCCATGACCTCCACAATAGAAAGACCCCTGACGTCCTGTTTTATAGCATTCTTAAATCATTGTACTGCTGTGAGATTTATATCCTGCACATACAGGCCTGGAGAGTTTCGGTTTCTTTCTAGTGCACCGAATATTACTTACAGATGGAATTAACTCAAAAGTTATTTTTGTGGTAATCATTACCCATTTATCCGGATACGACCTTGAGTCAAAAAGTTTAGTCTGTCCTTAGAGTCAGAAATATCAGTATACCAAATCCATAAACTAATAAACGTCATAATATCAGTATACCAACAAAAGACAAAATGGTTCTATGCATTTAAAACAAGATGTTTTTAAAAATCAAAATCACCCTAAACAACATATAACGCAATTAGGGGGGATGGGGTCGGGGTATTGAGGAGTAGATTAAGACAATTGCAGATCTGTAATTATATAGAATTTACATGCAGTAGAGCTGCACTGCATTACAAACAAAACTGCACACAAACACTAGCAATAGTTTTGGACTGATATTTCTAAGCATACTTTGTGAAAATACATGTACGTTGAAAATATAAAATTCTTTAGACAATTTACTATTGATATCGTTGCCTTTTAACTTTAGATCTGTATCTTGCGGAAAGGTATCCTAAGGTCATGGATTTTTGTGGAGTTTTGAATCAAGTACTTACGAACGATTTTCTTGGAAAATCAAACTGCTTTGGACATTGGTCCGGCTACATATACTAGTAATAGATCTTTAAGAATATTAGTGCAAAAAAGTAGCGTAATGTTGATTACAAGTTGATGATATTTTAATGTTTTTTTTAGTTGATTTTTTTATTTGAATTTGAAAAAAAGGTTTATGCTTGTTTAGTAGCCTAAAGATATTTTTTCACATACCGTTCTATACTATTGTTTGGCCAGCTTTATTTTCAATATGACGGTACTTTATTTATAGCAAAGTTTACTGTGGCATCATTTTTATTCGTTGGGGCCAATGTTCGTGGGTAGCCAAAATTTTCTTGGTTCGTTGGGCCGTAGTTCTATTTCGTAGATAAATATTAAACATATACTAATGTCTTGCATATGCGTTCGTGGGAATGTTAATTCGTGGGCAAGGGTTACCTACGAAAGCCACGAACATTGGTCCCCCACAATCAATGATGATTCAGCAGTTTACATTTTTCGTCTTTACGTTTCCTCTTGTTTTGCTGAATATCATGCTTAGGAAGGAAACATGAGGGGTTGGGCACCTCCTGCCTGTGATCAATTTAAATGACATACTGGTAACTGACCAGTTTCTTTGGTTGCCCCCTCCCCTTTTAAAAATTAAGGTAATTAATATTCATCAGTTTTAACAAATCATCATACTATCAACTAATTAAAAATCGAATCCCAGATTTATTTTTTTGTTTTTAAATATCATTTCAAAGTGCGTTTAGTATTTCGACAATTCAATACATTGTATGTTGATGTACCTTCATCTCGCACTTTGAAAAAAAAAATCAAAGTGTGTTTACTTGGTTCCAAATTAAACGCATTTTGATTTTTTTTGGTGTGTTACCGGTTAATAGATACAGTGAAATTGATAAAATATGTTCCATCGTTTATTACATGCAGTTGTTTGTTTTTTCTCTGCATATTTAATACATGTATGTCGTTCAAAAATTCAATAAAAAAAACAAGTTTTTTTTCTGTAAAAGGTCCACTAAATTCTAAATATACCTAAGTAAATAATAGGAGAATTCTTAAATCTTGTACAGAACATTTCAGAAGACTCTTTTCAAAACTTAAAATACAGACTATCTACATGTATAATAATGCATGCCAGTACATTTGTAATTATCATCAAGTATTTAATTAACAATATTAAATCGAATTGATTTGTCCCTCTGTAAAACTAACTCCTATTGGGAGGGATTAGGAACATCCAATCTTACAATTTTTTGGTAGCATGCATTGCTTGGTTACAAACCCACAGCACACGTGTGGATTACATGTATATTAATAAACGATGTTGTTTAGCTTTTGAAACCCCCAATGTCCGACAGCATTAAACAAATCAGCAAAAAAAAAAATCGTTCACATTGTTTTATATACAATCAGTACGACTGAGATAAATTGGACAATGTGGGCTCGTGATTTATTACAATAATTTCATGTCCATTAATGTTTATCCCTTGTTTTTGCATTGTGAGTTCATTGGATTATAAAGTAATACTATACAAGTATGCAGTGCGGCAATGTAGGCGTGAATACACGGACAATTTCAAAAAGCAGACCAGTGCGTTTGAATCAGATTAAGATATTATAGCATCTCTTTACCTCAACGCTCAAGTCAAATCAGTGCCTACCCCACGGCAATCTGAAGGGGAAAACATCCGATCCTGTGTTAATCATTTATAGGAACAATTTACATACACACAAAAACCGATTTGGCCATTGTTTATCGAGTTACATCCATGGATAATTTACCGTAGAAGCAGAGCTGTACCGTAATTGGGACAGAAAGAATGAGTAATTGACTGAATAGTTTCAGCCAGTATCACCAATTCATTACTCTAACCATTTTTCATCCCACGAAGTTAATTTTTTTATCTGCCTGTTTTCTACTAGGTCTTAATAACAATGCCTCATTTTTATGGATGGTAACTTCATAAGAGATTTTATTAACGTGCATGAAATTTGAAGCACAATTCTGTCATTGTGTTACTTGTGTTATATAATGAGACATGTTCAATTTCATGAAACTTAATCTCAATTAATCTAGGCTTGCCTTCTGATAAAATGATTCTTACTCGTCACTGACAAACTTTACCCCAAAACTTACAAAATTGTATATGTTAATATTATAACAATTGATGAATTAAACTCATTTTATTACGTAAATAAAATTTTAACAAGAGAAAAGCTGTCAATGTGACATGTGTGATCAGTACCCATAATCCATTTGTCAACTTGAATTGATGAACACTTACTGTACCTATCCAGAGAAATGGGGTACTCTATATGCAATATTTTTGCCAAAAAATAACTAAGTTCAACAGCCATTTTTTTTCATAAATTATCAGAAATCACAATCCTAGCAATATGCACACCTCTGATATATGTATAATTGATCTGCAAAAGAACAACTTCCTATCTTGAAAACTGTAGGAGGAGTTATCGGTACAATAGAGGTACCCTTTATGAAATATTTTGCCAAAAAAATGACTTAGTTCAACACTTGGTATTTTTTTCATAAATTATTAGAAATCAAAATTCTGGCAATATGCACATCTCTGATATATGTTTAATTGATCTGCAAAAGAACAACTTCCTATCTTGAAAACTGTAGGAGAAGTTATCCGTACAATAGAGGTACCCTATATGCAATATTTTGTTAAAAAATGACTTAGTTCAACAGCTGGTATTTTTTCCCATAAATAATCAAAATTCTAGCAATATGCACATCTCTGATATATGTTTAATTGATCTGCAAAAGAACAACTTCCTATCTTGAAAACTGTAGGAGGAGTTATCTGTACAATAAGGGTACCCTTTTGGCAGCCGCCCGCCCACCCGCCATTTCCACAATTTCAATAACCGGATTTTTCCTTTGGAAAACCCGGTTAAAAATGTGTAATTTGAAATAATTAATGATTAAAAAGAAATAATAAAACTCAATTAAAGAAATGTTAACGATGATTTAGCAACATGACAGTAGTTGCACTACGATTATAACTCTCATATTCAAGTCATTATAGAAAAGAAAACAGTTTTCAGTTTAAAGAACACTCCTGAATAGTTTGAGATGGAATCAATTAATTTAACGTTGGTTTTTAAAAAAAAAAGTTATCAAACCGTTTTTTCCACTGCAGTTTCATATAACCGAGCAATAAGCCTAATGGATTTGATATGTATTGTGCATTCAATGATCGTATCCACTGATGTGCCACAATTTTGAGCCATTAAGATTACGAAGCTATTAAGCCAAAATCTGATGTCCTTGTCAGATGTTTTTGCAATGAAAGTGTAGTTTATGATAAACAAAAAATAAATAATGACAGTCTGTGTTGGAAAACAATGCATAATTTTGTGAATTTCTAGAGATTCTAAATCACTTATTGTCATTACGACAACAAAAGCAGGGAAATTGTGCGGCAAAACATGCACGACAGGAATTTATGCAATTTCTTAAAAACAATGTTTTCATTTTGCACATAGTTAGACACTCTTGAAATGTTATTACTTTATGAAAAGTATTATGATATGAGACGAGTTTAAATCTGTCAAGTGTCTTGTAGATGCTTGGTCGATTTCGTTGACGTAATTACACCATTTTTACTTTAATTTTCATTTTTTAGCTTACATTTTCTCTAAAATAATTTGTTATATTATGTTTTAAAAATGATTCCATGAGTTTTAGCCGTACATCTTCACGTTACTAAAATATCTTTCTGTAAATCATTTTGTGCTTCAGATGCCAAACAAAACAATCACGGGGACCACTTGCTATATAAGTGTAAATGACAACCGTAAATAATCATAAACGTCTTAGCAATCCTCCAGAAATATTCAACAAAAAACCAGAACAATGGTAACGGTACGTCAGGTTTTGGGGTTTTTTTTCGCCACTTCTTATTGAATATTTGAAGCATTTACATGTACAGTAAAACATGGTTATAACGAAGTGCCAGGGACGGGCGATTTTGCTTCGTTATAAGCGCAATTTGTTATATCCGTCAAGTTCACAACATACCAGGTATACTATAGTCACGGGGAGTGAAAATCACTTCACTGTAAGCGTCACTTCATTATAAGCGTGTTCGCTATAACCGTGTTTTAATGAAGTCAGAATAAAATCCCGTCTCTGTAACACAAAAAGTCAAAATCATGACAAATCCTTTGAAGCATTGATTTAAACTCTTTGGACGAAGGACCTGATAATCTTAGCGAGGACCTGATAAACTTAGCGAGGAAACCAATTAATCTGCCACATAGGAGAAAGCCAAATAGAGCTTTTCGTACTCGGGGTTCGTACCAACAGCAAATCGGGCGCTTCAGTCTCCTTTGTCCAGAGAGAGAGAGAGAGAGAGAGAGAGAGAGAGAGAGAGAGAGAGAGAGAGTTTTGGCCTTTTGGCCACAGGCGACGGACGTTAAGATTATTTCTTTTTATAATGAGATCATTCCCTGTACTGTGATACTTAATAGTCTATTATTATAGTACATGGAATTATTTAATCATAAAAAATAAAAAGATGTATACTTCAGGTGCCTGTGCATTTGGTAGATTAAAAATACAAAGTTGTTGTTAATTTTTAATTCACCTTCTCTTATCCGCAAGGTAGTTGCTAAGTGCACGGTTAAAAGTTTAACATTGCACTATAAAAAATACGCTAGCAGAAAAATTGCTTTTTTGAAAAACCTTGTTCACTGAAAAACGTTGTTTGCTACTGTAAAATAGGTTGACCTTTTGAGTTATCACTTTTGTTTTCTAAAAGCTATGTAATTATATAAATTGGAAAAACTGCATAGGGATGTGAATGCAACTGGTTGTTTCAGTAGTACAGAAGGGTACAATTGGTATATGCCATTCAGTGCGCGAATGTTGAAGAAATCGAGGTAAGGTTTCAGGGTAGGCGCTTGTACATGTACGTTAAAAATTGAATTTTGTTGATCATTGGTTTAAATTTGAAGCCATTCGCCGCCATCTGGCGACGCTAAGGTGTGGGGTGCAGAATCACAATGGAGATGGTAAATGAATTAATCAATTAACCTTGATTGTTTTAACCAAAAATGAATTTGTACGTTCCTCTATTCAATTACATGTATACGTGTATACTTACTGGTACCGATGTCTGCTTAATTAATCTAACCGAGATCTAGGTTATATATAGGTTATCTCAAAGAAAATAATGTAGACACACACTTGTCAGATACCCTCCCCCAAACCCCCATCCCTCTCTCTCTCTCTCTCTCTCTCTCTCTCTCTCTCTCTCTCTCTCTCTCTCTCTCTGAAAGGTTTAATGAACGGAATGCCTTGATCGACATGGTTTATTTCAGCAACTATTAAGACATAAAAAGAAAACGAAAGAATACATAAAAACTTGAGTTTCTTTCTACATTGCTAGGCTAGGACTCTGTGTCGGTTCGGTGCATTAGAAAGAAGCATAATTATACGCATGGATTCAATTATTAAAGATTCTATCAGGGAACTACCAGAAGTTGAGGGGGGGGGGGCTCTAATAGCTAAGCATAAAATGATTATTGGTGAAATGTAGACTGCATAGGCGACCACAACAAGATCGCTCAGTTGCCGTCCACGAAGGTTGTGTTTTCTACGTAGAGTTCGGATACTGGGATATTGGCACAAAATACGGAAGGTAGGAAACTACAGTTTGTGAATTATTTAAATGGTTTTTTAAATAGTTGTTTGCGTGAATTTTACTGAACCTGAAACAGGATGTATACGGAAAAATGTAACACATAGTGTCTTTATTAGAATATCGTTTTAAAATGATAAAATTGTATACAAGAAAATTAAATGTAAGGGTACTGGAGATCTCAGCTATTAGGGCATTTATACGTTTACATTTCTATACATTTTATTATTAACTTGTTAAAATATGAAAACGCAACGACGAAATTTAACTTTACTTAATGTGCACAGATAAAATGATAATATAAATTAATTCTCCTGATTAACTTTTTGGAGAACATCTTACAGGATAAATGCCTTTTTCTTATTTTTTTGTAAATATATTCTTTTTAACCTTTATCAAAAATGTTTTATTACTAATGAAATCTTTGTTGAAAAGTGTATGCGCTCACCTTAATCATGCAAATTTACGTACATACATACATTTGTCTGGTTACTAAACATAGGCGTCGGAACCGGGGGGGGGGGGGCTTAGCCTTTTTTAAAAATAAAAATGGGAAGAACATTATTTTGTTTTAAAAAAATCTATTTCAAATGCAATTGAGACTACATAGTTATTCATTTTATGTGAATTTAAGATAAAAACTATTACAAAAATGCATAAGACACAATATCGTCTTAGCTATATTCATTTTCAATGCATCGAGATTATTAAATTGTCATCCAATTAATTTAAATGAAAGCCTAGGGGCGTTTGGTAGAGATACATGTAGGAGTTCCTAGGTCCTTAATGATGCTCGTTAAAAAAATAGTTTGATTTAATTATATGGTCTATCGTTATTGGTGTTTTTTTTTTAATGAAAAATATGTTTTTTGAACTGTCATTTTCAATGCGATATGACGCAAATATGTTGAAAAATTTCGATTTTTTACCTTGTCTGACGATGCACATTGATTAAATTCTTTCAGAAAGGTAACTAATTCTTTAATTTCTTACCTAATTCTTAATTTCTTCTTTAAGAGATATTTAAAAGTAGAAAATAGGAATCTACTTTTCCCATGATTTCATTTATAATGTCAACAGTTTAAAAAAATCTTAACAATTGATTTCATGCATAGCCATTAAGAAGGGGAAAAGATGATTCATTTTTTATGAAGTCATAATGAATCCAGCTCCTTATCAAGCGAAGTATACACTGTGCTTGTACATCCAGACCTGTGTTCGAGCGACAAGACAGTTAAAATTCAGTAGCTATTTTTTTAACCGTATGCGTTTATCTATCATGTTCCATTGAACCACTTGTTCAATATGTGATTTTTTTTTTCGTTTTGTCATATTCTGTAACCGCATTTTATTTTAATAAAACGAAATAGGTTCATGCATTAAACTTTCGATAAGAAACCCGCAATTCAAACAGCAGGCAGACATATAATCTCAGAGAAGGGAAATTATGTTGTGAATTCGTTCAATTTATTTTCGATAGATTACAGTTTCCTATTTTCGATAAACATTTCCAATTGTTTTGTACGCTGTATGTACCGATTGCGCACTTCATTATCTGCTGAAGGATCAGATTAATTTGTACCTAGAGTTTTGTACTAGACGTACCTCAGAGTTCGTAATCTATAATAATAACAGTCTGCAACAGAATAAGAAGTAGCGCATCGTTGCAGTGAGATTTTCGCAAAATTAATCTGAGTTTTATTAATAATGAAGTCTACTACATCCGATCATGATAATGGTACATGCATTAGTTGCTTGTTTATGAAAAAAGAATTCCCAAATGTTATTCTATAAATCTATTAGATTCGTTCAATTTACAACGAAAGCACCGTGGTACAAAGTCTGTTAACGATTTTCAATCATGCGATGAAATTATAATTTAATCAAGAATGAGATTACTTTATTTAAAGCACAGTGGGTTCGATGCATCACAGTTTGTAGTATCAAGGAGGGAGGGTGGGTGGTCAACACATTTTACATTTGATTTTTTTGGCTATGAATTAACATTTAATAAAGAAAAATCCATATATTTTAGTTTTGAAAATTTAATATTTTACAGGCCTCTTCTACTTAAGGATATTAAATTTGAAAAAATAAAAATGGCCAGGACCATCAAGCCCTCTTAAGCCAAACGGCTATCTATCGTGATAAGGGAAGTTTGTGTGTCTTTATTTGACTTCAGTGCATTGTGCTTGGCAGTTATCACCGTGTATGCTGTTTATCTTTATTGCTACATGTACGTTCAGTAATATATTCTCCCTAGGCATTTCTATAAAGACGAGTTGTCAACAAATGAAACGTTGGCTCTTCCGAAAAATTGATCTTGATTGGTCAATATTATTTTGATTTTGACTGTCTAAGAACAAAATGGAGAAAATGTTCCCAAAATAATTCAATAAATTACATCTAATGATGATATGTAAAAAATAAAAAAAACTTATGTTCGCGTCGGAGAATATTTCGTCTATCGTGTAATCACATACATGCAACTGTAATCAATGTTGCCCTCAATTAAGAAATAAACAGCAATTCTAAAAGTTCACCGGGATATGAAGTTGATCAAATCCTGTGACGCCCGAAGGGCTTCTCAGTAGATTTGATCACGTACCAACCAACTTCATATCCCGGTGAACTGTTTAACATTGCTGTTTATCACTGATATTTACGTTTGAAAAAGACAAATCGCCCAGAACTGTTAAAATTAGCGAGATTTTATGTTTACAATAACACAAGCGACAAGCGATAAGCGCGAGCTATGATCATTGTGACGTCATGAAAAAGTTCATACAGAATTGAACGTTTTCGCTATTCTATAGGTTCATGTAAGGAAACATATTTGCAAATGTAAATATCCTAGTTTGTATACGATGTACATTGTAAGGACAAGTGTTACCATAGCAACTGTTGGTAAATTTAAGCCGATGTAAAACAAAATAATATAATTGTAAAACAAGAAGAAAAACAGAAAATTTGAAATAACAACGCAATAAAATCGGTTTTAAACATTTCTGTCAGAATTAATAATCTTGAACGATTTTAGTTATTCAACTTACGTACAGTTCCTTTGCTGGATATTTTTGTCAACAAAATGTTCTATTTGGTTTTAGAAACAGAATATTCGGAACAAAATAACCAACTAACCTTTCCTTATCTACATGCATGGTTTATTATTTAAGAGCGTGTGAATGCATTTCGGCTCAGTATCGACCAAATGATAGCTATTAATTATAGCCTATAGGACAGTGGCGTCCATTGGACACCAAGATAAATGTAAGGTGATACAAGTTAATGAAGAAAAAATAATGTTTGCTTTTACCCTGATATTTGCACAGACGTCATTTGGTTGATTTTTCGACTGAATATTTTGGATGATTATCTCTCGATTAAACGTTTCGTTAAATGAATGGTATTTTGCTGCCACTTATTTTAGGAGAGTACGTCCTCATGGTTCTAAGATATGGATTAAAACATGCAGCCTACGACGATAAACACCGCATTTCTCGTGGTTGATAATGGCCAAGCTTGGTTTGTGCCCTGTTTTAATGGTCTTTTCAACTGACTTCCTTCAGAACAATAATTGAAGCAAATGATTCTTTTTATTAATTGATTGATTAGTGATTTGATTCAAATCAATCATTTTTTATTCATAACTAAAAGACGATGATCTTCAAATTAAGGTATTGCTCGTAACTTAGAACCGTTGAGTTACGAGAGTCTTTTTTTATGTCGTGTCTGAGCCTTTCGTGACAGGGGAACTTAAATGTACCTTTGTGCAGAATTTGTTATATCTTGCAAAAACATCTTTGGACCTTATTTGCTCCCCAAATTGAACACGAATTGGCAAAACAAATTACCTAATTGATAGAATCTTTAGGGAGAAAAGTTTCATTATGCATGTTCTTCGTTACTGAATGGACAATAGCTTTGTATCGATATTATAAGTTGTAAGTCAAAACCTAGTATTATCTAATAATGTTTATGTTTACTTTTTTACTTCTTTTACTAAGTTTGGCCATTTTCAATAACTTGCTTTGTAAGACAATAAGTAAATATCGGAGCTTTTTTTTCTCGAAAATAATAAATGAATTCAAACTTAAACTTGTACCAATTAATTGCTCATACGAGATATCGTAAGTCTAATAAATGACATTTGTTTATTTTTAATATTAGTAGCTTTCATCTCAAGACAACAAAGCGTTGAGGTGACAACTTGAAGAACTTCGTTTTTGTTTTTTTTTAATTTTTAGTAGCCTTATGCTTTGTCCAGAACACAGAATAATGGAAAGGGTTTCACTGGAGAAAATGATATCACGTCTAAAGTGGAAACAATCTGTTGTTTTTACTTACTTTAAAAGTGAAAATTTATGGGCAGTGTGTTTGGGATGGGGGGGGGGGGGTAGGAATTTTAGTTGGAGGGTAGTTATCTAAATACGCTTTTTGACTTACTTGCACACGAATCAACATCCATCGTGTATTATTTCCACAGTGAATTAAAAACATGCGGTAATACACATTCATTCAATCATTAAAAGTGCCCCAAAAAAACGCATGATCGCAAGCATGGTATTAATTATGTCACCGAATATTTATTCATTTTTATTTTCATTTTAACTAGGATGCTGTGATGTTGTGTGCAATCGAAAATGAGTTGACTGCGTAGCAAAACAAAGGCGTTTTTGCACATGTTCTGATCAAAGACTTGTAACCGCCATCCCCTGAAACAAATGATTAATGAGACGTTTATTTACATACATGTATACTAATTGCAATTTAAAGAACAAATAATTCATTTTATAATAATAATAGTCATGTGATTAATCCTTGACAAAAAATATTTAGTGACCATAACGTTGTCGTGTGGTTCTGCAATAAAAGATCAACATCAAAAAGAGAGAGATATAAAGAAGCAATTGATTTAATAATTGAAAAAAAGAAGGGAAATATCTACAAATAAATGTACAACAATGAAATTATCTTACAAGTGATGAAATTTCGGTGAACGACGTCTAAATGTAGTTTATTGAAATACTCGGCTATTTTCATTCACCATCATCTGATCTTGAACAGTTTAATATAAATTACCAAGGTCTTTGTCAGTGAGCAGATCATCAATTACCTTTCGGCCATTTTCATAGACTATCAATCAATTTATCAGCCATGATGAATTACGATGTGTAGTTTACATATGCTAGAAACTTTGCGTTGTGAAAGAGTCTATTCTTTATAATGATATAATCAATTAAAAAACCCCAGATGTGCACAATACTAAGTAGTTGACCTGTACATACATAATATCTCCCAGAGATGGTATCAATCTTCACTCATTCATATCCTCATCTAGGCTTTTTTATCATTGCTTGGGAAAGTATGTCATTAACACCAAAGCAAATGGGAGACATATTGATTTGAAATTAAATTGAATTGCATTGATAATGAAATTAAATTGAATTGCATTGATGATCAGGCCTTTTGCGTTTTTGTCATCAAAAAGCACACCAAACAGTCTCCCAGTCATCATGTATGTTTTTCTCTGAGTCTACACGTTTAATGCTTGTCATATGCGCATCAATCATGGGGTGGTCCATTCTGAAATTTGCAAAGTTAATACCCCCCCCCCCAACTTCTTACGATTTAGCGTTCTCATTTCTTTTAATTTACGAACATTTTGGACTCGTTAATTATTTTGGGGAGAGGTTAAAAATAAGATTGAACCAGTAACATTGATATCCACCCACCCAATCCCGTAAAAAAAAATATCCTGTAACCATGCATACTCAGTGCAAATGAATTAGATTTTTTTCCATTGGGTGATCGGTAAATATGGAATAGGCAAGCTTTGAGACAGCAGTTGGTGAATCGTTAAAGGCAGCGAATCGTGACCTGAACAATTAAGCAATTAACTATCAGGTGTTGTATGGTTGCTTGGCAATTGTACACACCACTCTTATGACTGTCATGAAAAATAAAGATGCTCATCAATTCACACAGAAACGGTTCCCTTGTAACAATGATAATGCATACCACAAATGTACCATGACCTGTAGGGAAGCTCTCCGGAATACATGGCTCCGAAGATGATTTGGTTATTATCTGAAATGACAAAAGAAACAAATAGTTAAGAAGTTTATACAGATATCCCGCTTGTATGATTGATGGTAACCACATTCACTCTTGGCGTAAACTGGAAACTGTATAGAAGCAATCTAGTTGAAATTGACTTTAAGTTATAGTTCTTTTTGCGCAGATGAATATAAGTGATTTAGAACAATGTCATATACTTCTTACTTCTAGATATCACTTTTTCTATGTTTATCTATAGGATCAAGACCAAGCCCAGTTCCTTAGTTACTTAGTAGAGGACTATCCATTAAACAGATGTTACGTACAAGTTCAATATGACCTGTCATCAAGATCAACATTAATTATACATGTGTTAAGATTTTAAGAAGCCACGTTGGGATTTTTTCTGCAAAAATCCAACTTTAAAGTTGGAAAATCCAATTTTAAAGCTGGAGTTTCCAAAATCAAAATTGGAAATTTCAACACAGAGAAATTCTATTTTTTTTTTGCCTCTGACTTTAACTACATGCACTAAAAAGGGGGGGGGGGTCAAACACCCCAAAAATTTTAATTCATATTTATACATGTAATTTTTAGAAAATTGTTGCGAGAAAAAATGGGGGACCTGGTGCGACATGCCTGTAGTTTGCTACTGATGTCTTAGTAAATTCTTGAGCTGTTAAGTTCAGTTGAGGCTTGTGGACTTTACCAACTTGGCTAATTTTCGTAGCTACTGTATACATAAACAATAATTTATATATATATATATTGTACATAGTAATTAGATCATAATATTATAACTTTCTATACCAAACATCTGTGTACATATAAATGCAAAATGTAAGTAAAAATGAAAACTGTTCTTTACATCAATATTTTAAAATTCTACATTTGGTAATATTAAAAATGCAAATTTTCTCTCAGACGGAAACATCTCGATAAGGACTACATGTATATCTTCTAGACACGTGAGAGTTAAATTCCTTATATAAAAATTGGTTGAATCATAACCTTCGTTCCATGATGTGGTCCCAGTGGGAGTTACGAGATATATGTAGGAAAATGAAAAGAATTTGGGCGGTCTTAATGGTGCGGTCTATTGGCTTTTTGTTTGAATGAAAGTCGTGTATGTATACCCTGTCTGCTATAGTTTGGTTAAATTGTTATATATTGAATAATAATTATAGAACGATAACTTGGGCTGAAGGGTTATTTGGTATAGGTTTCCAGCAGTTCGACATAATAAATGTCATCATGAAACAAATAATTACTTTATCTCACCGAAACATTTTATATGTACGCTAAATAAATATTGTTTCAAGCACTAATATCACTCGGATCATTATCTCTGTCACGGAGTCTCTAGTCTGACTCTGAAAGAGTCTTGTAGGTGTATAACAACATTAGTTTGATTTTCTCGGAGCCTTGTACCCAATCTATTTCTCTTTAAAATGAAATTTGTTTTTAACGGTAACAGCACCCCAATGTTTGCTTTTACTAGGGATTTGATTAAAATCTGGTTGCGGTCTGACGGCAGCGATTAAAAAAATACCACAAGCATCCCTTGTGATTTTTATGGTACACTGTAGATGGTATTATGCAAACTCTCAACTACAGGCACTCAACATCATTTTAGAAAGGGGAGACTTATAAAAAAAAACAAAAAAAAACAAAAAAAAAAGCAAAAAATATACTGCTGACGGGGGACAAGTCGACGGTTGACAGTTGACACTTTCCATGGAGAAATGGAGACCCAATTACTGCTTTCAAATTCACAAGCTTCCGGAAAAGGACTACATACTCTTATAATGGAGTTGATTTTCAATGTCGCGAAAGTATCCGTTTTTCTCAGGATGCTACGTGCTTGGTTAAACAAAATATGGTTTCACGTATGAGATGAATAATACATTATTAATCTCTTTTCATATACCAGAAAAAAATGTAACGTAATAACGTTTGTTATATAAAGGACAACTGTTTAAAAGTCTAAACTTGTCTATAGATATACTTGGCAAATCCTTTAGACTGATGGTATGGTCAATGGTTGCATCAAAATATTATTATTTTTAACACTAAATAGTTACTTTAATCAAGAAGATATGTATTGATATAACCGTTTGCAAGATTTCAGTCATTTATCACAGCCAAAAGTAAACTGAGTTTATCAATTCTTTCATATGTATTTCTAGTCAAAATGTTGTGTTGATAAAACAAGTTAGTCAGAGGAACGTGTCCCTGCTGTTTTATAAGTCCTTGGTAGAAAAAAAATCACGAAAGAGCAAACTTCGGCTTCTGATTATTCTTTGTAGTTCGAAATTACGCCCTTTGAAAGCTGCTGTGTGACGTTAAATCTTGCTGAATTGGTCGTTAATTTTAAACTCAGGCAATCAGCGGTGACGCTTTTGAAAAGAGTGATGTTGCCCCCCTTTTTTTTTAAGAAAAAAAAATCTCTATGGAAAATGTGCTTAAGATTATCGCATTCTACTGTTAGCAGAAATAATAAACCATTGTGATAATTTCATCCCTGAAGATTCACCGCAGAATCTTATCAGATTATTGACTTTAGTGCCATTATTCACAACAATATACGGTTTAACGACTTTAAATCAAATTTCAAAAAGTGGGGGATGCATACACTTTCTCAGATTTAATGATAGTATCACAGCTATATTTTTATGTATTTAATGCATTAAATACGTTGAAGTTCATCACCCTTTGCGTATTGTACTAGAATTTAATTTAAAAATACGGTTGGTTTTAATTAATAAATCATGTTATAGTAATCGTGCGTAAATGCGTTGTATTCAAGACAGCCCTATTCTCTGACGTACTCGCCTGATAATTCGCTTCGTTTTGGATAATGTCCCTTCGGACATTTGCTACAGTACATGTATTAAGGATACAGCATTTGTCAGCAGATGTAATTGCATCATTAACAGGAGCACGTGACCATTGGAGTGAAGGATCTTTATAGTGCTAACGCATACATTGATATGGAACGTCGGCATTTTATATTTTAAAAAGTTTCATCAAGTGTTCCCAAATCTAAGGCTGAATATCGAGTCAAAAAGAGAAATTATTGCAGTTTGATATAATTTGTAAGAAGCTGATATTTTTAGAGATTGTTTAGCAGTTAAAGTGGAATAAAAAGGTAAACGTGTTTTTAAAAATCCTATAATCAACCGAAATATTTCTTCGTATATAGTCTATTTTCTCAATTTATGACGTGAGCTCGTCTTAAATTTTGGGCTCTGTTGTCAGAGATTTTTTTTTTTAATTTGAAAGGGATATATCTGCCTCTGTCCAATGTTGGTTATCGTAATGCTTATTTATTTGAATAAATCAGGAACATATATCTATTAGATAAAAACAAATGTGATCATTAATGGACATGTATCCAATAAAATCAATTGACACTTTCGGAAAACCAATTTTAGCATGGTTATTCCTGGAATAATGTTCGGGGTTTAGTCACATTTGAGAGATAACAAATCTTTTGAAATACATGTACGGTTGATATAAATGCTTTCAACAAGAACCTAAATAATGATAGATATACGGTCTAGATTCTCAATATTTAATAGTGACAAAATTTGCTATGGGTTTATATTTTATCTGGAGCTGTTGCCATATTAAAGTTGACCAACTTGTACCCTTTCGCTATTCTCGTCCCCATTAGCAGAAAGAAAGACGGAGATACACGAACCAGTTGCTCGGGGACCAGCTAATTTAAAAATCAAACAATGATGTAAAATGTTTGTTCCAGCTGAGACCAAGTCTAGAATAAGATTAATATAACATACAGCTGTAAGTAATTTAAAGCAAAAGGAAATCAATAAGGTTGTGGTACCGGTATAATATTTGTACTTATTGTTTTATCAATTTTCCTTAGGTCTGTATCGGTATGTAACCCCCTTCCTCTTTCCAACTTGTTTCACCCATGGTAATTCTCTCTTACAAGTACCTAAACCCCAATAAAAATCATCCCACCCCCTTATCCCCCACCCATGGCCATTTGGCTACCCACACACATTTTGATTTTGAGAATTATTGTATTTTCTACTTACTGCAGACCCAGTAACAATAACCCCATCTCCTCATCTCTAACCACCCACACACATTCTTCTTTTAAAAAAAGGAAGGTAATTCTCAGAGAGAGAAGGGGGAAAAAGAGAGAGAGAGAGAGAGAGAGAGAGAGAGAGAGAGAGAGAGAGAGAGAGAGAGAGAGAGAGAGAGAGAGAGAGAGAGAATTGAAATCTCCCCATTCTGATTTTTTCTGGATTCACGGCAATGCGTTTAGTTGTTAGTCTTCATTGTAGATTAAACATTTGGCACCCATGATCATTAACTCATTTTTACGGCGGCAGCCAAGGAATAAATTCGTTCGTTGTTCTTTCTAACTTCTTTATATGAGAGTTCTTTCACACGCTATCAATAGGGACGAACTTTCTGCTCGTGCAGAAATAAATTCTTCGCACATTAATGCATATTACCGATTTTAAGCAGCTAATTCGCCTGATAAGATGCTGTTACATCTTGCAAATCTTACATGCGCTTGAATGACGTAAGTTGCATTATATGAAATATACAAGATCTCACTTTAAAGAGGTAGGCGGGTCCTACTTAAAGGAGCTAATAGGAATATTAAGAAAATAGTTGTAATACCTCCACCGAGAAATTCAAGGGTTTATCTATTTTTATTGTGTTTCTTATAAAATAACACAATTGCATTATTGTAAATAATAGCATTTTTGCCTAGGTTTTAGTGTAATTATCGCAAATAAAAACAGTTACACAACGTTTTCTAAATCCCAGCTTCAATACTATCATAAAAATATGTTTTTTTACAAAATATAAAGTTACCTTTCATGTGTGATTTCCCCCTTTTAAAATGAATAGTTTTTTTTAAATAAAAAAATTACCTTTTACATTAACCGCATAAATGATTTAATTGTATTAAAATATCAATAATTAAATAACCAAAAGTTATCATTAAAAAGACTCTTATATCATACCGATATGAATAACATACATGTACACCTCGGTTTAGAAGATGATGAACACCTTGTAATAAACTTGTCTTCATACATTTGTAGGGCAATCTTTTAAAATAAGTTCTTTATATGACTCATTGATGTACATGTAGATTAAAAGCTTCTAGAGTTAATGCTCCGATATTTTCTAGATTAATTTGTTATTGTATCCGGAATACTCCCTATATTTATTCGAGAAAAAGTTGCAATTGGCATTACGCTTGAAAGACATATACAATTATAAAACATAGTGTTGAGAGTAGTTTGTGAGATGAAAATCTAGATATCTGTCGTACGCGTGGCAATAACAATGACGGGGATATTATGATAATAACAAAAAGTAAGGCTGATTTCACTCTAATCTTTATGAAACGTTCCGATATGGATTTGGTCCGACTATTCTGAATCATAAACACAAAAACAACATTTTACATTCTAAAAAAAATCATAAAGTTGTAAAATGCTTTCAACTGCATGGTCATTTTTTAAGGCGAAAAAAAATCCAATATTCAGTCCTTTTTTTTTTTTTTTTGATGTAGACTCGGCGCAATGGCTTTAGGAATTTCTAGTTATAAAGCCGGTTGTCAAGTTTTTCATTTACAGTTAAAAGTGCTCATTTTAAAAAAAAATTCATATTTAATTCCAAGGGCTAGTCACACCGATGAAGCACTGTTTCTTTATATCTGTATAGATCTTGCAAAAGAAAACAAACCAGTATATTTTCAACAACAAAAAATCATTAAATATCTGATATATATTATAAACTATCTTACATGTAACACGTGACAAGCATTGTTTAGATATACGCGTGCGTACCATATAATAATGTGATATGTATCTTATAACTCGACAAATGGTACAGGTGTATTCCAATTTTAGATTAAATAAAAAGAAAATACATGTTTAGTAATATAAAAAAGAATGAAAAATATATTCAATACGTAACATTTCAATCCTTGAAACTGAACTCCATTTTAAAATAGTTGATAATTAAGATATGGTATGAAGAAATTATTAATAAATAACGCTGTAATAAAATATCTTTAATAGATGGACCATAACATTTCTTGCTTTATATTCTCAATTATTTTTTGAGATAATGAATTATGAACTGTCTCTTCTGACAGGACAAAATGACATCGTAGTTTTGTTTTGAGTTTTACACAATTTATTTTTCGTAATGATTTATTCATTATCGAATTCTGTATTCATTACATTACCTTTTAGTCCATTGATCTTCTTACCATGAAAATAAGTAAGACTGGCATATTCTTAATTCATATTTTCGTCACGGAAAATACTTTACAACACTTGAGAAAAAAGCGGAACAACGTGTGACGAAAATACTTCTTTGTTTTCAGCGTAATCTATGGAACAATTACATTAAGTTAATTTTGTTTTTTAATTAATCCAATCAACTTTAAAATTAGTTTTTAAAAAGATCGTTAAAGGATTAAGTGCACCTGTGAAGGTGCGATGCACCACCTGACAGGTGATGTATTTATGTACTAGTATGTAACAAAGTGTTTGTGTCATTTCAGGTGAAGCAGATATCGAAAACACCTGTTTGGGTAATATTCCAAAGAACGTTAGCATGAACTAAGAAAGACATCATGTTTGAACATTAAGTATTGTAAAGGATAGAAGAGTGACCACGAAAATAACAATTTCCATCATGGATTATTACGATCACATTCAACATATAGAAGATTTTCTAAAAGGCTTCGTGAACAGATCCGAAAACCTATCTGCCGTGGCCGCTTTCAATTTACACATGAAACTACCAACCAACGAGACTAACGTCACCGTCTTACAAAGGGACATAACAAGCCACGTCGTGGGTAGTATCATTTTAATCACGGCCTACGCTATTCTAATCTGTATTTCCTTGTTCGGGAACAGTATAGTATGTTACGTCATAATGCGGAATAGGAGAATGTATACCGTTACCAATTTCTTCATTGCCAACATGGCGGTCTCAGATTTGTTTGTCACGTGTTTGAACGTTCCCTTCACCATTGCGAGAAATGTGTTGGATGAATGGCCTTTTGGCGACTTTTTTTGCCATTTGGTAAACTTCTCCTTAATGATATCTGTATATGTATCAACTTTTACGCTCACTGCTATAGCACTTGATCGCCAATATGTACTTTTGTATCCATTGAAACCAAGAATTACAAAACGCACGGGAATAGTCATTCTCGTTTTGATCTGGGTAATTTCATTTTTCTTATCACTACCCTATGGAATTTACACCGAAGTCACCGAAGTCTCTTTCGTATCTAGATTTGTGAAGAGATGTAGAGCAGTGTTTCCAGAACCCAAAGCAGAATTTGAAATGACTTTAACATTGACGACCACAATTATTCAATATTTCATTCCATTGACCATAATCGGTTTCTCGTACGGACGGATAGTCAGAAAACTGTGGCGGAGAACACATTTGGGAGCCGTAACGCATTCACAACAACGATTCCAGAACCGGGCCAAGCGTAAAAGCATAAAACTCTTAATAACCGTAGTGGTCATATTTGCGCTGTGCTGGATGCCACTAAATTTATACCATATTCTGACGGATTTCCATCCCGACGCCACGGTCTTTCGATACGACAGTACGGTGTTTTTCGTTTTTCACTGGATCGCTATCAGCAGTACGTGCTATAACCCCTTTGTGTACTGCTGGATGAACGAATCATTCCGTAAAGAGGTAAATTCCTGTGTTGATGTTTGCTTCAGGTCTTGCTACTCTTCGTCATCTAGACGCAATAGACACAGCGGCTCTTTTAGCGGTTGTGACTTCTTGAATCGCTGCAGGCTTAAAACAATGTCTAAAATTTTGCGCTCAAGCTCAACTTTTAGTACCATTCCATATTCTAACAAATCATATCGGTTGCAGGATTCTACAGACAAATCTAAGGATGACATTCCGTTGTACGAAACTAGCCAGACAATTGTTTACGATATTTCTAACGTCTCAGCTGATTAATTAATGTTTGACTTTATCTTGCTGAGTATTGACTTTGAATTCAGACGCTCGCTCCGGTTCCATCCACTTTTCTGTCTAACTTTAAAAAATTATTTTTATACTATATTGTTCCACTATATGATCTTCATTCACAAGCCTAGCTGAAATCCAAGTGAATTCTTCTAATGTTGTTTGCATCTTTTGACTATTTTTGTCTGGTTTGATTAATGTATTTTTCATATTTGTTTAAAGTTTTGCGTGTTTGTATTACCTGCATATATTTTTCCCTTTGTCTAACATCTGGATTTTCTTCTTCAAAGTGCCGAGGGGATGTTTTACGAGAAGAGTCGTCCAATTTCATGAGAGCCAGGCAATTTTCCAGATATCAGAGGGCATCTTTGATACAGGGAGAAAATATTAGTCCATCCATTCTAGATTTTCAAAACGTTCCTTTAAAAGAAGACATTGTTTGTAAAATTTGATTTGAGAATGTATTTATTGTCATTAATTTAATCTGTGTTCTTATTTACATCAACATGCTAGTTGTAATTGCATGGAAGTGCTTTTTATCTTTTATGACCAATTTTAACTAGAAAGTTAACTACGTTTGATTTCATCTTAAGTCTTGATACTGGACTAAGTACTTAATTTCATTAAGTACATGTATTATGTGATTGAAGCCATCATGATGTGTATGTTATTTTTATATGTATGAAGAAATCTTTTATGAAATTATGAAATGTTATTTTGGATTTTATATGTAATGTACATAGTTTCTCGCATTATATGCAATGGTATGTAATTAAATGATGTCTGAATTTTTAACAGATGTACATGTATGCAGGGTTTTTATTTCCTACTTTTCAACATGAATTCATACACTGTATCAGTGCACTGAAGCGGAACGGTGATCGATTCTACAGTTGTTTTATTTCTGTTAACAACATCTGTATATTTCTGTACCATTAATTGTTGTAAATAAATGTTATTAAAACAAATTAAAAGACCACTCTTCTTCTTCTTCTCTTTTTTACAGCTACTCAAAAAGACAGTAAACTGTTCAATGATGTTATACTAGTATAAATGTACCTACATGTACAATGAAATGAGTTACGAAATGATGGCGTTAGACAAAAGCAGTAGATCAGAACAGTTTCCTACAGTATGCCATTTCCCATAATAAAAGTATTCCTAAGGAAATTTCTTCGAAACCGTACAATATTAATTTGTCAGAAATCTTAGTATCTTTGAAAACATTACATCTTTATGTAGCTTTTGTACAATGCTTTGAATGCATTTTTAATGAAATATTTTTGCAGTCATCCTTGGTGGAATGCTCCTGGACCTTTTAAAATTGCACCAAAACATGCATATGTATACATGAAAAGGTAGGAAAAGTCGAGCTAATGTCCATGTAGTATGGACAAAAAGGAGGACTGGAAAATGAATAATTAAAAAAACCCATCTATTATGCAACAATTTTCAGTTTTCAAACTGAAATTTGAAAAATCTTTCCGCATTGATTTATATCAAGAGTCCAAATTCAAAATTCCTGAAATTTTCCAGAATAGATTATTGTCAATTTTTTCTCTGAGGAGTATCTAATATGTAGTTCTCGTGTATATATATATATATATATATATATATATATATATATATATATATATATATATATATATATATATATATATATATATATAATCTCTGAAATGATTCAATAGCAAATTAAAATACTTTCTTCAGACATTGACATACTCTATAAAAACAAAATTCAAAGCTATTGATCTTTATGATACCTTTATGCATAACATTATGAAAAAAATCGGTTTATATTTGACCTTTGATACTTTCATATTCATTTGACCAATTAATTGTAACCCGTTAACGCCATTACTATGATCATGTAGGAAGATGTAATGAGAGGTACGAAAGACAACTCAGTTTTGAGACTACATATCATGCATGTGTTTTGATTATATATTGAAAAAGCAAACATTTCCCCAACGGTCACTAAATAAAATTAAAAAAAATTTTTTTTCAAGAGTTCTATTATTTCAGTCGTACACTTGTTCAATATCAGTATTGCGATTTTTTTTTTTGGCGATCGTGGGAACGGCCTCAGTGGGTCTGTTATAGAAAAAGAGCTATTTAATTCCAAACAGTTATACCTTACACTATGCATTACCCTTACAGTCACTTGAAGTTATTATTTTTTTCTTGTAATGGAAAAAAAACATATGTACCGTAATATAGAGTTTTTAGGTAGTGAACAATTTTTATCATTAGAAGAAAAACAGATGACGTCATGTGGCTGTAATTGAATAATATAATGTACACTTTAACATCTTGCTATTTCCTGTGGTGGGGTACTCCCCGGAATTCGGAGTTAAATACCATGTGTTATGATTACTCCTCTGGTAAGGTACATGTATGTTGGCGTAACTGTGCCATTTTGTCGTTTTGCCCCAAAATGTACGGAAGTCGAGACACACTACCGGTAAATAACTTATAAAACATTGAATGTAATTTTTTAATTAACGTATTGATATCATTTCTGATAAGGGAAATACTAATGAATTTAAATTCAAGAGAAGCTAGTGCTTTCTATGAATTGAATGGTCTTGTCGAATGTGTCTATGGAAATAGTGCTATTTTTACCCACATACTTTAATTAAAGTTTTAGTTAACAGTGAAAATGTAATGTCTGTTATTTTTAATATATTCGATCAGTGCCTACTATCTATTCAAGATATATTACTAAAGTCAGGTACCCTTTACACAATTGCGTTGAAAAATATAGTTCTGTTCATGATCAGCAGATACAACATTACAATAAATGTTTAGAATATCGATGTATATGTAATACGTGGAAGAAAACAAAATCAACGTAAAATTATTTTGAAAAAACACCCCACCCCTAGAAATGTGAATGTGAAGTATTCATATTCCTACACTAGCTGCCTCCTCAGTCCTTTTCACGAAAATATAGGTCATTCTTCGATTGACAATTTTTTCACTAATGAGTATTGCTTATATTATTACAATAATTATATTACTTTCATGATTATTGTTCGTTAGTATCACACAATCTCTTTTAATTATTTGTAGTGTATGAGTGTGTGTTATTTCTTTTCTTTTTTTTAAACGACGGAATGGTTACGCAACACCTGCACCATATTTCTGGTCGCACTTGTGAAGACTCTGTTTAAGCACAGACGTGTGCAGTAATTGCTAATGACGGGTGGCAGTACTAGTATTTAATACGGACATGAAGAACTATATACGTCAGTTTCTTTACAAATTCAGTGATTTTAACTTACGAGATCGGCTGAGCACAGTGAAAATTCAAGTAATTTTTTAAAAGTCGAATATCTCGGATATGGGGTAACCCATATCTATTCTTGTTTCTAGCTCAGAGATGGTTTGCTGCAATACTGTCGCTCAACAAGAAAACTTTAAAATGGCGCACCGTCTTTCAGTCTACATGTTTCCATAGCAATTAGAGGATGCGAAATCCACAGTAGATAATGATTAAGAAAACAGGTAGGTTCATTATGCAATACTGAAGCCAATTATCTCCCGAGCTCTTACATGAATACTAACACAGGAACTTTACGTGATTCATTTCTCACTGTTGACATTTCGTTGGCTAAGGTGGAAGGCAATGGTTATGTTGCATGGAAACCGAGTTTATGCCATAATGAATTCCAAGTCCTTTCCTTGAGAAAATACCCCCATCAAATTTGAAATTCAAACACATGCACTCTGGGACAACATGCATAGGCATTAGATGATGACGTAACAGATTTGACGTTATTAGCACCAACGTTGAATAAGACCGCGGAACATTAACTGGCAAGATTTGAAAATATACAGCTTACGTCAATTTCACCTGTTACAATCAAAACATTTGAAATGGGCAGGGGACAAATTTACGCAGACGTCTGAGGAAACATTGGATTGAAACTTTAGTTATAAGAATTGTATTTTCAATCGACTTTAGCGTTTTTAACTTGCTATACAATTTAAAGCGATCGAAAAACATTTTATTTCATCAATAAGTATATAATCAGCAAACATGAGAAGACCCTAATATGGGAGAAATTATACGCATGGCAAAGCATTGTCCCATGACTTCAGAGAATCAGTCGTCACAAGTCTGAAATCAAGGGGACCGGCCATTGTTGAAACGGGGTTTATTCCCAAGGAGAATAATTCAAATTCCGATTTAATAAATTTAAATTATACCTAGATAAAAATTTTCTTTTTTCCGGTATGTTTATGTATACGAATATATATGAGCGTTCATTGGTTATCTAGCTTTACACAAACCAAAAATAAAAATCACTTATATCGACTTGTTGAAGATTTCTGAGGTACGTAAATATTTATAAAAATTCCGTTACTGATATTAAGACCGTGGAACATTATACAATGTAGTTTTAACGTTATTTTCACTCAGCTTTAATTATAATAAACATAGTATTATAATAAAGGAAATATAATTATTCATAAAGAACAACTTTCAATAAAATAATTGGTAAACTAGTATCTTTAGCTGGACGATCGAAAGTTTTAATAATATTCACCAACATTGCACAGCTATCTAAAGTTAAAAAAAAAATATATTGGAATTACCAATACTTTCATTTATGTGCTCTTAAATACTGGTAAACCCTAAATTACTATTACTATTGAATAGGACCTGAAGCACATTTGCAGCTCTGTTCTGCTGCTACCTTGATTAAGAAAAACAATGGCTTGTGTGAAGAGCATTTATTGAAAATGCCAGATGAAGTTATAGTGAATATAAAAATGAAAATGTGAGACTGCATACAATTAGTAAATTATAAAAAATGCAGCAGAAGGTGGGGCCCAAAAAATATCCCACACCTTTCACAAAAGGAAATTATCCATTCCACTCAAACAAACAAATGGCTTATAGTAAGGAGGATAGAAGGGGGAGGTGGGCAAAACTTCGAATCACACCGATTTGGAGCCAAATTTTATATATTTAGGATCGGGCTAATAGACGGAAATGCTCTTAGCGGGAAAAGTATAAAAACCCTTAAAGACCCCCCTATATCCTCATACTATCATAATTTGAATAATTGTTACATAATAAAAATATGATACATAAAAACTGTAAGTATTTCGATCACATAAATTCCTTTATATACATGTACATAAATACACATATTCGGTTCTTTATTACAATTTCAATCCAATGGTTTTTTTTTCGATAACAATGACAATATCTTTATTCTCTTAACTGCATAAATTACAGTGTTGAGAGGGATCAAATGAACAATAATACACATAATACACTGCATGCATTGGAGAGTGACAATGCAAAAATGAAAAAAAGGAAAAGGAAAACTTAACCTAGAGAGCTAACTCTCTCAATTATAACCTTAATGAATTCACACACAGATAAATCAACATTGTTCTATTATTAAATAGTATTAAATAGTTGTTGAATTTTGTAAACATTTGGTTGTGTGTAGAAATATGGAGGTATGTATAAAAGTCTCTTATCTTTACAGTGTAATTGTTATATCTGTACAATAAAATAAATAATGAAATTCGATTCCTATCTCATTCATTTACATATGGTACATATACGGTTTTCACGAGGTAAATCATACCATCTATCTCGTTTTATAGACAATTTAGCAGTCAATTCAGAAGCGTAAATTTGTTCCCGCCCGTATTAAATGTTTTGACTGCAACAGGTGAAATTGACGTAAGCTGTATATTTCCAATCTTGCTAGTAAATGTTCCGCGGTCTTATTATCTAGTCCAAACTGTTCGACAGGATAGTTTAGAAAACACCTCAATGTCCCATATATCTATTTAGAGTTAAGTGTACAATGTATGTCTCTCTTCCATTAGATAAAAGTAAGTTTACTTTTCTAGAGCACATATTTTAGAACACAAACCGTTGCTAGGTACAATTCTAAAGTGCTCATTTCAGACCGTCAGAGCGAACAATAGGCATTTTCAAGAAAAGTTTTACTTGAATGTTTAAAACACTCAAAGTTCATGTATGTACAATCGTTAAATTATGTACATTAATTGTGCTTTGTGGTGTAGTGCATTTCAAATTAAGAAAAAGTGTGACTTTATTTTTGCAGGTGAATGATCGACATGGATTTGAGATTTAAATTTCTAGTGATTGTGGTTCTTTTCAGACTAGGTAATGATAACTTTGTTTCTTTTTATTCTGAATATTTGATTATATATATTGCCAGAAAAATGCTAGTAATGTAAGATTTGACCATATTTTGTTTAGTCATTAATTTATTTTTTGGCTGTTTTGTTTGTATAATCTTGCGAAAATGATCGATAACAGTCTCTTATATTCTCCAAAATTATTTCTATAACACGTATTTCATATTTTAAAACAGAAAGATTTGTAACTTTGGTTTAAATAAAAAATATTACGTATAAATTAAATGTTCCACCTAATTATATCAGCGGACACCGCAGAAATTTTTGTTCAATTATTCAAAATTAACAAAAAGTTTTGTATATCTGTACACGTTACATATATTTTTGCTTCTACATTGCAATGTCTTAAAACAGCTACGACCGCACACAAGCGACACGTGAAATAGTTTATAGATAAGCATTTGCGCGCGCACCAATGGCAAAATTTTGTTGGAAGGAGGAACGGTAGGCGACAAATTCTGTATGATCAAATGTAGCAAAAATGTATGATCCGAGTCGAGGGATAAAAAATAAATTAGCCCCCCCCCCCCCACCCCACAAATATTTGTCATTTAAGTTGGGGGGGGGGGCGCTACCATACTCTCTTTGTAACCAGGTACAGCCCTTCGGTCCCCCACTAAGATTTACTTTTAGATCTAAACTATTACTGCGCATTGATAACCTAACGTTGATTGAATAATCCTATTCAGTTCTAAGGAAATGTTATTTCAAGAGAAGATCATATTTATGCATAACTTTCAAACATAAACGAAACGGTTAAGAATAATTTGAACACTGGTTACAAAATAGAGGTAAGAATGGATGCTTTCAGCAATGATGCGCACGCACGGTTCAATGTCCGCGACTTTGCTATAACCAATTTAACAGGAGCTTGGACTTTGGATAGCTGTGTTAAACAGCTACATGTTTGTGACGTAGGCCTATTTATTTCATTGCTAGCCACTCAACCATGACTCTTTGAAATTAACAAGATTTGTCTGGCTTTTGAGCTTAAACTACGCAATCTATGCATATTTCACTCGAAACCAGCGTCATTTTTAACTTTTGATGCCCCCCAAAAAATAAGATGGTTACGTCCTAACCAAAGTCCAAGGTCTTGTTAAAATGGTTATAATACAAATGGGTGCCCATGAACCTTGTTTTCAGAACATCTTGAAAGTTTGGCTTTTAAAATAAATTCCACAAGTAAATCGCTTAACCACGATAACGTGGGCAAATAGTTATCTTCTAAGTCTTCAATAGTCTTGATACATACATGTATGTACTTGACAAAAGAAAAACAGGCTATGTGACTCTTATCTTTATTTATATATTTAAAAGATGTTTGTGTTCCAAATACCTTGGATGACCTACAGAAAGAGTACGGGGAATGGCGTCTCCAGAGGTCTCCCGAGTACTCCACAGCCATGAAGTTTCACAAATACAACGATAAAACCGAGACATTCGCATACAAAGGATTCGACGAAGAATTTGTATATATACACTATCATTATTACAGCATGTCTTAAAATCTACATTATGAAGTACATTTAGAAAAGAACAAAACATGAACTTTACAAACATTTTTTTTTTAATATTCTCGCAATAAATTCCCAGTATATAAAAAATAAAAATAAAAACAAATGCTCTCTTGTCTGTTTGACAGTTACGCTATAAATATTTGTTTTGTTACCATTGATCATCGGAGTTTAGATTTTGCAGATGCAATTTTTTTTTTCATAATTTCCCGTTTTATTGTCTATTAGACTAAATCGACCAATTTGCTGAATCACCTAGTAAACAATGTAAACTTCAATCAGCTCTCGCCGAAACAGAAGACGGACTATGACATCTTCAAGGATACATTGACAACCATGATCAACGGATACAAATGGAGGGAGTGAGTACTGAACCCTTTCTAAATGGCTACAGTTAAATAATTATATCATTACTTTAAATAAGAATGGATCAAACGAAATGAAGATTTTTTAATTGAATTTAAATAAATACAATACAGTAGAATCTGGGTTAACTGAGTTATATACATTCGAGGCAATGATTCATAATTTGATATGTATATTTAAAAAAAAAAAACCCAACTTCTTAAACGTGCTACCTTGGTAGTGGCGTAATATTTCCGAAGAATGTTTTAGTAACTGAATTACATGAATTAATTTTCAAATTAATATATATATTTTAATATATATATATATATATATATATATATATATATATATATATATATATATACATGTATATATAATCCCATTTTCATTCATATTTACAGCTACAACGCCCTCAATCCAATCAACTTTCTAGAGGGCCCGCAAATCGATCCTTCCTATCTACAGAGTATAACGCCTTTTGACACAGTTGGTGATTTTGAAAACTACTTGAAGCGTCTGGAAAATTATCCGAAACAGGCAGGTTTATAGCTGCAAGTTTATAGAAAATCTACGCGAAAATTCCGTACGGCATGTATTTGAAATATACTAAAACATGTTTAACGACAATAGTCAGATTTAGTCATTATCAGTAGTATAATGAGAGCAAGAGAGATGGATTAGGGAGAGTTTTTCTTTTATTTTCAGATAGACGAGATGATAGAAAGAATGAATAAAGCAATTGAGAAAAACCACACTTACCATCGGGTTTCTGTAGTGAGTTCTCTTTCCACCTAAGAAAATAATTACAAAATTATTTAAGGAATAAGGAATCATTCTTTGAGTATTATGAGGTGATAATTTCGGTCGGGGCGTGATCAAATCCAATAAAGCCCGAAGGGCTTTATGATAGATTTGATCACGCCCCGACCGAAATTATCACCTCATAATATTCAAAGAATGATTCCTTATTACTTATATTTATATAATTTTAAGCCATCGTACGATTAAATATTTAAATATAAATAAGCAAACCCCGCTGGCGCCTCAATTTGGCGTCATTTGAAGTTATGGGTTATATAGTACAAAATCGATACGTAGTGTTATCACAGGGAAAGACACCGGAAAATGCAAATATTGTGGCATATTTTCGTCACTTACCCGCGAGATAAATCATAAGACTTGCAAGAAGAGGATGTGGACTTGAAAAAAAAATGATAAGATTACATGCAAGATACTTTTGTTGACATGCATGTTGTACAGAATTTTTTGAGAAAAAAGTTTCAAAATTGGAAAATTTACAGTTATACTAACGCTGTTTCCTGACATCTTGCCTCTTACATGCAAGATGCAACAATTTTTAAGTTGACATGCCGACATACAAACAATGTAGATATCGACTTATTTGTATCGAAATGCTTCTTATTTATATCAACATACGAGTAATAATTTCTTTCTGAAACAATGAATATGATAGATAATTGTTTCAACATGGTACCCAACGCGATGATAATTTTGTTGACATGAGACTTATTTATGTCAAAATGCGAAAAAAATATTTTTACATGTAGTATATCAAAATTAACAAATCGCATATCACTATAGATTATCTCGGGGAATGACATAAACAAATTGAATGTCAACATATATATCTCGTATCAGTATGCTAACGTAAAAACATCCGATGTCAATATGATTTTGTTTTCCTTCATACTGAAAAATCACACTTTCATTGGTTTAAACATGGCACGTGACTGCAGGATATATCTCCATGTCCGATCGATGAGCATTAAATATTCAGCAACATAGCCGTCGCTTGAACAACCCGATATATTTTCGTAGTCAGTAATACCTAAGAGTCTAGTAAGTAAAATTAAATACTATTACAAGTTGACATAAGCATCTTGCGTGTTAATAATATACACTTACATGGTGACATACAATGGTCGCGTGATAACATATTTAACTCACTTGTTGACATAATTCGCATGTCAACCTATTTTCCTGCAACGTTTATGTTTGCTGTCAGATATTAGCACTGGTAAGTTTATATACCTTTATAAATCAAAAAGATTCTAAAAATCATTGTATCTTGCATTATAACATAATTATCATTCAACGTTGACGGGTATTTTCTTTAATGCGTAGGGAGGGAGGGGAGCAGACAAATCGTGCAATATCACACAGACAAAACGTTATATATATTAAAATTTTAAAAATTTCAGAACAGAATCCCGGGGCAAATTGACGATGTTTTGAAAAATGCACAACCAACCACTTTTCCAATGTACTTACCTTTTAAGGATCGTTTGCCAGAGTCTAGTATTGATGAAAACAAAAAGCAAGTACTTATAATTGGTTTTACAGTAAATTGAGGTTTACATGTAATGTCAATGAAGATAAACTGTATGTTTAAATATTTCATATCCTTTGCCAACATCAGTGTTCTAGTAAAGTAAGAATTTTAAAAAGAAGTTATAAAAACCGGCTTGGCTCTCATATTTTACTATAGAATTTCAAGATTGAATAATCTTTAGGTCGAATAGACATTTTTTTTATTCAAATTTGTTTTATTGTGCGTTTTTTATGCCATGTTTTAATTCATTACATAAATTTTAGACAAGAAATGAGCAGAAAGGCAAAAACAGCAGTAACAAAAATAATAGCCAAGTATAGAGATTTAAAAGAGTACTTAAATCAAGTAAGTGGAATGATGGTAATAACGGATAACGTCTCTTCTCTCTCTCTCTCTCTCTCTCTCTCTCTCTCTCTCTCTCTCTCTCTGACTGTCCGTCTCTCTCTCTCTCTCTCTCTCTCTCTCTCTCTCTCTCTCTCATATGTTATTCAACTGAAAATAAGGAACAGTTATATTTTTCAAATAGACTTACTTCAGACATCTAAGACCTAACTTTGGGGTCAACAGCTGGGATAATGGAACCGAATTCTACAAAGCCTGTCTGCGATGGCATTTGTCTCTAGATATAACACCGGAAGAGGTTCATGAAAAAGGTCTCAAGGAAGTAGAAAGAATCTCATCGGAAATGAAAAAGGTATTTTCTGTTATTTGAAAATAAAAAATCAAAAACGATTTTTTCGTTTGTTTTTCAATTTCTACTGTGTTCACTTGAGTTATGCTTATATTGTTGGTTATAGTTCGAATGACGTTTTCTTGAATTCAGTTGAAGTTTTCCCTCAAATATTATACAATTTAATTTCTTATAGATTATGGTAAAACTTCAACATCAAGGCTCAGTTAAGGAGTTTTTCACGAACGTTAGACAAAATCCTCAGTTCTATCTACAAAGTGGGGTAAGAATTATTTCAAATAATTTTTTTAAATATCAAGCATACATTGTAGTATAATTTTTTTCGATCACAAAATTATTAACAGACGTGAAATAAAATACTAGTAGATTTTTGGTTTCCCTTATTCATATATTATATATACATGTACGTATTTAAATAATATATTTTTTTTAAAAACCATCCATACAATATGTTTTACCTTCTTTTTGTCGAAGTTAGTTTTCTGAAAATTGTAACACCAAGATGTTAATGTTTGGACTATCTCAAATGTTTAAAAGAAAAAAATCAATATGTTGTTAAACTTAGTAATGATAATTAGTTATTAGTTAACATACATGTCATAAAAAAAAGCTATCGATAAAAAAAATCATGGATGTATATGACTTTATTTTATGATTTCTTTTTTTTATCTTAGCAAGAAATTATAAAATGGTACAAAGATCGAATTAAGAATAAGATTGAGCCCCAGTTGCCAAAGTTCTTTAAGGACCTTCCCAATTTACCAGTTGAGTGAGTGAACATTTTCTTGGCTCATCTGTCTCTTTTAGTACTGCAATGCAAATTCAAATTATTTAACACGTTCTTAGTAATAATATCGTTTGCACTTTTGGGTTCATGTTACAGCGTACAACCCAACCCCATCGATGGCATCGGTGGACAGTATCTGGCTGGACCCCCAGACGGATCACGGCCTGGCACGTTCCAAGTCAATGTGTTCCATCCCAATAAGTCGTAAGCCCCCCCCCCTCCATTGTGATTGCGGTGTTTTAAATTCGAACGCTTTACAAATTTGTCATTATAGTATCATATGTATCTTTGTATGAATTGTCGTTGATTTCAAGTGAATTCACACATAGTCCTACATTTGATAATGCAAATGCAAAACGTAGTTTTTTTTAAGCTTATCAAGAGCATAATTTAATCAAAGGATGACTGCACTTAAGGACATGCGATATTTGCGAGAAAATAAACTTTTAAAAGAAGAATTTTTCTTTCAGTTGTGGAAATGGTCAACATCTAAACTGAAACTTTACGTAATTGCGTTAAATAAAAGTATGTTGTTACCAAGTACGAATTTGTTTTCATAGGCGGGGTCATCACGATTTCTTGAATCTCTATACGATAATGAGGACGCCCACTTTTATACTGACTTCATACACAGTCTGCGCATGTTTGTCTATTGTTCTCCGATTAACAGTAGTAGTATATTTGCATTAGAACCATTTTAACAAGACCTTGGACTTTCAATAGGACGTAGCTATCTATTTCTTGCGTCAAAACAAGTTAAAATGACACTGGTTTCATGCGAAATATACACCGATTGTGTAGTTTTAGCTCAAAAGCCAGACAAATCGTGTTGATTTCAAAGAGCCATGGCTGAGTGGCCAGCAATGAAATAGACAGGCCTACGTCACATTGCTGTTTGACACAACTACCCAAAGTCCAAGCTCTTGTTAAAATGGTTCTATCAAAGTTATGTCAAAGGGAGATTAATAGACAAACATGCGCTCATGGTTAAAATGAGAAAAAACTGCTTCTTCTTACTTTCGCTTTCCCTGTTGTAACCAAGGGTTGATGCATGTTGAATATTATAATTCACCACGTGATTTCTCACCTCAGATAACTTTTGTGAATACAAAATTCTATCACGTGACGTGTATAGTACCATGTTATGTACTAACTAGGACAATGTTTTCGAACACGTTAAGTTGTCAATCATTGATTTAAAGTCTTCTGTACTTGCATGGGCGTGGTCTAATTGTTGAAACCATAGTAAATAGTATACTTGTACCATATAGAATAGATAGGCTTATGGTAAAAGAGTGATCAAATACATTTTTATATATGGCATTGTTATTCATGCCAGTCTAATTTTAGTACCATTCTGATAATGTCAGAGCCACCTCTAATACATATTAATATCAATCTTATGTTTGATCAAGGGCAGATAAATTCTCGAAAATTCTCCTTTTTTCGAAAGTTGTAAGGTGAAAAACATAGAATGAGCTTATTGTATCACAGTCTCAAATCTTAATTCATGTTGGAAATTGACAAGACTCTTTAAAAAATTAACAAAAGTGATAATAGGTTAGGAAATAAACGCAACAGAAGCTATCAAAAAGGGCTCATAACCCGGCGCTAAGTGCAGTTATCCTTTTATCAAAAACACTTCTGCTACGACTATCAAATTAACTTTAGAAGGAGTTTCAAAATATTTTTGAAATTTCCATTAAAAATGTATAAAGGAAAACAAACACCTAATATAATATCGATTATTTTACCTAAATCGCAACTTGTTAATACCATTGTGAAGTAAAACAGACATCTTTGAAATTTTACAGTGTAACCATAGACTTCATGGCGTTACTTCTACATGAAACAATTCCAGGCCATCATCTGCAGGTAAGCGAGCTGTAACTGATTAATGTAACCTACGTTATTATTAGCATAAGGTCTATTCTATCCTTTAACATAATAAAAGCGTTCATTCATAGGTTAGTCTGTTGTAATTAGTTGTTACTTTTCAAATATTTTACAAACTATCATTTACATAGAAGTTGGCTGTTGCAAAATAATTGATTATGGGCTATTGTTTACAATTAAGTCAGCTGTTAAATTAGATTTACATATACAGTAAAACACGTTTATAACGAAGTGCAAGGGACGGACGATTTTGCTTCGTTATAAGCGAAATTCGTTATATCCGTCAAGTTTACAACACGTAATAAAGTCACGGGGAATGAATTTTACTTCACTGTAAGCGTCAATTCATTATAAGCATTATAAGCATGTCCGTGTTTTACTGTATGATATATTCTATCTTTGTGATAGCGCAATGATTGTCCCATTTATTTTCCGATGAATGAGTTTTATAGTTAATAATGTAATTTGAGTAACAAATCTTTGAGTTTCTATTAATATCTCACAGACAGATAAGGAAGCTGGGTCGTCACCAAAGGCAAAACTCTTATTTGTCGGAGGCAGAAAAAGACTTCAAAATGACGACCATCCATCCTCGTTAATTTTATAAGTTGTTTTCACAGGGGAGTGTGCAGTCCACGAACGTTGGCCCCGCATACCGCAGATATAACCTTGATGATAAATACTTCCAACCACCCTTTCTACCCCCATTTTATACTGCTTATCTTGAGGTAAGACTAATTGTTGGCTTGTTTGTTTGAATTGCAGATAAGTGTTGCATCTACAGTAAAAATACCTGACTATAGAAAGTACATGGCTGGCTATCTATTTACTGTTCCTTATGAAGTTCCATTTTACACAGCATATGTTGAGGTACTCGAATATATTATGCGGAACTTATTTTTATGTTTATTAAAGTTTTATAATTATTTTTTTTTCTAGTATTTTTGGTAGAAGTTGAATGGAAAATGTGTTTAAAATATTCTTTTTTGACGTGTTGTTTTAGAAAATGAATTGCTTTTAGGAAATGACCATTTCGTGATAGTAAAAATTATTCTGCTTTTAAGTACGAGTTAAAAGTTTGTTAAATCATTATTTGAGATATATGACCATATAAATAATGATCATAGAAGTATTTCTTTTAGTTTTCCAATCAAATTTCAGCTCGAATCGAGCTACATATAATATTCTACTTTTTATTCAAAAATTGGTCTTAAGGAGGCTAAAATATTGTTCTTAAGGAGGCTGGATGGTCGGCATATATTCCCCATCATATCTGCCTTATATTTTTAAATCTTAAAGGTGTATGTGGCGTATTTTTAGTGAATAACAATAATAAGATCTGATTATTTGCTTCATTTCTTTACTTAAAGATAGGACTTTCACACAAATTACGCTTTATAAGTCAATCGCATAACAAAGATACAAGAAATCAAAAAAATATTTTTTATTTTTTACCGACACGGTAAAAAATACAAAAGATTTGAATAACCCCGCCTTAAATGGGTCACGCGACATCCATCTAAATGGCGACGACGAGAATGATAGGTATAACGTTAAGTTTGACAGATTTGGCAATGAAAGAAAAAAGAGACAGACTGACAAGGATAGGAACAAAGCGAAGATTGTCATCGGCGACCATGTAGATTGATGGAACAGGAATTAAAGCCGAATTAAACTTAAGTTTCCATGATAAAGTTGTAGGGGTTTTGCTAGTCAGTTTCGTGCTCCATGTGTTCCGTGTCTTTACTTTATAAGTTTTAAACCACAAGTGGGTTTTCGTTTAGAGGAATTTTTGGATAAAGAATAAATAAACACTCTCAGTACATGCATCCCTCAGGGAGAGGGGTATGTACTCCGATTACCGTGTCGATGATGCTAAAATCGTGTTTCGTCTTTATTACACGTATTTATATCGTTCTACACTAATGAATATCGGAATAATAATGTTTCTAGTATCATCTGATATAAGAATTATCTAATTTAAGACTTGAAAAACATGATTCTAATTTGTAAACAAACTCTTCTTCCATCGTGTTTTCAATGCTAGGTTTTCCCGCACTCATGCGCAGTGGCGTTATAAATGGCGAATAACATTAATATTCATCAGACGTGTATCAAAGTTTAGAGACAAATAACTAAAGACAGAACATGTTTTATGGGCCTAGAGATTGTGAAACGTCTAATTATAAGAAGCATAATGTATATTTCTACTCAAACTTTTCTACTCAAAATTTTTACTCCAAATACGCCACATATACCTTTAAATTATTTAATAGTAAAGAGATAGATCCAAATATTTTATATAAAAACAAAAAAATTCCATAATACCGTCCCCTTTGTCCAAAGGAGATTAATACCGTAGCCAAGACAATTCAGCCATCTTTAAAAGGCATGGTCACGATCTTGGTCCAAACGTATTTTTCCGGTTTTAATGTTTACAAAACTTCAATAAGGCATATCTAAAAGTCAAGCAAAATTTGAGAGTTAGGAACTGTTTATTTATATTGAAAACGAATTAGCAAATAGAAAATATAGCTTAAGAAAGAACTTTAACCGGTATATTAAACCAATGTTAACAAAAACCAATTGTGAGCTGTTTCTTGATTATAACTCTGACACTCAAATTTTGGTTGATCATTAGAAAGGCATTACTAAAGGATTGTAGACAATGAAAAAAAATGACCAAAATCGTGACTATGCTCCTTTAAGTGTTAATTAACACAAACAAGAATGAGGGGATGAATTTCTGCGTGCAAGATAATGCATGGATTCATATTGTGTATTTTGTTTAAATTCATCAAGGGATGGGCTTTGTACGCCGAATCTCTAGGTGAAGAAATGGGCTTATACGAGGATGACTATGAACTGTAAATACTAGTAGCTCTATCAATATGATAAGTCCTATATCTAAGAGTATATGAAAATAAAACAAAATATGACATTAATATGAACTCAATCTTACTGTAGTCTAGCTTTATCCAATTATTAAGTTGCTTACACAATGAACCACAAATGTGAAGGTCGTTTAAACCACAAGGTGTACGAAATGTACTGAACCTGTCGGGTAAAACAGGCTTAACTCACAGGGGCATCCTATCCGTTCTATAATACACGTATTATTCATATATATGTCATAGAGAGCAGAGCGGATAAGATGCCCCTGTGCTTCCTCTGTGCATTTTGCAAAACAATAGTAATAGAAGTTAAAAAATTACTCTATTTTCTACAGTATGGGCAGGTACGGATCGGAAATCTTCAGAGCTTGTCGTCTTGTGGTTGACACAGGGCTGCATCATTTCAAGTGAGTACATTGTACATGAGAAAAAATGACAATAACAAACCGTCAACCATCTCAAAATTCCAGAAAACGAAATACAAATTCAAAGCAGAGCAACACGGACCTCCAAAAAGATAGAGGTAGGATCAGGTGCCATGGAGGAGTGAGCATTCTCTGCTGACCGGTCAGACCCGCCGTGTGCTCTTTGTCGTAATCGGAAAAAAACCCGGAAAAGTCCATGTATTCATTGACTTATTTTGAAAAATTATATACAAAGTGAAAACTTTTGGTATTTACAAATTTAGAGAATCAATCAGTATTATAATGCATAGTTATACTCATATAACTAGATATTTTAGGATGCATGTTAATAAAGTTATCAAGTTGAATTGCTATATGTATATTACTTCAACATTAAACGTGACCGTCAGAAGAATTTATATTTCAAAGCAAAATATTTTATTCCAACTAACAAAACTTGAGTATTCTTTGCCCGTTTTTTTTTATGCCGATTTCTGTACTTTGTCCCACATATTACTATGATAGATTCATGGTAGAATAATACATTATACAGTTTTAAAAATAAATGGTTTTAAAAACGGGTTTAACTGTCTTTTAGTTACCTCTTCCAAATCAGCTTCTTGAAATGACAATATTTTTTATTCCTTTACATGATCATTATCATTATCGAACCTTCTGTACAATGTTGCCCAATACAATATAAAAACAGGTGTATGCTTAATATTTAAAGTGATGCTCGGTTGCGTGAAATTGAATCGGTTCAATCAGTTTAGTGAAATTTTTACCAATTAAGCCTCAGCTCTACTCTTATCTCTGGGCACTGAATCCAGACCTCACGAAATTTTTGTCATCTATCTTTTAGTCACAAAGCTATTGTTCCATTTTTTGTTTGTTTGATTGTTTCTTGTTTTTGTTTTGCTTGCCTTAAGTTGAAATAAATCAAATATTTTTTACACAAATTTCATGTTAAAAAGGATTCTAGATATATTTTTTTATTACAGTTGGACTAGGGATAAAGCAATAGAATTCATGTTGAATTACACAGCGTACAGTGAAGGGGAAATAACTACCGAGGTTGACAGATACTTAACATGGCCAGGCCAAGCATGCGGATACAAGATTGGCGAACTGAAAATAAAGGAACTGCGGGCAAAGGCGCAAAAAGATTTGGGTAATATGAATCGATTAGTCTTTTTCAATTTTCAATTCTGGCAATCTATTAAACGTTTATTTTGTGCATAAAATACGAAAGAAAGTTCATTGGAAAGAATTCTGAAAGAAATATACGCTTATATTGTTAAAGTCGAATCAGTTTTAATTGACAAATTAAAAAACTAATCTATTGTAAGCAAAGAAACGATGGACTTCATCTTAACTTTTCACAGCTAAGCAAGCAATATACTAAATAAAATCACAAAAAAATAGTCGCATATTGCCGTTATTTTTTTTTATTTTTAATGATCCGGCTGCATTACCTCTACATTGCCTAGAAGTTCCACCAAAACATTATTGTTATCTTTACAGGATCAAAGTTCGACATCAGAGATTTTCATTCTATCATTCTTAAAGATGGAGCCCTTCCTCTCAACATATTAACGCAAAACGTCAACCAATGGATTGATGAAACCAAGAGGGCGTCATCTGTTACTGCAGCAGCGTGCATTTCCAAAGCTTCTACGAGCAATAGACACCTTTATCTGTTAATGAGTGCTTTTATGATGTGCTTCTTGTTCAAGTCTTATGTGATTTAATTGGCTACAATAGGTTGTTTAAAGCTGTCGCATGTTTCATGCTTTGCTTCATGCTTTGCGGTAATTTACTTCTAGCATTGTTAAACAATGACAAATAAGACTATTCTATAGCTATAAACAGATTTACACATCATTAACCATACATATTGTACGTTAGGGAAATCAATGAACTGTATTTTTAATAGAAAGCACTTTATAATGCAAACAATTTCGATCGTTTTTTTTTCTTTGTATGCAAAGCTTGAAGGTGATGAATCTAAACGTATCATCCATTGAGACATCTTAGTTATTGGGCATAATATCAGATCGAAAGAAAACAATTGATGTATAACGAATTCATTTGTTGATTTAACAAGGTATATATTTTGTATTCTAGAACCTTTATTCCTTTATCTATTTTTGTTTGTAACACACAATTTGATTGCCTGATGTGATTCTTTTTTTGTACTAGTAAAAATTTATGATCGTTTTTCTCACTTTGACTTTTGCCTAAACATATTTATTCGCATAACGTCTTTATATAAAAAGATGTTAAATTTTCTAGTTTGTGAGTAACATTTCTCTTATGGGTAGAAAATCGAATTTCTAGAAATAAATTTGAAAGATACTAAATTATTTGAAAAGTTAACGCATCTAAATTAACCTCTTTTTTGGTTTATAAAGCGGAAAGTGTTCTAAACAGGTTATAATCATATACATTACTGGAGTATCTGCACTAAATATCAATTGTTGGTACTGCTGAATTCCCTAGAAAACCTTTCAGTTTGACTTTGATGACAGCTCGATAACCCTTGAAATATCACAGTCTGTTCTCCTATACAGCTTCTTTATCTGACCAAACCAAGCGTCCACCAGACATCTTGATTACTTTGATTACCTTGGTAACAAAATAAATTCATCAAAGTATATTTTTATATTTCTTAATTGTTATTAAATCTATCTTTGTGCATGATGAAAAAAAGACAATAACAAACCGTCAACCATCTCAAAAATCCATAAAACGAAATACAAATTCATAAGATATCTAAGAAAATAAGAATGCATCCATACCTTAGCTTGTATCTGAAGTATGAAACCAATGTTACTGTGCAACCAGGACCCGCCAACATTGATGTCCAAGGACAAACCTATTTTTGTTTCAACCTATTTTAGATGCAGAAAGCATACTTAAACATCAACATAAAACCTACAAATCTAATATTATAACAGTTATAATTATGTAATGTATATAACCTTATATAATAACATACTTCCCAGTACTGAGACACAACATGTAAGGATGAAGTAAAGTTAAATCTAGTAGACGTTTGCACCTGAGGGATATAAAACATTAGCAGCCTCATAATTTGTGATGTCTCCTAACTCAATGAAAAAATACTTCATTGCTATTTTATACCTTATGCAATTTGAATGTTTTAGATTCTATAAATCCAGTTGTTTTATCTTCATCTTATAATTCAGCACCAAAAATATAAATTTTCGCGGGGTTGTAAAGTACAATTTGCCAAGCATAATGTGGGAGAATTTGTGATTGGACAAAATCAAACGTATATAATGCAGCTTTAAAAGAGTAGTTTTGTGCAGAAACAAATCTTAAATTAAAATTTAAAAAAATATATAAGTCAGTCTTTTGTTTGTGAAATTTAGTGCTTCAGAACTTACAATAAGTACATTATATAATATATTTTTAAGACATGTTTTTCTGAGTAATATGTTGACATTATACTTGAACCCTTCGGATATATGTGCTCCACATCTCTCCTCGTTATTTGTCTAGAGGAAGAGCCCCCATCTGTTTTAAATAACAGTGTCACTGTTTATCGAGTCATCTGCTATTGCATGTGCTCGCAATTTTATACTTAATAAAGCGTGAAGTAGTTTTACTAGCCCTCCTACCTGTATTTGAAACAAATTCGGTCAATTATATTTTGCAAAGGTCAAATTAGATGTGCCTACTAAAAAATGGAGTCGGGGTGGAAATGTGCATTGGTTGTTCTTGTGTTTCTGATTAGACAAGGTAAGAATATAAATGTAAACAAAGGAGAATTGTTGCAGTTTTTTGCACATCAGTACATTTTCTTTGATTGTACAATGGACTGTGACCAATTTGTTGTAGAGGTTTTAATCCTTTCAGAAAGAAGTTTCGATAATGTTTTTGCAAGAGAACCATTACGTGCGGTGTTGCTGCCAACCCATGTTCAATCATAATTATATGTTACACGTCTGATTTCTTCTTTGTGTTTTGTTGTTTTAATAAATTTATGTATTTTGGTCTTTAGGTATCTATCTTTTCATAATCATTTATTTTCTCTTTTAAATAAAATGCTAAAGTTAAAATGAGCTGCGTTTTTGTCCATTTAAATCGCTCTCTCTCTCTCTCTCTCTCTCTCTCTCTCTCTCTCTCTCTCTCATAATGTTTACTTTCAAAAAGAAATTCAAAACCCCTATTTACTAGAATGATATGCGTTTCTTTTTTTTTATATACAATATAAGTGCTCAATTCAAGATGTTCATATCACACAGCTTTTGTATCAGGTTATGAATTTAAAAAAAATGTTTTCCATGATAAATGTTAAATTGGAAATAAAATCTTCGCCAGTTTGATCTTGTTAAATGCTTAACAAAGCTTTTAAGGTTGGCCTATTAGTGCCGTCATTAAACATTTTTTATCATGAATGCAAAACAAAGGTATAAGGTTGGAGTATTCGGTACGTCATTAGCAATGGTATCAGGAACAATGAGACGTAGCATACTACTTTCATCACAGGTTCATGTTTGTCTTCTGAACTCGCTGCTCTGCAGAAGGAATACGGGGAATGGAGACTTCAGCGCTCTCCGGAATACTCCACCACCATTGGTGTTTACAAGCACAACGACCAAGTCGAGAACTATGCTTATTCTGGATTTGACGAGGAATATGTACGTTAAAGGGAATAATATGAAAGGAAAGTCTGCTTTTAAGAAAAAGAATTTAAGACTTGAATTGTAAAAGTTTTATATATGAGAAAAGGTCGATGCACGAATTTTCAGAAGATAAATTTTCTCGAAACTTGCTTAAAATTTTAAAAAGTGTTACAAAAAGTACTCTCGTTTAAGCATTACATTTATATCAATAGGACTCGTTAGAATACATTGGGTCTAAATATGAATTGCTTTTTTATTTTTAGAACAAATGTTTTAGTTTACTAAGTCGATTAAAAGTGCAAGTTAATTACAACCAGCTTGATGCCAAAGAGATGATAGATTATGACATCTTCAACGATTCACTGACAACGATTGTTCAAGGCAATGGTTGGAGAGAGTAAGTATGATACGTATTTTTACTTTTTAAAACATTTAGATATTGAACACGTGTCTATGTTAACATTCTTTTCAATTTCTTCAACTTAAAAGAAACGTTTGTGTTTAATTCATTTGGTTTGATTTTTATGCATAAAATCAGTTAGTGAACATTTTATCTTGATGTTCACACAATATTCACGTAGAAAGAGTACACTTGAATATAACTTGAATATAACTCGACATTTTTGTGTCATCGTGTTTGATACGGGTGTTTAAATTTGATGAATAGTGAATATAAAATCTTCACATAAATTTGAAGTGAATTGGCGTGATGTTGAATTCATTAATGGTTAGAACACACGTGAATCCATAGCATAATTTGCTGTATAAAACTCTCTAAAATGATAAACAGCTTTAAAAATGTCTAAAAAAAATTTCATTGCTTATCTTTTACGTTTATTGTTTAATCGATTAGTTACAACGCCCTTAACCCTGTCAACTTTTTGGAGGGTCCACAAATCGACCCAACGGACCTCCCCAAAATAACACCTTTTGATACAATCGGTGACTATGAAAACTACATCAGAAGATTAGAATTACATCCAACACAGGTAAATGTTTACTAGGGTTTTTTTATATTCTGCAACAGATGTAATATGTTTATTGATTAAACCTGGGGCGAAAATGCACATAGATTAAAATTTTTTTAACTGAATATACATTGTTGCAATATCTGTCGCAGAATAGAAAAGTAGGACAGTAATAAAAATCAGTATTGAATCTTTTAGGGAATCATTGTTTTGTTTGACGTTTTTACAAAAGAAGTTGCCATTTCTCTCTGGTTATTTTTTTCAGATAGACGATATAATAGGGAGATTCAATAAATCAATAGAAAAAGGCCACACTTATCATAATGTATCAGTGGTGGGTACTTTGAAATTCGTATTATACATTGTAATTAAAGACCAGAAAATAATAATTAAAAAAATTACTTATCAATGTTCTGATATATTCTTTATAACTTAACTGAAAACATACTGATTTGGTTACGACAAATTACACTGTTACAGAACAGAGTTCCTGGACAAATTGAAAAGTTACTGACTACCTACAATACAACAACCTTTCCATATTACAAGCCATTGCTGGACCAGTTGTCAAAACTGCAGACTATTACCGATTCCAAAAAGTAACTCTCTCTCTCTCTCTCTCTCTCTCTCTCTCTCTCTCTCTCTCTCAACAAAGACAGTTTATGCATTTTTTACAATGCAAACGTAAGTTACTCTTTCTGACGGAAACGGTTTCAAAGGCTTATGAATTGTTCTTTTTTCGCATAGTGTTATGAAGCTAGCTTTTTAACAATTTAGAGTAAATCAAACGACTGATTAATACCCAAACACATAACTTGTAGTGTATCAAAACTAGCAACTGGTATTGTTGTGTATTGTTTTATTGCTTATATTTTTTTTTAGCGTTCACACGTTAGCAATTTTTCAATGTATAGTAAATCAAAATACGGCAAATACCAAACTGTATTACAGTATATCAAGAACTGTGATTAGTGGTTGTTTAAAGCAGTGTATTCGTCTCTATATTAGGTTTTCCTTATACTCTATCGTATTTGAGATGATTTATCCTCTTACAATGTAAAGGTTCCTTTAGTATAAATTTTTAAGGGTCAATACAACGCTAAAAGAGGTTAACGCTTATCCTTAATCTGAAAAAGTAAGCATCAAGCTGAGGGTACATTTTGTTGTGATTGTTATTAAAGTTCAACTACGTTAACGGTTGAGTATATTTTTTGAAAGTAAGGTGAGAGTAGGGTGAGATAATTGTTTGGATTAATAAGTTTCTATTTTCCCTAAGTTTACTCTTGTATCGAGAATTCGATTGTGTCATACGTCTATGTTATCTGATGCAAAACAAAAAATCAATGATAGTTTTATATTATGAAATTTGATTTTAGAACAGAGATTCGAGAAAGGGCAAAATCAGCTGTTGAGAAGATCATCGGGAAACTATCAGAGTTAAAGTGGTATCTTGAAAATGTATGAATTTTTCTCATTTTTTTTCATTCCTGTTTGATGATTGATGTTATCAACTGATTTACTGGCATGGTATTTTTTCTGATGTAGACAAAACATCAAGGATTAGCAGTTAAAGAAATATCTTGATACTTCTTAGGTTTACTTCAATCATCTAAGAACCGGATTAGGAGTAAATAGCTGGGATAATGGAGCAGCATTTTATAGAGCCTGCCTGCGATGGCATCTTTCACTGGATATAACACCGGAAGAAGTCCACAACAAAGGCCTACAGGAAGTAGCAAGAATCTCATCGGAAATGAAAAAAGTAAGTTGTCTTAACAGTTAGAATGAGCTGAATTTAAATGATTTTTTTCTAAATAGCGATGTAAATAAGCAATTTTCTTAAAGATATGGTTGCAAAAATAAAATTTCGGTATAAAAATATCAACTGAATATCGCCATAAATCCACCAACTTAATGATAAATCAAATACCTAGGTTGAAAAATCAAATCTATTTTATCATGTTCATGTTTTACTTTTAATGTTGTTAAACAAAATAATTGTCAACGTATTCCAAATAGTATATCTCAACTTTTCATATTTTTTATATATCAGATGACCAAAAATAATCTATGATTATCAATACTGTAAGTATTTTGGTATCAATTTCATTTTAGTAATATTTTAATTATTTCTAAGGTTATGGCAAAACTCAACCATCAGGGATCCGTGAAAGCGTTTTTTGATAACATCAGGAGTAACCCTTCTTTTTATTTGCAGACTGGTGTAAGATATATCTCTTTGATACATTAACTTAAATACATCATGATACCGATATTTACAAACTTCCGAATTATTTCTGCCTAATTTATAATAATATGTTTCGTATATCAGGATGAAATAGTTCAGTGGTACAAAAACGCCATTAAGAATGATATTGAACCAAAGTTATCAGCATATTTTAAAGATCTACCAAATTTGCCTATTGAGTAAGTATTTGCACATTTCATACATTGACTATAACAAATTAATTTCTTGAAAGAAACGCTTTGTTGGTTTGGAAATATTAAATCGTTATCTATGCCTTTTTGTGATTTTGTATTAAAAGTGTAGAGCCAAACCCTATAGATGGCGTTTCCGGTCAATACATAGCAGGTCCGCCAGATGGCTCCCGCCCGGGAGTGTTTCAAGTGAACGTTCATCGTCCAAACAAATCGTGAGTGTGCGAAATACACAATATTGTCCTATTTGATGTCATACATTAAACTTGTGTTTCTTTCCTTCTATCAAAATAACGACATATTATGTCCTAAAATCAAAATCAAATCTTACTTCATTGCATAACTGTTGCAAATTAGAAGAATTCTATTTTGATTCTCATTATGTCAGGTTTGTTTGGAGAGAAAATGCATGGATGAACATGCATGGAAAGACAGCTGGAACAGCAGTAACCGGTTAACTATTTGTGATATTAATAGGCCATATTTCCTTCTATTTTTACAGCGTAAAAATTGGCTTTATGGCTTTACTTATTCATGAAACACTTCCTGGTCATCATTTGCAGGTAAAACATTCTGCTTGACATAAAATCATACTTACGTTAAATTCACATATGAAAATGTTATTTACTTTTTAGTAAATATCCTTGTAATGTTTGATGGATTTTTGTTTTGAAAATGCTTCAAAAATGTTTATATTTGGAATAGTAAGATAATTTACGAGGGCTGTTTGATATGTAATGTGTACTAAAGCACAGCGCGAAAACGCTTTGCACTATTTCGTGGACGATAAAACTCTTGAATAGCTGTATTCAATACCTTTCAAAAGATTTAACTACAAGCATTCAGTTTTGCAAAGTTTTTAAAACTTATAAACAGTTCAATAGAGCCCAGTCGTTGACCACTGTTGTCAAAATAGAGAAGAAATTAGAATTGATGTAAAAGTCCACAGAATCTCTGTCATTTGGTAATGCAGATGATCACTGAAATGGGGGAAGTTTATGGGTCTGTTAATGTATTTTATGAGACAGTTCGTAGGTGGAGAAAGAAATTTCTAACTGGCACACATTCCGTCAAAGATGCAATAAAATCTGGCCGACCTATGGATGGAACAAGCACGGCATATGTCTAAAAAAATCATGGAAATAATTGAAAGAGATGGCAGATACACGATTTGTGTTTGCATTTTGCTATCGCGGGTGCATTTTATTTTGAAAGTATGGAAGATTTCCGCCAGATTGATACTGAATATTGACAGCGGTAGAAGCACAAAGAAAATTCCTTATTGAATATTCTCTCATGTGATAGTATAGCCGTACAAATTCCGGTGGCAATGGGCAAATGTGTTACCGGTCGGTGTTGCCGAGATGTAACGATAAAAAAGCTCAAGAAAAACTGTCATGTGTAAGTATTTGATAGGCATGTTCGTCTACTTCATGATAACGCTCTATCACATACATCTGAGTATGTGAAGCAATTTTTGAAGTCGGAGAAGGTCACTGCCTTGCCACACCCACACACTCTCTAAATGTAGCACCATGCGACTTTTTTCTCTCTCCAAAACTTTTAAAGTTCTTATCTAGTCGTAATTACAAGTCCCAGCAGTCCCTTGCCTAAACCAGCAGTTCGTACTTCAGAGGTCTACCTTTATCAGCGTACCGTGACGCATTTCAAAAAATGGAATCAGAGGTTCAAATTAAGTATTTCAAACCTCGGAGAATACTTCAAGGATGACGTTTAATCAGAATGAAAAAAAAATCCACTCATGATAATGAAAACCCATCTATTGTATGTTATAGACCTTTGATTGTAGTGTTTTTTTTTCACTTTCAAAAAAGTAGGTCAATGACCTACTTTTTGAGTTAATGGCTATTAAATATATTTTAAAAAAAGCAGGAAAAATCCAATAAAATTTTACACTACGATTGAGAATTTCTTAATTGTGAAAATATTAGAATAATTAAACACTTTAAAAAATGAAATACAGTTTATGAATGGTAGTGGCACTAAATAGATATAAAGCATTATAATATCAGCAACAATTTTTAAAAAGATTCCAGTCCGAATTTCCTCTATCAGTTTTTAAATCCCTAAACATTTTTGATCCAATTTTACAAAAAATTGAATGATGATAACACAAAAACATTTATACATGTAGTATTAAACTACTTATATTGACCTTATTCTGTTGGCATAAAATTTATATGAGGTCAATGATCAGAATTTTGAGATATGGTGTCTTTTATCGTTTTTAAGCATTTTTCAATATTTTTGCAATTCGTGCCATACGATAATTTTAATAAAAAAGTGAGGTAAACCCAACAGAAAATATGCAAAATTATAAAGACTAAAATATAAAATCTTAACTTTTAATATTAGAGTACTGCCAAAAATGTTTGAGCGGAAAACAAAATCTGCAAAATTTAGTCCGAGTTTCCTCTGTTTGGCTAAAAGTCAATTTTTGTTTGAGTCTAATTCCATAATAAAGTAGAAAAATCGAATGTTATGTCAATAATAATTCATTTCATAAATACTTGTTGTGCTTAGAACAAATTTTACTCATGACTTTGAACTTTATAACAATCCGAATTTGAGAACTCAAACCCTGAGTAAACGACACCCTTAAAGTAATATAATGTTCATTTCACTATTTGAGTTGAATACTTTTGAGATATCGTACAATACACATTACATATCAAACAACTTTCATATATAGAAGAAGAAAGAAAACTACGGAATAACTTGATTTCAAGAGGTTGGAAACACTAGATTATGAATTTATTTATCCAAATCTAAAAATATCAAATTTTCACATTTCTTGTTAGTGAGTATACAGCTAACTGCAAAGATTCCGGGATATCGTAGATATGTCCTCGATGATAAATATTTTCAGCCACCATTTCTGCCTCCATTTTATACCGCCTATATTGAGGTAAGGCTTATTTGAATTGTTTAACATTTCAGATTAGTGTCGCGTCGACTGTCAAAAATCCCGATTTTAGAAAATACATGACTGGGCATTTCTTCAGTGTTCCTATGGAAGCTGCGTTTTATACGTCGTATGTGGAGGTAATCAGCATGTCCCAATAACATAAACTGTATATGGCATTTCTTTAACCTAATATTCTCTCTAAAAAAATCAACTTCAATACCTATATCCTTATAACAAAATAATCTAATAGATACATTGAAAGCCTTTAGATCACTTTGATTATTTACAAAATAACTCTCTAGTGCAAAGCACCATACTTGGTATAAAAAGTGTGTATAATTAATTTCCTTTGCTATCCAGTCTTATTTTATTCATTGATTACCCCGTTATAATCAATCGTCACTTATCATTATTCCATTAAACTGTATCTTTGTATATTAAGTATGTACGCTTTATAAATGATCGTTTGAACACTAGTACTATCGAGTAATCACTCTATTTTCTTGAAATATATTTAAGTATAATAAGTAAGTGTGTTTTGTAACCATGCACTTCAATTATTTTAAAATTGATCCATGCATTCTCGACATTTTAATTCGGGCTTCAAATTCCTGAAGCGAGAGTTCTCGTAGCTAATTCATATGAGTGGTGGATTTAAAAAAAAAAAGAGTGATGGACTTGTGCCCAGGCGACCCGGATTCAATTCCCGAGTGCAGAATGATGTTTTGCTTTATCTTTAAAATGATGGATTTTATTAATTTTTGAATGGTTTTATCAAACAATCAAAAAATAAGTGTATTTTTCCAATCTAAATATATGTCTTTTGAAATGTTTTGAGAGAGAGAGAGAGAGAGAGAGAGAGAGAGAGAGAGAGAGAGAGAGAGAGAGAGAGAAAGAGAGTGAGTTAATCGGAATTTGAAAAAGTGTGAAGAAATGATAGTCTAGAAAAGAACAACTGTTCCGATAGCCTTTTTAAGATGCATTCAAACGGAAGAATTCGCGTTGCTCGCAACGAGATTGCGTCTAGTATTCATTCTATATTCTTAAAATAATATCAACTGAAAATATTTTAATAATGATTTCATTATCAAAGTTTTTTTTCTAATAGACTATTTATGTATTATACTTTGCACGAACTATTCACACATCAATACTTTGTTGAACAAAAACATCACGCTCTGCTAAAACGTATTTAAGTATACATATATTAGGAAAGGTAGAAGAACTATGCACTTTTAAATACAAATTAGCAAGCAAGTGAAACTTTGCCCTAAGGAGAATCAAAATTAGTGATAGCAACTGATATATATATATATATATATATATATATATATATATATATATATATATATATATATATATAAAGTAACATAATCAAACGGTATGTTTCATTATGTTACTTTAGTTTTCGTTAATATTAATTTACTAGCAAAACTTGATTAAATTATACATCGTAACAATTTATTAACGGTTAATATATATATATATATATATATATATATATATATATATATATATATATATATATATATATATATATATATATATATATATAAGCACAAACATTGCAATAACTCTTAAATTGACATATACCTGCCCATAGTGAATGATATAGATATATATAAAGCACAGGGAAATTCACTTTTTATTGGAGCTCCACCTCCGCCCCGACCGAGGCTTGCCTAGATGGCCGAGTGGTTAGCGCAGTGGCCGCTCACTGCTAGGAGAATGGGTTCCAGAGGTCGTGAGATCAAGCCTCGGTCGGGGCGGAGGTGGAGCTCCAATAAAAAGTGAATTTCCCTGTGCTTTATATATATATATATATATATATATATATATATATATATATATATATATATATATATATATATATATAACGTAACATAATCAAACGGTATATTTCATTTTGTTACTTTAGGGGTTTTTTTAAATATTAATTTACTAGCAGAACTTGATTAAATTATACATCGTAACAATTTATTAGCGGTTAATAGATATTTGAAGCAAATATTTCCGTCTTAATATCGTTTGGGTCCAATTAACGTTCTTTAGATAATGCTTTGATTTAGAATGACTTACCTGGCTTTATAAATTCGTTCATCTATGAATTTACTTTTAAAAAGAAAATGGTATTTCATGTACAAATGAAAAGCCCCAGTTCTAGAAATCAGAAAGCCTAATTAATAATGACTGATGAATTAAAAATCAAATATACTTGCGGAAAAAAGAAACTGTGCATTATTTAATAAATGAAAAACACTTAAAAATTACAATGAACAAATTTTATTTTTTGTAATACTGTTAACACATGTATTCGTAACAACATCTCATAACACATCAATGTCATCGTCGAATAACGTCAATTTCAGCACACTCGAAAGTCACTGTTATTTGAAATCGAATTAACAAAATTAATAACGCGTGTGACCACCATTTGGTATCACGCATGTTTGACAGCGACGCCTCATTGATGCCACTAAAGTGTTCAGAAATGCTTGAGGGATGTTGTTCCAGATGTTGGTTAAAGCCTGGCCTAAATCAGCCAATGTCACTGGTTGATTTGGTAAACGGCGTAAACGTCTTTCCATTTCATCTTAGACGTGCTCGATCGGCGACAAATCGGGGGAAACAGCTGGCCAAGGCAAGACATCGACATTATGTTGAACAAACAAGTCCCTGACTACACGTGCAACGTGTGGCCTTGCGTTGTCTTCCTGCAAAGTGATGTGATTTTGATGTCTCTGTATGAAGGGTATCACATGACGCTGAATAATTTCATCTCGATAGCGTAGGCCGGTGAGATTTCCATTGACAATTTGTAGAGGGGTCTTTCAACGTGCTGATATTCCACCCCACACCATAACGCTACCTCCACCAAATTGTCGATGTTGCACAACACAAGCGTCCTGGTAACGCTCCCCAACGCGACGATACACCCTACAACGGCCGTCACTGCTATCCAAATGAAATCTGGATTCATCAGTGAACAGAATATTGGCCCAGTCCTGTATTCTGAATCGCAGATGTCGTGTGCACCACGCTAGTCTGGCGATACGATGACGTTGAAGCAGTACTGGACGTCTTGGTCTGATGTTTTGCTCGCGCAGTCGATTACGCACAGTTCTTGGACTAATTGGTCGAAGCCCTGGAATGCTACGGGCAGTCAAACTTGCTGTCTGGAAACGATTTCTCAGATGCACAAGTCTAATGTGGTTGTCCTGTTGACGTGACGTCACACGAGGTCGCCCAGAGCGCGGTCGATCCTGGGTGTTGCCAGATTGTTGAAAACGTCTCCATAATGACTGGATGGTGTTCCGATGAACTTCAAAGTGTCTTGCTACAGTATTTTGTGCCATTCCAGCTTGCAGCATCCCAACAGCACGATTATGTTGGTTTTCGTTGAGTGGTGGCATGACATAGGGGTAAATTTTGTTGAAACTAAAATGATTTTCTTAACAAAAAAAGTTTAAACAAATCCTTTACAGTTCTTATTCCAAACAGTATTGGCCCGTAAAACTCGTGCGTACAAATTCTTCAATAAACAACAGGTGCTCACTAACCGTCCGTGCACCTGGACGGTTACCATCCGATATTGTCAAAATCAATACCATTATCGATTGTTTAAATTTTATAAATACAAACAATAGATATAGAAAAATTATACTAAATTTTATAATGCACAGTTTCTATTTTCCGCTAGTATATATAAAAAGGTGTTTTCATTCCTCTTTATATTTTTCAGGGTTGGGCATTATATGCAGAGTATTTAGGAGAAGAGATGAAACTGTACAAGACTGATTATGATTTGTGAGTACAATAAACATTTCGTAAACATACTTACCCACATTGTTAAATTTTACATCAGCGAATAAATCATTTATTAGTTTTTGAGAGGAATCATTTTTTTTTTCCAGAATGGGAAGATATGGACTTGAAATATTCCGAGCCTGTCGTTTAGTGGTTGATACTGGCTTGCATCACTATAAGTATAATTTGCATAAAGCTTAACTAAATTGATCTTTTGTAAAGTTTTAAAAACCAGATATTTGTACATAATATTTTGTTATTATACTTTAACATGTCGGATAAAATTAAAAGAAAAAGTGTTTATTGTTTAAATTTAGCTGGACAAGAGAACAGGCTATAGAATATATGCTGAATTATACAGCATTAAGTGAGGAAGCGATTGCCATCGAAATTGACCGGTATGTAACATGGCCGGGCCAAGCGTGTGCATACAAGATCGGTGAACTAAAAATTAAAGAACTGCGTAAAAAGGCTGAGGATGAATTGGGTAATTTTTTTATATCACTAGAGCTCTATGATGATTGTCAGTTATGTTGGATATCAATGTTATTTTCATATTCTTATTTCAGCAAAAAAATACATGTGTCTGTATCTTAATTTATCAACTTTATCAATTTTATCAAATTAATAAAATTGAATTGCATTTAAATCAACATAAACATTGACGGTTAAAATAAAATTATGTACAGAAATGATAGTACTTAATTTGATTTTTTTTCTCTTTAAGGTTCAAAATTTGATATCAGAGAATTCCATGCTTCTATTCTAAAAGTCGGATCCCTCCCGCTAAACATCCTTGAAAAGAATGTGAACCAATGGATAATGGAAACAAAGAATAAGGCAGCAGAGTCATCTACAAAGTGCACATCTAATGATGCAAATACATTTACCAGCTGGATAGGTCTTACTGTCATCACGTTGATTTTATTTTTGCAACAAACCTAATACTTGACCATTTCAAGTAGAAAAGAAAAGAAATGTTACCCCCTAATCCATATATTTAGTCGTTTGTTTTCACATTTTTATCCTTTTTTTCTTTTTGTATTGGTGATTTACCAAAAACACTTTTTGTTAATTCTTATCTACATTATTAATTAATCTTCCTGTGTATAATGTCGTTTACTATGTACCTCACTCAAAGTGATATAAATCTTACATCATTTTATCAAATCATGTATTGTGAATATATCTTTATTGCCTTACCTTATTTCCGATTTTTTGTATGATTTCAAACATGAATTCCTTGTTGTATGTATCTGTTATATCAATCATCGTCATTTTATAGTAAATAGCGTTTAATAATTTACTTTTAAAGATATTTTAATTTTTTTCTAGTTTGAATTTTCTTTTGTGTAATGATTTTATTAGCTAAGCTGGGTTTAAATAAAATGTTATAGGTATTTCATTTCAAAAAAATTATTTAATATTTTAACGATAAAAACATTTCTTGTATTAGTGTTTGTATTTATTAGTTTTTTGTTAATCTTAAAAATCAACATAGTTCAGCCAATGCCATTATTATCGAATTGTATAACTGTCAATAAAAATACTCAAACTATAGCAACTTCATGTCCTTTTTCAAATTCGAATAAAATACCACATCATAAATGTATGCTATTTTTTTTTCGAATTTTGCATGCCATTTTTCACTTCATTAAGATTTATAAAATTTGATGCTATATTAATATTTGGCTACAATAAGTTTTAACGATATGGTTCAAGATGTGTATCAACTTTGGTTGGAGAAATTGCGCCTCCTTTATATCAGCAAATAATTTTACACCTAGAATTAGAGGATGGTTAATAATGATTGGATGTTAATTTTCCAATTTAAAATCATTTTCAAAACAATATTAAAATCGATATTGAAATGAAAAATCAGAACTTGGAAACAAATGAAGACACAAATTGCATTGTACAAAATTCCAAAACCATCAATAAACCAAATGGAATGTTTTCATTTTACGTACCTCAACTTCAAATAAACATACTTCACGGCTGTGTTTGCAGCTAGATGGCTAATGCGTGTGGTGCTAGAACAAATTTATCATTCTTGACATCAACCTTCATGAATGCATGCAGACTGTTATATGTAATGTGCTATGTATTGTTTCGTTTATAAACAAAGGAAAATACTAAATTGCCAGTGTAATTTTTAGCCCTCTAAGAGTTTAGCAAGGTAAGGAAAACATTTTCTAATGCACATTGAGACTGTCTCTGATTGTAAAAATAATGACGTTATCAAGCAATACATGAACTTTATGTTTTGTCATTGACATTATGTTCTTTTATAGGGCATACTCTAAAACCTGGCCTGGCCCCATTGGCCTGGCCTGGCCTCAAAGTTGGCCTGGCCTCACTTTTGGCCTCAAAATTGGCATGGCCCCAAATTTTGGCCTGGCCTCAAAAATTGGCCTGGCCTCAAATTTGGCCTCTACAAAAATTTTTGCCCTCAAATTTATTTTTATATTTCTTTACATATTTGATGATTTTATTGATTTATAATTTATTGATTTATTTTCAATGCACATTAAACATCTCACTTGGTGGCTTTAGTGTCTTAAAGTGATAGTCTATTAAAAATAATAGTTATAATTGAAAATATAGTACTAACAATGTATACTTATGACTAAAGGTATGTCAAGTAATCCATTCTAATAGATTTTCATTCAGTCAGTTTTAAATTCTGAAGAACTTAAGAATGTGATTTTGCCCTGCCATTGTATAACCATGGCATATTTTTTTTGGCAATGTATTTAAATCAAACTGCTCTCAGGATCGGACAATATCTATGTAACTCTTCTTTTATCAACAACTTGTTTGAGAAAGAAATAATGGAGGAGGCCAATATTTGTTTATTCTTACCGACATCAAAGGTCACAAAATGCTTTGCGTTGTTCAAATTCTGACAATTACAATTCCCCATAGGAGAAAAATTGTTTCCTAAATATATACAAACAACACATGCATGAAACTCTACTCTAATCAGGTGGTGATGATTAATGACCATCACTGAGTCAAGTTATCGAGGATGCATTGTTGCAGTCGTTCACAAATGCCATTAATTAAATTAGACTGTGTGAAATGTTAAATGACAGGATAGGCAATGAATCTGACCCCAATGTAGCAGATTAGCGACAGAAGCGATTCAGATATCGAATTTCTGCTGGAGAGGGAAATTTGGGCTTGATCAGTGTTGACAGGTAATATAAACAAACTGCAAATTTTAAAGTGCATTACACAGTGATAAAAATTTAATGCTATGTACCGGTACCAGTTTACAAATGTTTTGGATATCAATCAGGTCAGTCTCTTAAAATGATGTTTAACTTTTAAATGGGGAATGGGGGATGGCAGCTCTTAGTTTTTTGGTTTGGTTTTTGCATAATCTATACCTTGACAATAGTAAGAGCAGTGCTGTACATGCATGTCATAGGTATTTTTTGTGTGTTTAGACATGGATTAAATTAATTAAACTTAAACAGTCGGTCACTTGTCATATATGTGAAAAAATCATATGATTATTCCTTAAACCTTAAAAAAGCATGGAAATATCAATTTCTATAAGAAATCAATAAAAATTCAATCTAAATCTAAGAAAATGAGCAAAAAAGAAATTTTAAAATTTGAGGCCAAAAATTTTTGTAGAGGCCAAATTTGGGGCCAGGCCAATTTTTGAGGCCAGGCCAAAATTTGAGGCCAGGCCAATTTTGAGGCCAAAAGTGAGTCCGGGCCAACTTTGAGGCCAGGCCAGGCCAATGGGGCCAGGCCAGGCCAGGCCAGGTTTTAGAGTATGCCCTTTTATAGGCCAGACGAATATGAGATTTGAGTTTAATATTAATATGTTTTACAATCTAAACGCTACTCAGATCACCCTATGCAAACTTCAAATGAACATTCATGTTTACAGCTGAATGACAGCGTGTGGTGCTAGATCATGTTAATCATTCTTGACTTCAGTATTCGTGAATTCTTTTTGTTCATTGACATTTAAAAACAATGGAAAATGCTTAGAAAGTTTGATAGTGTGGTTTTGTAGCACTTATAATTTGGCACATGGTAAGGGGAAAAAATAGATATTCAGTTTGTGCCTCTCTTTGATTGAAAGAGCTGTCTTTAGCAAGCAAACTTATGAAATTTTATTTAGTCATTGGCTAAAAGCGAATATGTGTAACTCGTGTATTGATTTCAGTGTATCCATTTGTTCTGCAAAATTCAGTTTGTACATATAATGTTCAGATAACGTTATAAAAATTCCTATTCGTATTTTTAAGAATCCTTTGCATTTTTTCATGCTAAATTATATAATCTAAATTACGTATTAAGATATAAACAAAAATCCATTATGTACACCAATGAATCTTTCGATTTCATTAATGTTAAATGAGCTCACACGTGGTTTTGTTTTGTTTTTTTTTTATTAGAAAAAAAATTCCTTTGAATTGATGTTGCCAGGATTCAGAAATAATGTATGTCTATGAGAAGAGAAAATATTATTGTGTGTGTGATGGGTACATGAGAAAATAGTTTGCGGAATGGTTAGACGTACAACCAGGCATTCTAGGCTGTCTCTTTGATAACTATGATATATACAAAAACAACAATAAACGCAACGTATACATTTCATATGACGGCTACTCCATAAACATTTACAATCAACAGATGCATTTTAATTTTAGAAAATCAAAATAAAAGAATATGCAGATATGTTAACAGGCAGGGTTTAATTAAAGGTAACAAGTTCATAAATACATACCAACAGCAAGACCAATCTTCGCGTTATATTTATTTTCAAATTTTCGTGATGATAACATGAATATATAATACACAAAGATATAATATATCACTTTCGACAGAATCTAGAAGAAATGGACTTATTTAAAGTTATAAGTTGATTGTTGCTCCTTAGATATCATCCCTTAAGTATAACAAATAGGAAAAGAAGTGAGACAATCTGCCATTCATAACTTCCAGTTTCGAGAGAACCCCCAGATAGAATAGGTCTTGCTTTTACTTCCTCGATCCATTCGTTTACTAACATTTCTAAAACGGACATTGGCACAGCACCGTTCGTAAGAATCAGTGAGTGAAAATCTCAAATGTCGAAACCCGTACCTACAAGAAAAAGAAATGCATAATATATTGTAGTTTTACCATGATGCTTAATAAAATAAAATCATGTCGTACAGACCGCCGACAAGATATTATAAAATGTACAGTATATTAAATATGAATAGTAAATACGGAATTAGCACCCTCAGAGGTTACCTAATTCTGTTTCTGCCTTTTTTTTCGCAGGTCCTCCAATTTTATATGCGCAAGCCTGACCTGGCCACGTGATATACCTGTTAACTTCTATTTCCGTAGCCTCAAAGAAGTACGCAGTGTAATTTAGCATATAGTCAATTGCTCTCTGCTTATCCCAACTGAAAAGAAAAGATAAACCCAACATTTAATTTATTTCATATAGAAACTTTTTAAAGAAACTTTTTAGAAACTAATTTTTCAATCTTAAAAACAAATGACACTTACTTATAGAAATGTAATCCCGTGTCAACCACACGTCTACAGGCTCGAAGTATCTCTGCGCTATAGCGACCCATTCTAAAGAAAGGCATATTAAATAAGTGGAAAATTTTAATCAAGCACCTGTTTAAAATATAACAGAGTATTACAATGTTCCTTTATCCCTTTTCACAAAAAATCTTAAGGTTTTGCGTAAGATTTCAACTTAAGAATCTCTTACGAGAAATCTTAAGTGCTTTTCACGAACGCATTCGTAACGGGTTTCACTTAAGAATTTACTTACGAGTTATCCTTTCCCTAGCAACGATTTGAATTCACTTAATGATTCTTATAAAACAGGGGAAACATATAAATTAACCAACATTCTCATTAAAAGGATGCAAAACTGAAATTATATACCCCTTACATCGAGTGAAATCAATGTGATGTAGTACTAGTAGAAATCGAAGTATGACGTCACAATCACAATGTGTGTTTAGTGTGACGTAGGAAAATCTTACGAGAAAAATTTGCCGTAAAAATTTTTCGAGAATTTATTTGTGTATTTTTTTTAACAATAACTGCTACATAATGCGAAATAACGTTATAATGCGGCTCAAAACATTAGATTTAGCTGTTTTCCTTGTATATTTTACATAAAACGATTATAATATACAGTTTTGATATACCTACGAGAAGGTATGTGCTATCGTAAAGTTACGGCAAATTTTACACGTAAGAATCTCATAAGATGTTTTGTGAAAATGAACAAAAACTTAAGTTTTCACTTACGATAACAATTAATCGTAAGATTTTTTGTGAAAGGGCTACCGTAGCCCTTTTCACAAAAAATATTACGATTAATTTTTATCGTAAGTTGATTAAAATTTTCCACTGATTTAATACGCCTTTCTTTAGAATAGGTCGCTATAGCACAGAGATACTTCGAGCCTGTAGACTTGTGGTTGACACGGGATTACATTTCTATAAGTAAGTGTCATTTGTTTCTAAGATTGAAAAATTAGTTTCTAAAAAGTTTCTTTAAAAAGTTTCTATATGAAATAAATTAAATGTTGGGTTTATCTTTTCTTTTCAGTTGGGATAAGCAGAGAGCAATTGACTATATGCTAAATTACACTGCGTACTTCTTTGAGGCTACGGAAATAGAAGTTAACAGGTATATCACGTGGCCAGGTCAGGCTTGCGCATATAAAATTGGAGAAATCAAGATGAAGGACCTGCGGAAAAAGGCAGAAACAGAATTAGGTAACCTCTGAGGGTGCTAATTCCGTATTTACTATTCATATTTAATATACTGTACATTTTATAATATCTTGTCGGCGGTCTGTACGACATGATTTTATTTTATTAAGCATCATGGTAAAACTACAATATATTATGCATTTCTTTTTCTTGTAGGTACGGGTTTCGACATTCGAGATTTTCACTCACTGATTCTTACGAACGGTGCTGTGCCAATGTCCGTTTTAGAAATGTTAGTAAACGAATGGATCGAGGAAGTAAAAGCAAGACCTATTCTATCTGGGGGTTCTCTCGTAACTGGAAGTTATAAATGGCAGATTGTCTCACTTCTTTTCCTATTTGTTATACTTAAGGGATGATATCTAAGGAGCAACAATTAACTTATAACTTTAAACAAGTCCATTTCTTCTAGATTCTGTCGAAAGTGATATATTATATCTTTGTGTATTATATATTCATGTTATTATCACGAAAATTTGAAAATAAATATAACGCGAAGATTGGTCTTGCTGTGGGTATGTATTTATGAACTTGTGACCTTTAATTAAACCCTGCCTGTTAACATATCTGCATATTCTTTTATTTTGATTTTCTAAAATTAAAATGCATCTGTTGATTGTAAATGTAAATTGTAATATGAAATGTATACGTTGCGTTTATTGTGGTTTTTGTATCATAGCTATCAAAGAGACAGCCTAGAATGCCTGGTTGTACGGCTAACCATTCCGCAAACTTTTTTTTCATGTACCCATCACCCAAACAATAATATTTTCTCTTCTCATAGACATACATTATTTCTGAATCCTGGCAACATCAATTCAAAGGAATTTTTTTCTAATAAAAAAACAAAACAAAACCATGTGTAAGCTCATTTAACATCAATGAAATCGAAACATTCATTGGTGTACATAATGGGTTTTTGTTTATATTTTAATACGTAATTTAGATTATATAATTTAGCATGAAAAAATGCAAATGATTCTTAAAAATACGAATAGGAATTTTTATAACGTTATCTGAAAATGATATGTACAAACTGAATTTTGCAGAACAAATGGATATTACCTTTTTAGAACACTGAAATCAATACACGAGTTACACATATTCGCTTTTAGACAATGACTAAATAAAATTTCATAAGTTTGCTTGCTAAAGACAGCTCTTTCAATCAAAGAGAGTCACATACTGAACATTTATTTTTTTTCCCTTACCATGTGCCAAATTATAAGTGCTACAAAACCACACTGGCAAACTTTCTAAGTATTTTCCATTGTTTTTAAATGTCAATGAACAAATAGAATTCACGAAGACTGATGTCAAGAATGATTAACATGATCTAGCACCACACGCTGTCATTCAGCTGTAAACACGAATGTTCATTTGAAGTTTGCATAGGGTGATCTGAGTAGCGTTTAGATTGTAAAATATATTAATATTAAACTCAAATCTCATTTTCGTCTGGCCTATAAAAGAACATAATGTCAATGACGAAACATAAAGTTCATGTATTGCTTGATAACGTCATTATTTTTACAATCAGAGACAGTCTCAATGTGCATTAGAAAATGTTTTCTTAACCTTGCTAAACTCTTAGAGGGCTAAAAATTACACTGGCAATTTAGTATTTTCCTTAGTTTATAAACGAAACAATACATAGCACATTACATATAACAGTCTGCATGCATTCATGAAGGTTGATGTCAAGAATGATAAATTTGTTCTAGCACCACACGCATTAGTCATCTAGCTGCAATCACAGCCGTGAAGTAGGTTTATTTGAAGTTGAAGTACGTAAAATGAAAACATTCCATTTGGTTTATTGATGGTTTTGGAATTTTGTACAATGCAATTTGTATTTTCATTTGTTTCCAAGTTCTGATTTTTCATTTCAATATCGATTTTAATATTGTTTTGAAAATGATTTTAAATTGGAAAATTAACATCCAATCATTATTAACCATCCTCTAATTCTAGGTGTAAAATTATTTGCTGATATAAAGGAGGCGCAATTTCTCCAACCAAAGTTGATATACATCTTGAACCATATCGTTAAAACTTATTGTAGCCAAACATTAATATAGCATCAAATTTTATAAATCTTTATGAAGTGAAAAATGGCATGCAAAATTCGAAAAAAATATAGCATACATTTATGATGTGGTATTCTATTCGAATCTGAAAAAGGACATGAAGTAGATATAGTTTGAGTATTTTTTATTGACAGTTATACAATTCGATAATAATGGCATTGGCTGAACTATGTTTGATTTTTAAGATTAACAAAAAACTAATAAATACAAACACTAATACAAGAAATGTTTTTATCGTTAAAATGTTAAATAAATTTTTTGAAATGAAATACCTATAACATTTTATTTAAACCCAGCTTACCTGGTTTTCATATATGGAATTTCATTAATAAAATCATTCCACAAAAGAAAATTCAGACTTGAAAAAAATTAAAATATTTTTAAAAGTAAATTATTAAACGCTATTTACTATGAAAAGACGATGATTGATATAACAGATTAATACAACAAATAATTCATGTTTGAAATCATACAAAAAAGCGTAAATAAGGTAAGACAATAAAGATATATGCACAATACATGATTTGATAAAATGATGTAAGATTTATATCACTTTGATTGAGGTACATAGTAAACAACATTATACACAAGAAGATTAATTAATAATGTAGATAAGAATTAACAAAAAATGTTTTTGGTAAATCACCAATACAAAAAGAAAAAAAAACTAGAGCAAAGCTCGTTGCAAAGCAACGAGTGGGTCTTCCGTTAATGTCGAAAGATAAGCTAGAAGTTCCTGTAAGAAGTACAACTCTAAAACCAATACCAAGAGTAACTTAAACAAAAAGATAAAAAAATCGAGTAATTGTTTGTACGACTTAACAAAATCCGAATGATTTTATGTACGAATTAACAAAAGCCTTAACGATTTCAAGAATGACTTGACAAAAAAATGCGAATGTGTTTAAGTACGACTTAATAACTATCGAATTATTTTTGGTACGAGTTAATTTCACTTTGAACTTAACGCTATTTTTTTAAACCAAGAACACGGAATCAAAATTTCCGGAAAAATCTATTTTTTAACCCCAATATCTCTGTAATACATCGTCCGATTTTAAAACGGATTTTAGTGTTAGATTCAACCTAATTAGCTCTACAAATCACGTGTACGTTTTCAATTTGATAAAAAAATTCAAATGTTAAAAAAAAATTGATTCACTTCCGGTTTTGACCGGAAGTGACGGATTTTCATTTCCTTATTACAGAGGTAAAATAACAATTGTATAAGCACAGAAAATTTCAGCCTCTATCTTAAACATTTTTAAGAAACGCCGCAGACAAAATGACTTTCTCAAATTTTTTAAAATGACGTAACGTAAAAACGAAAGTGACTTTGACGTGGAAACTTTGAGATCTTTGAGGCATTATAAAGTCACAAAACCTCGAAAAGTTTCATTGAAGTCGGTTGAAAAGTTTTTGAGTTACGAAGCCCTTTAAACTCCTTAACTGGGCCATCAACAAAAAACTTTTAGAAAGCATTTTGTTTAAAACATTATTCTGAGCAACTTTTTCTCTACACTGCTTTTCAAAGGGTTGACCTTCCGTACTGTGTGCTTGTTGCACCATCACATGTCAGAAACTTACCGATGTATAATTTACTTTATTACACCTCTGTGAATATTTTCTATGTAAAATTACAATGAATTAACATGCTATTCTATCTAACCGTGAAATAGTTTCCGTGCTATCTGCCCATGGTAATAGTCATCGAAACTATTCACCGGCTACATTCGATTTCCCTCTTTTTTAAACTTGGAACACCTGTAATGTAATCCGATCGCTGCATTAAATTCAGTAATCCGATCACTGCATTAAATTCAAAGTCCGATAACTCTTATTTGTTTATCATCAAAAAATTCTGCATCGCCGACAAATAAAGTTTTCTTTGGTATAATAAAATACCTATTTACTCAAAGCCAGTAAATAGGTATACAATGTCCCATCCACCTACATTTCGAGTTATATAATCACCCATTTGTAACTTGCAATTTCACTGTGTACAGTCAACACAACAGTCATAGTCACAAGTTTCACAATTTATGCTTCTCATGTACATGTACTTAACATTAGGGAACTTCATATTGCATACCAATTCCAACAAGACACATCCCTCTAACTAATGATAATCATCAAAATTCATTTCATGAATCTTAGCAACACTCATAAGCCTTCAAGTACAGCAACTCTCAATTCTACAAAAATATTAACGGGTACTTTATCCGAAACTGTCCCTTGCTACTTTAACTTAGTACACTAACATTTTATGAAAAGATGTTTTGTCTTAGAATTAGAAAGCTAATGCAATTCTGAGAAAAAGTATACCACATATTGCCAATTCCATTGAGGTTTAAGAAAAATATGGCCATTTAAGTGAACCCACCATTTCCACTTTCCTCTATTCAACACAGATTCATAGGGTTCTCCATAGTAAACCATCTTTACCTGACCTTTCAGAGGTCAATAGTTGTTCAACCTTCTTTAATAAGAAACCTTATTCAATATAACATACATCTACATGATATTTTCATGATAAAAGCATCACATTGCTTAGAAATGTCCTTACATGAATACCCACCCCCTATCTTTTGATTTTCATTAACAGTCATTGTTTGAAATCTTTAACCTTATTTTATGAAACTTGTGGCAATTTCTTTGAGTCATTTCTCACACATATTTGAAAACAATCATCAATGATACTAAAATTTAATCTTTTTTTGTTTATTGAATGATTTGTAGCATTTTAATTAACAAATAGACATGCTGCCCTGCATGCGATTTCTTGTTTCCATGAAAAAGAGTAAGCTAACAATCATATAAATTCATATTTAGTGAATATCTAATCTATTCTGGTTTCTTGTCTCCTTTTAACAATGCTAAAACAGTAAGACCTTAAAGTTATACATCTGCCTTAAATTAAAATTAAATTCAAACACAGAACTCACGGAGGAGAATTCCATGAAAAAGGTTCAAATTTTACATGTTTTCCTACATTTTTTTATGCATATATACAGTAAAAAGGTTATACATGTAATATGTTTTTTCTTTTTATTTCAAAAGTAATTATCATAGCAGATGTTATATCAAGGTCAAATGTACATTTACATATCCTACATGTAATCTTAATGGTAACAACTGAAAAGGGGGGAGGGTGATTTTTCAATTATGTAAACACATCTTAATATTATTATTAAATACAAAATACAGGAAACATAATTGCATACTTTTATTGAAAAACAAGTTTTCACAACTAACAATTGTAAATTTCTTTAAACAGCCTAAATTTTGTTTTTCATAAGTTCTAATCAAACACAAACCACAACAAGGCATGATGCTTTCTTAAAGTTCCATTATTGTTTATGCATTATCCAATTTAATTTGAATTACCAGTAAATAGTTTGTAGAACACAAGGAATATGCATGTGGGTAGAGGTGACAGGTTAACCTCAAGAGCTGAAACCACAAGAATCAACAGGTAAAAGCCTAGTGGCCGCCATGTGGTAACAAGAGTCCGTTTTGAGCTGAAATAAAAAAAAATATATCAGCTGTGTTAACATACATGTACTACAAGGTTAGCTTTTTAAAAAGCTAAGAAAGTCAGCCAGCGGAATTTTAATTCTTAGGTCAAAAGTGAATACACAATCTATTAAAATACAAGATAAATATTTCCAAAACAATAATAATACGCGGGTACACATTTAGTTTGCACCCTTATTTTTATGGCTGTACATGTAGGTGAGGAGATAAGCGTGTAGCGGTGTACATGCAATGTATGACTGCATACCTACTTAATACTTAAAGTTGTAATTTGCAAACATAGCTCTCTGAATTTCATGGTCTCGTCGCAAACCACTACGAATATATTTACTTTCCAATCTCACTAAAAGAGTCAGGAAGAGATACGCGGACTACGGACTGTGACTGCAGATGATTCCCATTGACAGTCTTCCGATGCGCAGTTTGACCTAGAAACTGACCAGTTTCATAACTTCTTCGAATTTCTCTACCACAAACTGTCTAATTCCTTCCCAGAATTCCAATTTACGCAAGCGCAATTAAAGTTTCAACCTAACTTATAGCTGTGTTTACATTAACATATGCTGGTATTTCTGGAAAAAATACACTGGCCATATAGTGTAATAAGTATTCTGTACGTGTATATTGTTTATATCTATTCTACTGATAAGCTGTACAGCTTAAAGTTAAAAAAGAACTGAACTGAACTGTATGACATATCCCAATACATGACATTAACATTTAGGCACTTCAAAAACAAACATTTGCATATTGAGTCATAATATAAGATTAATCCCCCCCTTTTTTAAGTTTAGACATATCAAATTAAGAGAGAGAGAGAGAGAGAGAGAGAGAGAGAGAGAGAGAGAGAGAGAGAGTTTTACTCATTGTGCAACAGTCAATATTTCAATTCATAAACTACAAAGGAATATTACCCATCCAAACAGCGTCAAAGTATAAGCTTCTGCTATACCATGTTTTATCAATTCTACTGGGTTTTTCTTTTGCGAATAAATTTAGTGAGGTTTTTTTTTCTTATTAATATCATGTTTTAAAAACAATACTATGTATAATGCGCATAAAATTCCATGAACAATTTTACAAAGCTTTGGATTTTGGTTGCACATTAAAAAAATAAGGGATTGATAACATGCTCATTTATTCAAATTCAAATAATAAATATAATTTATCTATGAGGAAAGTATAGATTTTTTTGTTCATTTGTTAAATCTTTTTATATGAGTTAAGAACTGTAAGAGTTGTCGGACTTTGTTGACAAACCATTGTCGTTTGAAATACAGTAGAAGGGAGTATATCATCTGAAGCACTATTTTCTAGAATTCAGAATTATTGAGAGAGAAACTTCCATCCTACGCAACTTTGTAATGAGTCAAATTCTTTCACTTGGATTTCGTAAGTTTCCGCAACTTTCCTGTCAGATTCCATTCATAAAAATCCTTACTGTTATAGCAAGTTGTTTGAGAACGTTCAAAAGCGCGTCCATTACTTAACCACCTAATTTTTACAATCTAAACTCTGGTTGTCTAAGAATAAGTCTCGTTGTATGCTTCTCTATATCCTCCATAATTTAAATGTTGATTGATATTAAATAAAGCGTGCTATTGTTCTAAATACACAACCGTTGTGTAGGTTACCTCCCCTTACTTAGATACATATCATTCTTTGGCGCTATTTTTGAACTATTATTTTTCAATTTTCAGCAATAAATAAAAATATTCAGACGTGCAAGGTGATGATTTGTATTATTTATTTGTTATTCTATCGTTATTTCACAAAATAGTCTTAATTAAATGCAGAGATATTTGGAAAAAACGAATTTAAATTTGAGGGCAATACACCCCCTTGACGACGGGCTGAGAGAGAGAAATATCAGCCCCGAAGGCGATACAGCCCTAGCTTTTGGTTGCTGTCTTACCCAGTCCAAAACACGTGTATCAGGGCTGATACACTACTAGGTATATGATATAAACTAATCTCAAACAAATTACAATGGTTCTGTGAAATTATTAAATCTTGAGAAGACTGTTTTACGGATATCAGGGAACATTAACCTAAAATCTGAGCTTGATATAATATGAAGTTCTTTTCATCTTGCACTCTGTTTTACATGCTCTTTCACGAGCGATAACCACATATAACAGAGAGCCAGACGAAACGTCTAATTTTAATTAGATTGAATATTTACCATGTCAAATATATTTATTTAATTAAGCACAAGTCTGTCTGAGTTTTTAAATTTATAAATTAAGTGAAAGGCGATATGGTAAAGATCTGCTATATTCAAATATTAAAGGTAAAGTTATCATCATGCAAACATGCACTCTAATTACAACATTCTACTCTTGTGTACCTTGGAACTCCCACCCCATTTAATTGCACTGTTTTACAGTGTATGGTGTGTTGTTCAATAAACAATAAGACATACATATACATAGCAAAATAATAAATAGAAATTCAAAAGAGTGATGTGCAAAACATACACGTGAAAAAACAAAGAACAGAAAATATTCAGATATTCCACCCGCTTTTATATTGTGACGCACGTCAAAAGCGGAGGTTAGAGTCAGAGGAATCTCGGATTTAATAGATTGAAAAGAACAAATACTTTAAAAAGAAAAAGTCAACACGACATATCCTGTATTGAAACATACCTTTATAATCTCTCATACGATAGTTGAGCTGAATTTTCCACTATCGACGTCTTGCAGGCCATGCTTCTTTAAAAAATGTTGACACACCGCTATCAGCTGTTGTTCGCAGTCAAAACATGGCGAGTTGACATGGTGAATCGTACGATAATTATTTCGATTAAAACTAATAAGTTTGTGTTTAATATGCAGAGCACAGATTAACATCCATTACATTAATGCATTTATTTTTCAAGTAAATAATTGCAATAAATATATATTCATATTTGAAATCTTTACAAACTCTATATTCAGTGATCCAATCTACACTGTACATTGCACGTGTTGTTCTATTATTCAACAACTGAAAAAGATCTGCGACGATTAGGTTAGGCTTAATATTGCGATTTGAATAACACTTTTACCAAATTTCAGAAAAGACTTTCGATCGCTTTTCGCTATTATAATCGGGACCTGTGTTTTCAATTCCACCGGCTTTGTTTTTGTTATGATTCCTGTTGACAAAATTTTCTCTTTTTCCAAACGAAGTTTACACATTCAACGTAATTAATTATCAATCGAATTAACAAAATCGTTTCAATAAACACTCTGATTATGACCTGTACGAATTGTTTTCAGCAGGAGTTATTTTCAGTGTAAATTTTGCACTATTTTCTAAATCTTGACTGCGGTATCAAAATTTCCGGAAAAATCAATATTTAAACCCCGATATCTCTGCAATGCATCACCCGATTTTAAAACGAATTACAGTTTCGTATTTAGCTTTGCAAACTCTACAATATGCATATAATTTTATGTTTTTTTATTTAGTTTTAGGACCAGTACGAATTGTTTTCAGTAGAAGTTATTTTCAGTGTAAATTTTTGCACTAGTTTCTTAATCTTGACTGCGGAATCAAAATTTCCGGAAAAATCAATATTTAAACCCCGATATCTCTGCAATGCATCGTCCGATTTTGAAACGAATTTCAGTTTAGTCTTTAGCTTTGCAAACTCTACAATATGCATATAATTTTAATATTTGCTCCAAAAAATGAAAATTTCGAAAATTTAAAATCACTTCCGGTTTCGACCGGAAGTGACGAAATACATATTTTTGTAAAAATGCCATAAGTAAATCGGCAGATTTACAATCACAGAAAATTTCAAGTCTTTATAAACAACCGTTTAAGAGAAAAGTCGTGGACAAAATCAGTTTTTGAAAATTTTTAAAATGACGTAACTAAAAAACGGAAGCGATTTAATGACTGAAAGTTTAATAGCTTCAAGGGACAAGAATTTCACATAATCCCTGAAAATTTCATGCAAATCGGTTGAATAGTTTTTGAGATATAAGACAAAAAAGAAGTCAGAAGAAAAAAGAAAAAGAATAATAATAATAAAAAAAAACAATAGAATAACAAGAGGGTCTTCCGTTGGAAACGGAAGACCCTAAGGATAAAAATGTGAAAAGAAACGACTGAAGATATGGATTAGGGGGTAACATTTCTTTTCTTTTCTACTTGAAATGGTCAAGTATTAGGTTTGTTGCAAAAATAAAATCAACGTGATGACAGTAAGACCTATCCAGCTGGTAAATGTATTTGCATCATTAGATGTGCACTTTGTAGATGACTCTGCTGCCTTATTCTTTGTTTCCATTATCCATTGGTTCACATTCTTTTCAAGGATGTTTAGCGGGAGGGATCCGACTTTTAGAATAGAAGCATGGAATTCTCTGATATCAAATTTTGAACCTTAAAGAGAAAAAAAATCAAATTAAGTACTATCATTTCTGTACATAATTTTATTTTAACCGTCAATGTTTATGTTGATTTAAATGCAATTCAATTTTATAAATTTGATAAAATTGATAAAGTTGATAAATTAAGATACAGACACATGTATTTTTTGGATGAAATCAGAATATAAAAATAACATTGATATCCAACATAACTGAAAATCATCATAGAGCTCTAGTGATAAAAAAATTACCCAATTCATTCTCAGCCTTTTTACGCAGTTCTTTAATTTTTAGTTCACCGATCTTGTATGCACACGCTTGGCCCGGCCATGTTACATACCGGTCAATTTCGATGGCAATCGCTTCCTCACTACGTGCTGTATAGTTCAGCATATATTCTATAGCCTGTTCTCTTGTCCAGCTAAATTTAAACAAAAAACTCCACTTTTTCTTTTAATTTTATCCGGCATGTTAAAGTATAATAACAAAATATTATGTAGAAATATCTGGTTTTTAAAACTTCACAAAAGATCAATTTAGTTAAGCTTTATCCAAATCATACTTATAGTGATGCAAGCCAGTATCAACCACTAAACGACAGGCTCGGAATATTTCAGATCCATATCTTCCCATTCTGGAAAAAAATAATTGTTCTCAAGAACTAATAAATGATTTATACGCTGATGTAAAATTTAACAATGTGGTAAAATATGTTTACGAAATGTTTATTGTACTCACAAATCATAATCAGTCTTGTACAGTTTCATCTCTTCTCCTAAATACTCTGCATATAATGCCCAACCCTGAAAAATATAAAGAGGAATGAACACACCTTTCTATATGCTGACCATATTATGAAAGCGTTTTAGTGCCACATTGACACTATTTTAATTTGTTCACACTTAAATGTGGTAAAAATTAGAAATTCAAGAGTAAAATTTAGAGATTAAAGTGTAAACTCTACACATCAAAATGTGAATTGTTTACATTTAAGAGTAAATTTTACAGATTTATGTGTAAATTTTACAGATAAAAGTATAAGATTAACAGATTTAGGTGTTTAATTTGCACATTAAATTGTAAAATGTGCCTATCTAAGTGTAAGACTTAGAGATTAAAGAGTTACTTTCACAGATTAAAGGTGACTTTTACACATTAGGTAAAAATAAACCAATAAAGAGTAAATTTTACAGATTAGTTTGTAAATTTTACATATTAAAGTTCGGAAAGCAAACCTCTTTAAAATGTCTATTTGCCACTAATACGCATCCGTACCATACATGGTGCAGGTATGATTTGCAATACGATGAAAAAGATATTTCAATTTTGTGTTGAATGCTTTACTGATGATCAGATAGAAGTAAATATTTGATTTTGGTTCATAAGTTATTATTAATTAGGCTTTCTTATTTCTAGAACTTGGGCTTTTCATTTGTACATGAAATACCATTTTCTTTTTAAAAGTAAATTCATAGATGAACGAATTTATAAAGCCAGGGAAGTCATTCTAAATCAAAGCATTAGTTAAAGAACGTTAATTGGACATAAACGATATTAATTGCTTCAAATATATATTAACCGTTAATAAATTGTTACGATGAAAAAAATGAAATAACAAACCGTCAACCATCTCAAAAATCCATAAATCGAAATACAAATTCAAAGCAGAGCAACACGGACCTCCAAGATAGAGGTAGGATCAGGTGCCATGGAGGAGTGAGCATCCTCTGCTGACCGGTCACACCCGCCGGGTGCTCTTTGTCGTAATCGGGAAAATAAAAACCGCAAAAGTCCGTAGACAATTAGGTAATTAATTATGGTCTAACAATTAGTATGGAAAAAGTCAGTCAGCATGCGACTCAGTGGAAGATTGTATTTGCTGACAAGGTCGTTGTATCGACCATAGAACTTACGAAAAGATGACTTTAAACGAGACTGTTGATAGTCTTGTTTTATCAACTTGTTTGTCAGTAGCTTGCCTCGTCTTAGAAACTGTTCATACGAAGAGCATGCCCTTGCGTATCGAATTAACTGAGAGACAAAAACACCATATGCAGGTGATGAAGGTATATTGCTACATAAGTAAGGAAAGTTGACTATAGAAAAATTAAAGTCATCTCGTTTATCATAAAGTTTTGTTGTTAGGTTACCATCAATGTCAATTTCCAGTAAAATATCCAAATATGAAACAGATGACGCTGACTCTGTGGTATCTTTTATTTCAAGTCCACTGGGATATATCGAGTCGACGTAAGTATGGAAATAACAATTATTAATTGACAATACGTCGTCGATATACCTAAATGTTCAGTTGAAGGCCGACCGAGATTTGAATTCACGACCTCTGGAACCCATTCTCCTAGCAGTGAGCGGCCTTCGCGCTAACCACTCGGCCATCTAGGCAAGACAAAAAATCTTGCTTTCGATGACGAACGGAACCTAGCGCGCTGGCCGCGCACTACACACAGTCGTTTGAGATACAGGTGGAATACAGTTAAACGACAATTTGAGAGGATCGGAACGATACACATTGCATAGATTTATACATATATAATAAGCACAAACATTGCAATAACTCTCAAATTGACATATACCTCCCCATAGTGAATGATATAGATATATATAAAGCATATTTATATATATAAAGAACATATAAGACTTTATGATAGTCATTTATATATATATATATATATATATATATATATATATATATATATATATATATATATATATATATTAACCGTTAATAAATTATTACGATGTATAATTTAATCAAGTTTTGCTAGTAAATTAATATTAAGGAAAACTTAAGTAACATAATGAAACATACAGTTTGATAATGTTACTTATATATATATATATATATATATATATATATATATATATATATATATATATATATATATATATATATATATATAAGTTGCTATCACTAATTTTGATTCTTCTTAGGGCAAAGTTTCACCTGCTTGCTGATTTGTATTGAAAAGTGCATAGTTCTTCTACCTTTCCTAATATATGTATATTTAAATACGTTTTAGCATAGCGTGATGTTTTTGTTCAACAAAGTATTGATGTGTGAATAGTTCGTGCAAAGTATAATACATAAAGAGTCTATTAGAAAAAAAACTTTGATAATTAAATCATTATGAAAATATTTTCAGTTGATATTATTTCAAGAATATAGAATGAATACTAGACGCAATCTCGTTGCGAGCAACGCGAATTCTTCCGTTTGAATGCATCTTAAAAAGGCTATCGGAACAGTTGTTTTTTTCTAGACTATTATTTCTTCACACTTTTCTCTCTCTCTCTCTCTCTCTCTCTCTCTCTCTCTCTCTCTCTCTCTCTCTCTCTCAGCATTTCAAAAGACATATATTTATTTTGGAAAAAATACGCTAATTTTTGGATTGTTTGATAAAACCATTCAAAAATTAATAAAATATATCGTTTTAAAGATAAAATCATAAAGCAAAACATCATTCGGCACTCGGGAATTGAATCCGGGTCGCCTGGGCACAAGTCCATCACTCTTTTTTTTTTATATCTGTTATTACAAGTCCACCACTCTAATGAATTAGCCACGAGAACTCTCGCTTCAGGAATTTGAAGCCCGAATTAAAATCCATGCATGAATCAATTTTAAAATAATTGAAGTGCATGGTTACAAAATACACTTACTTATTATACTTAAATTTATTTCAAGAAAATAGAGTGATTACTCGATAGTGTTGAAGCGATCATTTACAAAGCGTACATACTTAATATACTAAGATACAGTTTAATGAAATAACGATAAGTGACGATTGATTATAACGGGGTAATTAATGAATCATATAAGACTGGATAACAAAGGAAATTAATTATATACACTTTTTATACCAAGTATGGTGCCTTGCACTAGAGAGTTATTTTGTAAATAATCAAAGTGATCTAAAGGCTTTCAATGTATCTATTAGATTATTTTGTTATCAGGATAAAGGTATTGAAGTTGATATTTTTACAGAGAATATTGGGTTAAAGAAATGCCATATACAGTTTATGTTATTGGGACATGCTGAGTACCTCCACATACGACGAATAAAACGCAGCTTCCATAGGAACACTGAAGAAATGCCCGGTCATGTATTTTCTAAAATCGGGATTTTTGACAGTCGACGCGACACTAATCTGAAATGTTAAACAATTCAAATAAGCCTTACCTCAATATAGGCAGTATAAAATGGAGGCAGAAATGGTGGCTGAAAATATTTATCATCGAGGACATATCTACGATATCCCGGAATCTTTGCAGTTAGCTGTATGCTTCCCTAATAAGAAATGTGAAAATTTGATATTTTTATATTTATATAAATAAATTCATAATCTAGTGTTTCCAACATCTTAAAATCAAGTTATTCCGTAGTTTTCTTTCTTCTTCTATATATAAAAGTTGTTTGATATGTAATGTGTATTGTACGATATCTCAAAAGCATTCAATTCAAATAGTGAAATGAACATTATATTACTTTAAGGGTATCGTTTACTCAGGGTTTGAGGTCTCAAATTCGGATTGTTATAAAGTTCAAAGTCATGAGTAAAATTTGTTCTAAACACAAAAGGTATTTATGAAATGAATTATTATTGACATAACATTCCATTTTTCTACTTTATTATGGAATTAGGCTCAAACAAAAATTGACTTTTAGCCAAACAGAGGAAATTCGGACTAAATTTTGCAGATTTTGTTTTCCGCTCAAACATTTTTGGCAGTACTCTAATATTAAAAGTTAAGATTTTATATTTTAGTCTTTATAATTTTGCATATTTTCTGTTGGGTTTACCTCACTTTTTTATTAAAATTATCGTATGGCACGAATTGCAAAAATATTGAAAAATGCTTAAAAACGATAAAAGACACCATATCTCAAAATTCTGATCATTGACCTCATATAAATTTTATGCCAACAGAATAAGGTCAATATAAGTAGTTTAATACTACATGTATAAATGTTTTTGTGTTATCATCATTCAATTTTTTGTAAAATTGGATCAAAAATGGGTAGGGATTTAAAAACTAATAGAGGAAATTCGGACTGGAATCTTTTTAAAAATTGTTGCTGAAATTGTAATGCTTTATATCTATTTAGTGCCACTATCATTCATAAACTGTATTTCATTTTTTAAAGTGTTTAATTATTTCTAATATTTTCACAATTAAGAAATTCTCAATCGTAGTGTAAAATTTTATTGGAGTTTTCCTGATTTTTTAAAATATATTTAATAGCCATTAACTCAAAAAGTAGGTCATTGACCTACTTTTTTGAAAGTGAAAAATAACACTACAATCAAAGGTCTATAACATACAATATATGGGTTTTCATTATCATGAGTGGAATTTTTTTTTCATTCTGAGTAAACGTCATCCTTTAAGTATTCTCCAAGGTTTGAAATACTTAATTTGAACCTCTGATTCCATTTTTTGAAATGCGTCACGGTACGCTGATAAAGGTAGACCTCTGAAGTACGAACTGCTGGTTTAGGCAAGGGACTGCTGGGACTTGTAATTACGACTATATAAGAACTTTAAAAGTTTTGGAGAGAAAAAAAAGTCGCATGGTGCTACATTTAGAGAGTGTGTGGGTGTGGCAAGGCAGTGACCTTCTCCGACTTCAAAAATTGCTTCACATACTCAGATGTATGTGATAGAGCGTTATCATGAAGTAGACGAACATGCCTATTAAATACTTACACATGACAGTTTTTCTTGAGCTTTTTTATCGTTACATCTCGGCAACACCGACCGGTAACACATTTGCCCATTGCCACCGGAATTTGTACGGTATACTATCACATGAGAGAATATTCAATAAGGAATTTTTTTTGTGCTTCTACCGCTGTCAATATCAGTATCAATCTGGCGGAAATCTACCATACTTTCAAAATACGCTTCAAAATAAAATGCACCCGCGATAGCAAAATGCAAACAGAAATCGTGTATCTGCCATCTCTTTCAATTATTTCCATGACGTTTTAGACATATGCCGTGCTTGTTCCATCCATAGGTCGGCCAGATTGTATTGCATCTTTTACGGAATGTGTGCCAGTTAGAAATTTCTTTCTCCACCTACGAACTGTCTCATAAAATACATTAACAGACCAATAAACTTCCCCCATTTCAGTGATCATCTGCATTACCAAATGAAAGAGATTCTGTGGACTTTTACATCAATTCTAATTTCTTCTCTATTTTGACAACAGTGGTCAACGACTGGGCTCTATTGAAATGATTATAAGTTTTAAAAACTTTGCAAAACTGAATGCTTGTAGTTAAATCGTTTGAAAGGTATTGAATACAGCTATTCAAGCGTTTTATCATCCACGAAATAGTGCAAAGCGTTTTCGCGCTGTGCTTTAGTACACATTACATATCAAACAGCCCTCGTAAATTATCTTACTATTCAAAATATAACATTTATGAAGCATTTTCAAAACAAAAATCCATCAAACATTACAAAGATATTTACTAAAAAGTAAATAACATTTTCATATGTGAATTTAACGTAAGTATGATTTTATGTCGAGCAGAAAGTTTTACCTGCAAATGATGACCAGGAAGTGTTTCATGAATAAGTAAAGCCATAAAGCCAATTTTTACGCTGTAAAAATAGAAGGAAATAAGGCCTATTAATATCACAAATAGTTAACCGGTTACTGCTGTTCCAGCTGTCTTTCTATGCATGTTCATCCATGCATTTTCTCTCCAAGCAAACCTGACATAATCAGAATCAAAATAGAATTCTTCTAATTTGCAACAGTTATGCAATGAAGTAAGATTTCATTTTGATTTTAGGACATAACATGTCGTTATTTTGATAGAAGGAAAGAAACACAAGTTTAATGTATGACTTCAAATAGGACAATATTGTGTATTTCGCACACTCACGATTTGTTTGGACGATGAACGTTCACTTGAAACACTCCCGGGCGGGAGCCATCTGGCGGACCTGCTATGTACTGACCGGAAACGCCATCTATAGGGTTTGGCTCTACACTTTTAATACAAAATCACAAAAAGACATAGATAACGATTTAATAATATTTCTAAACCAACAAAGCGTTTCTTTGAAGAAATTAATTTGTTATAGTTAATGTATGAAATGTGCAAATACTTACTCAATAGGCAAATTTGGTAGATCTTTAAAATATGCTGATAACTTTGGTTCAATATCATTCTTAATAGCGTTTTTGTACCACTGAACTATTTCATCCTGATATACGAAACATATTATTATAAATTAGGCAGAAATAATTCGGAAGTTTGTAAATATCGGTATCATGATGTATTTAAGTTAATGTATCAAAGAGATGTATCTTACACCAGTCTGCAAATAAAAAGAAGGGTTACTCCTGATGTTATCAAAAAACGCTTTCACGGATCCCTGATGGTTGAGTTTTGCCATAACCTTAGAAATAATTAAAATATTACTAAAATGAAATTGATACCAAAATACTTAAAGTATTGATAATCATAGATTATTTTTGGTCATCTGATATATAAAAAATATGAAAAGTTGAGATATACTATTTAGAATACGTTGACAATTTTTTTGTTTAACAACATTAAAAGTCAAACATAAACATGATAATAAATAGATTTGATTTTTCAACCTAGGTATTTGATTTATCATTAAGTTGGTGGATTTATGGCGATATTCAGTTGACATTTTTATACCGAAATTTTATTTTTGCAACCATGTCTTTAAGAAAATTGCTTATTTACATCGCTATTTATAAAAAAATCATTTAAATTCAGCTCATTCTAACTGTTAAGAAAACTTACTTTTTTCATTTCCGATGAGATTCTTGCTACTTCCTGTAGGCCTTTGTTGTGGACTTCTTCCGGTGTTATATCCAGTGAAAGATGCCATCGCAGGCATGCTCTATAAAATGCTGCTCCATTATCCCAGCTATTTACTCCTAATCCGGTTCTTAGATGATTGAAGTAAACCTAAGAAGTACCAAGATGTTTCTTTAACTGTTAATCCTTGATGTTTGTCTACATCAGCCAGTAAATCAGTTGATGACATCAATTATCAAACAGGAATGAAAAAATATGAGGAAATGCCATACATTTTCAAGATACCGCTTTAACTCTGATAGTTTCCCGATGATCTTCTCAACAGCTGATTTTGCCCTTTCTCGAATCTCTGTTCTAAAATCAAATCTCATAATATAAAACTATTATTAATTTTTTGTTTTGCATCAGATAACATAGACGTATGACACAATCGCATTCTCGATACAATAGAAAACTTGCTGGAAATAGAAACTTATTAATCCAAACAATTACCTCACCCTACTCTCACCTTACTTTCAAAAAATATACTCAACCGTTAACGTTGTTGAACAATCACAACAAAATGTACCCTAAGCTTGATACTTACTTTTTCAGATTAAGGATAAGCATTAACCTCTTTTAGCGTTGTATTGACCCTTAAAATTTTACACTAAAGAAACCTTTACATTGTAAGAGGATAAATCATCTGAAATACGATAGAGTATAAGGAAAACCTAATATAGAGACGAATGCACTGCTTTAAACAACCACTAATCACAGTTCTTGATATACTGTAATACAGTTTGGTATCTGTCGTATTTTGATATACTATACATTGAAAAATTGCTAACGTGGGAACGCTAAAACAAAAACAAAAATATAACCAATAAAACAATACACAACAATACTAGTTGCTAGTTTTGATACACTACGAGTTATGTGTTTGGGTATTAATCAGTAGTTTGATTTACTTTAAATTGTTAAAAAGCTAGCTTCATAACACTATGCGAAAAAAGAACAATTGTTAAGCTTTTGAAAACGTTTCTTTCAGAAAGAGTAACTTACGTTTGCATGATATCAAATGCATAAACTGTGTTTGTTGAGAGAGAGAGAGAGAGAGAGAGAGAGAGAGAGAGAGAGAGAGTTACTTTTTGGAATCGGTAATAGTCTGCAGTTTTGACAACTGGTCCAGCAATGGCTTGTAATATGGAAAGGTTGTTGTATTGTAGGTAGTCAGTAACTTTTCAATTAGTCCAGGAACTCTGTTCTGTAACATTGTAATTTGTCGTAACCAAATCAGTATGTTTTCAGTTAAGTTATAAAGAATATATCAGAACATTGATAAGTAATTTTGTTTAATTATTATTTTCTGGTCTTTAATTACAATGTATAATACGAATTTCAAAGTGTCCATACACACCACTGATACATTATGATAAGTGCGGCTTTTTTCTATTGATTTATTGAATCTCCCTATTAAATCGTCTATCTGGAAAAAAAAATAACCGGAGAGGAACAGCAACTTCTTTTGTAAAAACGTGAAACAATACAATGATTCCCTAAAAGATTCAATACTGACTTTTATTACTGACCTACTTTTCTATTCTGCGACAGATATTGCATCAATGTAAATTCAGTTTTTAAAAAAATATTAAATATAGTGCATTTCCGCTTCAGGTTTAATCAATAAACATATTACATCTGTTGCAGAATAAAAAAAAACCCTAGTAAACATTTACCTGTGTTGGATGTAATTCTAATCTTCTGATGTAGTTTTCATAGTCACCGATTGTATCAAAAGGTGTTATTTTGGGGAGGTACGTTGGGTCGATTTGTGGACCCTCCAAAAAGTTGACAGGGTTAAGGGCGTTGTAACTAATCGATTAAACAATAAACGTAAAAGATAAGCAATGAAAATTTTTTAAAGACATTTTTAAAGCTGTTTATCAATTTAGAGAGTTTTAATTTTATAGAGCAAATTTTGCTATCGATTCACGTGTGTTCTAACCATTAATGAATTCAACATCACGCTGATTCACTTCAAATTCATGTGAAGATTTTATATTCACTATTCATCAAATTTAAATACACGTATCGAACACGAGGACACAAAAATGCCGAGTTATATTCAAGTGTACTCTTTCCACGTGAACTTCGAGTGAACATCAAGATAAAATGTTCACAAACTGATTTTATGCATAAAAATCAAACCAAATGAATTAAACACAAACATTTCTTTTAAGTTGAAGAAATTGAAAATAATGTTAACTTAGACACGTGTTCAATATCTAAATGTTTTAAAAAGTAAAAATACGTATCATACTTACTCTCTCCAATCATTGCCTTGAACAATCGTTGTCAGTGAATCGTTGAAGATGTCATAATCTATCATCTCTTTGGCATCAAGCTGGTTGTAATTAACTTGCACTTTCAATCGACTTAGTAAACTAAAACATTTGTTCTAAAAATAAAAAAGCAATTCATATTTAGACCAAATAATACTACGAGCACTTTTTGAAACACTTTTTAAAATTTTAAGCAAGTTTCCAGGAAATTTAACTTCTGAAAATTCGTGCATCGACCTTTTCTCATATATAAAACTTTTACAATTCAAGTCTTAAATTCTTTTTCTTAAAAGCAGACTTTCCTTTCATATTATTCCTTTTAACGTACATATTCCTCGTCAAATCCAGAATAAGCATAGTTCTCGACTTGGTCGTTGTGCTTGTAAACACCAATGGTGGTGGAGTATTCCGGAGAGCGCTGAAGTCTCCATTCCCCGTATTCCTTCTGCAGAGCAGCGAGTTCAGAAGACAAACATGAACCTGTGTTGAAAGTAGTATGCTACGTCTCATTGTTTCTGATACCATTGCTAATGACGTACCGAATACTCCAACCTTATATCTTTGTTTTGCATTCATAATACCATTTTTTATGACGGCACTAATAGGCCAACCTAAAAGCTTTGTATAGCATTTGACAAGTTCAAACTTGCGAAGATTTTATTTCCAATTTAACATTCATCATGGAAACCAATTTTTTTAAAAATTCATAACCTAATACAAAAGCTGTGTGATATGAACATCTTGAATTGAGCACTTTATTGTATATATAAAAAAAGAAACGCATATGATTCTAGTAAAAGGGGGTTTAGAGTTTCTTTTCGAAGGTAAACATTGTATGAGAGAGAGAGAAAGAGAGAGAGAGAGAGAGAGAGAGATTTAAATGGACAAAAACGCAGCTCATTTTAACTTTAACATTTTATTTAAAGGAGAAAACAAATGATTATGAAAAACTAGATACCTAGAAACCAAAATACATAAATTTATTAAAACAACAAAACACAAAGAAGAATTCAGACGTGTAACATATAATTATGATTGAACATGGGTTGGCAGCAACACCGCACGAAATGGTTCTCTTGCGAAAACATTATCGGAACTTCTTTCTGAAAGGATTAAAACCTCTACAACAAATCGGTCACAGTCCATTCTACAATCAAAGAAAATGTACTAATGTGCAAAAAACTGCAACAATTCTCCTTTGTTTACATTTATATTCTTACCTTGTCTAATCAGAAACACAAGAACAACCAATGCGCATTTCCACACCGACTCCATTTTTTAGTAGGCACATCTAATTTGACCTTTGCAATAATTGACCGAATTTGTTTCAAATACAGGTAGGAAGGCTAGTAAAACTACTTTACGCTTTATTAAGTATAAAATTGCGAGCACATGCAATAGCAGACGACTCGATAAACAGTGACACTGTTATTTAACACAGATGGGTGCTCTTCCTCTAGACAAATACCGAGGAGAGATGTGAAGCACCGATATGCGAAGGGTTCAAGTATAATGTCAACATATTACTCAGAAAAACATGTCTTAAAAATATATTATATAATGTACTTATTGTAAGTTCTGAAGCACTAAATTTCACAAACAAAAGACTGACTTATATATTTTTTTTAATTTTAATTTAAGATTTGGAATTGATGTATCATTCTTTCACTCTTTAATCATTCTGATGTATCACTCTAATTACATGTGTTCTCAGTTTCATATGACAAACGATGCGAAAAATACTAACAACTATGAGTACTACAAATGTTAAGTCCAATCGAAGCTTTAATTTCTCTAATCTCCGATGTATGCAATGATATATTTGACGTATGCTTCTCTTTCAATGCAATTCAACAATAATTAACATTCTAATGGAAGAATGGGTTGTTTTTTCTCACGAAGTTGTAATATTATTAATTGGAGTGATATGGTTTTAAAATTTATTTGTATTTGAAACGTTTTAGAATTTCACGATCATTTCAGAAAGAGGAGAAGGATCTTTTATCATATCTCAATCTACTGCAAGTTTACATTTTTGTTTTATAATCTTAAATGACTAGTCACATGCAAGTCATGTCCATAAATTAATCGTATAAGTCCAGGGGCGATCCGATTTACATACAAAACAACATGTAGAACCTCATATTTATTGCTTTTTCATCTTTAAACAACAGTTTTGGCCAGTTTTGTGCAGAAACAAGCCAGTTCAAGAAATGTTAAACTTTTTTTTTCTCAAATGTACAAGATGGCCGCACATCCCCCTTAACAGTATATGAGTATTATTTTGTATCGCCATCCGATTAGCGTCTTTTAAAAGGTAAAGAAAGTTTGAGTATCCAGAGCCGCAGGTTTACGAATATAATATATTCTGAGACTGAAGGCCATAACATTTTACAAGTCTTGATAGGAATTGTGTTAAAAGTGTAATTTTTCAATATATGTACCACATGACGATTATACATCAAGACATTTATTCTATTTCCATTTTGCTCTAAACCAAATTTGTTTGTGCGTTTAAAAATTTGCGAACCACTTGTTTGTGCGTTCAAAAATTATTTAGGTATGAAACTATTTACAGTAAATAACTTGTAAATATATTTGCGTTGCGTATAAAAGTTTTTCATGTCAAAGTGATCATTTTTCAATTCATACATGTATAAATAATTTTCTTTAAATGTTTTCAGAACTATGCCATCTGTTTGATTTTCAAGCTGTGAATGACAAAATCAAGTGTTTAAAACGGGAGTGGAAGATGTGCGTTGTTGCATTGAAGAAAGAGTTGATAAGCTTTGTCCGTCCAGATGGTCCAACCAAACACCAATCATTTACTCTTTTTAAGGTGCATTATATACGTTTGATTTTGTCCAATCACAAATTCTCCCACATTATGCTAGGCAAATTGTACTTTACAACCCCGGCGAAAATTTATGTTTTTGGTGCTGAATTATAAGATGAAGATAAAAGAACTGGATTTATAGAATCTAAAAGATTCAAATTGCAGAAGGTATAAAATAGCAATGAAGTATTTTTTTATTCAGTTAGGAGACATCACAAATTATCAGGCTGCTAATGTTTTATATCCCTCAGGCGCAAACGTCTACTAGATTTAACTTTACTTCATCCTTAGATGTTGTGTCTCAGTACTTGGAAGTATGTTATTATATAATGTAATATACATTACATAATTATAACTGTTATAATATTAGATTTGTAGGTTTTATGTTGATGTTTAAGTATGCTTTCTGCATCTAAAATAGGTTGAAACAAAAATAGGTTTGTTCTTGGACATTATATTGCCGGGTCCTGGTTGCACAGTAACATTAGTTTCATACTTCAGATACAAGCTAAGGTATGGATGCATTCTTATTTTCTTAGATATCTTATGAAATTATATCATGCACAAACATAGATTTAATAACAATTAAGAAATATAAAAATAAACTTTGATGAATTTATTTTGTTACCATGGTAATCAAAATAATCAAATATGCCTGATGGACGCTTGATTTGGTCAGATAAAGAAGCTGTAAAGGAGAACAGACTGTGATATTTCAAGGGTTATCGAGCTGTCATCAAAGTCAAACTGAAATGATTTCAGGGAATTCAGTAGTACCAACAATTTATATTTAGTGCAGATACTCCAGTAATGTATATGATTATAACCTGTTTAGAACACTTTCCGCTTTATAAACCATAAAAAGAGGTTAATTTAGATGTGTTAACTTTTCAAACGTAGTAAATATGAGAAATAATTTAGTAACTATCAAAATAATTTATTTCTAGAAATTCGATTTTCTACCCATAAAAGAAATGTTACTCACAAAATAGAAAATTTAACAATCATTTTATATAAAGACGTTATGCGAATAAATATGTTTAGGCAAAAGTCAAAGTGAGAAAAACGATCATAAATAATTTTGACTAGTACAAAAAATGAATCACATCAGGCAATCAAATTGTGTGTTACAAACAAAAATGGATAAAGGAATAAAGGTTCTAGAATACAAAACATGTACCTTGTTAAATCAGCAAATGAATTCGTTATACATCAATTGTTTTCTTTCGATGTGATAGTATGCCCCATAACTAAGATGTCTCAATGGATGATACGTTTAGATTCATCACATTCAAGCTTTACATACAAAGAAAAAAAAACTATCGAAATTGTTTGCATTATAAAGTGCTTTCTACTAAAAATACAGTTCATTGATTTCCCTAACGTACAATATGTATGGTTAATGGTGTGTAAATCTGTTTATAGCTATAGAATAGTCTTATTGGTCATTGTTTAACCATGCTAGAAGTAAATTGTCGCAAAGCATGAAGCAAAGCATGAAACATGCGACAGCTTTAAACAACCCATTGTAGCCAATTAAAACACATAAGACTTGAACAAGAAGCACATCATAAAAGCACCCATTAACAGATCAAGGTGTCTATTGCTCGTAGAGGCTTTGGAAATGCACGGTGCTGCAGTAACAGATGACGCCCTCTTGGTTTCATCAATCCATTGGTTGACGTTTTGCGTTAATATGTTGAGAGGAAGGGCTCCATCTTTAAGAATGATAGAATGAAAATCTCTGATGTCGAACTTTGATCCTGTAAAGATAGAAATAATGTTTTGGTTGAACTTCTAGGCAATGGTGATAGAGATAATGCAGCCGGATCATTAAAAATAAAATAAAAAATAACGGCAATATGCGACTATTTTTTGTGATTTTATTTAGTATAAAAAATTTTTGTTTTTATCTAAAATATTTGGATCTATCTCTTTACTATTAAATAATTTAATAAATTAAATAATTTAAGGCCCAAAATATCATATTTAAAAATCTAAGGCAGATATGATGGGGAATATATGCCGACCATCCAGCCTCCGTAAGAACAATATTGTAGCCTCCTTAAGACCAATATTTGAATAAAAACTATAATATTATATGTAGCTCGATTCGAGCTGTAATTTGATTGAAAAACTAAAAGAAATACTTCTATGATCATTATTTATATGGTCATATATCTCACATACTGATTTAACAAATTTTTAACTGGTACTTAAAAGCAGAATAATTTTCACTATCACCAAATGGTCATTTCTTAAAAGCAATTCATTTGCTAAAACAACACGTCAAAAAAGAATATTTTAAAGACATTTTCCATTCAACTTCTACCAAAAATACTAGAAAAAAAAATTGAAAACTTTTAATGAACAGTTTCGCATAATAAATCCGAGTACCTCAACATATGCTGTGTAAAATGGAACTTCATAAGGAACAGTAAATAGATAGCCAGCCATGTACTTTCTATAGTCAGGTATTTTTACTGTAGATGCAACACTTATCTGCAATTCAAACAAACAAACCAACAATTAGTCTTACCTCAAGATAAGCAGTATAAAATGGGGATAGAAAGGGCGGTTGGTAGTATTTATCATCAAGGTTATGTCTGCGGTATGCGGGGCCAACGTTCGTGGACTGCACACTCCCCTGTGAAAACAACTTATAAAATTAACGAGGCTTGATGGTCGTCATTTTGAAGTCTTTTTCTGCCTCCGACAAATAAGAGTTCTGCATTTGGTGACGACCCAGCTTCCTTATCTGTCTGTGAGATATTAATAGAAACTCAAAGATCTGTTACTCAAATTACATTAACTGTAAAACTCATTCATCGGAAAATAAATGGGACAATCATTGTGCTATCACAAAGATAGAATATATCATACAGTAAAACACGGTTATAGCGGACATGCTTATAATGAATTGACGCTTACAGTGAAGTGAATTTCATTCCCCGTGACTTTATTACGTATTTTAAACTTGACGGATATAACGAATTACGCTTATAACGAAGCAAATTCGTCCGTCCCTGGCACTTCGTTGTAAGCGTGTTTTACTGTATATGTTAATCAAATTTAACCGCTGACTTAATTGTAAACAATAGTTCGTTATCAATTATATTGTAACAGCTAAATTTAATGTAAATGATAGTTTGTAAAATATTTGAAAAGTAATAACTTATTACTTTTATACGATCGTGGCTTATAATCATATTGACTATTACAGCTTACTTCCCTGTAAATAATCTCCTCTAATTTTATTAAATGTAACTGTTACTAGATACGATCTCGTTACGAGTAACGAGTAGGTCTTCCGTTCAAGTTTTTAAACGATACGATTAAAATATTAATGAAATTTTAGAATTCTCCTTCAGCCAATCAATTCCAGATAATGTATACGATTGTCAATATCATTTACAATGCTTAACAAAGTGTTTTGCTTTTTCACATAAAGCACAGTAAAGATTTAGGATTTTAGTTCCTTAAAATCCCTAATTATGTCATCATTCGGTGTGGCAATAAGTTTTACTGAATCTGATATTGCTACGATCAACAACTTTGCATATATAATTCATTACAAAATTTAATCGTTTTTAAGTTATGTGTAAGAGACTTTACAAGTGTCTTGGACCCTAATCTAAGGGGCCAGCCCCTTTTTCTTGAGTTCATTTGAAAGGTCTCACGAATACTAACATTTTTTGTTTTAACCCCTATCTTAAATTGTTGTTCATTTTTGAGACACAAACGATTAAATATTTAAGGGGCCAGCCCTTTTGATCCTTAATAGGGGCATACATTGATGTTTTGAGTAGTGAAATCGATAAGTATCATCAATAAAGACATTTTCTCTTCTACAATGCTTAACAAAATATGTCTCATTCTCTAGATAAATTGTGTCAAAGTTTGAGAAATATGGCCCCTAGAAATCCCTAATTACGTCATAAATGGGTGTATCAATACGTTTTGCAGATATATATTGATACGATCAACAACTTTACTTCTATAATGCATTACAAAATCTTTATCGTTTTTATGTTATTTGTAATGGACTTTACGAGTCGCTTGGCCCAATAAAGCGGCCAGCCCCTTTTTCTTGATTTTGTTGGAAAAAACATTTGATTTTCTACCACTTTTGTTGTATATGTCTTAACAAAATATCAATATCAACTTCGTACCCAATTTTCGCGCCTAGGCGAGCTCCAAGAAATGGCGCCACTGGCGTAAATCAACTACATCGTGCACAACTTCAAACTATAGACTATCTATCCTGAAAATTTCATAGTCATATCTCTGATAGTCTTTGAGTTTATGTCTGCACAAAATTGGTCGTAAAAACTTACAAAATCGGCCGTAAATCGGAACCGGAAATGACGATTTCAAAATTTCAAAAAACTTCTAGAATTATGACCACTGGCAATCATCTGTGAAAAAATGGTCGAAATCTGCCGAATAGTTTTCCATAAATCGCGTGCACAAAATTTGTGGGAAAAAAAAATAATATTAACTAGATACGATCTCGTTACGAGTAACGAGTAGGTCTTCCGTCCAATTTTTTTAAATGATACGATGAATAATCGATACAATTTCAAAATTAACCCCCCTTTTCGGATAATATATAAAAATCCCTTATCACGTAATAAACTGGCGTTGCAATGATTTTTCCAGATAGATAGTGTTACGGTGAACAACTTTGCTTCTATAATGTATTACAAAATCTTTATCGTTTTTAAGTTATTTGTAATAGATTTTACGAGTCTCTTGGCCCCTAATTAAAGGGGCCAGCCCCTTTTATTGAATTCATACAAAAGGTCTCACGAATACTAACATTTTTTGTTCTTACACTCATCTTAAGTTGTTGTTCGTTTTTGAGATACAAATGATTGAATTTTTTAGGGGCAAGCCCTGTAGATCCTTAATGGGGACAAGCATTGGTGTTTTGATTAGTGGAGTAAATTTCAAACATTATTACAAACATTTTTTCTCTACAATGCTTAACAAAATATGTCTCGTTCTCTAGATAAATTGTGTCAAAGTTTGCGAAATCTGGCCCCTAGAAATCCCTAATTACGTCATAAATGGGTGTATCAATGAGTTTTGCAGATAGATATTGATACGATCAACAACTTTGCTTCTATAATGGATTACAAAATCTTTATCTTTTGTTTTTTATTTGTAATAGACTTAACGAGTCTCTTGGCCCCTTAATGAAGGGGCCAGCCCCTTTTTCTTGATTTTGTTGGCAATAACATTTGATTCTCTACCACTTTTGTTATAAATGTCATAACAAAATATCAACTGATAAAGAGATAGAGATACAAACGTATGAAAATTTTGAATAAAAATTCGTACCCAATTTTCGTGCCTAGGCGAGCTCCAAGAAATGGCGCCACTGGCGTAAATCAAATACATTGTGCACAACTTCAAACTATAGACTACCTATCCTGAAAACTTCATAGTCATATCTCTAGTAGTCTCTGAGTTTATGTCTTCACAAAATTGGTCGTAAAAACTTACAAAATCGGCCGTAAATCGGAACCGGAAGTGACAATTTCAAAATTTCAAAAAACTTCTAGAATTATGACCACTGGCAATCATCTGTGAAAAAATGGTCGAAATCTGCCGAATAGTTTTCGATAAATCGCGTGCACAAAATTTGTGGAAAAAAATAATAATAATAACTAGACGCTCGTTGCGAGCAACAAGAGGTCTTCCGTTTGAATACACCTTAAAAAAGACTATAGAGATAGTTGCTCTTTTCTACCAGAGAGAGAGAGAAAGAGAGAGAGAGAGAGAGAGAGAGAGAGAGAGCTCTTAGCTAGGCTAAGCAATTTTTTTTGCTTATTGGAATACAACTTTATATTTAGTATCGACAACAAAAGAAACAAAGCAATAACAATAAGGTCTTCCGTTGGAAACGGAAGACCTTAATAATAATAATAGAGGAAAAGAAACAAAGCAAAAACAATAAGGTCTACCGTTGGAAACGGAAGACCTTAATAATAATAATAAGATGAAGAAGAAGAAGAAGAAGAAGCAGTACGAAAACAATAAGGACTTCTGTTGGAAACGGAAGACCTTAAAAATGAAAAACGTTATAACATATAGCAATCGACATACTTATGTTTTAACATTATTTGGATATGTGAAGACATAAGCGACATGAGGTAGTGGCAAAAAGCGTCTGGTTGACTTGAATAATTTCCAAACAGTATTTGTTATCTAGACGATAATTAATAAAAGTGAGGTACAGTACTCATGATATTAACTCAATAGCTAAAACAACCCAGGACAATTACATTGCATGACTTATTTGGGCTAATTAGCAGAGCAGACTGACACTTGCTAATTAGTTGTCATCTGGCATGAGTAAACTTAAAAATACATGATACACAAAATGACACACCATGACATATCGATGTTATCATAACTTTATATTCAATTTATTACAATTGTTTCGCAGGACAAAATTATTGATGAGTACAAGAAAATCGTATTTGAAAGAATCAACCCAAAGTTACCGGAGTTTTTTGAGAACATACCAAATGTACCTGTAGAGTAAGCTATAAGTGAATACATGTATTATTATCATTATTATCCAATAAATAGAAACAATATTGTCCCACCTTAAAATTTATTAGCAGTATAAATACTCCCCAAACAAATTGTATAATGTAACTATTATTTGCAAACTTTAAAAATAATTTTATCGGCATTTTTTTTTAAGAATAAGGAAGATGAGTTATGATGGACCAGGAAGAGGTTACTCTTCTGCAACAGAGGAATATCCAGGAGTTTTCTCCATCAATCTTTTCCGACCTTTAGAAAAGTAAATGTTTTTAAAATATATACCGAGACTATTGATAAATATTTTTGATGTATTGACGGTTTATAAGTATATCATTACATTTTTATGTAATTTCATTTATAGTCCCTTTTTTGACTTTATGGCACTGAGTCTGCATGAGGCAAATCCAGGTCATCATTTACAGGTAACCAGTTTTAATTTATTCAAAATTTCAAATTAAAACCGTTACATATCTGTTTTCGTCTTTTCAGTAAAACGTTTGATGGCTTAATTTTGCCCTTTAAAAAAGTGTTTGAAAAAAGATTCCATGATACTCAATAACCCATGATGAGATCTCAATCAAATTCTAAGGCACAAATATATCAGCATTTAACCAATTTTTGCTTCTATTCTGTGACGAAGGTGTTATAATAAACAAAATAACCAGAATGTTTTTCTACAGCATAGTTACGCTATGCTGGCAGATCTCCCAGACTACAGACGACACACACCTTTGTCCTTTTATGACGTTCCTGTGTGGTTTCCATGGTACTCTGCTTACTCTGAGGTAAAGATAAATCTAAAAATAAACCCTGCACAAAAACAAGCGTATGCAATCTAAATTGAAAGGACGTCATGCCTCGTATACTTTATATCAATATTTATATCAAAAGAAATATATGGCCATGGCAATTTTTTTAGACTATTCTATTCTAGAAGAAAAGCATTGTTTAAGATATAGAAGAATAATCAAATTTTAGAGCTAAACTGTATTGAGATTTTTTTTTTTACAAAACAAGGTTGTTTAGATTTAAAAAATGTATTCAAGGATATGCATGTAAGGTAGAATGTTCATTTGTTGACCACATAGTCTCCTTTAGATACTAGATACTGTAAGTCATTTTAATTTCACGGTGTTAAAATTTCACGATTTCTCAAAAAGTACCAATCGCGATGGTTTTAATTTCACGCTCGAAGAAAACCAGTTAATCAAAGTATAAGCATTAACACGTTTTAAAAACTTATGTTAGTATTTACGATGGGTTTAATTACGCGGGAAATTGATTAATCACGAACATAGTGAAATTAAAACCATCGTGATTATTTGCCAATCTACAGTATATCATCAAATTTGTTTTTAAGGGATGGGCACTATATTATGAGTATCTTTGAGTAGAAATGGGACTATACAAGGACGATTATGAGTTGTAAGTTGGTTGTTACATTTATACGCGGGGGTGTTAAGGAAGCATATGGGCAATTTAGCGTCTGATTTAGACTGTTATATCAAAAATCGTGAGATTAAATAACTGTTTTGAATCAGTGGCCCCTTTCACAAAAAATCTTACGATTAATTTTTATCGTAAGTGAAAACTTAAGTTTTTGTTCATTTTCACAAAACATCTTATGCTATTCTTACATCTAAAATTTGTCGTAACTTTACGATAGCACACACCCTCTCGTAAGTATTTCAAAACTGTAAATAATTATCGTTTTATGTAAAATGTACAAGGAAAACAGCTAAATTAAATGTTTTGAGCCACGTTATACTGTTATTTGCAATATATAGCAGTTATTGTTGAAAAAAAATTACAAATAAATTCTCCAAAAAATTTTACGGCAAATTTTTCTCGTAAGAATTTCCTACGTCACACTTAACACACATTTTAATTGTGACGTCATATTTTGATTTCTACTACATCACATTGATTTCAGTCGGTGTAAGTGGTATATAATTTCAGTTTTGCGTCCTTTTTATGAGAATGTTGATTTATTTATATGTTTTTCCTGTTTTATAAGAATTATTAAGTGAATTCAAATCGTTGCTAGGGAAAGGATAACTCGTAAGTAAATTCTTAAGTGAAACCCGTTACGAATGCGTTCGTGAAAAGCACTTAAGATTTCTCGTAAGAGATTCTTAAGTTGAAATCTTACGCAAAACCTTAAGATTTTTTGTGAAAAGGGCTACTGGTCTATAAATGTAAGAACCAACTTACAACTCATAATCGTCCTTGTATAGTCCCATTTCTACTCCAAGATACTCATAATATAGTGCCCATCCCTTAAAAAAAATTTGATGATATATCTAAGTATCTAAAGGAGACTATGTGGTCAACAAATGAACATTCTGCCTTACATGCATATCATGGAATACATTTTTTAAATCTAAACAACCTTGTTTTGTAAAAAAAAAATCTCAATACATTTTAGCTCCAAAATTTGATTATTCTTCTATATCTTTAAACAATGCCTTTCTTCTAGAATAGAATAGTCTAAAAAATTACCATGGCCATATATTTATTTTGATATAAATATTGATATAAAGTATACGAGGCATGACGTCCTTTCAAGTTAGTTTGCATACGCTTGTTTTTGTGCAGGGTTTATCTTTAGATTTATCTTTACCTCAGAGTAAGCAGAGTACCATAGAAACCACACAGGAACGTCATAAAATTTATTAGCAGTATAAATACCCCCCAAACAAATTGTATAATGTAACTATTATTTGCAAACTTTAAAAATAATTTTATCGGCATTTTTTTTTAATAAGGAAGATGAGTTATGATGGACCAGGAGGAGGTTACTCTTCTGCAACAGAGGAATATCCAGGAGTTTTCTCCATCAATCTTTTCCGACCTTTAGAAAAGTAAATGTTTTTAAAATATTTACCGAGACTATTGATAAATATTTTTGATGTATTGACGGTTTATAAGTATATCATTACATTATGTAATTTCATTTATAGTTCCTTTTTTGACTTAAGGCACTGAGTCTGCATGAGGCAAATACAAAAGTACCGTCAACGCGGATCCCGTATTTAACCGCGGTTTATTTTTTAATGATTTTAAACATTTCCGACTACAAAAATGTTTTTAATCCATATCAGTTTGTAGCTCGTTTTACGGCGGTCTCTCGATGCTCAAGACAATTAACCTAGTCCGTGACAGGCACATGCTACACGGAGAACGTTCACCTACGGTCAACGGCATGATATGAAAATTTTACTCAACCCTAAAAATACTGCCCCCTCCACCTCTTCAACTTTTTAATGACTGTCAAAGTACATGTAAATTGTATTTGACTTTAGTCCCAATTGTTTTACACAAAGGTGTGAAACCATCGCATTGACGGGAAATCACTCTACGCTTGAACGCACAGAATACACCGGTACATAATGAGACAGGTGGATAATCCGTGTAACGAGTGACCATCAGGAATTCTACCTGTTTTTTCAAACAATTTTACTAACAGTAATAACAATAAATAGTTATTCATTTTACTGCGGTCTGTTAAACTGTTAAACGTGTTTAAGATGCACCCCCTCCGCAAAAAAACCTAAAACCTTCAATGTAAACTGAACGATAGGAGAGAGAGAGAGAGAGAGAGAGAGAGAGAGAGAGAGAGACTGTCGATACTCAAGACAATTAACCTAGTCCGTGACAAGCACACGCTACACAGTGTAGGTATACCATACGATCAACGGCAAAATATGAACACTTTACTTTACTCTTAAAATATAAACAGATTTTGATATCATTTTATGTGTGTTGAATATGAAGCTACTACACTTATGTCGTATCAGTTGCGAATTATAACGTTTTTCGTACCTCCCCCCTTTCCAACCAAAGTTAACTGTATTTGGCATTAGTCCCAGTTGTTTTACACAAAGGTGTGAAACCATCTCACTAACAGGAAATCACTCTGCGCTTGAACGCACAGAATACACGGGTATGAGGCAGGTGGATAATCATTGCAACAAGTGAACACCAGGCATTCTACCCGTACATCAAACAATTTAACTAACAGTAACAATAAATAATTGTTTCATTTCACTTCTTAAACTGTAAAACTTTTTTAACATGTTTTTCTTCCGCAGAGAGAGAGAGAGAGAGAGAGAGAGAGAAAGTTTTCACTTTAAATAACGTTGTATACGAACTAAACATCACAAACATAGTGTCAAGCAATAAATTAAACATCATAAACAGTGTTAGATACTTTATTGTTAGACATACTTCTTTTCTTTTTTTCTCTTTTTTTTTTTACCTGAAAACTAATAGAACGAAACTGTTTTCCTTTATCAAGGAAGCAGCACGTGGTGCAGCTCGCGGGCAGATTTGATTGACAGGTGAAGCACGTGGTCTCAGACTGAAACTGCATGTTGGATTCAATCAAATTGTATACTGTCCCTATTCTTTTATGAATACTAAACTTAGGAATATTTAATATTAGGCCCTAGTATATTTCAAATGAATGCAGTGGCGTCGGAAGCAAATGGAAAGTGGGGGGGGGGGGGCTAAAGCACATTACCCCTCTCTCTCTCTCTCTCTCTCTCTCTCTCTCTCTCTCTCTCTCTCTCTCTCACACATTAAGATCGTAGATAAAATCAAGATTTGCGACACTCATAATAATCATGAAGCCTCCTCTATAAGATAGGTAATGGGTGGGGTTGTACAGTTAGACGAAGCCGTACGCAATTTGGAGATTTTCTTTTGTCTTGAATAGGTGTGAAAACCCCTAGGGCATGTCGTTTTCTACCCTGGGTTTGTTAATCACTATACACAGGAAATGATCGCGACTTATAATTAATACACAATAAAGGAAATTTGTAAAAAAAATAGTTTGCATTTGAATTTTTTAAGAGTAATTTGAGATGTATGCATTTAATAACATGTACAATTTCCCATGTTGTTTGTGATGTAACTACCTCATTCCATTTCTTGTACAGAATAACACCTTAAATAATCAAGTTAAAGACAGCAGTGATATAACAAGCATATCAGGTTAGAATAAGAGAACAACACTAATTATTTTAATATTATCAATCTAACTCTGATGTTAACCTGAAAAATATCCTCGCGACCTTAAATTGCCATAAACTGCTTTACGAATATTCTTACTGTATATAGAAAGTAACTGTTTTCCAGATCGTGTATTATATCACTTGTACAGAAAACCTTGCCCATGAACAAGTTGATTAAGAACATAAAATACACACAAAATACAAATATAATCAATACATGTAAATGTGTACTTATTGTTTTCTATAATACGATTGCAAACTGGTTGAAAGTTTGTTGAAACTCGATCGCACGGACATATATAGATCGGCAAAAGCATTTCATCAATTCAATTTACCCGGTATGCAGTTTACGTAGATTAAATAGAAAAGTTTCAATACTTCTTCACAATTTAATAAGACTGAATAAAAAAAAGAAAAGAAATTATTAATAATCCGACTGCCAAGCATACTTATCAATTTTTGAATAGGCTATGTCAATTTGAATGGATTGTAAAAATACATCGTCAAGTATTTAAATGAAGAAGCATTAATGAATGATTTTAAACACACTCTATAAATTTAATATTTTAAAAATATATATCGTATGTTATTCTAGATAGTTCCATTTAATAAAATGATATATACATGTCAATTATTTTTTAGTCGAGGGAGATAACTCGCGTTTCAGTTCGATACTTTTGTTCACCTGTAATTTATCGTCAAGACCGCGGCGGTGTTAATTTGATAGACAACTCTACCGCGGGGGTACGCGGTTTTACCTGAGACACCTGTTCTAAACCGCGTTGCAATTTGGACCGCGGGGGTGCGCGGAAAATACGGGATCCGCGTTGACGGTACGGTACATTATACAATTTGTTTGGGGAGTATTTATACTGCTAATAAATTTTAAGGTGGGACAATATTGTTTCTATTTATTTGATAATAATGATAATAATACATGTATTCACTTATACCTTACTCTACAGGTACATTTGGTATGTCCTTAAAAAACTCCGGTAACTTTGGGTTGATTCTTTCAAATACGATTTTCTTGTACTCATCAATGTCCTGCGAAACAATTGTAATAGATTGAATATAAAGTTATGATAACATCGATATGTCATGGTGTGTCATTTTGTGTATCATGTATTTTAAAGTTTACTCATGCCAGATGACAACTAATTAGCAAGGGTCAGTCTGCTCTGCTAATTAGCCCAAATAAGTCATGCAATATAATTGTCCTGGGTTGTTTTAGCTTTTGAGTTAATATCATGAGTACTGTACATCACTTTTATTAATTATCGTCTAGATAACAAATACTGTTTGGAAATTATTCAAGTCAACCAGACGCTTTTTGCCACTACCTCATGTTGCTTATGTCTTCACATATCCAAATAATGTTAAAACATAAGTATGTCCATTGCTATATGTTATAACGTTTTTCATTTTTAAGGTCTTCCGTTTCCAACAGAAGTCCTTATTATTTTCGTACTGTTTCTTCTTCTTCTTCTTCTTATTATTATTATTATTAAGGTCTTCCGTTTCCAACGGTAGACCTTATTGTTTTTGTTTTGTTTCTTTTCCTCTATTATTATGGTCTTCCGTTTTCAACGGAAGACCTTATTGTTTTTGCTTTGTTTCTTTTCCTCTATTATTATTATTAAGGTCTTCCGTTTCCAACGGTAGACCTTATTGTTATTGCTTTGTTTCTTTAATTTCCTCAATTATTATTATTATTTTTTTTTCTGTAACGTTTTCTCAATAACGCTTAGGCCGATTTTCATGAATGTTTCGGATCTTACTCTAGACAAATTTTGTATGAAAATTGTCGATTATTTTTTTATTGATCGTCACTTCCGTTCCCGAAATATTAAGAATTTTATGTTTTTGCTTGTGGCTCATTTTTCTAAAAAATTATAAAAGATGGAACTTTCAAATTTTCAGGGATGGTAGAGAGTCGTCTGCCGCAGTGTCCTTCGCATATCCGAACGTCCGCCGTCACTTCCGGTCGTCATCGGAAGGAAGCAAAAATTAGTCATTTTTCAACTTTTTTTATTTGAATTTATTTTATGTTATACGCTTTCAAAACTTCAGAATATGAAATCCGTTTTAAAATCGATCCACGCATTCTCGAGATTTTAGGCTCCAAAGTCTTGAAGCGAGAGTCCGCGTAGCTCAGTCGTTAGAGTGATGGACTTGTGCCCAGGCGACCCGGGTTCAGTCCCCGAGTGTCGAACGTTTTTTTCTTTCTTAATTGTGGTTTGTTTTACGATTTTATCTTGAAAATGATGGTTTAAAATGTTTTCCGTTTAAATCTTATCATAAATCAAAATAATATCGGGGTTTTTTTTCAGTACAAATATAGAGTCTGGTTAGAAATACCGTCTTTTTTTATCAGCAGCTATCTATATTCAGACGCTCGTAGCATCGCCGGCATCAAAGTCATGCTGCCAAAGCACCCCTGTAATACGACCGCATTAGAGCTCGCCGGGTCGCTTTGTCGGCATCAAAGAAATGCCGCCATCTCAATGACTGTGTGCACACAACAATTAGCGACTGTAGGTAGGAAACAACCGTTCTCCTAACAATATGCTTCTGTTTCAATTATTATACATGACTTTAAACTGAGGGTTGTTTAATGTTTCTCCACATACGTTGATACAGGCATGCATGTATACATGCGTTTATTGACAAATGTTTTTTTAACAGATTATATACATGTATGAATTGTACATTTACTTCTCTCTCTCTCTCTCTCTCTCTCTCTCTCTCTCTCTCTCTCTCTCTCTCTCTCTCTCTCTCTCTCTCTCTCTCAGTCAATTCATGAGCAGTGAATGTCTGAACTCCGCCTCTACGATGACATGTGGGGATAACGAACTGTGTTCAAACTCAAAATTACAAAGAAAAAAATACAAAACACCATCAGAGTAAACACGGATCTAAACAATTCGTTGAAACTTTTCTGCAGTTGTAGCCTTGCTTGTGCGTAGTTCTCTAACCTATTTTGGATTCAAGGGTCAACCCAAAAAGATGTCGATACTTAATATAAAGTTGTATTCCAATAAGCAAAAAAAATTGCTTAGCCTAGCTAAGAGCTCTCTCTCTCTCTCTCTCTCTCTCTCTCTCTCTCTCTCTCTCTCTCTCTCTCTCTCTCTCTCTCTCTTTTCACATACTATTGAAAAAAGTCATTCTAAACATAAGAATAATTTTAAATGTTAGTACATGTATAAATATGAAAAATATTTGTTTTTCGACCCGCGGTTAGCTATTTTATCTATTTGTAATGCAGTTGCATCGTTGGAACCTGATTCACTGTTGTTGCGGCAGAATGTCTTTGATGCCGGCGAAGTGACCGAGGATCGAAATACGTCACAATACGGATTTTACAATATTGGTTTGACTTTTACATAGCGTTTTAGATATCCGGTGTTGGTTTTGCTCAATGTTAAAGAGTATTTAGAAATGGTAAAAAAGAACAACTATCTCTATAGTCTTTTTTAAGGTGTATTCAAACGGAAGACCTCTTGTTGCTTGCAACGAGCGTCTAGTTATTATTATTATTTTTTTCCACAAATTTTGTGCACGTCTAGTTATTAAGGTCTTCCGTTTCCAACGGAAGACCTTATTGTTATTGCTTTGTTTCTTTTCCCCTATTATTATTTTTTTTCTTTAACGTTTTCTCAAAAAAGCTTCAGCCGATTTTGATGAATGTTTCAGATCTTATTCAGCACAAAATTTGAAAGAAATTGGTCGTTTAATTTTTTGGTCGTCACTTCCGGTCCCGAGATATTAAAGATTTTATGTTTTTGGTTTTTTACGATTTTTCTCCAAAAGTTTTTAAGAACTTTCAAATTTTCAGGGATGGTAGAGAGTCTTTAGCCACAGTGTCTCTCGCATATCCGAACGTCCGCCGTCACTTCCGGTCGATTTCTAGGGGCCAGATTTCTCAAACTTTGACACAATTTATCTAGAGAACGAGACATATTTTGTTAAGCATTGTAGAAGAGAAAATGTCTTTATTGATGATACTAATCGATTTCACTACTCAAAACATCAATGTATGTCCCCATTAAGGATCAAAAGGGCTGGCCCCTTAAATATTTAATCGTGTGTGTCTCAAAAATGAACAACAATTTAAGATAGGGGTTAAAACAAAAAATGTTAGTATTCGTGAGACCATTCAAATGAACTCAAGAAAAAGGGGCTGGTCCCTTAGATTAGGGTCCAAGACACTTGTAAAGTCTCTTACACATAACTTAAAAACGATCATGATTTTGTAATGAATTATATATGCAAAGTCGTTGATCGTAGCAATATCAGATTCAGTAAAACTTATTGCCACACCGATTGATGACATAATTAGGGATTTTAAGGAACTAAAATCCTAAATCTTTACTGTGCTTTATGTGAAAAAGCAAAACACTTTGTTAAGCATTGTAAATGATATTGACAATCGTATACATTATCTGGAATTGATTGGCTGAAGGAGAATTCTGAAATTTCATTAATATTTTAATCGTATCGTTTAAAAACTTGAACGGAAGACCTACTCGTTACTCGTAACGAGATCGTATCTAGTTAACAGTTACAATGTTGCCCAATACAATATAAAAACAGGTGTATGCTTAATATTTAAAGTGATGCTCGGTTGCGTGAAATTGAATCGCTTCAATCAGTTTAGTGAAATTTATACCAATTAAGCCTCAGCTCTACTCTTATCTCTGGGCACTGAATCTAGACCTCACGAAATGTTTCTGATCTCTTCTTTAGTCACAAAGCTATTGTTCGATTTTTTTTGTTTGATTGGTTTTTGTTTGTTTTGGTTTTGGTTTTTTTTTTGCTTGCCTTAAATTGAAATAAATCAAATATTTTTTTTTACACGAATTTCATGTTAAAAAGGATTCTAGATAGATTTTGTTTTATTACAGTTGGACTAGGGATATAGCAATAGAATTCATGTTGAATTACACAGCGTACAGTGAAGGGGAAATAACTACCGAGGTTGACAGATACTTAACATGGCCAGGCCAAGCATGCGGATACAAGATTGGCGAACTAAAATTAAAGGAACTACGGGCAAAGGCGCAAAAAGATTTGGGTAATATGAATCGATTGGTCTTTTTCAATTTTCAATTCTGGCAATCTCTGAAACGTTTATTTTGTGCATAAAATACGAAAGTTCATTGGAAAGAATTCTGAAAGAAATATACGCTTATGTTGTTAAAGTCGAATCAGTTTTAATTGACAAATTACAAAACTAATCTATTGTAAGCAAAGAAACGATGGACTTCGTCTTAACTTTTCACAGCTAAGCAAGCAATATACTAAATAAAATCACAAAAAAATAGTTGCATATTGCCTTTATTTTTTTTTATTTTTAATGATCCGGCTGCATTACCTCTACATTGCCTAGATGTTCCACCAAAACATTATTGTTACCTTTACAGGATCAAAGTTCGACATCAGAGATTTTCATTCTATCATTCTTAAAGATGGAGCCCTTCCTCTCAACATATTAACGCAAAACGTCAACCAATGGATTGATGAAACCAAGAGGGCGTCATCTGTTACTGCAGCACCGTGCATTTCCAAAGCTTCTACGAGCAATAGACACCTTGGTCTGTTAATGGGTGCTTTTATGATGTGCTTCTTGTTCAAGTCTTATGTGTTTTAATTGGCTACAATAGGTTGTTTAAAGCTGTCGCATGTTTCATGCTTTGCTTCATGCTTTGCGGCAATTTACTTCTAGCATTGTTAAACAATGACCATTAAGACTATTCTATAGCTATAAACAGATTTACACATAATTAACCATACATATTGTACGTTAGGGAAATTAATGAACTGTAGTTTTAGTAGAAAGCACTTTATAATGCAAACAATTTCGATAGTTTTTTTTCTTTGTTTGCAAAGCTTGAAGGTGATGAATCCAAACGTATCATCCATTGAGACATCTTAGTTATGGGGCATAATATCACATCGAAAGAACACAATTGATGTATAACGAATTCATTTGTTGATTTAACAAGGTACATATTTTGTATTCTAGAACCTTTATTCCTTTATCCATTTTTGTTTGTAACACACAATTTGATTGCATAATGTGATTCTTTTTTGTACTAGTCAAAATTTATGATCGTTTTTCTCACTTTGACTTTTGCCTAAACATATTTATTCGCATAACGTCTTTATATAAAATGATGTTAAATTTTCTATTTCGTGAGTAACATTTCTTTTATGGGTAGAAAATCGAATTTCTAGAAATAAATTTGATAGTTACTAAATTATTTCTCATACTTACTACGTTTGAAAAGACAACATATCTAAATTAACCTCTTTTTTTTTTGGTTTATAAAGCGGAAAGTGTTCTAAACAGGTTATAATCATATACATTACTGGAGTATCTGCACTAAATATGATTTGTTGGTACTGCTGAATTCCCTGGAATCCTTTCAGTTTGACTTTGATGACAGCACGATAACCCTTGAAATATCACAGTCTGTTCTCCTATACAGCTTCTTTATCTGACCAAACCAAGCGTCCACCAGGCATCTTTGATTACTTTGATTACCTTGGTAACAAAATAAATTCATCAAAGTATATTTTTATATTTCTTAATTGTTATTAAATCTATGTTTGTGCATGATAATAAGATATCTAAGAAAATAAGAATGCATCCATACCTTAGCTTGTATCTGAAGTATGAAACTAATGTTACTGTGCAACCAGGACCCGCCAACATTGATGTCCAAGGACAAATCTATTTTTGTTTCAACCTATTTTAGATGCAGAAAGCATACTCAACCTACAAATCTAATATTATAACCGTTATAATTATGTAATGTATATAATCTTATATAATAACATACTTCCAAGTACTGAGACACAACATGTGAAGATGAAGTAAAGTTAAATCTAGTAGACGTTTGCACCTCAGGGATATACAACATTAGCAGCCTGATGATTTGTGATGTATCCTAAGTCAATGAAAAAATACTTCATTGCTATTTTATACCTTTGCAATTAAAATTTTTTAGATTCTATTAATCCAGTTGTTTTATCTTCATCTTATAATTCAGCAACAAAAATATAAATTTTCGCCGGGGTTGTAAAGTACAATTTGCCTAGCATAATGTGAGAGAATTTTTTGAGTGAACAAAATAAAACGTATATAATGCACCTTAAAAAGAGTAAATGATTGGTGTTTGGTTGGACCATCTGGACGGACAAAGCTTAAATTATCAACTCTTCCTTCAATGCAACAACGCACATCTTCCACTCCCGTTTTATACACTTGATTTTGTCATTCACTGCTTGAAAATCAAACAGATGGTATAGTTCTGAAAACAGTTGAAGAAAATTATTTATACATGTATGAATTGAAAAATGATCACTTTGGCATGACAAACTTGAAATTCAAACTTTTATACGCAACGCAATTATATTTACAAGTTATTTACTGTAAATAGTTTCATACCTAAATAATTTTTGAACGCACAAACAAGTGGTTCACAAATTTTTAAACGCACAAACAAATTTGGTTTAGAGCAAAATGGAAATAGAATACATGTCTTTATGTATAATCGTCATGTGGTACATATATTAAAAAATTACACTTTTAACACAATTCCTATCAAGACTTGTAAAATGTTATGGCCTTCAGTCTCAGAATATATTATATTCGTAAACCTGCGGCTCTGGATACTCAAACTTTCTTTACCTTTTAAAAGACGCTAATCGGATGGCGATACAAAATAACACTCATATACTGTTAAGGTGGATGTGCGGCCATCTTGTACATTTGAGGAAAAAAAGTTTAACATTTCTTGAACTGGCTTGTTTCTGCACAAAACTGGCCAAAACTGTTGTTTAAAGATGAAAAAGCAATAAATATTAGGTTCTACATGTTGTTTTGTATGTAAACCGGATCACCCCTGGACTTATACGATTAATTCATGGACATGACTTGCATGTGACTAGTCATTTAAGATTATAAAACAAAAATGTAAACTTACAGTAGATTGAGATATGATAAAAGATCCTTCTCCTCTTTCTGAAATGATCGTGAAATTCTAAAACGTTTCAAATACTTCTTCGTGTTTAAATTTTAAAACCGTATCACTCCAATAAATAATATTACAACTTCGTGAGAAAAAAATAATCCACTCTTCCATTAGAATGTTAATTATTGTTGAATTGCATTGAAAGAGAAGCATACGTCAAATATATCATTGCATACATCGGAGATTAGAGAATATAAAGCTTCGATTGGACTTAACATTTGTAATACTCATAGTTGCTAGTATTTTTCGCATCGTTTGTCATATGAAACTGGGAACACTTATGTAATTTGAGTGATACATAAGAATGATGAAAGAATGATACATCAATTCCAAATCTTAAATTAAAATTTAAAAAAAAATATATAAGTCAGTCTTTTGTTTGTGAAATTTAGTGCTTCAGAACTTACAATAAGTACATTATATAATATATTTTTAAGACATGTTTTTCTGAGTAATATGTTGACATTATACTTGAACCCTTCGGATATATGTGCTCCACATCTCTCCTCGGTATTTGTCTAGAGGAAGAGCACCCATCTGTGTTAAATAACAGTGTCACTGTTTATCGAGTCGTCTGCTATATGCATGTGCTCGCAATATTAAACTTAATAAAGCGTGCAGTAGTTTTACTAGCCTTCCTACCTGTATTTGAAACAAATGCTGTCAATTATTGATGCAGAATGACATACTAACGTGATAAAAGGACAAATTAGATCTGCCTACTAAAAATGAAGTCAGGGTGGAAATGCGCATTGGTTGTTCTTGTGTTTCTGATTAGACAAGGTAAGAATATAAATGTAAACAAAGGAGAATTGTTGCAGATTTTTGCACATTAGAACATTTTCTTTGATTATACAATGGAAGTGACCGATTTGTTGTAGAGGTTTTAATCCTTTCAGAAAGAAGTTTCGATAATGTTTTTGCAAGAGAATCATTACGTGCGGTGTTGCTGTTAACCCATGTTCAATCATAATTATATGTTACACGTCTGATTTCTTCTTTGTGTTTTGTTGTTTTAATAAATTTATGTATTTTTGGTTTTTAGGTTTCTATCTTTTCATAATCATATATTTTCTTCTTTAAATAAAATGTTAAAGTCAAAATGAGCTGCGTTTTTGTCCATTTAAATCTCTCTCTCTCTCTCTCTCTCTCTCTCTCTCTCTCTCTCTCTCTCTCTCTCTCTCTCTCTCTCATACAATGTTTACTTTCGAAAAGAAATTCTAAACCCCTTTTAACTAGAATCGTATGCGTTTCTTTTTTTATATACAATAAAGTGCTCAATTCAAGATGTATTTTTGTATCATGATATGAATTAAAAAAAAAATGTTTTCCATGATGAATGTTAAATTGGAAATAAAATCTTCGCTAGTTTGAACTCGTCAAATGCTAAACAAAGCTTTTAGGTTGGCCTTTTAGTGCCGTCATTAAAAAATGGTATCATGAATGCAAAACAAAGGTATAAGGTTGAAGTATTCGGTGCGTCATTAGCAATGGTATCAGGAACAATGAGACGTAGCATACTACTTTCATCACAGGTTCATGTTTGTCTTCTGAACTCGCTGCTCTGCAGAAGGAATATGGGGAATGGAGATTTCAGCGATCTCCGGAATACTCCACCACCATTGGTGTTTACAAGCACAACGACCAAGTCGAGAACTATGCTTATTCTGGATTTGACGAGGAATATGTACGTTAAAAGGAATAATATGAAAGTAAAGTCTGCTTTTAAGAAAAAGAATTTAAGACTTGAATTGTAAAAGTTTTATATATGAGAAAAGGTCGATGCACGAATTTTCAGAAGTTAAATTTCCTGGAAACTTGCTTAAAATTTTAAAAAGTGTTACAAAAAGTGCTCTCATTTAAGCAATACATTTATATCATTAGGAGTAGTTAGTATTATTTGGTCTAAATATGAATTGCTTTTTTATTTTTAGAACAAATGTTTTAGTTTACTAAGTCGATTGAAAGTGCAAGTTGATTACAACCAGCTTGATGCCAAAGAGATGATAGATTATGACATCTTCAACGATTCACTGACAACGATTGTTCAAGGCAATGGTTGGAGAGAGTAAGTATGATACGTATTTTTACTTTTTAAAACATTTAGATATTGAACACGTGTCTACGTTAACATGCTTTTCAATTCTTCAACTTAAAGGGACTTGGACACGATTTGAGCTCAATTTTTTCAAAATTTATTTTTTCATGTTTAATGTCTAGAATGGTCAATATGGATGTTTTTAATGCTCTGTCAAAATTTGAAAGTCAAATAGCGAGTTACAAGAGAGTTACAGATGTTAACATTCTTTGTTTTGTAAACAAAGCTCGAGTCCTGTTATTGTTTACATATGTCTTGAATTGGTAAAAGTTTCAATCTAATGTTGCATTTTGTTGTTGATAAACTTATTTATGAACACATTTAATAAGTTTATCTTGTTTCCACAAGTTATTTTGTCAAAGAAATGGTTATTTCTTTACTTTACGATATTTGTAAACAAATATAAGACTCGAGCTTTGTTTACATAACAACGACTTCTTTCCTATCTATCTCGCTTGTAACACGTCTTCTAACATTCAAATTTTGGTAAATCATTCAAAATACACAAGTAAAACTATTTAATACATAAAAATCAAAAATAAAATTTTCATTTGAAATCGTGTCCAAGTCCCTTTAATTAAAAGAAATGTTTGTGTTTAATTCATTTAGTTTGATTTTTATGCATAAAATCAGTTTGTGAACATTTTATCTTGATGTTCACACGAAGTTCACGTGGAAAGAGTACACTTGAATATAACTCGACATTTTTGTGTCCTCGTGTTCGATACGTGTATTTAAATTTGATGAATAGTGAATATAAAATCTTCACATAAATTTGAAGTGAATCGGCGTGACGTTGAATTCATTAATGGTTAGAACACACGTGAATCCATAGCAAAATTTGCTCTATAAAATTAAAACTCTCTAAAATGATAAACAGCTTTAAAAATGTCTAAAAATAATTCATTGCTTATCTTTTACGTTTATTGTTTAATCGATTAGTTACAACGCCCTTAACCCTGTCAACTTTTTGGAGGGTCCACAAATCGACCCAACGTACCTCCCCAAAACAACACCTTTTGATACAATCGGTGACTATGAAAACTACATCAGAAGATTAGAACTACATCCCACACAGGTAAATGTTTACTAGGGTTTTGTTTTTTTTTATTCTGCAACAGATGTAATATGTTTATTGATTAAACCTGAAGCGGAAATGCACTATATTTAATATTTTTTTAAACTGAATTTACATTGTTGCAATATCTGTCGCAGAATAGAAAAGTAGGTCAGTAATAAAAGTCAGTATTATCATTGTATTGTTTCACGTTTTTACAAAAGAAGTTGCTGTTCCTCTCTGGTTATTTTTTTTCAGATAGACGATATAATAGGGAGATTCAATAAATCAATAGAAAAAGGCCGCACTTATCATAATGTATCAGTGGTGTGTGCTTTGAAATTCGTATTAAACATTGTAATTAAAGACCAGAAAATAATAATTAAAAAAAATTACTTATCAATGTTCTGATATATTCTTTATAACTTAGCTGAAAACATACTGATTTGGTTACGACAAATTACGCTGTTACAGAACAGAGTTCCTGGACAAATTGAAAAGTTACTGACTACCTACAATACAACAACCTTTCCATATTACAAGCCATTGCTGGACCAGTTGTCAAAACTGCAGACTATTACCGATTCCAAAAAGTAACTCACTCTCTCTCTCTCTCTCTCTCTCTCTCTCTCTCTCTCTCTCTCTCTCTCTCTCTCTCTCTGAACAAAACACAGTTTATGCATTTGATATCATGCAAACGTAAGTTACTCTTTCTGAAGGAAACGTTTTCAAAAGCTTAAAAATTGTTCTTTTTTCGCATAGTGTTATGAAGCTAGCTTTTTAACAATTTAAACTAAATCAAACTACTGATTAATACCAAAACACATAACTCGTAGTGTATCAAAACTAGCAACTAGTATTGTTGTGTATTGTTTTATTGCTTATATTTTTTTTATTTTAGCGTTCACACGTTAGCAATTTTTCAATGTATAGTAAATCAAAATACGGAAGATACCAAACTGTATTACAGTATATCAAGAACTGTGATTAGTGGTTGTTAAAAGCAGTGTATTCGTCTCTATATTAGGTTTTCCTTATACTCTATCGTATTTCAGATGATTTATCCTCTTACAATGTAAAGGTTCCTTTAGTGTCAATTTTTAAGGGTCAATACAACGCTAAAAGAGGTTAATGCTTATCCTTAATCTGAAAAAGTAAGCATCAAGTATGGAACGCCTCAACTGCCTTATGTGAATAAACTTCATTATATGATTATACTTTAACATTATGTGATGGTACTTTAACATTACGTGATGGTACTTCAACATTACGTGATGGTACTTTAACATTACGTGATGGTACTTTAACATTAAGTGATGGTACTTCAACATTACGTGATGGTACTTCAACATTACGTGATGGTACTTCAACATTACGTGATGATACTTCGACATTACGTGATGGTACTTTAACATTACGTGATGGTACTTTAACATTCTTCATTATATGATGCTACTTTACTAAAAATAGGGAAGCGTCGCCTCGGGATCGAAATATATGTACGCTAAAACTGTAGACACCTGGATGCCTATAAAGTTTTTTTAACACTGGGCTGATTCTCTGTTTCAACGATTGATCAGATAGGACTAAGGTCCACTGAGACTAGTTTAGATCAACAAATACTACTGTTTGATTGAGTGTTGCCTTACACTTTTAAAAGGGTCATTTTAAATTTTAAAGAATGGCTGCTTGGTGAGACCATTTGGGCTCCCCATCAACGCATGAAAATCAGGGGGTACGAAAAGTCCCCCAGGGGATTTTTGGTTCAAAAATGTGCATTCAGAACCCAATCATTTGGTCAGAGCGGACTGCTAAAAATTTTAATAGCACCTAAACAAAGAATTCTGTCATTTATGTTAGATTGGACTTATGGGGATTGACGGGCTCTCCCTGTGTAGGAGTGGGCAATGTAACATGCACGTAGCATCCGCCGCCCCCCCCCCCCACTGCTGTTGAATCTGATTTTAACAGTAACTGTACTGTTGAATAAATCAGTGCTTACACAGGCACGTAGCATCGTTTTTGAAAGAAAGGGGGAGGGCGGACTCATCCTAAAAATCTTGACAAGCAAAAAAAAAAAAAAAAAAGAAAAAAGACAACTTCCCAAAATCATGAAAATCCTAAGGATCCTAAGGGGGAGGCTGATGCTACGTGCCTGTTACATTGCCCACTCCTACACAGGGAGAGCCCGTCAATCCCCATAAGTCCAATCTCTAACATAAATTACAGAAGTCTTTGTTTAGGTGCTATTAAAATTTTTAGCAGTCCACTCTGACCAAGCGCCAAATGATTGGGTTCACATTTTTGGACCAAAAATCCCCTGGTGGACTTTTTGTACCCCCTGATTTTTATGCGCTGATGGGGAGCCCAAATGGTCTCACCAAGCAGCCATTCTTTAAAATTTAAAATGACCCTTTTAAAAGTTTAAGGCAACACTTAATCAAACAAAAGTATTTGTTGATCTAAACTAGTCTCAGTGGACCTTAGTCCTATCTGATCAATTTCTGAAACAGAGAATCAGCCCAGTGTTAAAATTTTTTTTACAGGCATCCACGTGTTTAGAGATTTGGCGTACATATATTTCGATCCCGATGCGACGCTTCCCTATCTTTAGAACCACCGCGTAGTAAAGTAGCATCATATAATGAAAAATGTTAAAGTACCATCACATAATGTTAAAGTACCATCACATAAATAAATGTTAAAGTACCATCACATAATGTTAAAGTACCATCACGTAATGTCGAAGTATCATCACGTAATGTTAAAGTACCATCACGTAATGTTAAAGTACCATCACGTAATGTTCAAGTACCATCATGTAATGTTAAAGTACCATCACGTAATGTCGAAGTATCATCACGTAATGTTAAAGTACCATCACGTAATGTTAAAGTACCATCACATAATGAAGTTTTTTCACATAAGGCAGTTGAGGCGTTCCATAATCAAGCTTAGGGTACATTTTGTTGTGATTGTTATTAAAGTTCAACTACGTTAACGGTTGACTATATTTTTTAAAAGTAAGGTGAGAGTAAGGTGAGAGAATTCTTTGGATAAACAAGGTTTAAAGTTTCTGTTTTCCCCAAGTTTACTCTTGTTTCGAGAATGCGATTGTGTCATACGTCTACGTGTGTTATCTGGTGCAAACTAAGGTAAAAATCAATGATATTTTAATATCATAAAATTTGATTTTAGAACAGAGTTTCAAGAAAGGGCAAAATCAGCTGTTGAGAAAATCATCGGGAAACTATCGGAGTTAAAGCGGTATCTTGAAAATGTATGGCATTTTCTTATATTTTTCATCCGTGTTTGATGATTGATGTCATCAACTGATTTACTGTCATGGTATTTTTTCTGATGTAGACAAAACATCAAGGATTAACAGTTAAAGAAACATCTTGATACTTCTTAGGTTTACTTCAATCATCTAAGAACCGGATTAGGAGTAAATAGCTGGGATAATGGAGCAGCATTTTACAGAGCCTGTCTGCGATGGCATCTTTCACTGGATATAACACCGGAAGAAGTCCACAACAAAGGCCTACAGGAAGTAGAAAGAATCTCATCGAAAATGAAAAAAGTAAGTTGTCTTAACAGTTAGAATGAGCTGAATTTAAATGATTTTTTTTTTTATAAATAGCGATGTAAATAAGCAATTTTCTTAAAGACATGGTTGCAAAAATAAAATTTCGGTATAAAAATATCAACTGAATATTGCCATAAATCCACCAACTTAATGATTAATCAAATACCTAGGTTGAAAAATCAAATCTATTCATTACCATGTTCATGTTTGACTTTAAATGTTGTTAAACAAAAAAATTGTCAACGTATTCCAAATAGTGTATCTCAACTGTTCATATTTTTTATAGATCAGATGACCAAAAATAATCTATGATTATCAATACTTTAAGTATTTTGGTATCAATTTCATTTTAGTAATATTTTAATTATTTCTAAGGTTACGGCAAAACTCAATCATCAGGGATCCGTGAAAGCGTTTTTTGATAACATCAGGAGTAACCCTTCTTTTTATTTGCAGACTGGTGTAAGATACATCTCTTTGATACATTAACTTAAATACATCATGATACCTATATTTACAAACTTCCGAATTATTTCTGCCTAATTTATAATAATATGTTTCGTATATCAGGATGAAATAGTTCAGTGGTACAAAAACGCTATTAAGAATGATATTGAACCAAAGTTATCAGCATATTTTAAAGATCTACCAAATTTGCCTATTGAGTAAGTATTTGCACATTTCATACATTAACTATAACAAATTAATTTCTTGAAAGAAACGCTTTGTTGGTTTAGAAATATTATTAAATCGTTATCTATGTCTTTTTGTGATTTTGTATTAAAAGTGTGGAGCCAAACCCTATAGATGGCGTTTCCGGTCAGTACATAGGAGGTCCGCCAGATGGCTCCCGCCCGGGAGTGTTTCAAGTGAACGTTCATCGTCCAAACAAATCGTGAGTTCGCGAAATACACAATATTGTCCTATTCGATGTCATACATTAAACTTGTGTTTCTTTCTTTCTATCAAAATAACGACATGTTATGTCCTAAAATCAAAATCAAATCTTACTTCATTGCATAACTGTTGCAAATTAGAAGAATTATGTTTTGATTCTGATTATGTCAGGTTTGTTTGAAGAGAAAATGCATGGATGAACATGCATGGAAAGACAGCTGAAACAGCAGTAACCGGTTAACTATTTGTGATATTAATAGGCTTTATTTCCTTCTATTTTTTACAGCGTAAAAATTGACTTTATGGCTTTACTTATTCATGAAACACTTCCTGGTCATCATTTGCAGGTAAAACATTCTGCTTGACATAAAATCATACTTACGTTAAATTCACATATGAAAATGTTGTTTACTTTTTAGTAAATATCCTTGTAATGTCTGATGGATTTTTGTTTTGAAAATGCTTCAAAAATGTTTATATTTTGAATGGTAAGATAATTTACGAGGGCTGTTTGATATGTGGTGTGTACTAAAGCACAGCGCGAAAACGCTTTGCACTATTTCGTGGATGATAAAACTCTTGAATAGCTGTATTCAATACCTTTCAAAGGATTTAACTACAAGCATTCAGTTTTGCAAAGTTTTTAAAACTTATAAACATTTCAATAGAGCCCAGTCGTTGACCGCTGTTGTCAAAATAGAGAAGAAATTAGAATTGATGTAAAAGTCCACAGAATCTCTGTCATTTGGTAATGCAAATGATCACTGAAATGGGGGAAGTTTATGGGTCTGTTAATGTATTTTATGAGACAGTTCGTAGGTGGAGAAAGAAATTTCTAACTGGCACACATTCCGTCAAAGATGCAATAAAATCTGCCCGACCTATGGATGGAACAAGCACGGCATATGTCTAAAAAGTCATGGAAATAATTGAAAGAGATGGCAGATACACGATTTGTGTTTGCATTTTGCTATCGCGGGTGCATTTTATTTTGAAGCGTATTTTGAAAGTATTGAAGATTTCCGCCAGATTGATACTGAATATTGACAGCGGTAGAAGCACAAAAAAAAATTCCTCATTGAATATTCTCTCATGTGATAGTATAGCCGTACAAATTCCGGTGGCAATGGGCAAATGTGTTACCGGTCGGTGTTGCCGAGATGTAACGATAAAAAATATCAAGAAAAACTGTCATGTGTAAGTATTTAATAGGCATGTTCGTCTACTTTATGATAACGCTCTATCACATACATCTGAGTATGTGAAGCAATTTTTGAAGTCGGAGAAGATCACTGCCTTGCCTAAACCATCAGTTCGTACTTCAGAGGTCTACCTTTATCAGCGTACCGAGACGCATTTCAAAAAATGGAATCAGAGGTTCAAATTAAGTATTTCAAACCTCGGAGAATACTTCAAGGATGACGTTTACTCAGAATGAAAAAAAAATCCACTCATGATAATGAAAACCCATCTATTGTATGTTATAGACCTTTGATTGTAGTGTTATTTTTCACTTTCAAAAAAGTAGGTCAATGACCTACTTTTTGAGTTAATGGCTATTGAATATATTTTAAAAAATCAGGAAAAATCCAATAAAATTTTACACTACGATTGAGAATTTCTTAATTGTGAAAATATTAGAAATAATTAAACACTTTAAAAAATGAAATACAGTTTATGAATGATAGTGGCACTAAATAGATATAAAGTATTAAAATTTCAGCAACAATTTTTAAAAATATTCCTGTCCGAATTTCCTCTATCAGTTTTTTAATCCCTACCCATTTTTGATCAAATTTTACAAAAAATTGAATGATGATAACACAAAAACATTTATACATGTAGTATTAAACTACTTATATTGACCTTATTCTGTTGGCATAAAATTTATATGAGGTCAATGATCAGAATTTTGAGATATGGTGTCTTTTATCGTTTTTAAGCATTTTTCAATATTTTTGCAATTCGTGCCATACGATAATTTTACTGATTAAGTGAGGTAAACCCAACAGAAAATATGCAAAATCATAAAGACTAAAATATAAAATCTTAACTTTTAATATTAGAGTACTGCCAAAAATGTTTGAGCGAAAAACAAAATCTGCAAAATTTAGTCCGAATTTCCTCTGTGTGGCTAAAAGTCAATTTTTGTTTGAGCCTAATTCCATAATAAAGCAGAAAAATCGAATGTTATGTCAATACTAATTCATTTCATAAATACTTTTTGTGTTTAGAACAAATTTTACTCATGACTTTGAACTTTATAACAATCCGAATTTGAGACCTCAAACCCTGAGTAAACGACACCCTTAAAGTAATATAATGTTCATTTCACTATTTGAATTGAATGCTTTTGAGATATCGTACAATACACATTACATATCAAACAACTTTCATATATAGAAGACGAAAGAAAACTACGGAATAACTTGATTTCAAGAGGTTGGAAACACTAGATTATAAAAAATATAAAATATAAAAATATCAAATTTGCACATTTCTTGTTAGGGAAGCATACAGCTAACTGCAAAGATTCCGGGATATCGTAGATATTTCCTCGATGATAAATATTTTCGGCCACCATTTCTGCCTCCATTTTACACTGCCTATGATGAGGTAAGGCTTATTTGAATTGTCTAACATTTCAGATTAGTGTCGCGTCGACTGTCAAAAATCCCGATTTTAGAAAATACATGACCGGGCATTTCTTCAGTGTTCCTATGGAAGCTGCGTTTTATTCGTCGTATGTGGAGGTAATCAGCATGTCCCAATAACATAAACTGTATATGGCATTTCTTTAACCCAATATTCTCTCTAAAAAAAATCAACTTCAATACCTTTATCCTTATAACAAAATAATCTAATAGATACATTGAAAGCCTTTAGATCACTTTGATTATTTACAAAATAACTCTCTAGTGCAAGGCACCATACTTGGTATAAAAAGTGTATATAATTAATTTCCTTTGTTATCCAGTCTTATTTTATTCATTGATTACCCCGTTATAATCAATCGTCACTTATCGTTATTCCATTAAACTGTATCTTAGTATATTAAGTATATATGTACGCTTTGCAAATGATCGCTTGAACACTATCGAGTAATCACTATATTTTCTTGAAATATATTTAAGTATAATAAGTAAGTGTGTTTTGTAACCATGCACTTCAATTATTTTAAAATTGATCCATGCATTCTCGAGATTTTAATTCGGGCTTCAAATTCCTGAAGCGAGAGTTCTCGTGGCTAATTTATTAGAGTGGTGGACTTGTAATAACAGATAAAAAAAAAAGTGATGGACTTGTGCCCAGGCGACCCGGATTCAATTCCCGAGTGCCGAGTGATGTTTTGCTTTATGATTTTATCTTTAAAATGATAGATTTTATTAATTTTTGAATGGTTTTATCAAACAATCCAAAAATTAGCGTGTTTTTTTTCCAAAATAAATATATGTCTTTTGAAATGCTGAGAGAAAGAGAGAAAGAGAGAGAGAGAGAGAGTGAAGAAATGATAGTCTAGAAAAGAACAACTGTTCCGAAAGCCTTTTTAAGATGCATTCAAACGGAAGAATTCGCGTTGCTCGCAACGAGATTGCGTCTAGTATTCATTCTATATTCTTGAAATAATATCAACTGAAAATATTTTCTTAAAGATTTAATCATCAAAGTTTTTTTTCTAATAGACTATTTATGTATTATACTTTGCACGAACTATTCACACATCAATACTTTGTTGAACAAAAACATCATGCTATGCTAAAACGTATTTAAATATACATATTATTATTAGGAAAGGTAGAAGAACTGTGCACCTTTAAATACAAATTAGCAAGCAAGTGAAACTTTGCCCTAAGGAGAATCAAAATAAGTGATAGCAACTTATTTCATATAATTTTTTATAATATATATATATATATATATATATATATATATATATATATATATATATATATATATATATATATATATATACACACATGTATATTCGTATATGTAACATTAGGTAGGTATAGTAGGTATAGTAGGTATAGTAGGTATGTTTCATTATGTTACTTTAGTTTTCTTTAATATAATTTTACTAGCAAAACTTGATTAAATTATGCATCGTAACAATTTATTAACGGTTAATATATATATATATATATATATATATATATATATATATATATATATATATATATATATATATATATATATATATATATATATGAATTTTCGATTATTAATTCGGACATCAATTTTAATTAGCCTAATTAACTCGATCAGGCGTGAAGTTGACAGTCGATTGATTACTCCAGAGCGATCGGCCACATTGGCAAAACCTTATCAACATTGTTCATCAAAACTGTATAAAATGTAGTTATTATTTTTTATAGGTTCTTTAGTAGTGTTAGTTGTAGTGCTAGATTTTGTTTTCTTTGTTTTTACCTATGTAATCCTTTTTGTTTCTCTTATGTCCTGAAGAAGGGACTGGTTGTCCCGAAAATTTGACAATTTCAATTGTTCGTGTCGTTAGCCATTTTCAGTGCTTTATATATTCATTTTACTGGCTTAGTATCTATACATTAGATCCGACACTTTAAAGATCCCTAGTGTTGTTGATTTTATTTAGTGCTTTTTTTATACACACATGTATATATATATAAAGTAACATAATCAAACGGTATGTTTCATTATGTTACTTTAGTTTTCTTTAATATAATTTTACTAGCAAAACTTGATTAAATTATGCATCGTAACAATTTATTAACGGTTAATATATATATATATATATATATATATATATATATATATATATATATATATATATATATATATATATATATATATATATATATATATAAAGTAACATAATCAAACGGTAAGTTTCATTACGCTACTTTAGGTTTTTTTTAAATATTAATTCAATAGCAGAACTTGATTAAATTATACATCGTAACAATTTAACATAATCAAAGGGTATGTTTCATTATGTTACTTTAGTTTTTTCAAATATTAATTTACTAGCAGAACTTGATTAAATTATACAATCATCGAAACAATTTAACATAATCAAACGTAATTTTTCATTATGTTACTTTAGTTTTTTTTATATTCATTTACTAGCAGAACTTGATTAAATTATACATCGTATCAATTTATTATATATATATGATTATCATAAAGTTTTATATGTTCTTTATATATATAAATATGCTTTATATATATCTAGTATATCATTCACTATGGGCAGGTATATGTCAATTTGAGAGTTATTGCAATGTTTGTGCTTATTATATATGTATATATCTATGCAATGTGAATCGTTCCGATCTCCTCAAATTGTCGTTTAACTGTATTCCACCTGTATCTCAAACGACTGTGTAGTGCGCGGCCAGCGCGCTAGGTTCCGTTCCTAATCGAAAGCAAGGTTTTTTGTCTTGCCTAGATGGCCGAGTGGTTAGCGCGGTGGTCGCTCACTGCTAGGAGAATGGGTTCCAGAGGTCTCGGTCGGCCTTCAACTCAACATTTAGGTATATCGACGACGTATCATCAATTAATAATTGTTATTTCCATACTTACGTCGACTCGATATATCCCAGGGAACTTGAAATAAAAGATACCACAGAGTCAGCGTCATCTGTTTCATATTTGGATATTTTACTGGAAATTGACATTGATGGTAACCTAACAACAAAACTTTATGATAAACGAGATGACTTCAATTTTTCTATAGTCAACTTTCCCTACTGATGTAGCAATATACCTTCATCACCTGCATATGGTGTTTTTGTCTCTCAGTTAATTCGATACGCAAGGGCATGCTCTTCGTATGAACAGTTTCTAAGACGAGGCAAGCTACTGACAAACATGTTGATAAAACAAAACTATCAACAGTCTCGTTTAAAGTCATCTTTTCGTAAGTTCTATGGTCGATACAACGACCTTGTCAGCAAATACAATCTTCCACTGAGTAGCATGCTGACTGACGTTTTTCATACTAATTGTTAGACCATAATTAATTACCTAATTGTCTACGGACTTTTGCGGTTTTTATTTTCCCGATTACGACAAAGAGCACACGGCGGGTGTGACCGGTCAGCAGAGGATGCTCACTCCTCCATGGCACCTGATCCTACCTCTATCTTGGAGGTCCGTGTTGCTCTGCTTTGAATTTTTATTTCGATTTATGGATTTTTGAGATGGTTGACGGTTTGTTATTGTCATTTTTTTCATCGTAACAATTTATTAACGGTTAATAGATATTTGAAGCAAATATAATAAAAAAATAATTTTTTTTATTAATTGGGTCAAATTAACGTTCTTTAGCTAATGCTCTGATTTAGAATGACTTCCCTGGCTTTATAAATTCGTTCATCTTTGAATTTACTTTTAAAAAGAAAATGGTATTTTATGTACAAATGAAAAGCCTCAGTTCTAGAAATAAGAAAGCCTAATTAATAATGACTTATGAACTAAAATCAAATATTTACTTCTATCTCATCATCAGTATAGCATTCAACACAAAATTGAAATATCTTTTTCATCGTATTGCAAATCATACCAGCACCATGTATGGTACGGATGCGTAATAGTGGCAAATAGACATTTTAAAGAGGTTTGCTTTCCGAACTTTAATATGTAAAATTTACAACCTAATCTGTAAAATTAACTCTTTATTTGTTTATTTTTACTTAATGTGTAAAAGTCACCTTTAATCTGTGAAAGTAACTCTTTAATCTCTAAGTCTTACACTTAGATAGGTACATTATACAATTTAATGTGTAAAATAAACACCTTAATCTGTTAATCTTATACTTTTATCTGTAAAATTTACACACAAATCTGTAAAATTTACTCTTAAGGATGACGTTTACTCAGAATGAAAAAAAATTTCACTGATGATAATGAAAACCCATCTATTGTATGTTATAGACCTTTGATTGTAGTGTTATTTTTCACTTTCAAAAAAGTAGGTCAATGACCTACTTTTTGAGTTAATGGCTAATGAATATATTTTTAAAAAATCAAGAAAAATCCATAAAAATTTTACACTACGATTGAGAATTTCTTAATTGTGAAAATATTAGAAATAATTAAACACTTTAAAAAATGAAATACAGTTTATAAATGGTAGTGGCACTAACTAGATATAAAGCATTAAAATGTCAGCACCAATTTTTAAAAATATTCCAGTCCGAATTTCCTCTATCAGTTTTTAAATCCCTACCCATTTTTGATTAAACTTTACAAAAAATTGAATGATGATAACACAAAAACATTTATAGTATTAAGCTACTTATATTGACCTTATTCTGTTGGCATAAAATTTATATAAGGTCAATGATCAAAATTTCGAGATATGGTGTCTTTTATCGTTTCTAAGCATTTTTCAATATTTTTGCAATTCGTGCCATACGATAATTTTACTGATTAAGTGAGGTAAACCCAACAGAAAATATACAAAATTATAAAGACTAAAATATAAAATCTTAACTTTTAATATTGAGTACTGCCAAAAATGTTTGAGCGGAAAACAAAATCTGCAAAATTAAGTCCGAATTTCCTCTGTTTGGCTAAAAGTCAATTTTTATTTGAGCCTAATTCCATAATATAGTTGAAAAATCGAATGTTATGTCAATAATAATTCATTTCATAAATATTTTTTGTGTTTAGAACAAATTTTACTCATGACTTTGAACTTTATAACAATCCGAATTTGAGAACTCAAACCCTGAGTAAACGACACCCTTAAATGTAGACAATTCACATTTTAATGTGTAGAGTTTACACTTTAATCTCTAAATTTTACTATTGAATTTCTAGTTTTTAACACATTTAAGTGTGAACAAATTAAAATAGTGTCAATGAGGCACTAAAACGCTTTCATAATATGGTAAGCATATAGAAAGGTGTGTTCATTCCTCTTTATATTTTTCAGGGTTGGGCATTATATGCAGAGTATTTAGGAGAAGAGATGAAACTGTACAAGACTGATTATGATTTGTGAGAACAATAAACATTTCGTAAACATATTTTACCACATTGTTAAATTTTACATCAGCGTATAAATCATTTATTAGTTCTTGAGAACAATTATTTTTTTCCAGAATGGGAAGATATGGATCTGAAATATTCCGAGCCTGTCGTTTAGTGGTTGATACTGGCTTGCATCACTATAAGTATGATTCGGATAAAGCTTAACTAAATTGATAATTTGTGAAGTTTTAAAAACCAGATATTTCTACATTATATTTTGTTATTATACTTTAACATGTCGGATAAAATTAAAAGAAAAAGTGGGGTTTTTTTTGTTTAAATTTAGCTGGACAAGAGAACAGGCTATAGAATATATGCTGAACTATACAGCATATAGTGAGGAAGATATTGCCATCGAAATTGACCGGTATGTAACATGGCCGGGCCAAGCGTGTGCATACAAGATCGGTGAACTAAAAATTAAAGAACTGCGTAAAAAGGCTGAGAATGAATTTGGTAATTTTTTTTAATCACTAGAGCTCTATGATGATTGTCAGTTATGTTGGATATCAATGTTATTTTCATATTCTTATTTCAGCAAAAAAATACATGTGTCTGTATCTTAATTTATCAACTAAAATTGAATTGCATTTAAATCAACATAAACATTGACGGTTAAAATAAAATTATGTACAGAAATGATAGTACTTAATTTGATTTTTTTTTCTCTTTAAGGTTCAAAATTTGATATCAGAGAATTCCATGCTTCTATTCTAAAAGTCGGACCCCTCCCGCTAAACATCCTTGAAAAGAATGTGGACCAATGGATAATGGAAACAAAGAATAAGGCAGCAGAGTCATCTACAAAGTGCACATCTAATGATGCAAATACATATACCAGCTGGATAGGTCTTACTGTCAGCACATTAATTTTATTTTTGCAACAAACCTAATACTTGACCATTTCAAGTAGAGAAGAAATTAAATGTTACCCCCTAATTCATATCTTTAGTCGTTTCTTTTCACATTATTATAATTTTTCTTTTTGTATTGGTGATTTACCAAAAACATTTTTTGTTAATTCTTATCTACATTATTAATTAATCTTCTTGTATATAATGTTATTTACTATGTACCTCACTCAAAGTGATATAAATCTTACATTATTTTATTAAAACATGTATTGTGCCTATATCTTTGTTGCCTTACCTTATTTACGATTTTTTTTGTATAATTTCAAACAAGAACTCCTTGTTGTATTAATCTGTTATATCAATCATCGTCTTTTCATAGTAAATAGTGTTTAATAATTTACTTTTAAAAAATATTTTAGTTTTTTTCTAGTCTGAATTTTCTTTTGTAGAATGATTTTATTAGTGAAATTCCATATATGAAAACCAGCTACGCTGGGTTTAAATAAAATGTTATAGGTATTCCATTTCAGTTTTTTTTTTTTGCCTTTTAACGATAAAAACATTTCTTGTATTAGTGTTTGTATTTATGAGTTTTTTGTTAATCTTAAAAATCAACATAGTTCAGCCAATGCCATTATTAACGAATTGTATAACTGTCTATAAAAAATACTCAAACTATAGCAACTTTATGTCCTTTTTCAAATTCTAATAGAATACCACATCATAAATGTATGCTATATTTTTTTTCGAAATTTCCATGCCATTTTTCACTTCATTAAAATTTATAAAATTTGATGCTACACATGTATATTAATGTTTGACTACAATACGTTTTAACGAAATGGTTCAAGATGTGAATCAACTTTGGTTGGAGAAATTGCGCCTCCTTTATATCAGCAAATAATTTTACATCTAGAATTAGAGGATGGTTAATAATGATTTGATGTTAATTTTCCAATTTAAAATCATTTTCAAAACAATATTAAAATCGATATTGAAATGAAAAACCAGAACTTGGAAACAAATGAAGACACAAATTGCATTGTACAAAATTCCAAAACCATCAATAAACCAAATGGAATGTTTTCATTTTACGTACTTCAACTTCAAATAAACCTACTTCACGGCTGTGTTTGCAGCTAGATGACTGATGCGTGTGGTGCTAGAAAAAAATTATCATTCTTGACATCAACCTTCATGAATGCATGCAGACTGTTATATGCAATGTGCTATGTATTGTTTCTTTTATAAACAAAGGAAAATACTAAATTGCCAGTGTAATTTTTAGCCCTCTAAGAGTTTAGCAAGGTTAAGAAAACATTTTCTAATGCACATTGAGACTGTCTCTGATTGTAAAAATAATGACGTTATCAAGCAATACATGAGCTTTATGTTTTGTCATTGACATTATGTTCTTTTATAGGCCAGACGAAAATGAGATTTGAGTTTAGTATTAATATATTTTAGAATCCAAACGCTACTCAGATCACCCTATGCAAACTTCAAATGAACATTCGTGTTTAATTTACAGCTGAATGACAGCGTGTGGTGCTAGATCATGTTAATCATTCTTGACATCAGTCTTCGTGCATTCTATTTGTTCATTGACATTTAAAAACAATGGAAAATGCTTAGAAAGTTTGCCAGTGTGGTTTTGTAGCACTTATAATTTGGCACATGGTAAGAGGAAAAAAATAAATGTTCAGTATGTGCCTCTCTTTGATTGAAAGAGCTGTCTTTAGCAAGCAAACTTATGAAATTTTATTTAGTCATTATCTAAAAGCGAATATGTGTAACTCGTGTATTGATTTCAGTGTTCTAAAAAGGTAATATCCATTTGTTCTGCAAAATTCAGTTTGTACATATGTTCAGATAACGTTATAAAAATTGCTATTCGTATTTTTAAGAATCATTTGCATTTTTTCATGCTAAATTATATAATCTAAATTACGTATTAAAATATAACCAAAAATCTATTATGTACACTAATGAATGTTTCGATTTCATGAATGTTAAATGAGCTTACACATGTTTTTGTTTTGGATTTTTTATTAGAAAAAAATTCCTTTGAATTGATGTTGCCAGGATTCAGAAATAATGTATGTCTATGAGAAGAGAAAATATTATTGTGTGTGTGATGGGTACATGAGAAAAAAGTTTGCGGAATGGTTAGCAGTACAATCAGGAATTCTAGGCTGTCTCTTTGATAGCTATGATACAAAAACCACAATAAACGCAACGTATACATTTCATATTACGGCTACTCCATAAACATTTACAATCAACAGATGCATTTTAATTTTAGAAAATCAAAATAAAAGAATATGCAGATATGGTAACAGGCAGGTTTTAATTAAAGGTCACAAGTTCATAAATACATACCAACAGCAAGATCAATCTTCGCGTTATATTTATTTTCAAATTTTCGTGATGATAACATTAATATATAATACACAAAGATATAATATATCGCTTTCGACAGAATCTAGAAGAAATAGACTTGTTTAAAGTTATAAGTTGATTGTTGCTCCTTAGATATCATCCCTTAAGTATAACAAATAGGAAAAGAAGTGAGACAATCTGCCATTTATAACTTCCAGTTACGAGAGAACCCCCAGATAGAATAGGTCTTGCTTTTACTTCCTCGATCCATTCGTTTACTAACATTTCTAAAACGGACATTGGCACAGCACCGTTCGTAAGAATCAGTGAATGAAAATCTCGAATGTCGAAACCCGTACCTACAAGAAAAAGAAATGCATAATATATTGTAGTTTTACCATGATGCTTAATAAAATAAAATCATGTCATACAGACCGCCGACAAGATATTATAAAATGTACAGTATATTAAATATGAATAGTAAATATGGAATTAGCACCCTCAGAGGTTACCTAATTCTGTTTCTGCCTTTTTCCGCAGATCCTTCATCTTGATTTCTCCAATTTTATATGCGCAAGCCTGACCTGGCCACGTGATATACCTGTTAACTTCTATTTCCGTAGCCTCAAAGGAGTACGCAGTGTAATTTAGCATATAGTCAATTGCTCTCTGCTTATCCCAACTGAAAAGAAAAGAGAAGCCCAACATTTAATTTATTTCATATAGAAACTTTTTAAAGAAACTTTTTAGAAACTAATTTCTCAATCTTAGAAACAAATCACACTTACTTATAGAAATGTAATCCCGTGTCAACCACAAGTCTACAGGCTCGAAGTATCTCTGCGCTATAGCGACCCATTCTAAAGAAAGGCATATTAAATAAGTGGAAAATTTTAATCAAGCAGCTGTTTAAAATATAACAGAGTATTACAATGTTCCTGGTCTATAAATGTAACAACCAACTTACAACTCATAATCGTCCTTGTATAGTCCCATTTCTACTCCAAGATACTCAGAATATAGTGCCCATCCCTTAAAAAAACCATTTGATGATATATCTAGTATCTAAAGGAGACTATGTGGTCAACAAATGAACATTCTACCTTACATGCATATCTTTGAATACATTTTTTAAATCTAAACAACCTTGTTTTGTAAAAAAAAATCTCAATACATTTTAGCTCTCAAATTTGATTATTCTTCTATAATTTTAAACAATGCTTTTCTTCTAGAATATAATAGTCTTAAAATGGCCATGGCCATATATTTCTTTTGATATAAATATTGATATAAAGTATACGAGGCATGACGCCCTTTCAAGTTAATTTGCATACGCTTGTTTTTGTGCAGAGTTTATCTTTAGATATCTTTAGATTTATCTTTACCTCAGAGTAAGCAGAGTACCATGGAAACCACACAGGAACGTCATAAAATGACAAAGGTGTGTGTCGTCTGTAGTCTGGGAGATCTGCCAGCATAGCGTAACTGTGCTGTAGAAAAACATTCTGGTTATTTTGTTTATTATAACACCTTCGTCACAGAATACAAGCAAACATTGGTTAAATGCTGATAGATTTGTGCCTCAGAATTTGATTGAGATCTCATCATGGGTTATTGAATATCATGAAATCTTTTTTCAAACACTTTTTTAAAGGGCAAAATTAAGCCATCAAACGTTTTACTTAAAAGACGAAAACATATATTTAACAGTTTTAATTAGAAATTTTGAATAAATTAAAACTGGTTACCTGTAAATGATGACCTGGATTTGCCTCATGCAGACTCAGTGCCATAAAATCAAAAAAGGGACTATAAATGAAATTACATAAAAATGTAATGATATACTTATAAACCGCCAATACATCAAAAATATTTATCAATAGTCTCGGTAAATATTTTAAAAACATTTACTTTTCTAAAGGTCGGAAAAGATTGATGGAGAAAACTCCTGGATATTCCTCTGTTGCAGAAGAGTAACCTCCTCCTGGTCCATCATAACTCATCTTCCTTATTCTAAAAAAAATGCCGATAAAATTATTTTTAAAGTTTGCGAATAATAGTTACATTATACAATTTGTTTGGGGAGTATTTATACTGCTTATAAATTTTAAGGTGGGACAATATTTTTTCAATTTATTTGATAATAATGATAATAATACATGTATTCACTTATAACTTACTCTAAAGGTACATTTGGTATGTCCTTAAAAAACTCCGGTAACTTTGGGTTGATTCTTTCAAATACGATTTTCTTGTACTCATCAATAATTTTGTCCTGCGAAACAATTGTAAAAGATTGAATATAAAGTTATGATAACATCGATATGTCATGGTGTGTCATTTTGTGTATCATGTATTTTAAAGTTTACTCATGCTAGATGACAACTAATTAGCAAGGGTCAGTCTGCTCTGCTAATTAGCCCAAATAAGTCATGCAATTTAATTGCCATGGATTATATTAGCTATTGAGTTAATATCATGAGTACTGTTCCTCACTTTTATTAATTATCGTCTAGATAACAAATACTGTTTGGAAATTATTCAAGTCAACCAGACGCTTTTTGCCACTACCTCATGTTGCTTATGTCTTCACATATCCAAATAATGTTAAAACATAAGTATGTCCATTGCTATATGTTATAACGTTTTTCATTTTTAAGGTCTTCCGTTTCCAACGGTAGACCTTATTGTTTTCGTACTGTTTCTTCTTCTTATTATTATTATTATTATTTTCCACAATTTTTGTGCACGCGATTTCTCGTTGAATTAATTTTCATACATGTACTTCCAATATATACTTACAGAATCGTTGGAGTAAAAGTTTGAGTTGTTCACAAGGCTGTTAAAAAATTCTTTAACTGTCCCATTATGGTTTAGCCTTTTCATAGTCTGAAAAAATGATCTTAGTTTGATTGACATTTCAAGTTTTAAAACGTACATTTTCCTACTTAGAAAATGGAAAAGAAAATTAAACCATTTTCATTTCTTGGTGAATCCTTTCAACTTCTTGCTCTCCAACTCGATGAACTTCTTCTGGGGTCATATCAAAAGACAGGTGCCACTTTAAGCAAGCTTGATAGTACTCTGATCCATTTTGTAAACTGTTGACGCCATACTGTGTCCTCGTTTTGGGAATGTATTCCTGTCAATGCATAGACAAACAGTATTTAACATAGATATACTAGAGACCATGAAACAGAACATGCTCAGGTTTGGTTATTTCATCTTACATTGATGATGAAATCTTTAACACTTCTGTATGCTTCAATTGTCATGTTCACAGCTTGAAGTCCTCTTTCTCTTATTCCTGATCTGTTAGAAATAAAATATCAAAAAGTGAGAAATAACCTTAAAATGAGATATGGATGTAGGGATAGCGTAGCGCGGGTAGGGGAGGTTAAGGAATAAAATTTAAAAATCTCTTATCTTTTTTGAACAACCCAGAACACCTACCTTAGTTTTTAAGATTAATTTCCCGATATCACATTTTTTCTTTGCAGTTCAATATATCTGTAGCCTTTATAATTTTACCAGTGTATTTAAACCTCACGCAATAGAAGTTTTAAAAAAAACTAACAAAATTCTTTGAGTTTTGTTGCATTCTACACACTGTCCCAAGATATTTATGCAGCACATTTTCTTCTTAAATTATTCAAAATACATTAGTTTAAAACTATGTTCATTCAATACTATGAAAAAAAACAGCCAAAGATATATCCCTTAAAACACATCCTCTGGCATGTCCGATTTCAATACACAGCTAAAATTATAAAATCTACGGGTATGTTGCGTAGCAAGTTACACGAACGTACACGAAGACAATGTTGAAAAATTGTGCAAGGTGTTCCGAGAGACTTCCGAATATTAAAAAATGAAATTTATTTAAATTTGTTTTCGTTTGTGTAAAATTCTGGGTTTAAGAAGATAATCTTGGTTTTTTTCTTGTGTCGATTTCATTTATACCTTGATAGGTATGTATATTATTGTTTAAAATCGTGAAAATTTGGTATAAACGTATCTTAGAACGGACAATAGTATATTAATGTTTAATACATACAAGAATATTAATGCATATCGAAATATTTAGCAGAATATTATTTTGTCAAAAACTAATAACTGGAATTAAAGATAAATTATACCATATATTTAACTTCTCTTACTTTTCAGATTCTGGAATATTAGCAGCATTTGACAATGAGTTGTTGAATGGAGAGTAGAAACTAGATTTCAATGGATCCACTAATAGCTGATCGATCATAGCCGGAACGCCAGCCTGCAAAAATAAAGTGACATTATAAAGCAATATATAAAAATATTATTCGGTATTATATGCTTAATAATTCTTATCTTTATATAAGATATGAATTAGGCTAACTTCACAGCTTAAACACTCATAGTACTAACTTTCTGTGGCTAATATTGCTATAAAATATTTTGCTCAAAATATGCATTTGTGATAGTTACTTACTATTGAAACATTATGATATGTTCTGTTCAATCTAATGGCCTCTCGAAAGCTCTCTTTTACTTCTTCCAGCTATAAAAAAAAAACTTAACAAAAATATTTTTTTTACTCCTGCTAACTTTTAGGCAATGTTCAAGAATGTTCGATTTAAGGGATGACATTCAAAACCTCCAAATTGTACTCAACCTGATGCGGGATGGCATTAAGTCTAGCAATATAGTTTTCAAAATCTCCTCTGGAGTTGGTCGACGCTTTAACAGCACTAGTATATAGCTGTGCTCCTTCTAGAAAGTTCATTGGATTAAGTGCCCCGTACCTAAATCATTATCGAAATTAACAAGATTTAATTCAAATCTAACATATAGAATGAAAAAATGACAATAACAAACCGTCAACCATCTCAAAAATCCATAAATGAAATACAAATTCAAAGCAGAGCAACACGGACCTCCAAGATAGAGGTAGGATTAGGTGCCGACCGGTCACACCCGCCGTGTGCTCTTTGTCGTAATCGGGAAAATAAAAACCGCAATGAACATAGGTACTTGTATTTTACTATTTTTGATTGACGTTTTACATACCAAGCCCATTTGGTGCCATTGATGTAAGTCTCAAATGTGTCTTTGAGAATGAGGAAATTGATTCTCTCTGAAGATGTAATGTTGGAACTTATGGCGTTTAATCGGTTCAGAAATTCTTGCGTTTTGTTCTGAAATCATAACATTTACAACTTTAAGAGAAGACTATCAGTTCACAAATTTATCAAGGTATGTAACCCTGATTGGAAAATCTTTTATTTTACCTTCAAACACCTTTAACATTAGTATTTAATATTGGCATTTAAATCCAAAGATAAGAGTTCTACCTAAACATAACAAGAAACTCTTTTATTTTATCTCCAATACCTTTAACGTACATGTATTTATTCCTGCCAAATTGCAAAATTATCATTATTCATCAGCAATAATTCATGCGATTAACATGAATTTGTTTAAGTCTGGTGTTACTGAAAGCCAAGTTCCGACTCTAAGCAATCACATTGTCAATGCTACCTTGACAACACAATATTGAAATGATATGAACGATGCACTAGATAGAAAATATTTAAAAACTTGAAATTTAAAAAATAAGAGCTAAGACTCAGAATAAATATGTAGGGTCTAGGGAAAGGTAAATTTATCTGATTTTTTAAGTAATATTTTTAAGATAAAATTGATGATATTAAGCATATTTATTAGAATTCATAATAAATTAGGCTTATGCAGTGGAATCATTTTTATTCCTGTGGTTCAATTTTCCCTGGTTCGTGGGGGCGTAATTTCGTTGGTAGCAGGCTCACGATAATTTTAATAGATATTAAGCAAATGCCTTTATATACGTTCGTGTGGATGTAAATTCGTGGGCAAATGTTATCCACAAAAGCGGCTCACATTGGTCCCCACGAACAACGATGATTTCACAGTAACCAGCCATGGGTTGACGCGCATGTCATAATTAATCATTCGGCACAGTGTTACAGCCGTAAGAGAGTGTTCAGTACTTTCAGTACTGTGATTTAATTCTAATTTGAATAATATTATTTTATTTCTTAAAGATATGATACAGTACTTATATAAATGCATGTTTATTACAGCTGTGCAAAATCGGGCATACTCACCCTTCTGACTTCAAACATGGATATGTTATAGGAATATACACGGTCATTGAAGGCATATCGTCCTATGTAGGTCCCATATTCTGGTTCATTTTCCATTCGCCACGAGAAGTAGTCCTTCTGAATAGTCTGAATTGTATCCGCCTCCACTGATGATGTTATAAAAAGAAAGACGTGATGATTTAACAAGACACAAAACCTAGAATTTTAATCATTTTTCATCTAATGGGAAGAGTAAATGTCGAATGTAAGTTTGCATGGACTTTTAAGATACTGTGGAATCAATAAAATTCGAAGGGGGAAATTTTTGTGGACTGCTTAAATTTTACAGATTTGTGAGGACGTAATTTCGTATTTATTACAGTATTTGGAACATTAAAAGATGTTTTCTCGTCTCTAAAACGATCGCTCTGCATACATGTAATATACTGTGTACGAATGAAATAAGTAAACGTTTTCTTTCTTTCGTGATTTATACGGGTCATATTTTGCGCATTGCAGAAAACAACCATACACTTGTACAAGTAAGTTACATGTAGACATTTATACTTATATCTTTCTCTTTTAATCCCATTAACTGAATAAGAAGGCGTTTAATATTTTTTTTATTTATAGTTATTCATTGGTGCATTTTCTACCCAGTTTTCAAAAAGACCAGTTTGATAGAAAGATTATACATAAATATAGGAATACTGGTTAGAGAAGATGAATATCAGCATAAAATTAAAAATAAAATTCTAATATGTTGTGGTGTTTACGTATTTATACCTGAAAATACTTGGTTTCTTGCCATATGACTTCTACGTTAATGCAACGTGATAGAACTAGTTTAAGTGTTTGCGTGCATAGCCATGCAGTATACAAGTATGTCAGTTTTATAATGGTTGTAAACATTAACAGCGATTTAAAGAAACCAGGCAACAAATGTTCCTTGAATTTATATATAACCTCTACTCAAGGAAGGATTAATTCTAGTTTCACACACTTTTATTCTTGCATTGATAATGCAACCATTAAGGTCATGTTATAGCAAAAAGTCGCTGATACATCGATTAAGTTTTTTAAAAAAAGAGATTGATCTTACCATTTCTTAAAAACAGTAGACCCAGTACAGAACAAAACAAGCATCCCATCTTTGGAATATGCGACTTTAAAATAGAAAGTAAAAGATCTAATCACATAAATATTTGACATTCAGTTATCCTAATTATTTCACATGCAATTCCATTGCACATGCTTAATGTTTTTTTTTAGAATAGGACTTCATAAATTATTTCCTTTCATTTCATTTAACATTTTTAATATATATGTATATATATATATCTGAATACTGCCTTTGCAGTATTTTGTTCAATATCTGAACTTAATCTAATGAATTTATTTTCTCTGTATAGAGAGAAAATATACTCCTGGCGTACATATTATAGTTCAAATGTTAGTTTGCCAATATTATAATTCAAATGACAAGACAATTTCTTCGGATAGAATATTCAAAGCTATATACAAATGCATTAACAATTGGTAATACTGGGGGGAAAAAATTCGAAATATCAAATATCTTACCTTGTTCGTTGACGACATTTTGTCCGCTACTGTATAGTGTGCATGTTTTAGGACAACCGGGACAATTTTATTGTATATGAAGTATCATAAATTAAAGTCATAAAATAGAAAGTAATTAAGAGTCTTATTTGTCTGCCCAGATTAATAGCAGCTGTAAAATCGGGTAAACCTTGGGTAAATGGAATGTTCCCTCTCAAAATAGAACAAAAATGAAATCATTTATTTAGTAAATGGGGTTTTTTTTTTTCTTTTTCTTTAAACGAGTGTATTAATCTATCCTTCTATAGTTGGCAATGAATTCATTGATTCATGGTCGTTCATGATATTGTTTCTATATTTTTTTTGTTAAAATGAGACTAATCCTATAATGAGCAGGGTCTAATCATCTCTTCCATATTGTTTTAAACTATTTCAATGAAGTAATTGATAAATATTTTTTCAATCAATAAAGTTGTAAAATATATCGACCATAGGTCATCACACTCATGCGAACGCGCATGATATACAGGTAATTAAATATATTTGAATTGTTGATGGTTCATAAGTTGGTCTACCTAAAGATGACACACTTTCTATTTAAGGAACTCGAATTATGGGTCTGTTCTGACGGGTAGGTATATATTTATCACAGCGATATCTTCATTATCGACCATAACTCTATTTTATTCAATCCCAAGAGTGGGTGTCCCTATAAATAGTAAATAATAAATACCTGCAGAGTTTTAAGAGAGGTAATTAGTCGTGGTTCTTTTTTAACCTCACCTGAGCTGAAAGCTCAAGTGAGCTTTTCTGATCACATTTTGTCTGTCGTCCGTCTGTCCGTCTGTCTGTCTGTCTGTAAACTTTTCACATTTTCGACATCTTCTCAAGAACTACTGGGCCAATTTCAACCAAACTTGGCACAAAGCACCCTTAGGCAAAGTTGTAAAAATTAAGGACCACGCCCTTTCTTAAGGGGAGTTAATTAGGAATTATTGGAAATTTTTGCGAAATTTTCAAAAATCTTCTTCTCAAGAACCATTTGGCCAGGAAAGCTGAAACTTGTGTAGATTTAAAGTTGTGAAAATCATGACCCCCGGGGGTAGGATGAGGCCACAATGGGTGGTCAAACTTTTACATAGGAATATATAGAGTAAATCTTTAAAAACCTCTTCTCAAGAACCACTTGGCCAGGAAAGCTGAGACTTATGTGGAAGCATCCTCTGGTGTTTGAAAATCATGACCCCCTGGGGTAGGGTGAGGGCACAATGGGGTTGAATTTTAACATAGGAATATAGAGTAAATCTTTAAAAATCTTCTTTTCAGAAACTAATTAGTATGGAAAGCTGAAACTTGTGTGGAATCATCCTCAGGTAATGTAAATTCAAAGTTGTGAAAATCATGACCCCAGGGGTAGGATGGGGCCACAATGGGTGGTCAAACTTTTACATAGGAATATATAGAGTAAATCTTTTAAAATCGTCTTCTCAGAAACTAATCAGCCAGGAAAGCTGAAACTTGTGTGAAATCATCCTCAGGTAGTGTAGATTCAAAGTTGTAAAAATTGTGATCCCCGGGGGTAGGGTGAGGCTAAATTGGGGGTTGTATTTTTACATAGGAATATATAGAGTAAATCTTTAAATTTCTTCTCAGAAAATAATTAGTATGGAAAGCTGAAACTTGTGTGGAAGCATCCTCTGGTAGTGTAGATTCAAAATTGTGAAAATCATGACCTCCGGGGGTAGGGTGGGGCCACAATAATTAGGGGTTGAATTTCTACATAGGAATATTTAGAGTAAATCTTTAAAAATCTTCTTCTCAGAAAATAATTAGTATGGAAAGCTGAAACTTGTGTGGAATCATCCTCTGGAAGTGTAGATTCAAAGTTGTGAAAATCATGACCCCGGGGGTAGGGTGGGGCCACAATAAGGGGTTGAATTTCTACATAGGAATATATAGAGTAAATCTTTAAAAATCTTCTTCTCAGAAACTAATCAGCCAGGTGATTCTTTAAAATTGTTTAGAATTTGGCCCATTGATGATTCTTGGGCTCCACAAGGGGTTCAGAGTTTGATGTAGGTTTTTATCCCATACATAAACAATTGTTTAGGATCTTTTTGAGAACTGCAATGCTCAACATGTGTTATGACTATAAAATCATCCTGTTAGAAAAGGGACTAATGATAATAAAATTTAAAAATATCCAGGGGGAAAAATGGATTTTCATTTATACAGGATCTAAATATATTATACTACATTGTCCAGATAGTTTGTATTATGACTCCATTAAGCTGATTTCATCATACCTATTGTTCCTCAGGTGAGCGATGTGGCCCATTGGCCTCTTGTTTTTATTAGATCTATTTACCTTCTTATAAGAAAGAGCTCTGTATAATGATTTAGAAAAATCCTCAAGTTTTAATGCTGAACGATTTGGATTTTTTCTTTACGTATTAACTTATGGTAAAAAATGTCATGTGTTAAAGTTTAAGGCACATCTTGTGAATTTGATGACCTCAAGCCTCCTTAAAACAAATTATCACTTTAACTGTGGACAGTATTCATGTCTGTATAATTGAAAACATACTCTGGCCCATGTACATAGAAGAAGTTGACGTTTTGTGAATGCTTTGACATTCTTATTGATTATGAATCAGTTTACTTTGGCAAAGACATTCTAAACAATAATAATAACTTCATGTTTACATTTAATTTATTAAAGATATTCTTTTTTGAAATGTCATACAATTTTAATTTACGTAGTAGTAAATTTATTCCTAAATGTAATGTATACAAGTAAAAGCTATTTCATTTCTGTTATGTGGAGTTCCAATTGTTTTTAATCTAAATAAAACATTTATTTTATTCATTTAAATGATGTTGTCATTGATTAAAACATACAACAAACAATGTATCTCTGTCATTTCTAATAGCGTTAACCATAATCAATAGCAATAGACTCGTTTAAATATCCAAATTAAAAGTTAATTGTTGCTCCTCTTTATATATAATCACTTAAGTATAAGAAACAGGAAAAGAAGTGAGACAATCTGCCATTTATAACTTCCAGTTACAAGAGAACCCCCAGATAGGATAGGTCTTGCTTTGACTTCCTCGATCCATTCGTTTACTAACATTTCTAACACGGACATGGGTACAGCACCGTTAGTAAGAATCAGAGAGTGAAAATCTCGAATGTCGAATCGCGTACCTATAAGAAAAAAATTAAGAATATATTATATTTCTGCGACGCTTAATTCGATAAATTTCATGCCATACAGACCACAAACAAGAAATTATGATATGCATAATGTTGTATATCCAATTTTGAAAAGTATAAAATATACATATATGAATAGTAAATACGGAACAATATACCTATGAAAATATAAAAGTAAAGTTACCTAATTCTTTTTCTGCCTTTTTCCGAAGTTCCTTAATCTTGATTTCTCCAATTTTATATGCGCATGCCTGACCTGGCCACGTGATATACCTGTTAACTTCTATTTCCGTAGCCTCAAAGGAGTACGCGGTGTTATTTAACATGTAATCAATTGCTATCTGTTTATCCCAACTGAAAAAAGAAGGTAAGTTCATTTCACAATATATAGGAAATTTCTAATTCTTTGATCTTTGAAACTTACTTACTTATAGTAATGTAATCCCGTGTCAACCACAAGTCTACAGGCTCGAAGTATTTCAGCACTATAGCGACCCATTCTGAAGAAGGGATTATCAATGATATCGAAATTTTGAAAAAAAATCGAGTTTAAAAATATAATAAGTCATTACAATGTTTCTGTTACATAACAAGTAACTTACAACTCATAATCATCCTTGTATAGTCCCATTTCTACTCCAAGATACTCAGAATATAGTGCCCATCCCTTAAAAAAAACATTTGATAATATATGAATAGTATCTTACGGAGATAGGGGATTGGGTAGTAAACAAAAAACTATTGGTTCACTTTAAATTTTTTTAACTTTTATGAAATAAAAAAATCCATACAATTAAGCTTCAAAATTTGACATTTTATTACATCTTTATACAATGCTCTTTTTCTTAAGGAGATTAGAATAGTCTAAAATGACCACGGAAATTTTATCCATCTATAACTATCATATTTCATATCTAATAGATTGCATGTTTGATCACTTAAGTTTTAGTGTGATTCTAATGGGTTTATTTATTTAAAAAGAATCATCTTTTTTTTTTTAAATCTTGAATCTTAACAATTCACATCTTGAAGTTAACATTGACGTCTTTGGGAAAAATGCATTTTGAAATGTATCTTTTTTAGTGCAAGTAATTTTCTCACAAATCTCTTGGCAAAAAGTTGCAAATGCTTTCCCTTTCTTTGAAAATGCCAAAAACTTCATAAATTCACATACATATTTTGAGAAAATGAAATTTCTCTATTTTTTGTAAAGGCGAGAGAACTCTTTAAAAAAGTTTCAAGTGCAAAAACTTCATTTAATTGACTACATCCATACCCCCGATGTCAGTCTTATAATGATTTTAAAATACATATGTGTACGCATTTAATGTAGTTACTACCTCAAGGTTAATGCTATTATAATGCTATTTTTCAATTTGTTTGCATACTTGTGTTTGAACAGGGGTTTATTTTTAGATAACTTACTTCAGAGTAAGCAGAGTAAAACGGAAACCATACAGGGATGTCATAAAAGGAGAAAGGGGTGTGTCGTCTGTACTCTGGGAGATCTGCCAGCATAGCGTAACTGTGCTGTAGCAAAAACAAAAACAAAAACAAAAAAAATCATCAGGTGTTTTGTTATTACAGCGCCTTTGTTAGGGAATACATGGCTAATCAATCTCAAAAATAGGTTGCATACCAATGTATTTCTGCTTTGAGTTTGATTCAGACATTATCTTGATCTATTTAATATTATAGTAATATTTTTTTTATTTTAAAGCGGTAAAGAAAACCAACAAACGGTTTTTTTTAAAACGATGGAAACGGGATGTTTTAATTAAAACTATTTTACATAAATTAAAAATATTTACCTGTAAATGGTGACCTGGATTTGCCTCATGCAGACTCAGTGCCATAAAGTCAAAAAAGGGACTATAAAGGAAATTCAAAAATATGATTACTTACATTAAATCTTATCTACTTGCAAATAAGTCTACAATTCATCAAACATTTATCAATAGTGTCTTTAAAGTTAAACATTTACTTTTCCAAAGGTCGGAAAAGATTGATGAAGAAAACTCCCGGATATTCTTCTGTTGCAAAAGAATACTCTCCCCCTGGTCCATCGTGACTCATCATCCTTATTCTTAAAATGATGCCAGTAACATTTTTTATGAAACAAATAATACTTAAATTATATATTTTGTTTGAGGAATAATAATATTGATAATAACTTTGAAGATGACACAAAATATGTTATCTAGGTCGTTAAAAACTTACTCTAAAGGCACATCTGGTATGTCTTTAAAAAACTGTGGTAACTTTTGGTTGATTCTTTTGAATACGATTTTTTTGTACTCATTGATAATTTTGTCTTGCAAAACAAAGAAACATAGTCGAATCTTGGGTTATGTGAAAATGTTAAAATCATTCTTCAACACAAGCACGTTCTTTATTATATTTTATAACATTTTATTTTTAAATGATTGATTACAATTCAAATATACGTGTACATGTACAAGTACCGAATCGTTGGAGTAAAAGTTTGAGTTGTTCACAAGGCTATTAAAAAATTCTTTGACCGTCCCGTTATGATATAATCTTTTCATCGTCTGAAAGAAAATATCATTTTAATTTTATTGACATTACATGATTTGGCATGTATTTTTGTCTATACAGAAAAAGGAAAATGTAACTTAAACAAAAACCAGTTTCATTTCTTGGTGAATTCTTTCAACTTCTTGCTCTCCAACTCTATGAACATCTTCGGGGGTCATATCAAAAGATAAGTGCCACTTTAAGCAAGCTTGATAGTATTCTGATCCATTTTGTAAACTGTTGACGCCATACTGCAACCTTGTTTTAGGAAAATATTCCTGTTAAAACCAAGAAAAATATTTAAACATACTGCAATCCCTGTTACAGTATGGATATAATATGTTTTTCTTACATTGATGATAAAATTTTTAACACTTCTGTAGGCCTCAATTGTCGTGTTTACAGCTTGAAGTCCCCTTTCTCTTATCCCAGGTCTATAAAAAATAAAATGGCAAAAGTTACAACCTGGAAAATATATCTGTGATATCCTTATTACAGATATTTAATAAGTATAAATACCCTGTTGTTGTTTTTGCTATACTGTGGTGTTAGTATATATCATGCGTAAGTATGTATATGTGTAGGTATGGCTGGTGAATGGGGTGGATGTCTGCGTGGGGAATGCTAGCTAAACCCGACTTCAAAACGGAAATGTTTTTTTCAACTGTTCTCATGTATTTATAATATGTCTCCAAAAGACAACATATAATATATAAACTCTATATATATGTAACAGGTTTCTATGTTTATCACTTTTGTGTTTCTTTTGTAAAAAAAAATACATTTTTCTATGCAGTGTCTAAAACTTTTAAAAAAGGGGGTGTGGGCAAGATTTACCCAAAAGTATTGACACGTCTAACAGGATTGAAGGGGGCAAACTCATCCAAAACCCTTGGCAAGCAAAAAAAAATGGAGAGGTCGTTTACCTATAACTTCAATTCAATTTTCCATAATTCAATTTTTATATGTAAATTTAAGTTAAATAAATGTTTGCTGCGAAAACCCCTCCCCGATGCTACGTGCCTGCGGTAGTTTTGGATAGACCGTCCTTAATAGTGTTATCTATTCGTAAACACTCAAAACACCTAGTTTATAATTTTATCATCTTGATATTTTAATGCAATGTAAGTCTCCGTAGCTTTTTTAATTTCATCAGTGTATTTCAAAATAACGCGATCAAAAGAGTTGTTTTAAACCAGAATGCTTGTTGGACTTTTCTTGCAATCTTGGGAATGCATGTAGTTTTGAAACAAACGTATAAATAAATTTAGAAAACTATTATAGAAACAGAACCGGGCACATATAACATAGTTGTAACAATTTTAATAAATGAAAATAATACTGTAAACGTACTACATTTGGCTGTGTATTCTATTTAGCGCTTTTGGCGGAACGCGGCTTCCGCTAAATCAAGTACATCGCTAAATGCCATGCATATATGTATAAGAATAGTTACATTCAGGAATACGCTAATTCAAATCTACGCCAACTTGTTCAAAAACTAATTTCCGCCAAATATCATACACGCCAAATATTTTACGTTTACAGTAATCTATGCCATATCTAAGCACTCTGACTTTTCAGTTTCTGGTATATTAGCAGCATTTGCCAAGGAATTGTTGAATAGAGAATAGAAATTAGATGTCATAGGATCCACAAGGAATTGATCGATCATGGCCGGAACGCCAGCCTGCAAAACGTAAAGTGACATTTTAAAGCAAAATATGAAAACACTCACAATTATGCTTAAATTTTTTATATACCGTTTGTATGTATTTAGTTATCGGATATATTGCCTTCGATATATTCACAGCTCAAACATTTTAGGAACTAGCACTTACTTTCTGTGTCTAATTTATTGATTTTAATTTATTGATATTGATTTATATTTTGCCCAATTAAGTATGCTTTTGTGGTAATGACTTACTATGGAAACATTATGGTATGTTCTGTTAAGTCTAATGGCCTCTCGAAAGATTTCCTTTACTTCTTCCAGCTATAAATTAAAAATATTATCTTTTTTACCTCTGATAACATCAAAGCAATGTTCAGAATCGTTTGATAAAAAGGTGGAAAACGACCGAATGGTATTCAACCTGATGAGGAATGGCATTAAGTCTAGCAATATAGTTTTCAAAATCCCCTCTGGAGTTGGTCGACGCTTTAACTGCACTAGTATATAGCTGTGCTCCCTCTAGAAAGTTCATTGGATTAAGTGCCCCGTACCTATATCTATTTAAAACATTGAATTGAAATTTAACATATAGAATCAAGACAATAAAATGAAAATTGATACTTGTATCGTGTCATCTTTAATTAAGCTTTACATACCAAGCCCATTTGGAACCATTGATATATGTCTCAAATGTGTCTTTCAGAATGAGAAAGTTAATTCTCTCTGAAGAAGATGTAATGTTGGAACTTAAGGCGTTTAATCGGTTCAGAAATTCTTGCGTTTTATTCTGAAATCATAACAGTTACAACTTTATTACAGGACAAACAATTGACAAACGTATCTAGGTATGTACTTGCAATTGACACACTTTTAATTTTACCATTGAACACCTTTGATATTAGTACTAGTATTTAATAATAGCATCTAATATCAAAGATTTGAGTTTTACCTAACTAATAAGAGGCTCGTTTTTTATCCCAAGTACCTTTAAGTAAATGTATCAATTTCTGCTATATTTCAAAATCATCATTATTATTCGCAAATAATTCATGCGACTTGACTTAATTTAAAGTCGGATGTTGCTGAAAGCAATGCTCCGGCAAATTGTCAATGTTACCTTAACAGCACAACTTTGAAAGTACATGTGTAAATGAAAGCCAATCAAGATAGAAAATAAGAAAGTTAGAAATTCAATATATAAGAGATTAGATTCAGAATAAATCTTGTATGGAAAGGTAAATATATCTGATTTTTTATTCATATTTTAAAGATAATATAGATCATGTTAAGCATATGATCAGGCGTCTAGAATTCATAATAATTGAATTACTATCTATCGGTTTTGGTTTGAAAATGAAGATGCACGTCATATTTATTCATTTCGCAAAGTGTTACATCAGAGATTGTTCAGTACTTTTAATACAGATCTACCTTGAATACAGTTCTCCTATCTCTTAAAGATATGTTACAGTATTTTTTTATAAATACATGTTCATTACAGCTTGACAGAATCAGACATACTCACCCTTCTGACTTCAAACATGGATATGTTATAGGAATATACACGGTCATTGAAGGCATATCTCCCTATGTAGGTCCCATATTCTGGTTCATTTTCCATTCGCCACGAGAAGTAGTCCTTCTGTATGGTCTGAATCGTGTCTGCCTCCGCTGGTGTTATAAAAACAAAAAACGTGATAATATAACAAGAGACAACTTAGAATATTTATAATCTTTTATCTTTTGGGAACAATAAATGTCGAATGCTAGTTTGCATGGACTTTTAAGATATTTGGAACAATTAAAGATGTTTTCTCATCTCCAAAACGAATGTTCTGCATATATTATATATAGAAAATGGGTAAACGCTTTCTATTTTCCATGGTTCATACGGGTCATATATTGATCATTGCAGAAAACAACCACAAGAACGAAAAAAGTAGACATTTATACTTATATTATTCTTTTTTTAATCTAATAAAGTGAATGAGAAAGCGTTAAACGTATTTTAATATTTTTATAGTTAGTCATTGGTGCATGAACTATCCAATTCTCCAGAAGAACAGTTTAATTGAAAGATTATGAATAAATATAGGAATTATATTTAGAGGATATGAATATCAGCATAAAATTGAAAATTTTAGTGTTTTGGTTTTCACGTATTTATAATGGGAACTTGTTGGGTTTTTTGTCACATTACTTCTACGTTAATACAGCAGTGGTAGAACTAGTTGTTAGTATTTACTTGCATATCCATGCAATGTACAAGTATGTTATTAGTTATATAATAGCTGTAAACATTAACATTTATTTATTTAGGGCATAATATACTGTAAATTCCTAATTAAACGCGAGGAATTAATATCCGCGTAAAATCGCGAGAGGCACATCTCGCGGATTTTAAAACTCGCTTTTATTTTTTTGGCAGACGTAAACTAAAGAAACTATGATAAAAATCTGGTGTTCGCGATTTTATATTCTCGCGATTTGATGCACAACGGTTGAATCGCGGAATTAAGTACTCGCGAAAATAAGGAATCTACAGTAGCAAAAAGTCGCAGATACATCAATCAAATTTTAAATGTAGAAATTGATCTTACCATTTCTATACAACAGAAGACCCAGTATACAACAAAACAAGCATCCCATCTTTTGAATATGACACTTAAAAATAGAAAGTAAAAGATCGATTCACATAAATATTTGATATGCAGTTATTTTGATTATTCATGTGTAATTCAATTATACATGTTTTAATTTTTTATAAAAAGGTCCTCATAATTAAATTCCTTCCATTGCATTTAACATTTTTGATATGGATATGCGAATACTGCCTTCGCAGTGCGCTGCTTGATATCTACAATAATTCTGATGTGGGTTTTTTTTCTTGTACAAAGGGAAATATACTCCTGGGATTTACATTATAGTTCAAGTTGAATTGCCAATATTTAATTCAAATGACAAAAAACTTCCATATGATAGAAATATTCACAACTACACAAATGCATTAACAATTATTAATAATAATGGATAAAAAATGTTTCTTTATCGGATTACTTAAACATCTAACCTTGTTCGATGGCGACATTTTGGCGGCTACTGTATAGTGTGCACATCTTAGAGCAACCAGAACAATTTTATATTATATAAGGTATCATAAATTCAAGTCATAAACTTGAAGTAATTAAGGGTCTTATTTTTATGCCCAGATTAATAGCTGCTGTAAAATCGGGTTAACTTGGAATTGGGTGAATGGAATATAAAATGACAATAACAAACTGTCAATGGAAACAAACTAATAAACTGGAATGTTTCTTCTCAAATTAGAGCAAAAACGAAATCAGTAATTAAATTGTGTGTGAATATCAACATACGCTTGCATAGTTGACATTGAATTCATTAATTCATCCGATGATGATGTATTGTTTCTATAATTTTGTTAAAATAAGCATAATCTTAAGGTGAGCAGGGCCTGATCATCCTGCTTAAAGAAAGGTAGATTTTTTAGTTATCGACTAGATGTTACTATAGTATCACATATCTCGTAAACGCGCACAGTATACATAAACTTTGATGTGTGTTGGTGGTTCATAAGTTAGTACACCTAGAGATGACACCCTTGCTAAATTAGAAACTTGAATTATGGGTTTGTTCTGTTGAGTATGTATATTTTTATCACAGTGATATCTTTGTTTTCCACCAACACTCTACTATATGAAATCCTAAAGGTTGGTATTCTTGGTGTTCTTGTATAATGTGGTAAACCTTGAGTGTTTTAAGAGAAATTATTCCTGTAATTGTGAACAGTATACATGTCTGTATAACCTGTACAACTCTAAACGCTCTGGTTCATGTTCATAGTAGATGTTTTGTGAATGCAGTGACATTCTTTATATTAGTTATTATCGAGTTGACTTTGGAAAGATCATCCAAATAATAAAAGGGAACTTCATATTTACATTGACGCTTTTGGGTTTTTTTTATTTTATGTATGTTTTATTTTCTTGCCATTATAGAGAATTTCAATTTACTTACTAGTATATTAAATTTTAAACCAATACCAGTGAAAGCTTTTATTGTATTTATGTTATATGTGGTTGCATTTGCTTAATAATTGAAATAAAATACATATGATTTAATTGATATTGCCAGGATTTCACTGGCTAAACAAATACACCAAATAATGTTTCTCTATAAATCGAGAACACATTGTTTTGAGTGTGAGGTGAGTACATGAAAAAAAGTTTTTGACATGGTAACCACTACAAATGGGCATTCTTGACTTTATCTTTTATAACTATAAAACAACAACCACGCGAAACGAAACGTTTACAATTCATATTAATGCTATTCCATATACATTACAAATACCAGATGCTTTTTAATCTAAGAAAATCAAAATACAGAAATATGAGCATATGTTAACGGTCAGGTTTTAGATAAAGTCAATAATTTATAAATTCATACACTCAGCAATATCAATCATGATTTTGAAAACTTCACCACACTTTTTTTCTTGACAGTAACATAGAATAAATATACACTAGATGTACACGTAAATATAAGATATTTCTATTAGCGGTAATCATAACCAGCAGCACTGGACTTGGTTAAAGATCTAAATTCAAAGTTATAACCTGATTGTTGCTCCTCTTTATATATAACCATAAAGACGAAAATACTAGTTGGTGAGAAAATCTGCCATATGTAATTTCCAGTTACGAAAGAACCCCCAAATAGGATAGGCATTGCTTTGACTTCATCGATCAATTCGTTTATTAAAATTTCTAAAACGGACATGGGTACAGCACCGTTCGTAAGAATCAGTGAGTGAAAATCTCGAATGTCGAATCGTGTACCTGCAAAGAAAAGGAATACAGAACATATTGTACTTCTATGATGCTTAATTCAACTGAAATCATATCATACAGACCATAAACAAGAAATTTTAACATGTACAGTACTTTCTATTTTAAAAAGAAAAGAATATAAAAACAGTAAATACGGACAAAATATAAAAGTATAGTTACATAATAATGTCTCTATCTTTATCCGGAAGTCCTTCATCTTGATTTTTTCATTTTTGTATGCGCAAGCTTGTCCGGGTTACGTGATAAACCTGTTAACCTCTATTTACTCAAGAGAGTGCGCGGTGTAATTTAGCATATAGTCAACTGCTCTCTGCTTATCCCAAATGAAAAAAAGAAGAAAGGTCCAACATGCCATTTCACATTTTATAGGAAACTTTCGACCTTAGAAAAAAATCACATTTACTTATAGCAATACAACCCCGTATCAACCACAAGTCTATAGGCTCGAAGTATCTCAGCGCTATAGAGACCCATTCTGAAGGGACTATTAATGAAAAGGAAATAATTTTCAACAAATCGGGTGTTTAAAATACTATAAATTATTACAATGTTTCTGTTATATAACAAGCAACTTATAATCGTCCTTGTATAATCCATGTCTACTCCAAGATACTCAGAATATAGTGCCCATCTCTTTAAAAAAAACATTTCGTGATATATGTAGTTTCTTAAGGAGACTAGGTGGTCAACAAATTAACAATTTTGGATGAAAAAATGACAATAACAAACCGTCAACCATCTCAAAAATCCAGAAAACGAAATACAAATTCAAAGCAGAGCAACATGATATGAACTCAATCTTACTGTAGTCTAGCTTTATCCAATTATTAAGTTGCTTATACAATGAACCACAAATGTGAAGGTCGTTTAAACCACAAGGTGTACGAAATGTACTGAACCTGTCGGGTAAAACAGGCTTAACTCACAGGGGCATCCTATCCGTTCTATAATACACGTATTATTCATATATATGTCATAGAAAGCAGAGCGGATAAGATGCCCCTGTACTTCCTATGTGCATTTTGCAAAACAATAGTAATAGAAGTTAAAAAATTACTCTATTTTCTACAGTATGGGCAGGTACGGATCGAAAATCTTCAGAGCTTGTCGTCTTGTGGTTGACACAGGGCTGCATCATTTCAAGTGAGTATATTGTACCTGAAAAAAATGACAATAACAAACCGTCAACCATCTCAAAATTCCAGAAAACGAAATACAAATTCAAAGCAGAGCAACACGGACCTCCAAAAAGATAGAGGTAGGATCAGGTGCCATGGAGGAGTGAGCATCCTTTGCTGACCGGTCACACCCGCCGTGTGCTCTTTGTCTAATCGGGAAAAAACGGAAAAGTCCGCATACAATTAGGTGATTAATTATGGTCTAACAATTAGTATGAAAAACGTCAGTCAGCATGCGACCAGTGGAAGATTGTATTTGCTGACAAGGTCGTTGTGTCGACCATAGAACTTACGAAAAGATGACTTCAAACGAGACTGTTGATAGTCCTGTTTTATCAACTTGTTCGTCAGTAGCTTGCCTCGCTTTAGGAACTATTCATACGAAAAGCATGCCCTTGCGTATCGAATTAACTGAGACAAAAACAACATAAGCAGATATAGGATGAAGGTATACCAGCGGAAAAAAGAAACTGTGCATTATAAAATTTAGTATAATTTTTCTATATCTATTGTTTGTATTTATAAAATTTAAACAATCGATGGTATCGTTTTTGACAATATCGGATGGTAACCGTCCGGGTGCACGGACTTTTTCATGGTCAGTGAGCACCTATTATTTATTGAAGAATTTGTACGCACGAGTTTTACGGGCCAATACTGTTTGGAATAAGAACTGTAAAGGATTTGTTTACACTTTTTTTGTTAAGGAAATCACTTTAGTTTCAACAAAATTTACCCCTATGTCATGCCACCACTCAACGAAAACCAACGTAATTGTGCTGTTGGGATGCTGCAAGCTGGAATGGCACTAAATACTGTAGCAAGACACTTTGGAGTTCATCGGAACACCATCCAGTCATTATGGAGACGTTTTCAACAATCTGGCAACAACCAGGATCCACCGCGCTCTTGGCGACCTCGTGTGACGTCACGTCAACAGGACAACCACATTAGACTTGTGCATCTGAGAAATCGTTTCCAGACAGAAAGTTTGACTGACCGTAGCATTCCAGGGCTTCGACCAATTAGTCCAAGAACTGTGCGTAATCGTCTGTGCGAGCAAAACATCAGACCAAGACGTCCAGCGGTGCGCACAGTACTGCTTTAACGTCATCGTATCGCCAGACTAGCGTGGTGCACACGACATCTGCGATTCAGAATACAGGACTGGGCCAATATTCTGTTCACTGATGAATCCAGATTTCATTTTGATAGCAGTGACGGCCGTTGTAGGGTGTATCGTCGCGTTGGGGAGCGTTACCAGGACGCTTGTGTTGTGCAACGTCGACAATTTGGTGGAGGTAGCGTTATGGTATGGGGTGGAATATCAGCACGTGGAAGGACCCCTCTACAAATTGTCAATGGAAATCTCACCGGCGTACGCTATCGAGATGAAATTATTCAGCGTCATGTGATACCCTTCATACAGAGACATCAAAATCACATTAATCTGCAGCAAGACAACGCAAGGCCACACGTTGCACGGGACTTATTTGTTCAACAGAATGTCGATGTCTTGCCTTTGCCGATCGAGCACGTCTGGGATGAAATGGAAAGACGTTTACGCCGTTTACCAAATCAGCCAGTGACATTGGCTGATTTAGGCCAGGCTTTAACCAACATCTGGAACAACATCCCTCAAGCATTTATGAACACTTTAGTGGCATCAATGAGGCGTCGCTGTCAAGCATGCGTGAACGCAAATGGTGATCACACGCGTTATTAATTTTGTTAATTCAATTTCAAATAACAGTGACTTTCGAGTGTGCTGAAATTGACGTTATTCGACGTTGACATTAATGTGTTATGAGATGTTGTTACGAATACATGTGTTAACAGTATTACAAAAAATAAAATTTGTTCATTGTAATTTTTAAATGCTTTTTCATATATTAAACAATGCACAGTTTCTTTTTTCCGCTAGTATATATTGCTACATAAGTAAGGAAAGTTGACTAGAGAAAAATTGAAGTCATCGCGTTTATTATAAAGTTTTGTTGTTAGGTTACCATCGATGTCAATTTCCAGTAAAATATCCAAATATGAAACAGATAACGCAGAATCTGTGGTAACTTTTATTTCAAGTTCACTCGGAAATATCGAGTCGACGTAAGTATGGAAATAACAATTGTTAATTGATAATACGTCGTAGATATACCTGAATGTTGAGTTGAAGACTACAGCGATTGATTGATTTTTTTCACGTACAAGTTTTTGAATAAATTCTGCTTTATAAGAATACAAAAATAGGTCTGCTAACAATGGGACGCAATTTCCCATGGGAATTCCAACAGATTGTTGGAAGACTTGATTTCCAAAAACAACATAGATGTTGTCTATCAGAACCTCAAGCATCTTTTCAATGTCAACTTCAGAGTACTTGTGTGTGCAATCAGAATGGTTTTTAACAAAATAATTTTTTAGATTTCCAATGAAAAGGTAAACATTTTTACGACTTATATTTTTATTGAAGAAACAACTGTCGATGATATCAAAAAGCCTAGATTTTAATTTGTCGTGGGGAATGGTTGTATAAAGAGTTGAAAAATCGTACGTTTTGATGCTATTGATTTTGGAAAGATTTTGTGACCTCAAAGTTCCTAATAATTCTTTAAGGTCTTTCGATTGTCGCA